>CM018577.1:14847500-16132757 GCA_009078335.1 Salix brachista | reverse complement strand
TATGCTATGCGAAACATATAAAATTTAGAACTAAAATATAAAATTATAGGGACCAAACAGTATGCAAATTAAAACTTTAAGGTTCAAATTGATATTTTTTAAAATGAAAATGAAAGGGTATTTATTAGCTCTCTGATTCCACTTCATTTTTTTTTAATTTTATGTTTTTTCTATTTTATATTCTATTTTGTAAAATTATTTTTTAATCAAATTGTAAAACAGCTTTCATGCATAGAAACATACAAAGAGAACACAAAACTCAACATATACAATGACGTAAACTGAAGATAACTTAAGAAGTGAAATGATACAAATCAGTAATCTGTCGACTGGTAACGTGGTGACAAGCTATTGGTGAGTCAAAATGACGGCGTACGAGTAGAGTGCTGGTGCTCGTCAAGAGTTATCAAATCATGATGCACGTCAGTGCTTACCGAATTAATCTTTTTCATATTTCAAATGTAATGCACGTCAGTGAAATATGAATATATTTTTTCTTATATATAAAAAAACAGCATAGTTATGTATTGATACAATTAATAATCCGTATAATATTATTTCCCACGAAGCATTGTGTGGATTAATAAGATTTATTATTCTAGCCTTTTATAAGGGTTATTTATTATTGACAAGATCATGACGTTGTAATAGAGAGTTTGTGATCTGTACAGTAGATTTTGAGTTTGAATCAAAACATGTATTTCTTGTAAGAATTTAAAACAACAAGAGTTTTAATCGTTCAATTGGACCTATATAATATACTTTTCGGGATACAGAGTTTCTAGCTTAAAGAAAAATCTGAAACTTTGGCAATCAAAATGAAGAGATTTATAAAGTTTTTCTAGCTGAGACTATCTCTATGGAGGAATATAGAAGAAACATACTACTTGGACGCTATCTCATCGAGGATTGGTGGTGAGGTATACTTGTACAGAGCCAGCTGCCACAACTTGTGCATCACCAATATTCAAGTTGAAAAATCAAAGATCGACGGACCTGCATGGTGCACCACCCACATGCCAATCAATAGTTAGTTAAGCTCGAATGCAGCTGGTCAACTCAAGGCTTGGTTATGATTGATTTAGGAGTAGAAGTAGAACCATGGAGTGCGGAAGGCTGCAAGAACCCACCATGGTGGCCTTTTTGTCGGCACGTACCTATTCAATATTCAACATAAGAAACACGAGGTGGACAGATGGAAAAAATATAATGTATATCCATTTAGCCACGAGCCAGCCGCAGTGCCACCACGCATCCATAGACTTAGTGCAGTTTGCCATTCTTGAGCATTTCAATTGCTCGGAAAAGTCAAACCCAATTACCGCTCTCCATCTCAACGCCTATTTTCCGTGTTTTGACTTTGTAAATATTGAACATCTCTCGTTATATAACCCCGACCCCGACCTCAACCCCTTTATCTTCTCTCCAAATCCACACAACTCCTCAAAACCTACTCTCAGATCAAAATTCTCTAAATCCTTCAATTCTTGGCTATATATCTACTTTCATATCTCAATTGGGATAAATTTTCTGGAATCCACTACTTTCTTGATCTTCTTTAAGCTCTCAAGTGTTGGTTCTAAGTGTTGTATTTTTAGATCTTCTAGCTAAGTTTATTTCCTATAAAATGGAAGATATAGAAGTCCCTTCGTTTTTTCTCTGCCCTATTTCTCTCCAGATCATGAGAGACCCGGTTATCGTCCCAACTGGGATAACTTATGATCGCGAGAGCATTGAAAAATGGTTGTTTTCAGGCAAGAATGATACATGCCCAGTTACAAAACAGGTGATATCAGGTTGTGAGGTGACACCAAACCACACTCTGAGGAGGTTGATGCAGTCTTGGTGCACTCTCAATGCTTCTTACGGTATTGAAAGAATCCCAACTCCAAAGCCTGCAATCAACAGAGCACAGGTTTCTAAGATTCTCAATGCTGCTAAATCACCACAGCAACAGGTGGAGTGTCTGAGGAAGCTACGTTCAATTGCTAACGAGAACGAAACAAACAAAAGATGCATGGAGGCTGCAGGTGCCGTGGATTTCTTGGTCTCGGTGGTGAATAACTTCAATTCTTTATCATTTGAAGAAACTTCAGAAGATGGGTTTGAGATAACAAGACCAGGTGATGAGGCCTTGAGTATCCTCTATGGTCTCCAGATATCCGAATCCGGTCTAAAGAATCTTATTATGGGAAGAAATGGTGAATTTATCATTGAGACCTTAACGAAAGTTATGCAAGGTGGAAACGACGAGTCTCGAGCTTATGCTGTCTTGTTGTTGAAATCAATGCTTGAAGTTGCTGATCCTCAAAAACTCATCAGTTTGAAACAAGAACTCTTCTCCGAAATAGTCCAAGTTTTACGTGATCAAATATCTCACAAAGCCTCAAAAGCTACATTGGAACTACTAATCAATCTTTGTCCTTGGGGAAAAAACAGAATCAAAGCCATCGAAGTCAATGCAGTCTCGGTTATGATTGATCTTCTACTCGATTCACCAGAGAGAAGAACCTGTGAGATGGTGCTAATGGTGCTGGACTTGCTATGCCAATGCGCAGAAGGAAGAGCTGAATTGTTAGGACATGGTGCAGGCCTAGCAGTTGTTTCGAAGAAGATACTTAGGGTTTCTCAGGTTGCGAGTGAGAGGGCACTGAGGATTATCTTCTCTATCTCAAAGTACTCAACAACAGCCAGTGTCCTTCAAGAGATGCTGCAGATTGGCATCGTGGCCAAACTATGTTTGGTGCTTCAAGTGGATTGCGGGAGGAAGACCAAAGATAAGGCCAGAGAGGTGCTTAAAATTCATGCGAGAGTTTGGATGAGTTCTCCTTGCGTACCAGCAAACCTACTTTCTTCATATCCAGCCTGATCAGGGAAAGTGATAGAATCATATTGACTTCCCTTTTTGCTTACTTTTGTCTTCTCTTGTGTGTACATACTTTGTTCTTGATGAGAATATATATTAGAATCAGATTTACATAGGCACCAAATTGTGTCGTCCACTGGGTAGTGCATGTTTCATGGCAAATTGGACTTTCCATTCTGAGGAAATTAATGATTATCAACGAAGTTTCGATCTTCACAAGTCACCACGACCCTCTAACCAGCTCCTTTCGTTGTTGGATTTAATTTTTAGTTCTCCTTTATTGCCCAAACTTGATGATCCAGTGCTATAAACATTTTAAAACTTATGTTTGTCCCTAAGAAACGTGACGTGATGGTAAAAGACTTGATATCTGCACAGCAGATCTCAAGTTCGAGTCAGGACGTGTATCTCTTGTAAAATCCTAGGACCGTCAGGATTTAGGATTTTACGCGCTCACCTGAACCCACAAAGTTCGATTTCTAGAGGGTGGGGTTTTCTCGAATCTAAAAAAAAAATTCAAAGATTCCATCTAGAATCAAAACATTTATTTTCTTTGATGGTGTCTTCCATCCTGATTCCTGATAAGTAGTTGATATTGGTTGTAGGGGACGGTGAAGGTTGTAAACGATGTTGCTGATGCTATTGCAGGGCAACAAAATTATAATCTGTAAGATTTCACCAGAAAATAGACCGGCTTGCTTGTGAATTATGATAAAAAGGAGAGTATAGAAAGCTTTTAGTTCAATTACTAGGTAATTAACACCTTAAATTTCCTCATCGATGCCTATTTAAGTGTGATCTAGAGATGTTAATTAGCTTTAGTACTGCAAGTTTTCTTTGATAATTATAATGTTTAATTCTTTATCATAGGATTATTTGTAAATCGATCATGTATTTGTTATCAATTTTAGCATCATAATTAATTATGAAGATGCTGATCCAATTATAATTGAAGGGGTGATTACATAAATCCTTTTGTAAAAAACATTTCTATCCAAAAATATGAATGTATATTAATGAAATATAACTGTGCATTCAATATTAATTTATTATTATTGCAAATGTAATATTATAATATACAAATCAATCAAAATATTTTTATAATTATCCTTTAATGTAATTTTTTTTTATTTCAAATTCTAACCTTTTGTGTTTTTAAAAGCCATCTATAGATCTCTGTCAATTCAATTCATCGTCGGCGGTGTCTTCTTTTAAATTTCAATGTTGTTTATTTATCTAAAAATATAATAATCCACATTCATTAATTACAAGCTTGTTTGATAAAAGAGCGATTTGCCTAAGGTAGAAGACAAATCTATTGGCTAGAACCACTAGCATTTGGCAAACATTTTTCAGACATGGGGGGTCCAACATCATTCATAACACATTCAACTGGCTGCCGCCCAGTTTGAATCAGACCCATCCCATCCGGTGGCTTCAGGTCATCGCGTGTTCTTTTTCTTCAAAAAATTAGCCACGGGGTCAATGCTGGTTTAGTTGATTTCATTACAAAACAATAACAAGTAGTTGTAGTCCAACACCTTGGCAAAAGCTACGGAAGTCAACATCCCGAGCGTAACCAGTCCTGAGTTTAACAGTAACTCTTACTTGATAAAGTAGACATGATGGAGTTATTAAATTATAAATGAGTTAGTGCTATGTTATAGAACACTTTATGTTCTTGTCAGAATTAATTGATTTTGGCGGTGTGATACATGCCTTAATACGTGATTTCTGACATAAGTTATGACCTAATTTCCTCAAATTTGCCCTTAACTCTTCACAGTTCATGCTAGATCGATATTTCTTGCACACTACCTATAGTATTATACTTGTTAGCTCTTTATTTATCTAGTCTCGGTTGTTCGCAATTGAGCATATTACCACCTTAAGGAATATTATTGCTTTTCAGAAAATGTTCTTTTTCATTATGTTATTGGTTTCTGCAAAGTGTTTTTTTTGCTGCCTTTACATGAGGATTCATTTTCGATTGGGCTCTTTTTGCATTTTTCTTCTTTATGCTATGGAGTTCGAGGGAAAATGAATTACAAAGGAACTTTTATTTCTCCTTCTCTCTACATAGAAAACAAGTTAAGAATGCCATAATGCGTGATAAAATAATCATAATTTATAAGAGGTGACAAATTGTATTGGATGTTGAATGATAATCAAGAGCATGAATCTTTCATATCCTAAAATCTTTGGAATATTCTTTAGTATTTAATAGAGGGAGAAATTTCGTGTCAACTTTTCCATGAGAGAAGTCGAGATGCTTTTGTGTTGACTTTTCTTCATATCCCAATTCAAAGTTTTCCATATTGGATAGCTACTCCCTCTAAAATAATTATGGTATTATCCTAAATAGACTTTGTATTTAAGAAAAAAAAAATTGTCATCTTAATTTAGAGGGAAAATGAATTAGCCTTAAAACTTAATTCTCACTTCTAAAACACCCTAGCAGACTTTCAAAAATTTCCAGTTCATGATTCAAACCACCTTTGCAAGCCATCATTCATGCATGTCAATTAATTTGCAGTTCTCCATGTTTAACATTTAATTAACCCGTTTACATATGATCCCGTCCATAAAACACATGCGCTTGAATATTAAACCAATTAACTCCTAGCAAGTCAATATCACCCTACACATCAATCCAAGGGTATACCGATTATCAATCCCACATCAAAGCATTCACATTTACAAATCATCTACTGTGAGAAAATTAAGAAAAGTCAGTTTGATAATTAAGAAGGATTCACAAAAAATGCAGAAGAATGGTCAACAAAAATCTGGAAGTCAAGGGAGATAGGAGGCATGATCAGTTTTACACGCAGTGGTGCTTCTGGCAGGGCTTGGCAGTGACGGCACGTTCACTACACGCATGGCTGCCAGACGTGAAAGAAAAAACTTAGTAGATTGAGTGTTTTCTTTTCTTGTTAGCGACGGGGCTTTGGGCTACTGGACAGGGGACTACAACTGCGATTTTATCTGGGTTTTGGTCCAAGTTTGCTACCGTGGAAAACCCTGGTCTGTTGGCTTCGGTTTTGATGAAAGAAATCAAGTGGGGTGTTTTTGGAAAGGGTTGATGTTTAACTTTGGGCAGATTGAAAAGGATGGATAATGGGTGTTTTGTTTGTGGTTGTTCACTGGTTTTTTTAACGAGAACGAAGGGGCTTCTCTATCTTGTGGAGGCTACTCTGACCGAAGATGACTGATGTGGAGTAGTCGATAGGTAAAAACAAATGAGGGGAATAATTGGGAAAATGCCAGAAGTATTATTTTGGCCAAAAACAAGGAGGAAGACAGATCACGTGGAGGAGATGAGAGAGAGCTGGCGGTGGGAGTTTAATGGAACTGGCGAGTAAATATGGTTAATGGTTACAGGAAGAGATGTGGGTGCTGTTATGGCAGAGGAATGGAAGCAAGACTATGTTACTGGTGAGAGGGGTGCTAGTGTTTGAGAAAAAAATAAAGGTTGGTTTTGTGGTGGTTACTGGTTTTTTGGGAGCTGACGACGGGTTGTAGCCAAATGAAATGGTTATGGCGATGTCAAAGGAGTTCTCATATGGGCAACCGGAGGTTTTGGTGAGAGGGGAATGCTTCGTGGCTGCTCTTAGTGTCAGGGGAGCTTGCGGTGGCTGGATCAGACGGTGGCTGGATCAGACGGTGGCTGGTGTAGTGGCGACTTCATGATGAGAAGATGGGTGTATGGTGGTTTTGGTGGAGGGTAAGCTGTGTAAGTGACAGAGCTTTTGAAATTAACGCATGTTGAGTTGAGTATAATCGAAAGGTAAAATTGAGCTGGGCTACTAAAATGAGAATAAAATTTTGAATTAATATTTAAAAAAAAAAACAAAAAAAAACAAGGAAACATCTGTTATTGGAGCAAAATTTTGAAGCTTGGTATATAATTAGTTAAAGGTGCCATTATTATAAACACGGGCAGCATATACTTGTTTATGTGTAGATTATTTCCGGTCCTATACAGTGATCATATGCATAAATAGAAAGGGAAAAGAAACAATGAAGTTACACATTTATTTCATCAAGACCTTGAAAAAGTATCATCACTAGACAAATCAAAGGGACTCCAGTTACCAAACAATACATTAGGATCTTGAGTTTCAGGTCCAAGCACTGGCTGTTGAGACATTCCCAGGCTATGATTACCCATCATGTGAGAATTCGACCACAGTGTCTCTTGGGAGGCTGTTTCTTGTCCGGGCAACGGTGGCAAGTTGAAGCTGCTTGTGTCATTACTTGTACGATGTTCAGTCCTATCTTGGTGGTCTTGATGCTTGTGTGCCGAGTCTAAACTATAGCAGTACATCAAGTGGTCATTGTCACTCAACGGAGCTTCCGTCGAGAAGTCGGAGATGGTGAGGCATCCAGCAAGATCGTTCTCTTCTGACAACCGAGAACTTGGTCCCAAGTTTGTGTTCGAAATGGTAGGGAATATAAGAGATGGATCAAACTCACTGGTAAATTCTGGTCCTTCACAATCACTCTTGGAATCTTGCTGTGGATTCAAGAACTTCGCATAAACAAGTGCAAGATCAATATGAGAACCATCGGGAATCGTTGGCGAGCTAGAGGACTCTGTGGAGGAGTTTCCTTTATGGATATATGGATGCCTAACAGAGTTATTAGGCAAACCTCCATAGCCGAAACTCTTAGAGTGGTGATCATTAGAAGATAGCCTCAATGACTTTCCTCTTCTATTCTTCCTGCAACCACCGCCCACAGGCACATTTCGCAGGGATCCTCCTTTAGTCCAATACCTCCTACAACCTTTGCAAAAGTATCTCGGCTGTGTTAAGCTGTAGTTGTTGTAGTAACAAAACTTAGTATTCGAGGAACCACACCGAGGACAACTTGGTGATAGCTCAGCACTTCCCTTCCATCCCGTCTCCATACCTGCAGATTGCGTCAAACTTGATCACAGGCTTGATAAAACTGCCTGACCGCTCACTGGTTCTCTCTTTTGTAGACTTTGGAAGGAATTAAGAACACGGAAACTAGTTATAATCATGTAATGTTGGAGATTTGTGTGCACCCCAAGAGCAAGAATGCAGGCTCGCGTTTGTTTCAGGTGCACGACTGTTGAGGAAATTGAAATCTTGGAAATGCATGTGTATGCACTCATGCACATGAGACAGGCATGTTCAGGGGTTCCGGTGCCGTTAAGGACGACCTGGGTGGTAGGAAACAGCTCCGGAGGCGAATGCTCGGTGTCGCTGTTTGCTACATGCGACAGAGCTGCGCTGGTGGCAATGAGGGTGGTAGAGGAAGCAAATGCCTCGAGAGACTGACTTTTATTTCTTGGAAGAGCAGACATCCGACATTAAAATAACACAAACTTAGAAAACTGACACTCCAAGTGTTTCTCCACCGTCTAATCTTGTACATTTCAATGTCCTCCTCTCAAGTAAAATCTCTCCTTGTAAATCACATATTGCATAGAAAAACGCTGTTCGTATAAGGTTGGATATCACTAGATTTTTCCCTGAATGAGCTGGCTGGATCTAATTAATCCTATATATTTCCTTTTCTTTTTGTTACAGAACCCTATAATTACTTTGGCGATCGACGCCAAATGACTTGTACATTTATAACACTTTTTTGTACGATAAGCACCACTTGGTGTCGCTCGGTCGAAATTAACAAGAAAGTAAAATCTGAACTGAGAGAGTGACAGTAAGAATCAATCTCGGAGCCAAAAAGTGCTTCCTTATCCTCTTCCCCTGTCTTCTATTTTCCCAAATAATTTCTCATTTCCTCGAAAAAAGATGAAAGAATACATCACATGCGAGTAGCATAAGCGTAGCGGGGTTGTGTCTCTTGAAGGAGGAATGTCTAGTAGGAGAGGCTAGTTATATTTAATAAGTTGAGAACGATCTCTTGGATCATGGGCTCCTCGGATCATGTAAACCTTGTATATTTCCTATATACTATATTTTATTAGTTAGAAATCCAAGGATTTCAGTGTGACGTTGCAAGTATGCTGCTTGTGATCCGGGACACCGGAAATTTATCAAATCTGAAATCTAATGAATTTGCAACCACAATCAAAAGCTGTAAATGCTACAGTAGCATCATAGCTGTTAACTTATAACTCGTGGTTAACCAAAATACTAAATCAAGAAATTCATTTTACATCTTAATATGTTTTAAAGCTTCCTCGGGTGTACAGTTTATCTTAAGAAAAGGAAAAAAAAAAGCATTTTTAATGGACAGTATCACGATTTGAAAAGCAGCTCGTTGAATGGAAAAGACTGAAGAAGAATTTTGAAGATGGGACATTGATAGAGTGAAAGAATTGTTAATTAAGCAGGCTGCAAGGTGGTGGAATTCTCAGATCAGTAGGAACTAGCAGGTTGAGTAGAATCTGTTGAAATTTGAAGCCTGCCAAAGAAGCTGACAGAGTGCAGGTGCGCAGGAGAATTGAAGTTTGAAGAATTGAAGACTGAAGAATCAATTGTTATGATTGAATTCACATTGTAATAAGCATGTTTAAGAGTTCTGAGTCAATGTTTTAGTTAATTTCAGCTTATAGTCAAAACTTTGCTAAATAGGAAATTGTAACAGAATTTTGGAAAACTAGCCGTTGTAATTTCTGATTCTTCTATAAATAAAATTGATGGGATGGCAGTAACCATAACGAAATATTCTTCCCATGTTCTTGTTGTTTTGATTCTCAAATTACACAATTCTTAAGTTCTTTCTTTTCTGGAAAATTATCATCAAATTCTGGAAAATTACTCATTCCCAGAATTTTGATCGCTACAGTAAGTGTTTGTGTTCTTTAAATCCACTTGTGTCCGTACAAATCGCTACAGTATCTGTTCTTTCAATTTTTCCAGAATTTTACCCGAATTTCAACAGAATCTACCCAAGGCAAGGCAAAAAGCATAATTAGCTAAACGGAGTCTAAACACTGGAACAGTCCATCAGAGGATCAAAATTATTAATATCAATTAGCAGTGACATTAGAAGATTAAACAATAACCCACGATGATTTACTCGTCTTTTTTCTTTTCTTTTTGCCCTTCCTATATTAATATGCATTTTAGCTTGCAAACAGTAAGTCTTTCAAAGACCCAGATTCCGATAGTTAAGTAATATTTACTTCATTCAAAACTCGTTTCTCGTCCTTGAGATGTCTTCTGCCTGAACTATTTCAGAGACAAAGAAATAAGAGCAGGATTTAGGCTAGCTTTTGTCAAGAATCAAATCCCTATTCTTCTCCAACTATACTAATTAACTTATCAGGCTCTAGTCCAGCTTGTACATACATGTATCATTAATATTTTTGAAAATTTACGAGGAACACTTCTAGTTGTTGGCCATTTGTGGTTATGGGGGAGCCATGTAAGCATCTGTCATGAGAAAAAGGATTTCAAATCATTCTGTATCCGTGGGAGAAAGTACAACGATGAAAACGGGCAGAGAAGCAAATCAAGTCATCCAAATACTACTGGGAAGTCTTACCATGGACAAGCCATTAAGAGAGGCCAGGCATCAGGGAATACAATGTCCATAGTGCTTTCAATTCTTGTAGCAAGTTTAGAGGATGTTTAAGAGCGGACGTTAAAGAACTCTGTGCAGAAAGTCCGAGTGCTATAGAGAGAAAATGTCATGAATGAAAGAGAGATGGAGGTGGCACGGATCAGTGTAGCTAGATTTCCATATAATACCTTCCACTGAATCTAACTTGATCTAAAAACCAACATCCCAGATGCGTAGACAGTGATAACCATGTCTAAGAGCCAATATCCCTGCCCTTTCAAGTTATCCCTAGCAGACTGAGAAACCCTGAGGTTGCAGCAAAATCCTATACCCCATTATAATCCTTTAAAAGCTGCTGAACTTGGTGGATTTGGGCTATTTGAGGGACTATTACTTTTCTTCCTCATTTTTTCCATTGTCACTATGTAGGGAAATACAATGTTAGGAATGAGCATAATGATATTCTTCTTTTGTCATTAGAGAATCCAAGTTTCATTTTCTATCAAAGTAGAGCATTC
Source organism: Salix brachista (assembly GCA_009078335.1). NCBI lineage: Eukaryota > Viridiplantae > Streptophyta > Magnoliopsida > Malpighiales > Salicaceae > Salix > Salix brachista. Next base: position 16,121,864 of record CM018577.1, on the reverse strand, counting down.
CTTTTAAATTGTCTGCATGTGTAGCAGCAATACCCATCCAGCTACTATACACATGCTATTTAGGATTACCAGCTACAAAATCTGATGGCTTGTTAGGCTAATTTTAGAGCCTAAGGTTTCCGAAGGATTCAGCAATTATTAAGAAGACAGTTGTTAGAAAATGTAAAGGCGCAACATCAAATAGAAGTTATATTGTGTATGCCTAATTAGCTCACATACTGTATAACTTGATCGCCCAGTGAAAGTATCTGTATTCCTGAAATATATTTTCATTGAACGAAGTATGCAATCATTAAATTTGCACATAAAAAATGATTTAGCAGATAAAAAAACATAAATGTTGCATTTGATCTTTGATCATTTCTGTTTCTTCTTTAGCTGTAGAGTTGGAACCAGAGGAGCCGGTCTCTTCTTCGCAAATGCTCTGGTTATGCTTTCTACTTTCTCACTGCTATCATCGTCCTCATTATCATCTCTAGCACGTTGGATGGAATCCTTAATAGTTTTAGTAGCCAGACTCTTTCCAGCTTCCATCTTGGCAAGTAACCTTCTCTGAACAGGGTCATTTGACTGTGTCTAGCTGTAGACAGGTGGGGAACTTCTCTTGCACCAAGTCCGAGTCTAAGAAACCATGCAAAGATTTTCTGCGAACAGCTCGCAATGACACAGAAAAAGCCTTAATCGAGAATGTAAAATTGGCTATACTACCTTGAAGGCCGTCCCTCTGGTTCTACCTCTGATGGATCATCTTCTACCGCCTGATGTTATGAATGAATCCATTGTTCAGCCTCGACCACAGCAATGTTAAGAAAGAAAGAAAACAGGAAAGAGTTGAAGTTTCAGCACATCCACTAGACTGAAAGTCAGTAATTCACTTGGAAAAACCAAATCAACAATGGTGCCATTTGCTATTTTCTTATGAGCAGAATAGGGAGTGGGGGTTATGATTTGTGCAGAAAAAAGGTTCTGTTTCACCCATTAATAAATTTGACTATGCTGGCTTAGTCAACACATTCAGAAATTTCCCATAATCAAATACTGAAATTGGTAAACATAATAATACACTTTCTAACTACTAATTCAACCATAAAATTAAAACCTCTCTTTTTTCACTTTCTAGAATGATCGATTTTTTGTTGACTTTTAATGGAAGAAAAGGCACATAAACATTTAAGTGAGTAAGTAAGTAAGTATGTATGTATGTATGTATGTATAAAGGAAAAAAGAAAGAGGGTTTTGTTTTAGTTACCAAGTTTAAGGAAGATAGGATTCGGGATTCATGGAGCAAATTGGAGAGCGAGAGATGAGAAACGTAGGCTTCAGTCAAAAATCAGCTAGAAACAAAGAGAGTTCTGTTCGTAGAGTGAAACCAGATACAGTGTCGTTTTTTATTTATATTATTTTTTCTCAATTAAAAGTTAAAACTACTTTCCAATTTAATATTAAAGTTTCGCAATTAATATATTTTGAATCTTCTAAATTAAATTGAGACTCCGATGGAATCTCATATTTTCTGATTTCTTTTAGTATTATTAATCAGTACTAACTCATAACTCATAATCATAACGGCTATTTTTTTATCTAATTTTATTCTTCTGTAATTAATAAGTTTTTTTGAAAAATACTTTTTCTCATGTTATTTTAACAATTTTAGTCTTAATTTTAAAATGCGAATCATTTATTAATACTATTTATCTAATTAGAATAAAATTTATTTATTTAATTTATGACTGGGTTGTGATTCTCTATTTTTTAGAAGAGCTTGCTTTGCTCTGGCTAGACCTTCAAAGAAGATTTGAACTCTTCTCATGAGTTCTTCATAAGAAAATTTATTATTATTATTAACCCACCACCATCATGCTTCGTTTTTTAGGTAGTGCATGTGCGTTTTGTCTCAATCATATATTTTTAAATAAATAAATTAATTAATTAATTAATATATGCCATGGTTCTATAATAAAAGTATTTTAAAATCTTAGTTTTTAAAAAATATTATAATCTTTTATACAAATACTAGCATGCCCGGTTGAACTCATCCCTAGACCTAACCCGGTGGTAAAGAGAGTGGCAAATGATAATTTATTAGAACCAAAGTTATTGATCCCGTTCCGTTCCGGCCGGAACGGCCCGTCCCGTTGCAAAATCCGGGACAAAACGGCGACGTTTTTGTCCCGGTAAAAATCCCGGCCAGTTCCGGAAAATCCGGCCAAATTCCGGCCGGAACGCCCCGGTTCTGTACCGGGCGTTCCGTTCCGGGTTCAAAAAATTCCAAATAAAACTCTAAATTAAAATAAATACATTCTGCCGCCGGTTCAAACTTCAAAACGGAGCCAAGAAAAAACAATGGAGAAGAGGATGAGGAGATGAGGAAGAGAGTAAAGGAGATGAGGAGGAAGAGAGTAAAGGAGATGAGGATGAGGAGAAAAAAAAATAAATGGAGAAAAGGAGATGACTGATGAGGAAGAAAAATAAATGGAGAAGAAGAGATGATGAAATGAGGGTGGGCGGCGGCTGGGAGAAGGAGATTGGGGCTTTAGGGTTATGTTGGATTTGCCTTTTATACTTAGTTATTATAATAATAATAATAATAATAAAAAAAGAAAAGAAGAAGGAGGTAGTTACGGGGGGGGGGTTATGTTATATAAATTAATAATAATAATAATACTTTCTGGGGGGGTTATATAAATTAATAATAATAATAATAATAATAATAATAATAATAATAATAATAATAATAATAATAATAATAATAAAGTAGGTTTATACGGGGGAGGGGTAATAATAAATTAATAATAATAATAATAATAAATAACTAAATAAAAATATGTTTCTAACTTTTTAGGGGGGGTTATAAATTATTATTAATAATAATAATAATAATAATAATAATAATAATATTTTTTTTGGAGGGTTAATTTTTTTGTGGGTCTTTTAATTATATTTAAATTTATTTTTTTAATTTAAATATAATTAAAAATAATAATTTTATTGTTGGAGGATTTTTCAAAAGCAATTATTTAATTATATAACTTACTCCTATTTATTATATAATTAATTGTATCATTAAACTATATATAAAATACTTGAACTTTATTTAAAATAAGATAAAAAAATGGTTCTTTTATTAATGATGTAGAAGATGTTTGATGTATTTTTCTTTTATTTTAGAACATTTTACTTTCATAATATTTTGGAATTTCAAAGATGTTTCTAATTTTGAGATTATGTTTGTATTGTATAATTTAAATTTCATTTATCTTGAATTTAAATTATACTTGGTAAATTAATATTTTATTTTTTTCATATATATAATTAAATAAAAATGAACAGTACAAAACCGGAACGGTACCCGGAACGGTACCGAAACCGGAACGTTCCGTTCCAAACACAAAACCGAAACGGTACCCGGGACGAGATCAATAACTATTATTAGAACTCAAGCCTAGACCTAACCGGGTGGTCAAGATAGTACGGCATAATAATTACTTCTTCTAGATGATGTTTTTTAATTTAAAAATATATTAAAATAGTGAAGTACTTCTTGGAATTGGCCATGATAAATCTGACCAGAACCCATCCCAGCCTGAGTCAGAACAGGTGAGATTTAAATACGATGTTCAACCAGTGCTTATGGAAATCCATGCTCTCGAAGGAAATACTTAAATACTTCTCGCGATGTCCAATTTATTTTCTTGCCCTGCTCCAAATGATTGCTATAAAATTGAAGGTGGCGTGATTGAAATTCAGAATCAACATCAAACTCTGATATCAAGCATGGCCTGTGGCGGAAAGTAACTCGTAAGGATGGTTCCATAAATGGTGTGGGTGAAGAAATAGGAAGTGGGCCTACCTATTCGAACCCAATGGTGATGCTCACAGCCGATCATTGAGGGTCTAATGGTGCTGGGAGTGCACTCGAATCCCAGAACAAAAACTTGGGAGAAAACCCCCCATCTCCCATAGCTCTCGAATTGACAATGGAGATAGTACTGTAAAAGAGTTTGCTTATCAAGAAAGAATATCATGTTGAGCTTCTTGGCCAAGATTTTAATTAAAGGATATTGATAGTTATATACAAGACAGGTCTTGATAATACAAGGATTTTCTATTTTGATTTAAATGGCTTTCAGATGAGCAGGAGAAAAGATTTCCATGCAGGGGAGTTATTACCCTATGCCCTCTCTAGCATTCATGCAGGGATCCAAATTTAAGAAATTTTATGTCCATTCCACAGTTAATGGGTATGGCCGACCTTAAGGATGGTTAAAGATTTATGTTTGACCATCGTTTGCTAAGAAATGATGGACGTAGTAGTCTTGGGCATTGAGTGATGTATAATCGTCCAATGAATGTGATCTGCCACAACCTGTTTTAGTCTAACATTTCATCCGCTTCTAATCTAGTTTTCACCTCCAAGATCTGTCTCACCTTCAGTCTCTCTTATTCTTCTATGGAGATGCTAACACCTACCAGCCATGGCTAGCCTTGAAAGTGAATTCCAAAAGTTCACCAAAATACCTGAGACGAAATCCCAGTTCTCCCCAAAGAAAACAACCTCATGCTTGGTTGGTTAGAAAAAAGACAAAATGTTTAAATGAATTGATTTGGAGTGAATTTCTATGTACAAAAGACATTGACCAACAAACCTTTGACAAACCTAACAAGCCTTCGGCTATAAAATCTGCAACTTTGACTGCTCCATCTCTGAGTAAAGGATTGTCGAATTTCAACTTTAACAACTCATTTCCAAAAACAATGAACAAAAATCTTTGACAAACCCAACAACCCTATTGCTATCAAATTTGTAGATTATACTCAACGCCTACCCCTCAATCTCCATGTATCCAATGCAAAAGGCAAAGCATATGTCTACAAGAAACCAAAGATAAAATGTAAAGAATCCACAACTAGAACCATTATAAAAGTAGGCTAGTGTTACACATATAATCTAATCTAAAAGGAAATGGCTTTCTTAGCTAGCTATCAGCACAGGATAAGGACAATGGTACCGCTTGACTGTCCCAGTGATAGAAGTACCATAGGGGAATTAAATGATTAAATTAACCATTATAAAAAAAATATCCAACTCCAGGACTATAATTTGTTTCTTGTACACCTAAATTCAGGCCATCAAGAACACAGTATAAAAGAGTATCATGACGAGTCATCATCAAGAACAGCTCATAGCTAAAACAGGCATGGTCAGCAATTTCTAATCATCGATTCAACTAACCAAACATGGACGCATCAAATACAGCCATAGGACAATGCAATGTAATAAGCAAAATCCCAATTTACGAGCAGAAAAACACGAAACATGAAAGCATTAAATTTATAAAATGATCCAACAGTATCACTAAGCTCTTTAATTTAAGGGCAAGTCAAAATCTTGTAAAGCACATCACCTAGGCTGTGAGTAAAACAGCACCACCAGCCTCTTTAATCTTCTTCTCAGCAATCTTTGAAATAAGCTTGGCTTTGACAACAATGGGTTGCTTATCAGGTAAAAACCCCTTGCCAAGTACCTTGAAGTAGCCGAACTGGGTGACATCAATCATGGGCACACTATCCTTGGTTGCCTTGTCTTTGACATCTTGTGGGATCATGGACCAGAGCTTGTCGATGTTGACAATGGGAGAGTAGAACTTGTTGCGGAGCTTGTGGAAGTAACGCATACCAACCTTACCGAAGTAACCAGGATGGTATTTGTCGAAGAGGATCCTGTGGTGGTGCATGCCTCCTGCATTTCCACGACCTCCAGGGTGCTTCCTGTGCTTTCCAATTCGACCATGACCTGCGCTCACGTGACCTCTCTTCTTCCGGTTCTTCTTGAAGCGAGTTGTCATTTAGGGTTTTGGAGGAGAGGGACCTGTTGTTTAGGATTCTTGAGCGGCTGCCCAACAATTGGTGAGAGAGATCACAGGGCGGGCTGTTATTTAGGGTTTGGGATATATATTGGTGAATAGATTTTTTCAGTTGACGGTTTTGTCCTCTAGGTTACCACAGTGCTTTGCTAAATGGACTTCGAAAAAGACGTTGTGACATTTATAGTTATGGGCTCAAAAAAAATTCAAATTATAATTTTTAATATTAACTTTTTAAAGTAGAGATGAAAAAAAAAACGATTTAATCAAGAAAATTGAAAAAAAATAATAATTGAAAAAAACCAAGTTATTAAAATAAAAAATTAAATTGATTAAATTTTTTAAATAAACTTTTGGTTCAATTCGGTTTGGTCTCAGTTTTATTTGTTAAAATCAAACCAATATAAACCGGTTCAAATTACAGTCTACCCAAAGTTTACACTTTACAGTTTACAAATATATACTTTATATCTCATATTCATCCTAACCCTAGCACTTACAGCAGTCGCCCCAACCCATCCTTATAGCCACCCTCTTCCTTTAACCGGTACTTAACAATATAATGTTATCAGAAATAATAGTTGTCACCAATAATATATTCATCTTTATGGTGTTATCTTTACTTGATTTTGCAGGTTTCTCATCGATTTTTTTAATTAACCAATACACTAAAGACACTTTTTATACCCACAAAGACGACAATAAGCATATGTTTTATAATTTTGTTGTTGGGTAGCTATTTCACTGTGTTTGTACTTTGCTGTAGTCATTCTCTTTCACATCTCTCATTCACCGATAAACCCCGTACTTTTGTGTTCGAGAATGATCTAGCAGCTTGTGATGATCAAGAATTATATAGTCAACTATACAAAATGCTCAATGGTTGGGGCGGTGAGATCTAATGATAGGTAATTGTTTATCTACTAATGGAATTTTGTTATGAATTGGTTATTATTCTAAGTTTAACTTGGATGTTCATTGTCTGCATTCGATATTCAATCGACACAACTTTGTAATACAGTGGGATATATATTGTTGAGAATATATCTTTCTGTTTTGAATGTGATCTCATTTCATATTTTGATAAATGATTGCAAGTTTGTGGTTATTATAGACTTGTGTACATTAATTAACTCAGGTTTTGCACTTAGTCACTTTATGAAACCTCTAATATTTCACTCTTAAACTCAACTAGTTTTTATGGTTTTAAACATAAAAAATCAAACCAAACTGAATCAAGCGGTTGAAATCAAAACCTGTTTGGTTGCAATTTTTTTTAATTATCAAAAAATTAGATTTAGTTGTTTTTAAAAGTAAAAACCAATTCGAACTGAAAATGATCAGTCCTATTTTAAAGTATTATAAAACATTGTCGTGTCACAGTTACATTTAAAATAGGATTCCCTAATGAGCACAAAGAGAATTGGAAGATTTTCTTTTGTTTTGTTTTGTTTTATTTCAGGATGAGAGATTTTTATTTTAATCTTTTCCATGAACTCTACACTATGTTAGTGTTAGATAAAAAAAATCAGCATAAAAATATTTGGAATATAGGAAATTATTTATTAATATTAGTATTTAAATTTTCTTAATGAATTATTCTTGAAATTTCTTTATCTTACTTTTTACTTAGACTAAATTTAAAATTAAATTATGCTGCAATGATCTAACTCAGTCAATCACTTAACTAGTTCAAAGACAAAACAACTAAAGATTTGGAAGATGAAATTTGAGAGGGAATAAAAGATGAATTTGAAAGGAAAGAAAATCTCATAACCTAACTTTTCAATATGCCCTAGTTTAAAAATAAATTATGTACGAGTTGTTCTATTATGTCCTAGTCAACTTGCCTAATTTAAAAGCAATTTGACCAACCTGTAAAAAACAATTTAGGACAAAATTAACAACAAAAAAATGAAATTGATAATAATAATAATAATAATAAAAAAAAACATTTTGACTTAAATCTTTATCTGACTTAAGTATAAAATTAAAATGTGTGAGATTTTTTCGGACATGATCTAATCACTTTGATAGATCCAAAAACAACTCATGTGATTATTAATAAAATCTAAGGGTGATACCTCAAAATAATTGAAAAATAAATGAAAAAAATGGTTAATTGAAAAAAAAAGTATTTTTTTTATAAAAAAGAGCATGGTAGATCCTTTAGTACAGAATGGTAATGAATTCTCGATTAGCAATATATTCTCTTCATGTTTACTTTTTAGTCCTTTAATGTTTAATTTTATACTTTTACCATAATTCCAAATATTATTTCATTTAATTTGGTTATAGAAAAAATTAATTGAAAGGGGGGAAAAGTTACAAAACTACAAAAACAAAAACTTGTTATGTAAGGCCCGGCCCACTCCCCCTTGCAGAATATTGTCCGCTATGGCTCAGCCCAAACCCAGCGTCCACGCCCCACGGTTTTGTTCTTGGCAGCCCACAGTCCCCAAAACGCGTCCTACAAGGTTAGGTACCAACTTGCCTTAATATGCCCTGGCTCTGGACACTCTTCTTTCGATGTGGGATGTTACAATCCCCCCACCTTAAGAACAAGCCGTCCTCGGCTCTGATACCATATGTAAGGCCTGGCCCACTCCCCTTGCAGAATATTGTCCGCTATGGCTCAGCCCAAACCCGGTGTCCACGCCTCACGGTTTTGTTCTTGGCAGCCCACAGGCCCCAGAACGCGTCCTACAAGGTTAGGTACCAACTTGCCTTAATATGCCCTGACTCTGGACACTCTTCTTTCGATGTGGGATGTTACATGTTAATTATGATTTTTTTTTTCTTATTTCTTTCCTACTTAGCTATTTATTCCTAGTCAAGTTAGTTATTTATTTTATAATTTAACTCCTTGATTGTAGTTCTTTAGTTTGATAATTTATTAGGGATAAGAACAAATTTGGATAATTTTATAAATTTTTATTTATTTCCCATGTGTTCTTTGTTTATCTTTATTGGATCTCAATATAAGGTTTAACCGAAAATTTTGCATCATTTGCTCATATCAAATAAACATATTTTTTCCTTTTATTTGATCCCTTCATCTCCTTCTAGTTAGAAGTTGATAAACGTTGAGTGTGATGTAATTTCTCTTTCACACTTAGCTCGAACATGACCTTTCATTTTCATTCTAACAAAACAAACCTTTGAGTCCTCTAATATAGCATACCATTCAAAACAATCTTAAATAATTGTTAATCGATCCTTAAAAGTATTGGGCTCTAATTTTCCATAAACATTAGTCATGTCCACTTTTTATCCTCTTAGTGAATTCATTAAAAGGCCGATAATCCAAGTCATTACTATCATGGTTTCAAGAAAATTCTATTCTGATACATTGAAATTGAGGTTTGTAATTCACAAACTCTGTGTCACCTTTATCTTTTAAATTCTCTTCATCATCCTTGTTATTTTGATCAAATGACTCCTTATAAAATTGGTCACGTCCCCTCCTATTAGGAGATTTAAATCCCTTTAGAGCCTGTCACTCATCTATAATATCAAATCAACGATAAAGTTGTTTCCAAACGATAGTGATGTAGGTGATTTATTGTTGTAGATTGACTTGTTCATGATTTGAGTTGTTAGGAATGTGATTGTTCAATATATTATATGAATTACCACTATAGTTTACAGGCATGGAACTTTATGATACCAAAATGATACAAAATTTCTTGGTTTAACCTCATGTCAAAATCTAAGAACGATAAATAAAGGACATAAATCTCTCTCTCATGGGAACTACTTTAAATTTCTTTAAATTGTCCAAAAAAATCCTTTTTCTCTTCTTTTTTTCCATCCCTAATAAGTTGTCTAGCCAAAGAACTACAATATAAAGAGATAAACTAGGATTAATATAAAATTTGATCCAATAATTACATGAACCAAAAAACCAAAGTTATTGGATGAAAAACCCTAAAACTCTAATTATAAGAAATCAAGAACTAGATGTCTAAGGATGAATGCTATAAAAAAAATTAATCTCTGACAGCCCTAATAAGTTGTCTAGCCAAAGAACTACAATATAAATAGATAAACTAGGATTAATATAAAATTTGATCCAATAATTACATGAACCAAAAAACCAAAGTTATTGGATGAAAACCCTAAAAATCTAATTATAATGAATTAAGAACGAGATGTGTTAAGGACGAATGCTATAAAAAATTTAATCTTTCATAAACTTTAAAGAGTTTGATGAAAAACCAAAAGTATAATAAACCTCACACATATAGAATATTATTTCTAAGTAAAACTAGTCTAAAAAAATCTTAAATACAAGTTAAATAATCTTATTTATACTTGATAAAACTTCTTAAACAAGGTTGAGAAAATAATAATAAAACATTTCTAAATAAAATAGAAAACAAATCATAAACCAACAAATAAAATAATGTAATTCTCGTATTAGCAAATTCTAGGTTTTATTACAAAGTCATTCAAATATCTTATTGATGTGAGATTTTAGTGTTACATAAACAAGGCCTCTATAATTTTCTGAGTTTAGTCAGATATGACAGTTGGATAAGAAGTTGCTCTTGTTAGTGTAAACCTATTTATTAGGAAAAAAATATGTTACCTCTCTTTGTCCAACCCTTGCATGGATAACATTAATTAAGGTTTGGTCAACCTTTTTTGAAATCTTTAAAGTTGACTTGGGCTAACTATCTTGAATGAGACAATCAAATGACTATTTAGTTTTTTTAGCCCTTCAACTTGTAATTAGCCTAATTTGCACCTCTAATAGATCTTTCGGTGATGCTTGTTTGTTCTTATCATTCCCCTCCTTTTTAAAATGATTTTCTCAAATCGCTAATTGGAATACCATCTTTGGGCAATAAGTCCTCATAATTATGCAACTTATAAATATCAACATTATTTTTCATTGGTTTTTAGTATAAAAACATTGTTAGCAAACATTATCTCTCTTGTAAAATCTCTCATACTTTTTTTTCTCAATAATCGTTTTTATTTTCTTCACAAATGGCCTTTTTTTCTTTCTTTTTTCTCGATAAACTCACCATGTTCTCCCATACATAGTTTCTTTATTTCATAAAGAAGATCAATAAAAAAATTCCACCATATATTTAAATGAATATAAGACATAATTAAAATATCTAATTATGATAAAGTGGCTATGCAATGATTTAATAAGATCTTTAATAACTCTAAGAGGCAATGGTTGCATTATGAATGTTTTACAACTATATGCTAAAAAAATAATGGGAATAATAGATTATATAGTAACCTAATATACCTTATTATTGGTGATATGCTCATTCAAAACAACATTAGACAAAACTTATAATTTTCAAAATATATAGTCAAGTCCACCTTTAACTTATGCTCGTGGAGGTTAAAATATTATTATACATTGTTACAAAATTGCCCTCTTTCTTAACAAGCTTTTTTTCATTGGTCTCTTACATACCTCTTCATGATGTATAATGATCTTATACTTTTAAAAAAAAATGAAGAGTATGATTCTTTATAAAACTATTATATGTCTTCCACAACACAAACTTTTAATTTGACAACACAACAATTTATAATAAACAAATTATTTGGAACGCTATCATTATTAAAAGCAGAATTATGATGTTATCTTTCCTAGAATATGAATATAGTGGACTTGCATTTTTTAAAGCATTCATCTCAAATGAATCAGCTTTCGTTTATTTTAAAAGCTTAATACCATCTAAATGTTTGTCATCTTTTTAGTTGAGCTACAAGTACTAAGAAACAAGTAATTTATTTGTTTCTTTAAGAAATATTATAAGTCGTTAATCTTTGTTTGCCTTTATGAATTTTATATAAACTTCTTAATCGCTAGCCATTAAGGCTTAAAGCTCTAACGTCTCTTGCTTTCTGTTATTAGGAACCTACTGGAATTGTCTTTTTTCCAAATTAGTAACCATAACATTTGTTTATCCATTTGATCTTTTATATCTACAAACATCATATTTATAAGCTTAAATTATTTTTGTATAGCCTATATCTACAACTCAAGTTGAATGAAAACAAATCTTTTCTTCCTTAAGAGATGGCATACCTCTAAAAGACATCCAATCTAAAGTTTTATGTTAGTAACAAAAATATCCCCACACACTCCTTTACATGTTTACGCTCAATGATATATCATTCTAACTTGAGTTTCACTCAAATTTTGCCCTTTTTTCATGATAATATGCTCGCCTTTATCATAACACAATTTTGGGTTATTCCCCAAATCTATAAGGGAATGATGTTGGCAGAAAAATCAAGGGGAAATTTTGAACTCAAGAGCTCGATCGTACCTCTTTCGTGCCCATAAATGAAGGAAAACACAGATTCAAGGCTAAAGTAATTTATTATTGGATAAATCTGCATAAAATTTAAGTTGAAAATTATAACTATATTTTTATGGGCCAATTTGATTTAATTGTTGACCAATTTAAAAGTGTTATTATGTTTGAGAATTAATTTAGGGTCCAGTTGAAGTATTTAATTAAGTGCAAGAACTTAATTACACTTTAAATAGGTCAAATTAATTTTATTAAGGGCTTAGTCAATGAGAAATCAAGTTCTTAAATTTAATTCAGGTTCAATTGATGAGATAGGAATTTTCGGAGACCGATTTGAATTTTTTCCAAGCCAATTATGCGAAATCAGGGGCTGAATTGAGAGTTTAATGATCAATTGAGGGTTAAATCGCGCAAATCAGAAATCAAGGACCAAAATAAAAAAGGCGCGCAAAGTCAAGGCTGATTTTGAAATTTTGACGCGAGTATAATTGCACAAAAAGTTTAAATTCAATTGGGGGTGCAATTAGAACAATTACAAATTGAGGGACCAAACTACACTTACACCTCCCAAAAGAAACAGCCCTGACAGGGCGCACGCCATCACCTGCACCGCCGCTGACCAGCCGCCTACACCACCGCCAACAAACCACCTGCACGCTGCCATAGGGGGTAGCCCACCGTTGAAAGCAACGGTTACCTCCTACACTGCTTATAAAAACGATGAGCAAAGTGGAGAAGAAAGAAATAGAGGAAAAAATCACGACACAGAGAAGAAAACGGGTGAAAAAAACTACGATCGAGGAGAAATTTACGTTACAAAATTGTCTTAGAAATCACACAAAAAATCAAACCATCTCCCTCGACAACCAGCTCCCATCTCTCTCGGTTTGCAGGTCCTTTCTCCCTCTAAAAGTAGCTCGGTCGAGCTCTCTTTTTCCACCAGTAGAGACCATTCAACCACCCATATCCACCCTCATCACCACCGACAGCCTCCCCCTTCACGCCAGCAGCCCAGCCACCTCCTTCGGCGAAGCAACAAGAACAGCCTCAGCGATTGCAACGTGACCCGTTCACTTTCCGACGTCCACTCTGGCCACCACAGGCCACCATTTTGGACGTCACCGCGATAGAGAGAACCACCTCGACCTCTTTTAACGGTATTAACAGGTATGTCGTTCATGACATTCCAAAATTCACCATATTACTATTCATCGTCTTCTTGCAAGCGGGGAAGTGAATTAATTCACTCCCCGCAGGCTCTGTTGGGTCGAGCTTTGCCCCCAGCCTGACCATTTGAAGAAGGCAGGACTTCCAGCCCAAGGTGAGCGGGCTAAAAGCCTAGTCCGAGAGAATACGGGCTTCTGACCCGTCTAGACTGGAAGCCCAACCCGAGAATAGTGGGTGGAGAGCCCAACCCGAGAATAGGGGGCCGGGAACCCAGTCGAGAATAAATGGGTCGAGGGTCAGCCCGAAAACAAATGGGTCGAGGGTCTAGCCCAAATTTAAGTGGGCCTACAAGCCGAGCCTGAGTGGGGCGGGCTCCCAGCTCATCTGGGTTGGGCTGGCGGCCCACCTCAAAGTTAGCTGGGCTGACATCCAGCCCACCAAAAAGAAATAATAAAAAAATAAAAAATTTGCAAATAATTTGTTTTTGAGAAAAAATATCTAGAACAAAAATATGTTGTTTTATGAATACGGCCAATACACTAACATATTTTAAACATTCATTTTTTAAAAAAATATACTATTTCGGAGTTTAAAGAAAAAAGATTTTAGCATGGATTTCGTAAACAAAAAAAATCATTTTCTCGTATTTTCGGATTTTACAACATGTTTGTAAAATCCAAAGAGTATTGCCCAATATTCCAAAAATATCAAAATCTTATTTTTAGGGATTCATATTATTCACTGTTGATATTTGGATAAATAAATCCTAAAAAGATTAATATCCAAAATATTGGCGGGGATAAGTCATTATTATTCACTGTTGATATTTGGATTAAAAAATCTTAAAGGGGTTAATATCCAAAATATTAGTGGGGATAATTCGTTGTTATTCACCATATATATTTTGGATAAAGAAACTTTAAAGTGGTAAATATCCAAAATATTTTTACGGGAATAATACGTCATCATCATTTAACCAATGTTTTTTGAAAGATCAATAACATAGCAATCATAAGACAAACCAAAACACCAAGCAGTTTACCTCAGGTAGGGCGTACTAGGGGTGCTAAAACCTTCCATTTACGCAATCAGTCCCTTGCCTTAGAATCTCTGAAAGACCAGTTTAGGTATTCTAGTAACCATAATATTAGGTGGAGACTATCTTTTTTCACAAAAATAAATATAAAACTCCGACATTAATTCCCTGGCTCGCGGGAAGAGTCGCCGCAACGCCGCGCTCTCGCGAAGGGTGCAACAACATTTATGCATTTTACCTCTTATACTCTCTCCTTCAATTCTTAAAGAAACCAATTAAAACAATCACAAATTTCAGTTTGTAACGTCTAACCAATAGAATAAAAAAATACTACCAAGAATAATAAAAATGAATAGGAAAACAAAACCAAATGAATACAAAAATGAAAATAAATACATAAACAAATATGAAAATAAAAATGGAATAAAAGCAAAAAATAATTCAAGAAAAAAACTATAAAACTTAAAACCAATTTAGAACCAAATAACCTAAAATTATTGTAAAATAAACAATACAAACTTATTAGACTTGAATTAAAGCCAAATTAGTGTGAATTGTAATTCTCTTAAGAATCTAAAAATTGAATCTCTTTAGAATGACTTTTGTTGGTTCTAAACAACCTTGCTAGATTTGTGTCAACATTATTTTTTTTCCTTTTATAGAATATTTTTCTCTATCATATTGTCCAAACCCCCTATATATATATAGAAATTAACTCTTGTGTTTTTTTTTTTTCCTGTCTGTTATTGTTTATTAGCTTTGGAAACTAGTTAATTTACTCTTTATATCTAGTTCATCTAAACCTATAAAGAATTTGTTGTCATGCATACACCTTAAAAAGAGTGAAATAAAAAAATAGAGTTTCACTCTTCTCCCCCATCACAAGATTAATGTAATTGTCAACCTCTCTTGACAAATTTGTCTACACAAAATAAAACAAATTATTTTATCTAAGAGATCAACAACTAGCTATCAAGCAAACCAAAAAAACAATAAAAAAAACCCTATAAATTCAGTCCTTAGTAATGAATCCTCATCAATAACAAGAGAACCAATTGATCCATAAGAAAACCCACAACCCAATAGAAAACAATTATGTGGTTGAGTGATGGGTGTGTATATTAAAGGGAAATTAGTGGTATTTTTATTAATTTTAAGCTTTGTAACTCTTTAGATATTATTTCAAAAAAAACATATTTTTGTTGATGTTTGTAAAGCTAACTACTAAGGATGTAAATTGTTACTAACTTTTAAAGTTCAAATTGTAAAGTGTAATATTTAAAAAACTTGGTTTCAAATAATCTAATGATTTTATAAGGGGAAAAAAGAAAAACGCAGGCCTTGTAAAATATATTTTCTTAAAATTTATAAAGAGATTTAAATTGATTCTTGTGATGAATAAGATTAAACCAAGCTCTTGGACAAACAAACCGAAGTTATCCAAACAACAAACCCATGAAACCGAAGTTATCCCTACAAAATCTGTCTTTCGAATCCAAAAAATTGAAAACAGCATCTCAAAAGCGATCTGATAACTACAAAATCAATACGACCAAGTCCACTCTTTTACGCAAAAATAATTCCTAAAAATCGAAAGTCAACACGTCATGTGTTCATCAGTCCTCGTTGAAACCCTCTACTCGGCTAGACGGCTACCTTCCTTCTCTATTTTTTATACGATCTTTCCTCTCAATTTCCAGGAAAATTCTAAATTTTCAATAGCTTATACCCTTCCCTTTGCTCCACACCTTATCTGTCTACATCATTAATTGATTAACTTCAATCATAAATCACCTTCCTCCTTCTCCTCCTCTTCCTTCTTGAAAAAGAGTTGTTGGACTTCAATCAGCAACCCTTTGATCTGTCCCTCCTTCCTCAGCTAGCTTGCCAGTTATCCATAACCATAAAAACCTTCTGCAAAACCATTTCTTTCTACACAATTCTCTCGGTAAAACATGAATGACCTATTTTCCGGCTCCTTCTCTCGCTTCCGCAGCGAAGAAGCCTCCCCAGATCACCATGTGATTCAGATGTCCGCAGCGCAATCCACCGGCGGTGGGGTTAACCTTGACAAGTTCTTTGAAGATGTAGAGTCGATCAAAGATGAGTTCAAAGAGCTGGAAAGACTTAATGAGAATCTTCAGTCTGCACATGAGCAAAGTAAGACTCTGCACAACGCCAGGGCTGTCAAGGACTTGAGGTCCAAGATGGATGCCGATGTTGCTCTGGCGTTGAAAAAGGCAAAGGTGATCAAGGTCCGGCTAGAGGCCTTGGACCGGTCTAATGCAGCGAACCGGGGTCTTCCTGGGTGTGGGCCGGGGTCTTCTTCGGATAGGACTAGGACATCGGTGGTGAATGGGTTGAGGAAGAAGTTGAAGGATTTGATGGAGAGTTTTAATGGGTTGAGACAGAAGATATCGACGGAGTATAGAGAGACTGTGGAGAGAAGGTATTTTACTGTGACCGGTGAAAATCCCGATGAGAAGACTCTTGATCTGTTGATCTCTACAGGTTAGTGATCGATCTTTGTTTAATTTTGGTTCAATTTTGGGATTCGATTCAAGATTCTAAAAGGTTGACTTTGGATATATCGCTAAAGAAACAAAATTTATTTGCATAGTAAAATTGATTTCAACCCTTTACAAAATTGATTTGCAATGATTGAAAGGAGAGATAATTTAGACAGTTGCTCAACATGAGTGAGGGAATAGCAATGTTTGTTCATCTCATATAGGTGGCAAACCACGATGAGTTGTAGATAGCCTTTTCCATATGCAAATGCAAACTCTATCTAAAACTTTTCTCAATTAGTTTGTCTTGGTGTTCATGGAATTTGATTTTGGTCGTCTGGGACGGCACTAAATTACCATTCAAATAAATTTCCAGTGCTTTTTGTATCGAAGAATGGGATGAATTTGTTGTGTCTGTCTAATGGATTGAGAATTTTGGTACGATTCAGGTGAGAGTGAGACGTTTCTCCAGAAAGCAATTCAACAACAGGGGAGAGGCAGGATTCTGGACACGATAAATGAAATTCAGGAAAGGCATGATGCAGTGAAAGATTTGGAAAACAATCTGAAGGAGCTTCACCAAGTGTTTATGGACATGGCAGTATTGGTTCAACACCAAGGTGAACAATTGGATGACATTGAGAGCCATGTTCAAAGAGCTAATTCTTTTGTGCGGGGAGGCACCCAGCAGCTGCAGACTGCCAGGAAACTACAGAAAAATTCCAGGAAATGGACTTGTATTGCCATTATTATAGTGCTGATCATCATTTTGGTGATTCTACTCTCTGTGCGGCCGTGGGAGAACAAGAAGAAGTGAAGCTGTATAGGATTGATATGTGACAAATATCATCTCTTGCTGCTATGCATTTCATTTCCTTCATTTTAGCCTTTTCTTCCATACACTGTTCTTCTTTTTTTTCCATTTCCTTTCCTTTATTTATTATTTTCTGCTTTTGGGAGTTGAATTTTGATATTCAGGGGGCATAGACTAGCAGATGATTACATCCAGTGAGATGGAAATTCATGGGCAATTTCATGTTTGTGAGTGCCATGGATTCCTTTACTGGTCTGTCTAGGCAGACGCATACCCCGTTTTGTATGTAGTTTCTTTTCTGTAACAAATACTTGGGATTTTAGCTGTACGAATCTTCAGTTCTTCTTGGCATGTTTTGTTGATCATGGGCTCATGACTCAGCTACTATTTGTATCTGTCCCTGTAAATTGTAATCTTGTCTGCTTCAACGATGGTGGCCTCAGAGTTTCAACGACTCCCACTAGGCAACACGAGACTTTGACCAGATAGAGAAATGGAAGGATACAAGGGAGACGGCTCGTTTCAGTGTGAATGGCAAATCATGTAATTAGAGGTCAATACATGGGAAGTGGTCAATGTTGTCTCCGAGGTCTAGAAAGAGGGAATCTTCCAATGACTAGTACACTGTTTAGAAGATTTGCCGCCCAGAATCACGTCTGTGCAGTATTTGCCTTCACCTAAAATCAAGAGAGAGAAATACAACGTGCTTCATCAAACCATTACCATCGTTTCACATGATATATTATATAGTTTTTCTTTTCTTTTTTAGCATAATAGAATTTTTAAATTATCTTTAAAAACAAGATTTAATAACTAGAGTCTAGGGGTATTTTTATTTTTTCAAAACTCAATCAAATTACTCTTAAAAGTAAAATTTCTTGCATTCATATTTGATCCTTGTTTTTTTTACTATTATTTGTTTTATTTTGAAATAATTTATAAAATCTGAGTTTTCAATTTTATCCTCCTTCATTTTTATCATGTTAGATTTGGTCTCTATTTTTTATTGTTATTTTATTTTACTTTGACAATTTTTTTAAATTGATTTTTTCCAGTTTCATCTTTCAATATTAAGTTAGTTAAATTATCCTTCTTGATCGGGTCCAGGTTTATGATTTCATAGTTACGAGTTTGAGAGACTTTCCTCTCTTTTTTTCAAGCTCATGTATTTTTAGTTTTATCTTTCAATATTTACTTAGTTGGAGATTGATTTTTATTTGCTTTTTATAGGATTTTTCACTAATTATTAAATGACCCGGGCTACCTCGGGTCTTTTTATTCCTTCTTTTTTAAAAAATTTAGAGCTTCTAAAGAAATCTTGTCTTTAAATTAAATTAAATTAAATTAATTAATTAAATATAAACATGAGATTCTTTATTTGGTTTGCCTTTTAGATCGTTACTCTAATAGCATGGGCGATATTTTTCGGTGTCGTTTTGTAACCTTCCACAATGATGTTAGAATCTTCTTGATGAACACCTTACAGGTGGGGAGACAATGATGTCGATGAGCCTCCAACAACCTTTTCTTCTTCTCATCCATAGGATTATATTGACAACTTGTTTTATAGTTAATCATTTGTTTTGTCCTATATCTACCATAGTTTTTCCTTTTTTATCATAATATAAAATTGACATTTTTTAAATTTAGTCAAGTATCTAAAATTCTTTAATACTTCCTTTAAAAATACTGGTATGATCTGAATATGTTTTTTCATATCTGGAAAAAAATGAACCGACATAGCACTAGCCACCTGCATATGAAAACTGAGGCCTCCTTTCTAGAAGTTGTTGACCTCAAGTGTGCACTACTGGGCTCGGTTCCATTCGCTTTGCTATGCAGTGCTTCGGGCTTAAAATTGAAGGCTCTTTAAATTCTATGACTGGTGATTTTGGAACGACCAATTCGCAAAACCAATTTCTTTTTAAAAATAAAATAATAATCAAATCATATATCCTTCTAAAGAGATGATATAAATAATAAATTTAAGGAAAAAAATATTCTGATAATTTAAGCTAACTCAATAAATACATAAGATATGGAATTGGGATACCCTTTAATAAATGGACGAGGAGCAAAATTAAATAAGTGAAATTAAATGTTGAGAGATTAAAAAAACTAAAAACAATCGCAATTAAAAGGATGTCGACCGAAAAAAAATAAATAAATTATTGAGTGATAAAATTTAAAAAATATATTTTCTAGACAAGACCATTTTTCCATAGAAAGACGATTTGTTTGGTTATAATAAAGTGCAAGATATATATATATATATTTCCCTACGACAATAAAATAGTAATGAATTTTATTTTATTTTTAAATTACCACCCTTATTCCGACAAAGCCTAAGAGAAACCTATTTATGTACACAAACATGTACATGAATCAAACCCGTTTCCACAAAGCTTAGCGAAACAAAACATCCTATCTAGATTGGAGTTTTCTTGGGGCTATTATCCACCTCAACTACGATAGCTTTTGGCACGCAAAGTAGCAATGTTTCCATTGGATCTCTAAGGGATTGTGTGTTAATTTTGGTGAAAGTCTCCCTTAGAAGTTAGAACCTGTATTTTTTTTTTCATGTCAAAAATAATTTAAATAAAAAATTTTATTTTAATATATTTTTAAACAAAAAATACTTACTCTACCATTTCTTAGAACACTGTTCATGACACGTCTACTGGAACTTGAAGATGCAGTTACTTTGAAAACCCGTACTGAAAGGATAATGATCATTATTGGGATCGCCGCCGGGAAAAAAAGGCCAATCTTCATCGATAAGCTGATTGTGTGATGAATGGGTACGCAGTGAAGGGTTTGGAATCCATGAGGCAGTCAAATGTAACGAGTACAGTGCAACGCCACTGTACTGTGGACTGCGGAGAAGATGAACAGCAGAGACCTGGTAATAGTCTGACGGGAGAGAAATAAAGGAAAAGTGTGGCTGATACGCCTGACATTGCTACACAAGTACTTGCTAGTCGTTGTCATCTTTATCACTCGCTATTTTTAACCCTAATTTTCCAGGCCTTCGAAACCAGAAAACAGAAAACTCCATCATTATAAACGATAAATTCTGAGCTTTGCTGCAATCTTAAAAATGACAGGGTGATTACAGTAAAACAGCCCACCTTCTTGTCCTCTTCTCTTTTACGGGCTAGAAAAAGTAGCGAGGACAAAATTTATTGGATGGATGACGATGAACATAGGCACGGGGTGCCAGTTTTTTTTTTTCTGCAACTTTTCTTATTTTGTTTGAATGTAAAATCCCAGAAGCAAATCTGAGGCCCATCAAAAACGCAAACGGCTCGCTGGCAACTGAGATTTTCTTTGCTGGGTTGCCTGATGCTGTTTTTGTGGAAAACAAAAGGCTGGGATAGATTTCGAGTTACAATTTGTTCTTGTTTTCTTTAGAGTGGGGTGTGTGTTGTTCTTCAAACGGTGTCGTTGAACACAGAAATACACTAGGCAATTAATATGCCTATAACCAAGACTTAGAAACAGAGCACAAGCTTTCCATGATTCTGTAACAAAGAGGTTACTGTTTCGTCTAAAAAGGGCAACACAAAAAAATTAACATATATATTTTTTAAAACAATACGTCTCACATCATCCTATCAAAATAGTCTAAAAAATACCAAAATAATAATTTGAATCAATAAATATTTAAAAAAAAAATACTCTTTAAAAAACCGCAAAAAAATAGCTTGAAATCCCATTGCAGATGCTATGGTTAGAAAGTATTATATAAGGGATAAGAAATTACTAAGTACTAACAATATTATTTTGAAAATATGGTTGAATTTATTTTTTAAAGTGTTTTTCGTTCAAAAATACATCAAAATAATATTTTTATTAGTATTTTTTAAAAATTATTATTACATCAACATATGAAAATAGTCTAAAACCACTAAAAATACTTAATTTAAAATAAAAAAATAAAATTCAAATTCAAATTTTTTCAATAAAGATGTTATGCCGAACACCCTGTATAATATTGAAGAATCGAAGGATAAACGGTTTGAGCTAGCAATTTGCATGGAAGGGAGGGATGACATAATTTACTGAATTGTGGGGACCACCCACCCACCTATGCTTAATTAACTAAACACACCTTCAATCTACCACTCCGACCTGAACTATCAGCCATCCTTTTGCTTCCATGCCCCCACAAATTGTGTGAATTTCTCATTGCCACGATATTTTGTAGAAATTGTTTTTTTGGCTTCCTAATAACAATTTATCCAAAAAGGACTCTATGTTGTATTATAATAGGTAGGTAATGTCATGCGAGTGTTGTTTCAGAATATAATAGCGTTTATTTTTTAGAATACTTTTTATTTAGAATATATTAAATTAATATTATTTTTTATATAAATATATTAAAATGATCGAGAATATTTAATTTGAAGAACATAAAAAAATTAGAATACAAGAGCAAATAGTAACTTATAATCAATCTGCTTGCCTTCCTTCCTTCCTTCTCTAACTGATTATAAGGAACTCCTCCCATGAAAAAACTGTAACCAGCAACCAATTACAAATTAAGAGCAAATTTGATTTTCTAACAGTAAAGTAAATAATGGTGACGACGACGAAGAGCGTATATTACTTGCTTAAACCCATTTTATTAGCATTAATTTATTAATATTTTTATAATATATTGAGTATTCAGTTACAACTTTCAGTTCCCTTTCCCCTCCTACCACCTCCTTCCCCCTTCATATATAGGAGTACTGAATTCCAAATCTCTCTCTCTCTCTCTCTGAACTAGCAATCCTTCTTCTTTGTGAGCTCTTCGATGGAGTACTAGCTAGTAGTTTCAGCTTCTTTGATTTCCTTTTTATATATATGTATAAATTTTTTATCATGAACTCATAGCTTTCATTTCTTGCTTTCCTTTTGGGGTGTTTCATTATTGGTTTCCAACTTGTATTGCAGGAGATAAAAGGGCACCAAGGTAGATTGATCATCCTAAACATGTGTGAAGAGACAGCCTGCTTTGAACCCAACAACTCCGTAGTAGAAGGTGGGAATGATGATGGGTTTTGTCAAGTTTTACCATTCATGACAGGTCGCAGTACCACAAACAGCTTTGAAGAAAGTCTCGAAATCTCCATGGAAGAGTTCTCGAATCATTACCACCAAGGAGAATCTGCTGCTGCTTCTATGGAAGAAATTCAACTCCAACATCAAATGGCTTTTAACAACAACTGCCATCATTTAATGGAACAGTACCCTACAAATCATCATCAAGTCCTGTCATATGACCACTCCTCGAATTGGGATCCCAATTTCATTCAATTCCAAGAGATGCACCAAGTACTTGATCAAAATGGAAACTTTAATGCTACTGCTAATACACCATCCTCCTTGCTACCTGACCTTCTCAGTCTTTTCAGCTTGCCCAGACGCACATCAACATCCACTTTGCTTCCAAATTCATCAATTTCCTTCACAAACCCTGCCCATAAGACTCCTTCAGGCTTTATGGGGGTGGACAGTACATCTGTGCTTTTCGACTCAAACCCACTTGCTCCACAGTTTACGGAATTGGTTCAGTCCTTACCACCACATGGCTATAGTTTGCCTGCACCCTTGTTTGGCGGTGGCCAAGGGGATGATCAAGTGGATGGACTAAGTGGAGGAGGTCTAAGCTACCAAGATGGGGGTCATGGAGATGGGGTTTTTGAGTTTACTGCAGAAATGGCTTGTATTGGCAAGGGCATTAGGAAAACTGGCAAAGTTACTAAGCATTTTGCAACAGAACGCCAAAGGAGAGAACACTTGAATGGAAAGTATGATTCCTTGAGGAATTTGGTTCCAAATCCTTCCAAGGTACTGCTTAATACACATCACCTGATCAACTCTATCATCATATTTGCCTGATTACTATATATAAATCAGACTCATTTGGTTTCATTTGCCTCTTAATGATCCTGTTCATATATTTGGATACTAACTATACATTATTTGGTGGGGGTAGAATGATAGGGCATCTGTGGTTGGAGATGCAATTAACTATATCAAAGAACTTCTTCGGACGGTCGAGGAGCTGAAATTACTAGTGGAGAAGAAGAGATACGGCAGAGAGAGAATCAAAAGGCACAAGACTGAAGAAGATGGTGGGGTAGACGTTCTTGAGAATTCCGACATGAAGATTGAACAGGATCAGTCAGCATACAACAATGGTTCATTAAGGAGTTCTTGGCTTCAGAGGAAATCCAGGCATACTGAGGTAGATGTTCGCCTAATCGAAGATGAAGTCACAATCAAACTTGTTCAGAGAAAGAAGGTTAATTGCTTGTTATCTGTTTCCAAAGTCCTTGACGAGCTTCAGCTTGATCTCCAACATGCTGCTGGTGGCCTTATCGGAGATTACCACAGCTTTCTGTTCAACACCAAGGTCAGTTTTTATCATATATCAGCTAGCAGCTTTAATTAATTAATTAATTTCATATGTTATGAACATAATTAACTAAAATGGTGGGTTTCTATGGGCATTAATTAAGACATGTACTCTTGATGCTGCAGATAAATGAAGGGTCATGTGTTTATGCTAGTGGAATTGCCAACAAACTGCTTGAAGTGGTGGACAGACAGTATGCATCCAGTACTACTGTACCAGCAGGCAGTTGTTTTTAGTGTCGGGGGACATCATATTCATATTTCTAGTTAGAAATATCAACCCTTTTTCTCTGTGCTTTTGCTTAGAAACTCACTCTTTGCTTGTGTTGAGGGAACAATAGGAAATTAATAGTCAAGATATACATAGCAGTAGTTATAATGCTGGTGAGAGGATAATCATAGAACTGTTGTTTTATGTTTCTTAAGTTTCAAGTTTATGCTAATTAATTATGTTCCTTGTAATGTTGGTGAACTACGCAGCATGGTCTGATTAGTTTTTGCAGAATCTTATAAACTTGCACAAAATCAATCAATCAATTGATCATTGATTACACATTTTAGGCTACATCCCATATAAACTAAATTTCAACTTTGCTTAAATACTGACAGAGTGAGGAATGAAGTTTAGTTTTATGTTCATGGAGTGAAAGAGTTGTGTATTCGTTTTAGGCCAAGTCTACAATTATCCATGAGATGGTTGGCTTTTAAGAGTCTATCTCAGGAATTAATGAAATGATCATGACAGCCTTCACTTTTGCCCGTTAGATAATTCAGAAGAAGTAAGCCATTTCTGACAGAAATGCTCCTTATGGAGTTCTTTGCTCGTTATTATGTAGCTGCTTATCATTTGCATCCACTCCTATTACATACTGGCACCTTATTTATCCATAATGGCAAACAGGAATTTTGAGAAGCAGTTTGCATTAGTATATGCCACATAGAATATGTCATCCCAAGCAATAATGGGTATACATAGTCACTGGACTTGTCACCGTGTCGAGCCCAATTGAATATGAATATCATAAGTTTTCAGACTTAATATCTTTAGATTTGATTGTAAGCTGAGCCTAATTATGTATGAATTTAGCGAATTATTACTCATTGTCGAAAGCTTGATTGTGCACTAAGTCCAATTAGACATGAGGTTGATGATTTTCTCAACCCACAACTTGATTTCTGACTAAGTGTCGATCAATTAGCCAGGAGTTTTGTGTGCTGTCAAACCCTACTCTTGGGCTCGACTATATTTTAAGCCTAGATGAGCAAGGATTTAGCTCGTTGTCATACCCATTAACCGTGGACTTGGTATTGTGTCAAGCATAAAGGGCTAAAGGTCTAAAGATATTCTCTACAACCATATGTGTATATAAAAAATCTTTCAAAGATCTATCATATTTTCATTTCATTAACGTTGTATATAAGATATTTATTTATTTTATTAATGTTATTAGAATAAAATAACTCTACAACCCCTTCACTCTAGCAAAACAACAAGGTTAAGGGGCTAAAAAACACCCTTTAAAAGCATCCAAGTAAAGGCTCATATTTTTTTATTCTCTAGACACTAATACTTTAAAACCTCATAGCATTTACCCTAACAAACACTCTTTTCTTCAACATTTAATACTTATTCTTGCATTGATTGCAATCTCTTTCTTAAAAAATTATAAATCTTATCATCTAAGAGTCCTTAAACCTTAAAAGAAATTAGGCAGGAATCTGAAACCCTCGTACGATTCTTCATGGATGGAAACCTGTCGCAGTTCATGTTACCTGCAGCGACCCTGGACATCATTACGTCAATATGTTGCTGTATATGAATGGCTAATTTGAACTGCGAATCAACTCAACCAAAAGAAATGAGGGATCCAGACCAGCGAAAAGATAAAATTTAACCATAACTTGTGGTACTTCATGGCGACTTTCTTTGTTTTTCTGCTGCACCATCAAAACTCTGCCCACGCCACAACAAGGGTTCATATTAAAATTGGCACGGTATTTATCTTTTACAATCCCGAGCTACATTATTACTCCAATTGCACAGCAAATGACTGCAGCTCATACGCTTGTACTTTGATCAACTTCTATGGAATTTATACGAACCAGCTTGTATACAAATTTAGAGCAAAACAAAAAAAATCAAAAGAGGTCCCATATTGAGTCAAGATTTGGAAGTTGATGGCTATATCTTCTCACACTGCTCCATCTAACAGCATATTTAAACGACCGTGGAATTTACATGGTCCTCTTAGGCTCCGATGCTGGACAGCAATTCACCGCTCTCAAGATTGTTTTCTGTGCTATTTTCCTTTGCTGAAGGAGGAGGTGATCTTTCTCCAGCCAAATTCAATCGCAAAGGCCGCCCTTCCACCTCCTGGTATTATTACACACCAGCTGGTAAAAAAAATGAAGCAAAATGATTCAAGAAAGCAAAAGCGATAGCAGGATCCGGTTTTACCACTCCATTCATGGCTTCTAAAGCAGCTTCTGCATTCTCAGCAGATTCAAACGAGACAAAACCAAAACCCCGTGATCTTCTCGAGTCCCTCTCGTAGATGACTTTGGCACTTATTACCCCTAGCTGGTTAGCAAATGCATCTTTAAGACCCTCAGATGTGAGGCGCCAGCCAAGGTTTCCTGCATATATCTTGTGTTCACTGTCTATAAACCCCCTGTTGCCACTCTGTATTCTTGGTCCCATTACTTCCCTCTCGCCTCCCCTTGGCACTTCTGGGAAGTTCACCCTCACGGATCGACCTCCAAATTGCTGTCAACCATCACCAACATCATCATTACCATTTTTCATCTTCTCATGTAGAGCTCAATTAGCAGCAATCAAATATAAACACAATTCAATAACATGCATCCATAAAAGCGCGCCCATGAGGAATACAATATATAGTTGGGGATGAGGATAGGAGCAAGTTATGCTAAGTTCCAAGTTCAGAACAAGATTTCCATAAAGAAACTCTTTAGTTGACAAGGCATTCTCTCACACCACCAATTAGAGTTTGGATTCTCTGTATTCAAATAAAGAACTAGTACATATTCAGTTGACAGCAAAAATCATAGTTAGAACTCGACCAAACCTCAGCACAAGTTGCTAACCATCTGAAACTTCATTTGAAACTAACCTGCAATTCATTTTTTAGCAATGCAGAGATAGCAATAAACATATGATTGGTTTCGCACCAGCTCAACAACAACACCACTATACGAAATGCTGACACTTGGTAAGCGAGCAAGATGGATTGCTAACTTTATTGGCAAAGAGAACTCAGAAACCGCAATTGATTAGAGAAATCAGCATTCTCCACCTCCGCAATACACACTTTAAACAGCCTCATAACAGATCACATCAGTGCAAAACTAAAATTTTTGTAAAGTCATTGCACTCGAAATCATAGATAGCTCAACAATCCAAAAAAAAGAGTCACTTACTGTTCCATTGAACATCTGAATCGCTTTTTTAGCTTCTTCAACACTTCCCATGTTAACAAACCCAAAGCCCCTGCTCCTATCCGTAACCCGATCGTAAATAACCTTAAAACCCAAATGGAAAAAAAAAACCATGAGGATAATTCCTGTCGAATACCCAAGAATAAAACACCGAATAAAGAAGAAAGAAGAATATCCAAATCCATTTAGTAAGGAAACAAAAGAAGTCAGACCTCAGCACTAAAAACACGACCAGCTTCCTCAAAAACCTCAGTCAATTCCGAAGAAGTCGTTGAATACGGTAAATTTCCCACATAGAGCTTGCCTTCTTCAGTTGCTTTTATGGCCTCCACATCTTCTTCTCCGTCTTCTACTTCTTCTTCTACAACTTCGTGGTCAAATCCGTCCGTTTCACTTTGTGGGTCATCTTGAGCTGTGATGTTTTCATCTGTTCCAACTTCAAAACTGTCAGAAGTGGCAGAAAAAATGCCACGGGAATGAGGGAGGGAGAGGAGAGAAAGGGAATTGGAGTTTTGGTTGTTGAGTTGGAGGGCTTTTAGAGGTTTATGTAAGGGTTTTGATGAGAAGTGGGAAGGGAGTGGGAGTGGAGAGTGAGTGAAGGAGAGGTTTGAAAGCTTTGTGTGTAATGGAGAGGAAGTTACAGTTGAAGCTGCCATGGAGAGAGCTGCCATTTTCTTTAAGAAATTATGTGAGAAATTGAAAAGAAAATGGAGGGCAGGTAAGCTTTGGTGATATATATTTTTTGGAAGAGAAAGAAAGATAAGGTTTGTGAATTTTATTTATGTTTTTTTTTTTCAATTTGGTTTAGGTCCATTGGGTAGGTGTAGTATGGACTCTTGGGTTAGAGTTGTGATGGGAAGAACATAGAGTCCTTTCTTTTGGGTTGGCCTCGTAAATTGAGACGAACACCCAAGTTCTTCTGATGGCAT
The DNA here is from genome assembly GCA_009078335.1 of Salix brachista. Classification (NCBI taxonomy): domain Eukaryota; kingdom Viridiplantae; phylum Streptophyta; class Magnoliopsida; order Malpighiales; family Salicaceae; genus Salix; species Salix brachista. The sequence goes on along the minus strand of CM018577.1, from coordinate 16,093,378 downwards.
AGCACTTTCTTGGTGAGATGATCCAAGAAAAAGTGTTTCCATGGGACTATTCCATCAAGTAATCGCAGATAGAAAAAGGGACAATATTTTAAATCTTACAAATAATAATGATAACACAAACATATAGAAATTTATAACCATCAGGAAAACATAAGAGTAGATATCAAACTTCAAGAGCATCAAACATTCCTCACACAATTTAGGATTACAAATCAAGCACACAAATCTGGGAGTCTTTGTTTCATTGATGGAAACACACCCCTATTATTATGAGTTTTCCATTCCCAAAGGTTTTTTTTTTACAGTGAATTATGGTTTCAACACCTCTAACCATCCCATGACAGCAAGGTTGTATGGAGTGGCAGAGATACCACAACGCACTGGAGCCAAGAACGACTTGCCCTTACAACCAAATTGTGAAGTCCATCTTCAAGCCAGAATTTGGTTGTCAGGTTCCAGCAAAGGTGTGGTTTGGTCTCAAGCACCAAACCAATCCGTTCCCTTGCTATTTTAGGTTGCTGCAGTTGTCACCTGCTGCTGGGCATAGCAATGCCATGCCCTCCATCCATCCCTGAGAAACCATGGACAGTTGACCCGTGATGATTGAAAGGGAAGCAATCAAAATCTACCCTGCTGTACATACTAGTCACTTCTGACCCGGAAAGATTTGATCCACCACAGTTTGCTTCCATTGAGGAGTTCAAAGTTGCACCACCTGATTCCAGGACTTCAGAATTCTGAGAACCAGTTGGCTGCGAAAGCTGAAAATCACCAGTTTTCTTAGCATCTGTTATGCCTTTTCCATCATTCAACTCTTTTGTATTCAAGAAACGGCCACCGCATCCTCTTGGTCGGCGCATTGCATGGAGATGGCGTGAACGATGCATATAAGGCTGTCAGCAATAAAAACTTAAATATTGAGCCAGAATGTGGAGGGGAATTTACTTTAAAGAAGAGTCTTTCCACTAGCTTTAAGTGGTAGATTGAAGGCATGGCTGAATCTCAAATACAAAAACCATACCAAGAACCATGCTACTGGTTCAAGCATTCATTTCACCCAGCCTAAGAATTCATATGCCATAATTGGAGCAATCACCATAAGTCCTAAATCAATTAAAGGAATAATTGTGGTCGCTAATTAACAAAGAAGCTTAAGTATTAGATTGATACTTTTGAGTCAAATGTTTTCCAGAGGGAAGAAGACAAAGGCTTGCCCAAACATACAAACTTGAACTAATGTATGTCTTTGGACTATACTTATGAGGTCTAATTTGTCTGACCATATTTTCAATCTAGAATGATATGAAGCTTTATGTCCTAAACAAAGTGCTAGATTGACGATCCAAATCAAGAAATCATACCTTTCGATTTCTGGGCAATTTATTCTCCATTGCAGCTTTTGCACGGGACTTCCTGCGTCTTATGATTCCATGGTACTGCTTTGCATTTACATATATCGGTACATCTTCTGTGCTCATGCTCATTGGGAGCATAATTCGGCCCTGCATTATTATGAAAAAACATGGGATTAGTTGATGTTGCTAGATTTCTAGTCATCAATTTGTCGCTGGTTCTCTTCGAGCATAAAAGAGGACTCAAATATGAAAAAGGGTATTCTATCACAATTATTTTTTAAATTTTTGTTAGGAGTTGTTTGGTGAAGGGGAGTAGCGGACCACATTACTTTCAGGAAACTACAGATTATTAGAATGGAGATTGTTTTGCTTCACACGGGTAAATGTAATTGCGAAAGATATATTTTCACTTGGGAGAAGGATCACTTACCGAAATTTGAGAACCAAAAGTTGAGAATACTCCATAACAGTGGTCCACGGAAGGATACTTTGCGCAGATCTACATTCACGTTTATCCAAGTAAAAACCATTAGCCATCAATCACTATACACTAGGTTTGAATACTGGCAGTATAAAACCTTAATTGAAATAAAATTCTCACCACAGGCTGACCAAATCCCAGTTCAAAATGGGCACAATATTCCGGAAGAGCTGTTTGAAGTGAAATGCCTCCCTGAACAGATTTCTGTCCACCACCTGCAGGTTTGCAACCTGAATGAGAAATTACCTGGATGGTTAACAAATAGTCATATTGAAAGTGCCTAGAGAAAACAGTTGGTCGATAAATTTGGACTTAAATGGCTGATCTATCAACTAGGAACCAGAACTTCATGTAATACTTTTATAGCGATAGATCAAAATAACCTAGTTTATCTAGTTCTCTGATGAATTACTCAGAGTATCAAATGGGAAGAAGATTAGTCTTTGAACAGGTTCTGGAAAATATAAATGCTGGGAAGCAATATTTCATCCTTATGATATCACCTGGTCTTTTGAGCCATGACAGATGAAGACATGTCAGACCAGTTGAGCACTTCATATTTCAAGCTACCTTTATCCAGAATGACTGAAGCAGCATTTCCGCGCTGCTTTCTGCATCTACATGCCAAGAAATGACTTTGAGATGCAATCATCATTGATCACAATTTCTTCCAACGGGTGATACATGTTTTCTCCATGCAAACGGATGCAATTACATCAGATCACAGTCCAAGTTTTTTTTGTGGCACTCGTTTGATTAGTTTAGCAACAATCATGCTTTCATGTTGCCTCAGTTTATCCCTTGTCATAAATAGGAGAAAGAAATCTTCTCAAGGACCTTTGTTTATCCCTAAGTTCATCAAGCATCTAGCATAGAATAGACATAGTTGGCTCCGAGATTATATATGAGCTAATTTTATGATTTTATCCATTTCAGTGTAAAAATCCTCCAAAAACAATGCAAGTCTTTGGGCACAGTTCAGAGCTGTATGGCCGCAAGACATTTGAGCAGTGAATGTTCCAGTTTTCTCATAATCTATCTTTCTCAAGTGGATTTTTTTGGCTGAATTCTAGGATGAATGTTCATTTTTCACACACAGCTATTCCTTATCTACCACTCCCTAAACAGAAATCATGTTGGAAATTAACCAAGCAGATATTAATCTTCAATCCTTATATCCTGGGGATTTGATCTCCTAATAGGTATCGGTTTCCTACTAGACCTAGTTTATGTTATTAGTCCTATTTAAGGATGATTTCCTACTTAATGGTAGACTTGTTACTGGTTGGTTCAAGCTTCTATAAACAGTGCCTTGAATGAAGAGTTAAATCGTTACTATTGTTTTATATTCAATAAAACTAGTATTCAGCATATTCAGGGAAATCATAAAAAAATTAATTCCCACAACCAACAAATGCTCTTCTTAGTAATAATATGGATCGATCTACCATATCAATCAACACTCTAGTTTATCTAATTTGATTCAAAGATGCTTCCAACCTCATACTTGCCGCTGCATGCTTCCAATGTTTTGGAGCACATCCACTACTGTGAATGAAACTTTAAAGTTCTCTTATATCCTTGTTGACCCTTAATTACTGGCTAAATTATAAATCCTCATTTGGGCAGAAACAACTCCCGTTGTCTCGAGCCTCAATCATATACCAATGATTTTGTGGCAAAAAAAGTGTTTAAAAATAGATTGATTTTGTAATTCAAGACCCCATCGAAGACCTTCTGGTTCAAACTGCTGTTATCCAGAGGTTATACAGAGCACAATACAGAGTTTCACAATGCCTTTTGAAGCTGCAAATTCGTAACTAATGACACGAATTACACACACAAAAAATGAAACAAATCAATCAGAAAGACATCCATGCAAATTTCTAAACCATAAAAAGGATAGTGACTCACCTGGAAATATAGTGAATTGATTGATATTCCCTTTATCCAGCCCTCGCTCAGCACCCATCCTGGCGTGCATAGTAGCAGTTTCACCTCCACCGACAGGTTGTTCTATGGGTAAAGCCTTCAATAGGCCACACGATTCACCATTAACAGCCTGAGACCCAATCGCAGTCCACCATGGCACTGTTGACAGCTGCCCAATTGGATTATGGACACTTCCTTCATGATCTTTGACATAAAAAGTTTTCATAGCCATTAAATTCCCTCTGAAATGAACTGATTGCTTGCTTTGATCTTCTTTATCTCAAGAGTAGTTCGAACTAATTCCTGGAGGTTCAAGGATTTAAAATAAGTTCTCGCCAATTTTTCTGCTGAATTCAACTTCATAAAAATATGAAAACAAGGACAGAATTCCTATAAATTACATCACCAAAGACTTTCCATTGTAAGACACAACCCCCCCAAGAATAAAAAAATATCAGCTTTGTTAGCCAAAGTAAAGAAAGATTGAAGCAGAGAAGTGTTTTTTTTTAAAATTTATTTAAGAAAAGATCATCACCAAGTTACTATAAAGAGCAATTAAACACCAACCAAATAAAATGGAAAATACAAGAAAATGAGGTGAAAATTCATACATGGAAGATAGTTTCTTTATTAATAAATAAAAAAGACATAAAAGGAGCCCATCTTAGAGTACAAAGACAGTGACCAAATAAACCAGAGATACACTGTGAAGAAACCAAGAAAATAAAACTGAGAAGGAACAGGTACTCAAGACAGAGTCAAAACTGAAATATTCTGATTAAAGGACAGGATTTTGTGAGACAAAGAGGATGACATAAATACATACAGAGCAGTAGCAGAAGAAGTAGCAGAAGCAGAAGAAGTAGCAACAACTAGGTCTCACACAGAAACCAGAGAAACCCCTTTTAATTTGTTATGAGCCATTTTTTTTGTAAAAAAATTTAATCAACAAACAGAGAGAGAGAGAGAGAGAGGGAGAGGAAAGGGTAAAAAATGCACCCAAGTGTAATGGAACTCCACGCCAGTAACCAATGAGCATCAGCTTTCATGCAAGTCTTTTGTACATTCACTGTACCAGTATATTAATGCAATAATTTATTCATTTGTCTCTCCCCCTCTCTCTCCCCCTGTGTTCTTTATTTTTGACCATGTACTTACAATCCCACATTGAAGGTCGCATTTCCATTTCTTTTTTTAAACGTCCGAGATGGGGGTGATGGGAGTTGAGGCCATGTAGCTTAATGAGAGGCATACTACTGATCTCTGCCATCTATTTTTGCCAACGTTGTTATCTATCCACATGGTAGCAAAAGTGTTAAAATTGCTTTTTTTATATATGACATGAAAAATATAATACAAATTCATTATAAAATTATAAATATATTTTTTTATTATATACTGACAATTTCAACCAATAAATTAAATTACATTAATATTATAATTGATTAGTGATCTAAATAAATAAAAAAAGATAAATTATAAATCAAGAAATCAATGACATAAAAAAAACTCAAAATCAAAATTTTCAATATTGGCAAATTAATAAATGATAGGTAGTATATAAGAACCTTGTGACAACTTGGTTGTTCTCATCATAACAAGTCATAATGAACCTCTTTTAGGTTGTAAGTTAATGAGTCTAAATTAGTAATTAACATAAGTCTAATAATTAAAATAAATTATTAAACAATGTTTAATGCGCCATAAAAAATTTAAATTAGAAATAATATTTTTAATGTTAAATAAATAAATAAGATATGATAATAAAAACAAAGTTTTCATTCTAAAATTCTTCCATGTAGTCTAAATCTCTAATTTTCATAAATTCTTGGTACATTTCAGTCATAATTTCAAACATGTAGTTTTCTCTCATATGAATTTTAGTTTATCATATATATTTAAAAACATTGAGATGTTTAGTTTTCCCTAGCTAGAATTGCAATAAAATGTTATTTGTAACTCCAGATGTGTCCAAAACAATATATGAATGTTTAGTTTGACAGATTTGACAAGATTCATCTTGTAACTTTGACTCTCCAAAATAATATTTTTCTAAACTTTATTTAATCTAATAATTTTATAAAATATATTTTCATGTATCTAATATTTTCCTATAAATTTCAACTAGATCTAATATATAGTTTGAAAGATATGTTTGATCTCACAAAATTGTCAACAAATATTATAAGGCCAAATCTAACTTGGTTGTTCAAATCACAAATTTAGTAAACTCGTAAAATCGGATCAATTTTACTGATTTTATCAATTTTGAATGAGTCATGTCCGACTTTACTAGTTTTGAAGTTTAGTCTGATTTAGCATATAAATACATGTTAACTCGTAAAATCATAGAATTTTAAGAGTCAACTGGCAATTTTGACAACCTTGCAGGGAATTGCTTGTTTTTATGATTAAACATCCTTTTTTAAAATTTCTTTTCAAACTGTTTTTTAATATATATATATATATATATATATATATATATAATGTGTTAATATTAACAAAATATAGATTATTTTAATATATTTTCAATTAAACATATAATATAATATAATGTATTACAAAGCATACTTCATAATAATTTAATTTACAATTGATTTTTTTTTATACGGCTGATATACTCAAGATCTAATTATTCATGCGGATGTAAAAAAAAATAGTGTTGTTCTTATACATACTTTCATTTAAAAAGAAATAATAATATACATTTAGTATTATATGTGTTTGCTATATATATATATATAGCATGGCATTTTATATATTGGATGTTTAATTTTATTTTAATTAGAAAAGAAAATGAAGTGTAGCAGTTAATATTAAGTGGACTTCTATTGCTTTATATGAATTTCTAGAAATTCATATTAATAAGAAGTTTAAATTTAATAAATTATATACCAATTCCACTAACTTATAAAAACTCAGAAATTGTGGCAAATTCTTTGGAGGTAAACAAGCTATTTCTTTCCAAATAAAGTACTCAATTAAACTTAACTTGATGGAAGCGATTATGACTTATGAGAGGTGTTGTTTTCAAGATAAATAACTGAGATGGGGTCGGGAAGCATACAAGTATCCCATGTAAAACCTTTACTTGATTATATATATATTATTAGTAGTAACTTTATTAATATTTCATGAATAATAATCTTTAAAAAATAAATATTTGTATATTTATCGATATCCTATATTTAACTATGTATAAGTGTTTTAATAAAATTCAATATTCATACAAAATTAATTTTTATTTTTATTAAATATTAAATATTAAATATTAAATACTATTATATTTCAACTTATATTAATAAATTATTTAGCCTATTTTTAATAAGTAAAAAACTCCCTTTTTGTCCCATTTGTATTATAAAATGATGGTGATTTAACATATATAAAGGAAAATTCATCAAATAATATATGATGAGATATGTAAATTCTTTTAATAGGTGGATAAAGATGCTTTTATCCTTTATATTTGTTTTATATCCAAAAAATACACATGGTAATAACTTTGGATCTAACTTGGTTTTAATATACTTACCATTACAACAACAAAAAAATCTTCAAGAGATTAATAATTTGGTCATTTATCAAAAAAGGAATCCATATCACGTATCGGTGTTAATAATCTATTTATCAAGAAAACAATAACATAAATACATTTTTGGAATATTTACATGTACCATCATAATAAACCTAAGTTCTTGTATATTCTTATGTTTTCGCTCAACAAAATCATTTTTCCTAAGCATTAGAATATTAAACTTGGGGAACGATCCCTTGATTCTCCAAAAAATTCTTAAAATATAGCATTTAAATATTCAACTTGCTTATGAGACAAAAAAATCTTAATTTTACTTTAAATTAGCACTCCATATGTTTATGAAAATGAATAACATATGACAACATAAAACTTCTTCTTTAATGGACATGACCAAGTAAATTGAATGAATTAATCAATAAAAATAATTTTATATTAAAAGTTTACATGGAACAAATAACTATAAGACCTAAAATATTTGGAAGAGCTTCTATAAATGACTACTTGAACTAATAAATGGAAGTCAACAAGACTTTTTTTTTATCTTACAACTCTTATAAATAGAGTTTAATTTATTTGAAAAATTAGACTTCATAGTCATGTAGGAATAAAAAATTAAACAATTTTAAGATAAGGATGTCCAAGATGTTGGCATGATTTATCTTTTGTCACCTTGGTAAAACAAGTTGAAAATTAAATCATCTTTGATCATAAAAAAACATATAGTCCTTCTTTTCTACTCCTTACCACCCTCTTTCCTGTTTTCATATCCTTAATGAAACGACCATTTGAGAGAAAAATCATAAAGTAAGGCATATTAGTTAATTTACCAACAAAGATTAAATTATTTTCAATATCAAGAACAAAAAGAACATTTTTTTAATGATTAGTATCAAAAGTTGCATCAATTTTAGCATTAATTATATGTTTTATTGCAAGAGAAAGACCATTATTCAACCATGAAAGATCCATTACCAATGTAAGGTTTGATTTTATATAATTTACCTTCATTTCTAATCATATGAAGTCTTAAAGAACCATTTAAAAGTTTAATTATCTATAATAGTAAGAGCTGATAATGCTCGTGGGATATCATTAGCTTGGAAGGAATTGTAAAATAATTTAAAGCTTCTGAAAGTAGTATGGTCATGTTATTATAAACTTGACAAGCTCCATCATTATCATTATTGTTCAAATTTTTAGTTCCATGTTGATTAGTCTTGATATCTAATCCTTTTACCTTATCCTTTCCCTTGATTAAACCTATGTCTATAGAAACTGAATCTCTATCAAAAGTTAGTTCTCATTTTATTTAAAGCTGGTTGGCTCAAGAAAGAAACTTAGAGTTGTGTAAGGTGAGTACCATAAAGTTAAAGTTGCTCTTCATAACTTTGCAACAAAGACGCCAAACTTCTAAATAAAAAAAACATGTGGCTTTAACATGATTGTTACAAAAAGATACATAGTCATTTCAATAATAATAATAAAAAAGGACCTTACTTTGATCAAATATGGGTTTTTTTTATAGTAGCCAAATTATCACATATATATTTGAAGCATCGCAAATATTCATGCAATGAATTGATTTTTTTTAACGTTTGATAGATCACGAGAAAACTTAATTAATTTTCAATTGAGTCTTGAGTGAAGTGTTACAATACCCAGAATGTTTTCTAATAGATTTCTTGAGATTTAACCAAATATGAGACGATTAGAACTTTTCCATTCCATGTAATCAGGATTAAAAGTATATGATCTAGCATCGATGATCTTTGCATTTGAAATAAATTGTGCATGTTTTTCCATTAAAAAAACCTTGAAGATCACTTGAATTTCAACAAGAGGACAAGATGTAAGGAGACAAAATTGACAACATTTAGTGTTAAGGTTAATGAATAAGACATGCTTGAAATTGTTTTTTTTTTTAATAAAAAAATTAATATCATGTTAAAGAATCATTTAATTCAAAATGTTAAGTTATTAGATGAGTATTCAAAATGTTTAATATTTATATGCTGCAAAGTATTTAATATGTGAAGAAGGAGAAGCTCACAAAAATGTTTATTTATATTCCAGAATGCATTAATTTCAAAATAGATATCATGTTTAATAATATAATTAACATAACCACCTCATGTTGACATTGATTGTCCGAGTCAATCATGTAAATTACATGCCATTTGATGGTATCAAATAGTTATGAAACTTGTTTAAGTATCGAGCAGCATAAATAAAACGATGGCATCCGTTGACCACGACTTTCTCATAGTATTTAAATCGGAAATCCTTCCCCGTTTATGAGTGAAGGCACATGTCCCCACCAAGCATTCATTGCTCGGAAGTACAGTACTGTCTGTATGTATATACTTAGCACTACGGCTACGGACGGTGGCTTTCAAAGGCAATTGTGGTGGTTGGACGGTGGCTTTCCTTAGCTTTACTTGGCAAGGACGCTTGAGCTGTGCGTGTGAGAAAGTTTATCAATTCTGTTTATGTTAATGCTTTATTTTTTCAATTAAAATAAAATGTTTTGGTTTTAAAGTGTTTCAACATGTTGTTTTAGGGTTGTACTATTTATACATATATATTTAAATATATTAATTCAAAAAATTTTTAGTTCAAATCCAAAAATAAAATTATTTAGAATTGTGCAATTTAATATAAAAAAATATACAATGAAATGATTTTTCTGAACAAAATTATTATGTATAATATTATAATAATGTCATCATCAATCTCGCAAGGTCATTATATTCTCTGATTGCTCTGAAATTTTAACATAAAATATATAAATATATCAAGAGACTCTTCATAAAATTTTATTTCAATCTAATAGTCATATTAAAAGATATGATTGATATTGTAAAATTATTTATTATTTAAAAAATACTATTTGGACAAAATGGAAAGGGCGGAACGAAACTAGAACATTCCGACTGAAATCTGGAGAATGAACTAAAATTTTAAACAAGATAAAAACTGTGTTATTTTATCTTATTTTTTTAACTGGTATAAAATATTTAAAATATTTTAACCAAAACGAAACAAAATTAACATCTGCTTTTGCACAGCGCAGTGTGAGACGACAAACCTCAATCATTACCTTATTGAGGATTACATCCAGGAGTTGATCTTTTGTCGCTGTTTTTTCCCGAGTTGTTCATGGCTTTACTGCCATCTTCCGTTCCTTGTCATCAGAATACTTCGGCTTTAAGGCAGAATCGGCTGGCTAAATGGATCTTGCTATATATAAATGGCCAACTGGTACTGTTTTTTTTTTATTATTATTATCAAATGTCAGATTTGAGGTCATAATCATTTGTCTGTAGAATGATTAGACCGGTGAAAACCCATGTTAAAGGAGCGAATGATGATGCATTGAAGTCTGCTTTTGGAATAGAAATGCCGGCTAGTATTCCGACAATATTTGTCCTTCTTTCTTGGGACATTTTCTTATCCGGCGATGCATGTTTTTCAATCCCCGTTGATAGTTGGCAAGCATCGCCGTCAAGGCTTCTGTTCCCTTTTTTTCTCCTTTTCGTTTTCTAATACTTTTATGGGACTTTCTTACGAGCTATGATTCAAGATTTCTCTTCCTTTTTTTCGTTGATTAGCTGCTGCCCACCCCAAGTATAAAAATAAATCAAATATATATCAAAGTTATCAATTCCGTTTCAATTAGTGTTTTATTTTTTTAATTAGAATAAAATATTTTGATTTCGAAGTATTTTGACTCTCCGTTTCAGGATTGTATTGTTTGTGTGTGTGTATATATAATTAAATTATTTAAAATTATGCAATTTAATCTAAAAAACACACAAAAAATAATTTTTCTGAACAAAATTATGAACATGTATAATATTACAAGAATTTCACCATCAATCTTGCAAGGTCATTATATTATTTGATTGCTCTGAAATTTTAATATAATATATATAAATATGTAAAGAGACTCCTCGTAAAATTTCATCTCAATCTAACGGTCGGATCAAGAGCTATGATTGATATTGTAAAATTATTCATTATTTAAAAAAAATACTATTTGACCAAAACGGAATGAATGGAATGAAACCGGAATATTTCAGCCAAAATTTAGATGAAATATCTGAAATAAAATAAAAACTACACTATTTTATCTTTTTTTTAACAGATACGAAATATTTTGACTATTTCAACCGAAATAAAACAAAATTAACAACAATAATATATAAGGTTTCTCGTCATTTCAGTGACAAATAATTGGCTATTCATAGGAAGACAACTCTGTAATAAATAAATAAAAACCCTGACCCTGAAGTGGGTCACGTCCTTCATTTCTTCTTCTTCTTCTTCTTCTTCTTCTATTTGGTTGCCTGAAGTTTTATTTTTTATTATTACTCAAACCCTAATTAGGTCAATTTTCTTGGTTTGAATTCAATGGGGATTTTCAAAAAACAAGAATTGTAATATTAATTGTCTCATTAACCTTACTAGATCATGCCTGGTTTTTATAGTTCGCAAAAAAAAAAAAAAAAAAAAAGGTTTCATGGGAATTGCATTATAAGGTGGGTAACCAAGAAAAAAAAGTAGGTAAGCAATGTGCGTAAATTGTGAACTCTCCCCGCGAGATGGTGGGTGTGACATGGAAATATTAAACAGCTTAATTATTTCAAATTTGCTTTATTTTACTCAAGTTAGGTCTCATTAACTTGATTTTCACATCGCACCAATACAAAATAAATTAATTTAATTGGTAGACGTGAGATAAGAAATATATTATAGAGAACACCAGTAATTAATGATTAAATGTACACCATTCCCTTAAACATATATTCACACTCCTCTCAAAAATTATCTCAACATCTTCAAATTTAATGTTCCAAATATATAAAATAAAAATCCGAGTTTACATGGACGTAATTATCTTTCAAGCATATTAATTGTTTTTGTCGTAGTTGCTGTCCTACCAAGACTTTATTTATTCTCAATAATTTAGTTTTCGCTCCTGACCCCGAACAAAACCTCACAAGGCCTTCACGAACCTCACATCTAATGTCGTCCCAAGCCATTCTCCCAAACCAAACCATTATCTAACATGAATTATAAATCGAAGATAAATCATAGCTTTTGTCACGCTAGATAGAGTTATATTTTTTTATATAGAAAGCAATACAAGGGTGGGTTATAAATGGGATCGCCACTAAGGAAGTGGATTTACATTCTTTTGTTCTTCACACTCAGCATGAAAGTCTATTTTATTTTGACGAAAAAAATTATAAGAATCTTCTCCAACTTTATAACCACTATTAGATTCTTTCCTGTGATGAGCCACTGATAATAAGCTAGTGGAGAGATTCATTGTTTTTTAATTATCTTTTTTAATTGATTACAATAAGTTTATTGGCTACAACGTCAGTGTTAGAGTATAATATAATCATATTCTGGGGCCTCACCTATCAGCTTAAGCTTTTAGGTGAGATGGTTCCTTAATATGGTATCAGAACCTTGTTGACACAGCGGTCACGAGTTCGAATCTCACCACCCCCATTCTATTTGATAAAAAAACCAACCACAAGGTAATGTGGGTCTGTGCAAGTTTCAAGCCCAAAGAGCTTTCACTTGAGGGAGGTGTTAGATTATAATATAATCATATTCTGGGGCCTCACCTATCAGCTTAAACTTTTAGGTGAGATGGTTCCTTAACAGTCAGGGTATGAAAGCAATTAGGATATGAAAGATGTTTTCCATTATTGTTTTTAAAGAATGTAAGTTTACTTCAAAACTATGGTAGAAATATATTTATTTTAATAATCGAACCTGTTATCGCTGTTTTTATACTCAATAATTTGATTAATGCATACAGATATTATACAATAAGTATGCGCATAGGTGGATATGAGTAGCAACAGCAGACATCAGCAGTCGTCAAATGCTATGCGCATACGATCCCATTTAAAGAAATCGAAAAGAAAAACCTCAACTCAAGAAACGAGCTGTCTTGAGCTCCAAGAGGTGGCCTAATCATTTGGAGGTGGCGAGGCATTATTATTATTATTAAAGAGGAGAAATACCTAATCAATCATTTGAAGGCAGGAAATCTTGACGACCATAGCCGTACGGACACACTGATTAAAGAATGCACAAAAAGGAACCATCCGAGCAGGTGCTTCTCATGTGGTCGCAAGTTCAAACTATGTGACTGCTAATATGATGATCACTGAGGGTTATGTAATCGTTAATTTTAGGATCTGTAGAATTAGTCAAAGCACGCGCGAGTTGACCTGAAAATTCATGTTAATAATTAAAAAATGCAGAAAAAGGTTTCTCAAGCCCAACTTGGCTACTGTGTTTTATGTGATTAATCTTTAGATGTTTTTATATTCCATTTTACATCATCTTAGCTCCAGTAGAATTCTTAAGAGTTGAACTGAGTTCATAACAACGAGATCAGGGTTTTTTTTTTTGCTGTTTCCCGGAAAAACAAAACTGCAGTGACGTTCAAAAGAAAATAAAAAAAGTTGGATGATACATGGAGAAAAAAACAATTAAAAAAGAAGAAGATGAAAAGTTTGAACGGGGTCATGAGATTTCTCTTGTTATTGGAAAGAAAGGAGAGGTTCATGAGATTTATCCTCTCGTAAAGGGCACCGGAGAATTCTAAAGATAGTATGATGGGCCTACATCTACATTGGCCCGGTTACTGGTGAGGATAAGGGCCCAGAAATGCAGTAACTACATGTTGTACATAGCTTTTCAAAAACGTTCTTAAAAAAATTGAAATTTTTATTTTTATTTTAAAAATAATTTTTTAAAAAAATAAAAAAGACATCATTTTAATACAATTTTGAATAAAAAACACTTAAAAAGACAACCTCAATTAGCTTTCTGTTGTTGTTTAGCTGAAAGGGAAAGTCTATGGTTTGTTAAATATTCGAGTGACTCTTGCTTTGCCTGGAGGGAAGCTCTCCAACTGAGGATAGTAGCTTGGATCTGATTGAACCTTTGTGGTGGGCTGTCGGCTTTTTATTGGCCCATGGGCTATGGTGCTAGTGAATAAAAATTTGTGCTCGTTAAGAGTTTATTTGAAATAAATTGTCCTCGGATATATATATATATATGTTGATTTCGAATAATTTGAGTTTATATAAAATGAACTTTAAAATTATATTTATGAAACAAACTTGTCCTGACGGGTTGATTGGGATCTAGAGTCTGTCTTTTTCAAATTACTAAAATCATTGTAAATTATTTAGTTAAACTAAAGTCATTAATAAAATCATTGACTTCTAAAGAAAATTGATTGGCATAAACTTGTTTAGGGACCCTTCATATCCCTAAACACAATTTTCTTACATGGCTTGCCATCCTCGAAAGGTTGACTACTAAAGCAAGAGAAATTGTTGGGGAGCAATATAAAATGCTGACTGCCCACATTGTGGAAACGACAGTGAGGTCAGGGATTGCTTGTGTTTTTAGTTGTGATTCCTCAAAAGTATTTTTAACTTTGAAGTCGAATGATGCTGTCATGCGGTATTAGCAGGGCTTTAAGGATGTGGGATTAAAATGTTTGAGTACTTGTGGCGATGGGTGCTAAGGGAGAAGAATATATTAAATATGTTATTAGCTTACATTTCCATATATATATATATATATATATATATATATATATATATATATATGATTTATATTGTGTTTGCCGATTTATATTTCAATTTGATTTATACAACCAAGTAAATTAGTCATATTACAATATTAAATATCTTAATCTATATTAGTAACTCAATTTTTTCAAAAACAAATAAAGAAAACAAATATGGACCCAAAGTAGGTTTTAAAGGTGTCATTTTTTCTTTTTCTTTTTCTCTTTTATATTGAACTGATTTTCTATTTTTCTTTTCTCATTTTCAAGTTCATAGAAAAGATTTGGTGAGTTTAGCTTCTTTTTTTCCTTGCTTCTTCTCATTACTGTTTTCTGCATCTTAGTATTAGGTTAGTGTTTGATTTTGTGATCATTTTTTCTTGTTATCATGCATCTAATAAAACATAGTTTTTCAAAACAAAAATCCCACTAGAATCAATAACCCGATCCACAGGTTTAGCTTGCTAGTCGGGTTACTCGATTCATAAGTTTGATGTGTTCACCCACTATCCGAATATTCTTTTTTTGTATTCTTTCATTGTTTTTAATAGTTTTTTTCTTGATTTTATTCTTCAATATTAATTGGTTGAGAAATAAACTCTGAATATAATTTAAAAAAATAGTTTAGAAAAAACATTATTAAACCCAATGCAATTCATGACACGAGTTGCTTAAGGATCAAGAATCATTATATTATCGTCTCATTATTATTTTTTTGAAAAATATTAAGTTATGTTTTTACTATTCATCAATCTTGCATTTGAAGCCATGAAATCAATCAATTTCATTCAATTAACTCTTGCACGATTTAGTTGAAAACTCAATATAGGTAAAGAGCTAGGTTAGATTTCAAGAAAATCAGTCTGACTCACAACGAAACATAGGGTAACTGACTAGTATAATAGTATGTGTTAGAAGAACAAACAATTTTAAATTTGCAGGAGATGTTTTAAAATATACACAAGAACACAATTATTTCAAAATTGTTATGATGTACTAATAATAAAAAAAATTAGTTTGATGCATTTTCAAACAAAAAATACTTTAAAAAAGAACCACTACTACAATATTAAATTATAAACTATACTAAAAGAGATAACTCTTTATTGTGGCATGTGAGAGCTTTTCACTATGAATTTTAATAGTTTGGTTGCTTTTTCCATTTGTTTTATTTGGTCTCTCTGTTTTGGTTATGCAATGTGTTGGAGTATTGTGTTCGTTATGACTTTTGTTCCACATGTTTTGCTTGAGGTATTTTATGATATTTTTTTCAACTCAAACCTTGCTTTTGGTTTTTTGAGCTTGATTAGTTGACAAGGAGGAGTGATTGCGCAATGTTCAATATAATTGATGGCGAGGAACCTAATTTGTTTCTTGGATCTCTTTGTGACGGGGGCTTTCTTCGGCGTTGTTGAAGCATGGTTTATGTAGTTGTTCAACTCAGCTTTACAGGCGTGTCACTTAGGTGTCTTAGCAGTGGAGGGGTGCTTCAGCTAGAAGAGTTGGTTTGTGTGCAACAATATGCATTAAATACACAATCTACCTATTATGTCCCGACACAATCATTGAGCTAAATGCATATGTAAGTTGCTTACCATGTCCTGTGGATTTGGTTTAATATTGATTTTCATGCATATCTACGTTTCTTTTCTTGCAAACGGTAAGATTTGTATACTGTTTCTTCTACTTTGCAATACAATTGGTGCCAACAGTTAATCATCTATTTTATGAAAGGGTTTGTCTGTGTATAACAACTTGCATTAAATACACAGATGATTTGCTATGTCCTGGCATAGTTGAATTTCGGGCATCCTCAATATTTATGTCCTGACAATTGTGTATTTGGTATGAGATTAATTTTGTTTACTGTTTTTTTCTGCTTTTAAATATAGTTGGTGAATATTAAAATGTTTTTTTTCTTTTTATGTAAGGGTCTTTTGCCATTGAGCTGGGTGCATATGTAAGGGTTTTGTTGCCATGTACAATTTTTATTGGATAACTTGGTATTTAATTGTTTAGATGTTTGGTTTGTTGTTTTTGAAATTGATTTCTAATGTAGTTACAAACATACACTTATGTGCATGTATTATCATTGCCATGAACATGAATTCCTTTTATATATTTTTGGTAAAAGTGTGTTTAATTCTTTATAGATAAAGAAATTGCAATCAATGCTTAGAAAAAAATATAGAGGCAACTATCCCAACTCTCATTTTCAATTATTTTGTCTTTGCATGATAATAATTTCACGTAATAATCTAACAAACCTACACCAATACACGTTATCGTGCTATTGTTGTTGTTGTGTTGCATTGATATTACTTTCCATATTCACACATTTATACTTACTAATAACAAATGTTTTATGGCAAGTTTAAACAACTAACATGTTATGGTTACTTTTTATAGGGTTTCATTTCGATGCAATATTACAATTGTCTTTCCTACATTAATCAAGCTTTACATTTTAAATTACTAGGTGACAAAATATTGTTCTTATTTTTTTGCAAGTCATAACTACTAAATTATGATAACCTATTATATCACTACCAATATAACCATATTAGCTTTCTAAACAATGATATTTACTTCTTTTTTTGTGCAAAACCGCTAGACTTATGGCAACATGAAAGTTGATGCAGCTGCTAGAAAATCTACATATTTTTTCTTATTTTTGTATTAAAAAGATTTCGAAGCAATTCTCTATTTCCATCTCTTGAATGATGAGGCTTTGTGTTAATATTGTTATACTTGGGTGTATTGATGTGCTCCAGCAGCTTCCATTACCACTTTATGTATTTTGTCGTTTGATTATGTCAACCTTGCATTATACAGTGAAAACGTTATATTTATTTTAAAATTAGCAAAACTTGTCAATTGCTTCAATCCTACCAATTTTAGAAATTCATTACAAAACCCGCAGCATAGAGCGGACAATCTAACTAGTAGATTCTATATCTAGGTTCAACCTAGCAATCATTGTGTTAATATTGTTATACATTTCAAAGCAATTATCCATTTCCATATCTTGAATGATGAGGCTTTGTATTAATATTGTTATACTTGGGTGTATTGATGTGCTCTAGGAGCATCCATTATCACTTTATGTATTTTATTGTCTAATTATGTCAACCTTGTATTATACAATGAAAACGTTAGATTTATTTAAAATTAGCAAAACCTGTTAATTGTTTCAATCCTACCAATTATAGAAATTCATTACAAAACCTGCAACGTAGTGCAGACAATCTAACTAGTAGATTCTATATTTAGTTTCAACCTAGCAATCATTGTGTTAATATTGATATACATTTCAAAGCAATTATCCATTTTCATATCTTGAATGATGAGGCTTTGTATTAATATTGTTATACTTGGGTGTATTGATGTGCTCCAGGAGCAACCTTGCATTATACAGTGAAAATGTTAAATTTATTTTAAAATTAATAAACATGTTAATTGCTTCAATCCTATCAATTATAGAAATTCATTACAAAACTCGCAATGTAGAGCGGACAATCTAACTAGTAGATTCTATATCTAGGTTTAACCTAGCAATCATCTCCACAATCTTTGTCTACAAGACCTTTTCCTTCCATTAGACGTTAATCGTTAATCTAAATATCGAAGAGTCTTGTTGGACCTGTTTTACATGTGTGGTACCCAAATCTAGTATTCTCAACCTTTCCAATCTATCAACCTAGAAAAAAAACTTAATCTTTGAAGGGTTTTCCGTATATAATTAAATTGAAGCCATTAATTTGTAATTCCATCATTAAAACAATTGTGCAACTTAATTAGTGCAGATTTACACCATGAAAGATCAGATAGTATACATATACAACAATGGTCTACCCAGATTTTGAAAACCTGTAATTTATCGGTATACGACTTATCCTACCATAAAAAGTAAAGAAATTTTATACTCTTACCTAAAATGCATAATTATAGAATCCTGGCTTCTGGATTTTTAACCCATATGCAGATAACCTCTTAAGATCCAATAAGGCCTTCACCCTTTTTTTTTTTTCTTTTTTTTTTTTTCCAATTTTGGCCACTGCATTTAGAGCTTTCTTAGCCCTAGTCGCTTCTGTCATCTGTTATATAAACTTCCCATTGGGGGTATGGTTTACAGCAAGAGCGAAAAGCAAACATGACGAGAAAGAAGGTTAAGCTTACGTGGATAGTGAATGATTCTGCTAGGAGAGCTACCCTCAAGAAAAGGAGAGTCGGGTTACTGAAAAAAGTGAGCGATCTAACCATACTGTGTGGCGTCGAGGCCTTTGTTATCATCTACAGTCCCGATGACCCCGAACCAGCTGTCTGGCCATCACGCCCTGAGGTTCTACAACTTCTTACGAGGTTCCAAAACATGCCCGAGATGGAGCGGTACAAGAAGATGGTGAATCAAGAAACTTATCTGAAAGAGAGGATGGGAAAACTAAATGAGCAGTCCTGGAAGCACCGAAAGAATAACAGGGAGTTGGAGATGGCTGGTCTCATGCAGCAAGTTCACCGCGATAAAGGATTCGATGGCTTGGACCATACTCAGTTGTGTGGTTTAGCTTGGTTGGTGAAGGAGAAAAGGAAGGAAATAAGGAAAAGGATTGGATACCTTGAACAAATTCCCTCACTCCAGTTAGGTGCATTCCCACCTGGTCCTTTTCCTTTTCCTTTTCATTATCAAGACCTTGACAAGGATGATGGTGGCGACGATGATGGAACTAGCGGCCAAGCTGGAGGAGAACCGAGATATGGGAGGACGAATCCAACAGATGGTGTTGCATCATGGGACCAATGGTTCACTGATAAAATAAACAACCCTGAGGATAGTGTTGCTGGAGGTAGCAGTGCCATAAATGACTTGGGGCTGCCATATCCATTTAACTTTACTGGTGGAGGGGGACCTGATATTGGGTTCCACCCTGGGCATAATGGTGGTGATGACAGCCTTATCGACGTTTTTGGACTGGGCCTCCCACATAGCAGAAACATGGGAGACATCCGTGGTGGACATAATTTTGATCTGGGGCAGCTGCCTCGTGAAAATGAAAGTTTAAGAGGCAGCAGCTCAGCAGTTGGAAACAATTTTGATCTGGGGCTACTTCTTGGCTATAATATGGCAGGAGGTAACCTAGGAGACAGTTTTGATCCTTGGCTGCCTAGTGACCTAGGATTTAATCCAGGAGGCAACAATAGTGTTGAACTCAATTTTGATCTGGGGTTGCATCAAGGACACAGCACCGGTGGAAACAACTTTGACCTGTGGCTGCCTCATGAAAATAATATGGGGGGCGATAGTGCTGTGATGAATCATGTTACCTGGCTGGCTCGTGGAGATATGGGTGGAGAGAATTTAGGACTGGGGCTGCTTCCTGGAAGTAATTTTGCAGGAAGCAGTACTGCTGGAAATCATTTTCATAGTCGCGACGGTAGTGGAGATGGAGCAGGCAGTGCTAGCGGAAGCAACTCGGGGCTGCCTGGATCTTTTGGAGCTGGTTCAAGTGATCATATCGAGCAGCCATTTGATGTTACCAAAAGCTGGCCTAGCAACAATTTCAATCCTTGATTTGCAAGGAATTTCTTAGCTTTTGTGTTTGGTCTATTAATAATTTCCTGGATGTCGGTCTCATGCATCCCCCCTCCCCCAAACTTACTATCCCCTCATGAGGGTGGTGCAGTAGCTTTCTAGGAAAATATATCTCTTCTTGTTTGTATTTTCTTGTTTTTTTAATAAGATGTTTTTCCAGTTTTTGTTTATCTGAAAATGATATTTCTCCTAGTTTATTTTCACCATGCTCAATATCATTAGAATTTTCTAGTTTTTTTTCTATATAAAAAGTTTTAATAATCTTTTGATTTACTAATACATCAATGAATAAAATCAAATATTTCAAGAGTCCTTTAATTCATAGTGTTTTTGATATTTAAGAGTTTTTACATGTAACAAACACTTTTATGATTCATTCCTCTTTGTGTCAATTAATATCAAAGTTCAATTAAATTATTTTTTTGTGCTCCATAACAATCATGGTTGGAGGACAGTGTGATGATTCTTTTGTTTTGCTGGGTGTTGCAGAAAAAGCATGGCCGAAAAACATTATAGAACAAGACGTGTTTGTGTAGAAGGAGATGAGAAGGATCTCATGAGGATAAAAACGTTTCATCTACATCATTTGCTGTCATTCAAAATATAAATAATGAAATCCATAATGGGACACCTCGTAAATGTGTATGTTACGGATTTATGATGAGTTGATCCACACAAAAATATTATTGACGGAGAACAATTTTTTTTTTTTTTTTTTGGTGAAGACTACACTTGAAGACAAGTTCATTCTAACCTGAGAAAACCGATGCATAAAAATATATATTTTTGTATTTTTGTTTCCTATTATTTATTATAATGTTTTGTTATTTTCTAGTTTTTTCTATATAAAGAATTGTACTAAAGTTTTGACAAGTATAGACATGAATGAATAAGATTAAATATTTTAAGAGTCTTTCTATATTTATCGTGTTTTTAGTCTTTGAAAATTATACGGTAGCAACAATTTTTAATATACAAACAATTATATATTAAGAGACTACTTGCTTCTTGTGGGAAATTGGTTTTAAAATATATGGTTAATAGAAACATTTAAATTTCAATAAACAAGTTTAAAATCAAATTAGACAAACTGCAGGATGTTAGGGTAGTTTGTTCTTTTATTAAATTAACACATATTTTAGAGTATATATACATAGATACATGACAAAGTGTAAGCATATAGTTAAATTGCTTTCAATATATTCAAAACAATAAAAAAAAAAGGTGTTGTTAAGAATAGGATTGAATTTCATGAATATCAAGTAACGAATTTAATAAAAATGATTCATAATTAATTTATTTAAAATATAATCATTTTTTTAATAAAAAAATAATATTTTCATTGGTTAGTAAAACACCTCCTATTTTGTAGTCATGGCCAAGAATGAATCATAACCCCAATTTTTCTATACTTTGCGAGTGTTTAAAAGTATGGTGTGTTGCAGTTTTTTATATGTCACTCACATAAAAATAAAAATAAAAATAAAAAATACGTAACACTTGCTTTTGATGCTAATATTTTCTACATTGAATAAGTTATATATAAAAAATGAAATAAAAATCATCACACGCATACTCTTGAACACTCAAACACACCTTCAGCAATTTGTCATTATAAAAAATCCTGGAAGAATTCTGAAAATATAAAAAGGTTTGAACAGGCCGCAAGTTTTAGGCAAATAATTGTTTCCGAGCAACAAACGCCAAAACAAGTATCTTCCAATTCTAAACATTCTCGCACCATCTTTTAATATAATTATTATGAATGTTTATATGGCAAAATGCAACCATACAGAAAAATAACTATACTGATATGGGTGTAAGAGAATGTTTTATGTTTTAAAAATATTTTTGAAAATAAATTAGATATTTTTAATACATAGATGTTAAAAATAAATAATCATTTTGATATATTTAAAAAAAAAAACACTTTAAAAAAAAATTACAATGCATCATCAAACAAGCTATCACCCCGGCCCCTTGTGAGTTGTGACAACCTTAACTTGACAAGAAAAGTATTTTGAGATCTCCTGCAACAGAGGGAAGGAAGGAAAAAACAACACTTGGGCTCTGTATATCGATCTTCATGTGGGCAAATAATGGCTGACCTAACTTGAATAAAATAGTAATCAAGAAATGCATATATATTATCAACTTGGATCGTGCTTTGCACGCATAAAGATAATTATTTTAAGATTGTACAAGTGATTTGATTAGTTGAAAGAAAGACTTTACTAATCACATAAAGAAACTAGCTCAGATTTAAGTCTGTGATTCAGAATCATTGACCTTTAAAAAAATATAAAAAAAAAAAAAGAAAGTTATGTATTCACATGCCTTGCTTGCCACGGATTGCCCTCTCTTTACTTTAAAGCCCGAATGCATCTTCCCTTGATAAAACTCCATCAATACTCTTTATCTATCCCAGCTAACCGTTGACTTGCTAAATTGATCACGCCCCAGATAAACCATTTCTCTTGCCATAGCCATGGCTGATCACCACACCGTTCGTACTGCATTTCCAGCTTCTCCCTTCAATATTCCCTGAGGATATGAATAGCACAACAGAGTATAATGGATTTCTTGACTCTAACAACACTGATGGATTTGGCTATGGCATTGGTATCTCTGTTGGAATCCTGATGCTGATTACAACAATCACTTTGACTTCCTATTGTTGCACGCGAAACCAGCAGGCAGCGGTGCCGAGCCCAGCGAGAAATGTGGCAGATCAGCAGCTGAACCTGCAGAGCTTTGTTGTCGATGTAGGGCTTGATGAGGCCACTCTAAAGAGCTATCCTACGCTGCTGTATTCGGAGGCCAAGCTGCACAAGACAGGCTCCACCGCCACATGCTGCTCCATATGTTTGGCAGATTACAGCAACGCTGATAAGCTCCGGTTGCTGCCTGATTGCGGACATCTCTTCCACCTCAAATGCGTTGACCCGTGGTTGAGGCAGCACCCAACTTGTCCGGTCTGTAGAACATCTCCATTGCCTTCACCTCTAGCGACCCCTCTGACTGAGGTGGTTCCACTGGCAAGCAGGCGGGATTGACCGATATAGTGAAGGAAAAATTATGTTTCGCTGCCATCTATACGCTGCAGAATCATCACATCTTAATTACTGGATCATCTGCAATTATTGATCCATATACAGCTCTTTCCCGCTATGTAATATCTCCTATATTCTTTTGTTTTTGAAACAAATTTTATGGCGTACACCTGATTGAAATATATGCATACAGGTGAAATTCAGAAAGTTAAACATGTTGAATACGAATTTTCTTTTTTTTTAATGTTCGACACTGAATATACACAACTCTGCTACACGAACACACACAAGTATATATGCATTCTTCAGAATTTACCGGAATCCGAGATCAGATAGTTGTTCTGGAGTAAACAAGTTGTCCAAAAACAAAAAAACGAAAGAAAAACAACCAGTAAATGCATTTGCGTAATTAGGAAATAGGCGAATAAAAAAGGTTAGCCTGCTGCGTTCCCCAAACTGCCAAGAGACTTTTAATGCAATATTGACGCCCAACTTCCTGGTTGATATGACACAGACAGCATGTGGAAATAAACCATTGAAACTGTCATATGCCCACTGGTTAGCTGGCCGGTAGACAGGATTTAAACCACTTCTGAATGTCTTTAAACCAATCCGATTTTACACCTCCTGATGAATAGACAGGTGCATCCTTAAAATAAAACAGAACACGAGGCCGCAACAGTACGAGGATACGCAACTAAAGTTTTTTGCATAGTTGAAACCCCAAGTCTTAAGAGGCATTAAAGTAGAGAAATGACAAACTACAGGAGTTCATTAACTGCAAGAACAGCTATATTGATATCCTGGTGTGGTGTAGAAGAACATGGAAGATGAAGACATTTTACCCCACTTGAGAAGGGAACAAACTATGGAAGATGAAGACATTCAACAAACTATGTATTCGGGGTCCTCTGCACTACAATCCATGAATCACTATCCCCGCCTACAGTTCGATGCGGTCAGGTAATCAATACTCAACCTATGCTGCCACTCAGTCCTCCGGTTATCGGGGCAATGGCTTGGGTTGTGGTTCAATTCAACCTTACGCCGTCTTGCTACTTCTTGTACAAATCAGATAAATAAGCATAAAAGTTAAGTTTATAATCAAGCAAAATAATAAAGAACATGTTCAATCATAATAATAATAATAATAAAAAAAAAAAAAAAACTAGCATGATAGAATACCCTCTGTCAAGGATCGATAAACTAGAACATGTTCAATCATAATATCTTCTTCGTTGAGTTCATGCTAGCTTGTCTCAGCATCTTCATCTATTTCTTAATATTTTGTAACTTAATAGCTAGAGTAACTTGATACTAAATCAAGTACCTCGTCTATTTGACTTATAGGTTTAGTTTTCTTTTAAAGGAGGAAGGATGTGTATTATAAATTGGATTTTATTATGTGCTAGGACTTCCTTTTCATTCCATTGAATAATAGCCTAGCATGAATTGTCCTTGTATGAAAATGTACTGAAACTCTATAGAGGAGCTACGAACATTTTCTTGGCGAGGCTGATAATTATACAAGTTGATTTTATTTTATTTTTTTAATGAAAGAAAATATTTTTTTTTCAAAATGGGCTATCTAAAGAATGATCTGTAAAAAAATTAATTGTGTTTATTATTACAAATAAAATCTTCTGAAATAAAAATAATATAACAAATAAAATCATACTTATAATGAACTGCTTTTTCAACTCAATTAACTCGAATTAGTAGGGGGGTCTTTTTATTTGAGATCAAATCAGAGCTCGACTTTTAATTTTTAATAGAATTTTGGATTACGAAATTTTTATTTTTTTTAAATTAGAGGAAATCACACCTCTTGGAAAACGCACTTTGTGGGTCTAGGTGAGTGAATAAAACCTCAATTGTCCCAGACTCTTACAAGAAATGCACGTCCTGACTCAAACTCGAGACCTGCTATGCAGATCTCAAGTCCTTTGCCACCACACCACACCCCTTGGGAACGGCAAGTTAATGAATGTTAACATGGAAAGACTATTTACATTTTAAAAACACTTCCTATAAATAATCTAAAATCTTCCTAGCTCTTATAATTTTACATTTCGTCTGGAAGTTTAGGAAATAGAACCAATTACTTTGTGATTACAGGGCAGGTTTTCGTGTTATAAGATGTCAAATTTATTAAGGGGATGCGCAATTACAGGGGAGTTATTTATCTGCTTGCATGTTAGCATATATGTATAATGTATATTATCAAAAGAAAAAATCGTAAGGATATATAACACACCAATCACAGGCAAGTTTTTATGGAATCGCCGTCTAGCAGGGCTTCAATACCGAGATGATAGGTGTTGACGTTTTTTCTTTGATAGACATTAGTTATAATTATTATCAACGTAATTGTTGGATCCATCAACTTGGACCGAAGTTAATTACCAATGTTAGTTTAGTTGAGTTTATTCATCTTGTCTTCCTAGGTAATTGACTGTTTGATTCATCAATGGCAGATCGTGATCCTTATCATTCCACAGACTTTGTCACAGGCTACCCTCAACTACAATTCTTGTCTCAAAATACGGGCAGTGATCCAAGGCAATCCGATGATCCATTCTCAGGCGGCTATGGCCTTATGCAACCCTCCCGTCATCGGGGCACGGCTTCAGGCTATGCTTCAGAGCAACCCTACACCACCAACAGCAACTCTCTTCCAAGAGCTGCCAATCCTCCGTCAACTATATGGTCTCAGATTTATGGCATAGCATTTGCTGCTGCGTTGTTCATAGCCGGCATAAGTGTACTAGCAGTTGTTACGGCCATGAGTTTACCAAAAGTCCAAGTCGGTTCCATCTCTGTGTCGTCCTTCAATGTTTCTGAATGTCAAATCACTGCCGATTGGAACATCGAATTTCATATAACATCTAAATGGATAGAAAACTACGATCATTTAGAGGTTTTTGTGTACTAGAAAGATGAGTTTATATCAGGGATAGTTCTTGGACCTGTTCAACTTCGTCCCAATAAACCGAAACTGTTGCAGGCCAATGTGATTGCCTCGTCGAAGAAGATCCGGCGCTCAGTTGCGAATGCCATTCTGTCTGATAATAAAAATGGAAGTGCGGCCTTCGATGTGAAACTATCCTTCACTGTGAAGGGGGCAAATAGGGTTACATGGGAATCAGCAGGGGCTTCCTGTGGAAGTGAGTCGTTGAGCAAATGCGATGTTTATTGTAAGGAATTATTTAGGTTTTACTAGGTGATTTATTAGATCAGTTGTAACATTCACAAAACAAAGGGTTTGCACTATATCTTTCTCTTTTCCTTGGCTTGTTTATTCTTTTCCTTGTGTCACACAAAAAAATCTGCCATAGACCTCACTGGGTCAAATAAATTAAATTTATTTTAATTAAATAATAATAAAAATAGATAGCAAATAAAGTAGATTAATATATATATTATTATTTAATTAAGGAGAAAAATATTTTTTTAAAATAGAGTAAACAGTATGTCTCAATTTTCAACTCATTAAATATGAAAAGATAAAATTAAATTAAAAAAATCTAGTTTATTTCAACCAAGTTAGCATAAAAAACTTGTAATTCACATAATAAAAATAAAGTCAACCTGAAATTACTTGTCAAACTCATGACTCAAATCATGAGACTCGTTATATACACTACAAAATAGAATGAGTGTCTCTCACATGTGTCAAAAACTTTTTATTTTTTTAATTATATTTATATTTATTAAAATATTAAGTTTTTCTTCGGTCATCCTAATAATATAAAAAAAATTCATTATAAAAAAGTCATTTTATGTTTTTTTAATATCTTATCAAAAAAATCTTCCCAGAGTATGTATGAACAAGAAGAGTTTTTTTTATGTTTAAACAATAAGTTGTTTGAACAAAACTTGTTTTTTTTAAATGTGGAAAAGTTTTTTAATTTCTTAAAAATAATTCAAACTCTTATTTTTTAAACATATAATTTTTCGGTATTAAACATCTTTTTATATAAATTTTTTAATATGATAAAAAAAATACCTTGTTTTGATAATAATTCTACAAGTATCCTAGTTAGAGAATTAAAATTTAAAGCAATATTGATTGTAAAATCACCTTCCTCCCTTTTAATTTATGTTTCTATAACTATTGATAATTAGTAATAGGATGGCTCAATTTTTATTTTAATCTTATTTTGCCCATGGTTGCTTAATCGGTCCTTGGTTTCTATCAAAAATCGATTTCAATCACTAAACTACTAATTTTGGTATTAAGCCCTTCATAGTTTTCCTAATTGCCTATGTTGAATGTTTTATATATTTGTTGTTGTTATTGATGTTGCGTCAAAACTCAATCATTTATTTAACTCAAGACTATATCTAGTTAGAAACTTTAAAAATTATACCATATCGAGTACGAGATGTTAGGGTGTTGGGTCGATGTCGGGTTTATCACTACAAGAAAAGGTGCCTGTTTGCAATGGATTTTGCAACGGCAAAAATCTGTTGCACAAATTGCAACGGGGATTTTGTTTAGCAACGGATTTTCCGTTGCTAAACAAATTCAGGAAATAAAAAAAAAACATGGGTTGCAACGGATTTGCCGTTGCAAATTTAATTTGCAACGAAAATTCCATTGCAATTTAAAACCATTTGCAACGGATTATCCGTTGCAAATGAAAATTGCTTTGCAACGGATTTTCCGTTGCA
This sequence comes from Salix brachista, assembly GCA_009078335.1. Taxonomy (NCBI): domain Eukaryota; kingdom Viridiplantae; phylum Streptophyta; class Magnoliopsida; order Malpighiales; family Salicaceae; genus Salix; species Salix brachista. Next base: position 16,065,137 of record CM018577.1, on the reverse strand, counting down.
ACCTAAATTTGCAACGGAAATTCCGTTGCAATTTAAAACCATTTGCAACGGATTATCCGTTGCAAATAAAAATTATTTTGCAATGGATTTTCCATTGCAATTTAAATTTGCAATGGAAATTCCGTTGCAATGTAAAACCATTTGCAACGGATTGTCCGTTGCAAATGAAAATTGCTTTTCAAAATCCTTTAAATATCTGCAGGCGCCCATACATACTGTTTTAGAATATTTAAGTTAAGCGCCATTGTTCTTCTCTCTCGATTTTCAGAAACAAACCATGCACCCTCATAAAAACCATACATGAACAGTGAAATCAAAATTTGTTTCAGCTCTGCATCATCGATCTCCACTTTGCCGGCATCGATCTTTAGTTACCCACTAGACCCATCACCACCACAACGAAGCTATGCTTCCTCTACTTCTGGCACTCGCAGTACGGTCAGCATTTCCATGTTCTTCATTGCTTAGTTTCTAATTTTGCTGGATCTGTTTGCATTTGTAATTGTTAAGTGTTTTGGCAGATGGGTTTTGATTCGCAACAATTATCGCCACCGGCATGCTCTCCAGTATAATTCACGTTCCCTTTTCAACCGTCAAACACTGTGACCTTTCGCCCCACGTATCGCCTCCTTCTCTGTTTCTTGTTGAGAATGTATGGAGCCTTAACAAGTAAATGTTCTCTCTGTTGATTGGGTTTGGGTGTCAAGAACAGTTTTCTAAATTCCGCCCGTTTTATCTCTCAAATGGCTTTCAAAACAGTTTTCTAAATTCCACCCGTTTGCCGAAAAATTCCCAAAAAATTGAAGAAACAGAAGAGAGCCAAAAGCCTTAGTTTCCCAAAAGATCTATTATGAGATTATGATTCCGCATTAGGCATGGGGATGAAATTAGACAAGATTGAACTGATCTGAACAGGAACAGATGAACTACCCCGTATAAAAAGCAGGGAGGATAGAACTTGGACACAAGAAGGGACAAAAAAATTAATTAAGAAAAGACTCGGCAACAGATTTGCAACGGAAATTCTGTTGCAAATGAATTTGCTATCGTAGAATTGCAACGGAATACTTCCGTTGCAAATTCCGTTGCTAATATTTATTAGCAACGGATTCCTTTGTTGTTTGCAACGGATCAGTCCGTTGCAAACAACCCCTTTTTCTTGCAGTGTATAATTATCAAGGATTACACTCAAGGTAATTGTGAGTCTAAAACTAGTCTCACTAACTCAAGTATTCGACTGAAACTAAAACTATATAAAAAAACTCAATGATATTAATGGACCTCTAAATAAATTAAATTTTAAGGGAAACATTTTTCATGAATTATAATTGAGGAATGAAAAAAATTAATTATCTTAGAGTTAATAAATACATGAAATAAGCCTAGCCATTCACAAGCAAGATTGGTGCTAATATTGAAAGGAGTCTCCAATCGGTTATTTATGAGCCAGTATAGTCAAGCCATTTAAAAATTTGTTTGTATGCTTTGTTTTATTTATTTATTTATTTCATGTAATTTAACACAAAGTAATAAAAAACAACGAAGAATGCTACTACTAACTTAGCATATAACAAATAGAATAATAATAGAATGTTTGCTTGCGGATAACTTTTTTCTAGTAGAAAGAAATTTAAATAGTGCATGGATTGACTTTATGTAATCCGGTATAATTGGTAGGTTTAGAGACAATTCAGAATACTTGTAAGAATATAATTTCACTAAAAAAATTCAAAATGATATTTTTTTAAAAAAAATGAGATAATAATATAATAGATTAACCCAAGTTAAAATGAGTTAACCTGTCAAATTTACATCCTAAGTTATGTGACAACAATAATCTCATATAAAATAAATCAAAACTAATTATAAAACTCAATTCTCAATCAACCTAATCAATAGAGAAAAAAATTCATCTTAATGTGTCAAACCCACGATCTAATTAATGAGATTAGGATAACCTCATAAAATGTAAATTAATACAAATTATAAAGTTTAACTCTCAATCAAATCTATGTTGAAAAATGAAATTTAAAAAAAAAATCAATTAAAATGTAAGTTGAAGAAATGACCCAAGTAAATTCTAGTTAATCTATTAATCCTAAGTCATAAGACTAAGATGTCCTCTACAAAGCAAGCTTAAATATAAAGTTGAATTCTCAATAAAATGATTATTAAATGATGAAATAGAAGAAGAAAATCCAAATTAAGAGTTACACAATAAAAAAAAAAAAGAGTCTACTTGTGTTACGTAACAAAATTCATGACTAGTGTCATAAAACCAAGATAACCCATAAGAAAAATTAAAACAAATTATGAAAACTAATTTCATTTAAGTTCAATGTTGAAAGATAAAATTAAAAAAATATATAAGTTAAAAAAAAAACTTGAGTAAACTAGGTTAACCCATAAAATATGGATATTAATCAAAGCATAAATTAAATATTTTGTTATATATATATTAAAAGAAGGCATCAACGTGAAAACCAAAATTACAAAAAAAGAAAAAAAAACAATGATCATCCAAGTGTCACAAACGCTTTTAAAGAAGTAAAAAAAACAAACAAATCAAGTTATATTTCCGATCAAGTTTAATAACTTGTTTTATTTAGTGGTTTTATTGTTTTGAAAAAATCAATGGAATAAAAAAAATTGATTTATAACAATGACTAGTTTTTTGTTCAGGGATTTCTATGCCTTTTAGAGTTTTTGTTAATGTTAATATTATGCACCATTGTTGTCAAAATAACGAGTTAACATATACAGTCGTACAATTTCACGAGTTAACATGTATTTAACATGTAAAATTGGACAAAAGACGCAAAAACCAATAAAATGATATTTGACTCTTGTAAAATTGGTAAACTCGATATGATTTTATGAGTTTAATAAATTTGTAATATAATCAAGTCAGTTGTAGATTTGACCTTAAAATGTTTGCTAATTAGTTTTGTGAGATCATACATATCTCTCAAACTATTTATTGGATATAATTGAAACATTATACAGAAATACTAAATATATGAAAATATATTGTGACAAATGTTTATGTCAAACGGGGTTCATAAACATATTATTTTAAAGAGTTAAAGTTATTAAAAGAATCTTATCAAACTAGACTTTTGTGTATTGTTTTGGATACATATGGAGTTATAGGTGAAAATTTTTGTACAATTTTATTTGAAATGAAAACTAGATATCTCAATATTTACAAACATAGATGGTAATCATAGTAATTCATACTTACAAAGAAAATGATGTGTTTGAAATCAAGACTAAAATCTACAAGGAATTTGTGAAAATTGAAGATTCAAGCTGCATATAAGAATTTTAGTATAAAACTTTATTTTTATTATTATATTTTATTTATTTATTTAATGTTAAATAATTATTTCTAATTAAGGTTTGTTATGACACATTGGACATTATTTAAGAGTTAATTTTATAATTGGATCTATGTTAGTTAATAACTAGTTTACACTCATTATCCTAACTTCATTATGACGATCTATGTTAGTTAATAACTAGTTTACACTCATTATCCTAACTTCATTATGACTTGTTAGATGGGAACAACCAAGTTCTTACTAGGTTCTTGTATATTTTCTAATATTCAGTAATTCCATGTATTGAGAAGTTTTATTTTATTTTTTCGTGTCATTACTTTTGTATTAATATGATCTGTCTCATTTTAGTTAGATCACTCATTAATTATAATATTATTGATTATCTTTATTAGATTTAAATGTAATTTGATTTCTTAGCTGAAATTATTAATATAATTAATTAAGTAAATTTATTTATAATTGTGTGATTTTGCATTTTTTGTATCATATAAAAAAAAACATTTTTTATTTACAACATTGTTGAGAACCTTGCGGTGCACGCCTTCATCTTCTTGTTTTAGTTTTTTTTAATAATTAATGATAATGGAGTGTAGGGAGTTAGGGACAAAAAAAAAATCAAATTATTAAAATCCAACCAATCATGTTCTTTGTAGCCAACTACCATTCCCATCCAAATGACAAAATCAAATTATTAAAATCCAACCAATCATGTTCTTTGTAGCCAACTACCATTCCCATCCAAATGACAGCAACCGCTTGTTCTAACCATACACGACACTCCACGTGTCTACACCATTCAAATCCAAATATTTAAATTCACATTGGAAACCTGCTCCGTCGAAAGCCACTCGGAGGAAAACCCCAGACTGATATAAATTCATATTCCACTGATATTCCTCTCTACGATTTGATCAGTTTCTCCGACACAAATGGCTCGCCGCATGATGATTGTACCTTTTCTTATCTCGCTTTGTCTGATCCTGCCTTTGACTCAAGCCTCCAAATTCCAGTACTGCGGTCTCTCTCTCTCTCTCTAAATCCTCTCTTACCAAATTTTCTCAACCAAAATCTTGTTTTGATTTAATTTAATTGAATCTATTTTTGTTTTTCTCATGCAGATAATAACAAGGATTATGACGTTAAAGTTAGCGGAGTGAAGATAAGCCCAAATCCGGTGAAGAAAGGGAAACCAGCGACCTTCACTATCTCTGCAACAACAAGTAATTATGTTTTTCTTTCATATGGAAATTAATTGCCTTTTGTTTTGTTTTTTGGGTGATTTCTTCTTTTATTTTCTTTGTTGAATGATAGTTAATTAATATAGGTGAATCAATCACTGGAATTTTAAAATATATATATATATATATATTGGATAATTATAAGTTGCAGTCCGGTTGTTGAATTCTAATTATTTAATTAATACAGGTGAATCAATAACTGATGGGAAAATGAGGGTTGATGTTAGATACTTCGGGATTCCTGTGTATGGTCAGGATCATGATCTTTGCGAGGAGACGTCCTGCCCTATAACCAGTGGTAATTTTGTGGTGTCTCACTCAGAAGAGTTGCCTGGGTTCACTCCACCTGTAAGTGATTTGTATGCATTTTACATATATTTTGATGAATGTTATTGATCGGAAATTGCGGATGTCACATGCTTGTGTTTGGAAAATTCTGTCGAGGATGTCATGATTATGGCATATCAACTGGCTCTTCAAGCTCCGCTGTTTAAGTTTCTTGCAGCTGCGGGCAATTTTTTTGGCATGTCAATCTCAAGGAGCATGGATTTCTTTAGAGTGGAAACTGAGTCAAGTGAATTGGATGACGGGATATTGTTTCTTATAATATTCTCCTTTTGAGATATCTAAATTAGCAATCTTAGTTTTGGGATTAATTAATTTTGTTTGTTTCCAACTCATTGTTTTGTGTAACCATATATGCCTGATTTTTCTTGCAACATCATGAATTTTAAAACCTCCATTAGATGTCATGAAATCCGTTATTATCTTCTAGAGCAAAATGGTGGTGGTATATAGTCATTATTTTTCTCTAATTATGATCTAGCTACTTCAATCTGTGTAGCTTGTGGGTGCACTCATCGGTGATCAGTTTCTCTGAAGCACTGTTTGATAGTAGGGAATTGTCCAGACTAACACCATCACAGCTGCTATCACCCATGAATAGATGTTTCTGATGGATATAATTATCCTTTTAAACAAGCACTACTAGTTTAATGACAATAGTGTTACTTTTCTGTGATCAAATCCAACTCATAACTTTCTTTTTAATGAAAAACTTTATCACCATGTTATCCCTACTCTTGCTTGAGTCTTCATCTACTCCACCCTCACCTTTTATTTTTACTATCCTTCTTATGAGTGGTTACAACATATGGAGGATAGACTACCCTGGCCTGTTTCTTTTATCTCATTTCTTTTGAATTGTTGAACTATTTTATTCTAAATGGCTTTTGAAAGGTCCCTGATTTGAATCACTGGATATAATTTTATTGTGGAGGCAAGATAGTGTGATCAATCAGAAGAATGAATTTTGCCTTTACCTGCCGCAATTGATATCTATGGTAATGTTTGTCACTTGCAGGGTTCATACTCTCTTACTATGAAGATGACTAATGGAGAAAGTCATGAACTTACTTGCATTTCCTTCGGTTTTCGTATTGGTTCTGCATCATCTGTTGCTGATATTTAGGTGCCTTGAAAGTTTGCCTCATGGTCCAAGCACTGCCATTTCTGTATCCAAAGTATGTACCTTTTAGCCCCCTAATATTGCTACAATGTTGTACTGTGTAATGTATGATTAAGCTCCATTTTCTTAAGACGAGGATCAATTCTGTAGCCACGATATTGAGAATTGTCATTGCCCATTATGTATCCTTTGATGCAGTATGATTGCAGAATGATAGGCTATCTTCTCACTTGAACTTTGGGGCAATTTATTTTCGAAACAGATTACTGTTGAATGAAACCGCATGCCATATTGCACAAATATAGGAAGAAAATAAAAACTGATGCTGTGATCATTGAAGGATCAGCTACATATTTGGTGCAAAATGACTGGTCTGCTGATGAAAATTTAATTTTCTATGAATGAATAATACGAAATTTGCTATGCATGACCCTGATGTCCCCATGCGCGCTTTAAGACCTGCCTTACAGAATGGATTCCATGCTGCAAAATGCTCTCTGAGAGATGGGAAAAGAGCGGGGTGGGGGTGTTCATTTACTGGGTTCACCCAAAGTTTGTATCGGATTGGTGCTCTCATTTTTGTTTTTGACCATAAAAGTTAAAACCCATGATTTCTGCTATTTTTTCTAGCATAATTAGCTGAGACGTGGATCCCAAATCAATAGAAATATGTTAAGATATAGGATTTGCCATTACCGGCTGATACTACATTTACTAGTATGTACACATAAGTTCATTGAAAGTTGGAGCGTGTTTAGTATCATGGTGGTTTTTTTTTGTTTGTTTGGAAATAGATTAAAATCTTTTTTTATATTGATACATGTAAACGGTATAAAGAAAACAATTAATTTAAAGAAAAAATTAATTTTTCAGCTGTGATGTTCCGAAAAGCCACTATCAATTCAAACAACACCAAAATTAATTGATTATGTTGCAAAAACCATTTTTAAAAAAAAGAACAAAACCCAAAAAAAAAATCAAAAATATTTATTTAGTCATTCTGCATTTGTTTCTTTAATATTTCATGAATCGAAAATACTTTTTTTTTTAAATTAAACTAATTAGATCAATTAATTAATTAATCAAAGCCCGGTGTGTTAGTGCTATGACAATCGGCCCGACCTAACCAAGAACAAAACAGCAGGCTGAAGATTCAATGACAGACCACTTCATTTTTTTACCCTTCTCCATGAAAGAAATAAAAAATCATCTTTTTAACCATAAAAAATAGCAAGGTTATAATTGCTGTTCGTAAGTAATAAGTATACTTAAGATTATTTTTTAAAATAGTTTTTTGATCAGAAATATAATAACATAAAAATATATAAATATTTTCGTTTAATAATTTAATTTAAAGTAAAAAATAAAAATAAAAATAAAAAAATTTCATTTTTTTTAAAATACATTTGAAATACAATATCAAACACCAACACCCCATTCTGGAAACAATCATCAATTAGATGACTTGTAAGAAAATTTAATTTTTTTTTAAATATTTTTAAAACGCAACATCTAACACCCTGGAAACAATCGTAGATTGCATGACTCGTGAGTTCACTCGTGTAAAAGCATATAAACAGGGGCAGACCTACGGTTTAAACTACACAGATACCATCGCAATTTCCAAACTTCACAAAATTTTCTACCATTTAAACCAAGAGCATCCCCATACCATCTTAGTCATCCCATGACCTCCCAACGTAGAAATTTTAGTTCCGGCCATGAAGAGAGGTTAACACTGTCTCTAATTCTTTAATGTATTTTCCGGCAACCCCAAAACCTCGAAGAATTCTCTGCTCTTTAGTTTAGTACATCTTGCCATGGCATCCCTAGACTTTCTCAGTCAACCCATGGCCCCTGACCTATAATTCTAGTTCCAACCCCTCAATATATATGTTAATTTGCTGGCTAGAGTTGCTGTTGCCTAGACGCTAGAGGGCTCAGCTTCTTTTTTTCTCCTCTTGAATTACAGGATTTCCGACACCATCGATGAAAGGGAAAGGAAAGCTCCCTTCAATCTAATATGTTTATCCGTGCCATATTGAAGAGCACAACACTAGTGCTTCCGGCACACCATGTCTACAGGGGTGCAACTCTGCTGCCTCGGAACCATCCCCATTGGTGCTCCACCACCAATCAAACTGTGCCACAATATGGTATTGAGGGCATGAGTGCCAATGGCAGAAAAATCAGGCAGTGGTTACTTGAAATGAAAAGCATATCCCCTCGCTCGTTGTTTGAGGTGGTGCTCTGATAGAAAAAGGTTTACCATGGACTCCACCTAGCCCCCACAATTTGTGGAGTGATCAATTCATAACTTTGAAAAGCAATCAATTACCCACATAAAGCTTTTCACTTTTGTGCCACTGGAAACCAAAAGAGAAACCTCTACTGCTGTTTCATGTCCTCTAGTCTATTCGTGAGTCATTCTCAGACAAAATTCACCCTTCCCTCTTCAACTGGTTGTAAGCACACGCCACCATTTTGTGAGCAAACAAGCAAAAGAAATGAAATCAATGAAGGGAAGATTCCTAAAGAAATTGAATTTCATTCCAAGTATTGGCTCACTGAAACCAGGTCTAGTTTACCATCTGAACTCCACAGAAAATCTTTCCTGTAAGAACTTGCAGGTGCCACCAATTTACATACAAGAGGATCACAAAAAAGGCATTCTAGCTGGTAATTTTGGTGTATCAAAGCACAAGACAGAATCAAAAGATGAAGAACTGGATTTGGAACTTAATTTTGTCGACAAGGTGAACATTGCAACCTCTGTAGTACCCAATGACAGAGTGCCTGCCATGGATAGTCCTGAGGCTCCATTCTCAACGGAAATCACCGTGGAGCAAGCCACAGAAAATGAAGCTGGGAAAGAGACTGAAGAACATCCATCTCTTTCAGATTTTGAAGAGAAATGTCTTCCAGGAGGAAGCCAGTCTGTAATTCTCTACACAACAGGCTTGAGAAGTATAAGAAAGACATTTGAGGATTGCCATGCCATTCGGTTTTTGTTGGAAAGCTTGAAAGTAAAGTTCTGCAAGAGAGATGTTTCTTTACACATGGAATTCAGGGAGGAACTATGGAGGATACTGGGTGGCAGAGTGATTCCTCCAAGGCTTTTCATAAGGGGAAGGTACATAGGAGGAGCTGATGAAGTGATTGGCTTGCACGAACAAGGTAGGCTGAAGAAGCTCTTAGCGGGTATACCGCTCAACCTCTCTGATTCCCCATGCAATGGTTGCGGCAACAAGCGATTTGTTGTTTGCTCCAATTGTAATGGCAGCTGTAAGGTCTTTGAAGAAGATCAGAATGATGAGAAGTGCATTATATGCCCTGAATGTAATGAAAACGGATTGGCTAAGTGCCCCATCTGCAGCTGAAAGTCCAGTTATTGTCCTAAATCTCTTTGTTGGTGCTGTAATGTTTTCCATCTTCTCTAACTATTTCTTCAGTTTATAATATCAGACTATCTTGTAACTTGTAAATTGCTTGGATAGAATTCTGCTGCTTCAGTCGCAGTACAAGATGCTAGGCCTATCCATATATATGAGTGGAGGAATTAATGAAATGTAACTCCAGGTTTCCTGGGTGCATGAGATAAAGTAGTTAAAGCCCTTTCTGATGTAGAAAAATCTATTGTTATTTCCTTGCTCGCCTTGTTTTATCTTGTATTCCTATCTTCTCTAACATTTCTCTTCGTTTAAATTTCAATTGCAATTTACAAGTCTTAAAGTGGAAACATGCTGTGGTTAAGAAAAAACGGAAATATATCAATTGCATTTGCATTGGATGTCCTGAGAGTATAGAGAAAGATATGGAGTGACCATTTTTAGCTGCAAAACTGGATGCCATTTCTTTTCCTTGAAGGCATTCTTGATCCTTTTATCGCATGTAACTTCTGCTGCCTCTTCATAGTTTCTTTTTTATTTATTTTTGTTAGAGCGTGTGTTGTTTGTACAATTGTTAGAAATAGATGATGCATTAGGTTGCAAAGATAGACCAAACTTTTACTCTAATTTACAGGATTTTCAAAGGGATGACTCCCTTTTCTTCTCTAAAGGAAATGCATATCATGATCTGATCATGTAAGGTAAATGATAATTAGTGGAATATTATGCATCTGGAAGCATAATAGAGCTTCATATTAGCAGGCATCTTTGGATAGTAATGTTGAATTATAGTGTTCTAAGATGAAAATGATAAATAAACCTCAGGAGCAATGACAATATGGGAAAGAATCTGCTCAATGCGGAGTGTGGAGCCTTGTGAATTTGAGCTTGAATCATTGTTAAGTTTGGAATAATAATGGGTTGGGGAGGGGGAGAGCACGCACATGGCTCTCCCTAATATCACAAGTAAAGTCTCGGTTGGTAAGAAAAGGAAGTTTGGTGCAATAATGAAAAGTGTGAGCGATCATTATTATGGTTTCCTGCCTATGGCCTTCTATCATGAGAAAGACAGCTTTTTGCTTTGTTAAATCGAAGCTACCAGTTGTTGATTTCATGATTTCTGTCAAATTAAATGGGAAAATGGGAGCAATCAAACTGCATACAAGTAATGGAGGAAGAAATTCTTGATTTCATGCTCTGAATTTTCTGAAAGAAAGCTGCTAACTAAACCTTGGTATCGAACTTGTATGCACCGGAGTCAAAACTCTCACAATATTTCCTTAGCTTGTGGTGCTCAGGTCCAGGTGTTCTTATTCTTTGTACAGGATAATTCAAAATAAAACAGGCAGGAAACCAAAGAAATTGTTAGAATCAGGAAAGTTCATTTCCACCAACAAAATCTTCTAATTTAAGTGCTTCAGTTAGAGCATCAGATGTTCTGTAGCGTCAAGCAGGTGGCAAGGAACAGAACTTGTACTTGGTCTACGCAGATTAGAAGGCTCGCCGGCCACGAGTAAGGAAAGTGAAACCCTGCTGGGAGCAGAAGTGAAGCAGGGTATGTGGAAAGATAAAACCTGAGCTCGTAAAAGAAGGTCCATCTTCACCCATTCAAATACTGAATTGAGGCCTTGCCTAGCGAGCAATAGCCTGAAACTTGCTCAAATTTGAGTTCATGGGTGTCTTTTCTATATAGAAGTTCATTTTTCTGTAAATACCAATATTTAAATGGTGGGCCTATACCAAGCAGGGTTGGTTGTTCTAGCCATTGTTTAAGGCTGCTCCTTTCCCTTGAGGTGATCATAAAATTGCTAACAGGAAGGCTAAAATCATTTAAAAGATTGAACTCGTTAATAAACTACCTCACCTAAAAATTTAAGTTATTAGATGAGTACCCAGAATATGATTTATATTATTCTCTAATACATTCCCTCAAGTGAAAACCCTTTGGGCTTGAAACTTGCACAGACTTACACTACCTTGTGTTTGATTTTTATCAAATAGAATGGGAGTAGTAAGATTCAAACTCGTGACCGCTGGCTCACAAGGCTTTGATACCATGTCGAGGAACCATCTCACCTAAAAGCTTAAAAATTTTAGATGAAACCCCAGAATATGATTTATTATTCTCTAACACATCATTCAAGTGAAAGTTTTTTGGGCTTGAAACTTGCAAATACCTATAATACCTTGTATGATTTAGAGAATAATATAAATTATATTTTGGGGCCTCATTTAATAGCTTGAGCTTTTTGGTGAGATGGTATCAAAGCATTGTTGACCCAACAGTCACGAGTTCGAATCTCACCACCCTCATTCTATTTGATAAAAATTAAACACAAGGTAGTGTGGATCTGTGTACAAGTTTCAAGCCCAAAAAACTTTCACTAGAAAGAAAAGTGTTAGAGAATAATATAAATCATATTTTATAGAATATGAAATGATTCTTTTAACATAGCCAAATTGCAATATACTGAAAGGCTGCGAGCAGCATGTTTCTTCATTATAATTATGGTGCTGGAGCAAGCAGATGAAGTAATCAAGATATTATCATTTTATCAGTACTCTTCTAACGCCTGCGAATTTCCCAGCGCAAGTGTATCTCATAAAACCATTTTATAGAGTTCTCTTGATAAAAAAATGCAAGCTCAATGAATTTATTTATATTCCTGCTGGAACAAGTCGTGAGTATTCGTGGTGATCAACGTCCTCATCTTCACCTATCCCCGCCATAATAGCCATCATGAATTGTACTAGCAAGGAGAGAAATCGATAAAATATTTTCAGTGCTCGAGTCCAAAGAACAGCGTGATGCATGCGCGAACCCTATCAAGTACATGGAGAATTTTATTCTTCAAGTTGACAGGCAAAAAAGAGCCTCTCATCAACATTAAATTATGCAGCTATCGTTATCATTTTTCCATTAATCTAGTTAAAGTTCTTGGTAAGATCATTCAAATCCATTCAGTACTTCAAATGTTCTCCATGAAAGTGACGTGTTCGTGCCTTGCAAAGAGGAATAATCCAAGTGATGCTTATTGGAAGGGTATATTCTGAACGTGCACAGCTGGGGTAGGAATTCTATAGAAAACCATTTCCCCTACTCCACACAGCATGATATCACAAAGTTACAAATGTTTGCTGTGGCAGCTAAAGGAGGTAACTTTAGCCTGGATGGTTATCTAGGAGAGAGAAAACATGCATTTCAAAGAATCTTTCTATCTCCTTGAATATCAATCTTGCAAAGTTCCTCTTTACTGCTTACACGGCACAGGGAAAGGAAATATTTGGTTCCGATCAAATCAGATGAAAAGTTCCAAAGTTCTAGTAGAAAGTTAAAAGCATCAATTTTCTGAAAGAAATATCTCAAGGGTCAGATTATTTCCATCAGTGGATCGTACGGGAATTTCTATACCAGTCTACAGAAGTCACATGCACTCTTGGAAGGTGATTTTTTAGAGAATCCACAAAAAGTGTTTAAAGTGAGCTTGAGCTCATTCGATTGAAAGAGATAAATTATTGCAATGCACGGAAGAGAAATAGTTAGGATAGCACCATTTGAAGAATTATTCCCATGAAAGGTTCGCCAAAGAATAAACGGTAGATCATCCCAATTCTATCAAACTCAACAACTATGTGCATACAAGAGAAATAGTTAGGATAGCACCATTTGAAGAACAGATTAGAAGAAACACAACACGGCCCTTTGTTAATGTCACCCACATCACAAGATACAGTTTGTAAAATGAAACTTTAGTTAGACTAATCACACTTCCTAAAATTTACAGCAAGTCTCTAAACAGTAGCCTCTCATATGGAGCCATTGACCAACTCTGGTGGAGTTGTCACCATTTCTGTCGCATGAGTTTCAGTTGATGGTTGCAAGTGCTGGGTGTAGTGGAACTCAATCTGCAACCGATGATGAAGAGGTTTTGATGCCATCAAACCTTTCTTGATGTCCGCCTGTAATTCCCTGATTGGAATTGCTGCCAAGAAGCTCTTTATGTACTCCTTGCAAGAATCTTTTCCTTGGCAAACAACCTCCCCTTCTTCCTCACTCTTTAATGGCTCCTCGCTTTTAGTCAGTTCTTCAGGGTTGGTTACTGTTGCCCCTGATATAGAAGCTTCCTCCTCCTTCAGGTTCACCTGCTGCTGATCCTTAGGTTCCACTGTGACTGGCACATTCTGCTGATCACCCAATGTTTTCCCATCGGATGATTCTGCAGCATTTTGCAACTTATGAATAATCGTGTTGCTGTCAAATTTCAATATGTATGCCTGATTGCATCCCTCGTAGAGCCTCTCTCCTAATGTGTCGATAATGTAGTAAGCTTTTGGTTCAACCTTTAAAATGAAAAAATGGTCGTTCCAACTTACAACATACACCTGAGGTTCATCATCACTTGGACATTCCAATCCAGTGCGGCTTATCTCATCCCAAATGTTATCAAAGGACATGGCGCCTTGCAAAAAGTCAAATCTTCCCTCATCCATCCCCTCTGGATGGAAAAACCCGATAAAGGACTTGCCAGGGAGCACAGAGAGAAAACGTATTTTGGCTTGGAGAACTGTTTCAAGGTCGAAGTGCTTGTCAGGGAACCGCTCCCTGTAGGTTTCATTCTTACAGAGGTTTCTCCATTCCAGGGACCCATCTCTGATGAGGCTATCAAACTGGGACTTAATGGGCATTAGACCACGGTTATACTGAAACCAATCAGCAATAACAGCAACAAGGGCTGTGCATGCACTTTCACCTGCAGCCCGCTCACTTCGTTGATCAATGGAAGCAAAGAAAACCTCAGTTTCAAGCTTCATCTGCCCATCACGGCTTATCACTTCTTTTTTCTCCCAACTGCCTATGGCAAAATTGTCATCACCAAATTCAGAAACTGATGATCGATTTGCAGATGTATCCTCGTCTGTCTTATGCCACTGTAAAACAGCTACCATTATTTCAATTAACTATGTCTAATTTATGAAATGAATTATTCATCTCAAAACCACCTTTACCATCCTTCAAGATAACCATCTGTATTCTCATTTTTGTACTTTTAATACTGCTAAATTGGAAATAAAAAGCTTTATAGAAGAATGAAAGTAAGGGAAATCAACAGATGACTTACCCCAAGAGCAAGAGATTCATCGGAGCTAAGCTGCCGGCGATCAAAATCAATATCATCCCCGCCTTCTTCTCCATATGCCTTCTTCAACAATGGCTCTCCTTTAGCTTTAGGAGACCTAAAGCTCAACTTCCTCTTCCTCCAAGGTAATATGCTGCGCTTAGAACTTTGCAAGAGAGATGGCGCAGATACTGATGGTGTATAATCATCACTGTGTGAGCAACCCACATCTGACTTGCGATTGCTGTAGTAAACCCAATCTTCATCTTCATCATTTATCGTTATACTAGAGTGAAGGAGTCCTCCAGCATAGTTTGCAGAAGCCAGTGTGCCATAACTGAATGACTTCCTCACAGTAGAATCTTCCTTGATCTCATCAGACTCTCCTTCCTCCAAATCATCAAGTGACTCAGAGTCAAATGGATAGTTATCCTCACCATCCTCGCTCCTGACAGAGCACCTTCCTTCACTGCCCCCCTCTTCCTCACAACAGGCCTTTTTTGCTCTCCTGGTAGACACATATCCTGTAAAAATCTTTACCTTTCTGAGACCAGCTTTAATTGCAGAAAGCTCATCCTTTTCAGTTGAGACAGCCTCTCCAGATTGAGGTGGCGATGGAGCTGGTACTATAGCTCTCTGTACTGGCTCAGAGGTCTCGGTAGCAGTTCTCAACTCCAGTAAGCTGAGCCATACCTGCATTATTCATACAAGCTGAGGTAAGAGACTATAACAGTTGAGAAAATATCAAAACCAGAAAAGCCAACAATTTTTGTATAGCAGAGGCAGAAAAGACAAATTAAATATGTTGCGGGATAATTAAAAAAAAAAAAAGAGAATGTGATGGAAATTGGAAGAAATTCGAAGGCACATACACAGAGCAAAGGTTGATGGTCTGCCACACCGGCAGAGACCACGAGAGGAAGTCTCAACTCAAACTCTTTCTGTTCAGCTGCAGATGCAAATTCAGCAAGGTTCACTGTTGCTGTTCCAACAGCAGGAACCTTGTTCTTCTGCCCTTGGTCCCAACCCTGGATCAGAAAACAAAACAGCTAAATTCCCCAGAAAGTTCACAAGAAATACAGATCCCAGCTCTTGAAAAAGTAAGGTTGATCCAAGTCAATCCAAACAATAAAAGGAACAGGTTTCATCCGGTCAAATAAAAAACCATTTCCAAGCAATCTCCCCAACAAGAAGACGCAAAACCATCAGCCAAAAAATCTATTAAGAATCCTTGGTTCACCCAAATTGACTACCACAAAACAACACCCTTCACATGCTTATATTCTTCAATTAAGAAACCACTTCATCTCAATTACAAGCAACCCGTAAACTAACAGTAACTAAACACCAAAAACGAGATTTTTAATTCATCCCTGAATTTGTTTTTGAAAAAAAAATCATATCCCAAGTTCCATAAACGCTATCAATTTCACAGTCCACGTGAATTTTCCTAGATTCTACAGCAAACCCGCAATTTTTCTTCTGGTAAGAAGAAAACATCCCACTTGATAAATGACAATAACATAAAAGACCCATAAAACATCTTGAGGAGAACAATAAATTTCTTTGGATAGAGAGGTAAAAAAGAAAAGAAGAACTCACAGTTAAGACGGTGAAAGAGATCTCCCAAGGATGAAACACATTTTCTTTATAAGCAGACAAAGTACACAAACTCTCAAACTCCTCATCCCACTCCACCGAAACGCCACCGTTTTCCCCTTCCGTACCACAAACCTCCACTTCTTTCGTAAAATTCCTCTTCACCGCAGTCCTCCTCAACGAACTCAAGGCCAATTTGGGTCCTTTCCACCTAATCTCCACCGTCAATTTCTCCGACTTATCCTTCAGATCACCTCCTGAAGATGTCCCAGGTGCAGCAGTTACAGCTTCCCGCACTAGATCCCAACCCTCCATCCTTCGAACAACAAGCCTCACCACGTACTTCTTCGAAACCAGCGGTGGCCATGGCCGCCACCTCATCATTTTGACCACCATTCCTCACAACAGAACAAAAGAAGACTAAAACCTCCAAATTATTGTGAGAATATTCAAAAAAACAAACAGAGGGATTGTTTTCTCTATAAGCTGGACATAATTTAGTCAATGAAGATGAATGTAAGAAGCAAAATCAAAAATGCAAGAGAGAAAATGATGGATACACCTTTGTGGGATTTTAGTTTTACAGCGAAGAGGATTTTTTTTATTTATTTATTTATTTATCACGAGCAACAGAAGATGAAAAAAGCAGGGTCACGATGTACGAGACAGATGGGACAGACAGAGAGTTATATTGGAGAGACGACAGAGAGAGAGTTAAGCCAACTATGGTTAACGAAAGGTCGTTAGGGTTAAGGAAGGATGGTACCAGGAAGGGAAGGGGTTCAACCCGCATGTAACGGCGTTCTTCTTCTTTTGTTAGCACGGAGGGAGTTGACTTAGCTTCCTATTTTTATTTTTATTTTTATTTTTGTGTTTCTTTCTTTTTGTTTTTTATTTATTTGTGTTTCCTGTTAATATTTTCTTTTGTTAGTTTGGTGTTTCTTTGTTGTTGGATAAACATGTGAATTTATTTTTCTTTTTTATATATATATTTTATATACGATAGGTTCGGAATATTTTTATAAAATCATTTTAGATAAAAAATATTATATGACTTTTAGTTGTGAGGGAATTTGATGTGAAAAGTATTATGTGCAGTTTGGAATTACGGTTTTTTAAGTTTTGAAAAAATATATATTTTTAATTGTTTTGTTATGATATATTAAAAATATTTTAAAAAAAACAAAAATATATAATATTTATGATATATTTCTGAATAAAAAATATTTTAAAAGTAGTGGTTACTAAATATTAAAACCTACATAAAAAGATATTAACATATATTTCATAATACATTGAAAATATAAAATATTCTTTCTTGTTAAACGTGAACTCCAATGTTGGCAAGGGAAAGAGGGAGTCTTTTATAGAATAAAGACAAAAACTCTGCAAAACACGTGTTCAAATGTATTGACAAAAACACCATCAAACTATGAAATGCCTGCGTGATTGGTTTGTATTTTGTAATGATAATGATGATAATAATAATTATTATTATTATTATTCTTTTATTAAGGATAAATTGCTGGCGTGATGATGTAAGGTTTTTCAAACATTTAGTAATACAATAATAATATAGAGTATTATTATTATCAATATACCTAAAACAAAACGGACAAAGGAATAGTGAATCACTGTTCACCATGACTCATGTGCACTATTCATGTGCAGTTTGACTCGATGCTTCGCGGGTGTACATACTTTTTTTTTTTTACTTTTTGAACAGTGTTTGACCGGAATTAGCCCCTGAAAACGACAAAAACCGCCGTCATTTTTGGGGGCTAGACGGTCATTGACCGTTTCGGCCCGGGCCGGACCAGTTCGGCCGGCCAGTTTTTTTATTTTTTAAATATTAGATTTAACAGTGAATTGACGGTTTAGCCCCCCGTTAAAGACAAAAACCAGCCCTCGGGGTGAGGGGCTTTATGGTAATTAGCCATTTTTTTATTTTATTTTTTCGCTGCCAACTGTTGGCGCGTCGCTGGACGCGCCGTCCGTTTGCAACGCTCACGCGTTTTTCGGACGGCGCGTGCGGCTTCACACGGCGTTGGAAAATGCCCAACCGGCATCTAGAATCATTTTCAGGCATGTTCTCTTCCACATGGGGCGGCGCGTGTGGCAATATGGTGTCCGGAAACATGTCAATGATCGTTTGAATTTTCACCCCCAATTTCTCTCTCCTGCCTGCGCAAGATGACGTCAACTAATCTGTTTTTTGTCAAAGTTCATTTCATTCCCTGAACGTTTTAATTTGTTTTAATTGCCCTTAATACTATTAAATAGGTTTTCATTTGTTTCAATTACGTCCCTCAATTGAAATTGATTATATATTGGACTTCCAATTCGGTCCTCATTCTTTTAATTTAGGTGATTGGGCTGGAATTCGGAATAATTTTGGTATCAAAATTTTCATTGATTTCAATTTCATCCTTCCATGCAAATTTATGATAAATCCTTAATATTTTCAGTATCAAAGTTTGGTTTCTTTCAATTTTATCCTTCTATGCAAATTAATTATAGATTTGAGTTCATTTCGGTCCCAAATCTTTTGATTCTAGGTTTTGTTTTAAATTATTTAATTTCAATGCTTTCATTTTCTTCAGTTTTATTCTTCACATTAAATATATTATTTTAATTATGTCAAATTAATTATATATTTGTATATTTATGTCAAATTAAAATATTTTAAAATAATTATATATTCTGATATTTATTGAATATTATCGCCTAGGAATATATAGAGAGAGAAGAAAACATGACCTGGGATTGTTTTTTGAAAAAAAAAATATTAGTATTTTTAAATACATTTAATATAATAATATAATGAATAAATCGAATAGCATAAAAAAAAAATTATATTTTTTGAAATCCTCGATATATATCCCTATATATATATCCCTATATATATCCCTAGGATTTTTTTAAGGACAAAAATTCATGTCAGTATTCTTAAATACATTTAATATAATAATACGATGAATAAATCTTATAAAATAAAATAAATATTGGCTTCAAAATTAAATTTTATACTCTTTTCTTTAAGTTTGTTTCTTTAAATAAATTTGCAGTGTTTTGACTTTTCAATTATATATTTGTGTATTTATGTCAAATTAAAATATGTGAAACCAGTTATATGTTCTAATATTTATTGGATGTTATCGCCTAAGAATATATAGAGAGAGAACAAAATAGCCTAGGATTATCCTTTGAATTAAATATATTATTGAAATTATGTCAAGTTAATTATATATTTGTATATTTATGTCAAATTAAAATATGTAAAACTAATTATATGTTTAGATATTTATTGAATATTATCGCCTAAAAATATATTGAGAAAGAGGAAAAATGACCTAAGATTTTTTGAAGGACAGAAATTCATATCATGTTTTCTTAAATATATTTAATATAATAATATGATTAATAAATCTTATATAAAAAAACATTGCCTTCAAAATTTAATTTTGTGCTCTTTTATTCAAGTTTATTTCTTTACAAGAATTTCCAATGTTTTCATTTTTAATATTTTTGATCTAATATTACTGGAAAAAAAAACATCTAAAAAAAATTGTTGACAAATTTACCTGCATTATCTACAAGTCACTTCCCGTTTCCATTACACTGTTCTTTTTATACGGCAAATAAATAATTATAGCGCACAAAAAAATTAAGTTTATATTTTAAAAATAAATTACAATATTTTTATTTCTAATATGTCAGACATTTATTGAATATTATCGCCTAAAAATATATTAAGAGAGAGGAAAAATGACTTTGGATTTTTTGGAAGACAAAGATTCGTATCAATATTCTTAAATATAATTATACTAACTAAATATTAAAATAATAAAATACAATACATAAAAAAACAATTAATTTTCTACATAGATAAAAAAAACCCGCCGCATCGCGCGGGTAAACCGCTCGTATTAACTAATAAAATAAGTAATTCTTGAATTATTTTTTTTCCTAAAAAAAGAAACATTTTATCCCTCGTGTTCCGTTCATGATTATTCAACAACACATAATAACTAACCACCAAGAAACGCCGAGTTCTAAGATCAACTAATACAAACAAAAGTCAGCAGGGTCTTGGCCTGGTGGTCAAGAAGGGTTTCTCTCTTCCTCTCACTCCAGGTTTAAACCTTGTTAGGCATGTCTGTCACTCCCGCGGTACCTTACATGCTCATTGGGTTTGCAGGATGTTTAGTGGGCCCGGAGATTTAGTTGTGGTGCGCGCAAGCTGGCCCGGATACCCCGGTTATAAAAAAAAAACTAATACAAACAAAAACAACATAAAAATAACAACAAGCACAAGGAAAGACGAATTCTACTGAAAATAAATCACATAGAAACCTTAATTAAACAGAAAAATCTACACCAGATAGTCAGGACTCTGGATTTAAAACGGAAAAATAATTGAACAGAGAAGGGCGATCTAAAATTCTAGAAAAAATCAATGGTAAGCGTAAAAAACATAGATCATGAGTGTTAGTTGAAGCCAAAAGTCCGACATATAAGATCCTACAATCTGAACACTAGATAGACTACCATATCATATTCAAGTAAAGTAGTTAGAATACAACGACCTTCAAATGTGTTTCCACTTTTAAATTTTGGTGGGTGGTAGGTGCTCTTAATATTGACACGTGCACTAGAAATTACATGTCTGTGCACCCTATCAATTCATAAGAAAGTAGGACTAAAATAGCAAGAAGAAGAAGAACCCTATCTACATTTCTCGTTCATCTTCCCTGTCTAGCTGGTTCGGTTCCATCTGCTTCAGTGATTACTGATTAGGTGACCCGATATTACTACGATAGTAATCAGGTCAACTTCAAGAGATTAAATGACCCACCAAACCCTGTTTGTATTTCAATGGACCTCTTGGTCTACACTGGATCATTGACTTGCATGTGCACCGCACGTGGGTTTTTGCTTAAAAGAGTGGGGAGGGATCATGGACATGGCGGGCTTCGTGAACAACGATACATGCATGAGGTTTCTTTCCATGGGAATATATACTCTCATAAAAGTTTAGATATTCCCTGCAGTGCCTTTACAGCTTGGCTACGTGATTTTGTTGAAGTTTTTGGACCCATGTTAGGTGTCAGGGCCAAGTTGCCGATCATCCAAGCCTACTTCAAAATGATTTTCACGTTCATCGATATCATATACTTTATTAATCAGGATTTTCTAAAGCTTTAAGATCTTTTGATAACATAATTAATTTATAGCATATAGTACTTTCAAGCATCTTATCTTCTCGGTTTATTAATTTACATTACTCATTTTTACATGTGTTTTATCTTCTCGGTTTATTTAACTGTGATATATTTGTCCCTCCACCCAAAAAAAAATAAAAAAACTCAACATTTATCTCTTTTTTTTTTTGCATAACTTGTTTATCATTATTAAATAGAATAGGATAACCAAGTATCTTTCCATCTTACCTACACCGTAAAATTACTTAAATATCTTTGAAAGTAGAATAGGGATATATTTGTATCTTCATAATGGTTTTTTGGTTATTATAATTCAAGCTAAGAGCAACTTGAATATTTGCGCAGTATAAAAAAATAAATAATAATTAAATTACACAGTGAAACTATAAAAATACTCCTGTACTAATAATAATAATAAAAGGCATTGGGTTCAAGGGGTGTTTTTAGATTTCACAATGTTTTATATATATATATATATATATATATATATATATATATATATATATATATATATATATATATAATCACAAAGTATTTGGCTATTTTTAAAAAAAAAATGTATAAATAATTTTTTTTCTTTAACATTTAATTGATTGAGAATTTAATTTTATAATTTTTTCAAATTAGGTTACTTCAAGGCTAATGACTTGGGTTATTTTTATTTTTCTTAGAAAAGCTTTATATTTATTTTCTTATCGGGTTATTAGAATTCGCTGATATGGTAGGATATCATAATTTAACCGGATCATAATTATTGGGATTGTAAGTTTATTATAACTTTTTTTTAATCTTATTTCAGCACTAATAATTCAGCATGAAAGCGGTAATGCCGAGGATCGTTTAATTTATAGGGCTTTACGGGGTTTTAATTCTTGTGCTTTGTAAACTATAAACGTCAGATACGTTAATTAATCTCAACTTATTTAGACATTTCTAACTTATTACATTAAAAATTAATCTCAACTCAAAAGGTTAATGTATATATTTAATTAAATAGATAAGAATTATATGTTCAAAACCTATCCGCCGACCAAGCAAAGAAGAAATTTTATTATATTTCGTTCACAACCTGTCACGAATTGTTCAACACAAGTAGGCTTATTTATTTCCCTTCCCATTTCGTAATTTAGCTCCTATCATAAACTCATTATGATCAAGACATGCTTTATTTTACAAAGTAATTAATTGCAATTGAACTGTTATTTTTAAAAATAAAAATAAAAATAAAAATCAGCGTGCTATCTTAATTCTTATATGCTTGCTTTAAAATATTGCAATACAAGCTTAAGAAGTAATAAATTAAACCTCACGATACAATAATTCTATGGTACTTGTTAGCTGAAAATTATACAGTTTTTTCCACAATTTAAATAACATCTCTTTGAATTTAAGGCAAAAACAACATTTTTTTTATATTTTACTTGAGTATTAATATATATCATAATTAACTGAAAAGATAAAATGATTTTCTTTTTTTACAAATGAGAGATTGACTTTAGTTTTCATACATATAAAATTTGCTAACTGATCATTTTTAAAATTAACTTATATTATAAGAACTAAATTATTATTTAATTAAAAGAAAAATCTACTTGAAGGGGCAATAATTTCAATTTCACGCGCACACGTATATTATTGATGTGCGTATCCGGGTCAACTTGCTCGCATCTCGACTAATCTCACGGATTCTAAAATCAATGACCATGTAAGACTTTAATGGTCATCATATTAACAATCACATGACTCCAAATATTTCACCACTGAACCAACTACTATATATATATACACCCACACAGTAACCTTTGAAGAGGTCGTTAATATGACGGGTCATCTCAAGCCCTTCGGTTGGTTGAATGATGAGTTCCGAGCTCATGTCTCTTAAGTTTACTTTTTAACTCTCTCATTCGACTGTCACTAATCTCTCAAGTCTATGAATTTATTGGTTTTGGCATAATGATAAAATATTTGCAGGCTTGAATATATTATTTATTTTGATTAAATTAAAAGGGAAATATAGAAGTGGGTGTGCACAATTAGTGATAAGAGTCTCATCTAATTGGTTGGTACTTGAATTTTAATAATCAATAATTACGTACCATGGATAGAATTCCACATCATCATCATCATCACTAACAACATTAACATAAAATAAACTTTATCAAATTGTTACGTTGCTTATCAGCTACTAAATTATAGACATGATTTTTGGTATTCTGCGAAGCAAAATCATGTCATTTAACCTTTGCCAAAAAGTATGTCACATTACTTTTTTAGTACCCTAATGACACCACACACGCATGGAGTAAACTATATGCTAAAACGAAAAAGTCAAGCACTCATTTAACGGTCAAAAAGTGCATGCAGACTATTCATGGGTTATATCCAAGGTTTTTTATTTGAATCAATTTCTTCGTCCCACCTTAAACTAATCCCTCTTGAAAACAACTTTATAATATATTAAATTCAAATAAAACATTAAAAATATATTTGAATTCGAATCTATCGTAAAATCCGCTTTAGCACACGCTCGTAACATCTGCTGAAAAAAACAAACAAAAAAAATACAAGGCTTCGAGAGGAGAGCCGGCACTGTGCTCGTAAGACTCTAGAAAGGGACAGCTGGAAAAGTAAAAAGGTGCCAAGTGGGCTTGCCAGCGAGAAAGCAACCAGTTGACAATTACGTTTGAAAATGAGAAGTTGTCCAATGGAACAACGCCACGTTTCAAGCTCTACACTGTTCCGGGGGATTTCATCACACAGGAAAGGTATAGGCTTTCATTTGATGCGACGACTCGACACCCTCTCCAGCCTTTGATTATAAATAATTAGAGGTGTATTTTAATACTCTTTTGTTTCAATCTTCCAGTTAATTTAATTGATATAATTATTCGGAGCATTTTAATAAATAGGATTATGAATTATTAAACGATTCCAGTTTTATTTTTTATTTCAATTCAAAGGATTTTAAAATATTTTTTTATACAAAGTATTATTCAAAAAATATTGAACATTTTTAAAAATATTTTTATAATACAGTGTCAAACATCTTTAGCACGTAACTACATGTGCTTTTCCACTAACAAGTTTATAACAAGTTGGCAACTCGTGTAGATTGTTCTAAAATAAAAATTAAAATAAAACGGCAAGATTAATTCTCTATTTGAATAAGTTGGTGAGGTACTATTTCTATCAAAACTGAGGTTTCGCGATCGAAGAAAAATGTGTACTTGTCTGAAAAGAATTGTTATAAAAAGTAAAAAATATCTGGCTATGAGTCATAATCTCCTGGAACCATCCGTTCAATATATTAGAATGTTGTGTTCCAATAAGGTTTTTATATATATATATATATATATATATATAAAAATGCAGTTATTGAGTAAAATCAACTTGTTTTTTTTTTATCTCTAAGAAAATCAGCTAATTTTCAAACAAGTATCTGAACATTACTTTGAACCCGTCTTGAAATTTCAAATTAATTATTAAGTAAAATTTTCAAATTCATCAATAATAATTAATATTTATGATCTTCATATTAAATCTTGAGTTTAAATTAAGGTGTATATCTCTTATAAAAACTTAAAACAACTGGGGTTTTACTCGTTAATTTATACCCATAAATATATTTTTCAAGAAATGAGTTTCCTCATATCCACAAAAAAAAAAATTCATTTTTGACAAAAATAATAGTTGCAATGCTGCAGCAAATTGTATCTATCCTTCTTAGGAGGTGTTTGGAAATACATTTGGAAATAGTTTTTTTTTAAATATAATTTTTTTTTATTTTAAATTAAAAAAAATGATGTATTTAGATCATTTTGATGTGATAATATCAAAATTAATTATTTGAAAAAAAAATATTTTAATATATTTTTAAATAAAAAATATTTTCAAAAACAATCTTAACCAAATTATCTAGCAATTAATTAAATGAAGAAAGTATCATCTTTAAATAAATAGGCGGAGATGAATAAATGTTAAGCTGTTTTGACATTGAAAAAAAACAATGTCTAGACCATCGAATGGGACAAAGTTAAGGGGCAGCCACAAAACAAAAGAAAGTGATTCAGACCACAGCTGGAACGACACCCAATAACAACAAATACTGGATGGATGTGTAATATATATATACCTATATGCCTATATATACCTATATATATAGGTATGGGTCCCACGTTGCGGACCAAATCAAAACTCAACAGCTGTATAAAAAAGAGTGTCAGCATCCCTATTTTTTTTACTGCGATAAATTATTTAAAAAAAAACTTGATCACTATATAAAATAAAATTAATTAATCAACATCATATGCTTTCATAAATAAATAAAAATATTAGTGTGGCTTGCATGTTTGACATAGTAAATAAAATTGAGTGTTTTAAATCTCATGAATCGGGCATGGTTAAGCTTGCAAAATTTACTGGAAATACACTCCATGATCCTCTCGATCAGCGTGATGAAGCGTGTGTTCATGAAGTGCTATGTTTTCAAGCAAAATAATCTTAAGTGGCCACGAACAATTATGAACGTAGATCATTTTAAAAAAATATTGAAAATATTTTATTTTAAATTATTCTTTTTTGTTAAACATAGATCATTTTCATGTGCATCAACTAGACTCTCAAATAGAATTAAATAAACGGATTAAAATGACGGGAGCCATGATTACAGGGCATCATTAGTGGGAGGGAAGATGGAAGTGAGGGCCACAGATGATGCCACTTTAATTTTCATCCTCGGGGGGTGGGGGATATTATGGAGGAATCCCATGAAAGGGTGCTTTCACATACACCGACATGTTTCTTCGGCTGCTACGCTACAAGTCAGCCGATGGGCACCATTTGTTTCATCAAATTTCCAACATAATTGAAGACAGAACAGTAGAGCTCGTGGGTTTGGCTTTTCCTGGCTACTTATTTCATTCAAATCAGGCACCGGTGCCTTGCCTGTTTGACTGCAGAACAGACCTGGCTGGGCTCTAAAATCTCTGATATACAGACATAAATTAGATATAGTTTGCAGATTGATGGAGTTTGGCTGTGGGTTTCGTTATGGCACTCAGACAAACCCTAACTAGGGTCGCAACAGGATCTGGAGGGAAAATGAATCCAATCAAGCTAGCGATAGCCGTTTTTCGAGTCTAGTCAAGCGTATTGACATCAGCCATAGATTTTCGAGAGATCCTGTAGGAAATAAAACGGTAGAGCAAGACAGATAATATCTTCATGTCTATCTATTATTGCTGCTATTATTCAACGGATTCTAGATGGAGCCGCACCTCCATGCTTGCCTGTCGACGAAGTAAGAAAGCATGAATTCATAGCCCCACTCCTGACCGTTGCTTGCATGGCCATGGATGACCTTGCTCACATGAACAGACTTTGCACTTTCCAGGTGGGCACAGCTTAGATATTAATTAACTATACTGGGCTGGGTTTTATTTTATTTCGAGTGTCACAACATTTGGGATAAGCTTATCCCATGCAGCTCGATAAACAATGTGTTTAGTTTTGTGTTTTTTAGCTAAGGCCCACATTGGCATTGTAGAAACCAAACCCAAAGCCCAAATACGATTCAATTGTGTTCGAAATGCTGTAGAAAACTAGCCCGTACTTGCATTCCATTGGATTGGATTTTTAAGTTAATATTTAATTCAAGAGAATTGATGATAAGTTCTTCTTGATTTTTTTTATATATAATCTAAGCTCTAAGTAGAAAAATATAAGAAGATCCCATAAACATTGTGGTAAGAAATCCATAATTGAGTCATATCACAATGATTATATGGAAAATTCAATATAAACGACATAAAAAAATTAAAATATATTTAAATTAATATGAATAAAAAATAAATAAAAAGAAAATGAAGGAAAGGTAAACCCAATCTATTTCGATAAAAGACCTACTCTAACACCTTTAACTTGTATATAAATCACACATCAATATTTCATCATATTTATTCATAAAAACAGAGGTCAATTTTTCCTTACAAAACATCTAGTAAAGTTTTCCTTCTATTATTGATACCAATTTATCGACAATACTTTAAGATTTTTATTTACACCATCATAATCATATAGGTCAACCATCTAGAACTATACCATAGTCAACATTTCAATTCTATAAATAAAATATACACATTAAGTTACATAACAACAATGATATAATCTAACTATCCTAACTTAAATCCATGGAAACTAATATAAAATAAATTATTGTCTAATTTAAACTCCTAACAATAAATCTTAATATTAAACATAACAAAACATAAGGATTAACTTAATTACAATTTCACAATGAGACTCCAAAATGACACATGGATAATTCTTATCATTACATGTTCTTTTTATACATAAAAAATACAATGTAACCTTGCAAATGAATACAAGATTGATACGAACCTAAATCAAGTTTATCTAAATAATATTTTATTTTTAAAACATACACAAGACACTATATATATATATATATATATCGCTCTTTTAAATCAATTCATATGGTCCTAATGAACCATCTTGCCAAATCACAAAACATTCATGTAATCAATAACTAGTATTATTAACCTAAATTCCAAGGCACTAATCCCAATCACTAGGCAAGTGATTTCTCCGTTCAAACTATGCACTAACCCCACTATTAGGTTGTCATCAATTTTATTCGAACGACCATAGCACACATTACGTATGTATTTACATTCAAGCATATTCTACCTATCAAATTAATTAAAATCTTATTATCCTATTTCTTTTTTATTTGGCCGAATGCCTTATACAAGGTAAGGGGAAATTTCTCTTATCAATTCATGTGTTGCTCCCCTCCCTAAACTTCTCTAAAACCCTAGCTTTTTGTGTCCTTGCTTAGGTTTTTGAAATCCATTGATTAACCTTCACACACCTCTCTTAAGCCTTAATCTACAAGTCCTTAATTTAGATCTCATATTTCATTCTAATATATATAATCCAATCATATATTGATTCCATAATCAATCTGTTTTTTTAGTTACAAATACATAAAGGATGATATATTTCTTCCTTTAGAAGAGAAAAAAATATTCATAACTAAAAATCTAAAATGAAAAACTAGCTAGGAATTCTTCAGGAATTGAAGATTATTATGTATACCACATTCAAATGAACTAAAATTCTTATTTAATGTTCTATTATTTATTATTACTAATCAATAAAACTATCTCAAAAGGATAGGAGGGGAAGGATTTTATTTCATGGTAAAAACCTCATTCATTTCAATTATTTGACAAGAAAAAAAAAATCAAATGAGTTGAATTTCTAATAATAAATTTCACTAATAAGATATGAAGACTCACTCCACATTTGGAATTGCATATAAAAGACTGATTATCTTTAAAATATTAATGGAAAATTCTAGAAAAACTCAATGACTATTATCTTATTGGCAAAGAAAAACGAAGCACCTAATTTGAAGGACCGAATTAAAAAAAAACAAAACATGAGTTACTTGACTGTTTTTAAGCGCTGTAACCCCAAATATTTTAAAGTATAGTATGATAATTAAAAGAACATAAAACATTTAGGGGGTCCAATCACTTCTCTTTTTATTAATTAATTTATTTATCCAATCAAAACTTGGATGAGGACTCCAAAAGCCGCAACTCTTCACCTACAAGGCTACTACAACTAGAACGATCGACGCCACTCTCCTCCCATCGCGTCCACACCAACTTCCTCCACTGCTCCTCCTCCTCCTCCTCAGGCCACTCTTGCAAACGTATTCAACAACAACTACCATCTCCATTCCATTATCCTTTTATCATTTTCTTCAATTTCTATTTATGCTTCCATATTTTTTTATTATACCATTTTTCCTATTAATTCTTTTATATCAAAATTAAATCTTTTCCCGGCCAAAATCATTTATACCTATTTTTTTTGGTTGGAAACGACATTTAAAATATTAGTTTTGGTTGCTTTTAATAATGCAGTTTTGATTGTTTTTTAAAATATGTTTTATTTATTAAATATATTTTTTTAAAAATATTTTTAATATCGTTAATTTAAAAGATATGAATATATATGAGAAATAATATTAAATAAATGAACAATTTGTTTTTCAAAATATTTTTAAAAGAAATATAAATAAAATTCTATTTTTTTTATTAAATACAAGTATAAACCAAATAAAAAAATTCTTTTTAAAAACCTCACGCACTCGTCACACACGTCCAGAGGAAGAAAGAAAAAAGAGAAGAGAAAGCCCACCGTGATGTCTTTCTTTTCTCTATGACCCGTTTGTCAGAGAAACTTCATCTCTTACACATCATAATCAAAATCTCCAAATTCTCTCTCTCTACTCTCAAATTTTTGAAATCCCTAACTTTCAAAACCCTAACTTTTATTCCGTCTTCAATTATGGGGGAAGATTTTTTCTCTTTCCATAACTCCAACACTGACGATTCTTCAATCTTCGACTTGGATTACGATAACACCCGCTCCTCCGCCGCCGCCTCTTCCTCCGCTTCTGGTTTCTTCAGTTCTACTCTCTACCGTGGTTGGTTTAGTAACGAGGACGAGGATAATGATATTGACGGACTTTACCTGGTTCCTTATAGGTAAGGTTTTCTTCTCTCTTTTTTGTTTGGTTACTGAGAAAACTTTCGGTGTTTTTTTTTTCTTTTTTGTGGTGAAATCAAAGAAGCTAAATTCCTTGAATCCAAACAAAACAAAGTAATTTTGGTGTTGAATCCAGTGTTTTTGTTGTGTCTTGTGCTGATTTTTAGGTGGTGGAGTGAGGTGGAAACTGGTGGCGAACAAGTAGGAGTTCTGTACAATGTGATATCGAACTTTGGTGATGACGACGCAGAGATTGTACTTGATTTTAGGAAGGAAGAAGGTTCCGAGAGGAGTGAGGATACTGAAGAAGGGTTTTATGGCCGTGAGTATGCTATAATCTCTGGAAGAATGTGGTTACAGGCGCTTAAACGGTGAGAGCTATTGGTTGCCTTTCCTGCTGTCGTTATTCCTGTAACTTATTATGTGTATCTTGTTTATGGAATATGTATTCATTACCTGTTTGTGGTCAAGGCATGCGTTTTAGGAGTATGGAGCATTTACAAATATATTAGGATTTATTTGGAACTTTTTTTTTTATTCTCCCATTGGTTGTTGATAAACATGTTCGGCACGACCCCCCTTTCCGTTTATTCAATGCATGTTCTGATGTGTTATGCGAAATTGTTGTATCCTCAAAAATTCAATAGAAGCGAGGGATTTCTACTACACTGTGCACTGATTTGTTCTACCTCCACAGGCATAATGATTCTAAAGGAGTAATGAAGGGTGTTAGTGGCTCTTTCATTGCTGAAGATTATTTACAAGATGTGTTTCCCATACAAATAAGGCTTTCAGTTTCTAGGGAAACAAATTCTTTGGTTGTGAAGATCAGCTCAAAGGTCAAGTTCCTTTCTAAACCTTTTTCTTTTCTTTGTTTCATTCTTTATTTTTTATGCAGGACAAGGTTTATGAACCAAGTGTATTTGCTTCAATAGTGAATGTTTCAATCAGATCCCTTCTTGAATGCATTGCTTTCAAGAGCTAAGTGCCATTTTGTTTGAAACTGCCTTGGGCTAGGTTACTGGACCAGGCACCATCCTTAGTCAGATGAAGTCAAGACCAGTCTGGTTAGAGTTACAAGTCTGCACGTCATCTACTATTTTCTTGGGTTGCAACATAACCAAGCACATATTATAGTTTGTTTTTTTTTTTTTTTTTTTTAATGTAAAACTTAAGAAATATGTACTATTCATCATCCATTCCTCTTGAGCCATGTTTAATTTCGCCCGAAGGATCATTGGGTCGAAGGATCATTGTGATTCAATGATTTGTCCACTTTTCGAACTCTACTTAGTACTGCTGTTTTCTCGTTGGTATGAGTGTATTTATTGATATTCTTAATTTGTACAAGGGGTATATTGACCTTTCACGCGTGATTAAAATTCACTAGTCCTAGGCAGCATGATAATTCAGTTAATCTAATTAGTGTGCATATATCACAGCACATAAATGAAGATAAATACAAGAGCCCTTTTTTTTTTAAATAAATCTTCTTTATGATTCTATATTTGACAATCAACTGCAATTTCCAGGAAAATCTAGTTTCCTCTTACAGAAGAGCTTGCAATATTTTTGTTCCCAAATCTAAGCTGGTTAGTTTCTTATGAACTTTTGTTACCTCACTAAGATATAAGGATTTATTTTGGGAAGAAGCCTCTTGTGATTCAGTTTACCTCTTGTGCAGCTGCATATATGGGACTTCTCAGGGCAGACAACCCAATTTCTCATTGATGATAAGATCAACCTGCCTAATGATACCCTGGGAGAAAAAGGCAAAGAGGTGTCACATTTTATTATTGTTGTTGAGGCATTTGGGTGATGTTAACCATGAAAGCTTCTCAAGTATTGAAGTAAATTATTTGCATATTGTAATTGTTGTTTCATGTCATTATTTTATCTTATTTTGCATGCAGATTACTCTTGAATTGCAAGCCTATGGATTTTCAGATTCAATGACTGATAGAAATGAAAACTTTGATGAGACGGTGGAGATGGAGACTTCTTTTGAATCTGGTTCTGTTAAAATGAATGGGTGCTCTGACCATGTGCGCTCTTATTCATCACTAAGGAACTCACAATCTGGGAGTGGCTTTAGGGGAGCTGGTTACTTGGGTTTGAGGGGATTGCAGAATCTTGGGAATACATGTTTCATGAATAGTGCAATTCAGTGCTTGGCTCACACCCCAAAGCTAGTTGACTATTTTCTTGGGGACTATGGAAGAGAGATTAATCACGAAAATCTACTAGGGACAAAGGTTTGGGAACGGTCTTTTATATTAATTCGTCTTCTTCTAGTAGCTTTTGCTTCCTTTGTGAGGCCATGCTATTGTAAATAAATTTTTATCTGTCTAGGGAGAGCTTGCTTTAGCATTTGGGGATTTGCTAAGTAAACTATGGACACCACGAGATACCCCAGTGGCTCCTGCAATATTCAAGCGAAAACTAGCAGATTTTGCTCCTCAATTCAGTGGCTACAACCAGCATGATTCGCAAGTTAGTTTAGCATTTGATTCTAATGCTTGTCTCCATTTCTATCTTCTGCATGTGATAAGTTTCTGTCTTGTTGCATGGTACAAAATAGAAATAGCTTCTTAGATCCTCTTTGGCACGTGGGATAATGCCTTTTAATACACATGTTTTTAATGTAGGAGTTTCTTTCTTTTTTGTTGGATGGACTCCATGAAGATTTGAATCGTGTAAAATCCAAGCCATATATAGCCATAAAAGATGCAGAGGGTCGACCAGATGAAGAGGTAGCAGAGGAATATTGGAGGAATCACCTGGCTCGGAATGACTCGATCATAGTTGATTTGTGCCAAGTGAGTTTCTGTTTTTTTGGGGGTAACATGTGTCATAGATTGTGTCAATTTTCTTTTCTGCTAAGCTGTCTCTTGTCATTTTAATCTTGCAATCATCAATATGTAATGATGGTCCATAGCTCTAGCATTGTTCCTTTCTAAAAGAGTTTTTGATGGGTAGTTCTAATACCACAATCATCGTCCAATAACTAATCACCCAGATCATCAATCTTTAATGGTTTATAATTGTAGTAGATTTTAATCTATTTGTATTTGCATTTGAAAATTTTTCCTTGAAGTTAAGCCAATTGATGATCTTCCTTGGTTTTGCCAACTTAATGTAATTATTTTTTTGTTATCATTACAGGGCCAGTATCAGTCAACACTGGTTTGTCCTGCTTGCAACAAGAAGTCTGTCACATTTGATCCATTTATGTACTTATCACTGCCATTACCTTCAACAACAATGCGGACTATGACTTTGACTGTCCTGAGCACTGATGGGATGAATTTACCAACCCCTATTACTGTAACTGTGCCCAAATGTGGGAGGCAAAAGGATCTCATTGAGGCCTTGAGCATTGCCTGTTCTCTGAGAAATGATGAAATGCTGATGGTGGTTGAGGTATGCTGCATTTATGTCCTTGATTAGCATGACTAATTATCAATACGTGGGGATCTAATTGCTTCAGTCCAAGGCATTGGTGCTTGATTTGAGAGATTGCTACTGCTTAATCTCATTAGATCTAGTTCATTTAGAACATTTAATTTCTGATATTTGCTCTTGTTTTACTCAAGCAATTAAAATATATAGGTGATTCAGGATTAGACAAGGGCTGGGCATCAAGTTTTGCATATACATTAATGTTTTTGTAACCTTCTTGTACTCTGAATTCCTGATGCTGTAGATATACAAGAATAGATTTTTTCGTTGCCTAACCGAGCCATCTGACTCGGTAGCCTTGATCAGAGACGAAGACAAACTTGTTGCTTATCGGTTACCAAAAGATAACAGAAATTCACCCATGGTTGTCTTTATGCATGAAAGGGTGGAAAGGTGAGTGTATTTGTACTCTTTGTCTGGGCCATCTGGTCAACATTCATCTGCTTTTTTTTACTTATTTTAATATTCAACTGTCCTTCCAGTTTGGTGCAATAATCTCAAATTTACTATTTACTGATTTATTGTACAATTGGTGTTCAGGCCTTGTGAATTTGAGAGAGCAATACCAAATTTGAAGTTGTTTGGCATTCCTTTTGTAGCAAGATTAGAGAATCTTCATACTGGATTTGATCTGCATAAACAATATCTGAAATTACTAAGCCCACTTCTTATGCCTGCTGATGATGCATTCAATGGTTATGATGATGTGGGAATCTCAACTAATGAAGATTCTACAATGGAAGATGTCCTTGGCCCTACAATCTCAGACAATAATTCAGGCTCAGACACTGGAACGGAGGATGATCAGTGTTCCAGCTCTGATTTTCAATTCTATTTGAAAGATGAATTGCGATCAACAGAGATAAAGATGAATGAGCCCTTACCAGCCCCAAAATATAGAGAGAACTTGGAGGTCTATGTAACTTGGTCGGAAAGTATGATTGAGAAGTATGATACATGCCTTCTCAGCTCATTGCCAGAGGTTTTAAAGCCCCAACTATATGCTAGGAGGCCTCAAGAGTCTGTTTCCTTATATAAATGCCTTGAAGCTTTCTTGAAAGAAGAGCCTTTAGGACCAGAAGACATGTGGTTAGTGTGTCCCCCCACCTCAATTAATACTTGCAGATTTTTTCTTGAAGATTATTTATTTATTTGCCACAAATATGCTCCACTTACATATTTTTGCTTGAGGATTTATTTCGGTTTTTACATCGTTTTTTTGTGCCTGCACGTGTTTACAAACAAGTATGTAATATGTGTGTTTGAATTTATTGTGTTCACAGAAAAATCAATACAGTTGATATTTTGTTTTACCAACTGTTTCTGATGGTGTGATTGTACCTGATTTAGGGATTGCCCCAGCTGCAAGAAACCTCGGCAGGCTAGGAAAAAGTTAGACCTTTGGAGATTGCCTGAAATTTTGGTTGTTCATTTGAAGAGGTTCTCATACAGTCGATATATTAGGAACAAGTTGGAAACGTATGTGGACTTCCCAATTGATGATTTTGATCTGTCGATCTACAGTTGCCAGAAGGACAGCCAGTTTTCCAATCATTATGTATTGTATGCAATAAGTAATCATCATGGAGGCATGGGATGTGGTCACTATGATGCTTTTATTGACGTAAGTGGTGTTCATTCTATTTATTCATTTTCTTTTATTGCATTTGGTCAAGAACCATTTGACAGGGATATTGTCATGCACACTTTGGACAGAGACATGTAACATAGATCTAGAAGATATTGATTTGTGCTGATACTTGTTTTCTGTCTGGGCTGGCTTCACCAATCCAGTATCTTTTGATATTAGTGTTCCTCACCTACTTTAACATGAATTTGAAGTTTTCCTAGGTGTCATAGAATTTGTTGGATGGATATGCCTGAGTAATTATCATTAGGGGGCATACGATGTTTAGAAATTGGCACATGCATTTGTGGGGTCCTAGGGCACCAAACTGCTAGTTTTTTCTTGTTGGAGAGACTTAAAAGTATCGAAATGAAATTGGCAACATGCATTCTTATTGGAGCTTCCTAGGCACCAACTGCAAGTTTTTCCTCTTCTTTACCCCCTCCAAGAGAGATAAGTTATATTAGAAAGTTTGTGACTGTAATAGTCCCAGCTCGTTGGTCTTTCATAATGTGAACAACAATGCTTTAATTAATGGCACATCAGGATTTCAATTCAATGCATTAATGTGATGACATGCACTCTTTTTCCTAGTTGTTTTGGAATCTAGTATGGTAGGGAAGGTATAGGAATTGGATGAGAAGGGGAGTTTTACTTCGCCATTGATATGAATTTGTCAGTAGGGAAATGCAAGTCAAACAATCTCTGTTGGTTAGAGATGTAGGGAAGCTAATACTTATAGAAATGAATTATAAGCAGGGAGAGAGTGGAAGGGGTTATTTGCCTGCCCATTGTTATGAAGTCAAACATTCTCTTTTTGTTTGGCTAGAGATTGAGGCAAGGCTTATAATCATAAAATTTAATTATTTGTTATTTTTAAATGTCTTAGGTGCTAAGGGTAAGATTGTTTTTTAAGAAGGTAATAATGGAGCTATGATAGGGAGTTTGGGACCAAAAATCATAATTAGTTCCGTCCCAGTCCATTACCCCTGGTTTGGTTGAAATATTTAAAAGTAATAGAGGTATGGCGTGTCAATATTTACCCTCGATTCCTGTTCCCTAAGATTTCCAAAGAAGATTAATTGTTAAATCCCTTCTCTTTGGCTTCTTTCTGGGCTCTGTTAGGTATGTTATGTAATACACGGTTTTTTTCATCCTCGCTTCTGAGTATTGACAGTGTCCCAGCTGATTATTATATTTCCTGGCCATTGAAATCTCTATACATGTTGCTCATGCTGGAGTACAATAAAAAGAAAAAAAAGAAGACTGTAACACCAAGCAATGTGTTTGTGTGCTCAGCTTTGTAGAGACTCCAGGACAAATATTTTGCTGTTTTCAAGTACGCGGTCTAAAATTATCTTTGTTCCTGTGCAGCTTGGGTATCGCAAATGGTACGAGTTTGATGACAGCCGTGTTAGTCCTGTTAGTGAGGATGATATTAAAACATCAGCAGCCTACGTACTTTACTACAGGAGAGTTGCATAAACATTTTCATACAATTATTTATCACAATTTCATGAACATTTCAAGGCCTGCATCGCCCTTTAGAAGCAGTTTACTCGTTAGAATCAGGAAACAATTGTGAATGGGAGGAAGTACAGGGGAGGATTTGCTGTACAGTTTTTAGAGAGGTCAGTGACGTTACAAATTGATCAAGCAGTTTACTCTTCAGCAGCAGGAAACAATTGCGAATGGGAGGAAGCAAGGGGAGAGGATTTGCTGTACAATTTCTAGTGGTGTCGTTGATTTTACAAATTGATGAAAGCACCTTTTATTGCTATGTATATATGCTCCATACAATCAGACAGGAGTTTTAAGATATGCCAACATTTTTTGTCACAGAGCAACTTGCCCTGCCCTTGAATGTGTATATAGGATACAGTGATTACTCAAAGGTATTACATTAGAAAACATGGCTCCTTGGTTAGAGTTATATTCTTCCATCATCTGTTTTGAGCTATGATCCAGTTATCACAATGTTGTCTGGCAATCATAGCCAAGTGATGTCATGCTGTGTCCTACTGTATGTTCATGACTGCCTGGCCATCGCTCTCCTTGCAGAGCTGACTAATGATTTTGGAAGGCGAATTGAAAGTGCTTTCTTTTTATTTGAACGTTTTTGCACAGCATGGTCACTCATTCGGATTGATTGAGTTTACAAGAATCTATATTAGGTTTAGAAGATTTAAAAGAGTTCATTTATGTTGCTTGATCTTGGAGTTGAAGCTGAACCTTGTTAACCCGTGGAGGGCAAGCTCGTCAACTCCTGATATTGGAGCTGGAGCCTTTTGAACCTTGTTGATGGGACATTGCTATCTCATCCACTAAACTGACCCAAAAGATTTAGTCCATTTTAATCAGGACTGCGCTAACTTTGATACATGGTTATTAAACTCAATCTCAGAGGTTATCTGGAAAGTCTGTGACTATGGTAAATCTAGTTGATCGAATCAGGATAGAGTGTGAGTCTTAATAGCAAAATTTAAATTTTAAATCATCAACATATTTAAATCTTAATAGCAAAACACCATAGGAGAAAAAAACTTCAAATTTTGGTTCTAGAAAGTGAGTCTTTTGTTGGATCATTAATTCAATATTGAGCTTATATGAGAATAATTATGTGTTTGAGAAGTGTCAAATAAAATGAAACCTAATTAAAAATGATATGCTTAGTATTTTTTAGGCAATTATGTTTTTGGTGTATCTAATAGAGTGTGAATCTTTAACGTGTAGAGATTAAAGAGTAATTTCTATTTTAGTGATGAGTTAAAATAGGAATACCAAAAGGTAGGAATGCCAAAAAGCATAACTAACAAAGGGTAGCTTGTTACCTATATATAAGGTCATGGTCCCCAGATTACACGTCTTGCTTCATTCTCATTCTTATATCCCATCATCAGATAGAAAATGAGGTTACGGTAAAGAGAATCAAAAGGCTCTCAAAGGAGAACGTGTTAATCTAGAAGGTCATCCGCACGACTCTAGAGAGCAACTTTCATATATGGATTTAGGTACACTTTCACTTAATTGTTTATGCGTTCTTGATAATTTGACATGAGTAATTTCTATATGTTATGAAATACAATCCTAACATCCTTTTCTATCGCCTCCAAGTTCCTCAGGGGACATTATATTCTGCTTGTGTAATTTTGGTTTAGCAGTTAAGGAAAAAATAGTGGAGTTCAAACTCTAGATAAATAGTCTGGGACATAGACGTGCTGATGTTTTTTCGTCTGAACTGGTTTTTGAATTTTCATCCCCAACAATCCCCCACCTCCTTACAGGAAATAGAGAAACATAATCCAATTTATCACTACTTAAAACTCTAACAGGCTATAGATGAATTTATCACTCTTAACCCTATTGATCAAGTTAAATTTTAAAAGGGATTCCAAGAACCATATAAATGAATCTACTACATGAAAACATTTATCCTACATTTACACTAAATCAAAGTCATGAGATCTTGATACTCTATGGATAGAAAATAAAAAAAAGTCATTAAACTCAATTCTCCATCAACCCGATGTTAGAGGATAAAATTGAAAACAAAACTCAACTAAAAATCGAGACAAGTCAACTCGAATTAACGTATCAAACATAGGTTATAAGACCAAGATAACTCTACATAAAGCAAATTAAAAACAAATTATAAATTTCAGTTCTCAATCAACTCAATTTTGAAGGATAATGAGATTCTTTAAAAAACA
This sequence comes from Salix brachista, assembly GCA_009078335.1. Lineage (NCBI taxonomy): Eukaryota > Viridiplantae > Streptophyta > Magnoliopsida > Malpighiales > Salicaceae > Salix > Salix brachista. The sequence goes on along the minus strand of CM018577.1, from coordinate 16,026,372 downwards.
ATATTCAATTAAAAAAAGACCATAAAAAACTAGAGTTTATCTATCTAATTAGCAAAACTCGTGACATGTGCCAAAAAACCATGATAACCTTATAGAAAAAAAATCAGCAAATAATTATGAAACTCAATTCTCAATCAGTTACATGTTGAAGGATGAATTTGAGAATTGTTTTTTTAAAAAAAACTCGGGTAAACACAACTAATTCTTAAAACTCATAACTCAAATTATGAGATCACAATAATTTCAAAATAAAAATAAAAAGATTATATAGTCTAGTACTTAATATTCAAAAACAAACCATGGTACACTTTAGAGGAAGTGTGAAATATCTCATCACTCAAAAGCATTAAATATATGATGATGATCCAACATAACTAAAAATCCAGGTCAACACAATATTCAAATGGGTGGACAAAAGGTAAGGAATGAAATAAATTGGAATCAATTGGTATAATAAAATGAAAAAAATGAAAAGCCATTAACCTCCTAAAATATAAAATGAATTATCAAAACCCTATAGAAAATTCATCAAAACATAGAGAAATATGGAGAGAAATAAAATCTTATTGTCTCACATAAAAGTCTCTTTACGAGATAATCAATGGTAAAAGCATGTCCCCCTTTATTTATTTTGTAATTCTTGCATTTTCTTTGTCTATTTTTTGTCTATTTTTTCTAAAGGAAAATAAGGAGAGGAGAAAAACAAAAAGGTTCTATATAATATGAATCTACAATGCAAATTCTTTATATGTATAATGAATTCACCATATCTTCTAGTTTTTTTGTTATTAATAATAACTCTTAACAAAATTATTAATATGAAAATAAGTCATCCCTTTACTACATAACCATTCATTCCTCCACAATAACATCAACAAAAAACCTCATAAATATAGTAATCAAATAAGTGTATTTTTTTTTCAAATAATATTCCCTTATTGGTTTTTTAAGACAATTAAAAGTATTTTTTTTTTTATCAAATTGAGTGTTCTAAATATGCATATTTTTTGTAGTAGATTTCTCGATGTTTTTTTTGTCCGCGTAACCTTAAACATAGTTAGATCATGATTTAAGGACCTAAGAGAAATATCAAATTCAAAATCTTAAGGTAAGGAGCTAACATCAAGATGAGTTAATGTTTTTTTTAATAGTCATAAGACCTAAGTTAACAAAATTTCCTTAACTCTAAACCACTCCAATAAAAACAAAGAGTTTTCTATCCACATTAATACCATTGATTCAAGCATTTAAAAGTAGGTATAACCCTTCCTCTAAAAATCACCACTAGAAAATTAAAAAATATTGTCAAAATAATTTTTCAGTATTTAGGCGAATTATTTTTGGCAATTTAAATCCCAATGAGATTTCTTATGAAAACTTGTTATTGGGAAATTGCTCATCAAGGATTGTTATTAACTTATCAAAATAATATAAAAACATTAAAAAAAATTAAAAAGAATTTTGGAGTGTTTTTAGACACCTTAATAAGTAATAATTGTTTGGAAGGTAAAATAAATGTGAAATGATGGCCGTAAATGCATGAATAATTCGACGTGAAATGATGTTTGTTATTAAAATAAATGTTAAGTAATAATTGCTTAACTTCTTGCATTTACTTAGTTTTTTAGTTTATAATTTTTCAAAGGTTATCGCTTTCTGTTACGAGAAAAAAATATATTTTATTGCCACATTAATTTTAACATAAATGTGTAAATATTAATTAAAAAAACCCCACTAGTTCGTAAACAGCCATTTAAACCGTTAAATGAGATAAATGATCTGACTTTGTTAACGTTGTCATTAAAAACTCTTGACTATCTTGCAAGTGGTAAACATGTGGATCCCACTCGTTCATTGACTTAGGTTTCCTGCCAAAAGTTGAATTTTATCCTTCGTTTTAAAAGTATTTTTGAAAAACAAAATTAATTTTTATTTTATTTTTTATTTTAAATTATTTTTTTGATATTTTTATAAGGTAATATAAAGATAATTTATTTTAAAAAAATATTATTTTAATATATTTATAAATAAAAAATAGTTTCAAAAACAATATAAATTATACTCCCAAATAGATAATATTTAAAGTGCGAAAACAGAGTTGCCGCTTCTTTTTCCATCCAAAAAGGGGAGCAAATGGCATGTAGCTTGAGTTATTGTTTTTTTTTTCTTTAAAAAAATTATTTTTTGAAATAAATAAAATAACAAACTTTTAAAAAATGAATGAAATAGTATAATTCGCACCTGTTATGATTGAAAATGAAAAAATTAAACTTATTGCTATTTAAAAAACACAATATATAAAAGAAATAATGATATGAACTACACAAACTATGTCGAGGAGAAAGAAAAAAAACATAAAAAATCTCTAAGATTTACTATATTTTTATTATGATATTGTTAGTATTATATATAAAAAAATTAAATGAGATAAACTTAATAATATATAAAAAAATCATAATAATGACTCTATTTCACTATCTTTGTTGTCAAAAGCAAGTGAATCATCCACCATCTTTGGACTGTCTGCTCTAGTCATCGTTAACTACCTTCTTTGTTGTCGTTGGATTCATCTCGTCAAAATCCTTCTTATAATACTAGTAATGTCATCATTGAAGTTTATATGTATCTTAATGATTTTTTTTGTGCTCTCTCACCTCACCTCTCTTTTATGTTCACGTACAATTATTTTTAAAAATATTTTATTTTTAAAAATATTTTTTATTTAAAAATGTATTATTTTTTAAAAAATATTTTTGATATCAACATATTAAAATGATATAAAAAGACTAGTTTTTTTTTTAAAATTAAAATAAAAAATATATTTTTAATTTTTTTTGAAATACAATACTAAACAAAAATACTTTTCTCGGTTGGGTGGGTGCCTTTCAAGATTTTCATGAACCACAACCGAACCTTGTTTTCTGTCTCTTAAATGTCTTTCATGAGTTGATATTTCTAGCGAGTCAGTCAAGTGATTTTGCCAACTAAATTGACATTAAACTACTAACTAAGGAATTAATAAAGTTAATATTCTATCTATGACTACGACTCTCTTTTTTATGCTGAAATATTTAATAACGATTTATAATAAAATTATAAATAAAACATTAATAAAGCATGAATTTAATACTTTTCAGGTACAAAAACATCTTGAAAAAACCGCGAAAACATACCCACAGGCTGTAGACTAATCGCGAGGTGAATTCATTTTTATTTTCAACATTCAGAAAAATGCGAGTTTTGTCAAATGGAGTAATTTTCAACTCCCGTCGGCAGCCTCAGCCTGGAATATGTCTGCATGTGGCTCCCACAACACAATGACTCCTCAAATTTGTCCAGACTTGGGCAGAGTGCAAGGCACCAAGTTAAAAAACGAGGGACTTTTCTTTTCTCCTTCTTCCTGGTTTCTGTGATTCTGCTGCGTGTATTGGTTTCATCAAGTCCTAACGTGTATGGTTTCATATTCTTTTCTTTGTCCGTATCGGTGCTCCCGTATCAGGTGCATCTGTCTCACACTACGTTCTTATAATATCAATATAGATTGAGATTTGCACTTTGCTTTTGTGAGTTCTGTTCTTTTGTTTATCCAGCAAAAAGAAGAAAAAAAATTCCAATTCTTTTTTTTTTGTAATTCAGGGTTGTGTTCTGAGTTCTTGAAGGGAAATTGGGTTTTTCTCAGAGAGCTTTCACGTGATTACTTGAAGCTTGGTTAGTTTTCACGATTTCTTCGTGTGGGTTCTTTTTATTTTATTCTTTCTTTCTGCTCTGGACAAGTTCTTATGAATTTGTTATTACTTCTTTGATGATCGTTGGCTTTGTTTCCTAAGAGGTGCTGATATTTTGGTTCGCAGAGCTGTCAAGTTGTTTTGGATAATTTTGGATTTGGTTGGTAAGTTTCGGAGTCTTTTTAAGAATTAGTAAAGTTGTGTTATTGAGGCATCTGTTTTGATGCTCTTGTATTAAATGTATCTGCAAATTGTATTCAGGAGTTATAACGACCAGACAATGGCTCTCTTTTCTAACTTGATTAATTAGTTGCGAGAAACGCATAAATTACTATGAATCACTATTTGTGTGCAATGTTTTGAGATGCTAATATTATAATTTCTCTTGGTTAAGTATGTATGGAACCAAAATATGTAAATTTTCATTATAATATGCTTATCCATGCAAATGATTTTTAGAGACTTTGGCATTCCTGCATATTTTGTTGCTACAAGTCTATACCAAAGTTTAAACATTTTTTGTAATGTTGAATTCAGGAGATGATAACAAAATCACATACCAGTACGTGAGTAATTGTAAATTTTAAAGAGGGTTCCTTTTTCTTTCTTGGAGATGCAAAGATGGGGAAGAGAGGAAAGATCTCTCAATACAGAGAGAGGCTGGACCAGACACTGGCATCCCCTGAACTGACAAATCTTGACGCCCTTAAAACCCTTATCAGGAATCAACTTGATGACTCTTCACTTGATGAAACCGAAGGCTAGTATTTCTCAGAATTTGCTGCCCTCTTTTTCAAACTGCTGGGATGTTGATTTTGTTAGATTCTTATCTTTTGTAAGCTATTAATTGTGATGGTCAGCTGCATTTGTCAAAGACTAATTTTGGATTCTGAATTTGCAGGATGCAGCAACATATTAATAGAAAATAGGACTAATCATGTATCCTCTTTTCTTGAAATGTTGAGGAGTGCTTCTGTAAGTGAGAATGAGGTGTCAAGAACCAGTGAGACATCTCATGGTGGATGGAAAGTATGCCCTTTTAGCTAACTAACCATTTTGGTTTCTTTTCTTTCTGCTTACTTCTAGGAACGATTTCTTACAGAAAAAAATGCAAGAAAATCAGCTGATTTCATTTTTTTTCTTATCTGTTGAAGTTTAACGTTCCAGCTCCTCTCAGGCTTCTTTCATATGCTCTTTAGTTCTCACATAGTTAGAATTATATATATATATATATAATTGGTGTCTTTAGAAAAATGGTCTCAATACTGATTTGCTGAAGCTTACTTCTCTTAATAGATGAAAGAGGATCATGAAGAGTTCCGTGTTATGTATCGCCCAGGACCTGAGGGTACTCCCTTTCATTCATTACTTGTCGAAGGTTATGTTGATGCAACCGTCGATGCTTGTAAGTTTAGGTGAAATATTCATAAAGTTTGAGCTTTATCCTCATAGACTAGCACAAAGCAGACAATTATTTGGGACATCTTGAAGCTGCACAAATTCAAAACTCTTTTGACAAGTGCAGATAATATCTTGCAGGCTTATGCGTGTCTTGGGAGGCGACCCTCTACAGGAAATGGTAAGAATGCTTGTATCTTGGCATTTCTCTTCATTTTGTGACATATAATGTCCACGGAGATACTCTGTATGATTCTGTGAAACAACATTTATACACCTCTGTCCAGTTCATTCCTCTGTCCAGCTTTAATGAAAATATTGTTGCGGCATCTTAACTTGATAAAAATACTGCATTTTACTTTTGCTTTAGGGGAAAAAAATCACAATTGCAGAAAAAAATTCATTTTAACCCGCTAATTATAGCTATTCTTTATGGGGATTGATTTTACATCCAGTAATGCTAAGGAAATCAGATCACTAGAGGAAGCTGTTAATTTTGATTGTGAACTTTTATAATTACATCATTGAAAGTTCCATAAGTTGCATTTTAGACTTTTCTGACAATTTCTTCAAGAATGTGCAGGTTGGTGGATCTGTATAAATGACATTGTGCTTAATTTCTTTCACATTTTGGCCCTGGTTCCAACTTCTTTAAAGACAATATGTAATAAGGACAAAGACTAAAAATTTTTCCTTGGAAGTTCGACATTTTTTTTTCATGAGTATAAAGTAAGAGGTTGTTGCTTGTCATAGTGGTCTCATCCTTCTACAAATCGACCCATGTCAATCATATTTATTCTTGTTACTCCAATTAACTATTGTTGCCTGACATGCATGGTCATGCATGGCGTATAGCAATGAGTGCATTGATGAGGAGTTTTAGGCTTATGGGAACAACAATCTTGGCTGTCAGCCTTGCCCAAGAAATGTCAAGGATTTATGTGTCTGCTCGTCCTTCTAGATTCATGTGATTTTCCTTATTCCTCCACTTTTTGGTTCCTATTCCTTTGGTCGGGTAGTTGAGGGATGGTACACGGCTGACAAAAGAGGTTAAAAATTAAATGGTTGAAATCAAGATTTATATTGCAAGGTTTGCTTTAATCAGGTGATTTCGTGTTCTCAGGTGGCCGCAGTATAGTTTCCCACCTTTTAAAATCACCATTTGTGAATGCTTGCAAAAGATCCGGATCAGTGAACAGATATCTTTAGTGAGGTTTGCCCGCCAAAATCTGTAGCAGTTATTTGGAGTAAATAATAACTTAGCCCTTCTTGTCTTGATGAATTAATTAATTAGACCCGTTGTTTCAAAAACTAATTATTTAGTCATTTGACTCGTGTTGATCATGCTTCATTCAATACTACTTTATTCCAAAATTCTTTTAAATAATTAATTCTTGAAACAAGAGGGACTATTTAAATTCATTTATCAAAACTAGAGGGACTTGTTTATAATTTACTCTATTTATTTGAAGTAACTTTTTTGATTCTGCAACATAAAATTCTGATTCTTCCTCAAATTTTGGAAGAAAGAGTGAAGGTTACATGGCCGATGACTGCTAGGGAGGCTGTTGTGCACTATGTTTTGTTTGAATACCTCCAAGATGGTCTGGTTGTTGTTATCATAAGCACGGTACTCACTAAGTGGTTGCATTCATCATTTTATCAGCTGCAATTTCTTTATTACCCAAGTTTTCGGATATCTAATTCTAAATTGGAAGAGAAATTCTCGGATTATATTGCTTTCAGATCTCGGATTTGGAGGGCATTGATAAAACTACCCATGGATTTTCAAAAGATGGAATCCCTGAAGCAAAGGATGTGGTAAGGATTGGTATGATGGGTGGCTTTGCTATCCAGAAAGTGACCCCAGAAAGAAGTTATTTTCGGTGAGTTAGTTGGATTTATAATGTGAGTCTTCTTTGATATGCGACACATATGCACAAGTCCTATGGTTCAAAAGAGGAAAACTTCTAATTGAATTTCATATAAACGTAATCATTCTTGTGTATGGCTACTGTAATAAATCTTATTCTTTTAAGTATCTATCATCTGCTGCATAAGTAGACAAGTTGAGGCTTGATCTTTCCCATTGCATGAGCTCCTTTGTTGTGGAGCTTTTGAAAACCATTAGATTTTGCAGGACAATTGCAAATATGGATTTGAAGCTGGATTTTGTCCCTCCATCTCTCATGAACTTCATCACAAGGCAGCTTGTTGGCAATGGTTTCGGACTCTATCAGAAGGTTATATCTTTTTCTCTCTATTTCTTTTCCGTATACCCTGCTCATGCAACAGTGAATCCAATTCATTTGGGCTCTCTGCAGTTTTAACAAAACCAATGCCCAGTATTCATAATCATAACAACTTTTAAAGGTAGAGGATTTGGGTTCAAAAGGTGGTAGACTAGTTGGGCATGGGATTTTCTCTCTTTTGGCCTGAGTAAAGATAGGGGGGCATGAAAATTAAGGGTTATAGTAGGATCTACATAAGTTTCAGGCCCAGTTTCCATGTCAGGAGGGTCATGCATGAAGGATGAAGAACCATCCTTGCATTCTAACTTTTGCAGTTTCTGTGCATTATTTGTCTGACATCCATTTTGCAAATTATAATAGGCAGTGGCTTCTGTGTCTAACCATGATGAAGATGAAGATTACAGTAAGGCTTTAGAAGATCCAATGTATGCTCGAATCCGTGAGGCTCTTTATTCTACTGAAAACGCAAATGAGGCCATGGAATGGAAAGAGCCTAAAGCTGATGCTTGCCTTCTGCAGCTAGAGCATTCTGCTGAAGATATAAAAGAAAACTTGGGAGATGTTGAACTGGTTATTCTTGCAGACAATGATGCAAGCGAAGCTTCTTCAAAGAATGCAGAAGTTTTGGTAAGCAATTCCTTTGGTGAGATCGAGGAAGAAAATAATCAAGAAAGCAGACACTTGAAGGATGAAAACTTGGGAGTTATGGAACTGAATATTCATGGAGATGGTGCAAGCGAAGCTTTTCCAGACAATGCACCAGTTATGGACAATAAATCCTTTGGTGATATTAAGGAAGAAAATAATCCAGAAAGCAGACACTTGAAGGATGGAATGCGAGGGATGGAGCAGAGAGTTCATTGCAATGACCATGGAAATGAAAGTGTGCGAAACATTGCACTGGCTACAGATATGAAAACTTTTATCGACATTGAGGAAGAAGAAAGTGAAGATAGCAGACGATTAATGAGGGATTGCAGAGTTATAGGTCAACCTTCAAGCAATAATATTGCCCTAAAGAATCCTGGAAACTGTACAAGGAATATACATATCAGTTCTGATGTAGGGAGAGCTTTAGAAACTCTAGAGAAGGCCATTTCTATGGTCCGGGGATATGGTAATTCTGTAACCAGGTCTTTCTCTAGCAAAACAAATGAAGAAAATACAAACCATGAAAAGGATGCAGAAAATGATCCAACTCATTTACAAGACAGTGGAGGCCGTTCAAATGATGAGGTCTCTGCTGAAGTATCCAATAAAGGAAAACATGTAGGGAGGAATTCATCCAGGAATAACTTCAGCAACCGTGAAATCAGGTAGTCATGCCTGTGTACTGCTGTACAAAACATAGTAATGAATCTAATGGAAATGATAAATTATTACATCTACTGTTCTATGATAATGGCACTGTTGGTTTAATGACATTACCGGTTTGATCTTTGTTTTACAGGCGTGCAGGTTCAAGGGAAACAAGCCATAACAAGATAACGCCTGCATCACCAGATCAATACATTTCAATTCCTAGTGAAACTAACCATGTTGCTCTATTTTCTTCTGAAAATGGGAAAGATGAAACAACAGAGGTACCAGCTATGGACCTGACCACTCAAGTCGACAAGAAAATGAACCTTGAGGTAAATGGCATCCATGGAAATGTTTTCATTGAAGGGAAGAAACAAACTCGGAAAATTTCTTACAGACACTGTTGCTTTGGTTCCAGATACGAGTAGATATTACAGTGAGATAAGAATTGAGATAACCAAAGAGGTCGAAGATTTAGTGATCAGCTCAATACATTTGCTGTGTTCACAGCTAACTATGAGTGAATTTGTATCACCTTATACTAATGATATATGTACCCATATATCATTGTTTCTTATTTGGCAAAGATGTATCAATAGTGAGTTTTTCTTTCCTTATTGTTTTTGGCAAATATTTATGAATAAGTTGCCTCTAATTTGTAGAAATTGATGGGAATTTGGAGTTTGGGAAAGAAAAAAAGGTCAAAGTTAGCGGTGAATGAGTAAAATCTTGTCATTGGGTGTAACAGGATCATCTTTCGTTGCATAATTAGAACGCTGGGGTTGAATTCGTAATGATATGGTCGCTGACACTCGTATTTTCAACATGAAAATTTATGTCATCGAAGCTCTTTCGCATCAGAAATTTCAACCTAAAACCTCCTTTTCCGACATGTTTTGGCGATGGCCAAGTTTGTAGGTTTTGAAGGTGGGTTTTCCTTGGAAATCCACTCAAAAATTTGCTAATATCATTTGAGCAAGGTTTATAAATTTCCTCATTTAAGTTTAAAGTTATTTTTAAACGAATATACTTACGATTTTTTTTTAATAAAAATCAATACTTTAGAACTAGTTGAAATCAATTTGCAAAAAAATCGTATCAAGTTAACAAATCTCATGGATCCACGCTATGCTGCATGTTCATATTTTCCTCTGGAAAAAAACAATGTCTATATGTGATTCAAAGAAATAGTAAGAATTAACAGCTCGAATTATATTTCCAATAGAATTTAATAAGTTAATTTATTTTAATTACATGATAAAAAATAATAAGGCAACTACAAGTTACAACAACAACAACAATAAAAAGCCAGCAAGGTCTTGACCTAGTGGTCATGAAGGGCTTCTCCCTTCCTCTCATCCCAGGTTCAAGTCTTGCCAGGTACGCCTGTCACCCCGCGATGCCTTACATGCTCATTGGATTTGCAGGATGTTCAGTGGGCCCGGGATTTAATTGTGGTACGTGCAAGCTGGTCCGGACACCCTGGTTATAAAAAATAAAAACAAATTGTATCCCCGATTTTTATTTTAATGTCAAAAGCCTTGCTCATGCCTCTCACCCCTTCAACAAAATCACAAAACAAAACAAAGAAAATGTTGAAAGCAAAGAAGAAGCTATGGAGTCCTCTCTCCGAACGTCTCCTCCAGACCAGAACCCTCTCTTCAACGATATGTGGTTTCTTACAGAACCAGCAACAGTATCTCTCCAATTCACAACCCCACTCTCTCTTTCCTTTCTCTCCCTACAACAATAACAAAAAATCCCAGACTTCATCTTCAAGTGGGTTTTCCTCCCACTTTCTCAATTTTTCCGGGAAAAGTTTCTGCTCCGCCCAATCTTCCGAGAAAATCAACCTCAGATGCTGGAACTGTAATGCCGAGTCTCAAAACGCACCCTTTTTGGTCTGCGAGTCTTGTACAACTATCCAGCCTGTTGATCACTCTGTTGATTACTTCCAATTATTTGACCTGTAAAGTACACCCTTTTAAAAACTTTTTTTTAAAATTAATTCTGGATTTGGGTTTTGTATTTTATTGGCAATGTTTGATTCTTTTGAGTGGGGGGCTTTAATATTACAGGGAAAACAAGTACGAAATAGAGGAGGATCATAATTTGCAGGTGAAGTATCAAAATTGGCAGAAAAAATTGCATCCTGATTTAGTTCATTCAAAACCTGAGGTTAGGCCGAGTATTTTTATTTTTATTTTAGATTGAAGGTAGACTCTTTTTTTCTTTTGTAATTTTTTGCTTTGGGTTTCAATTGTTGATTTGTTTTGCTTTATCAGAAAGAGAGAGAGTTTGCTGCAGAACAATCAGCCAGGGTGATTGATGCTTACCGGACGCTGAACAATCCCTTGTCAAGGGCAATATACATTGTAAGCATTTAGACATCATCCCGGCATGCATTGAAGCATTTTTCTTTGTGCTATTTTACCGGCATTTACGGCCTTTTTGGTAATAACAGTATAAGGGGTTTCCAAGTTTCAACTAAGAATGTTGATTTTCTCACTGATTATGTGAGTTGAATATTTAAGAACCTTTTTTGATTTTGATAAGTCCTTATTTGTACCACTTGGAGTGCTTAAATTATTATACTTGGGAGTTATAACCTTTTGTAGAGTTAATGATACAGTTTTTCATGGTGCATTTGAGCATTTGACTATCATAAGAAAAACCAAGGGCGTTGTTAATTAGATGTGCTTAGATCTTTTTGGTTGTTTTGGTATAAAATAGTTGATGGATAACGGCACGGGGCCAGAGGATGCATGTGCTAAACAATCATACTAATACACAAGAAAAATAATATGGACATGTTTAAATTTGTTAATAGTTTGGTGTCATAAAGTTTTTGGACAATGTGATTCTAGATATTTCAGGGTAATATTTCTTCATTATGCAATCCATGAATGCCTGTTTTCCCGCCATGTATTAATTGTATAAAACTCCTAAATATTCATAAAATTATATACTTTCTTTCTTACAGCTTAAACTTGAAGGTGTAAATGTTAATGAAGAAGAAACAGTGTCAGAACCGGAGCTGCTAGCTGAGGTAGTTTATAAGAGCTTCTTGTTTTTGTTCCGTATTTCATTTCTGGCATAGATTTCTTGAGTAGATTACTGCATGCAAGCTCCTAAGCAGATGATCTATGTTTTTTAACTTGGATCTGTTATTACTCTAATTTCTGACACTGCAGATAATGGAAATCAGGGAAGCAGTTGAAGAGGCAACTGACTACCAGGCTTTAAAGGAGATTCAGTCTTTGGTATGACTTCCTTGGAAATTTTTATGAGAAATTGGACCATGGTGACGAGTTGCATCGTAAATTCAAAATAGTTCTTTTAGATTGCTTTATTGGGCCTCATATGTTGAGATGCAGGCTGACTGGCTTCATTTCACTATAATTTCCCAAAATATGTCTATATCTTGTTAATGTTATATTTACAATTTCAAATTGTTTACGCAGATGCAAGAGAAATTACAAGATTGGTCTATTTCCTTTGCAAGTGCTCTCCGAGGCCATAAATTTGAAGAAGCTAAAAATTGCATCCGGAGAATGACTTATTATGACCGGGTAAATGAAGAAATTGTGAAGAGGCTTTAGAAAAAGGTACTTTCCTCTAAGTATCTGTTTTTTAGGACATCCTCAATGGTTTTGTAGGAATCAAAAATGATCAAAAGACTGCAAATTCCTCTTTGTTTCCTTACAATTCTCCACAACATTGCAAATCTTAACAAACCTTTAATTCTCATCCAGCCCGTTAAACAAATTACATAACCCCATCAATGAATCAAACAAAACAACACCAAGAAAGTCAAAACAGTGACCAGGAGGATCCAATATTTATGTCAAATAGTTATGTCAACTCTAGCAGTGCAAGGCATAGAATGGGAATGGATATTCTATGAAAGTTGGCTTGTGATCTTTACCCATGAGTCTTAGAATTTACGTCTTGATTTTGTGCCATTTTGGCAGTTCAGCAGGTCCTTTTAGAGTCAACAACGCTTGCTTCTAATTCATTGGCTTATCATCTTCAACAAAATTTGTAGGTATGTATTCCTTCATTTGTTGGGGGGAAATTGTAATTGTAGTGTATTCCATGTAATTGTTTTTTTACCAGGCAGGATTTTGGTGGCTGGCCTAGTGGAGACAGCTAAACAAATGGAGAAATCTGAAGCGAAGACTTATCTTGGGTCAGACGTCTTCTTAGTTATAACCCTTCGGTTCATGCTTTGTGGGGGCATGAAACTGCTCCTTTCTTCTTCTTTTTTTGTCGAATTTTGTTTCTTTTGGATGAAAGTCGCTGAAAAAGAACAAAACAAAAGCCAGCTAAACAAGAGACAGTTGCTATGCTTTGCTGATTCAAAATTTCTATTTTCTTAGAAGATTCATAACTCAAAAAATATTATTCTCGTAACACAGTTTTGATGCTATATCCTTACGTTAAAAAAAAAAAAAAAAAATCATTAGCTCCGCTATTCGTGATTTGCTGTCGGGGTTCGATTAGATTATTAACTTGTGTTATACTTAAAAGTAAAACATTTTTAAGATGTGTTCTAAAAAATAGATTTTAATCTTAAATTAAATGATTTTTATTAGAAATATTGGGATGAAAAAACATATTATTGTCTATGTTAACTTGTAAAATTCACAAGGATTTTCTTGGAAAAATAAGAAATTGAAAAGTTTAGCCCTGAACTTAATGTTGAAGTTTGTAGGACAAAATCAATAAAAAAAAAAATTTATTTAAAAAAAAATAAAAAAAAATGAATGTAAGTCAACAAAGTAAACTTGTTAGATTTAATCAAAAAAAATTATCTTGGATAAAAATATTATTTAATTGCGATTATTGATTTATTAAGACTATTCTGTAAAATCCAAAAATTATAAATTATATCAAAATTCAATAAATTATTGAATTGGACCTTTGTTATTTTTTTTATAAGGTATTCTTGATTATTTTCGTATGATATCTTTGACTCTTTTAGGGAAGATGATTTATACTTTTTTTTTATAAATTCTATTAATATAAAAACACTCTTTAATTAAAAGATGACTAAAATATTTATATTTATAATATTCCCCAACACATTTAAAAAAAAAGTCACTATAATGATGATAAAGTTTAGTGTAACCTTAAATGAAATTTGTATTCATATTCGGATGTTATGCATGTGTGTTTTATATAAATGATTTTGCTCAAATTTTATTCTTATATGATATTTTATTTATTTATTTATTTAAAAAGGTTTCACATCTGAGATATTTTGGTTGGAGAGAGGAAGGAGAAAATTGTTTCTAGGACCAGGTTGCTAACATGAAAGGATATTTTTTATATTTTCATCAAAATTTTAAATTATTTTTACTAGGAGTATAAATTGTCATGTCTTACATTGCTCAGACCATGAAAGGGTGAATAATTTTTTCATTAATATTTTTAAATCAACCTTAAACTCTACATAGTACTTTATTTTAATTATCTAAAAATAGTAAAACAAATAGGTCCACAAAAGATAATAATTAAAATCTAAAATAATAAAAGCACATCAAAATTTATTAAATTAGATTCTTGATTATATCTATATATATATATTATATGAGAATAATTGGATCTTATATCTATATATATATATATATATATATATATATATATATATATATATATATATATATATTATACCTTTAAACGAAGAATTCATAAAATCTTTTGTTATTCTCTTTCACATTCGCTACTAAAAATTAAAAAAACTTCTTTAAATAAAATATTAATAAATGTTTTTGTTACTGTACTTTTAAATCTATACCTACCACATATGACTAAATGTAAAAAACAATACATCAAAATTCAACAAATTATTAAATCGGACCTTTGTTATTATTTTCGTATACGGTATTCTTGATTATTTTCTCATGATATCTTTGATTCTTTAAAAAAAATGATTTATACTTTTGACGAACTTTATTAATATAAAATATTTTTTTTTATTAAATGATGAATACTAATGGACCATGTTTATTTGTGTCTATATTTTTTTAAACCACTAATAATTACTCCTCTTACAATCTTCAAATTCCTGGTGTGATTGCTAACATTTGTATAAAGCACCACCACCCTCTGCTGATGCTAATAATAATTGTCTCAAAACAATGAGGCAGACATTCAAACTCCAATCCTTAAGCTATAAACCTCTTAATTCCCAGCTCTCCGCATACCAAATTCTTCGCTTTTCTAGCCTCACTAAGTCATCTAAACCCTCCCCCCATTCAAAGAAAACTCAAGAACACCAATTGAAAGACCATGCAGAAATTAAAACCAGCAATTCACTCTTTAAAGAGATAACTGATATCGTGGGCGCTGATGTTTTGATCCCAGATAAAACTCCATATGGGTTTTTTATATCAAGAGAAACCCATGTAGGAGATAACGAGATAACTGGAGAATTCAAGTTTTGCGAAAAAGGTGTTTGCGGAAATGCTGAGCTGAATAATGGGTTGCCAAAGGAGGGGTCTTTGTTGGCTTTCGGAGATATAAAGGTGGAAGCTTTGAATGAAACTGACGTTAGTGCTGTAGTTCAGGAAATTACTGGGATTGTTCGTACAGAAAATTGCAAAGCTTTAATGGAGGAAAGGCTAGATAATGTGGGGTTTCAGTTAGATCCAGAGGTTGTTGAGAAAGTATTGAAGAGGTGCTATAAAGTGCCACATTTAGCTTATAGATTCTTCAATTGGGTGAAAACGAAAGATGGGTTTTGTCATACAACCAAGACTTATAATACCATGTTGTATACAGCTGGGGAAGCCAGAGAGTTCTCAATGGTGGATCTTTTACTGGAGGAGATGGAGAAGTACTCTTGCGAAAAGGATATTAAGACTTGGACTATTCTTATTCAACAGTATGGGAAGGCAGAGTTGATAGGCAAAGCCTTGTTGGTCCTTGAGAAGATGAGAAAGTCTGGGTATGAACCTGATTTAGAAGTTTATGAAGTGATGTTACATTCACTTTGTAATGCTGGAAAAGGTGAAATCGCTTTGGAATTTTACAAGGAAATGGTGCAAAGGGAAATTGAACCTAACTTAAGTTTGTACAAGATGTTATTGAATTGCTTGGCAAAGTCGGGAGATGTTAGTTCTGTTCAATCGGTGGCTGATGACATGATTAGGGTTTCACAGATTCCGGAGCATGATGTTCATGTTTGTGTCCTGAAGAGCTATTGCGTGGCTGGGAGAATTAGAGAAGCTTTAGAATTGATTCGTGAACTTAAGAATAAAGAAACACAGCTTGATTATGAATTTTCCGAGACCTTGGTGAAAGGACTATGCAGGGCTAATAGGATTGCAGATGCTCTAGAAATTGTTGAAATTATGAAGAGAAAAGATTTTGTTGATGGGAAGGTTTATGGGATCATCATCAATGGGTACTTGAGGAGAAAAGAACTTTCTAAGGCGCTCGATTTGTTCCAGAGCATGAAAGAGTTTGGCCATTTGCCTGCTACTTCTACCTATACAGAGCTAATGCAACACCTCTTCAGATCAAATGAGTATCAGAAAGGCCGTGAGCTATATGATGAGATGCTGGAAAGAGGAGTTGAGATAGACAGTATGGCAGTTATGGCCATTGTTGCAGGTCATGTTCGCCAAGACCATATATCTGAAGCATGGGAAGTGTTTGAGACTATGGAGGATAAGGGAATCAAGCCGACTCAGAAATCTTATTCAATATTTATCAAGGAGCTTTGCAAAGTTTTGAGAACAGATGAAATTATCAAGGTTTTGGACAAAATGCAGGCTTCCAAGATGTTTATTCGTGATGAAATATTTGAGGGGGTTATATCTTGTATGGAGGAAAAGGGAGAGATGGACAACATCAGAAAAGCAAAGCAGATGTATAGAATCTGCAGACTTCATTCGCTAAATGATGAAATATCTAGAAATGATTTGTCCAGGGAAGAGGAGCTCCATGTGGACTCAAACTGTAATGAACCAGTGCAAGGAAGGATGGATTGGAACTCGGTGAAGCCACTTTCAAAGGCTTACGATGAGCAGGACTTGCGAGAAATTCTGAGGATATTATCATCCTTGGAGGATTGGCCCATCATTCAAGATGCCCTGGAGAAATGCACCATTCAGTTCACACCAGAACTTGTTGCCGAGACCTTACGCAATTGCAGTATGCATGGAAATGCTGCATTGCATTTCTTTGCATGGGTAGGAAAGCAAAATGGTTTTTGCCAAACTACAGAAACATACAACATGGCAATGAAAATTTCAGGTCGCGGAAAGGATTTCAAGCACATGAGAGGCCTCTTTTATGAAATGAGGAGAAAAGGCTTCTTGATACCACCAGATACATGGGCAATCATGATAATGCAATATGGTCGAACAGGTCTAACAGAGATTGCTCTTAAGATATTTGGTGAGATGAAAGCTAGCGGTTGTAATCCAAATGACAGCACTTACAAGTACTTGATAATTTGCCTTTGTGGAAGAAAAGGAAGAAAGGTTGATGAAGCCATTAAAATATTCCAGGAGATGATTCGTGCAGGACACGTCCCTGACAAAGAGCTGGTTGAAGCGTACCTCTGTTGTTTATGTGAAGTTGGCAAATTGTTGGAAGCCAGAAAAGCCATAGATTCTCTTTGCAAAGCTGGTTTTACAGTTCCGGCTAGTTACTCCCTGTACATTAGAGCGCTTTGTCGAGCAGGAATGTTAGAAGAAGCTTTATCATTAGTAGACCAGGTTAGCACGGAGAAAACTACGTTGGATCGGTATACTCATGGAAGCCTTGTTCATGGCCTATTACAGAAGGGACGACTAGAAGAGGCTTTAGCTAAGGTGGACTCTATGAAGCAGGTAGGCATTAATCCAACCGTCCATGTTTACACGTCCTTAATAGTTCATTTCTTCAAGGAAAAGCAGGCATCAAAAGCGTTGGAAATTTTCGAAAGCATGAAACAGGAGGGCTGTGAGCCAACAATCGTTACATATTCGGCATTGATTCGCGGTTACATGGACACGGAAAATGTCATTGGAGCATGGAACGTCTTCCATTCTCTAAAAGAGAAGGGGCCTGCCCCTGATTTTAAGACTTACTCAATGTTCATTAGCTGTCTGTGTAGGGCAGGAAAATCTGAAGAAGCCGTACAGCTTCTATCAGATATGATGGATAACGGGATTGTTCCCAGTAATGTTAATTTTAGAACCGTTTTCTTTGGGCTAAACAGAGAAGGCAAGCAAAGTTTAGCTCAAACTGTATTGCAAAAGAAGTGGGCTTTAACTAGTAAACGTAAATTCTCTTAACATAATAAATCTGGAATAAATTTTGGGAAATTGGTGGTGAAGGCCCACTACTGTAGCTGGAAGAAATAGCTTAATGGTAGAGCATTAAATGCTCAATTTTGGTTATGCAATGGGAGTAAAGGCCTTGCCTTGAACAAGTTTCCGAGAGTATACCTGAACAGCTATAAGATGTGAAAATGGTTTGTTTGTGTCCCAGTGTTTTCCAGAGCTAACTCCAAGACACATGAATTATGCGAAATGCTCATACATCTGGACTGCTATCCATGTAAGGATTCAGGTTAAGCGGTGGCTTTAGGGTCAGGGATGCTTTATGGTGTAAAACATGAGTGGAGAAGCATGTGGAGAAATCACTGAAGCAGTGAATAACTAATATACAAGAGTGGCAAGGGAGGGATAAATTTTGGAATAAATGTTGTTGCGCGATTGCGGAGGTAGCTTCCACTGAAATCTGTATGGAAAAATCTAGATGTTAAAGGTCACAGACGAAGCACGATGGGCTAGCTCTGGAAAAAAAACTTGTGATCCCTCCCTCGAGTTAGTGCCCGTTTGCATTGCGATCTCACCGGTTTTTGGCTGAAATTTGAATTTTTTTTTTTTAGTTTAAATGAATATGTTTTTGTATGTTTTAGATCATTTTGATGTGCTGATTTCAAAAATAATTTTTTAAAAATAAAAAAAATTATTTTGATGTATTTCGGCACAATAAACACTTTAAAAAGCTACCGCAACTACACTCCCAAAAAAGCTACTCGAAATGAAAGTGATTGTTTGATAGAGACAAACATGACTTGGGCCTTAATACTTGGTGGCTTGGTTGAGTTGAATGGATGATTACTGATTCGGAAGATTTGATGCAAGCCTAGCTCTTATTTTTAAACAAGTTGTAAAACTTCCCTGCTTAAAAAATAATTAGATTTTTTTTTACCTTTACTTTATATCAAATATTGAAATACATAATATTATAAAAACTCGTGTTGACTTAGTAGATCAACTTGAAATCTGGTTAACCGGAAGCATGAACCAGTTTTTTTAATATATATATTTTTTATTTTTTAAGAAAATATTTAATTAAACATTAATATGAGATGATTGTATTTTTATTTTCTTTAAAATACATATATGTTATGTCATTTCAAATATATAAAAGGGTACTTGTGGCAAAAAGAAATGATCTCCATACCAAAAATAATTTCTAAATTATGAGAAAAATAGTTAAGATTACTAATTCAGTTTAATTTCATGGATATTTCAAAAAATATAATTATATGGTTTAGTTTTTTTTCAAATATAATAATTGTAAGAATTCAATTCAGCCTGTGATTTGATTCTAAACATGTTATTAATACCTATATCATCTCCGTGCTCGACATTGAGACTATGGTTGTTATTTTTTTGTTCACACCATGAATTTATAAAATTACACTATCTCTTTTTGCCTTTATTTTATGTTCATCTATAGTTTATATTTATCATCACATTTTATCTGTTTTTCTATGAGATAATATAATCCTGCTTTCCTGAGCCAATAATAATCATTTAATTTGAAGGTGTGCTTTGTTTGCATGTTACGAGTAAGAATATTTGAATCAAATATCTTGATGCTTTGAAAGAGTTTATAATCCAATATATTTAATGACTCCTTAGGTGTTATGGATTTAACAAGCTAACGAGCCTGATTTAATTGGATTTATTCATATGTTGAGCCTAACAAATATGGTTAGGTTTAGCCGATATATTTGGATTCAATTGTGTGCTAAACCTAAAATATTATATGTCTGATACATTGTCAAATCTAATATACTTGGAATTAATCATGTGTTGAACCCAAATCAATTTGGGTCTAACATAGTATTATATTCAATATACTAGGGTTTAGTTTTATGATGAGCTCAAGTAAACGTGAGCGTAACAGGTTGCAGAACAAATATGCTTAGGTTTAGCCATGTACTATTCCCAAATCAACATGGATTTGATATATTGCTAGACTTGATATATTTGGTTCAATCATGTGCTAAACCTAAGACGCTATAGATCTAACACGTTACCAAAATCAATATACTTGGGTTCAACCATTTGCTGAGCCCAAGTCAACATGAGTTTGACAGGTTTACAGACTCAAAACACTTAGGCTTAGCCATTTGTTATGTCCAAGATAACATGTACATTGTCAAGCTCAACATGCTTGGGCTTGACTAGATGTTGAGCTCAAGACAACGTGAGTCTGACAATAACATATATGAGTTCAATCGTAAGTTGAAGTATCACGAGTCAGCAAGTTGTTATACACAATATATTTGGATTTTGTCATGTTAAAACCTGAAACAATGTGGGTTTAATAAATTTCCAGACTCATTTCTTTTAGGTTTAACCACGCATTAAACCTGATTGGTCCGTGTTCTATCTTAAGACCTACAATTTAGGAATAATTATATTTCTACATTTGTAAGTGTACAAAAGATCTCTCATTGATTTAACATTTTTTCATCTCATTTATAATATGTAAAAGATATTTGTTTCTTATTAATAATGTGTTAGAGATTCCCCCCCTATATTAACGTCATAAAGACCAAATGACTTCCTTGTCCCTTCACTCCACCAAAACAACAAGTTTAGAGATTATAAATATCCTTTAAATAATTTTGTAAAAAGATTTATTTTTTTTCCATATATACTCTCATAACATTCATACTTTAATCCTTTAAACATTGATAAACCAAAATTTAAACAAGCCTAAAAGACCTTGAAGACTCAAAAACTCATAGTCTCAAGCAATGTGTCTAAAGTCAGTGCCTTGGGCTCAACCAAAGAAAAGACCTTCCTTTATTGGGCTCAACAGAAGGAAAAACCCACTTCTCTTGGACTCGATCAATGGTATGACCTGTCTCCTTTAGACTCAATCAAGGGAAGGTTCTGAATCCCTTAAGTCAAGCTTAGGGGAAGAGCTTAGCATATATGGGCTCAACTATATTTTAACACATTGAGAATGAATCAAATTATCCAACATTTAATTGAAATTTTTTAGGATCTTATTAAGAATTGATAAAAGTGAACACTTTTATTTATTGAATTAAAAACTCTTTTTTGTATTTATCACAATTCTCATTTAATATTATTGATTTTATCATAAAAAAATGTTTAAATTAATTAAAAAATCGTTTCATAAATATTAAAATTCTCATCATCAATTATGCATTTCTTAAACAATAAAAAAGAGAGAGCACATCTACCAAGCAATTTGGGTTGTTGGGCATCATCATCATGTGTTTCTTCTGAGAATATTTGTTGATCATCTGACTGCAATGATTGTTTAGGAGACGCTAAATCCTCAGCTTCGATTTAATGTCAAGTAATGGAGGGAAATCACATCATGTTAGGAGTAAAATATGATCATAGATTTTGACTGGCGTCTTCTGCACAGTTTTGTTTAAATCAATTTTCATGAAAGTTTATGTGATTGAGATTGTTTTTGAAGTATTTTTTGTTCAAAAATATATTAAAATAATATTTTTTTTATTTTTTAAAAAATTATTTTTGACATTAACACATGAAAATGATCTGAAAATACATAATGTTTTTAATTTAAAATAAAAAATAAAAGTAAAAATCAATTTTTTTCAAAAATATTTTTAAAACGCAGTGCCAAATACCAAATACCGTGAAATAATGCTTATTACTATGCCACTATCCATGGTTTGGCCAATGAGCAACCATCGGGTTTTTCTAGTGGAAAGCAAGCTAGGCGAGTTCTTGGGGTTATCCAGTTCAGGTTTAATCATTAGTCAAACTTGTGGTCTCCCTGAGCAGCTGCTCGTGCATGATCCCTGAAACCTAGGCTCAAAGGAAACAAAACAAAAATCTATTAGCTTCATTGATGATAAATATTTGGAGCATGCATTGTTTGTCCTTCCATCTTATTTTCTCAAACCCTAATCTAGTCTTCATAACTGGTTTTGGACTGGGTCAATATAGTTTTTGTCAATGTTAGATATAGTGGTCAATTTATTTATCAGAAAAATAGATAAAATATGAATACTACCGGCAAATGCCGGCCTGCGACAATCCCAGCCTCGCTCAAATCCAGACTGTCCAGCTGCACAGGACCCTTCCCTTCTACAAAAACAAGAAGCACCTTCACCAAAATTTATTTATCAGAAAAATAAATAAAATATCAATATCAACCATCAATTTCAGAATGGACCCACCATCCCAAAAGTCGAACTATAATCTATACCATATTCTAATGCATGAAACGCGATATTCTATACTCAGGACGCAAATTTTGAAACTTCCCAGCAGAAAAAACGGTCTTTCCTTCCAGCTTCCTTTTCTCTTCTATGACACAATGAAGGAAAAAACTGTAAATAACTGCGTACTGCTTCCTAGAAGACCTGGTAAGAACACGTACATAGACTCTGTCTTGTTCTTCAATTTCTCCTTCTCTGTCTCTCTTTTTGTTTTTTTAATGGTTTGCTTTCATGACCCTGATTATTTTATTCTTTCTTTACGCAATAGTATTCAATCACTGGACGTGTAATTCTAGAATCTGTCCTCTAAATGGTTTTATTAAGATTGCAGGATTCAGGGTATTTGTGAGGTCCTCTGATAGATTTTTTTGGGGATTGACTCTTGTGTGAATGCGAATGTCAATTTTGGAGCACACAATTAGTGATTGTCAGACACAGAATTCTGCGTTCGCATACATTAGAGTAAGAGGGAGCTGTAGAATCAAAGCGTGGTGTCAAACTCTTCTGATCGGTTAAGGTTTCATTTTGATCGTGTTCACTTCAAAATCATACGGCCTTTTAGAGTGAAAAGAAGTGGGGTCCTATTACGTGATACAGAACTGAATATGGGGAATAATAATTGTATTGGATCAAGGGTTTCCAAGGATGGTATCTTTGAAACAATCTCTTCTTCTGTTTTGTGGGTTCGATCGACGGATTGCTTAATCACTTATAATAAGAAAGAAAATGTTGAAGGGTTGTCCTTGAATAGAGTGCAAGAACCTCCTTGCCATGATCAAAACAAGCCTCCGGAGCAAATGAAGATAGTTAAGGAAGAGATAATTATTCAAGCACCATTGCCTCCAAAACCAGAGGAAAACTCAACTGTGCCATCGGAGATTATCATGAAGGTTGAAGAGAATAGACCAGCGCAGCCAGCAAGTGACAAGGAAGTGAAAAAACCAGCAGAGCCCACAAGACCAAATAAGCCTCTTGTTAAGAGGACACCAAGTGCAGGGCTGCAGGTAGATTCAGTGTTGAAGACAAGAACCGGCCATTTGGAGGATTACTACAAGCTGGGGAGGAAGCTTGGCCGTGGTCAATTTGGGACAACTTTTCTCTGTGTGGAAAAAGCAACAGGAAAAGAGTATGCCTGCAAGTCGATTGCGAAAAGGAATTTATTGACAGCAGATGATGTTGAGGATGTGAGGAGGGAAATTCAGATAATGCATCACCTGGCAGGGCACCCTACTGTTGTCTCTATCAACGGGGCGTACGAGGATGAAGTGGCAGTTCATGTTGTGATGGAATTGTGTGCTGGTGGCGAGCTCTTTGATAGGATTACCAAGCGAGGACATTATACAGAAAAAAAGGCAGCTCAACTCACTAGGACTATAGTTGGTGTTATAGAAGCCTGCCATTCCTTGGGGGTCATGCACCGGGATCTCAAGCCTGAGAACTTTCTCTTTGTTAATGAGCGTGAGGATTCACCTCTCAAGGCCATAGATTTTGGATTATCAGAGTTCTTCAAGCCTGGTATGTTTCCGACTTTCAGTAGCTTTCCTTCTTTTGAAATCATCTCTCTTGCTCACCTTCCAGTGATGCTTGCTTAGTAGTTTGTTCATTAATTTCCATTAGCTCTAACAAGAGTGTCATTCTAATTCTGGAAAAAAAAAATGAGCATTAATATTTTTCCCATGGTCTGCAAACAGTAAATGAAGTCCATAATACAAGGAAATGCACAATTGAATATCCTCTGTTTCCAATTAGAATAAAAATAAAGGACTCCAGATATCTGCGTATTAGGGAAGCAGTGTCTTACTAATCCTTTAACACATGATCCCTGTGTTTCTTATGTACATAGAATTTTTGTTGGTAAATGATATACAGCATTATTTAAGAGGATATTTTCCACTCATGAATGATATGCTATGTGTAGTTGAATATTGACAGTCCTAAATTGCAGGGGAGAGTTTAAATGATGTGGTTGGAAGCCCATACTATGTTGCACCTGAAGTTCTGCGCAAGCTCTATGGTCCAGAAGCAGATGTTTGGAGTGCTGGAGTGATGGTTTACATCCTCTTATGTGGGGTACCTCCATTTTGGGCTGGTGAGAATTTTCTGATGTTTGTAACTTCTAAGGCATATACATAATTTTCTCAGTAATTTGATTTCCTGTTCTTGTTTTTTCTTCGATTATGACATAGAAAAGGAACATGACATATTTAAGGAGGTTTTGCATGGTCATCTGAATTTCACATCAAAACCCTGGCCTAAAGTCTCTGCAAGTGCAAAAGATTTGATCAGGAGAATGCTCGTCAGGGACCCTAAGAAGCGACTTACTGCCCATGAAGTTCTGTGTAAGTTGTGATACATTTTCTCAATTAGTCTTATTTTTCCTCAATCCACAGCTTTTTATCACTGAAATATATATATGAGATTGCTGAACTCATAGGACTCATAGTTGGTCAAGACCCTTGTCGATAGATGACATGAGGTATACAATGAATGTTACTTTATATATTATCATAGAAACGATGAGTCTCTATAGATGAAAGTCGTGGGTTAGGATGCCATATTGCATGTAATTAGTTTTCTGATCGGAATATATCGATGATCTTGAATAGGTATGATTTATTTAGATTGAATAACATGCTTGAGTTAAACTCTCACCTGGTTCATCGCCAGTTTTCAGTTCCTGGCCTGATGTGGCACCTCTAGAAAGGATGGCTTTTGATTCATGTGAAATGTTTAAACTTGATATATATAATCAATTTATTGTCTGTTATCATCTCCGCAGAGAGATTTTCTTCTGCATTCATCCAGTGCCACTACTGAACGTACATTTTGGTTCCCTGCAGGTCACCCTTGGGTTCGTGATGATGGGGTGGCTCCAGACAAGCCTCTCGATCCTGCAGTATTAAGTCGCTTGAAGCAGTTTTCTGCGATGAACAAGATTAAGAAATTGGCTCTTAGAGTAAGTCTAACAATTTTTTGTCCTCAGACCATTGAAGTTGTTTCCACTCACGAAATGTCTACTGTTATTGTAAATGAAGATTGCAAGTTCGTTTTCTTAACTTCAAATCTATTGCCTGCAGATCATTGCCGAGAACCTATCTGAAGAAGAAATTGCTGGCTTAAAAGAGATATTTAAGATGATAGACACAGACAATAGTGGTCAAATTACTTTCGAAGAACTCAAAGTAGGACTGAGAAGATTTGGTGCAACTCTCACCGAGGCTGAAATTTATTCTCTACTGCGAGCAGTAAGATCATCCAACTACTTCAGAATTCTGATGTGCACCCAGAAAATCTCAATTAATTCTATCACAAGCAAGCATATTTTTGTACAATCTCAGACCATTCACACTTAAAAGACTCCATAGTTTGATTCACTATTGAATTTGATCCTCCACATACTGAAATTCAATGCAGTCTTGCAAGATTTAGAAGAAATGCTGTCATTATGCTAGCTGCTGCTCTTGATCTTGACTACAATGTCTGTTTCAAAATTTCAGGCAGATGTCGATAACAGTGGCACGATAGATTACAAGGAGTTCATAGCTGCCACATTACATTTACACAAAGTTGAGAAGGAAGATCATCTATTTGCAGCCTTCTCATATTTTGACAAAGATGATAGCGGCTATATCACCATAGATGAACTCCAACAAGCCTGTAATGAATTTGGCATGGACGATGTTCACTTAGAAGAAATGATTCAAGAAGTTGACCAAGATAATGTGAGTACTTCCTTACTATTCTCAATCTGCAGAAACATTTTGATTATGTGCTGGATTACTGCTTGTAATAAATGGCAGACTTCATTGATTTTACTTTTGATTTGTGTTTACAGGATGGTCGCATAGATTACAATGAATTTGTGGCCATGATGCAGAAAGGCAACACTGAATTGGGCAAGAATGGTTTGCAGGGTAAAGATTTTAGCATTGGATTTAGGGAGGCACTAACAGTCTATTAACCTGATGACGAACTCTTAACTCTATTACATTTGTATTTCAAAATAGACCACATTTCCTGTATGATATGTGAAAGGAAATTTCCAGTTAACTCGACCAGATGTATGTAGTGTACGTGTATATTCTTCTCGCAAGGTAATGAGATCATATAAAACCTTACAAAAAATAATTTATTTTCAAAGCTGGGGACATGCTGAGAAGTAGAGAATGATGATGCGAGAACACTTTGCGAAACAAGCCCTTTATATTTACCGATGTTTATATAGTATTGAACTCGTGAGTATGTACATATAAACGTAGGATAGTCTAAATACATGTTACCTACCATTTCAAACTACTTGAGAATAAAGATTAAAAGTATATATTTAAAAGCATACATCAAGGTTGTCAGGTGTTTTGTTTTTTCAATTGGAATAAAATGTTTTGGTTTCGAAGCGTTTCGGCGCTCCGTTTCGGGGGTGTACTGTTTATGTTTATGTTTATGTTTATATTTATATATACTTAATATATTAATTCAAAAAAAAAGTTCAAATCCAAAAAAAAATTATTTTGAATTGTGCAATTTAAATTTTAAATATAAGTAAAAAAAATAAGAGTTGAAATGATATAACTCGACCGATTTGAGGAGTTCAAAGATAACATAAAAATTGATAAAAATATAGTTTAACTAAAAAAAATCAAGTTGGCATCTTAAAAAAATATTGAAACAACGAAATATTGAATCAATTGGGGTCAATCTAGGTTAACTTTTTAAATGTTTGACCTGCGTTATAAGATCATGATAATCTTAAATAAAGCGGATCAAATCAAATTATAAAGTTCAATTCATAATAAACTCGTTGTTAAATGATGAAATTGAGAAAAAAAATAATCTAAAAAAAGACACAATAAAATGATTTTTCTGAACAAAATTATTAACTTGTATGATATTACGAGAATGTCACCATCAATATCGCAAGGTTATTATATTCTCTAATTGCTCTGAAATTTTTACATAATATATATAAATATGTCAAGAGACTCCTCGTAAACTTTTATCTCAATCTAACAGGCGGATTAAGAGATATAATTGATATGATAAAACTATTTATTATTTTAAAAAAATATTATTTGGGCAGAATGGAATGGACAGAACAAAACATGAATGTTCTGACTAGAATTTGAACGAAATTTTCAGAACAGACCGAGATTCTAAGCGAGATAAAACTTACTCCGGTTTGTTTTGTTTTTTAAATTGAAACAAAATACATTATTCCAAGTAGAATGGAATGGAATTTACAACCTTGGCATAAATTACAACCCCAAATTAACAAATGATTAGATTGTCCATCTGGGTCTTCAATAGTACTCCTTTACGTTCAACCAAGACTTGATTAATATCAGCACTGCCATTCTTGGATCTGGGCCGATGAAAGTGATCATGTGATTACGATAATTCAGATAACTAAAGGATGATGGATTGATTAGAAGAAACACAGTATTTGCATAATAATGGGGTTTTGTCTTCTCCTCCACAAAGTTGAGGGGCAGGTTTCAATATCAAGTTATGGGGATGATTATTGTACGGCATAAACGTATCAAGAAAATCATGTATACCTAAATGGGCTTGCAAATGATGCTTAAGGCATCTCTAATGTTTGATCTTGATTAGAGGTAGCTCAGCTTATTTGCTCTTCCTCAGCTTGAAACTTGGATCAGCCAAGGAATTTCATAGACCTAATGGATACTGTTACTTAACCTTTTTTCTGGATTCGAGGAAACTTAATTTTCTTACAAGAAATGTAGGTTTTAACTCAAACTCAAGATCTACTGTGCAGATCTTAACCTTTCTGATATCACGTCACAATCTTTGGGGACTACTTAACCATTACTGCCCCAACCCCAACTTTCAAATTTTAAATGCAGGGACATGATGATAGCAGAAAATGCAAATGAATCGGAGATTTCGTGAAATCGCTATAAGAACTTCTTGTGAATGCGATATAATTTAGCAGAAACATATTTAGATTTGCTGTGCCAGAAATGAAGTGAAAACATGCATGGATCTTCTCTACAAGGCGAAGAATCCGGGGATGCTTCAGAAGGAGACATCTTAACTTTAATCAGCGAAATCGACGGGCCTTCCTTTTCTTTTTCGGGTGAGGAAATCATGCGGTGCCCAGTTGGTACGAGGAATTATGCTTCATGTTCTTGGAGCAGAAAGTTGACTTAATTTTAAACTTGAAGAGTTGTTTGTAGTTCAAATTTAATTTTATTATTTTTGAAATTTATTTAAATTAGTTTTTTTAATGTTTTTAAATTGCTTTAATAAATCTGATGTGCCTCACAATACTTTAAAAAACATTCTTAAACATCACGAAATGTTGAATGAGGTAACCGGGGATGCTCCCTAATCCAATCCTCTATGTCCTGAGCTAAGAACATCAATCTGCCAGCTGGGAAAAATATATATATTTAAGTTTGATTATGTGAAATGATTTATTGGGTCCATGTTTCTAGAAGAATAAAAAGAACATCACAAAAAATATGCTTTGTTACAGCGTATCAATTCCTCTTTCCATGAAAACATGTAAGGTTTTTTTTATGCCCTTCAAACTATTCTAGAACTAATTTAAACATCAATCAAAATTAAATTTAATTTCAAACAATTCTAAAAACTATATATATAATAGTTCTTCTCAGTAATAATCCTATAATTTAAAATATGAAAAATCAATAAAGTGAACAATTTTATAATCTCTTAAATTACATGAACCATTACATATTGTAAGCAGATATAGATTGAGTTTTGGTTTTAAAGAACATGGCGTTTTGTTTATCAAAATTAAAATTATATTTTATTAGATTTTCAGCAAAATCTTAGCGGCTTGAACATAAAAAATAAACGCAAACCGAAACTCTAAGAGTGGAAGTTTCTGGGGCGACAAGGTGTAAATAGCCGTAAATAATATTAAAAAAAAAAAAAAAAAGAGAGAGAGAGAGGAGGAAAGAGCCAAAGGCAGCCAGCCTAGCTCCAAGAAGGCAACGTACCCCCCCCACAAAATCCCCAAGAAAATCCAAAACGTGGTAAATGATTGAACTCTTAAATCCAACGCCTCTGATCATCTATATCATCCTCAACGGGGAACCTCTGATCTTCAACGCACGTTGTGACAGCTTGCTAGCGGTTGATGTACGTGGTGTGAGTGGGGTCTACTTTTAAGTTTGTTCGGCTCCTACGTGACACCAATCATGTTACCTGGTCTCGCCACGTCATCTTGGGGGACACCCCCACTTGTGACCCTGTAAGAGAGAGGGGCCTGCATTCATGACAGCTCCCTCACACCCCACGTTGTGAAACAGCTTCTTCTGCTGTCTTCAATCATTGTCTTGCTCTGTACTTACTCTAATGCCCTTCCTCGCTGATTATTCTATATTACCATAACTGCCCCCGGCTCCCCCTTTTCTTGCTGCTGCTTAATCACCGGGAGGTGAGTATTTAATTTCCCCTGGTTATTGAATATTCACTCTGATTCTAGCAGGTTTTTTTATTTTCAAAACTCAAAAATAAAGAAATAAAACGGTGACGTCACGGGGAAATTTCCTTGGTTGGGCTTTATTAAAGTAGAATTATTCGTCCACGTAGGGGGTGATTGGCTGTTTAATACCCTGAGGGCAAGAGTTTGAATACATCATATTTTACATTATGTTTTAAAAATATTTTTAAAAAATTTAAAAAAAAATATTTTTTATTTTAAATTTAAAAAATTTATTATTTTTAGATCATTTTCATGTGCTAATGTTAAAAATAATTTTTTTAAAAATATCATTTTAATGTATTTTTAAACAATATTTTTTCAAAAATAACCTTAACCACACTCTCAAACAAACCACCAAAAAATATATATATATTTTTTGGAGTGGCACCCAGCTAATTCAATTTGAAAAGAAGCTTTATTTTATTTTATGGAGACAGGGAAAAAAAGAGGTGACAATTAATATAATTGAAGAGATTATTTGGCATTATATGTTAGTTGGCAGTGATGTTTCAGGGAAGCTAAATTAATTTAGTGGTTGATTGATTACAATAGAGTGGAGTTTAAACCAACGATCCCAACCCATGAGTGATAGATACCTAGATTGGTGTCACCACGCAGGCTGAATTAATTTTGAGTAATGTAAAAATATAACCGTGTAATGATTGTCTTTTTGAATTAAAAAAATGAGATTCGAGTTATTAATTTGACTGAATCCAATAGAATCATTTCATTTAATAATATAATAAAAATAAAAACAACTATCGTAGATAAATCAAAGAAAAAAATAATGATTAACTATACAAAATAAGTTTTCAATATTATACTTAAAAGAAAGAAAAGAAAAGTTGTCGGCATGTTTATATTTAGTCGGTTAATTTAATTTTAATTCAAAATTTTTTTTTATAAGGAGTTAAATTTAACAACTAGTGATAAATAAAAAACCATAAGATAACTCAGGTCATTTTCAAAATTAATTAAAAATCATGTAAGAAACAATTAAGAAAAATAATAGAGCTACATCTCCAATTAAATAAATGTTGAATAACAAAACTATAAACAATATTAGTTTAAAAAGGGGGGGAGCAAACTTGAACGAATCTCCTAACCCAAGGTTAATCTCCTAAACCCTCAACCCATAAAATCCTAGACTCAAGTTCAATAAAAAACCTCGATTTTCAATCAATTTAATGTTGATGAATGGAAAGAAAAAGAAAAAAAAAAAAAAAGCAAACTCGAGTGAATTTCTTAAAAAACCTGGGTTAATCTCTAATTTATAACTTGTGAAATCGTAGACTTGGGTTTAATTAATAAGCTTAATTTCAAACTAATTTAATGTTAATTAATGAAATAAAAAAATATCAATTTAAAAAATTTGTCGAGTAAAAAGATGAAAATAAAGTTTGATAAGAAAAATAAAATAAATGAGGATGAAATTTTAAAATATCTAAAATAAAACAAACAACTATAAAAAAAATGAGAACCAACTATGATAGATAAAAAAAATTTAAATGAAGATATTTTTTTTAAGAAAAAACTAATTTTATAAATTATTTTAAATATAACATATAGTAATAAAAAAAAAACACAGAGTGAAATGACTGCCTCGATTCCTTCCACTAAAAACTTTCCTTGCACAAACACATACATTCATCAAAAACCTATACTCTTGTTTTCAGATTTTTTTTTACTCTTTTTTTATTTTTGGTTTTTCTTACATGGTCATGGTCCATATAAATTCGTTTTTTTATCATTATTTTATGGTGAAACAAAATAGTGAATAAGTGTTTTAGACTTTAAGTAAGGGCCAGCAAAGAAAAATACATTAAACAGAACAAAGAGAGAAGGGTTGGGAGGCAGCAGCTTCAATAGTTGTAGTTTCTATTAATAGACATCGAACAGCTCCTCCAACGTCAAGAACCCCGAAGTGGAAGGTCTCACACTGCGGAATCAAGCTGCCGGTGGAATTATTATTATTATTTTAAATAATTTTATAGGTTTTTGAACATGATTTTTTAAAAATAGTGATCCATTGGATTGGTTTAGATTTCATGCCCAAAACCATTGACTTGTAAACTGATTTATAAACTATGTCGGATTTAAATGTTTTTTTGTTTTTGTATTCATATAATAAAATATATAGTTGCTTATAACATCAAACACCAACTTAATAGCAATGTGTTAATAAATTAAAATAAAATATAAAACTCAATTCTTAATCAACTAAAGTTAACCACCAACCTTATGATTTGTCAAGAGTTTGGTAACATCATTAAAAACAAATCAAATTCAAAAGTGATTTATGAAGAAGCTAACATAAGAAAAATGGATTTGTTGCAAACTAAGGTGACCAAAAACAACTTTTGTGGTCAATTTCAAAACAACCATCTAGTTATTCTGTATTTCTTATTTTGATCCCCTGTTTTTTAAATTTTTTCCCTCCCCTAACAATATAAAACAATTGATTTTCAATTTAGCCATATAAATATACAGCTAGTGAAAGTAAAAGTTTCATGACTAAAATAAAATAAAAATGATTGTGGGAGTTATAGGGCTACAAGTGTGGGGTTATAGTATTTTTCAACGCCTTTTATTTTTTGTATAATAATAATAATAATAATAATAATAATAATAATAATAATAATAGGTTGGTTCCAAAATAGAATTCCTCGTCCGACTAGTATTGTCCATAATAATAGGTTGGTTCCAAAATAGAATTCCTCGTCCGACTAGTATTGTCCTTAATATAGTTTGTCATACAACATTAATTAGGTCTGGCTTTGTAGTTCTGGTTTTAACCTATGTACTTGTTATTGTATTTTTAAAACCAAGTTACGTACTTTGGTGGTTAATTTTGATAAAACAAACTAGAAAAGTTTGTGATTGTGCATGTTAAAAAACAATTATTCCAAAATAAAAAATATATTTGAACCCCTTACACATTTTTTATTGGGATATAAACTAGAATTGTTTTTTTTTTTTAAAGAAAAAAAGAAAAAAATTCCCTCACTCCATGGAGATTCAGAATCATGGTAGTTACAAACATGTGAGAACATATAATTTTTCCTTATAAATAAAATAAACCGGCGAGGAAGGAAGTGGCATATTAGTAATTAGACATTCCGAAACTGCTCATAAATCTATCTATTTCTATCCACTTCATTGAAATTCACATCCTCCTTTTAACTCTTTACAGCCAACCCACCCTCTCTCTCGTATTTCTCGAACAGAACCAGAACCAGAACCTGAATCAGAACCAGATAGAGTGACAGTGTGTGTACGTGTCACGACAACAGGCTCTTACACATCTATCTTCGTAGCCTTACACTCACAGTTTGTCACTTCTTTACCATTCTTACATACATTTCAGTCTTTTATCTCATTTGCTCTCTGGTCTCCCTCAACAGTTCAAACTTCACTCCTCTGCTAGTGTCTAAAGGTCTGCTTTTGTTTTCTAATTTTGCTTTTGCATGGTATTTATGATCTTGTAAGTAACGTTGCCTTTAGAATCTGGACAGCTTTTCTTGAGTTTTTTTTGGTAAGGTTTTGTTTGTTTGTCTGGTTTAAATCCTGATTGGTGTTTTAGCGTCTAATTAAGTTGGATATATTTTTCTTGGATTGATCTCTCGTTTTCAATCTTTTCTGTTTGAAAGTTTGTGAGAGTTTGCAGTGTTGTTTAGTTGCTGTGACATGGAAGAAAAACATGGGTCTTGAAGCTTGCATTCTTTAGAAACTACTGTAGCTAACCTCCGTCATAAATGAAGTGGGGTTTTCCTTTAAATGATATGTAGTTGCTGCGTGAAGTTTTGCAGTTTCATATTTGATTTGTCCTTTGTTTAATTGCTGAGGAAGTGCAGGGAAGATAGGATTTGGTGTGTCTGAATTTTACATTTAAAAGGAGGTAACGTTTACGTTGAATTTGAACATCTAGCTTTGGTATGTTTTGAGTTTCAACATCGAAGGGCATCTTTCAATTTCCTGAAACCAGCCTGGAGAAACCCTTTATTTGTTTTATTTATGTTAATATTTACTAAATTTTGAGGTTTAAGTCCTTTTTCTTTGTTTTAGTGATCAATTATATGGGATCTGATTTTATTTTATTTTATTTCTGGCCTTTCATTTTATTGATGTAGCTTATTCAATTGTATTGTGATTTCCGTTTTTTAATTCGTTCAATTTCTGTTCATTTTCGTTCCTAAGAATAAGGTTTTCATTTTCAACAATCGATCTGGCTGTCAGCTCAGCTCAGTAAGATCACTTTGCTTGGTCAAAATGCATATCACAGAGTAGCGTGAAGTTATGGTCTACATATCTATTGTAATTTTGCAGTTCCTTGCAATAAGATTCAGTGAAGGAATGGAGGGTGACAATGCAGTTAAAACGAATGAGGAAACTATCACTGAGGAAATTCATGCTGAAGCACCTGTGGTGGCACCAGAAAAGGAAGAAAAAAATGCTACCAATGGTGAAAGACCTCTAAAAACCAAAAGAACATCTGAGCATGTTGCCAAAACTGAAGGTCTTAATTCTTCTGGCATAGCAAGCGGAGGTGCCACAAGTGTTTCTGAAAGAAAACTCTCAAATGCCTCGAAGGTGCCGTGCAATTTGTGGCTTTTAGATTCATAGTACTAAATCAAAGACACATTTTCCTTCTTACCATGTTTGTATGTTTTCACCTGTGTTTAGGAACCTGCTCCGAGGAAAGGCAGTGGTTCGAAAAACAGCAAATTGGCCAAGGATAAGCCTAATGTGAAAGGCTCAGGGCCATTTTCTCATAGCCAGAGGCCAATGCTTTCTCAGAGCCTTTCATCTCCAGCAAAAGTTGTGCGAGCTAATAATATGAGGAAGAGCATCGAGGGACACCCACTAAAAACTGCTGCCAAGCTTGCCCAGGATGAAGGAACAAAGTCGCAGGTTCCTTTTTCCAATGGGACAAACAGGCACGCATCTATTGGAGCGAATTCAAAGGATTCAAATATTAATGGTAGTAAGACTTTAACTAAGCAGACTTCCTCAACGAGCAAGTCTAGCAATCAACAGGCTGTGGTAAGATTTTCTTCTGATAGATTTTGACCATTAACATTTATGTTGTAATTTTAGTTCTTTTGTTTTTTGTAACTCTTTTTTGTACATAACAGTCTGTGAAACCAAGTTCTTTGACTGAAGCTGCAAAGTCCCCTCCACCCCAGGTTCCTGAGTAAGTCAACATCCATGCACTGCATAAAATTTTGATTCCCCTATTATCGGTTGAAGCCATCAAATATATTCAGGGAAGCTTCCCATGTCCCACCTCCACCTACATCCCTTGAAAAGAGGTAGACCTGTTTATATATTTGCTACGGGATAAAGCTTACTAATATAATATTTATCTGATTGCAGGTCTGCTGCTGATCAAAACTCAAAACCTGAGACAACCACGGTGTCAATCAAAGAAGAAGATGACACCCATTCCACAACTTCGTACTGCTCCTACAGAACACAATTTGTTTTGTAATTATTTATGTATACTGGTCGCTAATGTTCCATTATGCTCTGTTAATATCAGAAGTGCCACTCTTAGTGGGCGGAGAAGTAGTGGTTCTGGATTCTCCTTCAGACTGGAAGAACGTGCTGAGAAACGGAAGGAGGTTGTTGCTGGACTTTAGTTTCTTTGCTAGATTCTTAATATTTTTATTTCAATCCATAACATGATTGTATTATGGCCTTTGTTAGCAGTTCTTTTCAAAGCTTGAAGAAAAGACCCATGCTAAAGAAATGGAACAAACTAACTTGCAGGCAAAATCAAAGGTATTGTGATTTTTCTTTCACCTGAAACATTTTTCCTCTTGACCTTTCCCATATATTTTTTTTAACAATAGGACTTTTCTCTCCCGAGTCTAAAGGATCATGAATCTTCATTTCATATTTTACTTTTTGGTGGTTTGCAGGAGAGCCAGGAAGCAGAGATCAAGCAACTGAGGAAGAGTTTGACATTTAAGGCTACACCGATGCCAAGTTTTTATAAAGAGCCTCCTTCAAAAGTGGAACTAAAGAAGGTAATGCTTGCACTGTCAAGTATCCATTGATAACTTTGTGTGTTTTTTTTCTGCCTTCTGTATTGCTGCATTTCATCAACTATAAGATTGAAAGCACACCAGATGAACTCTTTGAAATTTGAATGCCTAAAATTATCACTATTTTTCAAATGATCACTATGATTTTACTAATATCATGTGCATTATGTGGACTAACCAGTGCATGAACTCCGGTTTCTAATCCGCATATTCTGTCAACGAGTTTGTCTGTCTGTACCTGTTGAGTTGAGTTTTCTAAATATAGCCTAAAATCTCTATGAATCTCGAAGTCCTTGAATATAACCGGGCATATTTAATGACAATGCATTTATATAAAAAATGATTTTTGCAATTTTTAGGCTTCTTTTTTTGCCTTTGCAAATTGCAAGTGCTGTTTTTTAGGACAGTTACTTCCTTAATCCTTTTTTCTTTTAGGCAATATTTTGATAACTCCATATGTTATCAAGTAGGAGGATTATATTCCTTAAAAAAAATGATATAGGTCCGAACTTAGATCTTAATTGACAGTTACATGCATATGTCTTACTGAGGCTTGTAAAGAGCCATTTGTCTCTGTCATTACTTCAAAACAGACATGGAGTTTCTGAAGGTTGAAGATAGCATACGGCCATGGTCATCTGTTATGGCTCCGGAGCCTTGTTCTCTGTTTTTCCAAATAGGAAAGTTTTCATTGTTTTGCTCTACATCTCATGAACTCTAACAGGAACTATCCTTACAGCTTTGGTTATTTGTGCTTCTGCTATATTGAACGTGAACATCAGGTTCAGTCCTAGCCTCAAGTTCTCTATTATGTTAAGGAACCATCTCATCTAAAAGTTTAAGTTGTTAGGTAAGGTTCCATAATATGATTTATATTATTCTCTAACATATCTCCTCAAGTGAAAGCCTCTGCACAAGCCCATACTACCTTGTGCTTGGTTTTTCATCAAATAGAATGGGGTAGTGAGATTCGAACTCGTGACCGTTGGGTCAACAAGATTCTGATATCATGTTAAGAAACTATCTCATCTAAAAGATTAAGCTTTTAGGTGAGGTCCTATAATTTATATTATTTTCTAACATATTATCTCTCAGTTTGATATTTGGAAGTAGAAATGCTTATTCTGATGCTGTTGGAGAAGTTTATGGATTCAAGCCAGTATGATTCCCAACAGTTTGCGGCTCATCCCAAATACATGTGAATATATGTGCACGAACAAATACACTTGCTAGTTCAATTCTAAGATCATGTAGCTTAATGCATTTCAATGCTATTTTTTTCCACCCCTTTCATTTTATGTTCCTTGCATGCTCTTTTTTTATCCGGTCTATGGAACATTGAGATAAAGTTTTGTGTGCTCATTCTTGTAGATACCGACTACTCGTGCAAAATCACCAAAGCTGGGAAGGCGTAAGAGCTCTGCCACTTCAACGAACAATTGTTTGGAAGATGGTGGATCTTCTTTTAGCCCACGAGCTTCTCACAGCCCACTTCTGAACCAAGAATCAAGCAACCGAACCAGAGTTCAGAGAAATGGTAGCGTGGATAATGGTGCTTCAAAAACAGCAATTAGGAAGTCCCAGCCTAAGCTTCACTCTCACCAAATAACAGCCAATGGAATGGAAGGAAAGACTGTCAAGTCCAAAGCAAAGCTACCAGGAGCAGAGAGTCAAGCCCAGAAAGCTAATGTCGAGAATAATTCTATGAACGTTCCTGTATGTGAGAATGGAATTGAGACCATGCCCGAAAACAACACTCCTCAGAACAATGGACCAGTTCTGTCCTCGTCCAATCCTGAGATTATGCTCCCTCAAGTCTCAGTCGGAGGATGAGAAGTTGATTATTTCATCTTGTATCTATAGGATTTGTTCTAGTTCCATCATGTTGTGAATAGTCTGGTTGTAAGTTATCTGGCATTTTTTTGGGGGGTTCCTGTGAAACTAACATAAATCTACCAAACTGCATGATATAAGCCTGTATTCTTTTGTTAAATTTAATGAAGTGTTGGCAAAAACTAAAATGAACTCCCAACCATTCCTCTCATGCGAGGCTTAAATTGCCGGCCTTCCAATGCAACCAGTAACGATAAACATGTGGATATAAAAGCAGCGAGTGAAGTTAATCATTTTTCGAAGAAATAAAAAAGGCGATGCAATTATGAAGCTGCAAGTTGCAGAAGGTGAGGTCTGATGTTGAAAACTGAAAGCACAAGGAGCACATAACACTGACAAAATGGAGGCTCGTGAAAGGTAAAGCTTGTTTTGTTTGCAAAGCAAAATGTGATTGTAGTTGAGTAAAGATCCTGCCTTGATTGAAATCTCACGGAGCTTCACTTCTTCGCTCCTGTGACTTGGACATGGTGCTAAGGTGACAATGCTATCATAATCATACCAGACTGGAAAGCTCATTCCCACCATCTTTAATTTCCTAGCCTCGCAGAGCGTGAAAGCTGATGTTGTAAGAAGGAAAATTCTTACTCGGCCAAATTTTCCGGCAGGTGAAGGCATGGGGTGAGTGGTGGTAGCCGGAACTAGCTTGGAGTGTCCATATGGATGACCGTGATGATATTGCTTCCAAGCTCAGATCATCATGAAAAAAGAGGTTCCCAAAGGTGTAATGTGATGGTAGAAGGCTTGCGATCTGCATAGTAAATTTCGAGTTCGAGTTAGGGCATGTACCCTTTATAAGAGTCTAAGACAACCGTGATTTTACTCATTTATTTGAACACACAAAATATGTTTTACCTCGCATCCAAAAAAAATATATGAAAAAAGAGGAGTTGTTAAGTCCAAAATGCTACCATTCATTACGAGTGGATTTTCTCTCCATGTTAACATCTTGTATTCAAGCAATGTTTTTCTCATATTGTTAGCGTAAGAGTCTTTCATTTTGGAGGAAATATACTTGAATAAGAATGGAGTTTGTGACTAAGGAATCTTAGAGCATAGTCCTTGTGAATTATGATTTGATTATAAAGGTAACTGTTTAGTGTAAACCCTCAAGGAATGTGAGCCGACGCCATATTGAAGTACTCT
Organism: Salix brachista; assembly: GCA_009078335.1. Taxonomy (NCBI): domain Eukaryota; kingdom Viridiplantae; phylum Streptophyta; class Magnoliopsida; order Malpighiales; family Salicaceae; genus Salix; species Salix brachista. The sequence goes on along the minus strand of CM018577.1, from coordinate 15,987,592 downwards.
AAAGATAAACTAGTTCAGTAATAAGAGCTCGAGACTAGGAGGTTTATTTACGTGATTTTATATTCGAGTCATATAGTTACTAATATGATGACCATTGAAAACTTACATAATCATTAATTTCAGGATTCATAGGATTAGTCAAGATTCATATAAATTAACCCGTCCATCCATTTTTTTTTGTAAAAAGTACTCCACATGTATGTGTAAATGCCAGGGGGCACAAAGTCACAAACCTTTTAATGCTGGTCACAGGGGCTATGAAAGGCAGCTGCTTGCTATGGAGTGTTTTTATTTTATATCAAATCTCCAGAGTTCAACAGAGGTTTTTCTACTTCGAATTTCATAATCCTGCTTGAAAAAAGCGGGGGGAAAACATAGATTTTGTTTAAAAAAAAAAAAACAAAAAAAAACAGTGAAAATAAATAAATAATTTGGTAGTCTTACAAGATGTGTAAAAATAACATTAGTGCTAAAATCATATTTTATTTAGGTATCTTCTTGAACATGAAAAAAGGGCAAAATAGTATTCTTTTTATTTAGCACTATGCCGAGTTGCTCTCTCCAACCCAGAAGGCAAAAACGATTTTAGCTTTTTTCCTTCTCAATTACCAGCTCCAACTGGAATGGTAAAAAAAATGGTTAAAATGGCTGTTCTCTTTTAAAAATATTATTCTTATATATTTGTAAAAAAATAATCAAAACCAATAAAGTAGGGTCAATAAAAATAAATAAATAAATAAATAAAGTCATATCAAGAAATGACTTTAAACCAAGGTTTTAGTTCCATTTCTGTTTGCCTTTCATTTTTTAAATTGGAATTTTAAAGCGTTTTGTGAGGTGATATTATATATATATATATATATATATTAATTCAACAAACAAAATTTTAGTTTAAATCCAAAAATATTTAAACAGAATAAACAAATCAAAACCAGAGTATTCCAGGTGAAATTTTCAAAACTAATCGAGACTTTGAGCTAAATAAATTTATTCTAATATGTGACGTTATTTGGAATAGAAGAACTTGCAGACCGAACAAAACAGGATAGACAACCCTCCTTTGAACTCCTTAAACAATAATGGAAGCACCTCTTCCCTATCTTTAATATATTTAATTTATTGGAGTATAAATAACAGCAACAGCTTGTACTATTTAAAATATCATATTTATATTCTTGCACTTTAAAAATAACCATATTGCGTGGAAGCGCTCTTAAGAAAACAACTTTCTACAAGTACCCCCGGGAATGAAATTATTTTGCAATCTACTTGCCTGCTGGATGAGATCCACCAATCTGCCTTGCTGTCATGTACTGCGAGTCTCCCGTCCCATCTCCCATGCCCTGTTTACACATCTTTCTTCCGATCCATTTTACTGGTTTTGCACGCAGTTCTTTCTCGGCGTGTAATAATAAGAGATTCACGGAGAAGACAGAAATACGTTCGATTCAAAGGCGGTGGATCATGAACAGTAAAGAAGAGGACAGCCCGTTTTTTTATTTTATATATATATATATAAAGTAGTTTTCAGAGTTTTTCATACACTAAGAAATAATTAAAAAATGGTGTGTAATTACAGTATCTGTGACAAAAATAACAACAAACTCTCTCTGATGGAAGGGATTCAGAGGAAATCCTACAGGCAAATCCATCCCTTCCAATCGTGTTTGTATTTCACAAAGATCTTGCTGCAATTAATTACCATTTATCTATTGTTTTCATGGTTCCAGCCATCTTCACTCTTTTCTTTTTCTTTTTCCTGCGAGATTTTTACTGTGTATTCATTGACATGTAGTGAAACGCGAGTCCTGTCCAAGAGTTCCGAGCATTCTACAGGCGACTTCCATTAATTTCCCTGCAAGGCAGAATCCACAGCAAAAATCATCAAGTCAACTCATGTTGATGTATCAGCATCACATGCATAATTAAATTACAAGCATGCAAAGACTAATCATTAATTGAGCTCTCGATTAAACAACGTCTCAACCGTGCCAGCTAAAATAGAAATATATTCCACGCTATGAAAGAGATGATGCCAGAATATTATGGCGTGGAACTTAATTACAGACAAGCTGTCGTTGGCATCTTAGTTGTGGTGGGGTGGGGTATTATAATGTTGCTCGCAGCTAGGAAAAAAACCTGGATTTCCTTTTGCTTTTCAACTTTGGTGTACTTAAAATCACATGGATTCGTCGGTGGCAGAGGCCATAGAATTCCTGGAAAGAACTGTGCACGCCGCATTATTAAGAACCCTAATTTCCATCCATCTAAACCTCTTCTGCACTCATGCTAATTGACTTTTAATCACAAACTCAAGAGCATCAAAACTGTTGGGAGAGAGAGTGAACTAGGCATCGACAATTTTAGGCTCTGAAGCTTCACCAAGATTGCACTAAATCAAAAGCATGTTCATATAACCCTCCACTCACTCAATCATCCACTTCCTTTCGAAGCAATCTGGGACTAATCTCTGCTTGACAGCCAAGCTATCCCATATGAAAAGTATTAAACAACGTAATCAAAAGCTAAAAAGACCACAGATTAACTGCTGCATATGATTCCATCTGCCCCATCACCGACACCAATTATAACCACCCATACCAGAACTTTTGGCGAGAGCTTAATCCCATCGCTAACACAGTTTCACCTAACTTATCGCTGAATTTAACGAACCCCCCATCCATAGTTAACACAACCTAACCCCATAACTGGGTTACTGATCCAAAAAAGGAAAAATGTAATTCTATGGACCTATAATCTAAATTAGCACTAAACAGTAACTAAAGTTGACTTGGCAAGAAAAAAACAATCTTATCAATCCATGACAAACAATCAAAGGGACAAATTAACCGAAAATAACAAAAGCATACCTCTTCTTGGATTGGTAGTGGCAACCTTAACAGGACTGACGGATTTCTTAACAGAAGTACTCTCTTTCTCGACCTCGGGAAACAAAACCCCATCAATCCCTTGAACTGAAATCCTCCCATCTGTATAAATATCCGGGTCAAACAAATAGGCCGACCCATCACCTGAACCGAACTTAACCGATCCATCAGCTTCTTGTGCCACAACTTTATGTGGCAACCTCAATGTATCATAACCTATTTTCCCAAACCTCCTAACAGCATTATACATACTCTCTTCAGTTTGGTACTCAGGTATTATATGGTAGTAAATAATCTGCTCTGGTGCCCCTGGTTCACTCAGCTGGTCTGTTGTTAGCTTGGCCATGGCTTCATCGTTTGGTGCCAAAACTGTAAGCACATAACCTTCAGATACTAACCTGCCCATTTCAGTGGCTAATGAAGTCAAGTTCACTAAAATATCAGCCATTTCATTGTAGCCACCATAGAGCAGTAGTGTCTGTATAAAGTCTTTAACTTGGCTTTCTCCATCGAAGTGGTGGTGAGGCCCACCGGGTCCTGGAGCTGGGGCGGGGGCCAATGATGGTCCAGGAGACATGGCATCATAAATGGGCAAAACCGGAGGTGACCCGGCCCGAACTGGTGGTTCTGGTTTTTTCAACCTGTGGGTTCTTGGGTCAACTTCCGGGGCTCCTTCAGGCAGTACAGCTGATATGGATCTCAAATTTCTTCTCCTGTTGAAGTCTTCCTGAACTGACTGTGGGATCAGGAGCCGCTCAATGCCATGAATAACACCGTCCGGTCGGATCACGTCGTCCGGTCGGGTCAGCTCGGCGGACCCGACAAGCTTTTTGCCTGAATTCTGGGTGATCAAGTGCTGATGATCGTTGCAGAGAGTGGTGTGCCTGCTGGGATTTGATTTGTGGCCTGGCCAGTCATTGGATCCGACCCGTTGGGGGATAATGTGGAACAATAAAAGGGTTTGGAGAGATTTGAGATTACCGGGTTCAAGTAAAAACCGTTTGAATTCGGGGTCAAGCTGACGCTCTAAAGCTTCATTTCTTGGCGCAAAGATGGTGATGTTGTGTTTGCCAACAGCTTCTTCAAGGGTTTGCAGAAGGAGAGCCTTTTCAACGAGCTCAGCTAACTCGGTGTAATGCGAGTCAAGAAGCGCAACAAGCACCGAGTTGGAGTTTATCATTTGACCAGTACCCGTACTATTGCCAGCTTTGTTCTGATGGGGTAATGCAGAGATGGAGGAAACGGAAAGACAGAGAAGAGTAAAGAGAAAGAGGGTTTTCTTAGAGACACCATAGATGTGAGAATCCATGGTGCTCAAAGACAAAGATTGGAACTTGGAAGAGAAAGATGAGAAATTTTTTGGGCCTCTTTGGTTTTCTTTTAAATGGGTGTGTGTAGTGTACTTTTGATGGGTTCTTGGCTCGAGTTTATGGAGGCTGGTTCTGGTGACCTTTTTAGGGAGGTGGAGACGAGAGGTTTGGGTTTGGATTTGGAGAAGAGAAAGGAGAGACCTTTGCGGAGGGAGACTTCACTTGGGATTAATGGACACTTATAAAAGTGGAGGATGACTTTTTTTTTCTAGAGACAGGCACAGGCTGGGTGTGGGGTTCACACGGAAGACAACAGCTTTACATGGTGCTGGTGGGGTTTATTTAATTTATTTTTCAGTTTAAAGTATTTTTTAAAATCTATTTTAATGTTAAAAATAAATTTAAAAGCTTAGAAAGATATTTTTTACCATTATTTTCAAGTAAAAAAAACTTTTATTATCTTTTTAAATGATCATTAATAGCGGAAATATAACTTTAGTGATTCTAACTTGCAAAATACATTTACACACAAGTGGTGATGAAATTTAATTTTTAGTAAAGCTAGACCATTTTTGTTTTCTGATTTTGACTATTTACCATTTTTTCTACTTTTATGTTGCTTGGAGATGAATGGAAGGCATTCTTTTTGGTGGAAAAGAAAAGAGCACGTTTTCGGAAATCTTATTTCAATATCATTTATGGATGAACATTATTGTCTTATAATGAGTCGGGGAAACTCTATCCATATTAAAGGTTTGTTTGGGAGAACGGTTGCTGTTGATTTTGAAAGTATTTTTCGTTTAGAAATACATCAAAATGATATTTTTTTTATTTTTTAAAAATTATTTTTGACATCAACATATCAAAATGATCTGAAACACCAAAAAAATTTCATTTAAAATGAAAAAAAAAATTGAATTTTGGTCGAACGCCGGTTTGACCGCAGTGCCAAACAGTCACTAATTATGAAATCCTTGCTGTGAAAAGTTGGGAAAATATTAATTATGAATTCTGTATTGTTGCAACTTGAGAGAAATAATTATAGTTGATTGCATTTTTTCAACTAATTGTTTTAATGGGCATTTAGTAAGAGAAAATTAGAACAACTCCGTGATGGTATTTACAGAAGGTTCTAGATTTTAATATACGTCTAGATCCTAAACACAAGGCTGAGCATGTTCAATTCAGCCCCACATCAAACTTTTTATTCAATTCAACCCCATATAAAGCCATGACTTTCATTGAAATAAAATCTTAAAAATAAAAAATGATAAAACTTGATTTGTTTAAATCTAATAAATGATGATTAAAAAGCAAGAAATAAAAATAAAATTCAAACAAACTATGACTTTTAGTGAAACTGCACTACTTAGGAGTGTTTAGAAATATAACACTATTTATTTTTAAAGTATTTTTTTGTTTAGAAATATATTAAATAATATTTTTTTTTATTTTTAAGATCATTTTTTATATTGGTGCATCAAAACGATTTGAAAATACTAAAAAATATTTTTAAATATTTTTTTTTTCAAAAACACAAATACAAACAAGCTAATCTATTCTCTCCCTCTCAAAATATGACTTTTCACATGTATTCCACATACAATTAAATTGTGTGCTATGCTATCTCATTTCAAATTAATTTTCACCACTAACCTTCATTTAAATAGATAGAAAAAAAAGGAGGTCAAGTGAAAGAATTAAATTGAAATATAATTAAAGTTGACAATGGACAATAATTTCGGAATTTCCCAAAATAAAATTAAACAAACTCTTTAGGACAAGGATGTAAATGTGACTTGATTCTTAAAGATGTCATTAGATGGGCCGCATCTACTTCTTTCTAAATTTATTTTTTCTGTAACTCTCATATATAATTAAATATAAATAATCAAAACTTAAATACAAAAAATATTTTTTTTACAACAAAATATTCAAGAAAGATGCCCCACGTGCCTCCCCTCTTATAAAGGGTAGATAATTTTACCCTCTATTTTTAAGAAGTCTTCAATCCAAACATAGAAATAGTCACGAGCACAAATTTATTACTACTTCGATTCTTTCACCACTAATTTAATATTTATTCTCCAAAACAAAAAATAATAAATTATTTATTTTTTATTCACCAAATCTTACTATATTTTTTCCAATCAAGTTTTATAAATTTTAAGTGATAATCTAGTCCTTTGATAAAATGAAAACGATTTAATCCAAGGATATAAACATTTTTTTAAAAAAAAAACTTTGGAAAATACAAGAATTTGCTTATTAAATTTCAAGAGGCAGAAATCGTCACATGCAATACAAATTTGAGCGTCCCAAAAAATATAGTAACACGTGAGCGAGCGAGCGTGGGGAGCCCCAGCATTTCACACGTGTATCTGTAGCAGTTACAGTAAGGATTAAAAGCAAAGTGGGTGTCGGTGTCTCGGTCTCTGTGTCTGAAATGCCATTATTTCTACGCCAAGTTTTCATCCGATGAAGCACCTGCATCTACGTGCTCTTTAAGCGCGCGTTCACGCGTGAGCATATTCTGTTGGCAAATCATAAACGTTATACGGCGACGTCCCGCCTGCCGGTAGATTGCTCGTCACTATCAGCTGACTTCACCCCTATATTCACAATGTCTACTTTCCTTTAGTTTTTCTCCAACCCAAACCGTCGTCGTCGTCGATTCTTCCTCACCTTTTTTTCTTTCTTTCCATTTTATTATCAGTTTTTTTTTTTTTATCCAATAGAATCGAAATTTTAACCCTCTTTGCAACTAGTATGACTAATTTTGATCATACAATCTCCAAATTGCTCCATGCAGATGCTTTTTATTCTTTCTTATCCTCTGGTAATGTGTTTATATTGCATTTATACGGGCTGAAAAAATTCTAGGTGTCAAAGAAAAACTATACTGGATGAACTCATACTTATAAAAAAATAATAAGAGATTGAGAGGAATCTAAAGAGTAGTCTATACTAAGAAAAATTACTAAAAGGCTATAGGTAACCTATATTAGAGAAACTTATACTTTGAAATAATTATAAGAGGTAAAAGGGAAGGAACTTATGAAGCGTTTATACTTGGGAAGTTTTTTAAGAGGTAGAGAGGAAGAACCCATGATGATGCTCATACTTAGAAAATATTTCTAAGTGGAAAAGGGAAATGAACTCATGGAGACATCTATACATATAAATATTTCTAAGATGTTGGGGGAAATGAAATTATAAAAACACTCATATGTCAAAAAAAAAAAAAAAACTAAAAGGTGGAGGGAAATGAACCTATAAAAATGTTCATCCTTAGAAAAATTCTAAGAGATAAAGGGTATGGACCCAACATAATGCTCATACTTAAAACGATTATACGAGGTTATAGGTTCCACGCCCATACATGAAGAAGTTTATAATTGATTAACGAAAAGTCATAAATGAGAAACCATATACTTAGAAGAAGAAAAAAAGAAGCAAAAAGATATCACATGAAAAAGGAGCCCATACTCATAAAGTTTTTAAAAGGTTGAGGGTTCTATGCGTATACTTAGAAAATTTTACAAGAGACTGGGGGGGACCTGTGGGGGATGGACTTAAACATAAAAATAATAATTAAAAGACTGGGGGTAACCCATGGAGGAGTGATATCTATACTTAGAAAACCTCTAAAAGGTTAGGGTAACTTTTAATAAAGGAGCATGTACTTAGAAAATTTTCTAAGTGGATGAGAAAACCCATGAAAAATGAGTTTATACTTAAAAAAACTTTTAAAAGACAAGGGTAATTCTTGAAGGGTCATTCTCTGCAATAGTGTACGGCCTGGAAACCCATATCAATCTAAGATTGTACTAGATAAAAAAGGTTTGTGGCCTTATGATCGATGGTGTGAGTTTTGGAAACCCCTATGAAAAAAAGATCACACTAATAGAAGGTTTGTGGCCTTATAATCGATGGTGTGAGTTTTGGAAACCCCTATGAAAAAAAGATCACACTAATAAAAGGTTTGTGACCTTTTAGAGGTGTGACTTAAGAGATCAGTGCTACAAAAACCTACTGAAAAGTTAGAGGTTTGTGGCCTCCAGGATGATAGCATAAGGATGGGAGCCCCTCAATATAAAATGATTGCATTTGAGTGTAGGATTTAAGTGGTCTCTATATCGATGGCAAGAAGCATAAGAGCCCCCTACTGAAAAGTGATAAGTAAAGTGTTAGAGGCTTATGGATTTTTTTAACATTATTATGGACATAAAAGTGTTTCCATTAAGGAGTAGTCATTTATTTAGAGTGGAAAGCTTATGGCCACCTTAGGGATGAGATGAGCACGAGAACCATCTATTTAAAAATGGTCGATTGAATATGAAAGGCTTATGGCCTCTATAATTTCATGGAAGTGTGAGAGCCCCTCATTAGAAAGAGATTGTACTTGAGAGTAGGAGATTCAAGATTATCCATGAAGATAGTATGAGGCTCGAGAGCCATATTAGTAAGTCATGCCAATTCAATATTGCACTAGATAGAGAAATTTTAGACCAATCCATAAAGAAGATTGTGTGAAGCTCAAAAGAGCCAAAGAGTCATGTTTGTTTAGGATTGCACTAGAAAGGTAGAAAATATGAGATCAATCCCTGGAAATTTCATGAGATCTAAGAGCCTTATTAGAGAATCCTGTCAGTCTGAGACTACACTAGAGAGTGAGAGCTCATGATCATTCTTGGAGATGGTTTGAGGTTTAGAAGCCTCACTAGGGAATCATGCAGTTTGTGATTGCATTAGAGAATCAAATGCTCGTGATTGTCCATTAAAATAGAAGGAGGTTTGAAAGCCTCATTAGAGAGTTGAGCCAAACCAAGACTACATTATAAAGATCAAACAATCATGTTTTAGTCCCTCTTATCTCTTCCCCTAGCTTTGATTCCTATTAGAAGAATCAATTCGCATAAAAGGTCCTTAATATATATATATATATATTATAAAAGTGTAAAGGTTTCTACTATTGCACACTTTCATCTTCCACCCATATATAATGTTATATGATTTGCTTTATCTTGAATAAGATTCCATTTGGTAAGATGTGAAGCTTTCTCTATGAAACACGCTAATTTGCCCCATTTATCAAGGCCACTAACTCATTTAATTCTTCCACCTTGAGCATATTCTTATTGAACCTTTATCAAGTATACCGACATAAGTTTGCCCTCTAATTGAGTAATAATAAATAACTAAGTGAAGCTTTTCTCAGTAGGTATAATAGTGATAAACTACATGACTAGTTTGACACAAAGGTCATCAAAGCCTATGATGAAACAAGACTTTAAATTATTATACCAAACATATGCATGACCTATGAAGGTCATGAATAAGGTCTTACACATCATGCTATTGTCTTGAATAATTCTAAAGTGTTTCTCATACTTTACACACGCTCCCTTGAGTTGACTAAACCATAATAATTTTTCAATTTTTTTTATAGAAATATAGTATCTAAAGACTTGAGTGTTCAATACTTGTTTAGACAAGGAAGAACCCTTCACTTGATGAGGGTTATAGACATCTTCCAGGACATTCTTATGTACAATCTATTTCTCAGTCCTTTGTGTTTTAAGCTCTAGGGAGCCCAAAAAGTTTGGCATGAAATAACAGGATTGGTAACTAAGGTACATCTCATGATAAATAGAGGGGAAAATATTTAGAGTATTGGCTATATGTATGGGCATCACAACGATGCGAGCAAACATTTTAAGGGCTTGGTGAATGCCAAAGTAGAACACTAATGTCTGTCATTTTGTCCATGCTCTACAAGATAGTGTAATAGTCTATAGGAACTAGGAATGACTTATGACAATACCATTTTTGTATGTTGCTAAAGGTGCCAAAACTTGCTAGGATGACAAGGTATGATTTTGTCCTTAGGTTCCTAACATGATCTAAATAAGGATTTGTGCCTGATTGATGAGTTGTTGAAAGTCTGATCGGGCATAAATGCTCGTGATAAGTAGATTTGTCATGTGTCCTAACATAATGTGTCTTGATTATATATGATGGAATGATGATAAAATGTCAATAATAAATTATAAGAGGAAATTAATGGTTTTGATTATTTTTCAACCGACAATGTCAATGATTATGTCCTAAAATATCTCGAGATGTATAGAAATAAGGTTGTTGTGGGTGGATAAAGTAGTTATTCACTTACTCCTTGCAAATTGTTTCATTATCTATAGCTAGGACGACCTAAACAAGTGTAACTTGATGTTGTACCTGCAAAAGGTTTCTATGGTAAGTTAGGGCACTCTCAAACAAAGATGTAAAATCCGTTCCGTTCCGGCCGGAACGGCCGGAACATGCCGTTTCATTCATAAAACCAGGACAAAACGGCGTCGTTTTTGTCCCGGTTTTAATTCCGGTCCGTTCCGGAAATTCCGGCTGGAACGCCTCGGTTCCGTTCCGGGTTCATCAAAACGACGTCGTTTCATGTCCCCTTACAAAACACACAGAAACAACCCCCGGTTCCACAATTCCCAAATCAATTTCGTTTCTTAAACCTCAATTCATCAGTAATCCCTCAAAAATCAACCCAAATCTCAACTCAAATCTCAAGTTTTCGAAACCTAATCTGTAATCCCTCACCTGAAAATCTCAACTCGTAATTACTCAGCTCAAAATCTCAATCCCTTACTCAAAATCGCAAGCCCGAACTTATTCTTCCACACGGCGGCACCAAATCTTCATTTCTTCCCCAAATTTCAATTCATCGGTTCTTCACTTCTTCCCCAAATCTTCTCACGGCAGCAACTGAAAGTGAAAGGTACACATTCCAGTCCCCAAATCCTTGAATTTATTGAAAGTTTGAAACTGATGAATCATGAAACTGGGCATAAATGATAAAGCTGGGCATTTATGCATGATAAAACTGGGCATTACGTGTTATCTGGATTCTTGGGTTTGTTTTTGATTGATTGTTATTAGCTGTGTTTGATCAATTTCTGTGGGTGTAAAATTCTTGGGCATTACGTGTTATCTGGATTCTCAGATCCTTGAATTTATTAGCTGTTATTAGCTGTTTTTGATTGATTGTTATGCATGATTAAACCTTGTGTAGAATCAACATGGCCATTTTATATGCCTTGGTATATGTAAAAAATTCACCCTAATATCATGCAGCTTCTGTCTGTGAAGGTATGAAAAAATTGCAAATCATGTATCTTTTCAAATTTTGTTGATCAGGTCTTGCAGTCATGTTCATGGGTTGAAAGATAAATTCTTTCTTCGTAAATGTGTGCAAATTCTATAGTTATTGACAAAAAAAAGGAGTAAAAGTAGCATCTTGATAGTATCCTGTGTAAGTCAGAATACAGTCTGTTGTATATCCTGCTCTTTAATCCTTAATTAGTACCAATCTGATCCTAAATCTATCTTGGAAAACCCTTTCTCCTTTCATTTGATCAAATAAATCATATTTTCTAGGTAAAGAATGCTTGTTCTTTATCCTAATCTAGTTTAGTTGATGATAATCGTCAATACACAATCTTAATATATTTTGTTTCTTCATCAACAGTACTAGAGCTCTCTAGGCAGAGTTACTAGAGTAAATAATTTTTTTATCAAGCAGGTCCTGAAGTTGCACCTTCATTTTACTAAATATGTGGAGACCATTCTATACGGTTTCTAGTTACATTAAGCAGTTGGTGCTTTTATAGGATGATAGGATTCAGGACATCTTGGGGCAGTACCAAAAAGATTTTGAAGGAGGAGTTTCTGCAACAATAACATTATTAGCTACAACAATCAATCTTTTGTAAATGATTTACATCTGTTCCCAGCAGTTTCTTGTAGAAAGCTCATAGATTTTTGCATGTTGATCTCCACCTTTGTACCATGAAAAAATAATAGTAAAGTTATGGATGCATGTGTAATTATATATGTGTAAGGTTGTTTGGATAACATGTTATAAAACTGGGCATTTATGTATAGAAAACATTTATGTATGATAGTACTTGGATTGTCGTTGATTATGAATTTCCTTCCTTGAGGATATGACAACATGTTATCTTGAACCGAAATTTCTATTAATTTCTAACTTGTGTTATCTTTTTACAACAGATTAAATTACATGGCTGAAAACTCATCTAGTGGTGGGACTTCCATTTCTTCAGCTCCAGCAAGATCAGATGATCCAGCATGGGCTCATGGACAGGTGGTTGCTGGTTCAAAGAATGCAAGTATATGTATTCATTGTAACAAACAGATCAATGGTGGTGGTGTTACTCGTTTGAAGTATCACCTTGCTGGTATTAAAGATTCAACAGAGGTAAAATATCAATACTATTATATTAATAATTATTTTCTATTACATTGCTATTAATTTTTTAATTTCTTTCGTGTTTATTCTTTGTAGGAATTTGAGCAAAACAAGAGATGCTTTAGGTCCCATTAGCCTTGATAACATTGATCTATTAAATGAATGGATTTGTGAAGAACTCAATCTTCTTGATGGAGAGGACATAAGTTGGGAGAGTATCGAAGCACCTTTCTCTACTTTAAATTTAGATGATGAAGAGACATGTTTAAATGAGGAGAATGAGCTTGGTGGAAATGACCAACTATTGGAATGTCTTGTTGATGACTTTCCTTATATTCCACCACAAGATCAAGATCCTTATTTTTATATTAATGATGTAGAAGATGTTTGATGTATATTTCTTTTATTTTAGAACATTTTACTTTCATAATATTTTGGAATTTTAGAGATGTTTCTAATTTTGAGATTATGTTTTTTTGACTTTGTGTTTGTATTGTATAATTTAAAGTTCATTTATCTTGAATTTAAATTATACTTGTTAAATTAATATATTTATATATATATATATATATATATATATATATATATATATAATTAATTAAATATGAACAATACGAAACTGGAACGGCACGCCGGAATGCACCGAAATCGGAACGTTCCGTTCCAATCAAAAAACCGGAACGGCGACCGGATCGGATTTTACAACTTTGCTCTCAAATGCTTAAGTATCTTTGTAAAGAAAGTGCAATAATATTTTAGAGAGACATGCTCTGAAAATATGTATATAATAGAGAATAAAAATTATTAACCTATTACTTGGATGATTTAGAAGATATTTATAGTCTCTAAACCTTGTTCTTTTGTTAGAGTGAAGAGGCTAAAAAGTATGATTAAACCATTAAAACGGTGTTTGATGTTGTGATTAAACCAAAATTTTGAATTTTTTTATTTTAAATTAGTTTTGTTTGTGTTTTATATTATTTTAATGTGCCGAGTTAAAAATAAGTTTCATAATATTATTTAAAAAAAAACATCTTGAAAAAAAAAAACCGTGATTTCTAGAAGACTTCCATGGAACTGTTAGAATGAAGCATATATCGTTAAATCGAGGATCAATTTACTTGTATGTTTCGCAAGGAATGGCCAAGCGACACTGTGACTCGCCAAAACAACACCATGATTCATGCATTTAGCTTTGAAAAGGAGAAGCCCAAATTGAGAACGTTCTTGGAAAGCTGGGAAATAATGCTACGATACATATAATATAACTAGCCAAGTGCCCCCGCGTGTTGCCGTGGGCATTCTTGTGTATATAATTTAACATAATTAAATTGACAATTATAAATTTATATGATATAACTAAATAAAAATTATAGATTAGGAGATAAAATGTATAAAATTTTAAGTAGAGTTTGTTACGCAAGCATAGATTACATCTTTTAGAATGTAGATATTGCGTCATAAATGATCACAAAAGAGCGCAAACTAACATTAAAAAAAAAGCAAAATATTTTTATGAGAAAAAAAAATTAATCACTAAAATCATTATTGTGCAGATAGTAAAATTATAAAAATCATTTAATACAAAGAGCAAATAAAAATAATAATAAAAATAAAATAAAAGGTAAAAGGAAGCAATATTAATTTAAAATATTATAACAATAGCAACATCGAAGTCTTAACATCTAAAATTATTATTGTTGTTACTATCAAAACAATAAAAATTATCAAATTATACCGAGGAAAAAAAATCAAAAGCATGAACAAAATAGCAAGCAAGAAAAACAATTTAAATATTATTATTATTATTATTATTATTATTATTATTATTATTATTATTATTATTATCATTACTATCATGAAAGATTAAAAAAATTGTAAAAACTACAAAAAAAGATCAAACAAAAAATACAATAAAAACTAAAAATTATCATTGTTATCACTATCAACACAATAAAAACCATCAAATTGTTCTGAGGGAAAAAAACCCTAAAAAACATTAACAAAAGAGTAAGCAAGAAAAACAGTTAAATTATTATTATTATTATTATTATTATTATTATTATTATTATTATTATTATTATTATTATTATTGTTATTATTGTTATTATTTTCATTTATTTGTTTTATTTTTGTCTTAATAATGAAAGGGGAAAAATGGAAGAAAAAAAAATCCTAAGAACTTCAACAAAAGATCAAACAAAAGAATAAAACAAAAACAAAAATTATCGTTGCTATCACTGTGAAAACAATAAAAATTATCAAATTATCCCGAGGAAAAAAAACCCTTAAAAACATTAACAAAAGAGTAAGCAAGAAAAACAATTAAATTATTATTATTATTATTATTATTATCATTATCATTATCATTATCATTATCATTATCATTATCATTATCATTATTATTATTTATTTTATTTTTGTGTTAATAATGAAAGGGGGAAAATGGAAGGAAAACAAATCCTAAAAACTTCAACAGAAGATCATACAGAAGAATAAAACAAAAAAAAAAAACTATCGTTGCTATCACTGCCAAAACAATAAAAATTATCAAATTATCAAATTATCCCGAGGAAGAAATAACAAAAAAACATTAACAAAAGAGTAAGCAAGAAAAATAATTAAATTATTATTATTATTATTATTATTATTATTATTATTATTATTATTATTATTATTATTATTATTATTATTATTGTGTTAATAATGAAAAAAACAAAATAAATGAAAGACTAAAAAAACCATAAAAACTTTAAGAAAATTTAAATCATAAAAAGAAATCAAGGGATTAAAATAAAAACATTAAAAGTATAAGGCCCGAAAGGAAAATCAAATATTAAAGGATTAAAATACAAAATTAAAGGTATAAGGACCGAAATGAAATTCAAATTTATTATCAATTTCAATCAAAGGACAAAATTGCAAAAATCAAAACTGTTGTACCGAATTTATTGAGTTATTTAAACCCAATCCAAAAATTAAAAGAATAAGGATCGAAGTGAACATTAATTTCAATCGAAGGACCCAATCGAACTAAATCAAAACTTATATAACTAAAATCAGGACCATAAACAAAATTCAAAGTACAGGGACCGAAGTGAAAAAGCAACAAACCCGGGGGACTCTCCTGCACTTTGATGTGCAGGAGAGAGAGAAACGGCTGCAGCGGCTTTAACCGGCCACCTCCGCGGCCACGGACGTCTAAGGCTAGAACGCGCCGCACCGGGAGGAAGACCAGGCTGAGGCGCATCGACCTAGACGCCGGTAGCTCATCTCCGGCGACTCCATCACGACGCACGTGCCGCTCAAAGAGGGCGTGAGGCGGAATACTGTCGTCCGCGTGTGACACAGGCGCTGACAGTAAAAAGAAATAAAATAAAAAAGCATGGTCAATTACCGGTGTAGCGCTGTTCCTAAGTCATCTATTTTGTCTTATTAGGGGGCAAACCGGTAATTAGCCATTTCCGGTTAAATATAAAATAATGCAATGGTAGGCAGACCGGACCGGACCGGTCCGAAAGGGTGCAATTACCGCGGAACCCCTCCACCCTTAACCGGTTTTTTGTCTTTTTCGAGGGCTAAAATCACTATTTCACTGTGCAAAAAACAATAAAAAAATATGAAAACCGGCAAACCAACCGAACAGAGTGAACCGAGAACCGAACCGACCCAAAAATCACTATTACAATCCACAGTTAAATTACTCACAATCTACAGTGTTTAGGTCACGCAGTTTATATATTAGTTAATGTTTATATATATATATATATATATATATATATATATATATATATATATATATAATATAATATAATATATATCAATCATTGCGATAAGGAGTGATTACATAATTAAAGAGGATGAAGGGCCCATGTCATGGAATTCTGTTTCCGAGACAGGTACGGCCATCCTCTTTTTAATTGGGACGATACTTTTTGGAAGAGTTGTAGGTAGCATCCTTTTCTCTCAAAAAAATAATATAAAAAAAAACTATATTAAAATTAGGTCTCACCGACGCTTTTCCTTGCACATTTTATTTTATGAGAAATTAGATTAGTTTAAGTCTCACCGACGCTTGTCCTTGCACATTTTATATGCTGAAGTTTACAATATGGAGGGCTATATATATATATATATATATATATCAAAGACATGAAGCAGGAGGAAAGGCGGTTCATGTTCTTACTTCTTACAGTAAACAAGGTTGAAGTACATGAATTGTTAAGAAAGAAGAAGATCTCAAAATATATGCAGTTACGGTTTGAGAATGTGGTTGAAATTAATTTTTAGTATTTTTATTGTTTAGAAAAGTATCAGAATAATAACTTTTTTATTTTTTAAAAATTATTTTTGATATCAGCACATTAAAATGATTTAAAACACCAAAAAAACTTAATTTAAAATAAAGAATAAAAATAAAAATATTTTAATATTTTCAAAAATATTTTTAAAATATAATGTCAAAATAGTCGATAGAAATGTTCTTTTGTATGTGTGTGTGTATATATTTAAACACTATTAAAGTGGTTTTTAATCACAATTTTTTTTGTTAAGATCGTAGTTAGGAGACAACAGATATACTATTTATTTATTATTATGTGGTGACAAAACTATATTAATTGTAAAATACTCACTATTGAAATTTATCTATCTAGAATTAAAGGACTTAAATTTAAGTGTTGATTCTTATTAATTTTTTTTTTTTTGTCAAAATCTCTTCAAATCAAATATCATTCTACAGCATGGGATATATCAATTAGATTTAAACTAGTTTATTTGAACCATGTTTCACCGAGGATGGATAATTTTTTTGGCAACATATGCAAACTTTTCAAATGAATTTTTTTTACAGCAAAAATCTTTATTATAAATCAAAAAACTCTATGCATGTATTCAATTAAATAAATTGATTAATATTTATTTTAATAAATAAAAAATATTAACGTGTTTATTTGATTCACTTCATTGCAAGTCAAATATTTTTTTTAAACAAATTAATTAATGTGTTTTTTTTATAATGAGTAAAAAACATAATTATGAATCAAAAAGTCAATGTTTATATATATAAGAATATATAGGATAAATTACATGTGTTAATAACGACATGTAAGATCTCAAGCTCATTTTTAACATAGTATAAAAATAGAACAATGATGCAATTGTATAGTGAAATATAATTTCCTTAGTCTTTGTATAATAATTCTTAAAAAAAAAAGTGCAAAGAAAAAAAAAATAAATAATGACAATATGAAAATAATAATAATAATAATATAAATAGAAGTGTAGGGTGCTAAATATTCCAAGTGTAATGAACAACAAATATATTTTCTTCCAAAACAAGTTGTATAAAAAAGAAAGAAAAACTAAAAAACATATTACAAAAAAATTAAAATAAGAAATGGTGATAAATAGATAAAGTGTAAAATGATAAAAATACCAAGCATGAAAAGAAAAAAAAAAGAAAAACTTGTTTCTAATCCTTAAAAAACACAAATATTATAGATTTCTCACTGCCAAAGTACTTGCTATTGTAAACAAATTGGAGAAAATCTCAATGGTACCATTTCTACAATAAAAAACCATTTCCTACTATATGTATACTTAATAAAAAAAGATAAAAGAACTTAATTGAGAAGTGTAGAAAATACGTGGGACTTGATAAAATTTAGGTTGAGCGTTCAATCAAGAATGAGCATTCGAGAATGTGACTATATTATGGTTTTATTTCTAAATTCTAAAGATAAATAATTTTTTATATGACTATATTATGGTTTTATTTCTAATTTCTAAAGATAAATAATTTTTTATATATTTCTGATAAAATTGTACGGCCATTATGGCCATTGATGTTTTGTAACAACCATCAAAGTTTTGATACATCTAAATCAATCCAATGAAAGGTTAAAGTGAATATTTGAGAATATGATTAAAGTTGATTTTAAAGATATTTTTTTGTTCAAAAATACTTTAAAATGATTTTTTTTTAAAATCATTTTTGATCAACACATGATAATAATTTAAAAACACTATTTTTTTTTAAATTAAAATAAAAATAAAAAAATTAAGTTTTTTCATAAACATTAAGGATTAAAGAGGTTTTCTTCCTCTTGATTTTTTAGTTTCAAATATTAGAACCACCATCCAGAAAAAAAAAAAAGAAAAAAAAAGGGTATTAAATTTATCTAAACATGCTGCTAGATCAAGATTGAAAAAGGAAAAATGACTTGGCATGTCTTTATATTTTAGAGGCCGTGTCTAATCTATCCTTAAAAAAGCTGTCATGTCTGCAATGTATCATTCTGCGACAGAGCATATCACAAAATATATGGTGTCCAGTTATTTTCCTATAAAAGGCTTCGAGTCCCTTTCGAGCACTCAAATCTTAATACAGGACTATAGATAATACTATTTTAATTAATTTTCAACCTGTACCAAAATCCAACCATCAAGACATAATATATAGCTCGAATACATTTTCCACGTGGATGTTCTGGCTTTAGCTATGAAACAAATCTGGGACATAAAATAATTTTACTTGCATATACCACCCAATATATATCTGTCCACATGAAAGTTGTTCCTTCAGACTTCATCTTTCTTACCTTTTTATTCAAATTTCAGGTGAATGTTCATCCTCTGGCCTGTGATTCACAACATCTTCTCCTCGGCATGTCATATTTGGAGTAAAAAGAGTTTACAGCCTGAAAACCTGAACTGAACTCACGTTAAATATTGAATATCCTGGAGCAGTTTATAAGGTTTAGAAGCTTAGAACAGTTGGCTGGCATTGCCCTTGGGAATTTTCCCATCAGCAAGACATGAGTAGAATGACAGTTTCTCCATAGTTCTCACGCAAGTTGATACAAAATAATGTAACGATGAGTGAAATATCATGCCACTGGATATATCAACATATCTAGATGAAGAATGTAGAGATGACTGGGATTAATTAAGCAAACATATATTGAACATTCAAAGCATCAAAGGACCATTAATTTTAGTTGTTGACATGCACTACAACTTAACAAAACTCTTGGAAGCTCCTCCTAATAAAAAGTATTGAAAAAAGGGAAAAGAAATACAGATATGGTGAAATCTAATGGTTCGTTGGTAAACTAGTCATTTTAAAAATGAGATTTACACCAACATGACTCACCTTCAAAGATGAGATGCCGAGGACAGATGCAATTGCAGAAGAAATCTTATCGACTCAAGTCGATGCTGAACTTGCAGCACAAGAAACTGGTGAACTTCCTTCAATTACAGGGCTCTCTGTATGAGTCTCAGCATTATTCTGGTTGCTCCTCTCAGCAACTGAACGATCCGTCCGATGAGTTGATACAGAAACTTGGTTGGCTCCACTGTTATCTCTGGTTTCAAGGCGGTCCATCAAACGAGATACAGTTGCAATTCCTGCATTTACCTCTCTTTGAACCTCAGAGCCAATATCAGACATTGAACTGTTACGAGAAAACAGCCTCTCCTTCCACGCTCTTGTACTTCTTGAAATTGACTCTTTATACCTTTAAGGGCAACAGATGTTGAAGTAAATTAGTAACTACTAAATAATAATGTACTAAATTTGAAACAAAGGAATACTAGAAAATACTGTTTGCTTTATATATTTTACCTCATTGAAACTGCATTAAGCCTAGATTTTAGGGAGTTTGGACATGACTGGAATTCTGATGGCCCTGCTCTATCTGGATTTGGCAGTGCAGACTGACTAGAAGTGCTCCTGCCAGAACCCAAAAAAAAAAAAAACAGGACAAAAAAATCAATTCATGCATGTTTATTTTGCAAATAAAAGTGCATGAAAAAACTTGTGCATACAAAAAACATTAATCACAAATAGATTATGAAAGAAAATCATCAATACCGATTATTAAAGGAACGTTGATCAGACAAAATAGAAGGCAATTGTAAAGCTTGTTGTGATGGTTCATCCTCAACAGAAGTGAGTGGTGTGGATGGACTAGCTACAGAGCCTCCTGCCAGTTCATTTTCCCCGCCTAGCTGAGACAGAGAGGATGAATCATGACCAGAAGGCTGTGCACCAGGATGAGTAGAAAATACCAAGAAGCGTGGACGACCATGGGGAGATGACCTATTTCTCTGCCCTTCCCTCCTGCCAAGGTGGTGGGTCCTTCCTATAGCAGCAGCAGCCAGATGCTGGATTATACGCTCCTCAAGCTCAGAATCACTTACACCAACTGGTAGCTGTATCACAATGCAAAAATAATGTCAAATTAATCTCCAGAAATTAACTTGTAATGTCTTAACCAAACAGTAACAAACAAGATAGAAAACAGACATGCTGCAATTCAAAATCCCCAAGTGTAGGATGATGAAAAATAGTTGCATTTCTCGATGGAACAGCTCTGATCTTCCTCTCCCGTTCTACAGCCTCAAACAATTCTTGACTGCCCCAATATGAACATGACTCAGAAATGTAATTGAACAAAGAATCACATAGAAAATATCATAAGCATTAACAAGCAAAACTAACCTGGTGGGATCTTTAAGACTGATGGATCGCAAACACATTGGACACTCAGAGCTTCTTTGACACCTACAATTCACAATTACTTAAAGTTTTACAATTCTTTCTTCTTCTTTTTTTCCTTTTAACTCAGCTATACACCACAATGATTTGCATCAGTTAAACAATCATAACCAGTCCCATTGTGCATATAAAACTAGGTACTACTCTCATATTTTTTATTTCTTAATGAACTAATTACTAACTAGTCCCATTGTGCAGATAAAACTAGGTACTACTCTCATATTTTTTATTTCTTAATGAACTAATTACCTATCAATTGCAAACTATATAAGAAAATCAATTTGGGGTGGGGTGGGGTGTCTGGCTTAGGCAAGACAGTCACCATGAACTTGAACAGTCAGGCAGTAATGAAACACCATCTATTTTGGAATCAAGATTTACTTGAGTTGAGTTGTAGGAAAGCAGGTACCACTGGCTTGTCAACAGAGTTAGCAATGCTAGAAATACAGATCAAATGATGACCAAAAAAAAATCAACTCTTTATATTCTCTGTACAGTTGTGAACAAAATTGCACAAGAGAATACAACTCCAATAATAATAATAATAAGAAAAAAGGAGAACTGCACATGTAAAACCAGTAGATGACAGTGGCAAACAGCAGCAGCAATACAGCACAACCAGAGGATAGTAAAAATTCTTTAACCATTTCTTATATAGTACAAGGAGCCAAGACAATACCATGCTGTCAAATCAAAGTTAAATGTATTGAGAGATTTATGTCAGGCAATAATAATTATTAGTTTGTAGTTTCCAAACCACTAATGACCCCTCTCCAAACAGAACACAGATTCCAATATATGTCCTCGGAACTATCTCCAACAAACCTACCACTGAGCCAACTATAAGCATCAATTCAAATGTCAAATACAAGTTGAAACTTAAAAGGAAAGGAATGTTTTGAAAAAGTCTGAAGATCAGAAAGGAAAAGGAGAAGAGAAAATTGATTGAAACACATAGCACTATACCATTCAAGGATGCACTGAAGATGGAACTCATGCTTACAATTAGTGACCTGCTAAGCAAGAGATGAAACAGAATTTAGGCCACAAAATATGCATTCAATATACAAGTAAAAAAGGCTTTATGGAAATTGCATGTGTACTTGTAGGTTAAAAAGGAGGCAAATGTGACAGAATTTATTACCGTCGAGGGATCACTTTCACAAAAACCTTCGAGGCAAATGCTACAAGCATCATCACATGATTCCTGGATTCCCCCTTCCACAAATGCCGCAGCTGATGTCATATGAACTTCAGGTTTCTTTGCTTCATCCACCTCCAGAACCTTTAAACCACCAAAACCCAGAAAATTCAAAACCTTCTCTAAATACTAAATCATTCAACGCACAAGTGAAACAAGTCAAATTTACTGTTTATAGGATATTTAAAATGCCGCTTCTATGCCAAAGAGCACAGGCAATAACATTGCCAAACAGTTGAAAATCGTTAATTCCGTACATCAATAAGAAAACTCCAACCCAAGTGATTATAAAACCAACAAAGCCTGTTGAATTCAGCACAATTCCGATAGCCAAATTCACCAAGAAAAAACTTAATCCCCATAGCTGGGCTCATCTAACAGTATCAGCATCACATGGAGCAGAGCTAAATCAATAGTGAAACGTATTCCAAACCCAAATAAGGCTCAACAAGAATTCAGCGACGCAAAGAATTAAGCATCCATGCTGTCTTTTTTATAACAGTTGTTATTTATGTTATTTTCATTTCCACGACCAAATGATTTCCCTTTAAAGATTTTCATGATAACTACAAGCAGTTCATATGCATATTTCATTTCAAAACCAGA
Source organism: Salix brachista (assembly GCA_009078335.1). Classification (NCBI taxonomy): domain Eukaryota; kingdom Viridiplantae; phylum Streptophyta; class Magnoliopsida; order Malpighiales; family Salicaceae; genus Salix; species Salix brachista. The sequence goes on along the minus strand of CM018577.1, from coordinate 15,964,740 downwards.
AAAAACAAAATCATATCATTAGCTAGAATCATGGACATACAAATGAAACCCAAAAGAGAACTTGATCAATACAATCAAAAGTTTCAAACTTTATGCATCAATCAAAGCAATTCAAGAATCCCGACAGAAATTGAAAAAAATATCCAATTAAGCTTCAAAAGGAGATAAAAGAAAGAAAATAAAGCTTGCATATTTTTTTTACCTCCATAGAGAAATTTGAAATAGTGCAAATAAAGGGTCAAGAAGGATATCGACAAATGTTGATGAAATGACAGAGATTATTACAGTGTCAAGGATACATGAAAGAAACCCTAGGACAAAGGGAAGGATTATGATGATGATAAAAAGGAATGAGAAAGAGAAGACATGGTCAGGTCACCTTGGCCTTTAATTAATGTTTCCATTTATTTATGAGTATTTTTTTTTGTTTGTTTCTCTGTCTATTTTTTAGTAATTGCATTAATTTATTTCCTATCATATAATTCATTCTATTAAAATTAATTATGCGTTGAAAAACCAAGCCGCCATCACTTTAACAGCACCAGGGAAATTTCTTTTCTCTCACCCTCCCTTAAATTATCTCATCTTTTCTCATCTTATAAAAGTATTTTTGGCCAAGAAAGACCCCACCTTTTTCATTTTTTTCTATTCATGCTTGTATTTCTATGCAAGTGGCAAGCCGAAAATGGGATATTTGTTACCTCTTCTAACTAATCAGTGCCATGATCATAGTCTTCTTTTGTTTTTAATAAAGAGTACAAAAAGATAATTGATCGATATATCGTAGTGATTTTCTTTTCTGCTTGTAGAAGCTGTTCTTTTCTGCATGTCCATGGTGCAAATGAGTTTCCATTCATCATGCATTGACGAGTAAAGTTTTTCTGCCGATTACCAGATAAAACCTTTTTCTTGATTTTCCTCTTTTTATTTGTCAAATATAAGGAGAATCTATTTTCAATTTAACTCCATTGATGATCCCATAAGCAATAAAAAAAAATGGGGTCTAATCTAAAGGGATATTAAATAGATGCCTGGTGGGTCAGCAAAAAATGGAGCTCTGCCACTCACTGGGCGGAGAATGCTTTTCAACTCAATAATTTAAACCCATGACTGCTCCATAGTCGCAAACGACATGAGGACAAGTCCTTGGCAATTACCAGCAAGACTTGGAATTTGATTTCATTCAAGTCCGGGCAAGGAATATTCCGGGGAAAAAAAAGAAGAAAAAAAAGAAGAAATCAACCAGGTAATAAATTTGATATCCAAGCTGTGGTTCTTCATGGTCATTACTGTTAAGGATAAAGATACCAAAACAGAACCGGTCGACCGGTTGGAAGACAAACCAGAGCCGTCGACCGCTTGGCCTTGTCTTCTAAGGATAAAGTCTCGGTTGATAATAAAAGAGTCCTTGCTGTTGAAGAAGTCTTCAAGGATTGAAAGTGCAGACGTAAATGTTTGATGGTCTCCTACTGTAACTCAAACTCTTCATTAGAGTTATCAATTGACGCAAGATTAGCACTTATCACTTGTAACACTTAGAGTCATAGTTCAAACACTCTTGTAAATTCATGTATATATATAAAGCACTGAGTGCAGTTCTCTGGTTAATTAATACCAGAACCATTCAAATCTTTCATGGTATCAGAGCACACTACAGCTCACGCTTCTATTGATCCAATGTCTTCTCCTTCTTCCGCTGCATTTCATCTTCCATCTCAAGTTATTGCTATTAAACTTGATGGCACAAATTTCCTTTCATGGAGTGCACAGCTACTCCCTTTATTTCGCAGCTATGACCTCATGGGCATAGTTGATGGTTCTGAAACAAGTCCTCCTAAATTTACCAGCACTGAACATAAAAACCAAGGAACTGTTAATCCTGGTTATATGGTCTGGCAATATAAAGATCAAACTGTTCTTGGCTGGATTATCTCTTCACTGTCTCCTGCGGTGGTCTCCACTATTTATGGTCTTGAGACCTCTCGGCTTGCTTGGCAAGCACTTGGTGCAAGGTTTGCTGCACCCTCTACTTCACGCATCTCTCTCATCAAAAGAAAGTTGCAATCCCTGCAACAAGGTTCTATGCAGTGCCAAGAATTTTTGGATGCTGTCAAAGCACTTGCAGATGAATTGTCTGCTGTGGGAAAACCAGTTGAGGATTCAGATTTGATTCTTTCAGTTCTCAAAGGTCTCAATTCATCCTTTCATTCCTTTGTCACGACATACATGCTGATGGCTAAGGAAAAATCCATGTCTTTCTCAGACTTCCATGCTGAACTGTTGAACTTCGATCTCATGCAGAAATTTCACAGCCACAACATTCAACAAGAGACAGGTTCTTATGCTTTTTATTCGCATAAATCTGTTCCCAAAACAGGCTATCGTCAAAACAAGCCTCGGTTTGCTGCAGCCACAAAAAGTTCCAGTACTGCGCATTCTCAATTTAGGCAGCCTTTGCCTCACTTACCTTCCTCATCCACACTCGTGTCATCTAATAATACCAATCGATCACGATCTCCATGCCAAATCTGCAGACGTGATGGTCATCAAGCACTGGATTGCTTCAATAGGATGAATTACTCATACCAGGGTCGACATCCACCTACAGAACTAGCTGCCATGGTTGCTGAAACAAATACTACCTATCTCAACCAAAATCAATGGTATGCTGACAGTGGAGCAAATATTCATGTCACCTCTGACATTGCCAATCTCGAAAACTCACAGCCTTATGAGGGTGATGACTCTGTGGGTGTAGGTAACGGGGCAGGTTTGAACATATCCCACACTGGTACTGCTGCTATTCAAACACCTTCATTTGTTCTTGTGTTAAAAGATGTTGTTTGTTGTCCTCAAGCTTCGGCTAAACTGCTTTCAATTAACAAATTTTGCAAAGACAATAATGTTCTCTTTGAACTTACTGGAACTCAATTTTCTGTGAAGGACATGCTGACGGGGGACACGCTCCTGACGGGGCCAAGTGAAAATGGATTGTACCCAATAAATCTTCGTCAATTTTCTTCTTCACGATTTCAAGCTCTCACTATGACAGTCGGGGTCAAAGCTTCTACTTCCATTTGGCATTGTCGTCTAGGACATCCTTCGGCCAAAACATTAAGTCTTGTTCTTTCCAATTTTTCTCTTCCAGTTACTAATTCCATAAAAACATTGGGTAGTTGCGTGTCTTGTCAATTGGGCAAATCCAAACAATTACCTTTCAAAGATTCGTCAAGAGAATCAAAATTTCCCCTAGAATTAATTCATTCTGATGTTTGGTCTACTATCACCCCATCGTTAAGTGGTTGTCGGTATTATGTAATTTTTATTGATGACTACACTCGCTTTTGTTGGCTTTTTCCTCTTTCTCGGAAATCTGATGTTTACTCTACATTTGTTAAATTCAAGCTTTTGGTAGAAAACAATTCAATTACACCATTAAACAATTTCAAAGTGATAATGGGGGTGAATACTGTTCTACACTTTTTAAGCAATTTTTAATCACGTGTGGAATTTTGCATCGTTTTTCATGTCCTCATACATCCCAACAAAATGGTCTCGCCGAAAGGAAACACCGTCATATTATGGAAATAGGACTTACACTACTCGCTCAATCTGGTTTACCTAAGGGATTTTGGCCTGATGCCTTTCTCACTTCTATTTTTATCATTAACCGATTGCCCACCAAAGTGCTTGATTATTTCTCCCCATATGAACGCCTGTTTCTCCAGTCACCTGACTATTCATATTTTCGAACTTTCGGTTGTCAATGTTTTCCATGTCTACGTCCTTACAATTCTGATAAATTAGCTTACCGTAGCATCCCTTGCATTTTTATTGGCTATTGCTCTAACCACAAAGGATTTCGGTGTTTTGATCCTTCTTCCCGACGAGTTTACATATCCAGGAATGTGCTTTTTGACGAAGAAGTTTTCCCAGCACACAAACAATCCATCTTCACTGCCCCTGCCAATTGCGTTGTCTCCTCAGGTATTTCAAACTCCTTATCACTCCCTCTATCTTCTCCATCTTTTAATTGCAGTTTTGTGCCTCCCTATGAGAACCCTAATCCGATTCCAAATGTTGAGCATAATTCACCTCAGATTCAAATACTGGACCAAAATCACACAGCCCATGGTACTGATCTTCCTTCCTCTGCCTCTCGACCACAGCCAATTGAAGGAATTGATAACCCCATAACTCTATCACTCTCAAATTCATCCCCGGGTATCAACTCCAATAATTCACTCGAACCTTCATCGTCGCTGTCTTCAGCCGTTGAAATTCCCCTTCCTCAGCCATCCTCTCGTATGATCACTCGGTCCCAAACTGGTCACTCTGCACCTCGCAAGTTTACTGACTACCACCTACACTACACAACCCGTCATCCTCTTAAAGCCTTCCATGCAGCTGTGACAATTTCAGAACCTCATACCTATGCTCAAGCTGCCACTAGACCTGAATGGTGTGCAGCGATGGTCAGTGAATTTCAGGCTTTGATGGAGAATAATACATGGTCACTTTGCTCTCGTCCACTGGGTAAAAATGTTGTTCCTTGCAAGTGGGTTTTTAAACTGAAGCGCAGACCAGATGGCAGTATTGAGCGACATAAGGCAAGGCTAGTTGCTGTTGGGTATTTCCAGAGAAGTGGAATTGATTTCCATGAAACCTTCAGTCCAGTAATTAAACCATCTACTGTGCGTATGGTGCTAGCAACTGCTGTTTCATTTAACTTCGGCAGCTAGATGTTTCCAATGCCTTCCTTCACGGCATCTTAGAAGAAGAAGTGTATATGGCTCAACCGAAGGGGTTTGAAGATCCTGTGCATCCCCAGTATGTGTGCAAGCTCAACAAGTCTTTGTATGGCTTGAAACAAGCCCCTAGGGCTTGGTTTAATCGATTATCTTCTGCTCTGTTGTCTCTCGGCTTTCACAGCTCACAAGTGGACCCTTCGCTATTCACATATCACCAAAGTTCAATTCATGCATTTCTATTGGTTTATGTGGACGATATTCTTATAACAGCAAACACTCAAAGTTTCATTGCCTCTGTCATCTCTAATCTGCAACTTGAGTTTGCTATGAAGGACCTTGGACAACTATCCTATTTTCTGGGAATTGAGGCTGTGAGAAATTCATCTGGACTGCATCTTCGCCAAACAAGATATGTCATTGACTTATTAAATCGTGTTCGACTTCTTGGTGTCCGTCCATATCGAGCACCATGTGTTTCAGGATCAAAGTTGTCTAAATTCGATGGCGAACCTCTTCCAGACCCTTCTGAATATCGGCAAACTGTTGGAGCCTTGCAATATGTCTCTCTCACCAGGCCAGACATTGCCTATTCGGTGAACCAGCTCTGTCAACATATGCAGGCTCCCACTTCTACCCATTGGACTGCTGCCAAACGAGTACTTCGTTATCTAAAGAATACACTAGATTTTGGCTTATTCTACAAACAAGGGACTTTTTGTGTCAATGCCTATTGCGATTCTGATTGGGTCGGTGATCCTGACGATAGAAGATCAACATGTGGTTATGGTGTATATGTGGGTCACAATCTCATCTCCTGGTCAGCCAAGAAGCAGCCAATAGTGTCAAAGTCCAGTACAGAGGCTGAATATCGGTGCTTGGCATTAGTTACAGCTGAGGTATATTGGCTACGCATGCTATTGTGTGAACTGAACATTGCACTTGACTCTGCTCCTGTTGTTTGGTGTGATAATGTCAGTGCATTAGCCCTAGCCTCAAACCCCATTTTTCATGCAAGATCGAAGCACATTGAAGTGGATTACCATTTTGTGAGAGAAAAGGTAACAAACCGAGACATAATCCTGCAACATGTTCCATCTTCTCTACAACCAGCAGATATCTTTACAAAAGGACACACAGCTGATCGTTTCTGCTACCTTAGAGACAAGCTGTCAGTAGTAGAGCTCCCTGCTAGTTTGCGGGGGAATGTTAAGGATAAAGATACCAAAACAGAACCGGTCGACCGGTTGGAAGACAAACCAGAGCCGGTCGACCGCTTGGCCTTGTCTTCTAAGGATAAAGTCTCGGTTGATAATAAAAGAGTCCTTGCTGTTGAAGAAGTCTTCAAGGATTGAAAGTGCAGACGTAAATGTTTGATGGTCTCCTACTGTAACTCAAACTCTTCATTAGAGTTATCAATTGACGCAAGATTAGCACTTATCACTTGTAACACTTAGAGTCATAGTTCAAACACTCTTGTAAATTCATGTATATATATAAAGCACTGAGTGCAGTTCTCTGGTTAATTAATACCAGAACCATTCAAATCTTTCAATTACAGCACCAAATCTCCACCAGATTTCCATCTATATTTGGTTAGTTTGTTTCAAGTTACCTGTCTTCCCTGTCCGTGTTATAGGATCCGATCAAGGTTGATAAAATCACTTTTTTGAATCAATATAAAAAAATATAATGTAAAATCATATCGTAAAATTGGATCATAAAATTATAAGTATATTTTATTATTATTATATATGAACAATTTCAGCTAATAAATTAAATTATATTAAAATATGATAAAGAGAATCAACAATATCATAATCAATTATTGATCTAAAAAAATAAAAAATATAATTATAAATCAAGAAATCAATAACAAAATAACTCTAAATCAAATTTTTTAATATTGACAAATTACTAACCTCGTGACAACTTGGTTGTTATCATCATAATAAGTCATAACGAACTTCTTTTAGGTTGCAAGGTAACGAGTCTAAATTAGTAATTAACTAGCATCAGTCTAATAATAAAAAAAAAACTATTAAACAATGTTTAATACGCCAAGAAAAATTTAAATTATAAATATTTTTTAACATTAAATAAATAAATAAAATATATTGATAAAAACAAAGTCTTCATTCTAAAATTCTTCCATGTAGTCTAAATCTCTAATTTTTACAAATTTCTAGTAGATTTCAGTCATGATTTCAAACATATAGTTCTTTCTTGTATGAATAAATTACTGAGTTTATCATATATATTTGAAAATATTGAGATGTCTAGTTTCTCTCCTATCTAGAATAATAATAATAAAATTTTATTTGTAACTATAGATGTGTTCAAAACAATATATGGATGTCTAGTTTAACAAATTTGACAAGATTCATCTAGTGACTTTGACTATTTAAAATAATATGTTTTTGAACTTTATTTAATCTAATAATTTAACAAAAAATATTTTCATATATCTAATATTTTCCTATAAATTTTAACTAGATCCAATATATAGTTTGAAAAATATGTTTGATCTCAAAAAATTATCAATAAATTTTTTAAAGTCTAATTCAAAACTAACTTGGTTGTTCATATCACAAATTTAGTAAATTCATTAAATCGAACCAATTTTACTGATTTTACATGAATTAAATTCAATTATTAATTTTCAAGTTTATTTCGATTTAATATATAAATACATGTTGACTTATAAAATCATAAATTAACTCGCAATTCTGATAAACTTGAATCCAATAAACAAATGTACAAGTCTCCACTGCTGCAGGGCAAGTGGTAACATTGGTTGATTAACTTATAAAATGTTTTAGCTGTTAAATTTCCGACAACCTCTTGGTGCTGTAAGAAAAGGTCAAAATTAGGGTGCTCATGATTTTTTATTTATTTTTAATTTAATCGGTAAGTGTAAATAAAAATTATAGATTAAAAGATAAAATGTTTAAAATTTTGAGTTGAGTTTGTCACGTAAGCATAGATTACATTTTTTAGAATATAGGTATTGCGTCATAAACTATCACAAAAGAGCGCGCACTAACATTAGAAAAAAGAGCAAAATATTTGAATGAGAAAAAAAAAATTACTGAAATCATTATTGTGCAGATAATAAAATTATAAAAATCAATTAATAGAAAGAGCAAATAAAAAATAAAACGGAAAAGGAAGCAATATTAATTTAAAATATTATCATAATAGCAACATCGGAGTCTTAATATCTAAAATTATTATTGCCACCAGAGTAAAAAAAATATTAAATTATACCGAGGGAAAAAAATAAAAAGCATGAACAAAACAGCAAGCAAGAAAAACAAATTAAAAATTATTATTATTATTATAATTCTTATAAAAGAATAAATAATCACTATTATTATAATAATAGAATACATAATCACTATTATTATAATATTAATAATAATCACTATTATTATTATTCTTATAATAATAATTATTATTATGTTAATAATGAAAGAAACATAAATAAATGAAAGACTAAAAATATCCCAGAAACTTTGACAAAAGATAAAAAAAAATTTAAAAAAATTATCATTGCTATTATCAGAAAAACAAAAAATTATCAAATTATCGGGAGGAAAAAAAAAACAAAAGAGTAAGAATGAAAAATAATTAAATCATGATTATTATTGTTGTTATTATCATTATTATTATTATTATTATTATTATTATTATTGTTGTTGTTGTTGTTGTTGTTGTTGTTGTTGTGTTAAATACACTTATATATACATGGACAAAAGTAGGGATTAAAAAAATAAAAGTGTAAGGGCTGAAATGAAAATCAAATATAAAGGGATTAAATTAAAAAATTAAAAGTCAAAAGGCTGAAATGCAAGTTACATTTATTGTCAATTGAAATCAGAGGACAAAATTGCAAAAATCGGAACTTTTGTACCGAATTGATTGAGTTATATACAGCCAACCCGGAAATTGAAAGTATAAGGACCGAAGTGAAACTTTCACATTCAATCAATTAAAATCGGAGGACCCAATTGAACAAAATCAAAATTTATATCAAAGAATTGAGGACCAAACACAAAATTCAAAGTCCAGGGACCGAAGTGAAAAGTAACACAACATGGGGGACTCTCCTGCACATTGACGTGCAGGAGAGAGAGAAACGTGGTCGGCGGCTTTAACCGGCCCCCGACGCGTCCACGGACATATGGTGATGACACGCGCCACCGCGGGAGGAAGACCACGCTTCGGCGAAGCGATCTGTCCTCCGGTAGACAATTTCTGACCACCGTAGGAAGCCGCACGCGCCGCCTGAAGAGGGCGTGAGGCGGAAAACCGCCTGGCGCGTGCGGCGGACGCACACCCAGACACCGAATAAAAAATTGGAAAAATAGGGTCAATTACCGTTTTAACCCTGGACCCAATTCAGTGTTTTTTTCTTATTAGGGGCTAAAATCGTCTTTAGCCATTTCCGAAAATAATAAAAAAAGAAAAAGTTGCAGCGGACCGGACCGGGCCGGTCCGACCGCGCACAATTACGCCGGTGCCCCTCACCCGGATGCCTGTTTTTGTCTTATTACCGGGGACAAAATCGTCAATACACTATTCAAAACCGAATATTTAAAAAAAAAAATGGGAAAAACCCAAAATGGCCCTGCATGCCAGCCAAGCTTTGCGGCGCGCCCGAGGGCCATTTTCGCCCGTGCACTGTCGCAATCCACAGTGTTTACTAAGGAGATCAACAGTGCAAAAGGCCACGGCCTTTATTTGTTTTGTAATTACTCAAACGACACTCGGAGAAGATTTTTGTCTGTGGATTATTTCTGATACTCAAAATTAGTATCTTAATTTCACACATTATTCTTTGACGATTACCTTCAACATTTGCTTTATCATCCATTGTTATGTTGATCTACAACTTTTCACATATATTTTATTTTGATTTGAGGCAACATTGTAAAAAATAATAAAACCTCTGAATTTTAGTAGGAAAAACAAAGAAGCCCTAAACGAAAAAAATTATGATTTACAATATGATTTTTTGAAAGCACCCCTTCTATTAGAGTTTCACGAGTTGGCTAGCCCGCGCGTTGCGCTAGGCTTTCTTGATGTAGCGAATTGATTAATTATTGGGTCTACAAAGAATTATTTAGTTGGTAGATACCAAATTGTAATCGTTAAATTCTGTTGTAGTTTTTTTTTATCTGTATCGAATTAATTGGTTGTTGTTATAAGTTTAAGTGCTCGGATAATAATTTAGTTGACAACTCTCAAAATTATAATTGATGAAATCTATTAAAGATGAGTGAATTGTATTTTATAGCCATTCATTAATGGGTGAACTTGCTTAAATATTTTATCGATTTATGTAATTTGCATATTGAAAAACTATAATTGATTAATTGTTAGGCGTGTTTTAATTGTTCTGACAGTTATTTAATTGGTGGACGTAAATTTGCAATTAATAAAATGAATAAAAGATGAATTATTTTTTTCTTGTATCGAACTTGTTGATGGTTGGGTTTATTTTAATGGCAACGAACGATTTAACCGGTAGATAGCAAAATTGCAACCGTTAACATCTATCAGAGATGGATTATTTCTGGTTGATTGCTATTTTATGTCGATTTATTTAATTCATAGATTGCAAAACTGCAATTGATTGATTGTTTGGTGTGTCTTAATTGTTTTGACAATTATATAATCGGTTGATGAAAAAAATGCAATCGATAAAATCAATTAGAGATGAATTATTTTATTTTTTGTAGTCAATTGGGCATTCGTTGGCGGTTGGGTGTTTCGTAATTGTTCGGCTGATTATTCTCTTTTTTCTTTTTTCTTTTTTCTTTTTTATTTATTCTTCAAGCCAAATAATTTTTAAAAATCTAATAATATTTATTTTGTTTTTTCATTTATTTTATTTTTTAATTGTTTTTTTTAAATATTATTAGGTGTTGAAATTTCTGATTATTGTCGATAAGACATTCAAAATAATGACTATAATTATTTGTAATTTTTTTCCCTATAAATATGTTAGACTAATTATATATTTTGCTATTTATTTCATATTAGCGCCTTAAAAATAATGATAATAATTAGTTGTGATTTTTTTCTCTGATAAATATGTTAGACTAATTGTATACTTAGCTATTTATTTCATATTAGCGCCTTAAAATATATATATTCATAACTTTTTGGAATTGCGATCTCCTTTAGGTATTCTATAAAATAGTAATAGTCGTAGTGCGTGTAAACTGATCCGGACACCCTGATTATATATATAAAAAATATAAGTGGGGGAAAAAATGTTAAGAAAAAATGAGCACATGGATTATTCACGGCGCGCTCAGTTGGCCAGGAACCAAAAAAATATATATTTGGGAAGAAAAAATCGTGGTGCCCGTAAGTTGACCCGGACACCTCGGTTAAGAAAAAAAAAGTATAAGTGGCAAAACAAAATAGGGAAAAAAATGTTAAAAAAAAAGTGGATCCGGAAATTAGTCGTGGTGCGCGTAAGTTGGCCCGAACACCTCAGTTATTAAAAAAAAATCCTTTTTTTGTTAAGAAAACAACAACAACCAGTTATTAAAAAAAAGAACCTGTTTTTTTTTTTAAAAAAAAAAAACAGTTCTTTAAAAAAAAAAAAACCAAATCAGTTTTGTTGTCTGAGCGGCTCGAACTCTCGCGCGCCCATGCTAGCAGCGCGCGGACAACCGCTCACCCACAGCCACTCCTTTGTCATTTCCACCATACAAATTACAAAAAGCAGATTTGTGTGGAAAAAAAAAGGAGCACATGCGCGCGTGAAGCAGGGGAGCAAATGGCTAGTCCACAGTGCACATGAGTGTGTGTGAACAGTGGCTGACCGAGCTACTTTAGGTTCTTGTAATTTAGGAATTGATGAGAAAAACCCTTTAAACCCTTTTAATTCCTTTCATTTTTCTCTTCAAATTTCGGTCTTCATTTTATTTATTGGGAATTCAGTGTCAATTTTTTTTATTCTTCTTGTTTTAGGGGTTATCAAATTCTCAATTATTTTTTGCTTTATTATCAAATAAAATTATGAAAGCCTTTTAAGAATATTGGAAAAATATTAAAACATTTTTCATACTTTTTTTTTGGAAGTCTATGCTTGAAAATTCTACTATTTAAGACATCTTCATTTTACTTTGAATTCATTTTCTTCTCTCTTTTTTTCCATGAAATTCATTTTCATTTCTTAAAGCCCCACTTGAAGAAAGAAACCTAGCAAGTTTTGATTTCTCCAAAGCATATAGATATCCAAGTTTAGATCTTTTTGTTTTTAGGACATGATAAATGAGTAAAGTTAGGTACTTTGAATTAATAATCAGTTTTTCTTCAATGGGTTTTCTTGAAAACCAAAAAAAGAATTGCAAATTTAAGAGAGAAAATTTGGGTTTTTAGATATTACCTTCTCAAAGAGAGGAAGAGTGAACCAAATACCATGGGTGGTGTTTTTATAATGATATGAATTACTAAATATGAAGAAATAGGCACAAGAAGATTAAGAATAATGGGGAAAAAGTTTGATTTATAAAAAGAATAAAAATACTTAGATGAAGAAAAGAACATGTGACCTTGAAAGGAGCTACCAAATGTTTTGTTAGTATAAAGTTGAGGAAATTACACCTTTAATCACAAGAGCATGCATTGATCATTTGAACATTTCAAGCATATTGTCACCCACTAGGAAATTTGATCGATGAGCAACACTAAAAATATCCTTTCCTAAAATTCTTTGCCAAGTGACAAAAGAGAGAAAAAACATGTTTAATATAAAATGATCGATGAGCAACACTAAAAACACCACATACATTGAACAACCGCCTAGGCATGCATTAAATGAGAGGAGACTAAAAAACAATTAGCCTGAACAAAATTTTGAGACTATAATATTTATATTAAGGGAGCTATAATGAAAGTCCATCCTATTTTATTTTATTTGTTAATGGTTACTAACTATATGTTGAGAAAAGAAGAATAAAACTGTCATTATAGAATAAAAAAATGAATTTGTATCATCAAACAAGAACAAAAAAGCCCCATAAACAATATCTGAAAGTTTATTGTTAATGTTCGAATAATAAAAACAAGTAATTTTGTGAATGAAAAATGAATTTCTATATATCATCAAACAAGAATATACCCCCACAAATCAATGGTGTATGTAACTTGTTTTCACTTAAATTTAAAATGTTATAGCCATTGAGCACTGAAAGAATGGCTTACGAATCCAAACAATGTGGATGTGGTTGTATTATTGCAATATAGAAACCTAAAAAAAAGGTAAATCACAATAACCGTGAGGTGTTTTGAAGATGTTATATAAAACTCTTTAATGTCCAAAATATCTTTAAGTTTTATTATTTTCCTTTTTTTGTAAAAAAGATGGTTTTAAAAATGCCAAATGCATTTTTGGAATTTTATAATATTTTCTTTTCTTTAACATGAAAGGGATTATTGTAGTTATCCTTTATAATATTTTCATAATAAAATGTTGTAATTCATTATGGAAGAATAAGAAAAATGAATTTGTCATATTCATTATATGCTGATATACTAGGGATTTTAAATATTTCAATATACTAGATATCATATACATGTTTGAATTTATGATCCTATGAGACCAAACAAAATTGGATTTATGCATTTATGATTAATTGGATAATGACCCATTTAATATTCGAAATTTTATGATCAATAGTGTTTTATTATACAATGCTCTCATAGAAATTTAATTCCGGTTGGACCTACACTACACTACAAAACAACCTATTTTTTTCATAGTAAAATTACTAAGGCAACACAAAGTATCAAAGAAAGCAAAAAGTTTTTTTGCTAATTGACTTGAATGAGTTTGATTAATTTAAATAATACAAGTGAAAAATTAAATGGCAAAAAATAAGATGATAAAAATATATATTATTACGTAAGTTAATTGATAAAATTATGGAGGAGAAATATATTTTTTTCATAAAAAATGACTTTTCTAATTCATGTATTTTATTTATTTATTTCAGGAGCAACATGATTTTTTTAATAGAAGCATATTTCATTGGATAAAAAACAACATGATTTTTTTTATTAGCAACATAGTTCCTTGGATAAAAAAACAGCATCAATTAAAAAAAAGATATGGAGAAAAACTATAAATATCTAACAAAAATAAAAATACATATATTTTTAATCAAAAACCTTTTTTTCTCATTCATGCACTTCTTTTATATTTTCACAAAACTTAGTTTTTGTTTTTTATGAGAAACATTGTTTTTTAAGTAAAAAACTTATTATGATGGTGAACATAAGTTTAAATTAAGAAAGAGAGAAAATCATGAATTGATAATTTATATAATAAAAATGATTTTTGAAAAAATTTAAAAAAGTACAGCAAAAAATAAAAATAAATTTTTTATCATCATTTAATATTAATGAGAAAATTATTTTAAAAATCATACATATTATGCTAACACATAATCATTGATAATGAAATTGAGAACATCATCATAAAAAGGTTTAATATTTATAAAGACAATAACATAATTGGATAATCATTTAAATATTATTTTAATAAATTATTTCAAAGAGATTTGTTTTGTAAAAAAAATGATGTCCAATAAAAAGATCAGGCACGACTAGGCCTCCCTTCCAACTCATTCCTAAAAGAATGAGTCCCCTATGGAACGAGATACTTTTTGTTGTTTAAGTCAATGAATCAACGACATAAATAATGTATGCGAAAATTAAGAATGAATGTAAGTCTAGAGAAGTGTTGAGTTTGAGAAAATTATGATTTGTTGTGTTTATCTGGTGACCTAATATATTTATATATCTTGATTACTTCAGCTCACATCTAGACATTAAGGTTTCACGATAAATGATTGATAAAAATATCGGTCCTCACTCTTAGTTATAGTGTTTGACACACTATTGGAGAAATAACCAATGTACAATTCCACATTGCAAAATAATTGGTCATTCTTTTTATCACCACTATCTACAATTTCATTTCTCCTCACAAAGGACTATCTCTAATTCATTCAAATAGTTTATTTATTAGGAGAGATCATAAAAATAGTTTTATATCACTTTCTAATACATATTCTCAAGTTTGCACATATTTACCATTACTTTGTGCTTAATTCTTAAGATTTGATTAGAAAAAATAAAATATTAAAATTCAAACTCTATACCCTCTGGTTAATTAGATTCTGATACTATATTATAAATCATACATAAAAAAGTATGAAATGCAATCTAAAACTAATTTTATATTATTTTCCACCAATTATATTGGATTTTAAAGGTG
Organism: Salix brachista; assembly: GCA_009078335.1. Lineage (NCBI taxonomy): Eukaryota > Viridiplantae > Streptophyta > Magnoliopsida > Malpighiales > Salicaceae > Salix > Salix brachista. The sequence continues at coordinate 15,949,686 of CM018577.1, read as the reverse complement.
GCTTACAAAACAAATGGCCAATCTCGTTGTTGGTCATCAAAACTTAAACTCTAAGTTAAAGCTCATAGTCTCATTCTTATCCTCATCTATTTCATCATAATCAATCTTCCCATCATTGCCATATCTATGTGATTAAAATATAGCTTTGAATGAATTAGCATTCTTTGTATTTGTTTCTATGATGAAAGGCTGCGAAAAACCTAAAGCAAGACGTTCAGTAAAGAGAATATCTTCCTTATAATATAAGGTGATATTTGTTTCATCTAGATATACTTTAATTACAATATTAGGATTTTTCATAGTCACATTGTTGTGATCAAAACTAGGTGTGAATATTACATGAGAGGATGGATTGAAATTTGAGACGAAAAAGTGGTCCATCAGTAAAACTAGATATTTCAATGAGAAGATAGATGAATTGATTACGATAAGTGGGAATATCATAATACATCTGAAAGATAGCCATTGTAGGAAAATTATCCTTACTATCTCATATAATATATGTTTCACGATCAACACTATAAAAAAGTGTTGTTAATTTCGTTTTGTTTCGGTCGAAAAGCTGAAACGTTTCATACAAGTTTAAAAAATGATTTAAAACGAAGTTGTTTTTACCTCGCTTAAAATTACAGCCCGTTCTAGAAATTCCACCCAAATTTCAATCGGAACGTTCCAGTTTTGTTATGCCCGTTCCGTTTCGGCCAAATAGTATTTCTTAATCCAATCGTTAAATTGAGATACAATTTTACAAGGAGTTTTTTGATATATTTATATATATTATGTTAAAATTTCAAAGCAATCAGAGAATGTAATGACCTTGCGAGAATGATGATGATATTCTTGTAATATTATACATATTCATAATTTTTTTCAGAAAAATTATTTTATTGTGGTTTTTTAGATTGAATTGCACAATTCAAAATAATTTTATTTTTGGATTTGAACTAAAATTTTTTTTGAATTAATATATTTAATTATATATATATACACATAAACAATATAACCCCGAAACGGCGCGCTAAAAACACTCTAAAACCAAAACATTTTGTTCCAATTGAAAAAAAATGAAGAATCAACCGAAACACATTGACAACCTTGCTATAATGTACTCATCACATTTTCAGAACTTATTGATTCAACATATTTAACCTTCGCTATCAAGTTTTACAAGTGCATAGTATATCAAAGCTAAGTTTGCTTATCAAAGAAAATTAAAAACCAATACTTCACCTATATTAGGATACAAGATAAAGACCGGTTTCGAAGCATTTCATCAACTCCAAATACAAAATCCTCACTTTTTAAGTGATTTTAATTCCAAAACACCACACCAACACTCTTATAACATTTACAAAGCATTTCATCAACTCCAAAAATAAAAAATAGCCTAAAACCCAAAATCAAATTGAGTTAGTTTTGACTTTCTCGGCTTAGATATGTTTTTATAGTGGTTGTTTGGAGCCTCAACGTTGCATATCACAAACAAATACTATAAAACCTTTCTTATCTTTATGAACCCTTGTACACCAATAAAACATATATTGGTGGCTAAAAAAGAGTGAACGATGATTTTTTCTCTCGTCACCACTTCCAGTAACACCTATATCTCTCACTTTTTTAATCTGAAATTGAAAAATATTAAAATAAACTTGTGTATTAAATGTGATTTTTAAAATTTGAAAGGACCTAAATTGTATGAACTTCATTATTTTTAAAAATCAATGACCTAACTGTATTTTTCATCAAATCTCCAGCATGTTATTCATGTTATGCAACGTTTTCATTTCATTCCTTTTCATTTTATATTTGACTAAAAAAATCAGAAGCAATTGGTTTTTAATTAGAATTAAATTACACAAATAAAGTTTTAAGAACCAAAATAAATAGTATTTTGTGACAAAGTGAACCATTATCTCATAAGCTAAACAAGGATAGGGATTTCAACAGTAATGAGTAGTGTGTTTGTATTGTTCATCTAGACTCAGAGACACTGTGGATTGGAATGAAATTACTATTTCCCCTCTCTGTTTACTGTGTTTTTAGCCTTAGGGCCGGGGGTATTTTCGCTTTTTTGTCTCTCTGTGCACTGTGAAATAACCATAATACCCATGAATAAGACAAAAATGCAAAGTTAGTGCCAATGACATTATGGTTATTTCATATATTTTTTTAAATGGTTAAATACAAAAATACCCCCTAATAAGACAAAAATGAACAATAAACCCCGAGGTCAGTATGGTAATTGCATATTTTTTAAAATGGCAAAATACATATATACCCTCATATAAGGCAAAATCCAAGAGTTGGTTGTAGGGATGTGCCAGTAATTTACCATTTTTTTAATATATATTTTGACGCGGAACTGTTGGCATGTCGCCGAACATGCTGTCCGTTTCCGCGCTCAAACGTGTTTTGAATGACGCGTGTGGCGATTTTCGGCTTCCAAAAATACCCCACCAGTGTCTAGAATTATTCTCTGTCATGTTCTATTCCTCATGTGCACTGCGTGGGGGTCTAAGATGGTCGGAGACATATCGGTGGTCGGTTGAAGTTTTTCCCCTCCTGTGTGCGAAAATACCTGTCAGCCCTCGTTGTTTATTGACTTTTCATTGTAGTCCCTGATCTTTCGTTTGTGTTTTATGGACCTTATTTTTGTTATATAAGTTTTGATTTGTTTCAATTTGGTCATTTAATTGCAATTGATTATATATTTTTTTTCATTTCAGTCCTCGGTCTTTTAATTTCCCAATTGGTTTGAAATCTTTAATATTTTCGGTGTCAGAGTTTTTATTTGTTTCAATTGTATCTTTCAATTCAAATTGATTATATATTTTAGTTTCATTTCAGTCCCTAATCTTTTAATTTCCAGTTTTGTGTTAAATTTTTTAATTTTTTTGGTATCAAAGTTTTGATTTATTTCAATTTTTTCCTTTAAAAGAAATTTATTATATATGTGTTTTCCATTTCAGCCCTTATATTTTTAATCTTAGATTTTATTTTAATTTCTTTATTTTTTATATATATTTCTTAAATGGTTCTTATTTTTGCTATGTTTATATGTGCATGCTCTTAGTTTTTATTTCTAATTTTGATTATTTCCACTGTTATTAAGGTTTTTTTTACGTGATGTTTAAATTTTAATTTGTGTTGGTGATTATTTGAAAATTGATATTTATTATTTTTTCTCTTTTTTTATTTTTATTTATTTATTTTTCAAGTCAAATATTTTTTTAAAATCTAATAAGATTTATTTTTGTTTTGTCATTTATTTTTTTGTTTAATTGCTTTTTTTATTAATATTTTTAGGTATTGAAATTTATAATTATTATTGATAAGACATTCAAAATAATGATAATGATTATTTGTAAGTTTTTTTCTTATAAATATGTGAGACTAATTAAATTTTTTTATATTTATTTAATATTAGTGCCTTAAAATATATATATATATATATATATATATTGAAGAAAAAAAATAATATCAGTGTTCTGAAATACTTTTAATATAATAATATGTGGAATAAATCTTATAAAATAAAAAAATAATTTAATTTCTTTTTCTAACAATAATTATGGTGTCATCGATAGTATGGACAATAATAATTAGAATATGTATTATATTTATAATAATATTTATAATGATAGCTACAATAATTGTGACAATTTAACAACCATAATAATAACAATGACAATAATAATTGAAATAATTCATCAATTGATGTTATTTTTCTTAGAAATTGACTTTTGCGATATTCTTATGTATAATATTTCATATGTAATATCATATAAACAAAAAATATACGAAGTCACATGTAGACGAAACAGGTGGAAAAATTGGGGCAAATTATCTATAATAAAAAATATATGAGCCAATTGCCCTCTACTTCGCCATAGCTATAAACAAAAGTTTTAAAATGCAAAAAAATGTTAATGATCTTAGATGTTTTTTTTATAATGTTATATATCTGAGCAAAATAATCAGCCTACAAAACTTTCAGTTCTTACTATAGCAAAAATATTTACAATAATAATAATAATAATTAGTATATATTATGTTTTTATATATTCATTTTATTATGGAAAATGCGTATAAAATAATAATTATTAAACAATATTTACAATCCTTAGATTTTAGGTTGTTTGAATTAATAAATTACTTTTACAATATTTTTATGTATAATATTTCAGATCTAATATTACATAAACAAAAAAAAAAGGCAACACATAAATAAAATGGATAGACAAATTTTCTCAAATTATCTACAATTAAAAAATATATATACCACTTTCCCAGCATTTTGATTATAATATTTTTTTTAGACGGAAAAAAAACTCATTTATATCCTATTTTATCTATTATAATTTTATTAATTAAATATTAAAATAACTAATTATAATACGTAAAAAATTAATCAATTTTTTACATAAAAAAAATCAGCGCAGCACTCATGCAAATTACCTGACCCAGCATGGCTACAGTAGAAAGAAAACTTTCATTTTAAAGTTTCTTAAAATAATTTAACCGTAAATCGTAACAAAAATCACCCACCACCATTCAAACATAGAAAACACCGTTTCCCAAGGAAAAAAAATCACTAAAATGCAGAAAACAAAGAGAGACAAGAAGTTTAAGTAAGAAAAAAAAAAGTATCAATTGAATTCAATTTATTGAGCAACGAAAATGATGGTAGTTCTCTCTGAGAAGGAATTTTCGTTGCCATGTAGATGAAAAGAAACAGCAACGAAAATAAAAAGAGTGGCAAACACCAAGTTTTGAGCTCCGAGTATTTATTGAATTCAATTAGCCTCTAGGAGAACCAACGCTTCTCACAAATGGTAATTCTCTTTGAGAAGGACTTCTCCAAAACCCAGTTCCATAAAAAGTCTCCCACATCTCCTTCTCCAACTTCACCATAGCTTCCTCCTCCTTCAAGCCCGCCTCCTCATCGAACTCTGTCGATGAATCCTCAACAGAAGCCATTGGATGAATCTGTAATTCTGTATCATCATAAACACAGCCACAACTCTTCGTTTGTGGTGGCAAAAGGCCTTTCTTGATCAGCTTTTTCCTTCGTTTTCTTCTCAAAGCTCGGCGGATTATTCCAACAGGAACCTTGTAAACAGTGAGAACCAAAAGGTTAACTAATCCACATGGACAGCAACAGCATATTGCCGCACACTCTGCCGTTGTCCCTCCAGCTAACTCGCCAAAACCCCCGCTGCAGGAGGAGGAGGAGCTTGAGGAGCCGGCGTGTCCTAAAAGCGGCCGGCTCTTTATCAATGATTGTGATGATGGGAATGGCACAGAAGGGTGATTCTTGGCGTTGGTTTTGTTGGTAATGTTAATGGCCATTTTAACAAGAAACGAAACTGAAAAGAAATGCAGGTCTTGTTTTGATCTTGAAAAGGAGGCAAGGGAAGAGAATACACACAGTATCTTGCTCCAAGGATCTCTAGAGATGACTCTTCTCTAGAGATTAGGAGCTAGAACCCTGGTATAACTCCATGGATTTGGATTAGCTTCAGGGTGTCCTTGACAGAGGTTTTTGCTTTATTTGGATACAACTCGTGTAGATATAGGACACAAAGATTGAATCAACAGTCCAGAATGCGAGTAGGAAGATTTTTTTTTTTTGATGGGACATGAGAGTTGTGGATTTAATTCAAAGGGATGATGACTCGGTGATCAGCTTAGGAAGTAGTTGGATAAATTGATGTCGTTTTGTGTATATAACTATAGTGAAAAGGCCTTTTTTTTTAGGGCAGGGGATGGGACAGCGCAAGGAGCCTTTAGAAAGGATGCCAATAATATGGATAGATGGGAATACATTCCAGGAGTAAGGTAGTGTTTGGTATTGCTATATTTTAGGAGTAAGATACTATTTGTTAATTTTGTTAGGGATTATATTTAAAAATATATTAAAATAATATATATTTTTTATTTTGCATTGGGTATGGTTTTTTTACAAAAAAGAAATTCGAGTTAATTGGATTAAACCACAAAATTCATGAACTAAATTATAAGACTAAGAAAACCTAATAGAAAGAAAGTTGAGATAAATAATAAATCTTAATTTCTAATAATTTTACTCTTAAATGATGATATTATATAAAAAAATGAAACTAAAAAAAAAAATTCTAATAATTTTTATCTTACGCGGAATTGTTTTGAAAGTCAACATGATTACACGCAAATGACTGATTAGATGTGCGTGTTATTTAGTTGACAAACTTAACCCGAGTAAAACCTAATTGGATCAACTCAAGAGTTTTTTTAATTTTCTTGTAAGATAATATTTTTAGATTTTATTTAAAAAGATGTTTTAAAAACTTTTTCTTATATAAAAACTCAAAACATCATGAAAGTAATAGAAAATAGCTACTTTTGTATTTTACTTTGGTGGCTAGAATTTTTATTATTATTATGATGATTATTTGTTGGAGAATATTGTGTTATCCCGAGGAAATCTTTTTTTCATGCGACATGGTAGCAATCAAACGATATTCATAAATAAATACATTCGGTTTTATTTTTTTCTTTTTAAAGTCAATGATGTTACATGATTTTTTAAAATTTTAATTATTAATTTATTTAATTAAACACAAGGTATCCACACCAGAACTAGAAGACTTGTAAAAACTTTGTTTTTCCAGGTAATTTCATAATAAATAATTTATCCAAATGGATCTTTCCATTGATGTTAGAAGACGAAATAGAGTGTTGGGTTTTTATGGAGTAATTTCCGAGCTCAACAACACAGATCGGTCACTCATGAAATTGAGAGAGGCATCGATTCTTCGGGTTGTTTAACTGTGTTTCAAATATATTTCTATTTTTTTTTAATTATTTATATATATATATATATATTTTATTATTTTTATACAATAATATTAAAAATAAAAATTTTAAAATATAAAAAATTATTTTAATATATTTTTAAATAAAAAACACATATAAAAACAATCAAAACACAAAATCAAAGCACGCATCACATGATCACTTATAAAAACAATCAAAACACAAAATCAAAGCACGCATCACATGACTGATGGTGAGCTCTACTGTAGCCTAGTAGAATCCTTATCTCCTTCGCATAAAATTAGCAGCACTACTAACGCGTGGAAGGCGCGTTAGGGTAAGCAAGAAATCTAAATTGTTCTCCGATAGACACGTGGGGTCATATTTGGCGTGTACATCTCATCGTTTGCGAGAACCAGATCTACACGCGTCTAGTAGTGATTATAATTTAATCAGGAGGTTAACAGATGTAAAATATAAATGTACGATGACGTCACTTGATTTAGATGCCAAGTACTTTAATTGTTTCACCAAGTGGCAAGCCTTGTAAAATATAATGATATGTTTCTGTTATTTATTAACGGAGAGACTCTCTCACGCAGCCTTCCTCAACATTGCGTGGGCTATAAAATCATTGGATCCACTACGGCCGTCATCTCCGTCTAGTTTTCTACGTAATTGCAGAAACTGAATTAATTTATATAAATTCCGGCACACACCTCACTTAATTTATTTAAAGTTTTAAACTATTCGACGATGATTCACGCTGAGAAATTAAATACGTAAGTGCATTTCTTGCTCATGTTTAAAATTGAATGTGAATTTGTGATGACACGTAGGGAAAGCCACTTCAACAAGGAATGATGTGACCTACAGCTGGCTACTGCCCTTAAAATTCAGGGAACACATCAGACATTGACTGGTTCAAGTCGGTTTTGTAATTATTGACAAGTTGATTTAATAACACATGAATTTAACGTTTTCATTCATTACATATATTAAAATGATATATTTAAAAAAAATAATTATTTTTGATATCATTATATCAAAATAATCTAAAAATATTAAAAAAAATTAATTTTAAACAAAAAATAAAAATATTTGTTTTCAATAATATTTTTAAAACGTAATGATAAAAAAATAATTAATTAAATCCACTGTTGTTGTTGTGATCGATGAAATTGCGTCAAGGAGTAGCCCTTATCCTAAACTTCAAAATACAGTGCATTTTATTAACCTTTTTCGGGCAACAGTTTATTGCATGCACTTGTTTCTTCTATTAGGCTTTTTTGGTGTGTATTTTAAGAAACAAATGCCTTACTTAAGAGAGCAATTCCATGAAGATGATATAGAGTTTTCATCTGTAAAAAAAAATCAGGGGCTTGGAATGGTTTTGATAATTTAGTTTAATACTAAGATCTTAAACTGATTGGAGAGTTTTTATATTAAAAACATGTTTTGTAAGGCCACTATGGTGTTTTTTTAGACGATTTGGGCCTTGATTTTTTTGACATATAAAGGGTATGTTTGGGAGGGCGGTTGCGGTTGTTTTTGAAAGTATTTTTCATTTAAAAATACATCAAAATGATATTTTTTTTATTTTTTAAAAATCATTTTTGACATCAGCACATCAAAATGATTTAAAAACATAAAAAAAATTCATTTAAAATGATTTTTTTTTAAATTTTAGGGAAACGACGGTACAAACACAGTCACAAACAAATTCAAAGACGACTAAATTTTGAACCCCCGGATGACAAGTCATATGTCCAAGTGGATGACATATCATCCATACTTTAAAAAAAAACAGAATAGAGTGGATGACATGTCTTTTTTTTTTCGAGAAAAAAAAACAGGTATACGTGTTAGACCCTTGAAGTGCTCCAAGGGTGATTAGTTTAGGTCAGACACTCGGGCCCCTCTCCCTTGTTATGTTTATAAAACTTTTTAAATTGATTTATTAAAATAAAATTCAAATAATGATCTAATTATGCCATGACTTTCTAAGAACATTAGAACTTTTATGGTAATATTTATAATAAAGTCTCTATGATATTATTTTTAGATGTTTATTGGCTAGGACAAGTTGGGAAATAAGTTTACATGATCTTAAGATTTTAACCTTGATATGTTTTTTTACTTATAAAGATGGTCAAATTTTGTACCCATGGATGATAAGTCATATGTGCAAGTGGATGACATGTCATCTACACTTAAAAAAGTAACATAATAGGATGGATGACGTGTCTTTTGCTTTCTGAGAAAAATAAAATAAGTTCAAGCATGCAGGTCAGGCCCTCCAAGGCTCTTAAGTAGAATAGTTAGGCCACGCACTCTAGTCCTTGCTTGCAAGCCTAGGTTTTTTTTTTTTTTTTTTTGAAATGGGTGATCCAGAGCCGCTGGCCCCTACTAATTCCATGTCCTATTTGTTTGCCTTGCTGCAATGTTTATAATAATAAAAATTAAATTGACTTATTGAAATAATATTTAAACAACGATCTAATTATGTCATGACACTCTAAGAAAAGTATAACTTCTTATAATAATATTTATAATTATATATCAACCTAGAAAGTAGATTTTTTAAATATTATATATATACGCTTACTATTATTAAAAAAGAACACAATATCTATTTTATTATTTTATAATTTCATATAATATCTTCAAATTTTTATATTTGAAGATATTTTAAAATGATGGATTCATGTTTTTTGTATTATAAAAAAATTGATTAAAGAAACATAATAATAGATATTCGAGGAAAGGATGTTGTTTGTTATTGGTTTGTTGCTCTTTGATTAAGTCATGTTGTTAATAAATAAATAAATAAATAAATAAATGTTATTCTTACAATACAAAGAATTATACGAATGAGAGAAGAAAGTTTTTACTAATTGTTTTTCTTTATAATTTTAAACACTGTTTTCTTTATACTCGTATTACCCAAACGAGTCTGGTTAAATTATGATTGAAATTGTTTTTTGTAATATTTTTTATTTAAAAATATATTAAAATAATATTTTTTATTTTTTTTAAATTATTTTTGACATTAATACATGAAATGAAATGATTTAAAAACACTAATTTTTTTAAAAAAATATAAAATAAAAATAATTTTTTTTGAAAAAAAAAACATAGTCATAATATAGTATAATCTCCTTCCAGTGCTGTCGTTTGGGCTTTCAATTTCAAAACAATTATAGGGAGATAAAAGAGTCTTGCATTGAGATTTGGGCTTTGAATGTCCTTTTATATTTCTTTCAATGTCTGCTAGTTACTTGGCAAAACAAGGGGAAGTTATTAGCAATTTGGCCATGAAAAATGTAGACAAAAATGGAAAATTACATCTGGACTTGCTTTCATGGAATCTCTTTATTGTTGCTAAGAGAAGTGAAAATTATAGACAAAACAGTTCATATAAATTTTCAATTTTTATAATTAATCTTGTCAAGAGCAGCACAAGACTTGCAGATATGACATGCTTTACAGTTGAAAGTTGAAACCACTTCCAACATTTTCTTCTTCGTGGAAACGAAGCTTGGGAAGTTTTTCGAAAGAATAATGTGTCTAATCCACCAGATGAACGCTTGCCAAGCACTTATCGGCAAATGGCAGTAACCCCAAACATCCTTGCAAGAACTGAAAAGCCTGCGCGATCAAGAAATTCAAAGCATTTAAAGGGAAAGGAGAGGGCACACTATTGCAGGAGATTTGACTGTCGATTCTTCTGGAGAATTGAAAACGCTGATTTTTGCGATGCCAATGTAATGCATAAAGAGAAGGTCAAAATCTGCAAAATATCAGAAAATGCACACCTTGAAAACTGACCCCGATAATAGAACATGGAAGAACAGAGAACTGCAGGGCATCCCAGGAAGATTTTGAAGATCAAAAACAGGTTTACAGATTGTACCCTCTGTGGGTTTTGCACTTGAATGATTTCTTTATACAAGTTTAGCCTGTTAAGTGCCATCGTCTCCATCATAACGGCTCTAGTCTAGAACAATGTCCTCCATTTTGGAGACCTGGGTGTTACCTGTGGATATCTTTATGCGTCTCCTACGATATTCTTTGTTATTGGATGATGGCTCCATTACATCATCTGCAAATCGCACCCTCTTCTTGTCCTGACATGATCTCCTTGATCCTGTCGATTTAAACAGAGTTAACTTCGATAAAGTTTTGAACATTACTTTAGTTTTCTGTTTCTCTTTTTTATCAGGGAAAAATAATAATCACAGACGTACCCTCTAATTCAAATTCCATCTGCTTCATGAAATCGGAGAGGAGACGTTTGTGGATTTGACGTGCAATGAGAACCACACTTCCGGAAACTGCAAAGGCAGCCATGATACCAATCCCCATGTAACCTGCCATGTTCTAGTTTATGTCTCTATCTCAATTGGGTTAGAACTTTTCTGTCCCAAACGCTATAAAAGGCACTTGATTTGATGAGTTCAGTAGACAAAACCATGGAAAAAGCCAAAGGTTTGAAAAGAAGAGTGGGGAGATACGATAAACAGCGGTAGACAAGTGTTTCAAATGGAAGAATGGCTAAGTTAATGATATTAGTGGGGGGGGGGGGGATCGGACGTTCTATATAAGAAAATGACAATATCTGCCTCTAACTAAATAATAATAGACTCTCTCTCTCTCTCTCTATATATATAAGAAAAACAAAGGGATACATGAGTATCATGATGTATTATATATAAATATATGTTTTTAATATTTATAATCAATATTATTTGATTTTTTTATCACAATCAAACAATAAACAATAAATATATTTAGATAATATTTAAAAGGTACTCGTTGACTATTTCCACATGTATCTTGCAAAATAGATAAAGGAGAAAGATATTGAATTATAAAATCTCCTCTCTCTTTTTTTTTTTTTTCTTGCGATGCATTGAAACGGGCAAAAGATGCATCTACTACGGGTGGAGCACACAGACGCGAGTTATTCGATGGTTTGCTCGATGTTCGCTTTTGGTCAAGATGTTTGATTTATCACTTCGTGTGATTAGCAGTTGCCATATAGCATAGACTATAAAATATTTTAAGAAGAGTGGCGATATTTTATGGGTACATATTAAGACATAAGCTAAAAGAGCTCTTACCGTTCACTGTGCACTTAGACTCAGTGGCACTGTGGATCGGTCTTTTATCCTCCGTGCGTCGCGCGAGTTCGTCCACCCTATTTTTTTTTGTTTTTTCCTGATGTGAATAGTGTAATAACGCTCGGACCCCCGCTAATAAGACAAAAACACATTTTCAGCTGAGGGCTACGGTTGTAATTACACGCGTACGGACCGGTCCGGTCCGCCGGAACCCTTTTTTTTTAATATTTTTGAAAATGTGTTATGACGTCCGTAGCCCCCGAAACGACAAAATCCATCAATTCGTCTCAGGGGTGGTTTAGTAATTGGCCACGACGTTACTGTTCCCTTGCGTCAGCGCTGTCAGGAAGCCGCACGGGCGCGTCGGCGCTTTTCGTGACCTCGGTCGATTAAAGGCGGCGCGTGCGGCTTCATACGGCGGTTAAAATTTTTCCGCCGCCGGTGAAAACGATTCGCAACCCTTCCCTGAATCTCATGGAGTGGCGCGTGCGCTTAAAAGATCGACGTGGAGGCTCATATATTTGGTTGAACGTTTATGTCCTCTTTTCTCTCTCCTCAGCGCCGGAATCAATTTCAGTCCCCCGAGTTATTGTGCATGCACTTCAGTCCCTTGGCTTTTGTTTGATTTCTGTAATCCAAGTTTCGAATTCTTTCAATTTCGTCCTTTCATTCAAATTGATATATATGCAATTTGCATGTCAGTCCTTCTTCTTTGAATTTTTCGGTTTTCTATTAGATCCCTGAATTTTTTTAGTGCAGCAGGTTATATTGTTTTCAATTTTGTCCTTCATTTCAAATTCATTATATATTGCACTTTAATTTCAGTCCCTCTTCTTTTAAATTTTTTTCCTTTTAAATCTTTGAATATTTTTGGTACAACAGTATGAATTGTTGTCAAATTAATCCTTCACTTTAAATTAATTATATCTTTTATTGTTATTTTGGGCCTTATGATTTTAATTGTTCTTTTGAAATTGATTTCTTTTATTATTATTTATATATTGATGCATTATTCCCTATTATTGTACAAGTTCATGTATATATTTTTCTTTAATTTGGTTTTGGATATTTCTTTTATCTTTTCTTTTGTTGGGGTTTCTTTTTATTTAGTCTTCAAATTTTATTCCTGGTAGTAATCATTTGAAAATTAATTTTTTTTTAAAATCATAAATATTTTTTAAATGCTAACAATGATGATGATAATAATAATAATAATAATAATATTTTTTTTTCAATCACAAATATTTTTTAAATGCTAATAATAATAATAATAATAATAATAATAATAATAATAATAATAATAATAATAATAATAATAATAATAATAATAATAGCAATGCTAATTTTTATTTTTATTTTATTTTTTTGTTTTATCTTTTGTTAAAGTTTCTTGAATATTTTTAGTCTATCATTAATTATATGTTCTAATATTTATTGAATATTATCGCATAGGAATATATATAGGGAGAAGAAAACATGACCTAGGATTTTTTGAATAAAAAAAACTTAATATCAGTATTCTTAATTACATTTTATATAATAATATAATGAATTAATCGAATAACATAAAAAAAATATTATTGAATATTATCGCCTATAAATATATAGAGAGAGGAAAAAAATGACCTAGGATTTTTTCCTTAAAAAAAATTTAATATCAATATTCTTAAATACATTTAATATAATAATATCATTAATAAATCTTATAAAAAAAAATTTGCCTTTGAATTTAAATTTGGTACTCTTTTGTTTAAGTTTATTTCTTAAAAACAAATTTGCAATATTTTCATTTTTAATATTTTAAATATAATATTACCGGGGGGGGAATTAAACTAAAAAAAAAATTACAAATTTACTTAGGTTATCTAAAATTAAAAAATATACGGGTCACTTACCGTTTCGATTCATGTTATTTTTAGACGGCAAATAAGTCATTATAGCACGTAAAACAATTAAGTTCGTTTCTGGAAAAAAATTAAATATTTTTATTTTTAATGTGTCAGATCTAATATTGCTAGGGAGAAAATGGAACTCAAGAAAAATATATAGAGGGAGAGGAGAAATGACCTAGGATTTTTTTAACGACAGAAATTCATATCAGTATTCTTAAATACATTTAATATAATAATAAGATGAATAAATCTTATAAAATAAAAAACAATATTGGCTTCAAAATTAAATTTTGTGCTCTTTTGTTTAAGTTTATTTCTTGAAATAAATTTGCAGTGTTTGACTTTTTAATTATATATTTGTGTATTTATATCAAATTAAAATATGTGAAACCAATTATATGCTCTAATATTTATTGAATATTATCCCCAAAGAATATATAGAGAGAGAACAAAATAGCCTAAGATTATTCTTTAAATTAAATATATTATGGAAATTATGTCAAATTAATTATATATTTGTATATTTATGTCAAATTAAAATATGTAAAACTAATTATATGTTTGAATATTTATTGAATATTATCGCCTAAAAATATATTGAGAGAGAGGAAAAATGACCTAGATTTTTTGAAGGACAGAAATTCATATCATGTTTTTTTAAATATATTTAATATAATAATATGATTAATAAATCTTATTTAAAAAAAATATTGGCTTCAAGATTTAATTTTGTGCTCTTTTATTTAAGTTTATTTCTTGACAAGAATTTCCAATGTTTTCATTTTTAATATTTTAGATCTAATATTACTGGAAAAAAAAAACATCTCAAAAAAAAATGTTGACAAATTTACCTGCATTATCTACAAGTCAAATTAAAAAATATACAAGTCACTTCCCGTTTCCATTAGACTGTTCTTTTTAGACGGCAAATAAATAATTATAACACAAAAAAAAATTAAGTTTATGTTTTAAAAACAAATCACAATATTTATATTTCTAATATGTCTGATATTTATTGAATATTATCGCCTAAAAATATATTGAGAGAGAGGAAAAATGACTTTGGATTTTTTGAAGGACAAAAATTCATATAAGTATTCTTAAATATAATTATACTAACTAAATATCAAAATAATAAAATACAATACATATAAAAGCAATCAATTTTCTACATAGATAAAAAAAATCCGCCGCATCGCGCGGGTATACCGCTCGTATAGATACTAATGTGGATGATTTAAATTAAATGATTTAATCTATGAGAAAATAATTTATTCCGTCAACATTTAAATTGTATTTTCATCTGTATATAAATTATATTTTCATTTGTATATAAACGATTGATAGATTCTCCGATGGAAACCTGTCATACTGTTGTTTAAGTTTTTTGTTCAGGGTATTAGATCCGTTGGCGATCCAACCAACAACATATTCCGCCATTATATATATATATATGACAATCATTTTTCTTTCTATCAACCCGATCAACAATCTTCATCTCTCTTAAAACATGGAAACAGATCCCTCTTGACTCCACAATCTTCATTTGATTACAGGCCAATAGCTTTTTCAATCACAAATGAAAAGAAGAAGATGGAGGAGGAGGAGGAGGAGGAGGAGGAGGAGGAGGAGGGAAGATATTTAGGTCATTTGAACAGCAAAATGCCGTGAGAATACGTAGACTTCAAGGACCAACAGCATTTTCCTAGATTCTGTCAAATTTATCTGTCTTGGTGGGAGAAACAACCAGCAATGGACGACTCAAGCTGTCAAATTCAAGCGAGGAATTTCGGCCGGGATCAAAAACATGTCACTTTGATTGTATATACAGATGAAAATACAATTTAAATGTTGACGGAATAAATTATTTTCTCATAGATTAAATCATTTAATTTAAATCATCCACATTAGTATCTATACGATCGGTATTTTCATCTGTATATAACTTTGATATATACAATACATATAAAAGCAATCAACATTCAAAATAGCTTCACCATATATATATCCATTTCAACAAAGACACAGAAAATCATAATAAACTAACATAGAATATGGAACAGGTCTATATAACTTTGATCTAAGAGTCAACTTTTTTTTCCTGGATTTTACAACTATGACCACCATTTGGAATTGAAACCTTTGTTTTTTTACTATAAATAAAATGCGCTTAGCAAAACAACACTGAGCAAAAGATAAGTAGCTGCTTATTATAAATAAAAAATAAAGTCAATGGCATAAACATATCAGCAAATTCTCATTAAACTGGTATAATTATATCAGCACCATTACAGCAAAACCAAAACCATGGCATAGTCAGTAAATTCCACTACAACTAACTTAACCTTCTTTTCTTCAGAGTACCTATGAATGTCAAAAATCATCTCCACCTTTTTTTCCCAATCTAAATAAGCTTTCAGATCAGTTTTCCCCTTAAAGGTTGGGATTTTTAACTTAATACTACCCAAATTTCGGTCTATATCTCCCAAATCATCAAAATCCCTATGTGGCCGAATATGTCCCCTCCTTAATCGATTCTCATACCGCTCTCCCCTATGTGTACGGAACCCACCACTACGATTAAGACATCCTCGGCTTCATCTGCAGAGTTTCCAGCAACACTCTCCTCTTTCCTAGCTTCTCTACCCTTTTTACTTCGTCCTCCATCAGACCTAGTCTCTAATTTTTCAATCCTATTCATCAGCTCACCAAACATAAATTCCATCCGTTGTTGCATTCTCGAAAACCCATCTTCTTGGATTTCACTGATCTTTTGTGGCACACTATTAGAAGACTTTTTTTTTTGAAACCTGCATGAAAATCGTTAGCAAAAAAATCACCTCACACACTCATGTTTCACACAAATTTATAGGCTTTTCACTCGAATATGCTCCCTATGCCTTTTTCTACTAAAATTGCCTTTCTTTAGTTCTTGAGATCACTTAGCAACAATTCAGAAAAAAAAACAACCAACTAAGCAATGAACTTATAAATTTGATATAAACTCTAGAAGTAAGAAATTATAAAACTAACAAAACGAAACTCGATGACAAATTCACGAATATCAATTCGAATTTGTATGAATAATATGATGATTTGAAGACACGGACAAAAAAA
The DNA here is from genome assembly GCA_009078335.1 of Salix brachista. Lineage (NCBI taxonomy): Eukaryota > Viridiplantae > Streptophyta > Magnoliopsida > Malpighiales > Salicaceae > Salix > Salix brachista. The sequence continues at coordinate 15,932,753 of CM018577.1, read as the reverse complement.
ATCAGAAAAGAGTGAAACAATTTTGAATTATCAAGAATCAAGTATTTAATTCAAGAAAATTCCAGCAACTCAAGAAAATCAACTAAACTACCCAAATTTTCAAGGAACACAAACAAGACTACTAAGTGGAAGACCAACCAATTTCCCAATGATCAAAGGTTTTCTCAAGCATGTATTTATATATGTATAGTTGATTCCTAAATAAATAAAAAATGATTTTCTTTTTCTTCCTTTTTTATTCTTTTTTTTTTTGTGCGACAACAATCAAGATTTCAAGATCAAACACTTTTTTTGGGATCTATATATGTATATATTTTGGCAAGAACACAAACTTATGATTAAGTGTTGAACAAAGCAATAACAAACAAGATCCCTATTTTATTATTATTATTATTATTATTATTATTATTATTATTTTGGTGGCCGAATCTATCAAGAACAAAACAAGGTGATACAAAGATGGAGAAAAAAACAACAACGAAGAAATCGAAGGAACTCAAAAGAAAAGTTGATACTAAACAGAAGAGGAAGGAGCCACTACAATGCAATCCTGACAAATCCGTTTCCTTTCAAAGATTGTGGTCTTTTGAAGATGAGATTGTTCTGCTAAAAGGTATTAAAATCTTCGAGAAGGTAGAAATTCCTCCAGGTAAAGAGAAACAAAAAGCAGATTTGTTTTTTAAATTCATTAAAGATGATATTCACTTTAATGTGTCTAAAATACAATTAAACAGTAAGATATCTAAGCTTAAGGATATGTTTGTGAAGAATATGATCAAAAACAGGTGTACTTTTGACAACCCAGATAAGCAGAATTTATATGATTTATTAAAATTGATATGGAAAGAGAAAGCTGAAGGTAGTAATGAAGTGATTGCAAAGGAAGTCAAAGTTAGTGACAATGATGAAGCGATCACAAAGAAACTAAATGCACTAGAGTCTTATTTTGAGATGGATGACAAGGAAACTGAGATGAAAAAATATTTCGTTACAGGACTAACTTTGTTAGAGGGATCGGGAAAAAAAGAGATGATAGAGAAGTATTGGCAGTGGTTTCTTTGCAAGAAGAATTTGGTTGGGAAACAGAATGGTATCATTAGAAAATATTATAATTTAATGATGTCAGCTTATAAAACTTACTGATGTTATGGCAGATGACAAGTTTTCTTTTATTTTATTTGTAAGATGTTTGGAACGGTATTAATTGTTGTTTTTATTTTTATTTGGATAACTACTCTCTAGGTGCTTTCTTTTTCGTCGGGTAAAGTGTTGCGTTGTGCTTGTTTTCAAGAATTGCATCTGATTTAATATTTTACATGGTTGAGAGGGTTTAACCTCTGACATATACTGTGAAAATTGTACTCGTGGTGCTGAACAATGGCAATGAGCCTGAAAACTGGCTTCTGTATTACAAAACACGAGAAAGAAAGGAGACGGAAAAGTGGCTGGATGAGAAAAATATAAAAGGCGAATGAGGCTTAAAAGCCGTTGGATTTCGAGTTATGCATGAGTACCAGGGGCATAATCGTTTCTTCACTGTTTCTTCACCCTTGTCCGATTAATAATAATAATATTTGGTACTTGAACTCGTTGAAATTTCCAATTGTGGTCCGTGTTTTTATTTTGTCTTGCATTTATCCCTGCAATCTTTCTTTCTGTTTTTCATCGAGTCAACGTAAATTAAAGCCCATGAAATGGAGGTCAAATATGTATACAAATAAAAAGGTAGTTATACTCTAAACAGATAGAATAATTAGAAATCAAACGAGATACTTTGCCTGGCCCTGCACTGGGCTTTTTTATATACCAAATTAATTCATTGTTATGTGTATTTTCATTGGTTAGCTAAATAATTAATTGATAAAATTGTAATCGATAAAATCCATTAAAAATGAGTTATTTGCTTTTTGCATTAAAGTGATTGAATGTTGCGTATGTTTTATCTGGTTGGTGAATTATTTCACCAGCAAATCATAAAATTGCAATTGATTAAATGTAGCACAGATAACCGATTTACTTTTTACAACAAACAATTTAATTATTGGTTGTGTTTTAACTGTTTCCACAATGATTGCAATCAAATAAATTCATTAAAGATTAGCCTGAATAGTGATGCTTGAGAAAAAAAATGGTTTTGGGCACGACAAAGCCCTAGTAAGTGGCTAGTATTATTTATAATTTAAAAAAAATGTTTCTTGCATGCGCAACAAAATAATTAGTTATTTATAATTTAAAAAAACTATCTTTTATGCGTTGAAAAAAATATGGTTCCGACCATGACAAAACGTGGATAAGTGTCTAGTATTATCTAGTATTTATTGAAGTGGGGAAATAGTGTAGCTATCCATCATATTTTGAAAGAATAGATACAATGCTTTTCCCAAATGATTTAGCTTGTAAGATAATAATATTTTCATACACTATTTATATATATACTAGCCAATGCCCCTGCATTTAAAACACTCTCTCATATTCAATAAATCAATTATATTTAACTCAAGAATATTTTTTTTGAAAAATAAACTTAGCAAAGAATAAAAAATAAAAAGACTTGAGGTAACCCATTTAAATAATAAAAAATGATAAAACAAGCCCATAGAAAAGCATGAAAAACTAAATTGAGCTCGATAATTAATTAAATAAATAAACATTGAATGGTAAAATAAATAAAAAACAATACATAAAATATTTCAAAAGAAAAAAACCTAAAGCACCCAAGGCAAGCCTCATAAAACTAGGTTAATTTTCAAAGTTTGCAACTCATAAAGCTGGTTAAATATTGAAGAATTAATCCAGGTAATAAAATACCAATTTTGAAAAAAATTCTAAGAAAAAAAACAAGAATGAGAATGAAATATATGAGGAAAAGAGCTTAGAGAGGGTGGAGTGAAAATAATGAAACTCTAAATTTTATACTATAATACAAAATAGCAAATAAAACAATGTGAATCAAGTTTGACAAAGCAAAACAAATTAAATGATGATGAAATCAAAAAACAAGATCTAATTCAATAAATTATTTAAAAAATATATATATAACCAAAAGAACATGGAATCAATAAAAAAAAGAACTAGAATTTATGGGGATGAATTGAAAAATGAGGTGGGAGAGAGCAAACACCAAGAAAAAGAGAGGGAAAAGAAGAAAAGAAATGACATGTGGTGATAAGCTGAACCTCCTACCAGTGTATGTGCCACATACCCAAATGGAAAATAAACAAAAAAAGATCATTGGCAATCCATTATGAACATCGCCACACATAAAAAAGCTTGTTTGGACAGTTTAACTCCAGCCGCAAAATTGATAGGTGAAATATATGTCATGTCAATTTTATCTTTTGAAACAAGATATCTCATCAAAGCACAAAAAATTTCATCATTAATCACCAATGCTTAACTTCTTTCGGTTTCAAGCTTCATCAACATAAAATTTTAAGGACAAAAGAACTCTTCTCTTTTCTTTTTATTTTATTTTTTTTCTTTTTTCTTTTTTCTACTTTGACAACTTTGCTCATATTTTCATCAAACATCACTTTTATTTTTATTTTTACATAATTTTCGACCACAATTCCATGAGATATCAAAAGGTATATGTTATACAAATCCTTGCCAGTGGAAAAGGAAAACATATAAAAAGTTAAGGCTTACACATGGATAAAGCAAAGAAAAAATAAACAAGCTCAAAAAAGGCTCACTAGGGATAATATGTTTTAGGTTGGTTTTTTGGTTTAAGGGGTTAAAATTTCTAATGCCTTTATCATCTTCATGTACATATGTAATACAAATGTAATCTCAACAAGATATGAAGCAAGTTTTAGAGATACTTATCATTGAAAGAATGCACAATTAAAGAATATTATTGAAGGCTCAAAAACTTACATTGGTATAACACTATAAATTCAACATGACATATTCTCAAAGTCAATCCCTAAACCAATTAAACACTAAAACTTTCATATTCAATTTATAATTTCATCTCTCAACTATTTTTCATACATAATACTCATATTCTCATAAACCAATGGAAGTTCAAAAGATCAAACATAGATTCTTTATTATTGGGATGTTATAGAAGTCTAATTAGGGTAGGGAATATGGTTATGCTGCTTTATTTAAGCATGAGAAAACAAACTCAAAGGAGGACAGATTATTCAGGGAGTAATTGGAGATGCCGAAAGAGTAGGCTCCAAAAACAGTAGTGTGAGTGACCGACTAACCTTTCTAACATTTGATCAATAAATGGAAGGGGAAAATGATCTTTGCGAGTAGAAGAGTTCAACTTTGTGTAATCAACACAAACTCTCCACCCAGTTGGCATGCGAGCTGAAACCAATTCATTATTCTGATTTTGTACCGATGTAATTCCATATTTTTTTGGGATGACATGCTCAAGTCAAGACTAATCCACACGCTATCCGAGATGGGGTAGATGATGCCAACATCTAACAGCTTTAAAACTTCATCCTGTACAACCTCTTTCATGTCGGGGTTCAATTGCCTTTGCATCTTAACGGTTGACTTCAAGTTCTCCTCCAGAAGTATATATATAATTGAGCTCCATCAAGATCAACCTGAAATAAAAATCTAAATTAAAAGTTTTTGATAAAAATAAAAAAGAACATAAAGATTAAAAAAAACAAAGATAAAAGTAGAGAATCCATCTTTTATCTTCAAGGAATTTCATTACTATCCTTCATAATAAAGCAATCACATTTGAAACTAGAAAGTCTTTTAGGTAGCATTGAATTATTATCTTAGAATAGAGAGACGGGATAATGAAGACAAAAAAAGACATGTCTTTCATGCATTTCTTGTTTTGAAAATACAAAAACTCATTATTAGCATATTTTTAAGAGTGTGTTTGAGATTGTTTTTTTTAAAAAAAAATTATTCATAAATATATCAAAATAATATTGTTTTTGTTTTTTTAAAAAATTATTTTTAACATCAACAAATAAAATAATCTAAAAACACAAAAAAATAAAATAAAAAACTGTCATTTGTTTTTCAAAAATACTTTTAAAATACAGTGTCAATCATACACTTAAACTATCCTATAAACATATTAATTTTATACTTATGTCTCTTTAACCGATTATTTGTTTATCCCTGTTGTCTCTATTTTTCCTATCATAAGATAATAAATGAATCTTACCTTATCAAATTTATATATACAATATATAACATAGACTTGCAATAACATTTTCACTCTGTAAAAGTCGAACACTGGCTTCATCATCAATTAAAGAGTTAAAGTAAAAACACAAAATCAAAATATGATTATACTATTTTTTTTTCTACTGCATTTATCGATAAAAGAAAAGTAAAATAAAATACATTCTAAGCGTGGAATATCACATAATTCACATCAAGTCTCCACAAACCCAATTTCATGCAAGAAAAAAAAACAGAACTAAATTAAAACTTTGTATATAACATGTTGAAACAGAATTAAAGATTATGAATTGCATCATATTCAAGTAATCCTAATTTAATTAAAATAATTTAGATAATTACCTAAATTTTGTAAATCAACAATAAACACCTAAATTAGGAAAACTAATGGGTAGATCCAAACAACACAAAAGACATAGGTGATTATCAAATTAAAAAAAATCATTTTATTTTGAAGAACCATGTTGTTAATGTAAATCTTTTAAATAATATAATATGACCTTTTTTATGTGCACTCCAATATAAAGAATCATGTTAACAACCTATTTTTAATATATTTAATAGTAATATTTTTTACTTTTTTTTAGAAAAACAAATTAATAAATGTCATAGAGATGAAAGAGAAAAAACGTTTAAATAATTTATTTTAATGCTTTTGATTATTTTATAGATATATAGAAATGATTTTTTAAAAATAAAAAATATTTTTTAAAAATAAAAAATATTTTTTAAAAATAAAAAATATTTTTTAAAATAACTACGAATCTAAAAAATAACCCAAGATATCGTAACTTTATTGTGGGGTTTGCCTCCTGTATTAGTCGAACGTTGTCAGGTTGCTTGTTTTAGTCAATCAATATATATAGTTATCGACTTGGCAACATCAAGGGTCTATAGCTCAGTGGTAGAGCATTTGACTGCAGATCAAGAGGTCACCGGTTCGAACCCGGTTGGGCCCTTTTTGCTGTTTATTTTTTTCTTAATTCATTATTTGAAATTGCTTTAATAACACCATGGGCTGGTCTTTCAGATTTGGTCCATACAAACTGGGCCCAAGTACCCCTTGAAGCCGACCTTGACTCTAACAATGACATGTCGTTCGAGCGGCAACTTCTTTCACAATCTTTATTATTAATCTCCAACATACCACCTACATTAGTAATACTAGAAAATCACTTGAGATATTAATCATATTCATTTATCATGTAATAGTCGATCCCCATAAAGTTGATGTTCATACAAAAATGATCAAATTACAAAGCTGAAAAACACCATTTGATTAATTTTATTGTGTTCGAAGACAGTTATGAGCTGTCTGCATCTGAGCTCTGGGCTGTAAGCACAATCTAGAACAGCCAGGTTGATTGATCTTTAGCTCCTCCTGATCCTTCCAGCCAAGTTTCATGCACATGCATGTAAGTTGCCCCAGAAACACCGTCCTTCTAAAACACAAAGAGGAAGAAGATCATGTGAGGGGAGAATTCTTGTTTTAGCAGAAACTCATTGATTGATCTCGAGGTTTACCTTCATATTTATTATACAGGTGATCACACAACCTTGCTGATCATCGCCTGCAGGAATTGCCACATAATTTAGGAGAAATGAAGAGATTCCCGTTATCAAAGATTTTACTTAGCATGTCATAAATTAAAATGGGCATGCAGAAAATCTACGCCACTAAAGAATTACAAAAAACTCTACAATTAAAAGCATAGCTACAAGAAATTAATTGTCTGCAAACCCGATTGCCAGCAAAGATTTTCCAACACCACCTCCAAGAACTCAGTCAAGTGCATTGAAGGTGTTGCACCAGATACAATACCACTAAGTAACTAAGGATTCTACAGGTATATTTCAAAGGTTGAGCTGGTCCATGTTTTAAGCGATTTTCCATTACTACTGAGTGTCTAGCTAACTCCCTTTATCCTGTCCAGGTGCCAGACAGGCTATTTTAAGGGAAAAATCGAAAAATCTGGGTGACAGCTCTCATAGAAGCTCAGACAAATGAGGAAACTGTAGAACCATTAATCATAGGGAGGAGAGAGTAAAACAGTTTTATTGTTGTCCATAGCAGATATGATTAATTGTTCTGTGGATGTTTTTTTTTTTCCTAGCAGCTAGTATGTTCACTCTGACCATGGCTTTTGCCAAATAAAGCACCTATAGGATTCTAACCCCAAGTCAGAATAGAGAAGATCAGTGGTTGTAGATCTGTTTGTCACTCGCCTAAGCAGGTCAAGTTCTAAAGGCTCCTCCACCCTGTTTACAGCTATCCATGCCAAGGCATTTGTATGCTATGATGAAAAACCAAGAATCCAGTTGAAATGAGATCCCTGATTAGTTGAAGAACATTGTGCAAACCAACTACAGCTGAAGAAGTATACGTTAAAAACTTAAAAACCTTGCATTCGGACAAATCAGAAGAAATTACATAGATGGCATCAAAGAAAAGAGCAAAGTGTACCAGCAGTCTAAAACAGTGCAGGAATATATCATAAAATGCATGGGACATTTTATAATCAGCATTATTGATAATGCAATCATTATCATTTGGAGGTCTCACCTGATAATTCCCACTTGTTGAACTTTACTAGCCACGTATCCAAACCAGTCTGTGTGGACAGTACCCGATCCACCCAAACCCGAAATTTTTGGCCCTGTTTGTCACCATAGTAGCTCCTCATTCCATTTATAGCATCACAAAGAGAAAGTTCAGTACCAGATGGGTGGATAAGAATACCAGATGAATCCTGTCAAAAAAAGGAAAAAAAATTATATCAGGCTAACTGGAAAGGGAATCTGGAAAGCAAAACATATGTTTCTGCTCTAAGATGAGTGAATTCATGGACACCAGCAAATAAGATGATGGTGGATATGTTATAATTTATCAGATGTAAGAGATTAATTAATTGATTCTGCTCTGCACTTTCTGAGAAATTTCACCTTCTAAGAGACAACTTTCAGGCCCCATTTAATATGGATATTAATTTATCACGTTTGCTTGACAATGCTTGCTCAATGTATTTTAGAATAGATCCACCCCCAGACCTTGACTCCAGAGGTAAGTGGGTGGATTAGTATTTTCAAGGTGAGCCTCCTCCGATTCTTTAAATAAATTCACTCTTAAAACAAAACAGACAAATTCAACCGTTCAGATTGTATGGAAGAATGGGATAAAAAACTGAACAGTCTCAAGCTTGCTTTTCTGTTCATCAGCCACAAGGCTGTTCATGTGGAGAACAAGTATCAAAAGCTTACACGGTTAAGCACAACAGCTCAAACTTTAATTTATGACAGTTTAACAGTATTAGCAATATATTTATCCTCCTGAAAGAAAAGCAAAAGAACTTAACCAAACAACCATGACTGGATAATGCATAGCTGGAAAACCATCAACCTCAAAAGAACATGAAATGCAGATGAATCTAGTGTACTGTTTATACCATGAAAGAAAAGCAGACACGAGCCATGTTTGCATAGTAGTTAGATAAGCCTAATCCTTAAAGGTTAAAATACATCACAAAGAAAAAGGAAAGCAATAAAGTCCACAAAACTTTTATAGAGTAGCACAAAGTAAAAAGAAGAGAGGATAGAAACATACACAATCAGCTTTCACGCTTGCCAAATATAGCTCAGAGTTTTCGACCTCTGCACGCCTCCATCTTTCATAGAACATGAAAAATCTCACTATTTCACTACTGGCACTGACATTTTCCGACTCACAGTCTGAAAGGTTGGTTATATCTCTTGGAGAAGCACTGGGACCAAGGTTAAAATGACCAATAGCTTGTATGATCCCAGCTGCACACCTCTCAGTTGCGTGGATTACTTTAGGATTGTCTTTGGCATTTTCAGCATGCCACTGCAACAACTCTTCTTGTGCATTACTAACCTGGACAGATAAATCAATGAATGAATAGTTAATAGAAAAATGACCTAAGTGAGCAACCACAATTTCCCAATGAAGTGACATGGCAGAACATAAATACCCACCATCACTCCATGAACATCTGGTATGCTGAACAGCTCAGCATCATTTCCAGAATCACCACAGACAAGAGTATTGGCAGGTAGTTTTCCTTCAGTCTTAAACTTCTTGTGTAAATAAGCAAGAGCTTGCCCTTTGCCAGCACCTTGGGGTAGTATATCCAAGTCCATTCCACCGCTATAAATTATCTTGACATCCAACTTGAAAGAAAAAAAGAGAGGGGGGCAGAAGAGAACAGATTTAGACTTGTACTAAAAAGAACACAAAATCATGGGACAAGGAAAAAGATCCCAAAACTAGAAACTCACCCCTCGTTTTGCGAATATCTCTGATAGCACCTTCGTCACATTCTGAGCATTGGCTTTATCAACATAAAAGCTGACCTTGTGAGGCCTTTGCTCCGTTTCTGACTGCATTACCCCATAGATTTAATTTATTCAGAGATTTCAAGTTGCCAAACTGTTTTCTTCAATATACAAAACTATACGTTCATTTTCAAAGCAATAACCACAATCAGAGAACCAAATCCCGTAAGTGTTTAACATACCTGAAGAGTAAGTTCAGGAAACTTGCCTGCTTCCTCAGTGACTATGTTCCTGTCCCATTTCTGATTCAAAACTCCAACCCAACCATCATCAGGCACCATAGTGGTGCCATACGTGATCTCAGTTCCCACAGACATTATGGTTATATCAGGTGTTAACATGGGTTTCTCTTTTCTCAACTGCTTGTAAAGCGTAGGTGATCTTCCAGTGGAGAAAACTAGCAGAGAATCATTACGATAACAGGCCTCCCATAAGGCATTGAACCTAAGAAGAGACATGTTCTCGGGATCATGATGATCAACCTGCGACAAGAGCACATTGTCCAATAAAATTACAGCAGACACAAGAATATAAATGAAACAAGCAGAAACCAAACAATCACGAGACCAACCATTGTGTGATCAAGATCCGAAACTATCATGAGGCGAGCGGTAGCCTTGAGCCTATCCATCGCTTCTCTATCCCAAACTTTATCCCTGTACCAAAAAGGTTCGATTTAACTATAGCAACCAGTATCAATGACATGCTTCACTATCAACTCAAGCCTAAGGTATTATATCCAAGAAAACAAATATTAATTTGGCAATTATGAAATGCCATCAACTTAAAAGAAGAATCACTAATATTGGATATTGAAGGTGCAGTAAGAATTGAAAAGTTTCATATTTTCGGCTATCCATCAGATTTGCACAAGTACCAACAAAGCAACGAGTAAAGTTCGTTTTGTAGCCATAATTTTAAGGGTAGACTGGATATATGATATTGTAAAAGAAAAGGTAAAGAGAAGAAGAATATATTGTAAACAGAACTGGTAACGCCCCCCATATAACTAAAATAAAGAAAAGCTAGAGAACCAATAAACTGAATTCAAAAGCATGAGACACTCATAAAATGAATTAAATAGCAGAAAATCGGAGACCATGAATTACTAATCAATCAAAAGAACAAGTAACTCAAAACTTTTCCATTACCAAAGGTCCTAATATAGCTGAAACAAATGAAATTCAATTTCCTTTAAAAACCCAACATCAGTAAGAACCGAAAATAAAAATCACATCTTCCATAACTTCACCTCTCTTTTTTTGTCCTTCAGCACACTAACTCAGCAACCAATCCAAACGATACACTAAAAAAATAAAACGAACCCAGAAAAAGCATCTGCATAATCTAAAAGCAGCATAAACAAATAAATGAAAAGATAAGAGCTTTTGGAAATGACGATCGCCACTGATACAAAACTGCAGGGATTTTTATTATGGAACTGAAAACCAAAGAAACTAAAAACAAATAGAAGGAAAAGATTATAGATTTGTACCCTTTTCTTGATATTCTGTGCTGGTAATGATGTGATAATTATAAAGATGGAGTAGAGTTTTGGATCCAAATTCGTTGGCGCTTCTTTTGTGAAGTATAAGACAGATAATCCTAAAAAACAATGGACTGAGAGAAAGAGAGAGAGGGTGACTGGGAGAGTGAAAAAGAAAAATACATCAGACAAAACAGTTCATTAAGAACTTTGTTTGGACACTTGTCACAAAAAGAGATGGACGCATGGATTAGTGGGGGCCAATGATTTGCCTTGACGGTTATGGTGGAGCTTGCTGGTGATCTTGTTCGTGTGGTCGAAGAATGTGTAAGGATAAATTGGGAAGAAGGAATAGCACAAATCATGCATGTCGGAGAAGAGATAAGCATATGCTTTGGTAGGTACTGTTCGCCAAATATGTTCTTATTGCTTTTTTTCCTTTATTGGACGTATTTAATTACATATTTAATGACGTTTTTCACTCTATCATTATCGTTTAAGAAATTTTATTTTATATTCTGAAACAAATCAATTAAATTTTGATACATATAAATAATTGAGAGGATTTTTTTATTTTATTTTTTTTAATTTAAATATAAAATATTAAAAAAAAAAAACATAACAGACTTGTAATTATTTCTTCAATTTCTAAGATAATATTTTAATTTTGTTTGGTATTGTGGTAGTCTTTATTTTATAAAGTATTTTTCAAAAACAATATATTGAAATAATATTTTATTATTATTTAAAAAAAATATTTTTGATATCAACACATCAAAATAATTTTAAAATATAAAAAGTAATTTGAAACAAAAAAATAAATAAAATAATTGAAAAACACTCTTTAAACCCTAAAAACAAACTAATTCGTAATCATGCTACAAAGTTATAATAGAATTATTAATGAAGTTTTATCTAATAATTTAATTTTGTTATGATTAAACAATTATCAATTTTTAATTTTCAACTCTTAATTTCCTTAAGAATTTTTATTTAAGGTGGTGTATTAAAAAGTTGATATGAAATCATTAATAATATCTCACCCAACAATTTAAAATTTTGAGTTAAACTAGTTCTATGATAATTTATTTTAAAAAACATAATAAAATGCTATTGAATAAAAATATAATTTGTTGCAGACTGGATAATTTGTTTCCTAAGAGAAAAATGCTATATTTTTAACGTGTTTTTTGTCATTAAAAAATTATAATTTTAGAATAAAATTTAATCCATGCATTTAATTAATTAAATAAAAAATCATATGTGCTAATAAAAAATATTACTAACAATAGCACTATAAAAATCAAAAGAAAAATATAAATTAAGATATTTAATTTTATGGTGCTTAATAACGTTATTTATAATGATCTACTTTTTATTAAATTAGACTCGATTATATCTAACAATTTTTTTAAAGTAATGTTTAATCTAATTAAATGATATAGAAAAGTGATTAAATAAAAAAAAGTAGGATTGCATATAAAAAAATGTCACATAATATATTGAAACCTTCATTGTAAACTAAGTAAAAAATAAATTGTATAATATTTTGTTAAAAGAAATCCAATAAAAAAAATCAGCATTGTCGTCAATGATAATGTGGTCAACTATTTTTGCATGGTAGAATTTAAGGTTTAAGTTAATTGATTTTCTGTGAGGCACGTGCCTAGGATGCAGTCCTCTTCTATGCCTGCATTTCCTTTTCAACTAATTTCTTCTCTCTTTTCTTGAACTCAGTCTCACGAAGCCTAGTAGTGGTGCAACTTTTCTTTTCCGTTTGGGCCCACGATAATTCACATTAAAAGCCCAAGCTCACTGCTGCCCCAAACAAGGCTTAAAGAGTTACTTCATTGAACACGGGCCATGTACGGCTTGACGATCCCAGGCCCAGCAGCACAAACCAGGTAGGGAAATCCATATTAACTACTATCTAAATGGCGTGGATTTTGTACTGTTGAAGGCACTGTGCACTTAGACTGAATTGCACTGTGGATTGTGGCAGTGCAGGGACGACTTTGCCCTTAATGAAATTGCATGTTTTCAGTTGTGCACGGGGGCGTTTATGGCTTATGGCTTAGTGTTTGTTGTCTGTTTATTTCTTCATTTCGGGCAGAGACATCGAGCGGCTGGTTGCTTGTGCTTGGTCGGGCGAGTGTCTCCTTACGGGTTGGTCGAAGACGGCGGTCGATTATTCCGTCCTCTCGGTTCGGTGGTTCGGATGATGGCTCCATGAGGTATGCTTTTGGCCACTGTGTTGCGTCGATTATGGGTTTGCTCTGTGTGCTTTTATTGGGTTAATGGGTTCAGTTTCTTTGCCTTTTTTTGCATCTTCTCTCTCGATTTATGTTATATCTGGAGTGGGTCTTGGGTGGTTTATCTTATTAGGTTGCAATTGGCTCGTCTTCTCTGGTTTTGTATGGTGGGTGCTGGGCATTTCATTGGGTTGGGTTCGGGTTGCTTGGGTTTTGTGTTTTGTATGTGTTGGGGAGTGGGTTATTGGTTTAATTGGCTTAGGGTTCGATTGGATCTTCAATTTTCTTATGCTTTGGTTCTCGGGTGAGGTTGGGTCTTGGTTCCTTCTCTCTCGGTTTGGTTTCGGTTTGAATGCTTCTTCAACTGATTATTGTTGTATTCTGCGTTCCACAATTTTCACTGCCGTTAGTACTGCAAGCTGATTTTGTTGATGAACTATATCCACAATTTTTACTTCAATTAACGTAAGCAGCACTCACCTGGATTTGCATTGTTGTCTTCTGCTTTCAATTTCTGTTTTTGTTGGTTTTAATTAGTTCGTATGGTTTCACTGTTGCGTTTTAGTTACGTTACTTTAATTGATTCTGTTGGCGATTTGTCATTTCGCATTTAATGCCTTTCTGTGTAACTTTGGCAGGATCATATGATATTATTTTGACTTCTTCTATCTGGGGCGGTGCCTGCAGTGGACTACGAGATCATTCTACAGCCTTCTTTTGCTCAATTATGTTCTATATATTACGTGGTTTTTTTGGCTTTGTTTTTCCCTTTCATCTGCCACCTTTTCTTCACTCGGTTTCAGCTGGTTGTTTCTCTTCCTCCCTGCTTTTCTTTTCATCTTTGCTTGCAGTATGTTAAATAATTCTTTCTAATTCCTTCGATGTCGTTTTCTGAAGCTCTTCCCTGCTGATTGTCACGTTTTGCTTCCAAGTCCACGCAACATCCTTTCTCTTATTCCTGCAACTTTTGAGGTTAGCTGTTTATAGTTTTAACTGTTTGTTTGCTGATTTGTTCTGTGGTTTGTTGTGATGAGATAATCTTGCAGTTTTTGTTGTTTTCCATCACCTTAAACAATTAACAAAACAGACTCCCCATTGCTTCTCTCTTCAACTAAAAACATATAGCATAGAGACTTGCCAATAGATGTGCTTTCTCTTATTCCGACAACCCCCCGTTGTTCTAACTTTCAACTTTGTTTTAGATCACATGTTCAGAGACACAGTTGAGAAATTTTATGGGGCTTAAGCTGTAACTAGCCATTAACTTCTGTATAAAAAATATACATACTAGCCATTTTTTCAGTATAAAAAATATTAATAAGGCCTAGAGAAAACAGGAATGCTTAAGATACTGTAGTTGCTGGAACAATCCTAAATACAGATTGCAACTACAAACCACCAAGTTTCTTCAAAACTCTGACAGTTGTGTTAGATTTGCCTACTATCTCGAAAAGAAAACAGGAATGCTTATATGGAATTTCGTGATTCCTATTCTAGGCCTAGAGAAAACTAAGGCTTAATTTATGAGATGTGGAGCCTTGAGAAAATGCACCCTCTTTGCTAATCCTTTCCCAACTTCACCTACAGCCTTTAATACATCAATTTGGTCTTCTTCCTCAGCTGCTTTCTCCTGTCCTGCTTCTGGGAGAAGTAAACAAAGGGATCAGGTGAATGTTTTTAATAAAAAATTCTAAGCTGCACAAGAACAGATTATATCATTGGAGTACACTATTAGAGTTTTTGAACATTCCATATACCTTTTGATAAGATATGTCCCATGTTAGCACAATACAATATTACTATTTAATCAATTCAGGTCAATTTTTCCAATCAAATTAGATTCTCTTGACACTTCAAATTTCAACAGCAACCCACATTGAATTTCAGACAATCCTCAATAAGCCAAGCAGATAAAAATACCATGTAACAATCTAATCTTTCTTCTGCTCCTTTAATTGCTTTGCTTTTGGATTGTCTGTTGTTTGCATCTAACCTTTTATGTTGGGCAAACTTTGATTTTTGTTTCCTTTACGCCCTTCACTTTCTCCTGTGATGTTTAGAGATTGTTGATTTGTCTTTATTTTGTTTCGTTGCTATGATATTTAGCAATAACCATGGTTCTCTAGAGCTACAATAACGGTTGTGAATTTCCTGTTTTACTTTACATGTAGGGAGCTACCTTCTTTGGCCTTAATTACAAATGAATCTTGGTACTCTGTTGCCTTTGTTTCCATTCTCTGTGGAGAGTGCTAATATAAATATATAATTACGGAATTTAGAAAACATTTAGGTTCTAAATGACAAGGATCAATTGGGATTTTGATTAATGTGCATGGCCAAGATTTAGCCGTTGCTATCTTTTATTATCTATCAACATCATCTCCGGTAATGCTCTAGGTCATTAGACTATTGCATTAATAGCAACCAATTAAACATTTTTTTGTATTATTTTGGATTTGAATTGATTCCATGTAAAATTCCAGCCAGTGATCAAGGCTCAGCATAAAAGCTCGGGACATGCTCTAGGTTATTAGACTATTGACTCAATCACATGATGTTGACAATCTTCATATATTGTTACAATGATCTATTGGTTGCATATTGAAATCCTTGTGGTGGACAAAAATACAACCTAAATCTGCAGCCCTCACTATGATCATGATTGTAATTATAATGCACTCGCTTGACTTTCATGAATATTCATTCCTTTTCCCTCATCTTTGATTAGGAATGATATTAGTTTGGTCAAGATGGAGATAGATATTGAATTAAAAAATCTTTATAATAAATAGAAAGAGAAGGTATTAGATTGATGTGAGCTTAGATTGAAGTCATCATTGAAAAGGTATTACCGTATTGATCAAGCATGCTATAAGCTTTGGCATCATGGTCACATATATTAAATTAAAATTTAATTCTGAAAATTTTTTAGGTATTGAAAATTTCTTCGATTGTATTAGCTTGAGCAAGATTGTTATACATATTTCTTTTATTCAAGTGATCGTTTAAAAGGTACTGTCATGTTGAAGATTACATTTAATTAGGTTCGGTACTTACTTAAATCTGTCAGTTTTCTTTTATCGCAAATAGCTTTATATATTCAAATTTCATACTCTTAGTCGTTGCAAAACACTTTCATGCCATTAACTTCCTCGCATCACTTGCACTTCCTGAAGATAAATTTTCTTATACAATAATGTTTTTTTTCTCTATTCTGCAGTCGTCTCAAGCAGAAAGAAATCATTGTCGATGAAGACGATGAGCGACCAACTAAAAAAAAGATGAACAAACTTTCTCCCTCATCAGAGGTTACTTTGAACACCACTTATTTCACAATATTGACCTTCTATTAATAATTTTTCCTCATATGGAATTTCATTTAATTCATTGCGCTTTTTTTTAATAACACAGGTAGATTAGCAAAAAGAAAAGATTTCACATTTTTGAGGAAGGATTTTCGCATCGTTCTTAACGTCAACATCCCTTTATTTTGCAATAGTACATAAGTTGTATACTTAACGCTCTTTTGTACTCTTTTGTTGCGCACTACATACATTTCAAAAGATGTCACCTGTGTTTGCGCAACAAACTGTTTTATGTACTGGATGATAACTTTTCAATCTGTACATATTATAAGTTAACCATTACCAATCTAATTATATAGTATTGTATACACATGAATGCCCGCGGCACCGCGCGGGCTATGTATCTAGTATGATATATCCATTATGCATAATTAATAAAATTAATAGCAACTTGTTGGCTGAGCCTGGCTGTGATGATTTTGTTGTCTTTGGAATTTTGTATTTTGACGGGGTGTGATCAAGATTGTTTTTTAAAATAATTTTTGTTTATAAATACATTAAAATGATTTTTTTTTAAATTATTTTAACATCATCACTTGAAAATGATCTAAACACAAAAAATATAATTTAAAATAAAAAACAAATTTTTTTTTTTTCAAAAGCGTTTCCCAAACACATTCCAAAACACCACCTAAGACTTAATATATAGTGGTTATATATTTAATATATGTTTGTGCTTTTAGCTCCACTTGGTATTTCTTTAAGTTGCCTCTACATTACACATACTTTAATCATTTAAATAACATGACCATTGGAACTTGAATTGTCCTTGCCCAGTCTTTAAAAAGAACTAAGAATCTTTAAGCAATCTTTGATCATAAACAATAATCCTTAACCAATCTTCACTGCCCATAATTATTCTTTCTTTAAGACCTGTAAACCATATGCGTTACAATGTTTTTCATTCCCCAACTTTTAGATTTCGCTAATTCCAAAAGACATGCAAGAGTCATAAGGAGGTATATCTGACCATTATTACATCACTCCATTCTAATATAGAAGACATGAGCTTGTGAATGCGAATTCTCCTCGAGAAAAAACCATCATAATTGCCTAAGATATTGCATAAATAGTGTCGTTGAGGCTTTTGCATCCAAAAATCTTCATGGAACTGGAATATGATATCTTGCTTGTGTCCCTTTCTCTGATCCGTTGAACGCAAGTTTTCATGGATAAGATCCTTGAAGGCAAACGTGGAAGTTAATTGTCCACAATGCTCACTGCGCACAGAGCTTCATTCTCTGCAAGGAAATATAAGCCAGGAGACGGTAGCCAAAAACCATGGCCACCAGGGCACTAACTTTTGTCAAGCCACCGTCTATTCTCGTACCATTTATAACGGGTGTCATGTGTTTATATTGAACCTTGAGGAGGAGCTTATAGGTGTGGTAGTTGAAAGACATATAGCGGATCCAAGATACAAATACTGGGACTTTCTGCAAAATCAAAAACCATGCGTGGCCATTTTTTTGAGTTAAGATGAGAAAGTGTTGAATCAATACTACTTCTGAGAGAGAGTTACCTTTACAAAATACCCTCCAGCCAGCATGAAGGTCATCACAGTAACTGAAGCTAGAGTTGTGGCCCTCTTTAGGTCCATCAGGGTAGCCCCAATAGCTAGTCCGAGTCCCTGCCATGTAGACAAGCTTGATTAAATACTAACATTTTTGTTTGCCCTAGACACCCTTTTTCGTTAGTAATGCAAACTAGGCTCACCTGAGCAGCGATAATGCTGAGAAAAACCGTGAGCATGGTTAGGAAAAAGGAAGCAGCACTCATTCTCAAGCCTGCCATGAAGTAGACAACGAGAAGGAAAAGTATTGGTAGTATTAGATCAAGTGGAAGGTCGCTAGTAGTCCTAGCCAAGAAATATGCACTTAGTCTGTACATATCAGTTGCCCTTTCTTTACTCAACATGGCTCTTTCTTGGGGAAATGTGAAGATTGCTGTGAACACAGGAAAAAATCCCCAGAAAACAGCAATGAAGAACAGCAGCCCTGCCTGTAATCCAATGAGGTTTAAGTTTACTGAGTGAAATTATGTTGTTTGTGTAAAAGGGCTTCAGCAAACAAAAAATGTGCTATTGTAAACTTTGAGCATGAAATGGAAATGGGAAGGTCCACGGGTTGACCTTGACCGGACCATTATTTACCTGATCTTGTAGACCTTTGAGGCTATTACTATCTGATTTCCACCATAGTAATCCCAAGATAATTGCAGTGGAGAGAACTTGGGTGATTCTCAGCCAGCTAAAATAGTCATGCCGCCTTTCTTTTATTCCCCTGCAGAACAAAATGGTATATTGTTGCCACCAGCTTGCCCCCCATTGTCGTTTCCGAGAAGACACTTTTGCCTTCACTTCTTCATCAAAAGGTGTAGGAACCATCAATTTCTTCTTCTCTTTGTCTGCAACTCGTGTCTCATAGGCCTCCACGAGGTACTGTTTTCGACAAAAACATTCTCTAGTTAAACAACAGCTTTTGATGTTAAGAACGCAAAAGTTTTTTCTGTGTATATGTTGTATTACCTCATGTACAACTGCAGGACATGGCTTCCTATTTCTTTTTCCTGCGTCTGAATTTCCTATTTGCACTTTATCCTTCAATTCAGATGGGACAGAAACATCATTTATATTGCCATTTGCAAGGTCCAACAAGAACTCTGCAAGGTTCATGGCAATAAGCGGGTTGCAACCTATAGATGAGAAGTACAACATTGCTTCTGATGATTTTCCAAAATAGAGCAAACTCCCTTTCCCAAGAAGAATCAACTTGTCAAATTTATGGAAGAGTCTACTAGATGGCTGGTGGATTGTCGTCACCACTGTTTTCCCATTAGATTGAAACAACTTAGCAGTAGAAAAATGCAACACTACTACAAAATCTCCTGATGAAAGGGGCAAAAATTTGAATAAAAAGTATCACAAATAGAGTACCACTGCCATATCTTGTAACAGCTGCACTGTCTTTAAAGCGGTTGTAGAATCCAAGCCCGAGGTTGGTTCATCAAGAAACAAGATTGAAGGGTTGATTATAATCTCATTGCCAATGCAAACTCTTTTCCTCTCCCCGCCTGACACTCCACGCACAAATAGGCCACCAATCATGGTGTCTTGGCACCTGGGCACATCAACATTAGCTTTCAAGAATGAGCAAGATCAATCAGGCGTTGCAGAACTTATTTCTCTTATTAACATTCTTGACTGGAATTAAGATTACAAAATTCATTACCTCTCTAAGCCTAGCTCATAGATGACATCTATGGCTCGTTTTTGCTTCTGTTCTTTTGTCAATGTCTTTGGCAATCGAAGGAGGGCTGCATATGTCAAAGTTTCTTTCACTGTAAGGTGAGGAAACAGAATGTCGTCTTGTGTCACGAATCCTATCCTGCCATATGTTTTTTTATGTCATTTTGATGTGCATTTGCACTGATTCAAATTTCTAGTCGTACATGTAACAAAAGTTCTGACTTAGGTAAATGCAGGTTCTTGCGTCTTTTCATTGCTATTTTTTCATCGCAATGAAAAAAAATGGCAAACAACCAGTCAATTCATTGCTACAAGTACGGAATCAGTCGTGCTTTGATATTTAAGTTTCTTACCTACTTTTTAAGAACTTGGAGTATGGTCCGTCATTGTAAGTGATTGATCCGCCACCAACAGTGGGCCGATTTAGCCTGCCGCCAAACAGATTCAAAAGTGTTGTTTTTCCACTTCCTGAAGGTCCCATAAGAGCCAAAACTTCTCCTGGATCCACCGAGCCACTGATTCCATTCAATATATCCTTTTCCTCAGTTGAGGTCATTCCTTTGATGATCACCTTGGATGTAACATCTCTGAACTGCAGATTCCCAAACAAGAACAAAGTTCGATTTGTTAAATGGTGAAAACTTCATTACATGATTATCTTATAATTGCTAAGTTAGAAAGTCTAATCTCTAACAAAATATAAGAAAAATTGTTCATACCCTTCTTTCCTTGACAAATAAGCATTGCTTTTACTCAATGCTTGAGATCGACTCGGGAACTAGTCTAAGCATTGCTATTACAAGTTGTTAATAGAACTCTTAAGGGTCCATTAATAGTTTCCATGGCAAGTTAATAAAGTGTAATCTTTTTTGTTGGAAAGAAGGGAGAGTCTTGTATAAAAATATCATATACAATGAAACTCTGTACAAGACTGAACCTGACCATGCTAGCCATGTTCTATGGATCGCGTTGATTGCTAGATCATATTTCTCCATCCCTGCTTGTCCAAATAGAACGTATTGGTATCAATCTGTGGCACCATTGGGAAAGGCAAGTTTGAACACTACTACCGGTGCATGCTAGGTCTATTCGGAGAATACAGAAGAACAAGACTGGAAACCTGCAGCATCGCAGATTAAATTTTGTTACCTTCAGGAAAATTGGCAAGGTGGGTTCGGTTTGAAATTTCGGTTTACGCATTCCGACTTCAAGATCCCCCGCTGCATCAACCATAGATACATAACTGTGTAAACGAATGACAGAATCAATATGTGTTTAACGCTAAAGAAGAAGTTGTTTTGCTTCTTGAATGATAAGTAAAATGATGGATTGAGATTTCTGTCATATCATTTCGAAACTTTGTGGTTACAATAATTCCTGAAGATGTGGCTGTAATGGCCACAATTTAAAGATCTCAGCAAATTCAAACAACAGTAAAGAGAACTCTGTAACCTCAATGTCACGTACGATCCTCCCATCACCTAACCATTTAAAAGCTTTTCATTTAAAGAGGATCACGACAGAAAAGGAAAAGTGCTGAAATCATTTTCAGAAGTCACATGTGATCCAGGAGCACGGTTTCTGTCAGGACGAAGGGAATTAAATATCGTTAATGAAAGTTACTTGAGGCAATGAGTCAGCAAAAGTCTAGAGAGTTTGGTGCCCAGTTTGCTAATCAAAATATTAAATAGGAACCTTGACCCAAAACCTGGGGCCCATATGGAAGATGTAATTTATATCTATGGGGAAAAGGAGGAGGATAAACTCACTGTAGATCTGCAAGTAAAGAAAAACCCATAAATCTCCTAATTTTTATATGAATAACTTATTTTTACACCAAAAAAAGAGATGAATTTAGTACTTTCAATGTTGGAAATTGAGCTCATAAGCATAAAAACAATGTAAAGAAAAAAAGAAGAAGAGGGAGAGAATCTACTCAAGTGGTTCTGAGCAGAAAGAGATTAGACAACAACCTTCCATTAACACCAGTAAATTGGATATGAAAAATTAGGCAGTGTGCACAGAAGCAAGAATGAGTACCACCACTAGGAGCCAAAAACACCCCAGGTTCTATTATTATCTATTAAATTCCATCAATATTCTTATGTTGCAAATCTCTGATCCAAGGAGGGCAAAGTATTTTTTTTCTTGATAAGAGAGGAGACAAGGGACCCACTTCTCACTAGCTTCCCATTTTTGCAAGTGGTTGTTAATATGATCATGCTCACTTTCTTCCCCCTACGGTCACAAACTGGCCTTCCTAGTTTGGCAGGTGCTTGTCTCGTCTAACTCTCTGTGATCCCAATTATTATCTGCTTTCACTATTCTCATGTAAATGAGTAGCTACTCCCTCATGAATCGATCCCTTTTGAGATTAATGAAAAAAGAAGGGAAACTCATCGTGATTTAATAACTATTTTATGTATTTTTTTACTTTTGTTTAAGCGAAAAACCCAGCAAGGAAAAGATAAAACAACCCCGAATTTTATGAAAGTGATAACGTGATCAGTATAGAAATATATATATATACACACACTCAGTTCAAACTAGCATGCAGGCAGTGTAGAATGAGCCCTTGTAACTTGTTCTTCATGCCTAAAGGTTCTACTTTCTAGCTAGTTCGTGAAAGATGAAACCTTTTTTTTCAAATTAATTATGAAGCCAAGACAAAGACTGGTGATCAGGATATATATATATATACCTGCAAACCACCCATATTCAAGTGGATCACAAAAACCATATGAAAAAATCATAATACCTTCATCCATATGCTAGCAACTCCATGAATTATTCAGGAGAATGAAAAAATGTGTGTAAGGACTTACGAAGATCATCTTCACTAAACAGCATGGAGTCGGCTATTTCATCAGGTGGCATGCTGAAGCCAGTGAAGGAGAAAGAGAAGCCCAGGCTGGCACTAGAGGCTCGGCTCAGAGCTGCTCCGCTGCTGATGTCATCCAACTCAAACTTCATTTGTGCACTCCTTGACTTCCTAATATGTGTATTTTTGCTACCACCCGAAGTGCTACGTCCCGGTGAGGCTGCCGTCATTAGCCTCTTGCTAGACATACTCGAGAGTGTATCGTCGCCTTCAGAAACCCCGATTGCCTCGTTGTTCATGGGTGACTTAAATGCTGCCTCCACCGTTTCAACCAGCTGTTCCGATTTCGTTCTCGCTAAGGATGTGTTTGCTTTCTCCATGTTACAATCTTCTCAACCAAAAAAACATATTAACATGAGAATTTTAGTTTTTTAAGGACTATTGATGATCATTTACTGCCCTGAAGAAAGTAAAGAAAGCTAGATAGATAGTTTTCTGTCCAGACGGTCTAGCTAGTATAAAATTGAAGACCTTCTAAAAAATGTTGTTTACAACAAGTGAGAGTTATATTAGAGACGCTAGGTTAAAAAAAAAGAACTCAAGACGTTAGATTATAGAAAATTGAGATATATATATATATATATACACACACACACTGAAAACTGAAAGATGAATTGAGTTATGCATTACGAGATACAAAGTTAGAGGTACAAAAGGACTTGCACTTCTCGTACCTTAGATTATTGTTAGGGTGGAGACCGATGATGGAGGACAAGAAAGAGAAGGAACTTGGGAGATGATATGTCTTTTCGAGGTAAGTGCAATAATGTGTCTATTGCAACTCTACATCATATTATCATATGATGGAGCCACTACTTATAGGGTGCACACAAGAGGATGATTACTAAAACACCCCTAGATTTTTTTGATTGTTAAAATACACTAAAAGTAAGTGTTTTGATTATGGCAGCAAGTTTAATTTCCTGTTTATAATCATTTATAATCATTAATTTTAATATCTTTAAAATTACTAGAGATATGTAAAAGTTAATTCGAATATTAATATTAATTAAAAAAATTCAAAAATCCACATTAATTTTAAAAAAATCATTTAATATGGTTTAACCTTGTTAGGTCGCTTGATGTGGCGCCGCCTGATGGACTGGGCAAATGCGACAGCGGCCATGGCTCTTGTCTGTTAGGGATCAGATGAGGTCTTGGTCGTGTCTCACATTACCTATTCAAGAGGGAATTGGTTAAGTTCTTGAAATGTTCGAATCATGAGCATGTTCTCTTCTTGTTTTCTCCAAAAATTTTGTGACAAATTTCCATTTTATTTATCATCAGTGTTGTTTATGACATCATCGTTGAGAGTGGTGACGTTTAACTAGAATTATACACTTCAATCTTATAAAAAAAATGTAGAAATTTCACAATATATCTTCTCTATGAGTAAGCAAACATAAATAAAACATCCCAAAAAAATAAAAATACATGAATATGGTTCGACCCACTGATCGAGCTTCCAAGGACAGGTGAAAAAATAATCAATTATGCAACCATACCTTAAAATCTAATATCAGCACAAATATCTTGGCTAAGAGATTCCACTTCAAAATATCAGCACCACATTCCATAAAAGGAAAGCTGGTGTCGGCATTCTTTTAATGTTTTATTATGGCGGATTGGAATTGTGCTTCAGGTTATATTCATGCTAAATTAATTTAAACTTTTTAAAATTATTTTTATATATTAGTATTAATTTTTTTAAAAAATATATTTTTTAACATATTTATATATAAAAAAAAAACACGAAAACACTCTAAATATTTCCTTCCACCTTGATTCAAGTTGTACAAGGCCACAACGAATATTTTTATTCTAAACTATTTTTTCTTATTAATTTCAAAATTCTTTTTTCTTCTATATCATTGATTCTATTAAAATGATATATATCATTCTATCTAACTATTTTTTTTATTAATTCTTAAACTTTAGAATTACTCTTATAAAAACTATTTATACATATCATATGACTTTAAGAAGACACGCATCATTTAATATAAATAAAATATGTTCAGTATGTTACATAGAATTCATAGGTCATTTTATATCTCATAAAAAAAAACAGCGAAGAACCTAGCAAAGCACGACACAATAAAACAATAAAAAGCCCTAATCTATTATTTTCAACTCTTCACTCAAGTGATGATATGACACAACAAAGGAATGGGATCCTAGTGGATTCAAAACACTTTGAAAACGTCATTTTACCTTACCACATTATGCGGTTGGATGCGAATTGAGGAAGTGAGTGCCTTATGACTAATATATATATATAGGTCTTTTTTTGTTTTTCTTTTTTCATTTTCTCCAATAATAATAAAATATTTGGTATAACTTTCGTCTCAAACCAAGATAAAATGATGAACAAATCAGTAAATCACTAATATCGGACCGGTATATTAATTAGAAATTATTCTCTTTTTTAATTCAAATGGTGATGGCATGGGAGTAAATATTATCATATACAAATAATATCTTTATAGTTATAAACTTTTTAACATTGTCATAAAATTCAATACAACGATCCAAACTTGAAATTTTTTAACCTTACTACTTATTTAGCCTGAGTTTTAGATTAAATCATGTGAAAGTTTTTACAGCACGACCTTGTTTGCAAGGTAGATTCAAATAAAAAATTAACTTAAGAAGGTTAACATTAAATAAAAACTATATGTTTAAGGGTGAAATTGAGAAATATAAAATAACAAAGAAAAGGGTCCGAAAACGCAAAGAAAATTAAAAAATATTTTTGTATTGAATGATAACATTGAAAATAAAAAAATAAAAAAGAGAATTCGAACAAATTTTTTAATAATATATTAACTTGTTTCACTCAATAAAACGTGTGATATCATATCTTAAGCCACATTTGTTAATCACTTAATTACAATGTGTTTGAGAACCAAATAATTAAAATTATATATTAATTTATTTTACATATAAACAGCAAAAATAACTCAATTTAGTTTAGTTATTTTGATAATTTGTTGTATGATGGATACAAATTATATATTAAAGTTATTTTTTTAGTAATTTTAGATTATTTTGATGTTAAAAATGATTTCTAAAAATAAAAATAAATATATATATTATTTTAATCATTTCTAAGTAAAAAATACTTTGAAAAGTAGCCGCAATCACTCTCTTAAATACTCTCTAAGAGTTGGTTTATGTGTTCTTATTAACTCAACCTATAAAAAATAAGGTTTTTTTAAAATACTACAAGATATTATTTTGAATAAAAAAAATAGATTTAAATTTATCTTAATAACTAATAAAAAAAATTGATATAATAACCCAAAAAGGCTTTTAAGACCAGGATAAACTCGGCACGAGGTTTGAAAACTATGCTCTTTATTATGTCACTAGAAATCAGAGAGGGGGCGGTGCCGGCCTTCAGTGGGCAAACCACGTGACAGGGACGTGACTGGGAGAGGTTCACAGAAAGACAGTCTCAGTTAGTTAGGTTAGGTCCTGTCCAGACTCCAGACCTGGAAGGAATAGGGAGCATTTTCTCGCTGTTCACAGCAAACCATGAGTCGCCATCATTCCATCGCCACGTGTAGACTACACGGTCAGGATTAGCGACACCTCAGCATTAATAAGTGGCCGTCACCCAGATGCCTCGACACGTGGTATGGTTTTATAGTGTGGCTTTTGCAAACCACTTCCACGTGGCAGACATTAATAAATCATGATGATCCTTTCCTAGTTTCCCAGGGTGGCAATTGGCTGTGGCCACAAAAGTGAAAATGAGTTACTGTTGGCAATCAACATTAGCCAGTTCTGAAAAGATCAAAAGGTTAATAGGATCACATTTTCTTAGTGGGTTTTTTTTTTTTATTTGTAACTTTTTACTTTTAATTAATGTCATTGTGGGGGGTGGTTCAGGTTTCATCGAAAGGAGCAGGGTGTTTTTATATATAAACTTTATGCAAACTGTATGTTTATTTCTTGACCATAGTAGAAATCTATGATTCGAGTCCTTGTCACTTTATTTTAAAAATATTTTTGGAAAAAAATGATTATTTTTATTTTAAATTATTATTTTTTATATATTTTTAGATTATTTTTATATTTTAATATATTTTTGAACGGAGATCATTTTTAAAAATAATCACAATCATATTTTTAAACAGACATTCGTTTGATTTTATGATACATATCAATAGTGATGAAATTCAAAGTTTGTAACTACTTATTAAAAAATATTGTAATATAACTATTTTAATATAAAGTTTTAAATTAATATGAGATGAGATATTAAGAATCATTCGATATAATTAATTATCTCAACACTATAACCGATCATATATCATATTTGAGCGCGGGAGTAGGAGTGAATCCAAAAAACGTAGACAGGGAAAAGCTAGATGTATTGACCTGTCATGTATACTATGACAAAGAGATTTTCTTCTTTTTCCAGTTGAAAAAGAAAAAAAGTATTGACTTGTCATAATACGAAAACAAAATATACGTACATGCATTATCTGCATGGGTCATGGCCACTGTCCGGAAGCTGTGATGTGCCACACAAGTGAGATGGACCAATCAGGAAAAAGCTAGCCCATCCTCATCCACCAGCCTGTGTTCTTCTGCTATTTATTTCCTTGAAGAAAACACAAAATGGCCCGTATGAACACTGGAAGGTGAGTGGGGATGAACCACAGCAACTTTTTTTCTTGCTCTCACGCTTCAGTTCTGTTAAAAAAGATTGGTGATCGAGCAAGTAAGGTCTTGGTCTAGCGGTTGAAGAGATTTGTTTTCTTCCGCTGTACCAGGGTTTAAGTCCCACCATGCACGATTGTCATCTCGGCGGTGTCTTACATGCTCACTAGGTTTGCAAGATGTTCAGTGAGTCCAAGGATTAATTGTGATGTATGTAAACAGGCTCAAACAACCCGGTTATAAAAAAAAAAATTGGTGAACGTTGAGGAAAAAGGTGTATGGATGTGTTGAAAAAGGTGGTGTCTGGTGGGTCAAGTATCATGTGGTTTTGGGCCTTTACTGGAAAATAAATAAATAAAGGTTTACGAGGTACAGACAAAGCATAAAGGCAAAAAAAAAAAGGTCCATACACTTGGAAAGCTCCTTTTTACTAGCGAGTTAATTATTGCATCAAACTTATCGCCCTTTTTTCATTGACGTTTTGCTTGGCTTGGCGCTGGTTTCCAGGCATGTTTGTAATTGTGGTTGCGGTAGTTTTTGAAAGTGTTTTTGTACCGAAATATATTAAAATATTTTTTTTATTTTTTAAAAATTATTTTTAACATCAGCACATCAAAATAATCTAAAAACATCAAAACATATTCATTTAAAATACAAAAAAAATAATCAAATTTCGGCCAAAAACAGGTTGGATAGCGCAGCCAAACAGGCTCCTAGAAGGGTACTTGTCGTGGTCCAATTAGGGTTAATAGCTCCGCAATATTCGTCAATTTGCTAGAACACCTTGCACAGTACAGTAATAGGAGAAAGACCCTTCAACGATGGCATCGAATTAGATCTACGAAGTGGTTGCTATCTTTCTGTCCTGTGAGCCTGCTAAAACAAATCTGTACATCGGGAACCGCACTTGTAATTGCAGCCATTTCTACATGGAGGTATCTAGGAAGTTGTGGCGCACCGTTTATTGACATGGACACAACACAGAACAGTATATACAGCCGAGATATGGTGCTGCTGAACAAGGTACAATGAAGATGCTCTACGAGGTACAGCAGAAAATGTCAGCCGTATATATACGTAGAAATGTAGATTGAACTGGTGTCAAACAAGATTGCTGCAGCAACGCGACAAAAACATGTATATATCTGTGTTTTCAGCAAATAGGCAATGAACATGATGGTGAACAAATAAAATCATTGGAAATTAAGAAATGTTTGCTAGCTCCAAGTTGTTAAATACAACTTGGAAAAACAATAAAATGAATAGGACACCCTCTCTTAACCTCCCTGAAGCGGGCCTCCTCTTTACAGCAGTATGCGCTGCACATCCTGTTAACTTATGACAACTAGAAAATACAAATTAACTCCTACTGCTTACAGGCTTATCTGAATCTTACATCTGGTTTGGCCAAAACAGTGTCTTGCATCATAGCCACAAATTCACTGTAATCGATGCTTCCATCCTGAAAAGTTAAATCCATGCCGATGAATTAAACTATTTTCCACCTGAAGGTAAATGAAAATTGTTATTGGCAAGAAATATTTACATTATCCCGGTCTGCTTCACGTATGATTTCATCTAACTGGCCATCTCCTATACCAAACTTCTCACAGGCCTGTTGGAGCTCATCTTTAGTGATGTACCCACTCCCATCTTGGTCAAAGTATGAGAAGGCTGCATATAGATGATCCTCCTTCTCAATCTTGTTTAGATGGAGCATGGCTGCTACGAACTCGCCATAGTCTATGGTGCCACTGTTATCAACATCAGCCTGAGATTTTTAACAGGTAGGAAGCTTAATCAGAATCAAACTGTATGGTTGAGGAGAAACGCTAATGCGGTAATACATTCAAGACAATCACCAGGGAGATCCAGGTGCTTAAGTGGCGATTTCACAAGTTAATTTAACGTTCATGATAAAATCTCAGAGAAAGTAAT
The DNA here is from genome assembly GCA_009078335.1 of Salix brachista. Lineage (NCBI taxonomy): Eukaryota > Viridiplantae > Streptophyta > Magnoliopsida > Malpighiales > Salicaceae > Salix > Salix brachista. The sequence continues at coordinate 15,903,382 of CM018577.1, read as the reverse complement.
GGTAACCAGAATATATCAATTTCCACTTGTTCTCCATTTTCATTTTAGATGCTAAACAGGTTTCTTATGATCTGTGCACGTGTGTCAGTGCGTGTTTGTGTCTTGTTCCATGACTCCCCGGGACCTAGGCTCTTTAAATCCTGCACCATGCTCCTATATTTCGGGCTGTTCCTGGTTTTCTCCATATTTGAGCTAAATCAGACAGCAGTTTGGCTAAGAGTAGTTTAATAGGCACCGGGAAAAGGGTTTATTTTGTTGTCTGAAATCGTTTATGGCAATGAAACATCTCATCTAAAAAATTAAGCTATTTCCTCAGATGAAAATTCTTTGGACTTGAAACTTGCACACAAGTTCACACTAGCTTGTGTTTAATTTTTTATCAAATAGAATGAAGATGATGAGATTCAAACTCGTGATCGTTGGGTCAATAAGGCTCTTATACCTTGTCAAAAAACTATCTCATCTAAAAACTTAAGCTTTATATTATTCTCTAACAATTTAATTTAATAATTTATTGTTTCACGCCAGAAAGTCTCGAGATAATTTAAAAAAACACAAAGTAAGAAAGAGAACTACCATCATGATCCTATGCTATATAACAATAAAAACCCTGAATCTGAATTTCAAATAGACTTACAGCTTGCATTAGCCCAGAAATCTCAGAATCCTTGATGTTAGCACCCACTTTCTCCAAACCAGTCTTCAGTTCCTCAAGAGTGATATGTCCACTATTATCCGCATCTATCATTTTAAACATTTCTTTCAGACCTGCAATTTCCTCTTCAGAGAGACTTTCAGCAATAACCTGAAATGAAAAGGAAGTTTTCTGGTAAGTAAAAGAACAGGTTTTAGCATGGACCTCGTATGCACACTATTTGCTTTGTTGTCTTTAAAATACCAAGTGAAAACTTCAAGCAATTAAACCAAGATTCATTTTTAAGAGAAAGTGATTATGTAATCACACACTTAACATTCGGATGGCAATATCATTTAATGGCATCTATGAAGTGTAGTGCTCACTATGTGAAACAATGTACTCAATGAAAAATGCATTGTTGAGATTGCAACTTTTAATGTAGTATTTATTAATGCAAAACACATAAGACTAAAAATTATAATGAAAAAAATACACTGGTGAATAACGTGAAGATTTTGCATTACAAAGTTATGTGCTTAATGAATGGAATAGTCAGAAGGTTTAAAATCACAATTATAATGCTACAATATATGCACTCTTCTTGTTTAAAAGATAGGCAACATCTTTTCATTGATAGATGCAAGAAACAAAACTGCAGGTAAAATTGAATTTAACTATCGAAAGAATATTAATGATGTTTCTATATTGATGTTTTAGAATTGCAACTCCACTCAAAATAAGTCTGGCAACCTAAAAAAGGAATGGATCGACTTCATTGCATTCCTTGTCTCGATATGTTCTTTATCATGGTACAGCATCCAAAGCATGACCTAAGTTTTCCACATTGATTTTTTACCATGTCTGCTGTGTAACATGCACAGATTTTTAAGAGTTGAGGGATTATAAGTACTCACTCGAATGACAATTTTCTTGAGCTTATTCATGGCTGAGAATTGCTTCAACCGACTTAGAACAGCTGGATCAAGAGGTCTATCAGGTGCAACACCTTCCATTTGCACCCAAGGATGGCCTGCGCGAGAACAAAAACATAGTGTAACTATTGCTATTCCTTGGCGACAGAAGAAACTAGTAAGATCAAGACACGTTATTTTATCAACCAGCTCCTCCTAAACCATCATCCATCTAGCTAGTTTCGTACTACGATATATTTTCACATTTCCTACAGAGCTTAATTTATGATTTTGTAACATGATTTCATCCACTTAAGCAACAACTTAGCCCAAGTCAACTAAACCTCAATCTCCAATTAGCTACGGCTAGCTATCTGTGTGAGCATATTCCTCCATTCAGTTCTGTTGCAATTGCAAGTTAAAATTTCAAGGAGCCATCGTGAATCATGATAAAAGAAAATTAATTAGGATTTTCATTTAAGAAACACAACTACAAAAGAGACAACAAACTAATAATAAACAATGCACTGGTTTATTTGGCAAAGTGATATTTAAAGATAAGATTGTAGCGGTATGCATACTCACAGAGAACTTCTTGGGCTGTCAGCCGTCTTTTAGGCTCCCTTACTAGCATTTTCCGGACAAGATCTTTTGCACTTTCAGATATATTAGGCCAAGGTTCTGATTCAAAGTCTAGTTCCCCTTTCAAAACCTGCTCAAATATTCCCTGTTCCGTTTCTGATCCCAAATGTGACAAAGTACAAATTACATGCAGCCAAAGAATCGTTAGATAAAGGTATAGAATAAAATAATTCTGGAATAAGAGTCTCACCATCCCAGAATGGGGGAACCCCACTTAACAAAATATAAATGATCACCCCAGCACTCCAAACATCACATTTTGGACCATATAGCTTCCGCAACACTTCTGGAGCTACATAGTAGGGGCTGCCAACTATGTCAGTGAAAGTTTCACCTGAGATGATGAGACCATTAGTTGATTTTTCAGAAATGGAAAGGACTACTAATTAAGGAGGAAACTAACATAATCCTGACTAAGTATAGGAAATGGATGCAGACAAACATATCCCTTCTAAAGAGAAACACATAGGGGCATACTAAAGTAACCATATTGGCATGGATGTTGAAATGTTCATGGGCTAAATAATGAAATTGTCTAGCATAATCAATGAAGAAAATTATATTTTGATGTGTATTTAAGAAATTATAAGAAAGCAGTATATTTTGCTACATTTTGTAACCTTGGTGTGCATTACGACCAAACAACTTAAAATAGCTTACAATGAGAAGCCAGTTAAGTATTGGGAACTTAAGAAGTTCAGCATTCAGCCTCTGGAACTTGTTTAGGCCACAATTGGCAGCTCCAAACTTACAACTTTAGCATGGGAAACCAGTTCCAAATTTTCAGATGTTGGCATTGAAACTCACGATGCAGGCTATCAAACTAAAAGTAAATATTCATATATTTTTTGTTCGTCCAAGCCAAAATCAAAAGCAGGATACTGAAAATTCAAAGACCCTGCGTGTGTGTGTGTGTGCACAGCTTGCTTGCTTTTACTGCTCATTGTCGAAATCAAAGGTGAATGATGGAATTTTTTTCATAAAGTCCAGTCAGGCTTGACCAGAGCTTTGTATATTATCCGTTGAAAGCCCTAAGCAGATCTATAAATCTCTTTCACTCATTTTTCTCCTGCACTGAATTCGTATGGATTGTGATTTTCTGTTGAACTAAAGCACCCTCTCCAAGAGGGTTATGACCTTCAGATGATTTTCTCAGGAAGAATCAATCACCTGATCTAAACTAAAGCAAAAATGAACGTGCAGTGTTCTCAGCATATGAAAGGTAGTCAGAGATCATCACAAAAGATGTGATTAAGGGTCTAAGGGGTGGAACATCAGGCCTGAGAAAAGCGTCTAAGGGGTGGAACATCAGGCCTGAGAAAAGCATTACCAGGTGTCCGTATATACTCAATACCAGATTTTTTTATCATGATAGTAAACATGAAGCGAATAGATTTTGATCATGACTGCCTTAAATTATTGCACCAAAATCTCTATCCTTCTCTCAATAGCAAGAAATATAAGTTCAATGAAATTATTTGGGGGGATAAATTCAGTTCTAACAACAAACTAAAACTTCTTTAAATTTGGGAAGAAACTTCGAAGTAGGTTTTTACCCATTAAATCAACCATCTTACTATTTGGAAAAATAAGCATAACTTTCGCCTATCCATTGACAATATCCATGATAACTTCAGTAACCATTCTCCCTCTTTGATAACTATTTTCACAGTTGATAGGCATGAAAAGGCCGGGCAAGTCATTCTATTCTCATATAGGAAAAGAACATAGCAAAATCTTCAGAAGTGAGAAAGAAAAGCTATTTATAATTGAGCTAATATTCTTATTCATTTAGTCAGTGAACTATTGGTGTTGTGCTTGTCAGAAGGTGATCATATTAATTATTAGATGAATTCAAAACCTCGATCGGTTATCTGAAAAATACAAGATGAAGTGAGGGATTGTAACTCATGTTGCATTTCCATAAGCAATCTATGAGCAATATATAAATCCAAAAGTGCATTATTAGTTCTTGTAAAGCAGAATGTCATACCAAAACATAAATCATTCAACAAACGTCTAATAATCAAACTGAGAACATAGATGGTATGAAAAGTATTTTCAAGAACTCTAGAGCTATAATAGAGTTAAGAGAAAAGGCTCGAGTAGCACTAAATTTAACCATTGAAACATAAAAGTGAAGCTCAGATGTGTACCTGGCCTGAAGAACACTGAGAGACCAAAGTCTATCGTTTTAAGCGGCGACTCCTCTTCCTGACTGACAAACAGAAAGTTCTCAGGCTTCAAATCCCGGTGCATAACTCCCAAAGAATGGCATGCCTCCACAACACCAACAATTAACCTCGCTAGCTCAGCTGCCTGTTTTTCCGTATAATGCCCCAGGTGAACAATTCTGTCAAAAAGCTCCCCGCCGGAACAAAGTTCCATAACGACATGAACTGCAACAGCATCCTCATAAGCATCCACAATTTTTATCACATTGGGATGGCCCTCCAAATGATGCATTATCTGAATCTCTCTCCTGACATCATCCACATCCTCCGGCGTCGTCAACTTCCTCTTCGCAATGGATTTGCAAGCAAACTCCTTCCCGGTCGCCTTCTCAATACAGAGAAACGTTGTCCCAAATTGCCCTTGTCCAAGCTTCCTCCCTAAACTATATATATCCTTCAAATTCCCAGTTTTCCTCCCTAACACAGATTCCATTTGAAGTGCTAAGCTCGAAACCCTCTTAACATGAGGAGGTTTCTTCCCCTTCTGCTCCTCCCCTGGCTGACCAATTCGCACCTCTCTCATTTCCGGCTTAATGGACTTTTCATGCTCAATGACTTTAGGTGGCGGTGCTTCATTGGGTATTTTAACTGGTTCAGGCGGGGTATTCTGGACCAGTATTGGTGGATGATCATTTGATCCTTTTTTAGAGCCCTCAGATTTTTTTGATCCACCAACCGGAACCGCGTTTGAATCACCATTATTCTTGCTACTATCTTCTCCTTTAGGAGGGTGCAACCGGTCCTCTGGTGGCCGGGAACGCCAAATAGCAGCAGTAACAGTATTAAAGAATCCATTATTGCCTAGATTTGGTCCTACACATGTATTCCCCATAAAAAATAAAAGAAACAACAACTAGCCCTGTTGATCTCCAGGTCCTAGTTACCACCTCTCTTCTCTGAAAGGTAGTACAAAGATTGAATCTTTTTTTATCCCTTTAACAGTAACAAGATACAACTTTGATACTTCTTTGTGATCAGATCCAGACCTTCAATCAAACCCTAATTTTGCAATTTTGCTCCGAATAACATTAATTTGGAAACAAAAATAATCAAAATATGGTAAAAAAATCACCAAAAAGAACATACAAAAAATTGTCACGAATTGCAACAACAAAGCCAAATCCATGCACAAAACTAGAATAAATATACAGAGAAATCAATAATGTGGAAAATTAGAGAGAAAGTGATAGATGAAGCAAAGAGGTACTTATCTTGAGAAAGGGTGAGCAAATAAAGCATCGTATTTGATTGTTCAATATGGAGACAGGTGGTCGTTTTAAGAGAAATTAGAGATAACACTTTACGTGATTAAACCATATGTTTTTCATGCATGAGGAGTAATGGACCGTCACCATCTTAATGTTGCAGTTATGATTAATATTGAAAATGGCGCGCGGCGCGCGAGAGGAACTTTGCTTGCACACGTGCGTGCTGAACCATGCCCGCCCCATTTATATAAATTACTTAAAACTAAAATAATAATTATTTTATTTCTATATTCAATGATTCATCATCTTTCAAATTAAATCTTAAAACTAAAATAATATTTTTATTTTACTTTTATGTTATCCCATGTCAACTCTACAAATAACTCGAGCTTTTACAAGTGATTCAGGTTTTATTCTAGATCGATTTTGTTAGATTTTAAAACTATAATAATAATTTTATTATTTTTACAAGTTTTAATTGAATAATTTTAAAATTGAGAGTTATTTATAAAAATATTTTAGAGAGAAAAAGTAATGATATTATCTCTTGAGACATTCTAAAATTTAATGCACCAATTATTCTCGCAATCGATGACCTCTAGTGTTCTTAGACCCTGTTTGGGAGTGCGTTGCCGGTGTTTGGGAAAAATTTGAATTTTTTTTTATTTTATTTTAAAAACCTGCGGTTTGGTGTTTTTAGATCATTTTGATGTGCTGATGTCAAAAATATTTTTTAAAAAATAAAAAAATATCATTTTGATGTATTTTGGCACAAAAATCACTTTAAAAAGCTACCGCAACCCACTCTCAAACAGATCCTTGGCTGAAGGAGTGAATAGCACATGGAAATGAAAATGACGCGTCTCATTTATATCCAAAAAAATAAAGAAATGAACGAATTCCGGAATAAATAGAAGAGGGTATAAACCATTCGATCAGTAGCAGAGTCCCACATCTGGACATCAGAATTGTTCAAGCCCACAGCAATGTAACGTCCTTCAGATGCCCAGCTGACACTTTTGGCAGGACCATCTTCCTCGTCAACAGTGACTACTTCTGAGATAGAACCATTTGAAGCATTCCAAAGAAACACAGTTTTGCAAAGAAACACAGAAGAAGAAGGATCCATAGGGGTTTACAGAGAGAACAAGAAACACAAACAGAGGAAAAGAGGGCAAGATCGGGACTTGATGATGAAGAAAGACAGAAACAAGAAAATTGGAGCGAGCGAGGGAAGAGACGCAGATTAAACTCTAGTTGTAGAGAAACAGAAAGGATGATCGATTTTGTAAAGGCCGTCGCTCTTAATTCAACGGTAACTAAAATTTTGAATAAACCTGCCTTTGATATCCATTAAATTCATCAAGAAACATGAAAAATTCTTTTACCGCCGCTTCAAATCATGGTAAGAGTTTATCCAGCTTGTGATCTCCAAATTTCAAACAGTCTCAAGGTGGGCATTGGATTTTATTTTTTTCCCTAGTATTAAAATTTTATTGATATCTTGAATATTTCAAACAGTCTCAACGTCTGCATGTTTTGCAACCATATAAATATAAGCAAAGCACTCTTCAACAGAGCGTAACATTTGAAGCTTTGTGCTCTTTATTTAATATATTCGCATTATTTTACCAGGGAAAACTATCTAAGCTTCATGAAAGATGAGCAGATGAGTGAGAATTCAGTATTGGGCTTGCTTTACTCCTGCAAACCGCTTCACGTCCGGCTGCCAGATTTGACTGTCAAGTTTTTCGCTGTGCTGTGCTCGCAGTTTGACTTGGCTGCTTCTAACATCAATCGGTGGAGCTTAGAAAATAAAAGTAAACCTCCATCAATTCCTAATGAGTTGAGCTGTGGGGGAGATTGTCAATACTGATTAAAAATATTGTCTAGCTAGCTAGCTAGCTAGCTAGCTAGTCTCCTACGCTGTGAATTTAATGCTTTTTGAGACTGTAATGGTTGAGGACACCGACGTTTCTATAGCTGGAGTATTTACATAGGTTGAAAACGAATATAGTCGGTCTACTGATTATTCAAAGGCAATCTGAATTATTAATATTTTAAAATCACAAAGTCAACACGCACCCAAGAACGAGCTGCGCTTCCTTGATCAGATCCCAGGGTCCTCCATAGTTGTTGTTCTTCTATCTTTTTACCAAAGTAAAGTTTCACGTTACTTGCAAAAGTCAAAATACAATAACTATTTTATGTGAAGAGATTCAATTTCTTTTTAATGATCTTAAGAACGCGTCTCTCACGTTAGTTTGATATGATTAAAATAATAATAATAATAATAACAATAAACTCTCCGGAATGTTGCTTCTTAGGATTTGGTTCATTTCATTCTTTGTCGTTGGTGGTGATTTGTTGTTATCTTGAGATGGAAGCCATGAAAATAGTGAAGATAGGAAGTAAAAACATACATTTCTTTGTACATTTTATTTTGAAATAAAAACAATTATTTTATGTTTTTATCTCTTGTTTTTTTTAATCTTATATACCTTTTTTTTTTTGTTGTTGTCATGAAACACTGATCAAATATATATTTTTTTTAATATGAGGAAACTCCACCACTAGGAAGATGCATTTTGTGGGTTTAGGTGCGCGAGTATAATCCCGGTTGTCACAGACTCTTATAAGGAATACATGTCTTGACTCGAACTCGAGACCTGCTGTGTAGATCACAAATTCTATGTCATCACGCCACATCTTTTAGGAACCTGAACAAATATAACGTTGTTAGCATGATGAATGAAAATATTCCAAATCTAACCATTGATTTTGAATTCAATGAATTATATTAGGTGAGAAAAATAAAAGAAAAAGAAATCACATTATTACCATCTGTATCATGCATGCGGTAAATGATCAGGCACGTTTAATTTGAATTCAATAATTTAGATTCAAAGAACATGGCAATCATGTTCCTTTAATCTTTGACTTTCAGGAACCCAAATAATAAAGAAATAAAATAAACCTTGTTAAAATTAATTACCTGGTCACTCATTTACGGTTCTTGTTTTTTGTTTCAAGAAATAATGTAATTAATCATTTAACAAACTGTCGACACTCAAAATAAAAATTTTGAAATGACCTGTAATAATTGGGTTGCAAGTTTTTGAAGTTGAAGGATCAAACCCAAATCTTATATAACAAAAAGGATCAAACAATAAAACGACAAGCATATTACGGTAGAATTTTATTATTATTATTAAGGAAATAATATTTCCGAAATTGTGTTTCTAATATTGTTTATAAATAAATAATCCTTTTTTACAATTTCAATACAAATTTTCTCTAATTTTCATCTTTCACAATTTACTTTATGTAAATTTATCACTTTGCAACTTCAGCTTTATTCATTCCCATGCTTTATTTAAATAGTATTTGTTTATATAAATAAGAAATTCTATCAAAACTTGAAATCTATATTGATAACACTTAAAATATCAAAACTTTGGTCAGTGCATGCAGTAATAAAGTTGAATTTTACGGCGTTTTGATAGAAAAAGTGGGAGGTTCTAGAATGCTTGGACAATTCGTAGCATCAAGCATTCTAGCGTGCAAGTTTATGTTCGAGTACTAGTTAGGTTGACGGGTTGATGCATGATATATATGGATTATTGATCATAAGATGTCTTATGATATAGTATTTCATCATATTAAAATGGCTAATACAAAAAGTTAATTCATGTGCGGAAATCACAGTTTATTGTGAACTTTCACGATATAAAATTCACATAAATTGTTTTCATAGGTTTATCCTGATCTCATGATCAAAATCATGGATTTTGCATGCTATTTTTTAATATAAAATTTCCTTGGAATTGTTTTTTGTGTGTTTGATTTTCAAGATGCTATTCTAATTCATTTATAGTTTTTTTTATTTATACAAACAAAGTTTATTTCTCAAAATAAAAAAATTATTTCAAAATAACATTGTTGATTTGTTCTACATTGCATAATTTTACAAGATGGGAGTTTATTCAATCATTTTTATTTTTATTTATCTTTAGATCATGATTTTTTTAGGATATAAAGTTATCTTTTATTGATTCAAGTAAATAAGTTTTGTGAAAACAATCAATTGAATGTTTTATTTTATATGATTAAGTATTGTCATCTGTATTTATCTTTTAATTTTCTAAATTTCTCTTTTGATTATTATTAATGATTTTTTTTCCATTTATTTACACAAATGGTTATCGATCTATTCAGTTAGATAGATGTTTGCAGCAATTTTTCAACTCACACTTTAATTTTTTTTAATGTTAAAAAATATATTGAAGCAACTTACATACCTAGAATTTTATTATGAGAAGAAGAAAAAAAAACTTGCGTGGGTTAAATGACTAATAGAAAATAAAATTCAGAGAAATTATTATTCATCCACACCCATTGCATTATGAATTACGAGTTTACGATAGCAATGTACAGTAATCAGGAATTAGGGTTATAAAATATATTGAAGCAACCATTCCCTAATTTTGTATAACTACTTCCTGACATAGCTGGAGGGACAAGACATGGCAACTTCTTGTTCCAAATATACGATTTCATCATCTGACAATAGAGATCGAGTCTTTTGAATAATTCCTCGTTAAAACACACAATAAAACAGAGACTTCAGGAAGAAGCGATCACAGATCAGCAATATGAAATCTTCTGTTAACCTGATCATCATTACAACTATTTTGACAGTAATTCTTGAAGATTTTCACAACAATTTTTCTGATAAGTTTGAATGAGCATGAGGATATCCATGACCTCTATAATAACATATTTTACATGCTCACCCTTTATGTTCCATGATCGGCTGTTTTTGTGGGTCTTCGGAGGCCGGCCGGGTGAAGAAGGTTGACATTGTAAGATTAATATTCTATCATCGAAGAAAATTACGATGGCATCGGGAAAAATTGATTTGACTGAACTCTTTAATTTAATTTGAAAACACAACCATCCACAGCCGGCAATTAAACTTTGACAAACCAACAAATATTAAAATACAAAAAGAACAGTTCAAAGCTGACCAGATTATTATATGTTTTATCTTTTCAAACTGAATTAATCCCCGATCACTCGCTCTACCTCTATAAGTACCTCCGATCGATCCGCATTTTAAAGCCTGACTCAAACCCTTGTAATACTTCAAAATCTTGCCTCCCATCAGATGATCTTGCTTCTAATTAAGGTTGATAAGTAATTAGAATCACACAATGAACTCTTCAATGTCAAGAAAATTGCAGTATCCAACGCCAGCACCTCTTATGGTTAGCAGGAATTCGTCGAAGATGAAGAAGACAGTGGTTCCAGATCAGGGTCGTTCTTCTCCTGTGATAGTGTATCTCAAATCGCCTGACATTATTCATGTAAGGCCAGAGGATTTTATGGGTACCGTTCAACGTCTTACTGGCAAAGCTGAAACTTTCTCAACTGCTACTTCATCGCCACCACCTACTTCTTGTGCTCCATGGTTTGTAGCTGATCATCTCGACACCATGAAAACTGGGTATGCAGGACCGACAGGAGCTTGAGGATGACCAGAGTGTATTTTTGTTTTAGCAGCATAATATTTATGCAGACATCGATGATTGAGATCTGCACATGAAAGTGTGGTTGCTATGTCCATTGATGGTTTCATCTGCTACCAGTTCGATACTGCTGATATAGTTTTTCATTTTTTTTTGTTTTTTATTCTCTCATCTAGTCCATTGATCCACGTATATTGACGTAATCAACTAATTACTGACCTTCTCATTGATGAGATGCTCCTTAAAAAGTCCTCAATAAAGTCCCAATTTCACACTATGTTCCAACTCTCTTGTTTGTAAAAGATGGCTGTTCCTGGGATGAATATTTCTGGGATTTTGATTCCTTGGAATAATGTCACCGATCTCTGTTTTTTTTGTTTGTTCTTTGATGATAACGTCCGGAATATACGGCTGGAAAACGTGCGGGTCTTCAGACTATTCCGGCAAGTCCGGAAACTAATCAGTATTGCTTAAGTATCATCTGACACTGCAACTGAAATTTTTTTCGAGTCTTTTGAATCTTGAAACTGTTACTTACAGTTCTCCAAGGACTAATATTGGCTAGCGTGCTCGATGGCCGCCTCAGATGGTTTGTAGACCATAGGTGTCTCTGGTAATACGGAATTGGGGTTTGGTTGAGCAACCTGTCCAAAAATGTAAAAAAATTCAGGAGCCCTAGTTGCAGTTGTGTAAGAGCCAATAGGTTTACAGGGAGTAGCAGTAACAACTCGTCCTCCAAATTCAACTTCATCTTCATCATCAGAACAATTAATCTTCTTATGGGTAGGATTCAGAGTTTCGAAGCAAATGATCCCTTCAAAATAGCCTTCCAAGCCAAGCTTGCTAAGAAATTATCCCTTCAAAACAGCCTTCGGAGCCAAGCTTGATAAGAACTTTAAGAGCATTTACTTAGTCTGCATTTGTAAAGATCTGTTTTGCGCAAACATTGAAAGAAATCCCATTAGGGAATGGGTAGCCTCTGAAATGCTAATTAACTGGTGATGATGAAATACCTGCAAATCACATATTCTACAAGGTTAAAATTGTGTAAAGGTTGGGAAGGCCTTCAGATAAAGCCTATAAAATTATTGTTTAGAATTTGCAATATTTTTCTAGTTGGTTTAAGATTTTTTATTTAGTTAGTTTATAACTACATTTTTTTTTTCACATTTGTTTATTATGTTTTTTTCTAGTATAAAAATAGCCTGAAAGTTGTAATATTGAGTTTTAAATAAATAAAATTTTGATAAATAAATTTTTAAATTATAGTTATAAGAAGTTGTATGCTCATTGTCTTTCTTCTTATTATTTTTTTGATAATCGGGGTGTCCGGGTCAGCTTGCGCGCACCACAACTAAATCCCCAGGCTCACTGAACATCCTGCAAACCCAATGAGCATGTAAGGCACCGCGGAGATGACAAACGTGTCTGGCAAGGCTTGAACCTGGGGTGAGAGAAAAGAAGAAGCTCTTCTTAACAACCAGACCAAGACCTGCTGGCTCATTGTCTTTCTTATTGTTTTCATTTGTGATAGTTGGTTTGAAAGCACAATTATTCACGGTAGTTATTGTTGTATTTTTTTGAATAAAACAGCTTAAAGATATGGTCACATAACAAGACATGCTCGTCTATAAAATTGTGGAGAAAAGTTAAAAAAAACTATCCCATTAATGATGAGAGGATGCATTAATGATGAGAGGATGAAGAAGAAAACACTTAGGAAGATCCACTGCCAGTTTTAAGAACCTATATCAAAGATGAGTAAATGATGCATCTTCTTGTGTTATTTATAATCCTATTGTAGCTTTCAAATTAATATAATATTTTTTTATGTTTTAAAAATTATTTTTGATATTATAATATCAAAATAATAATAATTTTAAATAAAAAAATATTCTTAAAAGGCACTACCCATGACGCTATTATTAGCTACTTGTGGAATTAAAAGTTTGTATCCTAACAAAAATATTAAAGTTAAATTATAAAAATATTTAGATATTAAAGTAATCATAACGATACAGGAAATTTAAAGTAATTTTTCCTTTGCCTAATATAAATTATAAATAATAAAGTCACATATAAGTTCAAATTTTCACCAAGCATATTTATGGATAAAAAATAAATTATGATTAAATAAATTGATTTGAGTCGTTATCTACTAAACATGTTTTTAACTTATCAAAAGTTATTTATAAGTTTTTTGCTGCAACCCAAAGCTAAAAGTTATAATTCAAAAATCATATATCCACTTCACAATATTATGTCAATCATATTGGACAAGTTAAATAATATTAAAACAGAAATAATAAAAAAAATATTTAAATAAAAAAATAGAATGAATAAAAAAATTAACTTTTACAAGTAATTAATTAGGTAAGAAAATAAAAAGGCAACAAAAATGAAAAAAACACAATAACTTAGGGTTTTGGTGAAGTTAATAGTGTGTGTCAGAGATTTTATTGAGAAATATGCACATATATAATTATTATTTTTATTGAAATTACTAATTCTATATAAATAATATTTTGTACATTTTAAAATAAAAGATGAAAAATTGTATAGTTTGTGATGAAGTAGAGAAAACATAGGCAGTCTGAGTTTTTGTTTTTGCACAAGTTGACTTTTTTTAATCATTTTTTTCTCTTATTCCAAACGAATTATTATTGTTTTTTGTCCTTTTAATTTTTAACCTAGTAAAATATGGCATAAGATTGTGTAATGAAATTTTGTTAACTTATGCATATTGAATTAGTAAAATTTTTAAAATACAAATACTTGAATAGTAAAAATAAAAATTAGTCTCTAAGGACGTAACATGGTGCCAAAGAGTTTGAAATCTGTCTTGCACGTCTTAAATTTGAGTTAGAGCGTGCTTATTTTGTAAGAGTCTGGGACAACTAGGATTTTATTCGCTTAAACTGGACCCACAAAGAGTGTCTAAAAGAGGTGGAGTTTCATCGAATATAAAAAAAAAAAAATTACATATTATCTAGAAAGAAATAACGTCAAATTCAATTTGAAATATGAAATATTCATAGAAGTAGTCTAACGAAAATGCTTGGTTATAAATAATTTTAAATTTCACTCACGAAAAAAAATCAAATATACTAAAAAAAATGAAAAAAAATTACACCATTTTTTATAATCCTTTACACAATTTCCCCCTAGTTTAACCCTTCACACCCTAAATTAAGAAGATGTTTAACATTAAATTTTAACTTGTTTTCTTCATTTTTTTTTTGTTTTAGATTAGTAAGTTTTTTTAAAATTATTTTGATGTGTTGATATAAAATTAAAATTTTAAAATAAAAAATATTATTTTATTATATTTTAAAAAATAATCAACACTACATTAAATATTTTTTCATGGAAATGGATCGAAGAAGACTCAAGGGCACTTACAAACCTGCCCATCGTTTGGGCCCCTTTAATGGGCCTGTTTGACGTGGCGGTTGCTGTTGTGGTTGCTGTTGTGGTTGAGGTTGAAAAAAACAGTTTTATGAAAAGCGCTTTTAGCTGCGGTGCATAACTAAAATTTTAGTGTTTGGTTAAAACTGTGGTTGATATGAAAAGCAGTTTCGTGTGTTTGGTTACCATGCTTTTCATATTGCTTTTAACTTGTGAAATTACTTTAAAGGACATATAATATTTAAAAAATTATATAAATAAATATATATACATATACATATATATATATATATATAATTTTTTTAAATATTGTAGATTTAATAATTATAAAAATGAAATGTAATTAATAATGCAAATAAATTAAACATTTGGTTTTATTCTCCCATCAAACTACTTGCAATTCCATCACGAACTAAATCTATACGTGAATGCGTATACATTTCCTGACTATTTGATTGATGAACAACATCTGGTAAAATATCTTCAGGAACGAAATTAGGATTGCGATCATATTCGGCAAAAGTCATATCATTTTGTGATCTTCTTCTAATAAAGTTATGTAGTGCCATTGATGCAACCACAATCTTCACTTGTGTTTTGTATGGATAGGCAGGCATGTTTTGTAAAATTCGCCACCTCTGTTTCCATACGCCAAATGAGCGTTCTATCACGTTACGTAGTGATGAGTGTGCACGATTAAAAACTTCCTCACGACCACTTGGTTGTCCACGACGACTAAACTCTTGGAAATGATACCTGTGACCTTTATAAGGACCTAAGTACCCATACTCATTGGGATATCCAGCATCAACCACGTAGTACTTGCCTGCAAAAAAGAGAGGAAATCACCAGTATAAATAACGAATCAGAAATTAATGAAGAATATAATTAAACTAAATTGACTAACTCGTAAAATATATCACAGATGTCTACCTTCCGGTGGTTTGGGAAAATTTATATTATTATTGTTAATAGCCTCTCGAAAAATACGTGTGTCGTGTGCACTCCCTTCCCATCCTGCCCACACAAAGGTAAATTGCATGTCAAAACTACAAGCAGCCATAACATTTTGGGTTGGTACACCTTTTCTTCCAATAAATGGAACTTGATTTTCCGCTGATATGCAAACACGAACATGTGTTCCATCAATTGCACCGACACAATTCTACATGAAAAATACGAAAAGTCTCATTATGTGGTCCATGAATAAAAGAATAGAAATGCATTTCACCTGATTAAAATTAAAACACCTGACCTTAAAATGTGGCATATATCTTCGATTCATTGCAGTTTCTCTTGGGGTGTCTGTAAATTGTGGATCTGTTGGTTTTATGACGTCCACGGCGAACAAACATACAACTTCAAGGACTGGAAGAAGCAAAAGAATCTGGAGCCATCGTTGTCCATGGAGCAGAGATGTTGATCCGTCAAGGCTTTGAACAATACAAGAACTTCACTAGCTTGCATTGTATTTGAAAATTACTTGTGTTTTAAATTTAAGGTTATTTTTATACGGTGTGTTCGATATTATAGGTTTGTTTAAGAACATTTATTATTATTATTATTATTATTATTATTATTATTATTATTATTATTATTATTATTATTATTATTATTATTATTTATGGCGAGTGTGACATGAGAAGTGGTGCCAACGGGATATGTTATAGAATTTACCTTAATAATTATCTCCAAGTTAAAATGAATGTCAAATTTCTGGAAGAAGAGAAGAATGGCGAGTAATTAGTAAGTAGTGCCAAATATAGAACAATTTTTTTTTATGGATATAAAAATTAAAAATAATATTTTTTAATATAAAAGTCAACAAGTTTTAAACAAGTTTATTGTTGTTTTTTCATTAAAAATGAATTTAGTTTAGGCATATAAATGCTTACTTAAGTATATAGTCCCCAATTCACTACTCCATCCCACCCCAGTTTCAGATAGGAGCTTCGTCCATATTTTCCAATCTTTTTTGCAGCCATCCCACTTGTTCTTTAATTGTGCTTTGGTCAATGAATGACCAGTTTGTTCTTGAAATGATTTGATCAAAAATTTCCACCCCGTTTTATCAAAATGCGTTGTAGGTCGCATTCCCAATTCAATTGCCCGTATACATATGTCGCAAAAACTATGCAACATCTCCTCTGTCCAGTGAACCTTATCCATATTTTCACCACCTTCCATTCTATAATTTTAATTATTTCGCAACCATTAACAATTTGTATAACAACAAAAAGTAGGAATTATACTTTCTAATTAAACAAACTAACCTAAACAAACCTTAATTCACAAGATTTCACAACATAAATTAATTAACAAAAATACAAAACTTCAACTAAACATACTTCGAGCAAAAAATTCGCATAACAGTTTCTTCTTCTCCATTTTCAACGCACCATAGGCCCCATTTGCTCCCCCTCCAGCAATGAATCACTACCATACAAACATACAACTCCATTTTCTTCTTCTCCAACACCATCCTCTCATTCTCCTTATTGCCTGCCAACGGAACATGCACAACATGCCCCAACACCAACTCCAACACTCACAACTTCCACACACCAACACAGGTAACGGCAGCAAATCAAAAGGCACAAAAACAAGTTCAACCATGGATTCAAACAGAAAATATATCAATATTTATCTTTCCATTAAATATTGCGTTAATCCTATTAATTAGAAAATCAATCCTATCAATGATGATAGAATGAACAGAAATGTCTAACAAAACAAATAGAAACAAATAACAAAAGCAGTTAAGTTCAGTGGTTGCCTGCACTACATAGAACGGTGAAGCTACTGGAAATAACTCTTCTCTCTCATATTAAGGAAAGTGACTTTAGCATAAAACACTTATAATGTAACAAGATGGAATATATTATGATATTCTTGCGCTAGAACCGAACACTATTTGGGATCCATGATACTGTTTAAAATATGCATCATCAACTTAGATCAACTTTCATGCTCTCACCCTTACATAAACTTTCACCCGTCTCTCACCCTACAATAATTCA
The DNA here is from genome assembly GCA_009078335.1 of Salix brachista. Lineage (NCBI taxonomy): Eukaryota > Viridiplantae > Streptophyta > Magnoliopsida > Malpighiales > Salicaceae > Salix > Salix brachista. The sequence continues at coordinate 15,885,791 of CM018577.1, read as the reverse complement.
CATGCTCTCTCCTCAATTTCTCCTCAATTTCAGATTCACAAGTTCAGCAAACCATAATGTAGATCGCACAGTCATACATTGGGGAAAATCAACAAGTTCAGATTCACAACTTAGATAAACTTTCAGGCTCTCTCCTCAATTTCAGATTCACAAGTTCAGTACACCATAACATAGATCGCACACACATACATTCGGCAAAATTGTTCATAAATCTGGAAACAAAATTGGGTTAAAAACACATACCATTCTGCAGGAATCAGTGCTCCCCTTCATGGTCAACGATGATCGGAGGGTCCGTGGAGCTGAGGGTGAGCTACCTCGCTGATCTGCAACGTTGAGTTGACGGTGAGAGAGACGGGTATGTGGGCAGCTCTGTCGGTGGCAGCTGCGGGTGAGGAGAGACGGGGTGTCGTGGTTGGAGCTGGGGGTGAGGAGAGATGGACCTGAGGGTGGGTGGGTGGATTGGCTGGTCTTGGAGATGGCTGAGAGAGGGTTTCGTTCAGCTGAGAGTTCGGTGAGGCAGAGAGGGAGGTGAGGGAGAAGGACTGTCGCTGAGGGAGGGGGAACAGTCGTTTTGCAGGTGTGGCTGAGGGGACGGGACTGGAGATGGCTGAGAGAGAGTTCAGGCAAAGTCAGTCTGGAGATTTTGGTGAGGCAAGAGAGGGAGGTGAGTGTCGGTGAGGAGATGCAAGAGAGGATATGTTGGACTGTCAACTTCAAAGAAAAAAAAAGAGTCTCTGCGTTATCACGTGGGCCGCGGACGCAGAAGCATCTCTCAGTTGCTTTTGCGTCTGCGACAGAATTGTGTACAAAATTGTGGGACCTATCACAATTGATAATTTCATCTGTTTGGTTATTTCCGCGTTTGGCTCTGCGTTTGGCTTCAACCAAGGTACAAACGCGGAGCCAAACACCCACAATAAATGGACGCTGTAGCTTGCTCCCTGAGCAACACGCGTCACGAAATCCTAGCGAGTACAACATCACTTTATCCCCAAATTCCCACTACTTAACGTCACTTTTCAATAAAATCTCTGACAGTTGGCGTCGAAAACTAACGGCGTGAAGGACAGGAGGGAAATGAAAACTACGAAAATGTTCAAACCCAAAAAAATAAACTTCACCGCAACTTTTCTAATCTCACTAACCTGCTCGTAATTTTTGTTGAATTTTTGCCTTGATTAGACTCTTATTTCTTAGGGCAAATCGATCAAAAACCCAACAATCTAACAACAGTACCTCGATTTTTTAATTGAGAGGTTCAAAAATCGGTTTCTCTCGATGCATTATTTCTGTCACTCATAGACTGCTTCCCGAAGGTAACAGTCCTTTCCTTTTCCTTTTTTTCCTCTTTTCTTTTTCGTTTTTTCTCCATAAAATATGCGTTTGATGTTTTTAGTATAGTTGACAAGACATTATATTGTTAGAAATCGATTCTCACAGCATTAATTGGATTTGTTTATTTATTTTTTTGTTTAATTTTTGTTAGTATACTATTTAATCGAAGCAGGAAGGGGTTTTTTCAATTGAGTCTTGGATTTCTTCAGATTTAGAATCCACTTTGGACAACGTAGAAAAGCTTATATGGTGTTTGATGTTATGTTTCTCTTATAATGAACAATGTCTACTTATCAATTTCAAATTGATTGTAATATGTGCGAGTGTTAACGGAAGTGTTACGGAAAAATCGTTTGTAGGTGGTGAGTTGATTGGTTTGAAGGAGTTGGGTGTTATAAACGGTCTAAACAGAGTAATTTATGGCAAAAGTTGCTGCACCGGGTGGCTTGTTAGGTTCTGTTACTGTTCAAATTGGTGGTGGTGGTGGTGCTTCTTTAACTGATGGTCCAATGGTTAGAAGGAAGACTCCTTCGGAACTGAGAGTAAGTTTTCAACTTGTGTTCTGTTGTGCTTTAGGTTTTTAACTTGGAAGTTTTTATCACTTTTTGGATGGTTGAATTTTGACGTTTTCAACCATTATTGCCGGAATAAATTCAAGTTGACATGTGCATGTGATTTGTCATCTGTATTCACATTCCTTTTAAATATTGAATAGTAAGGCATGACAGACAGAAATTCGCTTACCTGTATGTTCATTAATCATTTTATGACCTTTTGTTCTTGAACCTCTTTATTTTTTTATTTTGGTGTGTGTGTGGAAATGCTTTGTGTGTATTGACCAGTTTCCTCGTAATTCCTTGACTTGCTTTCAAATTTTATACTTGCTTAACATGTTTACTTTCTTTCCATAAACCTTCCATATGTATGCTAATCAAATCGGAGGTGTTTTTGGGGAGATTTTCTTTTCATTTTGGATTGCAAGAACTGAGGATTTATATACAAAATTTATATGGAAGCACATTGTATATTTGTTTAATGTTGCTGGGACAGTCATTATTCATGAACTGCATTAAATTTGAGTTAAAGAATCTTTGCAAAACTAATAAATTATAGTGGAAAAAAATCTTAACAGTTTATTGTCCTTGTTGGCATGCAGGGAGAGCAGCTGAAGAGGACAAAAGTTCTGGAGATTGTAGATGAAGCTCCAGCCCCACTGGGTTCAAAGAAGTAAATCACCCTATCTATCCTTTTCTTAACATTTTCTTTTCTTTTTTTATTTTCTGATTTCATGACAATTTCTTTTTTACCACCCAGTAATAGCAGTTTGTTGGATAATGGGCCTAGGAAACCAGATACATCAAGGACTCCTAGATACATTGACACCCGTTTGGATGAAGTATATCCTGCCAAAAAATCCAGGCTTAGGATGCTTTCTGTAAAAGACAGCGCAAAGGTTATTATATTTTCCATATTAGGATACGATGTTCTGGTTGTGTTGTGTTATTATGATGCAGTATTTGTTTGTTTACCGTGTTCCCATTTACTCTCAGGAAAATGCATCAACTGAGCTACCAATTAGCCTGAAGAATATCACCAAGCTTTCAACTCTGGTTGCCAAGAGACAGCAACTTTCATGGTATGCCTTTTAGCACGGTGTATCTCACCTGCAATATGTAGACAGTTTCTTCTTTTCTCATTGGTTTTGCTCTTCATCTCCCTGCAGTCCAGAGAATTCAGTTGCTTCTGATGAAGTTTTGAAAGATGGTGTGGTACAACCTCGCCAAACAATTGAAAAATGCAGCCAAAGCATATTTCGCAATGTTGCTCAGCTTTCATCCAGTGGTGAAAAGTCATCTGGATTGGCATTTGTTGACATGGTATACTATGCTAGCAACTTTTTTTTGTTTCCTTACTCATGTCAAGTTGTTCTGATTTGACTTGCTAACTCAGGACAAAGCATTAAAAGGACTTGTGGCCCATGAAGTGCCTTACACTTCTGGTTTAAATGCTGCTTCTGAAAAAGCTGGCAACCATAGTGGCGATTTCTGCTTTGAATGCAATATAGCTGGCCAAAAGGCTCCTCTTGATTTTACTTTGAAAACTAGAATGCGGGTGGCATCCTCTTGCTCAGTTAATAGGTGAGTTTGTCAAGCATATCTGAAGTTAGTATTTCCTTTGTTAGTTTGTCCTGCTGTTTCTGATTTAGATAATATCAATTGTTAGTTGATCTTTCATCATGTGAGTGTGCAAAACTTTCTAGACTGTTTGAACCCTTTGAATTAAATTTGATTTCTTTAAAAGTAAATCAGAGGTTAACCTCTCTGATTTACTAATGTTAAAACTAGTTTTCGAAAATACCATCTATCCATCTCATTTTTTGAAAGACATTTGCATGAATAAGAGAAAGGGGAGGAGGGTAATATAAGAAATAAAATGAATTGAATTTTATCTCTTTCAAATATATAAATTCAACTTATTTATAAATTAAATTCAAATTGAACACTAAATTCAATTACAAACAACTTGCAATAGTTAATTAATTTTCTTTCTTATAACTTGATTTGTCATCAAAACTTGCCTATTACTTAATATGCACTTGAAAACCTCAATTCAATGCATACATGAATAATGATAAGGTATGAATAGTTCAACCCCTTCCTTTGAGATAATAGGATGCTCTTGTTTTGACTCGAGACTCTGTATTGTTCATATCAATGCTTTCTTGGTATGTTCTATGTTTGTGGCTATGCATGGAATTGTTTTCATTTTTCAATATGGACAAGGGTTCTGTTTCTGACTTCCTCGGTTATTTTCTTGGGTATGTTCTGTGTCATGGCTCTTTGTTTTTTTTGACAATGGCTCCTTAACAATTATTTATTTGATAATGCATACCATATTGACAACTGTGAATTAATCTGTGAGCAAGTTCCATGTTATAGGTTGTTAATTGGTGATTAATATTTTGTCTGCAATTTTTAGGATTCACAGGTCAATCATGAGCAGTACCTACAATGGCATGCCACAGCTTGCATCCCAATTTGGAGATTCCCAGGACAATAGAAGCTCAAGGCAGGCACTGACTTCTCAAATCCTTAGCTCTAAAGCTTTGCATTCATGGGTCTACCCTCAATCTACCTTACCTGCTGCTGTCATATCAGTGATAACCTCGTCAGCAACTGAGGGAGGTTGTCAAATAAAAACATTAACTCATATTAATTGTTTTTTGTTCCCTTCCTTCTTTCTCTTTTTAATTTTCTCGCTTTTTATTTGTGGAGATAGATTTTATAAGAAAACGGCAACTGGCGTGGGAGGATTCTTTTCGGAGTCTTTATTACATGCTTCGAAAGAACATATGCAATATTTTTTATGGTATTTTTCTTCACATGTTCTATTAAATCTTTTTTACTTTCTCATACTGCTTTATATTCTGGTTCTTTTTCCACAAACATGGAATATTATGTGCAAAATAAGTATATTGTTGTTTCCGCGCATCATTATTGTTGAGACATATTACTTGGATTTAGTTGATGTCACAGGTTGTCTGCTTATCTTTATCTATCAAGAGGGTTGGCATTGCTCCTTAAATATTTTTTTTCCTTTTGTATTTCTTTCTTATAAGACTTATAGAAAAAAGGGTTAAATTAAATGGTAAATATTAGAAATTCGAATCTTGGTAATTTGTAAATAGAGTATTAGGGGAGGATGTAGCCAAGTGGCTCAAGGCAGTGGATTGTGAATCCTCCATGCTCGGGTTCAATTCCCGTCACTCGCCCATAACCCTGGAGCGGATTGTTTGCTTATCTTTATTTTGACTCGCTCACCTCCTTTCTAAGACTACTATTTGGTACATTGTATACTGAAAGATACTTGTAACATGTGAATCATGCGAAAACTTTTATCTGTGGAGTTATACGCTTCTCTCCATTTCTTTAGCCAATGAAAGTATTCTCTCCTTAAACTACATCTTAACATTGAGTTTTAATGGGGACTTTTTGTAGTGCGCACTTCACAATTTGTGGTGATGTTCACTGGGAGTGATGGCCTAGGAAGAACTACACACCTATGCAACGCTTACATCTCCCAGTCAACAAGAGGCCTGAGGTCATTGTTGAGAGAGCATGTAAGATTTATCTGTTGATATGTTTAGTATTTGCTCATTTACGTTGTTAATAATTTTGGCACATGTTTTCTTTTTGTTTGTTTGTATGTTTGCTCTTAGTTCATGTTATGCAACACTCTTAATTCGTTGTGTAGGATGTTTGTTTCTCTATGCCACTTTGTCATTCTAAAGTAGAGCAAGTCACCACTGAAGATTTAGTTGAGCTCTCTGAGATTGAGAAACAGAATTTGGGCCAGGTGAGTTGGCCATCTTGCATTTCCCTGAGCTTGAATGAGATGCTTTCCCTGATATTATGGATCATTAAGGTTGCAACCATATTTGATAGTTAATACTTTGAATTAATCATAATCCAACAATTATTCCTCCTATTTTTCTTTTAATGAATTAGTAGCCCTGGTTAAATGCTTGTTATTCTTGAAATCATTTAATATTTGAAATTTCAGGCAGTAAAGGATATCTAGCAACCTGTAGTTATGATATTGATTGTGACAGTTTTTGGGATTGTGATGATTGTACATCCCAAGCTCCTAGTATTGTCTTCTAATAATTACTTTCCCTAACTGGAGAGTTCTGCCCAATTCTCTCTTGTCAAGATCTTCTAACATTTACTTTAGATTCTATTGCTTGTGTTTTAATAACTAATTTGTGGTTCCTGCTGAACATAATGCAGACTCGCCGGCTTAGTTCCTTGTCTGATGTTGATAATAGCCCACAATCTCTGCTGGCTTTCTGTGGTAACAAGAATGTACATGGATTATATGATTTTTTGTTAAATTACAGGTAGGTTCAGGGTTGAAGTTTTAATAACAATACCTCTGTTGAGTTTAGCTGTACGGTGGCTCAAAAATTAGTTCCATATTTTTCTGCATATGTTATGACCATATCACACTTCTGGTTGTCTTCAGATCTTCCCTTACCTTTCTTTCTGGAGTAGATGTTCCTGTATTATACTCAGCTGTTCCATTTCAGAATGCAGCTCTTTCTGCTCCGGAGGTGGGTGTTGCAAATTTAATCTTGGACCTCTCAATGTATAGAACTCAAAACATACCTTCATTCACAATCAATTTTTATTAACTTACATAACTGAAGTGCTCTTTTATCTGCGGCTATATATCTGTTGCAAAATGATCCATTATGCTTCTTCTTTTTTCAAATAGATATATGATGTAAATAAAATTTCCATGCTTTCCATTATCTTTTTATTGTTTACATAGCTGATTACCGATGTTGTTTCACAGATAAAATGTGTGGAGGTAAAAAGAGCTGACCATAACGCCGCATCCCCAAAAGGCAGTCAAGGTTCATCCACTGGTCTCTTGTCCAGCATAGAAATTAAGGATGCATGTATTCCATCATGGATTGTTTGCCGTGTATGTGCTCTAATGGGCTCTGAAGGGAGAAGCTTTGAAGCTAGGTATCATAAATTCCCACACCAGCTTCTGTCATCCATGCCTGTATTTGGTGTGTCACCATAATTATATATAGCTGCTAATCGGTTTTGTGATTTAATTTGGGGACTTTTCAGCTTCACAACAGACCGCACCTCGATCGGCTTGAATGTGGCTCTTGAGACAGCCTGTGAGAAACCTGATCAAGCTGCAGCAGCTGAAGGTTTGCAAGAAAGCAGCCATGCTTTTGGTATTCCAGAAGCCACCGTTGCTCCTTGCTTGAGTTCTGGCTTCTTAAAAGGCTTGAAGTACTGTGATGGCTCTTACACAGCTTCCCTCTCTCCAGCCTGACATTTTGCTCATGGAGTCTCTGGTAGAGACGCAGTACGGATGCATTTCTCCGCATCTTTCTGATCAAATCAATCCTTTTCTCCATGCTCTCTGTTTATGTAATTCCATCCTATGTAATCTTATTTGTTTAACAGAATGAGCCCCTGGAAAATTCTAGGATAGAAGCCTGAGCCTGTTATGTTGCGCGCCTTCTACTTTTATTAATTTTTTTCCAGCTTTCTTTTTGAGAAATTTGCTCTTTTCCAGTTCAAGCCCAGTCCACTTAATCTCCGAGAATGAACCGTTCATCTGGAAAATTGAAAGTAAACAGTGCTGTGATCTTGAATGGAACTTGGAGCTGGAGGGGATTATTTAATGGAGGTCGAAATTCAATTAAAAACGAAAAGCTTGAATTGCCTAACAAAAAAAAAAAAGAGCTCGGATTTAATATCCAAAGCTCCATATTTCAATTTGCTGTCATTATCATTTATTGCTATTCAAAGAGCAACATGTCTTGCTTTCCCCTCAATATATGAGCAGACATTGCATTAATTAAATATGATTTATTGCTCTTAACCCCTACAACTACTGCCACCGAAGAGCTAACGAAGAAGGTATTACCAAGCTGAATGTTCCTCCTCCAGGAGATCATGCCAGGAGTTCATATTTGAAATTGTCTCTCAATTTGTCATCTACAGTTCCAGGAAGTATATATAGACCTGGTTTTAGATTATAGACCTTCACATTTCTTTAGATGACGCAGTAAGAAACTCGAGGGAAGCAGAATGTGGAAATAAATATCAAATGAAGCTGGTTTTATATTATAGACCTGCACATTTCTTTTTTACCAGTTATCCAAGCAAGAACAGCTCCTCCTTAAAAAATAATAATGATTTTAATGGAAATGAATAGGGGCCAAAAGTATCTAGAACCTAAATGCATTGGAGGTGATGTGTTTTTTTCTTGCATAATTAGTCTCATTACCTAGATTCTCGCAGGCCATTAAGTCTTCTAGTGGCTATAATACTAAGCGACAACTCCTGAATTATATAATTATAATTTCATTATTATACCCAACATACTTTCCACATCTTAGGAGGCAGACTCGTTGTCTCAACGTCGTGCACGTCACAACATATACAATACTATTCATGTATATGTTTTTATTCATATATATATAGATAGATAGTCAATATGGTGAATAGAAAGGGTCTAAAAAGTTATGTCTAAAGAGATTGGATTTTAAGCGAGACTATTTGTGACCCCTCCAATATTGAAGATATTCATCCCAATACTATTATGTGAACAAGAAATATTACATTCTTTAAAGATGTGTTTCAATGGAAAGAAACAAAAAATCACTCACTTAAGAGAATAATTGATGTTAGCTCAAGTGATCATCATCAATTAAGAAATGATGAAGTTGAGCTTAGAATGAGTAAAAAGGCAAAACCAACCAAAAAGAATAGTCTTAATTTCTTAACATACTTGTTAAAAATAAACCTCAAACCTACTTGAAAGCAACGTCCTATTCAAAAACTTGCTATTAGAAAGTGACAATCGATATTGAAATTAAATCTATTATCAATAATGATATTTTGAAACTAGTGAATCTTTCTCCTATAAATAAACCATTAGGTCATAAAAAGATCTTCAAAAGAAAGATGAAACCTCATGGTACTATTGTCAAATATAAATCTAGACATTTTGTTAAAGGTTTTAGATAAGAAGAAGGTATGGATTATATTGACATGTATTCACATGTTTTGATAAATGTATTTATATGAAAAACACATAATGATGTGTCATGTTATTTCTCTATGTGAACAATCTAATAATTTTAAGCATTAATGATCATAAAATCAAGTCTACTTAGAAAATATTAACCAACAAGTTTGACATGAAATATTTAGGTGTTGCAAATACTAGAAATAAAAATATCTCTAGGGCATCTGATGAATTGGTATTGTTCAAATCTCATTTTGTTAAGAAAACTCTTGATAAATCTTCTAAAGGTGACAATGGTTTTGTGAAAACACCAATGGATGTAAGTGTTTATTTGTCTAAAAAAGTCATCATAATAGACCGATCAGAATATTCTCAAATAACTAGAAGTTTAATATATATCATGAATTGTACAAGACTTGATATTCCTTAATTGGTTAGAAAAATAAGTAGATTAACCAATGATCAAAGTATGAATTATTGGAAAACAATAAAAAAAGGTGCTCAAATATTTTTGGCACACCTTAAACTATAAGTTACTTTATACTAGTTATCATATGATACTTAAAAGGTATAATGATGCTAATTAAATATCCAATTAATAACTAAAAACCATAAGTGGACATGTCTTCACAATTAATGGAGAAACTATGTTATGAAAATCCTTTAAGAAATGAGTATTGTAAAATCAATGATGAAATCAGAGTTTATTGCTCGTGATAAAGATGATAGGAATCTGAGTGGCTTTAGAATTTCTTAAAGAATTTTTCATTTTGGTCAAAATCAGTGCTAGCTATTTGTGTTTATTATGATAGTCAATCAACATTTAGAAAAGAACAAAGCACTATGTATAATGGTAAGTCTATACATATACGTCACATAAATAATATTGTTAAACACTTTTTTTTTAAATAAAATTATTTTCATTGACCATGTAAAGTCAAAATTTTTTTTTTATGGATTTGTTCTGAAACTTTGTCTATGAGAACCTATGTATAATTCATTAATGAGAATGATATTAAAACCATTAAAAATTAAAGAGTGTAGTGGTGATAACCTTAACTAGTTGATTGGAAATCCCAAAATCTAGTTTCAAGTGGAAAACTAAGTCATTTAACATTCTTAGTAGCACTAAAAAAATATTATTTCCTATTTATTTCTATGGTGAAGGAGGTGATAACTACAACATGATAAAAGGTGAGCAATGCTCTTGATATTTTTTATATCGTGATATCCAAAGTGGAGTATATCATAATACTCTTAATAAAATATCTTTTATATGAGTACAAAATGTGGTTTGTTTCTTTGAGAATTTTGATAAAGGTTGAATTCTAAAGCACTAATAAATCCAAGAGTTGTTTAAGGTTAGAATAAACATAATAGTGAGAACCAAAATAAATCTCAAAGCCAAAAAGCTACCTATCTTGATGTAGAGATTTACCAAATCAATATCTCTCAACAAATTTTTATGTCATTTTAAAACTAGTGAAATAATTTTTATTCATGTGGGGAAATATTGGGAGTTTGTTTAAAAACATGACTAATAGGCACATTTAATATCAAATTAAAAATGAAGTTCACTCTTTTTTTTATTTAAATTTTTGTTGGAATTTACTATCCAACTTATGTTCTTTAACATTGAAAATTAACAAATTATGAGTGAATGAGAAATTGATCTCAAAGAACCCTTAGTTGACATGTTTTGGTGGAACCTAAAACCCTCTAAACATAAAAAGAAACAAAACTTTCCTAAGTTTACATAAAAGAGAAAACCTAAGCAAAATGAGCTTTTGATTTAAACCTACATAAACACTAAATTAGGTCGGGCTTGAGTTTGAGTTTATTGTAAAATAATATTTTGGGTCAAAAGAAGTTATTTTTTTCCAACTTAAATCTGGGCTTGGATTTTCTCCATATAGAATTACTTCTTCTAGCGTAGCCTATTAATTTCTTCAACCTCTGAAAGAAAGAATCTAATAAGTTTTTCTAGTATTTTTTTCAATAGCACTTGAACAAGTTTTTTTTTAACTTAAAAGATGTTTGTTTTATGATCACAATGTTTAGGCTTTTATTATGTATTTATGGTGGTTAATAAAAAGTTAATAATGTGAAAATTAATTTGGCTAATACCATTATTAATTATTCAATTTTTTAGCTTCCAAAATCAATTATTAAAATGAGGTGAAGAAAGAGTTCAAGAGAATGTTTTTTTATTTTATTTTATTTTACATACTTTTCCTTGCATCAATTTTTTGTGTTTTCTCCTCACTTTTTAAGCTTCTATATTCTTCTCAAATCTAGAGCTTAGATTTATTTTATTGAGAGATTTATGAATCCATCTACTTTAGTTTAAATTTTTTATGTATAAGTATATCTAAACTAAAACGGTATTGTTAGAATCTTAGAAGACTTATTGCAATCAACCTTTGCATTAAGAAAAGAGCAATACAATTTTAAGGACAAATGATTTATAATAAAAAACAATAAGAACTTTATTATTTAAAATGTTTCAACAAGAAATCTTTATATGTTTTTTGTTTGTGTTGATAACATGTTTTCCATAATGAATATATATGAATTTGTTATGATAAACTAAATAATATAATCCATGCTTATTTTTCAACTTACAATGAAAACCAAATTATTTTTAAAATTATAATCAACCTAAGAATATCTAGAACCATATCATGCTACAATGACTTGCGAAGACTAAAAATCAATTTGGTATTAGGGTAGTGATTTTTTTAAATGATTTTCACTTAGAAATGTCTCGAATTTTTTTTTTTTGCATCAGTATATCAAAATAATATAAAAAAAAATTGAAGTAAAGAAAAATATAAAAATAACTTTTTTTTATCAGAAATACTGTATTTTGTCAATTTTATGAGGTGCCTCTATTATTTTTTAAATGCATTTTTTATTTGAAAATATATTTCAATAATATATATTTTTTTATTTTTTATAATTTATTTTTAATATCAACAAAGCAAAATAATATATATAAAAAACTAAAATTAAAAATTAAAAACACGCAACTACCTTACATTTCCAAACAAGCTCTAAGCACATAAAAAACCCAAATATTCTTGAGAATTCAGGTGAATACATCGTAATAACAATAAAACAGTGAAACAACTCTCAGGTGGACCAGAGCAACCATGAAGTGAAGAAGATACATGTCCATCTAAGGAAATAGGCACCGGAAAATGAGCACCTGAGTGATCAAATGGCGGCTAAGGGTTTAGTGTTTTGGCAACGTCGATGACAAATCGATATCTAACATCTCCTTTCAGCATGCGTTCCATGGCGGTGTTGACATAGTCCATCGGAATAACCTCCACATTGGCTGTTATATTGTGTTTGGCTGCAAAATCAATCATCTCTTGTGTCTCCTTCATTCCTCCGATGCAACTCCCTCCCACTATCTTCCTCCCTGTAATCGATCCAAAACGGCAATATATGCACTTAGTGTCCATTTTCCGATTAGAAAGACGAATAATCCTGACAGAAATGTATACACATACCCGATATCAAAGCAAAGGCATGTAATTCAAGAGGCTTCACTGGAGCACCAACCAAAACTAGCTTTCCATGAGACTTCAACAGAGCCAATAAAGGCGGCATAGGGTGAACTGCGGACACTGTATCAATGATACCATCCAGTGTTCCCATTGCAGCCTGCACAATGATCATATGATCAGAATATTAGCACTGACAAGAACCCACTTTTTTTTTTTTTGCGAGGAATGAGCTCTTCATGTGTTAACTAGCACCTTTTGGGATATTTTTATAAAAATTATTTTAATTTATAAATTAACTCTGGTCAAAATTATTTAACACTCCCAACTTGTCCTAAAGCATTTCATTGTTTAGGACACTAAATTATTATCTGGTAATGGTTAGTCATTTTTTACCTAATTATAGTGATTTTAACAATACCATCATGAAACTATGATAACATGTTTTTTATTCTTTCTCCATCTTAATTTTCAATAGATTTATCTGTTTCTTTATCAGGGGAATTTGATTATCAGTATACATTTCTTATTGAGTCATAGGATTAGGAGTAGCAGTACCTGCATTTGATCTTGGTCACGACTAACCAAAAAAGAGTCAGCACCAAGATTCTCTACAGCCTCTTGCTTCTTGTTAGGAGAGGTGCTGATCACTGTAACCTTGACCCCCATAGCCTTTGCAAATTTCACTGCGACGTGACCTAGACCGCCGAGGCCAACTACGCCCACATGCATGCCGGGTTTGTCGAGTCCAAAATACCTCAGGGGGCTATATACTGTGATCCCAGCACACAAGAGAGGAGCACCGACATCAAGAGATAGGTTATCTGGAATACGAACAATGAAGTGCTCATTGGCGACCATAATGTCTGAGTAGCCTCCATATGTGATGGTGCCATCATAATTCTTGGCTCCATAGGTAAGTATCATTTTTGGACAATAATTCTCAAGATTGTTGTGACAACTATCGCAAGAGCGGCATGATCCAACCATGCACCCTACTCCCACTCTGTCTCCAACCTTGAATTTTTCCACTTTGCTCCCCACCTCTGTCACTATCCCCACAATCTCATGCCTGCAGGAAACATTACTCAGACTTTTAAGAGCTATAGCGCTTAGATTAACTTCATTGAAGATCATTGAGAAATCACTTTGCAAAAAGAAAAGAAAAGAAAATAGATCTGATCTTAAAACAATATGGAAATTCATTGGAATCATCAAATTTAATAAACATCTTCATTGTCTTCATCTGCCTACATGAATGCATCAGGCTTAATATAGATATTTCTCTATTTTCCCTTCAAAAATCTAGCTACTGCCTAATTAACTTGTCCTGCTCGTTGCTTAGCTGATCTAGTAAAAGTTTATGATCTCAATCACGAAAAGGAAAAAAAAAGCTGGGAGTTCCCTGATGCTCTAAAGCCAACCCATTACACGTGCCTAGGTGGTACTAGTCTGCTAGCAAATAGCCAGTTTACAATTTAAACATGTTGCTCTAGGATCCTGAGAATTTCAATGGGAACACCGCAATTGGATAGAAATGGACTCTTTTCAACTTCATACGCTCAAAAGTTTTTTTTTTTTTGGGGTCTTTGACTGTAACGGGTTATCCTCTAGCAACTACCAAAATCATATCTTTCAAATCGAGTTTTAAACAAATTATATAACTAGATTCATTCACAAGAAATTAATTATTTTCTTGTGACCATATACCATCATCATGTTCAACCCCAAGTTAAGAATTGCTAAATTAAAACAATCAATTCAAATGAAAACAAAGACATTGCTTGTATATAAAAAGCAAAGGAGGAGGATATATACGTACCCAGGAATACAAGGGTACTGAGTAACGCCCCATTCATTCTTGGTCATGTGAAGGTCGGAGTGACATATCCCACAATACAGCACCTTGAACGCCACATCGTTTTCTGCTGTTTCTCTACAAACAACCCATTTCAATTCAAATTACAGCAACCACATTCACGTTAACTATTAGCATGGAGCGATCACTGTGCGGAACATACATAGATGGCAAACTAACTACGACCATTAATTTGTTTGGAGCTCAAACAAACCCAGATATTTATTAAATATTAATACATTTAACCAGGATTAATGTGTGGAGAGTAGAGCGAAGATGATGGAGAATGAGAGAGGAGTACCTCCTGGAGAATTTGAAGGGAGAGAGGAGCCCAGATTGGTCTCTTGCTGCCCATCCAAAGGCAGGTTTTGGATGCTCTAACTCCGGCGATTTGGATACCATTTTTCTCTGTAAAATAAAGATTCTGGCTTCCTGATCTATATGCACCCAACACCAGTACAGTTGAACTTAATTAGCAAGGAAAATTAATGCGTGCTTGCATGAGGGTGTATGTATAGTAGCCATTCATGGATGGGCTGACGTAATGGGTGAAGTAATCATGGGTTGAATGATCGTGGCATATTTTGCTTCACGAGTCAAAATATCCGAAGCACTTCACGCCACTCCACATTTTTCTGCATCTTTCTGGGATCATCATTTTTTGTGGCTCTCAATTTCTTTTACCAACATTTCTTCCTCCCCCCTCTGTTTGAATATCACACCTGTTCACACCTGTCCACCCATTTACGATTCAAATTTCAAACCACTCTTCACCCCCAAATTTAATTCAGTTTAGGATTTGAAATGGATTCGCATCAATTGGCCCGCAATGTGCAATTTATGACCGTGGCCCGCAATGTGCACTGGGTTCCCAAAATGAAATTCTTTTTTTTTTAAATATTTCGATGTATTTTAAAAAAAAAATCATTTTAAAACGCAATCTTCTTCGCAATATTAAAACGAGTTTTAGACTAGTTGTACTTCTTTTACGGCGATGGTAATGACGAGGGAGAGTGTAGCTAAGTCGTGAGTCCTGAATACGTACGTATAAAAGTACAATACGTGCTCATCCATTCTTTCATTGCTTTCCGCTGGCTGGGACAAGGAAAGATCCCAGAATCTTCTTCGCAATATTAAAACGAGTTTGCTTTGAATACACTCTTTTCACCAGCCAACTGAAAAAATGATTGTGAACCAGTGCTTGCAATCGAAGTTTCATCCATTCTTTCATTGTTTTCCGCTGGCTGGGACAAGGAAAGATCCCAGAATCTGACAAATCTTACCAAATGCTAAAACATTCGGTATCTAAAGAGATGAACTGTCGATATATACGTATTTTGTATGTATAAGGATCCCCTGAGAGCTGCTTGGCCAAAAGATCCTTAGCACCAGATTTAGCAGCAACCCAACTCTAATCATGGTGCAAAAATATTTTCATTGGCTATCATAAGACAAGATGAACTGTTCAAAGTAGACAACAATCCCCTTTCGCGAATGGATTGCCCTTGACCTCATTTTTCTAAGGTAGATTGTCTTCAAAGCAGAACTTCAAGTCTTCAACTCTACAACTTCGTGCTCCCCTCGAGGTCAGGCACTTAGGAATTGAAGGTCTCGTTGTCAAAGAAGGAATCCAAAAACCCAAAACCATTTTTTTTCATTTTTTTAGGAAGGTGAAGGACCAGGACAACGAGAAAAGAGTAGCAGCATATACCAAAATAACAGGCTGACCATCATTTCCTATTTTTGGACCCTATTTTCAGCATTCTATAACTGAGCATTAGCTGGAATGGCGTCAACCAAAGCTTGCAACTTTTAATAACTGAGTAGCTGTCAAAAGCACCTTCAAATCATGGGATAGTAATTTTTGTCAGAGATCTAACTTTACAAACAGATGGCCCTTTATTTACAGCATCAACCCTTTATTTACAGCATTAAAATACAGAAATAAACACCAGGATGCACCCCGCATCTCAAATGAGAAAGAATAACCACTGCACATTTAAATGAGAAATCTTGTAAAGGAACCTGAATTCTGAAATATACAGTAGCGGACTGTCAGAAGACAGGATGGCTCACTTCAAGCTAAATTTCAATAAACTACACGGGCAGGCATGCCCATACTAAATCTATGTTTCCTTAATCACCCAGCAAATTATATTCAATCCAGATAAAATGAAATCAAAAAACGACTGGAGTTTGCAGAAGGAATCTATGAAAAGAACGCGACAAATCGGGTAACAAAGTCGCCAAAAGCCATTTCATGTTCACAATACAAGCATTGGCTTCAAACAGATACTGGGGTTTTGACTGATGGTTTCACACTTGTGTTCATGAGACATTTCCATTGCCTTGTGCGAGCCTTTGTCAAGAAGAATTAGCAAGCCAACATCGGCGGCTGACAGTCCAAACATATACCTGCCATTACAAAATTTGATGAGATCAAACATCAATGCCAGATTGAAACTACAAATAATGCCACCAATGTCGAGAATAAGAATCTTCAATGTAATTTATCAAACTGAAGCGAATGAGAAAGATACAGTTCAAGAACACTGTAAACATATCCATTTGCATCTGTGAAAGAGTATAGGTGAATCAGAGTTTGAAACAGGGCATGACAGAACTATTTCTCCTTCCTTTAAAGTCATTTCCCTCTTTTGCCAATTCCTACGTGATTCCTTTAACAACTACAAAGATTTCCCTTCCTTCAAATTTGGAGAAATTCTCCCCTGGTTCATTTTTGGTCTGGTAAAATACACAGCAAATAAACCCAGTGGAGTTTTTCACTCCTAATTTGTATTTACTTCAAATAGTTCTATATATGCAATTGACTGGGAGCACTGCAAGAGAAACTAAGTTATGTCAATAATTTATAGTAATATACTTACTTGCTTCGTTGGGCTTTCCTTCTCCAGAAAACGATGGACACAACCCACTGAACAAACAAAATGAAAGAGAGTATTTAATGCTAGTGCAACAAATAACATGCAGCCTGATGTGAAAACAAAGTGGAAAGTCAAAACACAAAGCCTTGGTAGTTATAATGCCGGGTACAACAATTTAAATGAGGGAGCAGCTAAGTGCTTTTGTTTGGTGGAAATCAAGAGAATCAAGGATGAAAAGAAAATGATAATCCAAGAAAAGAAACAAAACATCACAAACATCCTCCTATAATTTTATTTTCTATACGTAAAGTGATCACATTTACATCATAACTCAGATTCCAATAGACTGTCTCCAATAATGCAGCTCAGTTTATGCAAATTCAAAGTTTCTATCTAAATCTAGTTCAGCCATACCAAAATAATGAAGAACGAAAGATTTAAGTGAAAATGAAGGTAGGAGGGGGGAAGACCAAGGAGAGCTTGAAATTAAGCATAGGCCAAAAGAATAACTAATATAAACACTATAATGCAATTATAATAACCAAAATGATTATGGAACAGCTTTTGATGATATATATTGGATACCCAAAAACTCAAGTGAATGGAAAACTTTATTATACAGGAAAGCACATTCATTTACGCAAAGCATAACGAATTACCTTAAAGATTGGCGTGAAGGAAAAGCTTCCAAGAAGAGATGGCTTCCTCGTGGGCATTTTTCTTTCTGGAGACATTTCCTTGCATAGATGTTGAGCTATTTCTTTCAACAATACCATTTGTGCTTTATCAGTTCGCATTGAAATAAGTGCTTGCCTCATAGATTCCCTGTCAGCCTCAAGTGCCTGAAGTCTCATGTAGAGCTTTTTTATATCAGGATCACTAATATCAGGCTGATTCAATGTCTCTCTCGGAGTTGAGAGATACTCTTCGCAAATCCCAATTCCAGCTTTTGGTTCTGTAACACCATGCTGTGAGACCCCAATATGGATAGAATCAATGGTATAAACCCTGTCACTCATGTCATCTCCAAAGTCTTCCGCATTATCCCTCTTTCTTGAACATGTGTATTCTTCCACTTGTGAAGCGTAGTCCGTTTTCTTAGAGCTACTGCTTAACTTGGATCTTGGAGATTCAGTGGCAAAATCTGGACCCATTTCTCTAGACATCCTGATCAATGAACTTGAACTGTCTCCAGAGAGTCTCCTGTTGTGCCTTGACCTCCTTGGAGAGTAGTCAACAACCACCTTCTCAAGAATATTCTTTGTACCAGAAAAATCACCATCTTGTTGAATGCTACGAGGGCTTCTCTCCATCTGATAGATCCTGCATTCTAAATTCTTCAAATTCTCATGACCAGAAGGGTTCTCGCCAAATGCATATTTCTCAACATTCACAATATCATCTTCATCCTCCAAAGGATTTGGATTTTCATTCAGATTGCATTTCAGGGGTGGGTAATCATAACCTGGAAACTTGAATTGGCCAGCATTCAATTTTTCATTCATGCTTGTGTTGCGGCTAAACCCACCCCTCTCACCCTCTGCCTCTGCCTCTGTAAGGCCATAGCTCATCATCCTATGCTTATAAGCCTGAATTTCACAAGCAAGTGATTCAATAGCCTGCTCTCTCTTGTACAAAACATCCTCTAAAGCCAAAAACTCCTGCTGGTCATGCCCCATCTTCTCCTCAGCAAAACGCTTAAATTGCCTTGCCTCCATTTGGATCTCCGCCTTCTCCCTCTGCAACCTCAGCATCATTGACATGGCTTCATTTGCAGCTGAAGAAGCAGCGTTCCTTTCCTCTTCCAATTCCGTGTACAAATCCTGCACAGTCTGCTGTTGGCTAGAAACCATCTCCCGAAGCGCAGCACATTCGTTCTCAATTTGTATTCGTGGATTCGAGAAGAAATCAAACCCAGGTATATAAAACCGATTGCCCTCCTCCAACTCATCGTGTTTTCTTTTGACAGACCTGATCCAAGACCTTGGAGATGAACCAGCTATTAAAGAACAGCTGCAGCCACAAATACAACACCTCACCAAATCCCTCGATGGTGAAGCCAGGGGAGAACGTACTTGCAAATCCATAGACCAATTATCATTCAAAATCAAAGACTTTCACGCACATACAATCCCAATTCACATAACAATTAAAGTGAGAGCCTTTTTTCCTTTGAAGCTCTCAATTTCTCCTCTCTGTCGAATCTACAGATCTTTTCAGTTAGCAACTCCTTTCGTTCCTCAATCGCATCTAAATTCCTTAAAATGAAAAAAAATAACACAAGAAATAAATACAAACCCTAACAATCAAAACAATCACAAAACCATACATTTTTCTGTAATTTGAAGGTTTTCCAACTTCAATCTACATTTCAAGCTCCAAAAGAAGAACAAATTAACTTTCTTTTTTTCGTTTTACTTAAAAAGAAGCATTAAATGATACTTTTTTAATTCCCTGAACAGAAAAAATAAAATATTTCCAGTAAAAACAAAACACGCGCGAGGGTGAGGGGTTGTGTCTGGGTGTTACCTGGGATTTGAGAAACCCGATGCGGAGAAGAGGAGCCGCAATGTTCCCGGGAAAAACCAATATTGCGTGGAAGTAGCAGCAAAATAACGAGATCACCGGAGCCGGAAAAGGATAGAGAGTTCTAATATAAATTTAACGGAAAAGGAACGAAAGAATGAAGAAATGGCGTTTGGAGGGAAAGAAATTGAAAGAGAAAGAGTGGGAAAGGTGTGAATTGGAAACCCTTTTTTTTTTTTTTAATCCTATTGGAGCCTCCTGCCTGTTTGTTTTATTCGTTCTCGATTTCCGTGTAAAGACGTGGAGACGGCGGGAGAGGTTATATATTTTGGGAGCAGAAAAGTGTCTGAGAGAGAGGGGGGAGGGAGGATAGTTTGATGAGATGGATTTGACGGTTGATGATTAGATTTAGATTTGTCGTAACTGTACTTTACACAACCTTTTATCATTAATATTATATCACTGTTTAGATTACGAATGATTTCATGTTCTTAAAAAAATATATTTTCTTAATGTTTTTATAATATGTTAATATTAAAGTATTATTAAACTAATTTAAAAAAATATTATTTATTTGAAAATATATTAAAAAATATTTAAAAACAAAAGTGTCATACTTTTAAAAGGGTTATAACTACTTTGTTTGCCATTGAGTTTTCACTACTTTTTTCTCTTTGTAATTTGATTTTTTTCTCAAGTAATGTTTTTATCTTGTTTTGGATTATCGAAAGAGAGTAATAATGGATTAAAAAATGTGGAAGTTATTATAATAAAACAAAAATAGTTGTTTTGTGATGATATTATTGTTATAGCAATCATCAAATTATCATAATACGATGTGTAAGATTCTTTCAACCACGTTTCACAGATATTTATAAGTCTAATATTGTAATTTGAAGTTCGGTTCCATACTTAATTTCTTTGATTTATGCATCAAATTTGTTGCTCATTTTAGTATAAGCATCCTTGCTAAAAAAATCAACTAAACTCTTTTATATTACTCAAAAAGGAAAGAAATCACTTTGAGTATAACTTGAAAGATCCAATGAAGAGATGCTCATAATATAAGATTTATCGGTGCCTATCTTAGTAGGGTGCATAACTATTAATGTCATATGGGCTATAAAAGTCATGTTTCCATGGAATAAAAGTGATGAAACAAGAAAACCCATACTATCATAAAACAAAGATAAAAGTCTTCAAAGCATAAATGACCGTCATTCAATTCCAATGCATTTAAAAGTAACTTTATAAGTCTCATTGACCACTCATTTGAATACTACTAGAGCAGAAGTGTTGACAATTATTAAAAGAAAGGATTTTATAATATTTTGTCCTAAGTTTTTGTAAGTTCTTAATAATGTTTTATTTGAAATTTTAAACAAATGGAGAAACTCAATTACAAAAATCAATAAATTAGCAAAATTATTACTTTGTTGTCTACAAAATAACTCATACAATGAAAAATGTGTCGTGGTCATTGAGTTTCATTCTCAATTCTTTTTGTTCCTAGTGAGTCTCAATATATATCATTGTTCATGATTTTATTATATAGAATTTGTTGAACTAATACTTTTTTCAAGTGAGAGACAATTATCAGTGATGTTAGCCTATTGTTGTCGCATCACTACTAAGTGAAGTGGCTAGTGGATTACTGATGGTAGAGAGAAGAAAGGCTATTTTTGTAGCTCAAATACGTGCTCATTATTTTTTCTTATTGTTTTGATTTTATCAAAGCAAGCTCCTTTAATTTTTTTTTTATAGTACTTTGTTTCATGGTTCATCTTATAACATGTTTTACTTTATTTCATGCAACACTTTAATTTTATCTTTCCCTTTATTTTCTCTAAATCCCTTAGCCTTCCCCTCTCATTCTTGTCATCTTTCATGTGTCTTGTTGTTTTAATGAAAGAATATAAATGGATGCTTTGATAAATAATAAAAAAAAAAAAAGAGTGATAACACCATTAAAAAGAGTTATAATACAAACTAACAAGTATATATATATATATATATATATATTACAAACACAATAAACGCCGTGGGTTTTCCACTGTGCACTGTCTCTAGAATCACTGTGGATTCGAGCAGTGCACGGGTGGAATTGGCCCTGGGGCGCGCGGCAGAAGGGGCCTGGCAGGCGGGGCTAATTTCGCCATTTTTTTTTTTTTTTTTTTAAAATATTCATTTGTGAACAGTGTATTGACGATTTCATCCCCGGTAATAGGACAAAAACAGGCATCCGGGTGAGGGGCACCGGTGTAATTGCGCGCGGTCGGACCGGCCCGGTCCGTTCCGGTCCGCCGCAACTTTTTCTTTTTTTATTATTTTCGGAAATGGCTAAAGACGGTTTTAGCCCCTAATAAGACAAAAACACTTAATTCGGTCCAGGGTTAAAACAGTAATTGACCCTATTTTCCAATTTTTAAATCGGTGTCTAGGGGTGCGTCCTCCGCACGCGCCAGGCGGCTTTCCGCCTCACGCCCTCTTCAGGCGGCGCGTGCGACGTGATACGGTGGCCGGAAATTGTCTACCGGAGGCCAGATAGCTTCGCCGCATCGTGGTCTTTCTCCCGCGGGGGCGCGTGTAGACACCAGATGTCCGTGGACGCGGCGGAGGCCGGTTGAAGCCGGCGGCCACGTTTCTCTCTCTCCTGCACGTCAATGTGCAGGAGAGTCCCCCATATATTTGGACTTTGCACTTCGGTCCCTCGACTTTGAATTTCGTTTTTGGTCCTCATTTCTGTTATATAAGTTTTGATTTTGTTCGATTGGGTCCTCCGATTTTAATTGATTGAATGTCAAAGTTTCACTTTGGTCCTTCCACTTTCAATTTCCGGATTGGCTGTATGTCAGTCAATCAATTCGGTACAAAAGTTCCGATTTTTTCAATTTTGCCCTCTGATTTCAATTGAGAATAAATGTAATTTGCATGTCAGCCCTTTGACTTTTAATTTTTTAATTTTAGCCCTTTATATTTGATTTTCATTTAAGTCCTTATACTTTTATTTTTTTATATTTATACAATAATCCCTACTTTTGTCCATGTTTATATAAAAGTGTATTTAACACAATAATAATAATAATGATAATAATAATAATAATAATAATAATAATAATAATAATAATAATAATGATAATAATAATAATATAATAGTAATAATAATAATAGTAATAGTAATACTAATACTAATAGTAATAATAATAATAATAGTAATAGTAATAGTAATAGTAATAATAATAATAATAATAATAATGACTTAATTATTTTTTGTTCTTACTCTTCTGTGTTTTTTTTCTTCCTCCCGATAATTTGATAATATTTTTTTTTCCGGTTTAGCAATAATAATTGTTTTTGTTTTTTTTCTTTTGTTAAAATTTCTTGCATGTTTTTAGTCTTTCATTGTTTTTTTTCCTTTCATTATTAACATAATAATAATAATAATATCAATAATAATAATGATAATAATAATAATAATTAAATTGTTTTGCGTGCTTGCTCTTTCTTTAATATTCTTTTTCCCTCCGAATAATTTCATAAATTTTTTTTTGACAGTAATAGCAATAATAGTTTTTTTTTTTAATCTTTTGTTAAAGTTTATAAGATGTTTTTAGGCTTTCATTTTTTTTTCTTTCATTATTAACATAATAATAATGATTATAATAATAATAATAATAATAGTGATTATTATTAATATTATAATAATAGTGATTATGTATTCTAATTGTTATAATAATAGTGATTATTTATTCTTTCAGAATAATAATAATAATAATAATAATAATAATAATAATAATAATAATTTTTTAATTGGTTTTTCTTGCTTACTGTTTTGTTCATGCTTTTTATTTTTTTCCCTCGGTATAATTTAATAATTTTTGTTGTTTTTATTCTAGCGGCAATAATAATTTTAAATGTTAAGACTCCGATGTTGCTATTTCCCTATTTTTACTCTGTCTATTAATTGATTTTTTGAATTTTATTATCTGCACAATAATGATTTCAGTCATTTATTTTTTTTCTTATTCAAATATGTTGCTCTTTTTTTTAATGTTAATGCGCGCCCTTTTGTGATTGTTTATGACGCAATACCTATATTCTAAAAAATATAATCTATGCTTACGTGACAAACTTAACTCAAAATTTTAAACATTTTATCTTTTAATCTATAATTTTTATTTACTTATATCATATAAATTTATCGTTGTACATTTAATTATGTTAAATTATATACAAAAAAATACCCGCGGCAACGCGCGGGCAATTATCTAGTATATATATATATATAAGATCACTCTTATTTATCAAAAAATTATATTGTTGATTTTGAAAAATTATATGGTGCTTAAGTTATAAATATAATATTTATAATACTAGGATAAAAGAAGAAAAAGAGAGAGACTGCCATATTCAATTTCGCTAAAAAGTAATAAGAAAAATTCATTTTTGTTTGTCTCTCTCTTGATAGTTACAACTTAAACAATAATTTTTATTGGAAACATGGATATGACTATCATTAATAAAAAATAAAAAAAAAGAATTTGAGTGGAAAATTAAGTTCAAAAGAGAATATGAGATACCATAGTCTTAAAATCCTTCTCGTTAAAAATAGTAATAATAAAAAAATATAAAATATAAAGGAAAAATAAATTGAAGGGCTAGAATTTGGATAGCCAAAAAAAATTAAGAAGGAGAAAAAAAAGGGAGGAAAGTTCATCAATACCAAACTGAAGAATTTTTTACCATGTAGGTTAGTTAAGGATGGAGGGGTCACTAAAATAATTCAAATGTCATCTTGAAAATATACAAATGGTTGCCAAAGAATTCCACATGCACCACCTGAAAAACATGACCACCACCAAATTGCTGAGTCATGCAACATATACATCAACCATTTTCTTAACAATATTTTTGTTAATTAAGTTACCAAATCACCCATACGTTAATCAAATTATAAACATACCAAAAAGGCAATAACATATAGATTATAGCAACCTTTTTTTTTTATTTCAATGGTTATCAAGTCCTTTCATTGTGCTCTAAAAATAAACCTAAATGTCTAAAATAATGAAATTAGCTACAGACTAATTTGGTTGATCAAATTAGTCAGTTGCTAAGGACACCAATGCAATTTAGTACTAATTGGTTGATTGTGTCAATATAAATGAAATTATCATTCTAAGTGATAGTGAATTATTACTATTTCAAAAAAATACTGGGATTGTTACACTTGTAAAATAGACACTCACTTTAAGAGCGTTGTTGCTAAAAAGATGATTGATTTGCAAAATTAGTCTAATTGTCTAGCTATACTTTAATAGATGAAGTATTGACATACAAAAACAAAATTGTGGTGGGATGTAATGGTTATTTAATGGAAAAGTCGGTCATCCTTGCACATGATTCTCAAATTAGAAGGCATGCAAGAGTTCAAAACTCTTATAAAAGGCTTAAAATGGTATTTTATTGTTCTTCAATAAAGACGAGGGTTAAAATATTTATGAAAAAATGATGTGATATTTGTAAATGAACAAAGATTAAAAGGGTGTCTTACTTTGGTTCGCTTTAACCACTACTATCTTTAGGAGTTTGGAAGAATATTGCAACAAATTTTATTAAAGGTTTGACAAGATCAAGAAGGAAAAATGTCATACTAGTGATTATAGATAGACATAATAAGCATAAAATTTTATGGCATTAGCACATCCTTTTACTACTTAAAAGATTGTTTAATTGTTCTTGAATCACATTTAAAAGTTTAATGAACTACTTGCCATTATTTTTACTAACAAAGACAAAATATTTACTAGCTTGTTTTGGAGAGATTTATTCAAGCTATTATAAGTTAAGTTATTGCCAAGTTAATCTTATCACCCTTAGACAAATGATCATACTTAAAGGGTCAACTAGTAATTAGAATTATATTTGAGATATATGATAATGCATACTTTAGAGAGGTAGAATGTTTGGCTACCTTAAGCATGTTGACAATACAATTTAAACTACCACTCAACTATTAAGATGACTCCATTTCAGAAATTATTTAAATATCATCTTTTTCTAGATAATTTGATCCTTAAACCACTATAGTAGTAGCAACAATAAAAAAAAAATGATTTAGCAAAGAGAAAGAATATATAGGTGGTTGTAAACTTAATTGGAGAGAGTAAGGAATAAAATAAAACAAGTATTTGATAACATTGGATGTATACAAGATTCCACCTTATAGATAGTTAAGTATGCACTTAAAAAGAACTTAAATTTGAATCTTTGATTGTGTGGACCATAAAAAATCATATAGAGATTATGGATAATAGCTTATAAGATTTAACTTCATGAAAGAACTTTTTCTCACCTTATATTTCATGTGTCACTATTTAATGAAAACATAAAAGACAATGTTGTTATATCCTAAGGAACACCATGGCAGATAAAGGTGGGAGAATTAAGGTTAAGCATGTAGCTATATTAGAAAGGAACTGATGAAAAAAGGAAACCAAATAGCGATGATAAGTTTAGTTTAATGATGTAATTTTAGAAGAACTACAAACAATGTTCAAATAATTTCCAAAAATAATTTCCAAAGCTTATTATAAATACTTTAAACATGAACTTTTTAAAGAAAGATGCAGGGAAATGGATTTCTAATGGAAAATATGGAAGGATATGGGCATGATTTTTATATGGAAAGTTAATTATAGGAATTAGTTAGATAATTAGTTGATTAATGGAGAATGAACATGTGGTTGATTAGTTAGAATCTATTAAAGAAATTAACAAAATGACAATATAATTCAATATGAATATAAACCATGTAATAGAAGATGTAAAAGCTAAGAAATAAGATATGTGAAATTGTAAACCATATGGTAACTCTTCATATAGCATTTTTCTTATATTTTTTCTTTTTTCGTTGATCTATTTTAGCTTATTGTAGTTCAACCATAACAAAATGTATTGTAGTTTTAAGTTGTGGTCTATTGCTAAAATGATCAACGGTTTAAGAGGAGTGTGGCTTTGAGTTTTAGGATATGGTTATGGATTAGACATAAAAAAAAAAAACAATGGTTTTATGTGGTGATTGGGTCTATAACAAGTTGTTGTGTTTAGATTTGCTTGTATAACTTATAGTTGATTTAAAAGAAGACAAGGATATAGATTTAGATGGAGATGGGATTTTATATCAGTATTTGTGGAGGCGGTGGTGGTGAAGAATGAGGAAATGAATTGTGATTGACGGTTTGTCTTGGTTATGACTAGTGGTTTGTCTTGACGGTTTGTCTTGAATTTTATTTTATATGATTGCTACTGTTAGATTTTAATTTTGCTATTTGAAATTTTTACAGTGCAGGTGAGTAAGTATGGTTAATTATTCTTTGTTTTCATTTAAAATAAATAAATAAATGATAAGAGAAATTTTTTCTCTCTCTCATTTCTCCTTCCTTATACCTATATCTTTCTAAATAAATATTAGTCTAGAATCAAAAAGAAAATTTCCTTATAAGAATTCATTTTTTTATTCCTAGATCAATCACTTCAGTATCACTTCAAAGTGATATTTCACAGTACCCACATCTTTGAAATTTTTATCAAGTTAATGCAGAGAGTCAAAATGAGAGAAGAGAATGTTTTTTGAATAATAATAAAAAACTTATGGGTTATATCTCTATTTATATAAGTAGAGGAAATGATTATAGTTTTTAGTAATTTCTATAAATACTTGAACTAGACTCATTCTTTATATTCATACAGACCTAACCTAATAACCAACAATTAGTAATTAATCATAAATTTGGATTTTTTAACTACAATTTCCTACTTAAAAAGGATTGACAGCTACTCTGAAGCCTTGTATATAATAAATAAGCTTTTATTTCTCTTTTTTTTTTTGTAATATGTAGCTCTTTCTCTGTGCTTTATATATATTACAAACCAACTAAAAGGCGTGGCGAAATTCCTGTTCAAAACATTGTAGATTGTGTCTTATTTCACTATAGATTGCGGCAGTGTGCGCCCGTTTTTAGCCCTCGCATTCGCGGCTCATTGTGCATGTAAAATGGGGGCATTTTCGTTTTTTCCTGTTTTCATCCTTTTTTTTAATTTTAATCAGTCATGAACAGTGTATTAACGTTTTTGTCCCTCAAGCCGGACAAAATAGGGTTATGCACTCAGGGTTAAGGGTGTAATTGCACGTGTAAAGACCGGTCCGATTCGCCCGGTCCGCCATAACTTTTTTTTTTAAATGGCTAAATACGAAAATAGCCCCCAATAAGACAAATTCACTGACTTAGATGCAAGGGTGGAACGGTAATTGACCCATTTTTTTCTTTTCTCGGAATACTGTCGGCGTGTGTGGTCCACGCGACCGACAGTATTCCGCCTCACGCCCTATTCAAGTGGCGCGTTCCGGATGATAGAGTCACCGGAAATGGGCTACCAGCGTCTACTTCGATGCGACTCCGCGTGGTCTTCCTCCCGGTGCGGCGCGTTCAGTCCTCCGACAGACGTGGACGCGGCGGTGGCCGGTTAAAGCCGCTGCAGCCGTTTCTCTCTCTCCTGCACGTCAAAGTGCAGGAGAGTTCCCCGGTTTGTTTGCTTTTGGACTTTGATCCCTGTACATTTAATTTTGTTTATGATCCTTATTTTTGTTATATAAGTTTTGATTTAGTTCGATTGGGTCCTTCGATTGAAATTAATTTAATGTGCAATTTTCACTTCGATCCTCCTTCTTTTAATTTCTGGATTTGGTTTAAATGGCTCAATAAATTCGGTACAGCAGTTTCAATTTTTTCAATTTTGTCCTTTGATTGAAATTGATAATAAATTTGATTTTGATTTCGGTCCTTATACTTTTAAGTTTGGATTTTAATCCCTTTAATTTGATTTTTAATACTTTTAATGTTTTTTTAAATCCCTTGATTTCTTTTTATCATATTAATTTTGTTAAAGATTTTATGGTTTTTTTAGTCTTTCATTTATTTTATTTTTTTCATTATTAACACAATAATAATAATAATAATAATAATAATAATAATAATAATTTAATTGTTTTTCTTGCTTACTATTTTGTTAGTGTTTTTTATTTTTTTTCTTCCTTGGGATAATTTTATAATTTTTATTGTTTTAGCAGTGATAGCAACGATAGCTTTTGTTTTTGTTTTATTCTTTTGTTTGATCTTTTGTTGAAGTTTTTAGGATTTTTTTCCCTTCCATTTTTTCCTTTCATTATTAACACAGAAATAAAATAAATAAATAAAAATAAAATAAATAAATGAAAATAAAATAAATAAATAATAATAATAATAATAATAATAATAATAATAATAATTTAATTGTTTTTCTTTCTTACTCTTTTGTTAATGTTTTTGATGGTTTTTTTCCTCGGGATAATTTAATATTTTTTTATTGTTTTGGCGGTGATAGCAACGATAGTTTTTATTTTTGTTTTACTCTTTTGTTTGATCTTTTGTTGAAGTTTTTAGAATTTTTTTTTCTTCCATTTTTTCTCTATCATTATTAAGACAAAAATAAAACAAATAAATGAAAATAATAATAAGAATAATAATAATGATAATAATAATAATAATAATAATAATAATAATAATATTTTAATTATTTTTCTTGCTTGCTATTTTGTTTATGCTTTTTTTTTTCTCGGTATAATTTGATAATTTTTATTATTTTGATAGTATCAGCAATAATAATTTTAGATGTTAAGACTCCGATGTTGCTATTGTTATAATATTTTAAATTAATATTGCTTCCTTTTCCCCTTTATTATTATGTTTTTTTTATTTGCTCTTTGTATTAAATGATTTTTATAATTTTACTATCTGCAAAATAATGATTTTAGTGATGAATTTTTTTTTCTTATAAAAATATTTTGCTATTTTTTTAATGTTAGTTTGCGCTCTTTTGTGATCTTTTATGATGCAATATTTACATTCTAAAATATGTAATCTATGTTTGCGTAACAAACTTTACTTAAAATTTTATACATTTTTTCTCCTAATCTATAACTTTTATTTAGTTATATCATATAAATTTATTATTGTGGATTTAATTATGTTAAATTTGCCGCGGGCAGTTAGCTAGTATATTTATAAAAGCTATAGATATCATCTAACCGACCGTTGTGCATTGGATTAACGCTTGCGGGATCCCTCGCTCCGTGTGTGGTCGAGGGATCCCGCAAGCATAATGGTGGGCTCAGAAAGGCTTTTGAACATTAAATGAACAATGGGCCTGTAAGGCTTTTGAACATGTTTTCGGGCATTACGGGCTTCATTGCTGATTCTTTTCAAGACCATGGATAAAAAAACTCTCCCAGCCCTGCTGCCTGTCCTCTTTCCAATTCTTCCACTGTTGTTTATTATTTCTTCCTCTCTCTAATCAAAAGACGATTGGGATTTGGTAATAATAAATTAATTTTGTTTATATTTTTCTCTAATTTTGTTTAAATTTTAGTTATGTTTTAGCCTTTAACCGCTAATTATCATTGAATAATAATATACTATACAAATTTAGAGAAAGCATAAAATCTCTTCTTTATTTTTTTTTTAAATTTTTTAATAAATCTTTTGTAAAAGATTTATCAATTACAACCGTATTTTAAAATTTTCTCTTATGAATATTCCATACTTTTTAAATCATATTATACATTTTATATTTATATTTGCATTTAATTGTTTAATGCAATAAATTATAAAACAAATTACAAATCAATATTTAATGTAAATTAAATAACCTTTTATTGTTACTTTTATATGGTTTTCATGGATCAAATAGCCTTTAATTTTTCTCTTAAAGCTGCATAAAAATAATGAAGAGATTATTTTTATATTTTTAACATCATTACATCGTGACAAACTTTTGCTTTCTGCTAAAAAATATTTTCATCAATAAATTCATTAATTAATAATAAAAATGAGACTCTTACCTGTTAAATAAATTCTCACTCCTTAGTTAAACTACTGAAATTACAAGAAAAATAAACGGCGTGGCCTCTCCACTGTACACCCTCTCAGTAAACACTGTGGATTCGAGCAGTGCACGCCCGAAAATGGCCCTCGGGCGCGCGGCGAGGAGGGGCTGGCAGCGGGGATAAATGCGGTTTTTCCTTTTTAATTTTTTTTTAAATATTCGTTTGTGAACAGTGAAATAACGGTTTGGTCCCCGGTAATAGGACAAAATAAGGCATTCGGGCGCGGGACAAAGGCGTAATTGCGCGCGGCCGGACCGGTCCGGTCCGCCGCAACTTTTTCTTTTTTTATTATTTTCGGAAATGGCTAAAGACGGTTTTAGCCCATAATAAGACAAAAACAATGAATTGGGTCTAGGGTTATAACGGTAATTGACCCTATTTTTCAATTTTTTTAATCAGCGTCTCTGGGGGCGTGCGGCGCACGCGCCAGACGGTTTCCCGTCTCACGCCCTGTTCAGGCGGCGCGTGCGAACTCCTCCGGTGGCCGGAAATTAGATCCCGGGGGGAAGAACGATGCGCCGCCGCGTGGTCTTCCTCCCGCGGTGGTGCGTGTATCCACAACATGCCCGAAGACGGATGGAGGCCGGTTGAAGCCGGCGGCCACGTTTCTCTCTCTCCTGCACGTCAATGTGCAGGAGAGTCCCCCATATATTTAGACTTTGCACTTCGGTCCCTCGACTTTGAATTTCGTTTTTAGTCCTCATTTCTGTTATTTAAGTTTTGATTTTGTTCAATTGGGTCCTCCGATTTGAATTGATTGAATGTCAAAGTTTCACTTCGGTCCTTCCACTTTCAATTTCCGGATTGGCTGTATGTCAGTCAATCAATTCGGTACAAAAGTTCCGATTTTTGCAATTTTGCCCTCTGATTTCAATTGAGAATAAAAGTAATTTGCATGTCAGCCCTTTGACTTTTAATTTGTTAATTTCAGCCCTTTATATTTGATTTTCATTTAAGTCCTTATACTTTTATTTTTTTATATTTCTACAATAATCCCTCCTTTTGTCCATGTTTATATAAAAGTGTATTTAACACAATAATAATAATAATGATAATAATAATAATAATACTAATAATAATAATAATTATAATAATAATAATAATAGTTATAGTAATAGTAATAATAATAATAGTAATAGTAATAGTAATACTAATAGTAATAATAATAATAATAATAGTAATAGTAATAGTAATAGTGATAATAATAATAATAATAATAATAATAATAATGACTTAATTATTTTTTGTTCTTACTCTTCTGTGTTTTTTTATTTCTCCCGATAATTTGATAATATTTTTTTTTCCGGCTATAGCAATAATAATTGTTTTTGTTTTTTTTATCTTTTGTTAAAATTTCTTGCATGTTTTTAGTCTTTCATTGTTTTTTTCCTTTCATTATTAACATAATAATAATAATATCAATAATAATAATAATAATAATAATAATAATAATAATAATTACATTGTTTTGCGTGCTTGCTCTTTCTTTAATGTTTTTTTTCCCTCCGGATAATTTCATTTTTTTTTTTGACAGTAATAGCAATAATAGTTTTTTGTTTTTTAATCTTTTGTTAAAGTTTATAAGATATTTTTAGGCTTTCATTTATTTTTGTTTCTTTCATTATTAACATAATAATAATAATTATAATAATAATAGTTATTATTATGAATATTATAATAATAGTGATTATGTATTCTATTATTATAATAATAGTGATTATTTATTCTTTCAGAATAATAATAATAATAATAATAATAATAATAATTTTTTAATTTGTTTTTCTTGCTTGCTGTTTTGTTCATGCTTTTTACTTTTTTCCTTTGGTATAATTTAATGATATTTGTTGTTTTTATTCTAGCGACAATAATAATTTTAAATGTTAAGACTCCGATGTTGCTATTTCCCTATTTTTACTCTGTCTATTAATTGATTTTTTGAATTTTATTATCTGCACAATAATGATTTCAGTCATTTATTTTTTTTCTTATTCAAATATGTTGCTCTTTTTTTTAATGTTAATGCGCGCCCTTTTGTGATTGTTTATGACGCAATACCTATATTCTAAAAAATATAATCTATGCTTACGTGACAAACTTAACTCAAAATTTTAAACATTTTATCTTTTAATCTATAATTTTTATTTACTTATATCATATAAATTTATCGTTGTACATTTAATTATATTAAATTATATACAAAAAAATACCCGCGGCTTGCCGCGGGCAATTATCTAGTTCTTTAAAATAGTGCGTGTAAGAAAATTGTTTTGTGCTTGGGGTTTTCTTTTTACAATTGAAGCCCTTTATTTTATGATTTCGCACTTCAGTCCTCAATCTTCACCACCAATTAATTCCTTTATTAATGAGTTTGTTTTTGACAGGGGAGCTGGAAAATGGTTGTTCTCTGACCAATCATGCCAAAAAATAAATCAGGGTTCATGAATATATTTTAAATTTGGTATGATTTTTGATTTATGAAGTGATTTTACGGATTAGAAACTAGATAATTTAGGTTTTATTAAGAAGTTTTAGATGTATTTCTTTTATCAAAACATGCCAAAAATTGAGTTTTAAAAGGAGTTGTTGGATTCTTCTAGACATGTAGGCAGTGGATTCTGAGTTTTGGATTATCAGTGTGCAATTGTGGTGGCCGTACCTAAACAGGATTAAACAGTTGCTTTCATCTCTAGTGCTTGGAATCATAATTAGGGTTTGAATCTGGTCACCATTTTTAATTTATATTTATATTCAAACACTCACAAATAATAATATTTATATTTTTGTCTCCGAGGGTGAATGGATCGATCGGCTCCTTTTCTTTTCTTAAAGCTTTGTGTTTGTCATTATCCCCATGCCGACAATAATGGAATCAATTTGAGGAAATACGCTATTTATTTTATTTTATTGGGAAAGAAAAAATACGCTGGTTATTTCATGAGAGTGAGAGGCAACGTGCCCCTATTTTGTACCTTTCACTTTCCATCCCCATGATCAAATGCTAGAAAATCAAGAGTTCTTTGAGTAGAAAATTAAAAAAATAATCAAGATTATCCATGTAATTTCTTTAAATTCCCACCATGATGATCATGCATGGCTATACCATTTGAAAGAATTTCTTTCACTTGTGAAAGCTTAAACTGTTTGTTTAATACGGGATAAGCATGATTAGGGTGGCCAGTGACGGCTGCTTCCACCTCCTATTGCGTTGTAGTATAGATCCACAGCCGATTTTGGACCCCCGGATCTTCTCGAAAGTTCGTTCCTGGAAAATAAAATGAAGAAAATCTTGTGGAAAGTTTTCCCAATACGTGGCACTTTCTTATATATATATATATATATATTATAGTATATGTTAGAAAATAAAGATATGTTTCAGATAATTTGCAAGTTAACCAACAGTCTCAATACTTAAATCTAAGAAGTTAACTAAGAAAAATGAAATAAAATTTCGAAAACCATTCAATCAACATTTTAAAATCAATTAGTATATAAAATAAACATTTGACTTTAGATTTAAAGTCGAGACAATAAAAAAATAGTAGAGCTTTTGCTCTAAAGTAGAATCTGCTTACGTGTGTGAGACAATAAATATATCCTTCCAAAATTATGTTATCTTGATGACTGAGCAAAACTATATTGTGAGGATCCGTGTATAAGATGAAGTTAATTATTATTATTGTTATGGATATATATATGCATGTGTCACATCATGTTTTTTTTTTTTTACTTTTAATGCAAGGTGTTACAATAAGAGCTTGTTAAATATTCGTGGAGTAAAAAAAATTAAAGAATTTTTCAATTGAAAATATATTAAAATATTATTTTATTTTTTGATATTATCACATCAAAATGATATGAAAACACCAAAATATCTTAATTTAAAATAAATATTTTTTTTATTCAAGAACACTTTTAAAATACAAAATCAAACATGCTCTAAATCTTAAATAAACAAATAAATTAAAAGATAAAATGTTAACCACATCATCATTTACTTGTGGGTTATAAATAACGCTCAATTTAAAGAAAAGGAAATAAAAGATAAATCAAGTTAATGGCCGCAAGGTTCTTAGTATTGTTTAACAAGGGACGAGGTTCATATCATATATGTTTACTACTTGATTTTGATTAGCTATGACGGTCCAACAATATATCAATGATTTTTTTTTGATGATCGGGGTGTCCGGGCCAGCTTACGCGCATCTCGACTATTCCCCGGACCCACTGAACATCCTGCAAGCTCAGTGGGCATGTAAGGCACCGCGGGGGTGACAGGCATACCGCGCAGGGATAGACCCAGGAACAAGAGGGGAGGACCCCTCCAGTTCTCATTCCCACTGGGACTCGAACCTGGTCCTGTGAAGAAGGGAGCTCCCCTTTAACCACTGGGCCACACCCTTGCTGGTAACAATATATCAATGATTGATTCATCAAGTGACGAGTGCATGGAGCCGACTTTGGACGGATCAAATCTCGTAAAAGGCAGTGGATAAGTTTAATTTAATTTGATGGTGTTCTAGCTAATAATAATGAAAACGATGAACATCTGATGATCGACTGCACGTATGGAGGGAGTGCTCTCAATCAGCCATTTTATTATCACTGAGCTCGGTCTGGCTATATCCAACTTATTTACAAGTCAGACTCACTAGCTAGCTATCATTTATGGAAATAATATATTTGCCCATAAGAAATTAGGTCCGACTTGGGATTTGGATTTTAGTTTTTTAATTATCTTCGCTTTTTTCTATGATAAAATTAGATTTGAACCCACTTGTATAGTAATTGAGACTGCATCCCTTCTCTAATTATTATAGGTTTGTTAGAGAATAATATAAATCATATTCTGGGACTTCACTTAATAGTTTAGATTTTTAGATGAGTTGATTCCTTGATATGGTATCAGAGCCTTGTTGACCCAGCGATCACAAGTTTGAATCTCACCATTTTCATTCTATTTAAAAAAAATAAAGTACAAGATAGTGTAGGCCTGTACAAGTTTCTATCGAGCATCGATTCAACTCTTCTCCACTCCCATAGGTAGAGAATCATGAACGGGCGAAAGCCCAAAGAGCTTTCACTTAAGGAGGTGTGTTGACGAATAATATAAATCATATTCTAGGACCTCATCTAATAGCTTAAATTTTTAGATGAGATGGTTTCTTGACAAGGTTTATGGTCAGCATATCAACTTTATATTTATCAATTTGAAGATTATTACCCATTAACTATAGTTATAATACTCGGGAGCTAATCTTGGCTAAGGTTTTGGTTTAAAGATTAACTTAGAGTTGAAGGGTTTTTTTTAGCTCAACAAATTAACCTGTAATCTAGTGTTTATTAACTCGATAAATCAACCCGCGATATATTGAACTAGGTTTGTATTTACAAACCCTCTTATATTATACTTGGAATTTAATACATAATCAAGCTCTAGAAAAGTATGGAAGCCAGAAATGATATCTATAATTGATTTCTTCATATTAAAAAAAGAGAGAGAAAGTAACCAGTAGTAATAACAAGCTTGGTAGCCAGTAAAGAGTAGATGAAAGCTTGACAGATGCTGATTACTATTTAACTAGAGTTTTCAATCATAAACTTTTTCATGACTTGAACTACTTCTTCTGAATCTTCTGAGTAAGGATCGTTGGTGAAGAAACCGTGCTGCTTTCCCTCAAATTCAACGTACTCAATTTTCTTTCCCATCTTTTTTAGCCTCCTCGCATAGTCCTCACCTCTATCTCTCAACAATTCACAACCTCCTACAATCACCATGATCGGATCAAGATCCACCAGTTCAAGATTCAAGCTACCTGGTCCAAAGGGGTTTGCCAATGGGTGGTCTCTACTTGCCCCAGCAGGCATAGATAGCCTCCAAAAACTGTAATTTAACTCAGATTAATCAGTCAAAAAGCAAAAAATATAAACTATAATTCAGTCACATGGATTAGGGACTTCAACTATAGAGCATAACTTTTTTTTCCAGAAGATAAGGAGATGATATGAATCATATGATATTGGAGGAGGCATTTATGTTGTTATTGGTATAGGCACTATCATTCCATCTCATTGGTAGCATGTGATGTGAAAGAATCCCACTGGGAAGGAAGCTCTGCTGATATAAATACATGTAATTTTCAGATATACAATCGGTATAGAGGCATGCATACCTCTTCAAAAACTATCAATTATATTAAAAATAATAATCAGATGAGAATTTGATTGTTTGCGGATAAGATCATTAAATTAATCCCTGCTGGCCAATTCAAATACGTAAGAAAAAAGAGAAATGACCATGACTCCACGCAAATATATAAAAACAGTAGACCTGAAGCAGAGACATGGCTCTATCAAGAACTTTTTCGATCAAGGAATTTGTTCATAAGCTGGCCCTAAAGGTTCCCTCGTACTGTATGTGTATCTTAGACCAGCCACCACTATCCCACGTAGAAATTAACCAGCATCTCTCTGACTCATCTAGGCTAGATCTTTCCCTTATATATATATATATATATATATATATATATATATATTCAGAAACAAGGCAACTAACAACGAGGAAAGGGGACCAATCAAGTAATTAATATTATTATTTTTTATGCGATGAAACTCCACCTTTTAGAAAGTGTATTTTGTGGATACAAGTGAATGAGTAAAACTCCGTTATCAGGGGTTAATTTGTACAAGAAATACACTTTCTAACACATGTTATGTAAATTATAAAATTTTTGCCATCATGACCCACACTATTTGAGAATAACATGCATGATTACTAGACTTGCTGGTGCAAATTCGTTCATAATTTGATCCCAGTTGTATCTTACATTATTGCATGGAATATCGAAGTGGACAAAAGAAGGTTATAGAGATTCGAGGAATAAATTGAGGAAACTAGAACCACAGGAAGTGAGACCAAAAAAGAAAAAATATCGATCACAACAGTTGGCATCACCAACGCTCTCACTAACTCAACGTGACATGTGGAGCAGTAAGACACAGAGCCTGTGAGGTGGTGGGTTTGTGAGTGCGATTTCCATTTTTTTTAGCCAGACACGTCCAGGTGTAGGTTTTCACACCACCCCATTTGTACGGATCAACGAGAGGGCAAGCACAGGCGCCATCAGTCAAAATCCTTGGTGAAAACGATGGCATGGCACGGTTCATTAGCAGGAGATAATTAATTAAAAGGGGTGAATGATATTTGATCATTTAATTTCATGCTCTAAAAATAAAAATAATCTAAATTAGCTTCAGACATGAACGATGTTATCACAGGTTGACAGGCAATACAAGGTTTTCATTTGTGGAGATTAATGAAAAAGCCGTATCTTTTGACCCTGACCTTTGATATCACATTACTTTCCCCACAAATCTGATTCCATTGCTGTCTTCTCTCTTTCTTTCTTTCCTACTTTCTGTTTTCCAATCAATTAGAAATCACATTAAGCTTGACCAATTTCGTTCCGTCGGGCTGGAACCACTTTTATGGGGTAATTCAAGATGGAGCCCTAAGTAGAGAAAAATACAAAACATCCCACTAAACGAGGCGCTTCCCTGGTGATAGGTATATATTCGTGTGTCCATTAGCTCTCGTAGAGTTATTTTCACGTACCGACTAAATTGAGAGGCACAAGATTTTTTTCTTTTGGTTATGCGGTTTGGTATTGGTTTGTCTAGGAAGGATGAACCCGGTCTATTTATATAGAGGTGCGGTTTGGCATTGGTTCGCCCATCAGGAATAAACCTAGTCTATTATATGGAATTTCCTCTCCACGATGATATAAGTTATTCATATAAGTGAATATAGTTTTTTCTCTCAATACTCTACATTAAACTTGTTACGATCTGTATAGAATCTACATTTTCAAAGCAAATTTATAATGCCAAGCCGTACTAAATTACTACATATTTGTTTAGAAATGTAATTGAAGTTATTGTTTTTTTGTTAAAAAATACATTAAATAATAATTTTTTAATTTTTTAGAATTATTTTTAAT
The DNA here is from genome assembly GCA_009078335.1 of Salix brachista. Classification (NCBI taxonomy): domain Eukaryota; kingdom Viridiplantae; phylum Streptophyta; class Magnoliopsida; order Malpighiales; family Salicaceae; genus Salix; species Salix brachista. Next base: position 15,847,122 of record CM018577.1, on the reverse strand, counting down.
ATCAATACATCTAAATATATTTGCATATTGAATTGTGATAGTTTGATCGGGTTCAAATTAATAATTTTATTGGTTTGGTCTAAATGCATCGAGTTCACGCAGCAATTATCATTGGCGACAAATAGAGAAATTAGTTAGAGTATGTTAACGTACCGATCCAATATTTCCATGCTCAACAATTGTTCACTTGGCCCTTCCTCTGACTTTGTCCTAGCAACCCCACCAAAAAACGGTGCTAGTAGTATATACCCTCTTACCCGAACCGGAACCAACCCGGTCGAGCCAAGACCGACCTGAACCGCTAAGTGGTGTGCAATATTGCCCCCAGATGAGTCCCCCAAAACAAAAACCTGGTCAAAGTCAACTTCACCACCATTGAACCATGCATCCCCTTCGTCACTCAGAACCTGAGCTTGTAGCCACTTCAAGGCACCGAATCCATCCTCCATGGCAGCCGGCAGCCTATGTTCTGGGGCCAAACGATAGTCAGGGGCGACAACGAGTGCACCGAGCCCAGAAGCTAGTTTAAGGCAGCAATTGTGACTGTTGGGCCACTCACGCGTGCCTACACAAAAGCCACCTCCATGAAGGTAAAGTATAATCGAAAGCTTCTTCGCCGGAGATGATGGTGATATTGAGGCGGGTTTGTAGAGACGGAGGTGGAGGCTGTGCGTTTTGTCAAAGAGGCAGTCTTTGAAGACGACGGAGTCGTCATTGATGATCGGCAGGGGGAACCCTATATCTCTGGACCTGTAAATGGTTCCATCACTAAAGAGCTGGACAACGCCACCGCAATCTTCTACAATATGAGGGAGAGAGCCCATTTTTCCTGCAAGTATCTTGTTTCCTGTTCTCTGTAGAGAGATGATGGGTGGCAATGGAGGTAAATATGGGAGGTATATATAGGCAAGAGGAAGGGCACAAGAGAGGAGGAAGGGTGTGTGAGTTGGAGTAGAGAAGGCAGAGATAGTTTATTTTATTTTTTATTTAAAAAAAAGAGAAAAATGTGAAAGCGATCGTGTCATTTTAAGAGGGATATTATGGAAAGTGGTGGATGATTGCATACGCATTCATGGCCATTGGTTTATCTTATTATTTATTTATTTATTAATATGGACCATTGATGAGGTTGGTGGCTGTGGGAACATGCATCCTTTCCTTGTTTATGAGAGTAGACACTCTAATAGTGAAGATTTGAAATTTAAAAAAATAAAATTGAGGTTTGTATTACTGCAAAAGATTGTTATGAAGTTTACATGTAACGGATAATTTTCTTCTGTATCCAACATTTATGAGAATATGTATCCAATAAATTATATTTAAAAAAGTATTGTCTTTCATTTTTTCTAAAAAAAAATAATACCTGAGATGGAAGCAATAAAAAATGAACAAAATATTTTTAGAAAAATAGATCATCCGAAAATCTTATTTTACAATTTATTACTAAATATTTATTTTCAATTAGTCTACAAAACTAATAGGTTTACTAGCAGATCATATGTACAATATATATAGATAGATGTCAACTTGTATTTTCTTCCTTCAATAGCTTGTAATTTGTATATATAAAGGGCAATTGTCAATAAACAGATGCAGATTTTTTCAAAGAGGATTCTAAATTGCCATCCAATTGTTATTTTTTAAACCACAAAGTTCAATTTGAAAAAATTACTAAATCTCATAACCTACGTTGGGATGGTGCTAGCTATTTGGTGACTTGAATGTCCTACTTAATTATAAGATGTTCAAGTGGGAATTAAAGTCAATATTGGATTACAATAATCCAACATTGAGATTTTTAAAAACAAATTCAATCTAATCATCAAATTTATTTTTATATAATTGAGTCATTTTGATCTCAAAGTAGAGCTCAATTACACTTTTTAGAGATGAGGGTACGAGATACTGAAGCGTGAAGTGAAAAAAACAGGTAAAATTGGTAACATGAATGCAATTTGTTTGAAAACTTAATTTTTATCTCTTATCTTTTTAAGCAATTAGTTATTTGGTCTCGATAATTTTCAAAAAATTATTTTTTGGTGCTAAACTTCATTTTTTTCTCTTTTTGTAGTTTTTTTTTTGGGTTAGGAGAGAGAGAGAACGTTATGAATTCTGGTTTAGAGAGAAAACATTGTCACTGAGAAAGATTGAAGCCATAAAATATACAATTTTTATGTCAAAATGTTCCATATAATGAGAGGATTTAAAAATAAGTGTTGTTTTACCTTGAAACCTCATAAAAAAACATATATAAGCTTAGGGATATTTTTTGTTTTGGATTGATTTCTGATTTTTGCTTGATTTTTTGTGTTTTTGAAAGGCATAATTTTGTTTAACAAGGTTTCTAGACAACTTTCTAAATGTTTTGGGTCAAGAACATGTAAAAATAGGGTTTTGGATGATAAAAATCATAGACCATGTTTTTCCAACTACTAAGATGGTTGAATTCTAAGATTTCAGACAATTTGTTGTATGTTGCTGTCGTGATGATGTTTTTTCATGCTTTGCGCCTTACCATCCCTAGAAGGAAGACGACACGCGGTAAAAGGAGAGTTTTATAGTCGTAAAATTATGAATATAAATCTTAGGAGTCGTTACCTAGTATTAAAGTCAGTAAGAAACCTAATGGTCTGCAAGAGTTTTGGTAAGAAGACTTGTTGTGCAAGGGGCAGACACATTACTCCCAGTATACCTTACCTAAATTTATACTTCAACATTTTATTTTTCTAGGGATCGAGCTTCATGATTATATCATATATGGTGCTTCTAGTTTGATAAATTAGGTCAGGGGTTGATATTTGTTTGTCTTTTTTTTTTTTTTATATCATAGATCAAATGTTTTTTTTCTTCTTAAAAAGATAGCTTTGTGGTTTTTCAGTTTCTTTTTCTATCGAATTATTTTGATATCATAACCAAGAACATGAGTTTATTAACTATACATATAGTTTTTTTTTTAATTTAGAAATTTTTTTTTTTTTTAAATAATTCTTAATTTTTTTTAAAAAAAAAGTTTTATATATTTTTATATATTAAGTTTATTTTTATAAATAAAAAATATTTATTTCTTATATTATTTATAATATATAGAACCTTGTATAGTATTTTGTTTACATTCAATAAATCTTGTGTGTGTCGATTTCTATTTCAAACTGATTTTATTAAATAAATCATTAAACATAATTAAGTAAGCGACCTATATTGCGATATTAAATATCTTAATTTGCAATTGTCTTCTATTTTTTTAATTATATTTTTTATTAAGAAAGAAATTACAAAGCCAAAATTGGTTTGTTTGGCGTCTTATTTTGATTGAACTTGACTTCTTTTTTTCTCATATTGTAAAAAAAAATAGTTTTAGAGAAAAATCATGGTATTAAACTTTATAAAATTCATATTTTATTTGCAGGTTTTGTTTATTGACAAGGTTTGCATATCTAACAAGTTTAACTCATGTTTTTATTTCAACATCTTAGTATTGAGTTGGTATTTGATTTTATGATTGTCTATTTTTGTTATCATATAGTTAAATAAAAAATATTAATAAAAAACAAATTATAATGCCACTAGAGTCCATAACCTGATTCACAGGTTTAGCGTGCTAGTTTGAGTTACTCAGTTCATAAGTTTGACGAGTTCACTTATTGACTGAATATGTTTTTTATTTATTTTTCATCCTTAAGTTGTTTAATTTTTTTTCTTGATTTTATCTTTTAAGATTAGATTGGTTTGGAAATAAACTGCATGATTTATCTTTGTTTACTTTCTATAGTAATTATTTCTAGAGGTTGGTGTTGAATTTTCTGACCATATTGTTATTATCATATAACTAAAAAAATATTTTATAAAAAAACTCTCAAACTCAATGGAATCCATAATATGAGTCATTGAAAAGTTGAACCAATTTAATTTGTCATTGTTTTAATATTTATTTAAAAAAATTGTCATCTTGAAGTTTTTTTAAAAAAATTAAGTCATGTTTTTATAGATCATTAAAATTACATTTGAACCTATAAAATCAGTCAATTTAGTTCAAGCTAACAGCAGTATAATGTAGTTGAAAACAAGAGTTAGACAAATAAATTACGGATTGACTATTTAAACAAGTTTAATAACATAATAAAAAATTATTTGTGCTTTTAATATTTTTTTAAAACATTGGTTCAATCTGCGGGGATACACAAGTCAATAGAATAGCATGCGTGTGTGTATAAGTTGCAAGGTTTCAAAATTAAGCAGTTGAAGGAAATTGTTTTCTTTATCTGTGCTAGGGTTCAAGTCTCATCATGCACGCCTATCATCTCCATGGTGTCTTACATGCTCACTGGGTTTGCAGGATGTTCAGTGAGTCCAGAGATTAGTTGTGGTGCGCGTAAGCTGGCCCAGACACTCCAGTTATATATATAAAAAAAAATAACACAATTAAAAAATTAATCTTGCTTTTAACATTTTAAAAAATTAGTCCCACCTGAGACTCTCTCTCTCTCTCTCTCTCACACCTGCCAGAATCATAGAACAGTAAACTGGTTCCAACTAGTGGTGAGAAGAGGAGGGATCCAAATCCAGGAATATTCCGTGGATCATCACAAACAATCCTGAATATCTTATCCTGACGAGGGAAATACAAAGAACTTTATGAAGCCTTTACATTCGAATATTGAGTTGTAGTTTGTCCTACTCTTATATTGTCCTTTTACGGCCTCCATTTTCTGTAGAGATTTATCAATCAACTGGAACTTAGAAGTGCTGGGAGCCGACTTTCATTTTATCCTTTAGCAAGGCTTCAGTGTCCTTATCTTCACTTGCATCATGTTCTACAATCATTCCTCTTCCAGTCCATATCTTAGCGAACGGTTTCTGAAACTGTGGGTGATTTTGTCCTAGCCCCGATTCATTTCTGCGATGAATCTGTCTATAATTCTATCTGATCATATATTTTGTGAACCAAACTGTGATGTTTTGTGTGAAGGATTTGACACTAAAAAAGATCTGCCTTTATTTGGCGATGTTTGCATCTAGAAGCAGAACGTTTTAACAGAGCAAACAAGGGCAGGCTTCACCAGAACAAATGGAAATCACGAAAACTGCAGCAGAAGGGCATGGTTTGAAATTTTCCCGTTCCAACTCCATGTTCTCCGGTACAATGTTCCTGCTCGGAGTGCAACAGAGCAATCTTTTAGCCCCTGAATTTTTTTTAGCATTTTATCAGCACGTGTCCAAGTGGTCAAAGATCTACACTGGGAGTTTTATCCTTAAAAGTCTTCGTCTGTTAGAGAATAATATAAATTATATTTCAGAATCTTAATTATCAACTTAAACTTTTAAGTAAAGTGGTTTCTTGACATGGTATCAGAGCTTTATTGACCCAGCAGTCACGAGTTAGAATTTCACTACTCTCATTCTATTTGATAAAAATCAAGCACAAGATAATGTGAGCCTATGCAAGTTTCAAGCCCAAATAGTTTTCACTTGAAGGGGTGTATTAGAGAAAAATATAAATTATATTCCGAGACCTTAACTATCAGTTTAAGTTTTTAGATGAGATGGTTTATTGATATTACACACAAATAAAAGTTGATAAACATATAGGAAGTAAAAGTTGACTTTGTGAAGCATAAGTAAAGCATCTGAAGAATTCAAGTGTTCCAACACAAAACAGAAATAACAGACACCAGAAAAGAGCTTAAGCAGTACGGACCATAAAATGGTTCAATCATTCTCCTCGTGCCGCTGATCTTCTTGGTTCGGATGGAAAAGAACGATGCTGTGAAAGCTACCTTCAACAATTCTGCTATTTGGGACCGCAAGAAAGAAATTTCCATCACTAGGTTAACTCTATTGATCGCCCATGTAGAAGAACATAAAAGGTAGCATGCCTCTTGCATCCAGAAACACATACCAAACCAGTGACAACGCATCCATCTTCAGCTAAATTTTTTAGATGAGATGGTTCTTTAACATGATATCAAAGCTTTGTTGATCCAACAGTCACGAGTTTGAATCTCACCATTCTTGTTCTATTTAATAAAAATCAAGCACAAGGTAGTGTGGACTTGTGTGCAAGTTTCAAGTCCAAAGAACTTTTATTTGATAGGGTGTGTTAGAGAATAATACGAATCATATTCTGGGACCTTATCTAACAACTTAAACTTTTAGATGAAAAGATCTTGGTATCAATTCAGCAAGCTGTGATAGAGAACGCATTCGTCCTGCATGCAGTGAGTGGAGAAGCAGACAACATAAGAAAAGCCTTCCATATTTCTCTCAGTAAACAAAAATATATAAGAAGGAAAGATAAAGGTCGTTCATATAATAATGTATCAATTAAAACAAGTAGTTTCCTTGGTTCCTCAATTTTCATTTTGCATTCGATTATCCTTTCTTTCTGGAAACTAAAAAGATATTCCCGTTCAACATGGGCTGGGATTACTTTTAAAAAGGATTGGGATTGGGATGGGGATGGGGATGATGTGGACATCAGATGAAACAATGCAAGTGCAGCAGCGCGAAAAGAGAACTAGTGTTGAATTCTCCTGAAAATATCAATATTGCTTCTTAGTGATTATGATCAACAATTAACTGTACCACAGAGTAATGAAAGTAGCTCATAAAACAATCAAACAGGGAACAAAAAAGCTTTCTAATTTGGAACTACACAGGTAAAATGATCTTCAATTGATCAAACTCAAAACCACCAAGAAATTCACAGCTTGCTCGTAGTAATGCTTGGATTATGATTTTCATCTCAAGCTACTCTGGGCTTAACCATGCTATAGCTATAATTTGAAACCACTTCAAGTCTACTTCAGAATTCTCCCTCCATTCAAGCATTGTTTTTAAAAAATTTATGATTCGATCAATACCCAATGGCATATTTGGTCCGTGAATCCCAATACTCCCTGGTTTGCTTTACGTCCTCGGCATGTTCAGCAGCCATCCTCTCCTTCCAGTACGCATTGCACCTGAAAGATTTTAATTATCAGAAATTGTCAATTTTAAACAAGAGAACGGAATTTTAATTTCGTTACCTTCTTTTCAGTAGCAGATCAAGTTCCAACATGTGCACTGCATTAGTGTATACTCCGGCCTGCACATGATAGTAAACAAACTTGAGATCAATTAAATGCCAAAATATCCGTTTCTTCAGAAATATATCCTTCGTAGACAGCAAACAGGCATGCTACCTGAGACTATGTATCATCATATGTTTGATCAGTGGGGAAAGGATGAACATTAATTGATAGTAGTATGGCATGATTATCTGCAATCATGCATCCTGATGCTTGAGATATTATAAGAAGTTACGCATGCAAATAAAGGCAACTCAGTAAGGGGATGGCATAAGAGTATTCATATCCGATCAGTATAAGAACAACAGGAATAAGACACACCATAAGAATGATTAAAAGATATAAACGGAGCCATTTCTCTCAATCATCTAATCCTTGGGTGTGGTAGTACTCTTGAGAAAAAAAAAAGGAAGAACAGTAAATGGTATTGGTAAGTGGTCAAAGGAGGGAACTGGCAGTGACATTACTGCCAATCCAGAACACAACACAGCCTTGGGCAACAGCACGTATCAGAAGGGTACCAGTTAAATAACAAACAAAGCATCATTTCATATAGAAATAGGAGAGACAATCATGCAAAACATCAGATGTCAAGAAGATCATGTGACAAGGAAAGTATTTTAAAAACTCTTAAGTAACAGCATTGCAACAATCCATGTAATGGGGGAAAAAACATTGTTTTGGACTCAAAGATGAGGAAAGGAACAGCTCTTTCTAAGGCTCTGACGGGGTTGAGAAAGCAACAATCAATACTATTGTGTTTAAGTGTATTGAGCTTTCAAAATTTGGTTTTGAAAAGGTCAGAAACCAGCTTTATGACTCGTGATATACATTTTGCAAAGTCAACCAGAAAGCCAAACACATACTAAATGCAAAACACATGGTTTTCATATTAAATGCTCTTTTCCTCTAGGCATGTTGGACCAGACATGTATTCTGAATTGCTCACATTGCTGATGTAGTGGATAAGGTGTTATCTTTCAAAACCAGAATTAATTCAGTTATTTATGTTTTGGGAATATGAAACTAGGATTTTAAGAAAGGTAAACATATATGAAACTATTGATTTCAAGAGGTCCAGGAAATAGAAGTCTTTGATTACCAGAAAACTTTTTAAGGCTATGTTCGGAGTCTAGTGGTGTGGATGTCATATCACGTCATATTATATTTGAATGAATTCTCTTTAATGGTCTTTATGTTGAGCTAGGCTCCCTTGTGTCCATTTGTAGTCTCCTTTCCTTTGAAGCGGATTTAAATATTTATATTTTATTTCCTCCTCCCTTCCTCTCCTAAACACATCAATTGTTTACCACCAGTTATACTTTTGGAATTCATGTGGATAAATAATTGATCCAGCATAGGTTGAATGCCATATTAACTATTGAGGCAACTATTTGATGTAAATCCTGTGCGAGTCAGGCAGAGTATTGGATGGTATTTCCTTTCCTGAGTAAATGATATTCATTTATCTAGGAGCACAATGCAAATCACTCTCTAATTCAAACATATAAACAAGCAGTTATACAACAAATACATATAAGGTGGTCTAGTGCAGAATATTATAAACCTCAAATAGATTTAAAGACACACAAACCTCTCTGCAAATGGGGCACCTTGCATTTGAACTTGCAGTTTTAAGGCCTTCAAACATCAGCACAAAAGCAGCTGAGCAAGCACACAACTTGCAGAAAAGATGACCGCAACTCAAAGCATATGGATTGAAAACTGTATCCTGAGAGGTAATGATGATGATATGACCACCAAAAAAAAATGTTAATCTTCTTTCTTTTTTTTCTTTTGCTTTGGAATGTACCAGAAAGGATGTCTTACCAAGCAAATGGCACAAGTCAGACTGTATTCTAATTTTGTAGAGTTTGGAAGTGTCAGTGTCATAACAGGTTCTGTACCATTGAGATCACAGGAAAACTGACTGCAAAACTCACTAAACTCTCCTCCATCTATTCCATCAAAATTCAAATAAAAGGCTCCCAACTCTATTAGCCAAGGAGATTGCAAAAGCTCTATATGTTCAGCCTGCATCTTGGATTTGAAATTGTTCCCATTAGCAGAACAGTGTACCTAAAATTGAGGTTCAAAAACTCTCTATAAGTAAGTTTTGTCTTTGATGTAAGATAACATAAACCTAATAAAAATATCAAAAGATAAAAATGGAATAAATTGGTGCAGACTTTTTCATATTTCTTTAGAATTTTACGAATAGCAATTGCGTTCATAATGGCATATTCAATCAGCATGCGCCCTTCTTCGACCATGGTCTGCTGATCATTTATGAAACATTGACGCAGACGCAGTTTGTATCTTTGTATTCCCCTGGCAACATGAAGATGGAGGAGATGTTTAACTCTAGAACTAAAGCATCCAGCTATATGTGAAGCTTCCCTCATCAATTCTGAAAAGAACATCTGATCGCACACTACAAAATTTAAAAAGATTTTTTTAATTCTAACAAAGATATAAACCCCATTACTAACATTCAGCCCTCGAATCATTCTGTTTTAATTGAGGCTGTAAAAGTAAGTTGATATGATAACCTATATTGAGAATTGTCACAAATAGTCAAACTAAAATAACTTGCCAGAAGCCGATATGGATCATTACATTTATCATAAATCATAAGACATGAATGGCTAGCCAAAAGCACATCAAATCAAACTACATTTTCCGGAAAAGGCAATCAAGCTGCATTTTATCATCCTTGGTCTGTTAGATACATTCAGGTTCTTGAATCAGTAATGGTAACGAAATCAAAGAGAAAATAATCAATAAACTTATAAGAGTTTAGCAAATAGGAAGTGTCTTTCATAAGTTGTTATAGCAATTTTGAAAAATACAGCAATTCAAAACAGGATAAAAGCACATGATGAAATCTCTTGAAATACTCCAAAACCATATTTTGACCCGGAAAAACCTTAAGAACCCCTAAATACCTTTGTAAAACATATACATAACCTCTAACAGCCCAAAGTTTTTCTCCAAAACCCACAATCAACTTGAAACCAAAATTATTTGCAGGCATGTTTAAGAGTGAAGCAACACTATGTCTAAACTTACTCATCAAAAGGAACCCAATGAAACCAAAATCACCTGTTTCTATAAATGTAAAATACAAAAAAGAAAAGGGATTAAAAAAAACAAATTATTGTGGCAATCCACACTAATCTGTTTTTTGATAAACAGTGACGTGGAGAACAATATTTTCCTCGTGTTATTACTTAAAACTGTGATCCATCGCGCAGCCCATCCCACCATACTACACGTCGCATAGTGATAGTGATGATCCCTTTTTAGGAGAAGGCTATTAGCGCATCCTCTACCATATTTTCCCTGCTCCACATCATCATATTATATGATGATACAATGAAATTAAATATTTTACTATTTTATTTCATCAATTTTAAACTATTTATCTTTTATTACCGTAGCTGACTCTTCGATCTCCCACAAAACCAATTCAAAACATTATCACATCCATCTTAGAAACGAAAAGGCAATTTATAAACAATTAGTAATTTTTTAATAGCCGGTTGAGTTTGTTTTTTTAAAGTATTTTTCATTTAAAAATAATTAAAATATTTTTTTTTACTTTTTAAAAATTATTTTTTACATCATCATATAAGATAATCTAAAAACATCAAAAATATCTAATTTAAAATAAAAATAAACACGATTTTGAAAATTAGAGCGCGAAGATAATTAATTCTCTTTAATTCTCACAATTAATTTCATAGCCATAATTTCTTTTTCACCTACCCTTCTCATAACTCCTATTCTCACGATGATCAAGAATATTTCAATCCAAGTCTTCTCTTCTGAGACAAAATCAAATAACTTCACAAACTAAACTAGGCAACCAACAATCACCCACTACCTCCGCTAATCTAATGTTTACAAGAACCATAATCAGCCTTAATCCCGGTGCACCAAAGCTGAGCACAAAAAAAAAAAAAAAAAATCAGCCGGCAACTGCCATCCAAAAGTTTTCCAATTGGACAGAAATCTCATATCATGTTTACAGCTTTCTAAAAAAACATGTGAGGAGAAAGAAAACTTACAAGGGCAAGATTCATATTGGCAGAATTGAGACAACGCTGGACTCAATTCATAATTTCCTTCGTCTTTTTGCTGCTCGTTTTTGCAAGAAGCGGATGCGGGACCTTGGCTTCTGCAGTTTTTTAAGACTTTTTTGAGTCTTTTGTACTCAACATGAGCACATTTAACCAAAATCCCTGTTTCATCTCCTTGCAAATACTTCATGAACGTCTCTCCAAACTTCATCTTCTAAAGAGTTTTATGGAATTTGGAAGGGGATTCCTTTTCTCTCTGTGGTGTTTTGAGTTTGACCTTTCCGAGAGGCAGAGAGAAGTCCCTTCCTTCCTTACCCCTGTTGCGTCGCAAGGGGTGGGGTGGCGTGTAATTCGATGGCTTTGAAGGACAACGAAACCCGCGCGTTAATTGCGTTGATTTTTAAAAACAATCTACATTGACATTTAAAATTTTATGTATTTAATTAAATAAATTAAAAATCATTCTATTTAATACAAATATTCTTAAGCAAGATCGTTACTGATCCGAAGTAAACCAAGTTAAGTTTATAGCCTGCATGATGAGTTTAAATAGGTTTATTATTTTTTTAATAAAAATAGATATTAAAAAAATTAAAAACCAGTAAAATATTAAAGGGATTAAAAAAATCAAATTAAAACAAAATATATTGCTTAATTAATAATCAATTAAATATTAAATAAATAAAAAACTGAAAAAAAAATACAAATGTAGACTATAACAACCCATAAATTATCTTCACCAAAATTCTTTTCAGGTTCAACCCCGCTGTTCCATGCATGTTTAAGAGGAAAACAACATCATGTTTAAACTTTATTCATCAAAGAAATCCATTGAAACCAAAATCACTCGTTTTGTGGTTGAAATCGGTCTCAACGGAGACCTTTCTCTCTACAACTTTAATTCAATCACTCTCTCTTTCTTTTCTCTCTCAAAACAAGAACCAAAAAAATAAGAAAAATAAAGTCTAGTATCATGGAAATTTCAGAGAAAATCAAGTATTTTATATCGATTTCATATCTTACAATGTAAGTAGACAACTCGATATTGAGCAAAATTGTCAGAAAAGCATGCAAAAAGTAAACACATATTTTAAAAATATCCTTAGAACTTTTTGGAATTATTTATTAAAGTTTCAGAGAAAAATGAGTATTTTTAATACCAAATATATATCTTACAATGTAAGTTTTCAACTTGGTATTATGCTAAATTGTTGAAAAAATATGCGAGAAAATAAAAAACATTTTGCAATACCAATTTTAGTTTTTTTAGAACTTGTCTCATTTCAAAAAAATAATATTATATTATATTATATGGGTTGGGTCTAGCCCAACCATCTAGGTCATCCCCGCTGGGAAGGGTTGCGCCAAAGGCATAAACCTAGCCCCTCTCTTATATTTTAGGATGTGCCAGGTTCGACCATCCATTTGTGTTCGACCCAGCCCACGTCCACATGATTCCTAGCCTAACTCAATAACCATGTTAATTATTTGAATGACCACCTTTAGAACTGGTTTTAAAGAGCAAAAATAGAGGTTAACTTATCTTTTTGGAGAAGAGTGGTGGTTGGAGGTCTTCTCGGTGATGGAGGGAATGTATTGCATGGTTTTCGAAGGTGGTGGTGTCATCAAGGTGGACAAAAAGATAAGAAAAGGTGGTGGTCAAAAGGGTGGAAGAAAAATTCCAAGCTGAAAGATATTTTTTCCCTCAATTTTTTGGCTTCAAATTTCTTGATAATCTGAGTATGGAATCCATCCTTTATGGGATAAAATTTCATTCATTAACTCAAGTCAGAAGCATCTTAGTCGTTGGCTCAAAGTTGCAATAATAAGTTGTCAAATTTGACAGTTACATCCTACCCGAATTAGTCATTTTAGGATGACACCACTACATGCACGATATCAATCTGTCAAAAGGACCATATTGAGGTGTAGCAAGATGTCCAACCATCATTTAAAACTTATGGTTGTCGAATTTGATGAAAAATGAAGCATTAAATACCTTTAAAAAATAGTAATCAAAGCAACTTTTTCATGCAAAAAATAGGAGAGAGATGAATAATGTCATCTGATTTCTTTAGTGGACCAAACAACACGTCATTTTGTTCCTTCTTTTCTTTTTCTTCAAAATGATGTCGTTTTGAGCTAGGATTTTGGATAAAGTTCAATTTAGTAATTGAAGATATATTTTTTATGCAATTTCACCCTTAACAAACTTCAAAGTCAGCGTTATATGTGCGTGCCTTTTTTATTTTGATCTTTGCTCTTGGTTTTATGCAATCTAACCCTTAATTGATAAACTTTTTTGAACTTAACATCATGAAATTTAAAGATAAAAAACACTTAATATGAACTCTTATTATCAAATATAACTATTTGATAGAAACAACGAATATTTAGTGATTAAATCAATGCCAATATCTTTTTTTCTCTACTAATAACAAAATAAACCTTTGTATCAAAATCAAATTTGGAAAAAAATCGTATAATTTGTGTTATTTCTAAAGTTAAAGGACTAAAGTGTATTTTCTAAAGAATTTAGTATGCCAATCATAATTGATTTTTTTTTAATTTTAATTTTAATTATTTCAATTTCAATTTCAATTTCACTTTTCATTGTAAAATGTAAATCAATAAACCTTCAATCATATCAAATCATTTAAAAAAACTTTGAGAATCAAAATAAATTTTTAAAAGATAAACACCATTCATATTATTTTATGCAAGGATGCACGCTTCAATAAATTTTACCACCAAGCATTATAGCTCTTAAGTTATATATATATATATCAATCGAAGCTCAAGCCCCTCCCCCGATTAGGGCATTTCTTCCTTGGTTCTTCGCGGATACGAATTAATTGATCGATTAATCAAATTGCAGCAGCCCTTCTATTTCCTGGGGTAACTTCATCTATCTCTCTGTCTTTCAATTTGATTATTATTGCTATTTTAGTTTTGATACCAAGTATGAAGAATCAAGGAACTTATTTTAGATTTCTTGGCTCTTCCAGATAGATACGCAGATTGGCTAAAATTAAAACCTGTACATTGCACTCTTTTTATAAGAAATTTGATGTGATTTTGTTTAGGAAAGAATAATTCTTGTTTGTAGTTTCTATCATATCTAATATGGGTTACACTTCCAGGCTGAATTCATGGTAAAACCAAAGCAAAGACATGTAGCAGCGAAGCCTGCTAGCAAAAAGAATGATTCTGATGGAGAAGATGGCTGGGTTATAGTTAAAAAGCAGAGAGTCACCATTCTGGTGCCTCCCCTTCGTTCTGGGAGGATGCTAGACCCAGGACCAAGTAAACCAGAAGCAGCTGTGCCGGTGAAAGCAGTTACTAATAAATCGACTGTGCTGATTGAGACTTCTACTAATACCATGAGGATGCCTTTAGCTGATGTAGAGGAGAATCTCGCACCATTGGCTTCTAATAGAGGTGGCGATCCAATTACTGCTACAACTCCTCCTCCTGCACACCACTTTTCAGCTTTACACAGTCTACGTAGACTAAATGTAACCATGGAATCGAGAAAGCCAAGCCAAGCTGATGCTTTTAGGTCAATTGATGCGTTTGGAGTGTCAAACATATCCAAAACATTCAAGCGGCCAAGACTTTTCCTTGATAGTGAGATGTTGCTAAATCAGAGGCTAAGGGCATCACTTCTTGAGAAGAAGCTTCAAAAGGCTGGTGGGTTGAGCAGGTGGTTAGCATCAATTGGGTTGCGACAGTTTGCGAGGATTTTTCAAGAGAGGAGTTTCAGCAAGTTTCAGCTGGTGAATCTAAGCATGAAGAAGCTGAAGGATATGGGTGCCGATGCGGTGGGCCCTCGGAGGAAGCTGATCCATGCTATTGACTGTATTTGTCAGCCACACTGTTTTGGAACCCACTAAAATGCTAATATGATGTGATAGCGGCCAGCCAAAGAGGAGGGGTGCTTTGAGCCATCCAGGTACATAGCAATTTGATATAACCACGCTAGATAATTTACTTGATATAACCGTGCTAGATAATTTACAGTGCTGTCTACTCGTTATGGAGTTGCATGTTGTGTAGAATTAGGGCTGGGATTTTGTAATATATATTGATTTACATCAAGACAATCTATCAAGACCACATCCAGTTTTCTACTGAAAAAACATGGTCGATTTGTTCAGGGTGAAATAAGTTGCGTTTCCCAAGCTCCTGACAGCTATTCTTCTGTATGCTTGATGATGAATTCCTTTTTCTTTTAAATTGCTAGAATGTTTTGGGCAGACTAAACATTATATAACTCACGAGCAGAGTCTTATATATTGGCTGAGCTGCTAACTAGATCATTTGTTCTGCATCTCCCATGTCTTATCCTCCAGTGTTAGAGTGTCGACTAAACTCATGCCCTCTCCAATGGAGTGAACATAGTTTGATATATCTCAGTGATGCATCCCCAGTATAGTTAACCTCTCGTTATATAGGATTAAGCAATAGTTGGCAAAGTCACTTTGCAAGGTTCCAAAAGCTGTAGGATCAAATTTCCACAAGATAAGGTGGTGGAATTGAGGACCATTTTCGCTGTATAAAGGATGATGACGAGAAGTGAATTGAACTGAATTCTAACGTGCTACATAACAGTTTCAAGATTGTATACATACAATTTAATAACCTTTTGCTCTGGGTCATGAGCATTCCCCCCCCTCTTTTGATTGATGGGGATGGGGATGTCAAGACAGAGTTCATTTGTTCGTTTGATAAATGATAGCCTAATCCTTGTGTTATTGGATTTTATTTAGGTTTATTTATTGGATTTAATTTAATTATTATTGGATATTTTATTTAATGGGTTATAAACACAATTGCTTGTTCTAATTAGGATTTTAGTATTATATGCTCCTTTTCTCATTGCTAGACAATTTTGACAGATAAAAATTTCAAAGTCTTAATCCTCTTCAACCTACATTCTTCTCCTCTCTTTTTCTTCGGCTTCTTATTCTTAGCCTTTCTTTTCTTTAACTTATTCATCTCTTGTCCCGTATTACATTTGTTATCAAATTTTATCAAGACTCAAGCTTGAAATTTTATCAAGACTCAAGCTTGCTAAGCCCACTAGATAAAATGGCCTTATGACGACAATGACTACCATGCAAGGGATTTTCTTTGAATTAGGTATTTGCGACAGTATACTTGCCAAATCTTATTTGTTTAAGTATAGTTTCTGCTATCTCGCAAAAGTAAATAATAATAATAAATTGAAAAGTGAGATAAAAAAAGGAAAAGGAAAAAGGAAAAGCAGTAAAAGGAAGTTATTCAGAAAATTAGGACAACTCCACAACATCAATGATCGCCCACACGATCCAAGTAGTCTATCATTCACATTGAACAGTTTAGCTGGTAAATTAGTTGAATTTCACTTCTTTGGTATTATACTTATTCAAATTATTAGTGCTATTATGTTTTGTCTTAAAAACAAAATTCTCCTTGCGTTTCATACTTGTATCTTTACTCATATTGTCATTCAAATTATTTCATTTTTTTATTAATTGTGGAACTTATCAAAACTAGTAAAAAAATACATTTTTATTTGATTAATCATTTACACTTAAGTATCTAGTAGTGCATGCTTAAAATTTTTATGGTGTTTTCTATTCTTAATTAGTTCCATATTAAAAAAATAATATAGAATTAACTTTATTTTTGTATTGTGATTTCATTTTTAAGAATCATAAGTGGTCTCAGTTCTATTTTTAAATTAGTGTCGCATGCATTTATGTCATAATCATCTGATGTTCAAGCTTAAGATTACACTTACCATAAACTTGATTCTTAGTGATACTTTTAGGTCCATTTGAGAAGAACTGCAAACCTAGATGACCAATATGTCTTTAAAAATATAATCCCAAAAGAGTTTTCAAATAAAACATTCAAAAACCAATAAATATCACAGGAATAATCATTGTAAGCAAGTCCATCTTAAGAGTTATTAATATGATTACCATTTATATAACTCTAAACATGATGATCTTGATGAGTGAGTCATGAGCCTTAACAAAATAAAAAAGACCTCGTTTTTGATGATCATCATGACAATCGAATCTTTGATATATGAATTCATGCACAGATCAATTTTTAGAGTGACATAACTTGTGTGATAATAAAATAGGGATATTTGTTAAGATTATGTTTATTGATGAAGCCTAAATTTATTATAGAGATGTAGAGGATTGTTTAGAGACGAGAGGTAAACATTATATAACTGAATGGATCAGAATGAAACAAAAACTATAGAAGAAGTACTTACCCCCAACGAAATAAACTCTTAGACTAATGAAACCATCTAAGACAAGGGAAAAGTATATCAATAAGTATATAAAATAGTATAATGATTATATGATGAGATATGTCATAAAGGAAAAATGAACTAATGACTTTGCAATTTTTTTGTAATGGTTCAAATGATGATTTTAGAAAAGAGGTTAGACTCATGTATTTTCACTCTTGACTAAACCAATATTGTAGTATAAGATTATGAGTTGCTTATAAATAGTCAATGGACAAAACATTAAGATCCTTTTATGGTCTTAATTTAGAAATGATAATTATTTTTAGGTGCTTCATCATATAGACTTAATCCTTGTAGTGCCTAAATTTATAAAGAAACTAAAGGGAAAAGAGTCATTAATAAAATGTCTAGATGAGTTCAAAGGTTCAATGTGCTAAATGTGAAGGTTTTGGTCATATCTTCTTTAACTATATCTTTAAACCTTTAGTCATCAAAGAACATAAAGATATAGGTAAAAAAAAGAAAATACTGTGCTCAAGTATATGAATCAAATTTTAAAGATTTTAATTATCTAAATGAAGAAGACACGCAAGAAATGTACAAATCTAAATGAGTATCAAAATAAGAACAATAAAGAATATAATAATTCTATTTTAGTGGTAAAGGAATTTGTTCTTGGAAACTAATTAGTGGAATTTACCAAAGAAGTAAATATGATCTTAGAAGATTCTTTTAATATTAGTCCTCTTAAACTACTTATATCCCCACCTATTAGCTTGACGTCCAACACAGTAAAGATTTAAAGCAGTGTGCTCCTCACTTTCTTATGGTTGACATCTTACACATCAAAGGTTTAAAGTAACATGTTTCTCACTCTCTCATGTTTGATGTCCAAAACTTCATAAGTCTAAAGCAACATGTTGAGTTCCCTAATCCCTTACCCCTAGTACATGATAAAAAAAGAAAATAAACTATATCTACTAAGACTTTCAATAATATTTGTTTCACTCTACACCTTCAATTATATAATGTTCATAGTTAAGAACCAAGAAAGTTTATAGATCTTTTTTCTATGTCTTCTTACTCTAAAATATCTTATTCAATTGAGTCTTTTGCATATCAAGATCATAAAATATATTCAAGCAAGTAATGAATAGTGGAAATTTTGAGTTGGTCTACAAAAGTATCATAATGGACTTAACGTTGAAGATTATTTCATGATACAAATTAGATCTGAACAGTGTCATTTGGAAACTAATCATAACTTACAAGGGAGTAGTGCTAGACCATTCAAATTATTACAAATGATTGGATCAAATAATTATGTCATTAAATTATCACTAAACTTTGATATTGGTTATATTTTTCTATTTAAAGGACCTCGATATATATAGAACACAATAATTTATCCCTAATGATCATTTTAAAACCTCTACCTCATTATCCTTGTCTTTGACATAAAATGAATATATTAATGCTACTTTGGTTGCATAAATTGTTTTTACCACGAATAATGAACTTCAATGAATTCTAGTATATAAGCTAGATGAATAGATTCAGATTATACTTGGTCATCATCAATGACCAGGCTAGTTAGTATTAGAAAGAGAAAAATAAAAAAAGGAAAAAAGGCTAGCATGCGTGAATTAATTCATGCCAACAATAGTGCCCATGCAATTAACTTTATAAATAACTCTTTTCCTGTTGTTGCCATGAGTTTTTCTTAATCATTCTAAAGGCCTGTTTGGGAGGGCGGTTGCGGTTGCTTTTGAAAGTGTTTTTTGTTTAGAAATACATCAAAATGATATTTTTTTTATTTTTTAAAAATTATTTTTGACATCAGCACATCAAAATGATCTAAACACACCAAAAAAATTTCATTTAAAATAATAAAAAAATTGAATTTTAGCCAAATGCCGGTTTGACCGCAGTGCCAAACAGACACTAAGTCATGACACCAATTGTTGAAAACAAAAAACACAAGTATTTGAACCTTCCAAGTATTTATTGATTGATCATACTTCATAAATTTTAAATGTATTGACCATTATACTTATAGAAAGATTATAAATACAACCTATCATAATCTAGTAAGGATTCTAATTAAATAGTCTAACACATGCAATTATTATTTTTATGAGAGGATTCTTACTTCCATTAGTATTTTAATTAATATCTAACAATGTTGTGTTGATGAATCTAAAGATATTATTATAACTATCGATTTACCCATGATTGGTCCACAATTGCTGTTCTGGTGATATTCTCCAGCCTTTCTGCTAAACCTATACGTGCGTGTGTCTCACTGACATATAGTAATTCCATGGTTATCTCCATCATCACACACCGCACTCTACTGCTTGATCAGGGATTCCCTTTCTTTTTCCGAGCTGGTATTAAATTTAGAAAAAGCATAGCTCATTGAGCAGTTGTTTATTACGAGAAATCCAAGCGTATCCCAGTACAGCTTGGAATGATAAAATAAAGGGTAGCTTTAGAATCTGGAAGCACTTCTCAATATACATTTTCCCTGCGGTGCGTGAACAGACTCATTGCCGACCTGTCTACTTTGTCGTTGTCTAGAATGCTTTATTCACGATCACCACCTCCAATTGGAAATGGCTGTCTTTTTGCTTACAATTTTTATTTAAAAGCAAATGCAGCAACCCATTGGGTGGCTTTTTGCAGACCAGTATCCACAGGCATGCATTTCTAAACTGTAAACTTTTGTTATCTTGCATGTGTGGGCCTGCAGGCTATGGATCATAAGACTTGCTGATTGCAAAGGTGACAGCGGAGTCTTCATGATAATCTTGTCACTTGAATAGTGCGAGTCCTACTCTGCTATATCATGCAACTGGATGGCATGGCCGTGCCAATCCTTGCGCTGATTGGGAAAAGGTTGGATTCTGCTTGGGACTAGCTTTCACATTTCCCATCAAGGCACACCAATCCGCGAGGTTGTGGAGGGGAAGCTGGAAAGTAGTGGGTGGGTTTGAAAGGTCTGCCATAAAGATGGTGAGGATCCAACGTTAGGTGGGAAGTTTGAAACATATCTGAGTCGTGCTACTTTGGAATATTAGTTGTTTTGGCATCGTTTGTGCCCAGGTTTGGTGAATTCGCATCACAACTCGGAAGTACTGTATGCGCACTAATCTCATTTGTTAATTTTTCCAGCCACATTTCACCTTAAATTATCTGATCCGTCGTTACGATTCTGGCTGAAACCCTAGTATTATCTGCAAGGAATTATTTTATTTAAAATCTAAAATTATCAGATAAAGCGTCAAGATATAATTTGTATTATTCTTCAACATACTCTCTTAAATAAAAGTTTTTTAGGCTTAAAACTCGCACACAGATTCACATTAATTTCTATTTGATTTTTATCAAATAGAATGACGGTGGTGAGATTCGAAGTCGTAACTACTGGATCAACAAGGTTCTGATACAATATCAAATAATCATCCTATTTAAAAACTTAAGCTATTAAATAAATTATCATGATACCATATCAAATAATCATTCTATTTATACTGCTGTGTGATGATTATGGTACTTGCAATCCGTTGTTGGATTTTGGCTCGAGTTATGTTTCCCCCCTGTTTAGTAGCTTAGGTTGTCGCATCTTGCTTAGAGATAATGTAATTGAGGGACCGGAGATAGCAACTTGCTTTGTACACTGCTGTTGCCCAAAGATGTTTATACAATCGTGGAAACTCAGATCTTTCGAAAATTTGCACTAAAAAGATTGTCTCGTTCAGTAAATTTTCTCTTAATTTTTTGAAGCAAGCAAAGTTTAAGTTGCATAATTGTGCTCGTGGAGCATTCCTAACATGTTGCTGATAATAGACAAGTTTTGAAACTAGATAGATAGTTTTACTTTGTATCCTTGTTGATCCAAATGAAAGCAAAACGAGAGAAACATAAAATTATACATCACATAGAAACCCTAGTAAGAAAATTATTACTGAATATTTTATGTTGATGGAAACTACCTTCTAAATTTAGGTAGAAACCCTACATCACATAGGCGCCGACATGGGGTCATGATGCCGGAGAATGAGCAAACACGGTGACAGAGATTAATTTCTAGGCTTTGCGGAGGGGGGGAAGAAGAAGCATCTTTCATGATTTGCCTTAATTATTTTCTGGTATATATGATATTTGTTTTCAACTAAAATCATGAAAAAACTCCATGTTCTTTTCCAAAATAAAACCTACGACTCCTCGTTTTGTTTCCATTTATAACCACAGGCGTGGTATTATTTATTTCTTCAAGTGTTTTTCAAATTAGATGATCATCTGGGAAAATATCAGATTAATTTCTTAAGATATTTCTGTATAGTTCTTGATATACATGTACCGAAAATGAAACATTTTAAGAAAACATCCACACCACTTTACCGACACTTAATATATATCCTGTAAGGATATATACGTCACTCAGAAGAAAGATATTAATGTGGGGGAGGAGCAGTTCTTGCTGATAGAGGTGAGGGTTGCTAGCTTCTCTTGCAAAGAATGACACCTCGTCTCGCATGGATGCCCAACTCCCATGCGGTCCCCTTCACATCCTTGTCTTCGAACTCTGTTTTCAGTAGAAAGAATAGATAAGATCACTTGGGCAATGGTTTCAAGCAAAAAAAATAATAATTTAAAATAATTAATAAGCAAAACACCCCTAGTGTTCATACAAGTTGTCGGCAATTTTGTGATTCTTAGGTCAACGTTAACACCAATTGGTATGGCATCCACATTTTGGTTTTTAAACTTTTTTTTTCTTTTATATATATATTGTCAAACATCTTTCATTATTAACTCTTATGCATCGAACTTAAACCAGTAGAATGTTGTTAATTTGTTCGTGTTGGACTGCATGACCAACACCAAATCATTGGGATGGTGCATGCATAGTATGGTGTTTTATTAATAATTTGGATTAGAGATGTCACCTTTTCCGAAGTTTTTCCAAGCTTATATGTTTCTTTCTTTCAGTAATTTCTTGGATATATCTGCAATAAATTTAGGTTTTGAAGTTGGTGTTCAGGTTTGTATTTTGTGTACTTTTGGTGGGTTTAGAAATATTTCTATTATTTCATGAGCCCATCACTCCATACCGTTTTAGGAAGTGTTTAATATCATGGTCACAATTATTTCTTATATTTTTTTAAAAAAATTATTTGTAATACTAACACAAAAATAATTTTTAATGAGATCATCAATCAATTCTAGCGGATCGATCTACACAAATGGAGTATGAAGTGGTGGGCACTCGTGAAGTATTGAAGATATTTCCTTTTTGTTTTGGATGATTGAGGTTTTTTGTCGTTTTTTATTGTAAAGAGTGTGAAGATGGGTTTTTTTTTTTCAATTGATGATTTAATGTCTGTATGTACAATGATATTTTATTTTTATATTTATTTAGATTAGGTTCTTTGAATTTTATTTATTATTAGTTATTTTTTTCATATTAAATACACAATAACTTTTAATATTTTTCAATTGAATATATGAACTTTATCTTTAAATTTTATCTTTTATCGTTTGAATATTGTTTTTTTTCAAAACTACTCTTAATTATTTTCCTTTCATCTTCTGTTAATAGTTCCACTATTTGTTGATGTATCTTTTACTTGCACGCTACTAAATTACGATTTTATCTTCTCAAAGAGAACTTTCACTTCTAAGTAATTTTTCCATTTTCTACCTTTTGAATATAATACTTAATGAAGTAGTTTTGAAGAAAAAAACTAATATATTCAAAAGATAAATAAAGTTGATATATTCAATGAAAAATATTAAAGAAGAGCTTACTTACTTGTAATAGAAAAAATAGATACAATAAAAACATAAATGTATTTGGTAAAAAGACAGAGACATAAAAATAAATCTACCTCTAAAAAATATTTTTAGAGTAAATTTATGTATTTCTAAAATAAAAGGTATAAAGAAAACATGTCTCTCAAGAATATTTATTATTTTTATTCTTAAAATATTACTGTGAAAAATTTCAATTTTATAATTATTCAACAAAAACATAATAAAAATAAAAATAATTATTATCATAATTTTAAAACTTAACTTAGAGTTCAATCTGAGGTAAGACCCGAGTTACAAGTCACAAAGTAAGAGGATTGACTCGAGTCAATGTAAAAATAAATACAATTATTAACATAGTTTTAAATTTGAATTTTGGGATTGATCCATGACAAGACTCAAATCATGGGTCGAGAGGGTTGATCCAAGTTGATTTGGGTCAATACAAAAATAAAAAAAATTACTATCATAATTTTATAACATTACTCGAAAGTGGACTCAGGGCAAGACCTAGGATATCAGTTAGGAGGGTCAATCTGGGTTAACTCAAGTTAATATATAAATAAAAATAATAATTATTATAATTTTAAAATATAGCTTGAGAGCTGACCGGGGGCAAGACTTGGGTCACAGGTAGAAAGGTCAATTGGGGTTAATCCCAGGTTAATATATTGATAAAAAAAATTTATTAATTAAACCATTTTTTTATAAAAAAAAAAATGAATTAAAGCAACATCTATTTGAACAAAAAAGTTTTAAAAAAAAAAAAACACCAGGCTTTTTACCCGTGTTTATCCTTGGTTGACTTTGAGTCAATTCTTCATATACTTTTTTTAAAACTCACACTAGTGCAAGCCCTGAGCACACCCACCGAACCAATTTGTATTTTATAACTGAAATTATTATTTATTTAATATTTAATAAAAATAATGATAGAAAATTTAATATCTAAATATATATTAAAAATAAAACAATTTTTTTTAATGTTATTCACAATAAGAAACAAACAAATAGTTTATCTTATATTCCACAATTTTGTCTGCCATGTTCATATCTTATATCACCTTCCATGATCAGCCGGATCCTCCTTGCACTTAAAAACTGTAGCTTTGTATGCACAAACATTATCTCCCCTGCACTCTGCTCTTCTCCTTGTGCATGTTCTGTGTGCGCAAATATAAGCAAAATCTGTGGACCCGCACACCACCCACTCCCTGTCCTCTCCTCTCCCTCTCTCTCTCTCTCTGCCAAACACACACAGAGAAGAGAGAAAATGACAGTGTCGAAGAACCCTTTTGAATTTTCCATGAGTTCCAGAGTTGAAGACTTGTTCATCATCAGCACCCCTACCAGTAATACCACGCACGTGCATGATTGTTATATGATGATCACACACCACCACACCATTCCTATATATATATATATATATAAGACACTAACTATAAAAGTATCGCTGTTCCACCAATTACATATAAAACTCCAGCACAAAACTCGTCGCTCTTTTTGGTGCACAAACTCTGTAACAAGCCATTAAAGCACAGCCACCTGAAAACATCCATTGGCTTCTCTCTTTCTTTCTAACAATGTCTCCACCATTAACAACCACCACCACCTCTATCTTCTCCCCGTCAAAACCACCACCGCCACTCTACACCTTCCTTTTCTTTACATCCCTTTGCTTTCTTGCTTTCTTTTACATTCTCAACCCCTCTCAAAATCCCAAAACGACCATCTTCCATACCACCACCCTCTTCCTCTCTTCCTCCTCTAACTCCACCATCTCTTCCTACCTTCACTCCCTCACGCTCCACTCTCACCTTGCTGGCACCAACCCCTCTCTCGACACCGTCAACTATGTCTTCTCCTTTTTCAAGAAACTAAAGTTAGAAACACACATCAGAGAGTACCAAGTTTTGCTTTCTTACCCTGTAAAATCTACCCTCTCCGCGCATTTCAGCAACGGGAGTTTTGTAAATTTTAATATGAATGAATTTGTTGATATTTCCGAATCAGAAAAAATTGTTGCACCGTACCATGCGTACTCGCCATCTGGTACGGTGCACGCTAAGGTTGTCTTTGTGAATTATGGTCGTGAAGTGGACTATAATGCGCTTGGGGTGTTAGGGGTGAATGTTAGTGGATGTGTTGTTTTGGCAAGGAAAGGTGGGGGTTTAAATAGGGGTGGAGTGGTTAAAATAGCCGAGTCTAAAGGCGCGGTAGCTGTGCTATTGTACGCCGAGGAGGGTAGGTTAAGTGGGGGTGTGGAGAGAGGGACTGTTATGAGGGGTGCAGGGGACCCACTTACTCCAGGGTGGGCTGGGGTTGAAGGAGGGGAGAGACTGGGGTTAGAGGATAGTGAGGTACTTGAGAGGTTTCCTAAAATCCCATCTTTGCCCTTGTCTTTCGGGAATGCTGACGTCATATTGGGTTCACTTGGGGGCCGGGCCGGGCCGCCGGAGTGGAGGCATTCCGTTGATAGGAGGTCTAGGGTCTTAAGGGTCGGTCCGGGGCCGACTATGGTCAATTTCACTTACCAGGTTGGTTGTTTTGTTTGTTTGTTTGTATGATGAATGTTTTGAGTATCTTATGTTTGAATGCACCACAAATAGAATGCTAAAGTTGTGAGAAAGAAAACGAAAAAGAGATTTTTTTCATGGCCCACAATTGTTGGTCCAAAATCATGGTATCTATCGCTAATTGTCGAGTTTGCTATTTATTATAGCTTGTCAAACTGGGATTTGGATCGGTATGGGGATTGAAATGTAGTAAGTTTGGATGAGTATGAGTGTTAAAAGTGTTCTCCATTTTCTGGGATATGATTTTAGTTGAATCTGGAGTTCGATCGAAGTTTTCGAAGAGCTTGCTTTCGCTTGGCCTAGAATGCCAGTGACAGCAAGGGTTTAGCTTGCCTGAAACATGTGAATTTGATGATTATGCCATTGAGTTCTGTCGTAGCAACATGATTATGTTAAGGCAAACACAAGTAACCAAGCCCTTGAATTGGCAT
Organism: Salix brachista; assembly: GCA_009078335.1. Lineage (NCBI taxonomy): Eukaryota > Viridiplantae > Streptophyta > Magnoliopsida > Malpighiales > Salicaceae > Salix > Salix brachista. The sequence continues at coordinate 15,820,884 of CM018577.1, read as the reverse complement.
CTTTTTTACATCGCTTATTTCACAAAAGTAAGATGTAGGGAAAATTTGATATTTAGCCACAAGGTGGTTGATCTAGGGTAACTTTTAAAGATGTCGAAATCGAGCTGAGCTTTGACAACTTAATCTACTGTATGAGATTCAGCAGATTATGATTTTCCTTTTAATGCTATTTGACATGGAGAGTTGTGATTAGTTTTTGAAATCCGACCCCCCTTTTGTTTTTGGGCGGGGGTTGCTATTATCAGGGGATTCATTTCTCAAAGCATCACGCTAAAATTTGCGTTATGCTGGAAGAGGGATATCTCTGTTTTGCTACCTGCTTTGGAAGAGCTTGTTTTCACGTAGCTCGATGTGATGCTATATTTTGATATGGATGTTTTTTGTTTCACTACCTTGTAATTTTTGCGCATTGAATTGATTATCATTTGACTTGCTTCATTACATATAAGAATCAGTTCTCTACAATTTTGTGGCGCCCTCATTTTGTTAGAAATGTTTTAGACTGCTTATCATAATGAGGAAATGCGGAGAAAGACAGGCAGAAAAGCAGGATACCTTTAAAAAGTTATTTATTTGACAAGCTCTTTCCGGTTTGCACACGATTTTTCTTGATTATTGTTTTTTCTTCTGCCTTTTAGGGGGAAAAAAAGGTGACGATAATCCATAATGTTTTTGCTGTCATAAAGGGTTTAGAAGAGCCTGATCGCTATGTGATCCTTGGTAATCATAGAGATGCATGGACATATGGAGCTGTTGACCCCAATAGCGGCACTGCTGCCTTACTAGACATTGCTAGAAGATATGCTCTTTTGATGCAGAAGGGGTGGAAGCCACGAAGAACTATAATCCTTGGTAGTTGGGATGCAGAAGAGTTTGGTATGGTAGGTAATACTCCATCATTGTTTTCACATTTATGTGCAATGGGTATGGAATGGATCAAGATGTTAACCACTGAAATGTTGAATTATAGTTTTTCACATTTAATATTTCGTCTCTGATTATACAATTTTCATCTTGCATTGAACAGTATGGAAGGGTACTGGATTAAGTTTGATTCTCATCATGAATGATCTTTTTGACATGACTCGTTATGTATTATTGATAAAGACTACATTTGACAAAATGATTTTGTCCACGGTGTAATTTCTCGGGGATGAGGGAGAAAGATACTTCCATCATCTCCTTATAAAGTGGATGGGACCTCTCAGCAATTTCAAGTGTTTATTTCTGGTCCCAAAGTGTGGAAACTGTAATTGTTCTATAGAAACAGAAAACCATATTTGCTTGGAGAGGGGTGGGATGGGGGGGATGTCAGGACTGCTATTCTCTACCGTATCTAATCGTGGATTTGGTAAATTTCTAGGTTCCTTGAGAAAGAAGAATCTTTTCTTATGCTCTAAGTGTTGTCAGCAAGCCAGATTTTCTTTTAACATTTTTTTATCAGAGTATGTATTTTTGATGATCTTTGGATTGCTGAACCTAGCAAGCATCCATTGTTGGAGTGTTTTTATGCATCATAATTCTCCAAATTAATGTGTTTGTATGATATCATAGGATCCACCGAGTGGGTTGAACAAAACCTTGTCAATTTGGGTGCCAAAGCAGTGGCGTACCTTAACGTCGATTGTGCAGTTCAAGGGCCAGGATTCTTTGCTGGTGCAACTCCTCAGCTAGATAATCTTGTCATTGATGTTACAAAAAAGGTAAATTAAAGGAAGAGTGTTGTTACTTTCAAGGTGTTATGATTAGTCTTTGTGGTTGTTGTCTGGTTTCAAAACAATGACACTCTGATCAGTTGTTTCAACTAATACTGATGTGATTTTAGGTCAAGGATCCTGAAGCAGAGGGTGCAACTGTATATGAGAAATGGGCAGCCAAAAACCAAGTAAACACAGTAAGACCAGGCTATATCTTTTATGAATGCTCAAAGATACCGCTTCTTCAAATATTAAATGCTAATATTTGAAATGCTTAAAGATGCCCAAATTCATGCACAGACACAAAAATGTTTATGCACACATGCATACGCACTGTTCCTGTAAACTGTTGTGCAAGCAGTATATGAGCATCTCCAATACCTGTCTTGTTTTGAAGCTACAAAGAGAAATGCTGCTGTCTTCTATTTTTATATTTTATTTTTGGACTTGAAAGTTATAGCCATCGAATTTGTGCTCATTTGGTCATTTTTCAACGAACTATATGGTTTTGCTTCTTAGAGACGAAACTTCTATCAGATGCTTTATCTGGACTGTCATGGTTGGATTGCAGATCCAAAGACTAAGTGGTGTGGATTCTGATTTTGCTCCATTTCTGCAACATGCAGGGATTCCTTCTATTGATATTTATTATGGAAGAGGTATATTTCTACTACCTTTGCAGTAATTATTTATTGGTGGTAATCTGTTGTTTAGGTTTGTGATCATGCATATGCAAGAGTATGAAGATACTTATTTATCAGGAGATCGAATGGAATTGTTTAAGGAATTTAATAGCTTTAGTTGTGTGTTCTTTAGCCAGCCTCGTGAATATTATTGCAGCTAAAGGATCAGGAATTAGGATAATTTTTAGGAATTTTGTTGTTGGCCATGGTATCATAGGAGCAACATCCCTGCTTGTTCTCTTCTTCCCTACTTTTGGGTCGTGTTTTGGCATTGTGACACACAGTGGTGTCTCTGTTCTTGAAGTTTGAGAGCAACCAAAAATTGGAATGATAAACTTCCCTAGGAACTTTTCAAGCATGATTATAATATGACAGATTATCTAATTTTCTTGTGTGATGGGGAAGTAATGTTTAAGATGTCTTTTTCATAATCCAAACCTTGTTGATAATTTTAGTTCTAATATGAATTTTTAATATCTGAAACAATTTTGTAATTTGATGAATTTTATTTCTATTCTGAGAAGCACCTGAGAACTTTCATTAGCTTGGATCATGGATACAAAAAGCCATGGTAAAGAGAAAACTATCTAGAAAACTCTCTAGATAGAAGAAAAAAAATCCAAACTAAGAAACACATGATGACACAAATCACTGGATTTTCATCTCCTTGACCTGCATTGACTCTGATAGTACAGTCACACACTGGGATATCTTCTCCTGTGAACCTCTTGGATGGATGGAGCAGGGCTTTGGTACACCATAAACCAAGGAACAAAGCTTTCCCTATCACAGAAAAAAATTGAACAAACAGCCCAGACAATGGGCATCATGGATAAATATAGCATCATGTTGACGTGGATACAAATTTATTTGCAAAGAAAACAAGACAGGTCTATAAAAAAAATATAGATCTGAAAGAATCACACTGGAAAGGAGAGAGGAAAAGAAAATAAAAAAAGAAGAGAGAAGGTTATGCCGCTGGTGAAAGTCGAGCCATACTATCTCAATTCTTAGGGCAGTAGGGAGGGCAGAGTGCTGGTCTTGCTGGGGTGAGAGATTGAGTAGGATTGGTGCTGGGTGGTTTTCTTCCAGGTTAGCAGCTACTGTCCGTGTTGTGATAAGCATTTTATTATGTGACTGATTGTGCAAGAACTTGAGAGGTTGGTGTCATGGTTGAAGCCAAAGAAGAAACTGGCAGAAACCCTGCTTGGTCTAAGTTAAACCCAGTTGAAAGAATCATTACTAGTGGTGCAATAGCACATATGGCAGAAAATGATTTGAAGCGCATTGCTTAGCTTCTAGCAAGTTTTCTTTGATAATGATACTAATTGAAAGATGGAATCTTATACTTGTTCAGATTTCCCTGTCTATCACACCGCTTTTGACTCCTATGAGTGGTTGACAAAACATGCTGACCCGTTATTCCATCGTCATGTGGCTGGTAAGTGTCTTTTTTCTGTCAACATGTATGCATGCTGTCAAGTAAATTATAAGGCCACTCACAACAGCTTTCAATTAAAAATGGGTTTCTGTTTTTTACTGTTTCAGTTGCTGGAATTTGGGGGCTTTTAGCCCTTCACCTGGCTGATGAGTCTATTCTTCCATTTGATTACCTCACTTATGTGGAGCAGTTACAGGTGCGCATCTGATTTTGGATGTGTATGGATCAAAATTTCTCCATAATATATTTTCTGTTAAATAAAATAGACTGGCTGTTGAGTTTTTGCTTTAGCCTCGTAGAAATGAGTTGTGAGGTTGGACTATTGATAGAAAATGTTAAAAAAATTATCTAAGAGACCAAGATGAATGGAAACTTGCCAACAGCGATGATTATTGGAAACCCAGGGATGCTTCCTTCAGATTCATTATGTAACTCTTCATATGATGAGTATAAATTAAAACTTTAGAACATAGGATCAAACAAAAGGAAAAGACAGGAAACTAACTACTTGGAAAGATGGTTGGAAATCATGTGTTATGTTTGACTATGAAGTTGTCCCAGTGATGGCTGTACGGTAAGCAATTATAAGATTCACCCTCCTGCTCTCATGAAAAAAAGATAAATAATTGGCAAATCAATTTTGAAGAAAGATGGTTACTGAAGTCATGTAGCGTCATCGTTTTACATTTTCTCTAAATGTGTAATGAATTTTGTAATTTTCATACTCAGACTGGTATTTTTCCCTTTCCTTGGCAGAGGCATACAGGTTCCTTGAGCAAACTATTGGACCATAGCATATCTCTTCATCCTTTAGTCAATTCAATTCAAGAACTTGCCTCTGCTGCCAGGGGAGTGGAGTATGAAATCAAGGTAAGCTATGGAAGTAATTATTGGACTTTTTGTATTTAAGTTGAAAACCAACTAAATTTTATGGCGACTCAGCTCTCTCTCAACTAATTCTGGGGGCATGTAATGTTTTTTAATGAAGCAATTGAGAGAACAAGAAAGTAGGGGGGATCATGTAGATTTGAAGTTGCGAGCATTGAATGATCGGCTGATGCTTGCAGAAAGAGGCTTCCTGGATGTAGAAGGGCTTCAAGGAAGGCAATGGTTTAAGCATCTTGTAAGCTTTCTCCTCATATTTAGCTCAAGAACATGAACTTGTGCTGTAGATGGTTTTGACTTCGGATTGCATTAAATAGTAGTATTTTGATCTGATCATCTTTGTAGATTTATGGACCTCCAAGTGACTATGAAAGCAAACTGGAATTCTTCCCTGGAATAGCAGATGCTCTCTCTCAATCCACTCGCAAAAGCCAACAAAATAGGCAAGCAGCAATTCAGCATGAGATATGGAGAGTTGCCAGAGCCATCGAAAGGGCTGCCAGTGCTCTTAAAGGGAATCTCACCTGAAAATATAGCAGAAAACAGGCATCCTATCCCCATGAGGTGTGAACTTGCATGTGTGTGTGTGTCTATGAGTGGTCTTCTTGTCTGGATTTTAGCTTTTACTTAAGAAATACATACGAGGTTAGTTGTTGTCAATTTAAAATAATAAAGAAAAATCAATGAAACACAGCTAGTTTTGCCTCATCTACAGCAAAAAATAAATAGAAAAAAAAACATGTGATTATTGATTTTTATAGAAAGAGAGTAGAGACAAGCTCTGAAAATGCAGACATCTATTGCAAGATTTTGAGATAAAACATATTGAAGATTAGTTGATGATGGATTCCCTTTTGAATCCTTACAATTCGGAGATTGACAGGGAATCAGCGCGGAAGTAGGTGCATTTATTATTGGATCTCGAAAATAGATTAGTAGTGGTGGTTGTTTATAAGAACAATCAGAATTGTATTCCCGAATTTCAAGATTGTCTCAGAAGCTGTGGTTATGTTTCCGCCACCTTTAACTTCTTACCCCCTTTTTTTTCTGTAAAAAAAAAATGTTTACATGCCCAAACTAGTTTTAATTTTTTTTGGCTTGGGTTATAATAGACTTAATTAGGTGGAATAAGTTGGGTTTTTTTATTTAGATAAAATACATAGAAAATGGCATGGATGGATCAAGCTTAAAAAGAAAATGACTTAATTATTTTTTTTTGAAAGGAGACAAATGATGTATCTCAATTTACAGCTTATTAGATATAAATGAATAAGTCAGTAAAGCACCTCATGGGGAGACCTTGCCACCCCGGTCTAGGGATTAGTCTGGACCGAAAGCCTGGGATACCCTGGTTTGACCAAAAAAAAATATAAATGAATAAAATTTGAAAAAAAAGGAGGCGTAAAAAAAAAGTTTTGAATAACTCGAGTTAACTTAACAAATTTATAATTCCGGTATCAAGGCTAGGCCAATTTGGGATTTCCAGTCAGACTCGTAACCTAGATTATGAGATTGAAATAATTTGATAAAAAAAGAATTATATAGCTTTTTAAAAAAAAAATATTAACTTTTCAAACTCATGACCTGTTTGAAACACTTCATCTAGAAACACTATAGTCCAATTCTTAATCAATTAAATATTGAAAGATAAAATTAAGAAAATGATAATTTCAATTATACTAAAAGATTAAAAAAATAGCAATTAAGAGAATGAGGGTCAAAATTAAAAATAAAAATAATTTTATATTTGATTTAGGGGTAAAATTAAAAAGAATAATAACTTTTATAAAATAACAAAGAAAAAATTAAAAAAATAGACCAAATTGGAAAACATAATATCATAAATCTAGATTAAAGGATGAAATAAAAAAATAATAAAAATTTTCAAAGACAAGAAGAAATATAATAATAGGTAAATTATGATTGAATGATGAAATTGAAAACAAATAAAATTTATAAAAAAAAAAAGGCAAAACAAGAGTTAAAAAAAAAAAAAAAAAATAAGGATTGAAGATGAAATATCGATCAGGCTATTTGAGGGGGATGAAAGAAGAAGAAAATTTTCATCATCCATAAATTGGATCACCAACGTTGATATGTGCCATTCTAAAGGGAAGAGAACACGACCAGGTATACGACAATAGGTATCCAAGAGTTGAATTTTTTTAATATTCATATTTTATTAATTATCCATTAGATAAAAAATTTAAATTTTTATAAATTATCAATCAGATTTCAGTTATCAATATTAGTATATATTATCTACTATTATTAATTACTCAATAAAAATAATATGTGTGTATATTTATATTAAATGATAAAATGATAAATATTACAAACAGGCATGTGTGTGTATTTTATGTTAATATTGCTATATATATATATATATCATAATCTATTAAAAAAGTATAAAGTATCTATTATTATATAAATATATTTAGGTTAGGATCAAGCAAGTTTTGGATTGAGTTTGACAATATCCATATAAATTAACTATTCAAAAAACAATCATTTATTCAGGTTAGGTCAAGTCAACATTCATCGTGTTTGAATTAAATCAACTCTAGCCTGGAGAAGGAGGATGAAACAAAGGGAAATAACTCTTTCCGCGAAGATGAAATGATATCAATGGATTAGACGAGTTGTGACTTTTAATTCTTTTTAAAAAATAAAAAATAAATTCAGCTTAATAGATTAATGTTTCCCGGTGTGTAGACGTGTAGTCAATATAGAAAAATCCTCATTTTCTTCTTTCTTTTCCTCTATCATCTCATCGTCTATCTTCCATCTGTACATCATGAATTTTAAGCTCCTTTAAAATGCTCTCACAGATTCTAGTGATAGGTCAAATGTGGCGTCTATTTCTTGAATGAATTAATGGATAATAATAATTATTATTATTATTATTATTATTATTATTATTATTATTATTTATTTTCTTACTTTCACCCTTCAAAAATAGATTTCATAAGAATTGAGCCTTACAAAAAAACATTTCAACTTGCTTTATATGAAGTTATTCTTGTCTCTTGGATTTATATTTTTTATTATTATTATTAAGAGTCACGCTCAACCAACCTCCATATAATAATTTCTGAATGACCTAGTTTGAGGAATCTAGAACCCATTGTTTTTCAAGATTGAACTAAAGAAATTGCTTTTGACTACTTTTTTTTATTTTAATATTGGTTTGATTAGAAATTAGTTTTTTTTATTTACTTTGATTTATTTTCTATAAAACTCATTTATTTTCTATAAAACTCATAATATAACGATTCAAGTTGTAAATTTAATAGATTAACTCAAGTTGATTGAATTATCATAGTGTTAATATTTTTTAATATATCATTGTATCAATATTTTTTCTAAAACAATATCTAATATATATAATATTTACATTTTAAGATTATTTTTTATATTAAGAAAAAACATTAATACAACTGATCAGCGCAGGCAATGATTCACGCACTCTTCTTCGCTATCAAAACACAACAAGCATAACTCTCTCTCTCTCTCTCTCTCTCTCTCTCTCTCTAGTTTGGACTGAGGACATTCTAATCCCATGTACGTAACGTGTGATTGGAAGCAGCACCATCTTGAAAATCTAATCACGAGGGTAGGATGAGGAAGGCTAGTTCAATCCAATTTCACTTTTGAAGAATTTCAATGATCAATTTAGTTCTGGCATCCTGCCTTGATGGCAAAGAAAAAGATGCATCTTTATTGCAAGCCAAATACCTTTCCGGCATAAACGAACAGCAGCTCCTCCTTTTCCGAATTCAACCATATTTTGGAATTGTCTGCCGCCAAACTGCAGGCAAGGCTGGGGGCTCATCTATCTAAGCTAACCCGCACGATACCATTCTGCGTTTGTTGCAGTGACCTGATGAGATCGAGCACCACCGTAAAAATAGAATAAGAAAAGGATAGTGAGATTCACCGCTTTGAAAGGGAGTTCATGACGAGACACAGTGACGGGATAAAACGACGTCCCATTACCTCCCAGCGAAAGACCATTACGGTGGCCGGTGAGGACCCAAGGTAGGGCTCACCTGTGCCATGGATGGAGATTTTTAAGAGGAAGAAATTCTAAAGTCTTGAGACCCATCAAGAGATTTTGCCAAAAACAAGCACAGCAGCAAAAGCCTTCTGGAAACAAATGTGAACCAACATTTATATTAATTAACAGAGGTGCTATGAAAACCAACCTGGAGTGCATAGCAGACCGGTTCTTCTACACCAGCTAAGCTCGGAAATGTAAACCAGCCATTTTACAAGCCCTTCCCCCCAGGACAAGGAAAAACAAAGAATCAAAGGTCAAACTCGGCCAACTATACCCGGTATGCATGCATCCATCCATCCCCTAGTCAAAATCTTCTTATGTACTGCTAAATTACCCTGGACCTGCTGTATATGGTAGGAGCAAGAAACCAGCCTTTATAGACAAGGAGGTGTTCTTCATTAGGAGAAAGGCTAGAAAAAAACAGGAGCTCAAGCAGCTAGGGCATATCAAACATAACAGCAAACTACGTAAGGGAGACCTTCCACCTTACCCCGATCACATCAGAGAGACATGTAGCCTACAAAACCAATTATCAAATCCTACAGAAATTACTTTAATTCGAGCTTCAATGTCTTCTTCCTTCAATGTAACTCTCTTCTCATCCTCTATATTGTCGGTAGCATGAGAGATGTCCTACTCGGCTTTATGTGCAGGAGGAGGGGGTAATCAGCTCTTCCCTAATTGTATATTTTAACTGGCTTCTCAAACGTGTGACGGTTCTGCAACATTTTGAGACCAATCAATGAGAACTAACTCCATTGTTTCACAAGATGAACAGAAAAAACTAGGGTAACACTAACACAACATATATTGATGACAAAACTTAATGATTCTAACTTTCCATAAGAGTAAGAACTGATCTCAGAGTACTCGCTACAAATGAAGTCAATTAAGGAGGCAGTCTTAGCAAACACATAAATGCAATTAATTGTAGTTGTACGAGTAACACAAACCTGATTTACTGCATAAGACCTTTTAGGAGTATTATCAGGGTGCTCCAAGCCAAGGTACTGCTCCCAAGCGCCATAAACATCTCTTCTCTGAAAGAAAGGGCAAAAATACTAAATGCATATACCATAAAAGAAAAGAGCACCAATAATGATCAATCTTCTAGGAAATGCTATGAAAAAATGGAAGTTCACAAGGGAGGAGAAAAGGACTTGTAACAGCACCTGAAAGCGGGTGAACACGACATCAGAATCCTGCAAGTACTCTGGACGACCCAGTGACAGAAACGCAGATTTCCACTGAGAAACCATAAGAAAGTGGGTTAATGAGGAACTGATTCATACTTGAAACATATATAAACGCGGTAATGAAGAAACAAAAAGCAAAAATTTACAGTACAAATGCATGATAATTGTTCAAGTGCTCAAGAGGGGAGGCTTATATGATTGTTTCCTTGACCAAAAAGTGCAAATAAAATACCTTTGCAAACTCCTCATCAGGAACCTGCAGTTTCTTCTGTATACGCAATTTAACTTGAGCTAAAGTTTCACCTTCATGGATGACCAAGAAAAAGGGTTCACCAAAATTCTGTACTTGCTGTTGAGGACACAAATGTAGTAGTATGTAAGAACCTGTAAACTTCTCTATTCCATAATAGCCATTAGATAGAAAGCAAGTGGTTAAAGTATCTATAAATCATACCATTTGATTCTGTCCAGACTCTTTTGTGAAGTGATACACATGAATCAGGCGATCTTGGGGACCAAGATTTTTTTCTTCCTCAGGGATCTGTTGAATTGGAAAAGGAGAGGGGACTTCATTATTGACACAATCTTATGTCTGAAGGAGTGTCCAGGATTGTTAATCAGCTGTAAAGTATACAGTATAGTTCCTGTCTGTTGGCCTAGGTTTATGACATTTGCTAGTTCAGAAGGGTACTCACAAATCATGCCCCAGGCTATTTGCCAAAATTAGCCAGTCAATAACCTTCAAATATTCTACTTAATAAGCATTTGATAGATTTATTAACAAAAAAATACTAAGCCATGATAATATATTTCATAATAATCTGGAAGTTAAAAGTTCAACAGAAAATTTTTCATTTTAATTAATAAATTTCAAGAGAGTTTCTAGAAACACATTACATAAACATGGGGCATTGATTACTAATTGCCATTTCACACATTCTTGGTGAGATTTTTGGCACGGGCACATGGTGTGTTCTTAATGGAAGCTAACAATTTTATTTGGCAGGTAAATGCAAGTTTTGCCATTATACTCGTGCTTTTTTATGGTTCTTACTCTTGTACTTTTTTTATGGACTCTACTCCTTTACTAGTACTTTCATTAAGGAATATGTGCCCTTCAATCAACTTTGTTAGTTTGTGTGTCACATGTCTATTCACTTAACCATAATAAATTGACAGGTGGAAATTAAGAAAAGAGACCAGAAATTTGTTTTAAAAAAAATCTAAACCTGAATATTTCAACAAATAGGTAAAAATTCAGGTTAGGGTTTTTCTCCAAAGCTTTTTCTTAACTTCCATGGGTCAAATTATTGTGGTTCAATGAATCAAAACTTGACACGGGGCACACAAACAAACAAAGTTGAATGGAAAGGGCACATTCCTTTACGGAAATATAAATAAAAGAGCATAATCCATAAAAAATTATAAAAGTGCAAAAACCTAGGAAAAATTTAAGCACAATGGCAAAACATGCCATTCACCCTTTATTTGGTATACACCTGTAGTAGTTCACATTAGCACCCTCTCAAAATTGTTAAACACTCCACACCAACAGGCAACACATGCTTACACATCCATGCCCTATGCCCTCACATTTTAGGGTCAGGTTCAGCTTCATCCGTGGCTTAACCATGATGCTTTATTGACAAAATCATAGAAGATAGATAATAGAGACAAGAGAGGCAGACATGTTCAAGATATTTCCTAGAAAAGAAAGAGAGAAAAGGAGAAAAAGGACTTGCCTCCTCTGCCCGTAACGTCCAATACTGATCATTTATATTCTCGATTTTTTCATTGGGTGGAAAGATCTGCAATGACAAGATGGAAAAATGATGTTGCAGGAAATTGCATACAGGTGCAGCCAACAAAACTTATAAAAATCAATGCATTAGATTAAAAAGACTGAAATTCATGGATCAGGTTTCACAGGTAGCTAACAAGCATGCACCATCACTGCACGTTGTCCAGCGCATTATCATCACTATTTAACCTAGTTGGATATTTATTATTTGGCAGCAAACAAAAAAAAAACTTCAGTTTTCAAGCCAATATCTTATTTGCTAGCCAAAACCAGTGAGTACCTTATAAATCTTGTGATAGAAAACTTCAAGCAGTCGAAGTTCAGCATTTGGGTGAGACAATTCTACCTGTTTCAGTATAAGCCAAGGATTAGCAAATTCATCATGTGCAATGACAAGTAAATATACTGTTAAAAGTTGAAATAACACAATAAAGATGTGCTGTAATGTAAAAGCCATGCTTCAAAGAAAAAGATTGAGAAGAAAACAGCTACAAAACCAATATCTAAGACGAAAATCAGTTTTTCATCTAGGGTATTATAAATCACTGTCCAGATCAAGCAGGCACATATAAAATATGCTTCAGTACATACCTACAGCTAAGAGGTTATAATTTAAAATTTCTCACCTTTGTTTTAAGTTCATTAATCACATCTCCCACGGTGCTTTGTTTAGGCAATCTAATGTTATGAATTACCACCTAAAAACAGTTGCATGAGATTAGAAGAAAGACTCTGGGGATGATTGATAAAAGAAGCCACAAAAGTAAGAGTCATAGATTTCACACTTACTTCGTCTTTAGTGGCATGATGGAAAGCAACTTTCAAATTTTTTAGACCTTGCAATTCTGGAAGAGGAATATCCAGAACCTCATAATACAAGATATCAGAAGTCTATAGAAAGAAGGGGAAAAAAGAGAGTATTAGCCACATAATTTCATTAACAGTATATAACCCAAAACTTCAACCTATGTAACAGATACCTGATTGTAGTGAACTAACATATCTGATAGATGCTCCACTCCTCGATATTTAATTGGTTGTGGCTTAGGCTGCTGAGAGTAGCAGTTGTGGGATGTCAACCTGATTTTGGATGGATCATCCAAGCCAATCTGGCGGGCCACTCTTTCGACAACATCATCATAAGTATGTATCTTTGACCTATAAAAACATCAATAGTAGAGTATGAGAGTCTATACGACAGCATCAAAGACTTCTCAACTGAGCATATAACTTTACGTGGGATATGTGTACTCACAACTCAAGACAAAAATCATCCTCCTTTGGCTTTTCTAGAGATCGGAAATGAACTATCTACAAAGAATCAAACAGCACAAGAATTGAGTTTATAATTGACAAATCAGAGAAAGCTTTATTCTATATAACCTAAGTACTGAACAAAAGGCTATGGAACATAAAAGGTGCCACTCTTGAGCCTAATCTCTACCCCCGTCTCTATATTTCAACCATAAAAAGAATGTGCGATGCCTGGAAAATCTCATTTCAAGAAAAAAGTACCTGCCGATTGTGCACGTATTCCAAATATGAAGGCACATCTGGATATCGACAGTCTTCTTCCTTTTCAAGAGGAGGAGATTTCTGAAAGCATATTATGTCCCCATCTTCGATCTGTGAATAAAGCAGCAAAATGTCAGTTGCCAATCTGATAATCCGATACATTCCAGCATGAGTAAAGAAACACATACCTGACTTATTCGAAATGAGGCCCTATTATCAAGATGTTCACACATGACACAAGGCTCGAACTTGATTTCCTGAAGAGCACACGTTAAATAAAATCCATCTGCTAAAAAGACAATATATGCTTATGACTATTGAATTAACTTGCCCTAGGTTTCGTGGTATGGTGAAGTTGTCATTCTTGACTGACTAGTTATTGTAGCCAACTACAGTAGAAGCAAGTATATAATTGGGACGAGATTAACCATACTCGATAGAGACAAACCTCATAAAGTTCAATCTCTTCATCAGGTGCAAAGCCAGCCATTTGATTAAGCTTTGCTAGAATTTCTATTGGCTTGCTAGAACTCTTAACAAAAAGCCTACCAACATATCTGGAATCATGGAATAAGTTGTAATGTCAGAGAGCATCAGGTATGCAATGAACCAAAATAGGACAAAAGAACAAGCGGAAAGTTTATTAAGTACCGCAATTCTTGTTTTTCGGGGTCATAAAGCTTGAAGAAAAGCAGAATATCTTCTTTAGTTTTTTCAGGTGGAGCAACGGGACATAAATCCTGAGAAGTTGCAACACGCAGTAGAAGCATAATATTTCTGGACAGAAATGCAAGTGCAGATATTAAATTTCATCATTGATTAGAAAAGGTACCAGCCCAAGTTCGATTTCCAAAAACAATTTTAATTCAGCATTATGCGTCTTATTTGACACCTCTCTCAGCTGTCCAACCTACAACCACAAAATGGCTATCATCAAAATTAGATTACACAATAATCTCAATAAAAAATTTAAAGCGCCACAGTGCAAGTTAAATAAGCACTTCAATGTGATCAAAGCAACAGTATCATTCCATAGTCATGGTCACAAAGTTTCAATGCTGGTAGTTACAAAATGAAGGCCAGTTACTGGGATCATCAATCCAAAAGAGTGTACTCTGAAAGCACATGACCATAGCTGGCAAAAGCTAAAGAAGGCATCCCAGATCAACATGTCTAAACAATTCCCGAAACCTTATCCCATGATTTTCTTACGTGGAGCATAAATAATCATCAAATGTCTGACAGAAATACAAGTCACTTAACCACCATGCCATCATAACTCATAAATATTAATTTTGAATGAGAAAATAAGTGGTAGTTACTGATTGTGCTTCTTCCTGGGGTGTCAATGGTCGATTTGGCCTATATGTGTGGTTTTGGCGCTTTGCCCATATCCAAAAACGCTGAAATTGTACTGGTATACCAAACTCTTTAGCAACCTCCTCCTGTAATCCAGCTCAATGTTAGACATTGCAAACTGTGGACTATCTCATCATCTACAAAATCAAAATGCTTATCAAATTACACCATTTGGTACCTTAAAAAGACTAAACTGCATCTGTTTCTGAATCCGGAAGTTATGGACTTTGTCATGGTCCACAAGGTCAAAATAAATATCCTTTCCAATTTGCTCTTTAAGGTCCTCATCTCGGGCAACCTAGATGTAGTAATAAATTGCTTTATTTATGACTTACAAGCACCCCTTGAGATAGATTCTAGTCATCACTTTAAATATACCACCATAAAAATTAAAGGTGAGAAATATAAACCTTTATAATTGTGTAAAGGTGAGCTTGTGCTTTATATCTTCTCTTATCTTCTTTTTCTTCTTGTTCTTTCTTCAGCCTTATCTGGAATGAAATGAATGAATCCATAATCAGTCTTCATTGCCATGTGGACACTCTCAGATAACATAACTAATAACATAACTAAATTTGCTGTTCTTGTGAAGATGTGTAAAGCGAAGTAGTTTACCCTCAAGTGTTCAGCAATATCTTTCTCATCAACATTACAAATTATCTTGTCCTTGTCACTTTCCCGTATATACACAAGCATGTATGCATTTGAGTATTTTGTGAATTTAAATGGAGTATTGTTAAAGCCAGGATTGGTCTGAGGTAGCTGTTAGACATAGCAAAACAAGATCACAAATTCAGTTCACCATCAATTATGTGTACCACTGACAGCATTTACAGAAAAATTTGAGAACCATTACCTCTTCCTCACCACCATACTGTTCTTCTAATGCCCTCTTCGTATCTTCTTTTGTCACCCGTTCATCATCAAATTTGAACCTTAAACAAGAGCACCAAGTATATTATAATGTAAAAAACAGATGAGTTCTCAGAAAAAGAATAAACATTCAGTCACATGTACAATGTTAGGGCATGGGCGCAGACTGAGACTATTATACTCACATGTGAGCATAAGTTGTTATAGGTTTCTTTTTCCTAACATTGATTTTATCGACCGCATTATGTGTGTGCATGAGCAGGCACAATGTATACGAACTTACCACTGATCAGAGAGGGTCGGCCTGATAAAAGCATAATAATGTCCACCATGCACCCCTCCACTATGAACCAAAACACTGTAAGGGAAAACAAGAATATATTGGAGATGACAGCATTTTAACAAACTTATTCCTAGCACCAAACATAATTACCAAGTTACACAGAAATATGTAAAATTTATATTAGGTGCTTGCAGTTCATGTTTCTCCAACATGTCTATCTTTAATCCACACAAGCTCATCAAGTTGTCTTTCATTCCTAGAGGCTACTTAAGCAAGTCATGCACATCACATGCTGCTATTGCATTACAACAGCAATTATTTATGCAGAGATAGGGGTACAGGGGATCATCAATCTCATGAAAATGGTTCAAACAATGCAACAATTCAACATTTCTTTTTGTTTGAAACTTGTACTGGTTTCTGATAGTGATGCTTAATATTAGTTTAAATTACAATAAAAAGTTTTTAAAAAAATGTTTTGCTTTGCAAACTATGCGGCCTTGGGAAGCAAGAAAGATGAGTTCCCGTCAGCTAAATGCAGTCATATCAAGCACGAGAAAAATCCATGAATCAAGATGGTGAAGGATCTTATCAAGGTTTATGATACAATTAATTGCAATACAATATTCAGATCTAGGAAGCAAAAGCATCACACGACAATTACCTGTGAAGTGTGTATAGATTGCGAACACTCCTGTCTGCTTCAGGTGATAAATATTTCCCATTCTCTTTATCCAGATCAAGTTGAATAGGAAATTCATAGCGATCATTAATCTGCAAAAGCAAAAATCAATAAGTAAAAACAAACATATTTTGGCTTAAGTAGCAATTTGTCCATCAATCAATCCACTGGTTATTAACATATCCCAGCTCGTAACCACGCAGCACGACAATCCCAGGATAGCATATCTAGCATAGAAACCAGTTACAAATACTGACCTTAACCATGGTGTCACGCATAAAATCATATTCAAAACGCTTTAATTGGAGTTGAAGAACAGGGGGGAAGTCAATAAATAAGACACCCTTCTTTGCATCCTGAAACAAATACAAGTTCAAGCACATGCTATGAGAAGTAGTCGTAGGAGCTGATCTAAAATAAAGGATTCTGGTAGAAAACAATCATGGAGTACAACAAAAAAGCATGTTCATAGCCCATATTCAAACACAATGGTCTCCTTGTAACTGGCATAGTTTAGAAAGAAGCTCGGATAAAGTTCACCACTTCTATGGGGATCTCCTCAAACTACCTAAAATATATTATACAGGGGTCTGACCAGGATCCACTCAATTTGACCAGGAATTCAGGAACCATCTCTCTTTTGATGACACCAATAGAACATGCAGCTCATTTTCAGTTATGAAACCATATGTTTCAGCATACTTGTGATATGAAAAAAAACAATTCTACCAGATATGATGAATGCTCAGGACTTAGAACACATAATTGGTCTTCAGACATTTCACAACAGCCTTATAAATGAGCTGCCATTTTTTTAAAGGCACCCTGAGATGCTATGTAGCACTGGCTTCCATATCTTGATGTGTATGAGCATTAGGCAAGAGTTATGCGAGCTGGTGTATATATTTCATGCTGGCTTAAACCAATCTCATTATCTGGCTCAATTCACTAGCTTTAACTGACCTGCAAACCATGTTCTACAGCATGGTATTTGTTATCACCCTCAAGTCGTTCAACTTCCACATATTTGTCAAAAGAAGCATAAATATCTCGACAACCTTTCACATCCAGCTGGAGATCTGCCATGTAATACCCACACATCAGTGCCTTGGGGGACCATCATTACACATAATATTAAATGCTGACCAAATAGTACCATAGAATGACTCCTTCCTTGTAGATTTGTAGTCCACATTGATGCATTCAATGTAGTTCATATGGTGACCCTCAAACAACTGCTGTATAGTCCCCTCCACAACAGTCCCCTGGACATGCAGAAAAGAAGTTGGAAACTTAACTTAATGAAAGCATATATCAAAACTGTTGGAAGTTCAATACCTTCATTTTATCCTCTAGCTTCTCACATAGGACTCTGTTGAGTTCTTGCACATCATGTTGCATGAAGGAGTCATATGTATCCCAGCCAAAAGACTTGGTCAGTTCCTTTGTTGCAACACTGGTGTCATTATATTGAAGCTTATAGAATAAACTCTGCAGGGCCAATGGAATGCTTCCTGTAGGTATGTCATTCTCAGTTGTTGGCATGTGGTACACAGCCTGAAAAAAAAATCAGAATGAGGAATTTCCATATCAATCAATGTGTTAACATAAGACAATATGATCTTACAAAAACTATTAATGTGCTAACCTTTCGGAAGTAGGGAATATGGTACTGAGTCTGTAGGAGAGAGTTCATGTAACACGTTGCTCCCTGGTTCTTCAGTCCTACATAACCTGTCTCCTTCTTTGAGTCATAGGACCAATAATCTAGAACCTTACGGACAGCAACTTCAGCTTCAATAACAACTGTATCATTCACTAGATATCCTCTACTAGGATCATAAAGTTCACTCAGAGGCATGAAAGGTGTAAAACCCCAGTCACTCTCTCTTGCGTTGAATTGATGTTGTGTGTCTGCAAATGTTTATTTTTAAAAGAGAACAGGGTATTAATATAATATCAAAGTCCATGATAAACTTCAATATCTGAACACCATGTAGAGAAGAAGCTGAATGCCATCATCTCCCTTGCTCAATATATTGTTTTCCAAACATTTAACCAAGCTAACCAATAGCCACGATCAACCAACCTCCATATGATAATTTCTGAATGACCTAGTTTGAGGAATCCAGAACCCATTATTTTCCAGGATTGAACTAAAGGAATTACTTTGACTACTTTTAAAGATCACAAAATATGGAGTTACCATGCTAGCATGTTAAGAACAAAAACAAGATATTGCTACATTCAGCAAAGAAAAGTTACCAAACTCTGTTGATTGTTTATTGTGGCGTTCATACTAAAGCTTGTGTACACTGAATTCTAACCTTTTGCATGTAAGGCCCACATTGGCGCACTCACTTTTCTTTCAATACACTTGTGAAATAAACAATCATTGGCAATATTTGAGAAAAGTCATAAGATTAAATAAGAAAATATTGATAATATATCTACAAAGGTCATAAAGGATAACAAATTATCAATCAATTATTGATAAGAATGAACATGCGCTCAACAGGACATATGATAATGAGCTCAAGCAAGCAATCCACATGAAAATTAAATAACAAATCGATCCAAACAAAACTTATTGATAAATTAACGGCAGCAAAATTTAAAATAACAAAAGGTGCCATTGAATTGTAAAATCAAAGCAGATACCCTTTCTAATTGAGTACTTGCTATGAATTTGATTGACCACTGCCAAACTGAATTGCGCATATCTACTCCATCCATATGGCAATGTTGTGGAATCAGCAACATCCAAATACATCGACAAGTGGTCCACATTGTTTCCTTTAGGGAAGATCAGTACTCGCCTGTTAAAAACACACCAAATGAGATTTAAACACAAACCGATCCACGCACTACAATTGCAACTCATAAAAAACTCCAACTGATCAAACAGATAGATTTCACAGTTTATCCACCTACCATTTGTAACTGCCAACAATAAATACATCAGAATAATGCTTCTTTGTGTTCAACCTAGTAAAATTCTCAATAGTCCACGTAAATTTCATGGACGGAGGATCATCCACTGGCTGATTTTCCACCGTACTAGTTTGCTCAACTTGTGCCACTACTACCACATCAAGAAAATAACAATCACCACACAAATTAACAAACCCTAACAAATCAATCGATACAATACACTCTAGCAGAAGATCCGTTCGGTCACACCAAACGAATTAGGAAGGGAAAAAGAAAAACAGATTGAACTCTCTAACCTTCCATTGGTTGTGGACCTTCAACTAAATCTGAATGCGGCACGAGCATCTCATCGTCTTCTTGCTTTAAATTCGAAAGAAAAAATACACAATTAATAAACCCTAGCCTTGATTAACTAAATCAAAACATAAAAATCAAACTTGGTTTCAATTCCAATTCAGAGAACTCTCAATTTCATATTAATCAGAAACAGTAAACGATCCAAGAACTAAACGTTAAAATAAAAGCAAAATATAAAATTTGAATGGCATGCGAGAGAGAATGAGATGGAAATAGATTACATCCAAAGGTGAAGGAGTCATCATAGTCATGGGTGGATATAGACCGTACGATCGAGCGAATGAGAGAGGCGAGAATGAAATCGAGAGCAGACAGTGAGAAGAAGAAGCGAAAGCGGGATTTTTCAGTGTATAGCCAGAAGAGACACTCGCAAAGGCAGTGGCTAGAGAGAGAAGGAGCAGAAGGGGGCTTCTTGGTGCTTGAAGGCTATTTATGTGATTATGGGAAACAAGCCGGGGCAGTGTGGGAAAGAGAGAAGTGTTATTGTGGCTGGCTTGGAGACATGGAGAAGAGAGGCCAATGGAGATATGACACGTAGAGAGATTAGCTAAGCAATGTACGGAATGTCGACGTGGCGGTTTTGCTCCAGGGGTCACGTGCGTTTCGAGTGTTGGTGACATTGATCTTTCTTTTTCAATCCATACCGCTTGCTTCTTTTATTATTGTTTTCCTTTTTATAGTTGTGGCTGCTTGTTTAATTATTGATCAATCAATACCTTTTTTAAAAAAGAATAAATAATATATATATATATATATATATATATATTACAAAAAAGATAAAAGGCGTGGGATTGTGCACTGTGCACCTCCTCAGTAAACACTGTGGATTGCAGCAGTGCACGGGCGATAATGGCCCTCGTGCGCGCGGCATAAGGGGCTGGCAGGCGGGGTTATTCTCGGCTTTTCCCTTTTTTTTTCTTTTTTTTTATAATATTCGGATGGGAACAGTACAATGACGATTTCGTCCCCGGTAATGGGACAAAATAAGGCATCTGGGCGAGGGACACGCGCGTAATTGCGCCCGGCCGGACCGGCCCGGTCCGGTCCGCCGCAACTTTTTCTTTTTTTATTATTTTCGGAATTGGCTAAAGACTTTTCTAGCCCCTAATAAGACAAAAACCATGAATTGGGTCTAGGGGTGGAACGGTAATTGGCCCTATTTTCCGAATTTTTTATTCGGCGTCTGTCAGGGCGTAAGGCGCACGCGCCAGGCGGTTTGCCGCCTCACGCCCTGTTCAGGCGGCGCGTGCGGCCTACTCCGGTGGCCGAAAATTGTATCCCGGAGGCCAGAACGATGCGTCGCCGCGTGGACGTCCTCCCGCGGTGGTGCGTGTCACCACCACATGTCCGTGGACGCGGCGGAGGCCGGTTGAAGCCGGCGGCGACGTTTCTCTCTCTCCTGCACGTCAATGTGCAGGAGAGTCCCCCATATATTTAAACTTTTCATTTCGGTCCCTCGACTTTGAATTTCGTTTTTTGTCCTCATTTCTGTTATATAAGTTTTGAGTTTGTGCGATTGGGTCCTCCGATTTGAATTGATTGAATGTCAAAGTTTCACTTCGGTCCTTCCACTTTCAATTCTCCGGATTGGCTGTATGTCAGTCAATCAATTCGGTACAACAGTTTCGATTTTTGCGATTTTGCCCTCTGATTTCAATTAAGAATAAATGTAATTTGCATGTCAGCCCTTTGACTTTTAATTTTTTAATTTCAGCCCTTTATATTTGATTTTCATTTAAGTCCTTATACTTGGATTTTTTTATATTTATACAATAATCCCTACTTTTGTCCATGTTTATATAAAAGTGTATTTAACACAATAATAATAGTAATGATGATAATAATAATAATAATACTAATAATATTAATAATAATAATAGTAATAGTAATAGTAATAATAATAATAGTAATAGAAATAGTAATACTAATAGTAATAATAATAATAATAGTAATAGTCATAGTAATAATAATAATAATAATAATAATGATAATGACTTAATTATTTTTTGTTCTTACTCTTCTGTGTTTTTTTTCTTCCTCCCGATAATTTGATAATATTTTTTTTTCCGGTTATAGCAATAATATTGTTTTTGTTTTTTTTATCTTTTGTTAAAATTTCTTGCATGTTTTTAGTCTTTCATTGTTTTTTTCCTTTCATTATTAACATAATAATAATAATATCAATAATAATAATAATAATAATAATAATAATAATAATAATTAAATTGTTTTGTGTGCTTGCTCTTTCTTTAATGTTCTTTTTCCCTCCGAATAATTTCATAATTTTTTTTTTTGACAGTAATAGCAATAATAGTTTTTTTTTTATCTTCTGTTAAAGTTTATAAGATGTTTTTAGGCTTTCATTTATTTTTGTTTCTTTCATTATTAACATAATAATAATTATTATAATAATAATAATAATAATAATAATAATAATGATTATTATTAATATTATAATAATAGTTATTATGTATTCTATTATTATAATAATAGTTATTATTTATTCTTTCAGAATAATAATAATAGTAATAATAATAATAATTTTTTAATTTGTTTTTCTTGCTTTCTGTTTTGTGCATGCTTTTTATTTTTTTCCCTCGGTATAATTTAATAATTTTTGTTGTTTTTATTCTGGCGGCAATAATAATTTTAAATATTAAGACTCTGATGTTGCTATTTCCCTATTTTTACTCTGTCTATTAATTGATTTTTTGAATTTTATTATCTGCACAATAATGATTTCAGTCATTTATTTTTTTTCTTATTCAAATATGTTGCTCTTTTTTTTAATGTTAATGCGCGCCCTTTTGTGATTGTTTATGACGCAATACCTATATTCTAAAAAATATAATTTATGCTTACGTGACAAACTTAACTCAAAATTTGAAACATTTTATCTTTTAATCTATAATTTTTATTTACTTATATCATATAAATTTATCGTTGTACATTTAATTATGTTAAATTATATACAAAAAAATACCCGCGGCAACGCTCGGGCAATTATCTAATATATATATATATATGGAAACTTGAACTTGAGTTTAATAAAAATATATTTAAATAATATTTTTTTTATTTTTTAAAAATTATTTTTGATATCAGCACATTAATGATCTAAAAAATCAGTATATTTAATTTAAAATAAAAAAAATTAAAATGTCAGAAGTCTGAAATACTCTTTCTTTTATTTATTTTTATCACGATTTCTATCATAAAACCAAATAATTTTATAATGTAAAAGCAGATGATAGATTAAAATCCGATCACAAATTGTAATTCTTTGTCATGATTCGTTTTATTTGAATATTATGATAGGTTAATTAATGTGGGCTGCTTTGGTCACCATCAATTGTGAGGAACAATGAATTAAAAATGTTTTTGTTTACTATGGTGAGAGATATTTAGGTAATCAATTATCTACTATAATTAAATTTAATTATAATATTTCATTTAAATTTAACTAATTAATAAACTAAATTCATATTTTTTTATTTTATTTCATTTTATTTCTTTAAAAATATTTTAAAAACGGATAAATAAGTATTTTAAAAAATAGTTTTAACAGTAAATTATTTTTTTAAAATTGTAAATCCGGAGTTTGACTTCTAATTTACTTTTACATAATTTTTTAAAAATAGATTCTATATAAAATTCAGTTTTTAGTACTCTAAACAATTATAAACTTAAAATTTCATTAAAAACTCTGAAGTTAAGAACATATATTACTTTTGGGGGTTAATGATGCTGATAGTTAAGTCATGATTGTTTGGGTGATTGAACCACAAGTCGTGAGAGGTTTTGGTATTATATTTTAAAAATATTTTAGAACAAAATTGAAAAAAAAATATTATTATTATTTATTTTAAATTAAAAAAAATAGTGTTTTTAAATTATTTTCATGTATTGATGTCAAAATGATTTTAATAAAAAAAAAATTAATGTATTTCTGAACAAAAATCACTGAACAAAAATTATTTTCAAAAACAACTTCAACCACACTCCTAAACAGGCTTTTAGATAGAGAAAATTTTATTTTTTCTCTCTCTGAGTTTAATAATTTATGAGTTGCACAATAAGAATAATTATTTTCATTTCGATAATTCATTTTAAACTTAAAAATACGTTGGCATGAATTTAAATAGAAATTCAGAGCTGCGATCCTTTTTTAAAATAAAAAATTGTTAATAAAGATTAGAGTTTATTACAAGGAGTGGTGTGAAAGCATACAAGTTGAGGAGTTGAATTTTCAGCCACCGTGACCAGCAAGACAAGAATACCGTATACAGCAAGCAATCTGAAAAAACAAATTAGCATTTGCATCTGACTTTCACTTGTCAATGCCAGTTGTAGGAAAGATGCGAAGGTAACTATCCATAACTACAGACATACGTGTGACTTTCAAATTTGAAATCGAAAAAAATAAAAAATAAAAATGGTAATTATTTTATGATCGTTCGAGATTATTGTTTAGGTTTTTTAAAAATATTTTTTGTTCAAAAATATATTAAAAATATATATTATTTTTTAAAAATAATATTTTTTTGCTGTTATCAAATAATTTAAAAATATCAAAAATTAATAATTTAATATTAAAAATAAAAAAAAAAATTTAAAAAAAAATACTTTTTAAAATACAGTGTAAATAAAATGATAATTAATTTATATCTATTTGGGAGTGTGATTCTTTATATCAATTTTTTTTAATGCATTAAAAAGCAAAACGATAATTATATTATTATAATCTACCGTCTTTACTATTATATTTAAAAACCCACACGATTTAATTATTGTTTGATTGGTAAAGACTTATGAGCTTCGTGATGCTTCTGGGATAAAAAATATTAAAAAAAAAAAAAAAAAAAGGTAATTGCTAGGGAAAACGCTGTGGCCGTCTTCTAGCCCTCGTATATTATTTTTTAATTTTTTTCCATCAAAGAACCATTACAACTATCCGGGTTCGTGGCAGTCAACTGAAAACAGAAACTGTTGACGAGAAGACATTTGATTGTGTATGTTAACTCTCTGTCCTCTTACATTTTCATGTTCAGGTTTTTTCTTTTTAAATCCCTCATTTTTTATTATTTCACACTTTGGTCACTTAACTTCTTATCTCTTTAATTTCGTCCTTTGAAATTTTGTTATGGCCCGGTATCTCTTTCGACTTGAGTTCTCTGACTTGCCTTGTGAGATGCTTTATGATTGTTATAAAACTAATTGAGAGATGCTTTGTCAAAAATAATATTAAGGAAGAAAAAAGCCTTTTTGTATAAAAAGAGTAAAAAACTTTCATTTGTTCTACAAGTTTTCATTTTTTCATCAATTAATCCTTGTGTTTTTAGATTATTGCTAGATAAATAACATGTGTTATGTCGTGACTTAAAAGTGTAAACATTCATAAGAAAAGTAAATAAAAAAACTCATATATCAAATAAAGTCCCAATCATGGGTATGAGATCAGAAAAACCCAATAGAAAAAAAAAATAAAGTCCCAATCATGGGTATGAGATCAGAAAAACCCAATAGAAAAAAAAAGATAAAAAAAAAAAATTAAAGCACGAAGATCAACTCTCAACTAAGTGTTTGTTTGGAAGTGCGGTTGATGTTGCTTTTGAAAGTGTTTTTCATGCAGAAATACATTAAAATAATTTTTTTAATTTTAAAAAATCATTTTTTACATCAGCACGTGAAGATGATTTAAGAACATCAAATTTTTTTTAATTTAAAGTACACAAAAAAAATAAAAAATCTTCAATAAAAAATAATGTATAATCCAAAAAAACATATATTAATTGTAATAGTAATAAAATCAATTTTGTGTGAAAAATATATATAAAAATTAATTGCTCCTCAATCAACTTGATAATATCTAATGGATTGCTTAGGAAAATAACTTTACTCCTAATAGCAATAGTTATTATTTTTTTTACAAGGGAAAGGATATCATTTCACTATTATGTATATGTCTTGATAAATAGCTAAATGTTGATGGGTATTACAAAAAAAATTAATGGTTAAACTTTTATTTTCATATTTTAGTAGTTAAAGGTCTTGTTTGACATTGCATTTCAAAAGCGTTTTTGAAAAAAAAATTAATTTTCTTTATCTTTTACTTGAAATTATTTTTTATGTATTTTTAGATCATTTTCATGTAGTGATGTCAAAAATAATTTTTATAAAAAAAATCATTTTAATATATTATTAAATAAAAAAAATATTTTAAAAAACAAGCAGAACATCAGCCGTTATAGGAAATGCAAATCAAAAAGAGATTTGAGATTATGGTGGCAATTGATGACAGTGATAAGAGCTTTTATGCTCTTAACTAGGCTCTTGACAATCTTCTCTTGCTCGTTTCAATCTCATGCTAGGTTCTTGAGTATAATGAATAGTGAGATCATTAACATTATAAAATTCCAATATTATATGGAGTTGGAGGATATGATAAATATAGCAACAAAAATGGAAAGATGGTCAAGTGTAAGGGTAGTTTACAGTTAAGACAACATTAGGTTTTCTGTCAGCTTGAAAACCTAACTAGAAAGACAATATAGGGGTTGCCCAATCTCAACCAAATATAGAAGAGAGAACTAAGACTACAAAAGAGAATTTAGGTTAAAACTCCTACATCTTGTAATAATAACATAAAATCTTTTCATGAGTTGATCATGTTGTTTCACATTGGATTGAGCTAAAATCTTACCAGGTGTTTCGTGTTTCCAGACATATTGTTCTATATAAGATTAAAACTTCAGGTCTTTCAAAGTTTGCAAAGCTTTTATGATTTAGGTCAATAAATACAGTATAAATTTTGTTATTTGTTGTATTTTGACTTATAAACTTTTTATCTGGAGAGGTTTCTTTTTTTATAATGCAAGCATAT
The DNA here is from genome assembly GCA_009078335.1 of Salix brachista. Lineage (NCBI taxonomy): Eukaryota > Viridiplantae > Streptophyta > Magnoliopsida > Malpighiales > Salicaceae > Salix > Salix brachista. The sequence goes on along the minus strand of CM018577.1, from coordinate 15,794,232 downwards.
TAAACAACTTATTTTTTGGAGTTTTCTAATTCTATAAGGATCTTTATGGGTGTTAATATAATTTCCAAGTGTAACAAGAATTCCTTAATAATCCGAAATCCTTTTATTACAATGATTTATTTATTTATTATAGCTAAACAGGAAAATAAGAGTTGAAGTATTTGATGACATGTTACTTTTGGGCTAAATTATTTCTGTATAAATCTAAGTTTTAAAGTTTTTTTTTAATTCTATTTTTTGAATTTTTACATTCACTTTAGAGCTTGTGTTTTGATTTAAATCTATTTTTGTCCAAAATCGACGTTTTAAAACTATTTTAAGCATTACACATGATAACTAATTATTAGCTTGGGCTCATTAGTTTGCAACCATATAATGATCCATTAAAATTATTTAAGACTATACTGTTATTATTCTGTAAAACTCAATTGTCTTGAATAAACTTGTGTTTTGTATAATATAATATTTTTCTTTTTATTGGGACAAAAATAAATTTAACTTAATAATATATAATTAAACTTGAAGCATCTTGTTTACAAGTCTCGTTCACAAATTGGTGTTGTGGTTTAGGTAATCTCTATATTACACTCCTACTAAACCTGATTCTTTAGCTTTCCAGAATTTGCATTTGCTGTTCTTGCATGTAGTTTTATGTTCATATCAATTTCCTACATACACCACTGGGGACAGCTCGAACAACCAATACAACAGTGTTTTCAGAGTAACAGGTTGTTACATATGGAAAACCTAGAATGTCAGGGACGACGACAGTAAACTGTTTTACAATTGAATTTCAAGGTTTTGGCAACAACATTTTTACATCCCATTCTTATACTTTCTTCGACAGAAACTAGTAAACTGTTTTCTTTTCATCTTTCTTCTTTTTCCTGCTGAATGATCCTCCCCTTCCTACCCTATTCTCTCAGAAAGCTACCACAGTAGACTGTTGCCTCATGACAGCACAATTGTTGAAGGAGTAGTGTATTAGGCCAGCTATGGGGGATCTTTCTTCGAAGAATCAATGGATGAGGTTGCTTCACAAATCATCCCTGCACATCAATCATGATATTTCTTTGGGTGAGGACAAGACAAATCAATCGTGTGAACCATAAGCAATGCAACTCATACATACCTGCTGGCTCATAAGAATTTCAACTGCTACGTTAAGATCTCCATCAGCAGCTGAAATTGCTACTTCTACCTGTGTCTGCACCAATTACAAGGCATTTGTATCACCACACTATATGGATTCTTTTGGTTCTCAAATTTTCAATTTTTTCAAGTTAACCTTGACATCTCAATTTCATATCCACACAAACTGCAAAAGCACTAAATGAAAAGCAAAGCACAATTGTAGATAATTTTACCTTGTCAAAACCCATAGATACTAATTTTTGGATTTGCTCCTCAGAAGGAGCTGGATGCTGCAATCAAGAGAAACCATAAAACAACAAATGATTTAAGACCCAGAAATTCCCAATAAAAAAAAATATGAGATGATATCACATTGCCAAATAAATGAAATAAACCTGAAGGAGTGCAGGGCGTCCAAGAGTTGCACCAACAGCATTACCCGCCACTGAACTCCTGAATACCATGGACAAAAGAAATGAGTTGCAGAAAGAATGCATATGATTTATCACTAAAATACAGAGGATATGGTACTCCGCATGGTACTCCGCATAGAAAGTGTAGGTTGTGGATCATTTTCGTGAAATACAATATTTTTGTACCCGAATACAAGGCTTTATATGAGTGTTCTATTGTAATAGTAGAGAATAGGAAGCTGCAATTTTGGTGTTTGTTGCATGCTAGACTCTTTACTACTTGAATCACTGGTAGCCAAATAAATCAAGACCACAGCCAGGATCTAGAGTATTGCATAAGTTTTGAAATATGATGCTGGAAAAAGATTTGCTGGCAATGCCTGTGTATATGTCTTGTTTTTCCAGTGAAGAAAGGGATGCACAAGAATCTTCACGAAGGGATGCATCTTTTTATAGGTCCTAGCGACTATCACAGCTTAAATGTGGACCTGCTGTTTTGATGTTAGCGTGTGCTGCGTTGGTGACTTGGTTAAGATGATGAGCCTTTGACCAGTCATTTATTGTTTTTTCCCCTGAAAATTCAATAACCTCTCCAATAATATGACAAACTGGGTGATGACTATAGTTTTGAATTTATGACTACGCTATCAAACATTTTATTTTTATTTAGACAAGTACAATAACAAAAGATTTTGACATGGTCGTATTCAATATAATTATTTGGTTTCCTTTGGGGACACCTAACTCTATTTACTTGATGGAAAACAATCAACAATTGAAACAAAATTAAAAATCATAAGGACAGAGCTAGGTAGGCTTCTGTTCTCTAAATTGAGGTGCATCATGCATGCAAGAATAGTTTCCACTACCTTCCATCTAATAGTGGCTCTCTTGTAGCAGTTACCCCCAAGTGTGATGAAAGGTCCGGGTTGCTGTTATCCAAGAGTCTAGCTTGAAGGTTTGAATCTGAATTCACAGCAGGCACTGTTTCACTTTGGGCAGAACCCAGAGACCTTCCCCTTCCAGGAAACCTATAGTCTTGCTCAGCCTGTGTGAACAAGAAATCTAATCGAGTTGTTACAATAGAAAAACTATCTACAAGCCCCAGGAACTCCAGGATCAAAGAAAAATGATATAGGATGTAGCATATGTTTCTTCAGTCCATTGTATACAGGGACACCCATTAATATTTAACAAGAATCATAACCATTTTGACAATCAGAACTTGCATCTTCACCTTGAACATTAAGATAAAAACATATCTGGTAGGACTGAAGATCATAGAGATAAATTAAGACAAAAAAAGAATTAAGATAAATACTTTCAAAAGAATATAACTTGCTACCTGAGCAGATGTTTCCCTCTGTGGCATCCATGAAGATAAATTTCTCCAAATATTCCCAGTTAATAGTCCACTGTTAAATAAAATTTATCAAGTTACATATCCTCATGGATTAAAATTTCCTTGGACCATGGAGCAAGCAGAATTTACCTAGAGGTAGTGTTTTGGCCTGAATATGTCGGGATGTAGCTTGTAGGACTCCCGCCAGTGCACAAAATAAATTTAGGTCTCCTCACACAGGAGGACTGAAGATCATAAATGAATAGATCAGTTAGAACAATGTGTAAATAGAATCATGTGTAAATACACAGGTGAAGGATAAAATATGACAGGTGAAAACACAGCAACTACATATAGTTACTCACTTATTTGTAACTAGATATTGCCAAAGAAGTAGAGGTACAATAAAAGTAGGAATTATGGGCTATTTCTATTTTTCAGGATTTCATATGAGGAGCCGCCTTGACAAAAGCCTTGACAAAAGCATCGATAAGTTGGGATAAATGTGTGCCAGAGTGAGAATTGTCAGATTCTCAGTAATTTAACAGCCAAACACACCATAACAGTCTAATTTAAGAACATCAGAAGCCAGTCCAGTAGTGTACTTACAAGCCAAGAGGAGGCCTCAATAGCAGAAAAGGAGGATGCTCCTGCCATAAGAAAGTTGAATAACCCATAGATATCTGACAAGTAAAAGGATAGAAATCCAATCACATTGTCTATTTATGTGATGGAGTACAACACAATATAAGAAGAAATATATATAACCTTCAGATTCAGACAAGAATTACATACATGCAAATCCAGACAAAATGCCGCATAGGTGTCCAAGTAAAGACACATTTGTCATAAGAAGCTGGAATACTACCAATAAGATAAATGCATACCTGTAGCATGTGTTTAATTATGCCACATCATTAACTAAACATAAAAAAAATTGAAGAGAAGAAACTCAAATATAAGAAATAACACAATACTGAACCAGTTACAGCATTTACCACTTAGCGGGAACATTGAAGAGACCAAACACACTGCAAAACAAAATAATGAAGTTGCATATCACTAGAATGCACCAAGCAAATACATAAATCAATTACAATGTTTAATAGAGTAAACTGTCATCAAAACACAAAAAAGTCCTTGTGTCAGTCAAAATACTGACCACTCACATAAAAATAAACTACAATTCTGAGAATAATCAACAATACTGATAACTATATACAAAAAGGATATCCTCATTCCCAAGCATCCAGACCACACATGTAAAAATAAACTACAATTCTTTGAGAATAATCGACAATAATACTTACTCAGTGATAACTATATACTAAAAGAAGGATATCCTCATGACCACACATGAAAAAATAAACTACAATTCTTTGAGAATAATTAACAATAATACTTACTCAGTGATAACTATATACTAAAATAAGGATATCCTCAGGAGCACAAACTCATCTAATTATGTGCTAGTGTCATGTTGCAAACTAATAACAAGTGAAGAGTATTAAAACCATGGTGAAATTCAAATCACAGCAAGAATAAGTAAATAAGAACAAACCTCCTAGACTGGACTCCACTCAAGCTTGTCTCTATAACGATCATAGAAAATAATATTCCAGAGAAGCCTATTGCACACTCATTCATGAGATACGGGTATGGGTGAAATGGATTGTGGGCCACCAATAATGCAATAAAAAGATGAAATATTGCATTGGTAGTAGCCAGCAAAATTATTAGGTATGCCAAGCGGATAGATCCCATGATTCTCTCCAGTTCAGAACCCAGAGGTACAAGAGCCAACATGTTAAACAGAACATGAAGGAGTGAACCATGAAATAAAATTGAGGTATAATTCCTGTAGACTGCACCAGGAAAAAAAACAAAGAACAAAAAAAAGGTAAAGTTAATGACCACAAGTATGGGATGATTTCTTTTTTTTTAAGAGAAGGATGAAGTGACAACATACATCTAGGAATCAAATGAAAAAAAAATGAAAATCTTGATCCTTCCTTCCTAAAATCTACAATGAACCTGAGATTATAGGCAGATTGAATGAAACAATTGTTTGGTTAGGCATCACAGTATAGGTGCCTAATGCACCAGTGCAGATTTCAGGGCTATAAGAGGTTCTCCTTAGACCAAGGCCTGGTAAAAAGTTAATATCTCAAGGTATCATGACCTTGAACACAGTTTCAAAAATATCTTCCAACGTTAACCATAATTCATTAATCCATTATCACAAATTAAATGCATCACCTAATAAACATACCCTGAAAATGGGATACAACAGCAGTTGGCAAGAAACATATTTCGTAAAACGAGTCATATCCACTCAGGAGGCAGACCAAGTATATAACACCACAAACAACCACAACCGCAGAAGTAAGGAATGGAATGCTTTCCCACCATTGCCCCACTCTAGTTTGCAGTCCCGCCTGAAAACTCACAACACCAACCTTGTTACTAAATAAATAATATAAACAAAAACATGATCTGGAATGCTTTACTGACTAGTTCTGTATCGAACTGCACATACAGCTTACTTCGACAAAGGAAATCATTTGAAAGAAGTAAATAGATTGCATCACAAACATGTTCTACCCTCATTTATTGATAGGTGATAATTGAGCATCAGGCGTTTAAGCCATCAAATCTACTAAAGTTCATTTTTAACAAAAGAAGAAAACAAAATGAACTTCATTTGCATAAATTCCTCACAAATCAAAATGGAAAAGGTAGTGATTTCTCAATCAAGCCCAGCAGCACTCATTACAGAGTTAACTGTACTCAATTACCACATTATCATCAACAAAAAGCTCAGCGGAATCCCCAGATTTTCATAATTTCAATTGATACAAGAAAACCCTAAACTCAAAAAAGAGAATAAAAATTTAGAGTCGAAAAGGAGAAGACGGAGATGGAGGAGAGATTACCTCAGTGACAATGTTAGGTCTCATTTTCTTGACTTGGAGATCAATTTTTCGCTGCTCCCTCACTCTTCAAAATATCACTGACAGATCAATCGTCCCTATCTATGCACCGCCATCTGTTACCTGTTAGTTGTATTCGGGTTTAGATCTGGGTCGGGTTCTTTTGGATAAATTATATTTTGACCCTTGCAGCTTCGGTCTTAGTGTTTAAGGGCCTGTTTGGGAGTGTGGTTGCGATAGTTTTTCAAAATATTTTTTATGCCGAAATATATCAAAATAATATTTTTCTATTTTTTAAAAATCATTTTTGACATCAGCACATCAAAATAATCTCAAAATATCAAAACATATTAATTTAAAATGAAAAAAAAAATTCAAATTTCTGCAAAACACCGGTTGAAACGCAGAGCCAAACGGGCTCTTAAGATTTCTTTAATTAAACTCTTGCGTTTTCTTTAAGAAAGACTCCGAAGCCACTTTATAAAATTATACTAAGTGCTTTTCAAAAGCAATTGAACTTTTTTTTGCTCTAAATAAAAAAAAAATAGTAGTTTTAAATTATTTTAATATGCTAATATCAAAAATAATTTTTAAAAAATCAAAAAAATATTATTTTTATATATTTTTAAGTAAAAAACACTTTAAAAAATAATCATAACTGAACTCTCGAACACTCTTATATTAAAAGGCATGGGAGATTGCTTCTAGTGCCTGCACTATGCACATAAATAATATGATATTTTATATTTTAAAACTTTTATTATAATTTTTAAATTTTATTTTATATTATTTGATTTTAATTGAAAGACAATAACTTTTGATTTTTTAGTTAATAGTGAAAACAAAAACAAAAACTAAAATGAAAAGGCGTTAAACATGGATGACGGGTCATAAATTATATGAAAAATATACTTATATCCTCAATCATTAAAAATAACTCAATAAGATATATAATTTACATCCTTTTGAGTTTTTATTTATTAATACACATAATGCTCGGTTTATTTGATTACTTATATACAAGAAAAAAAAATTGACTTTTCCTTTTTATTTTATTCAATCATAATTCTATAATCGTTTGATTGATAAAAAAATATTTTAATAAATAATTATAGCAAACACAACAAGATAAATATTTTGTTATACAAGATTAAATATCTTAATTTACACTTGTTTTTTGATTTTATTTATTTTTAGTTATCATTATCGTTTATTTTTTATTTATTAACACATATAGTGCTCAATTTATTTGCTTACATGTTTACATAAACTTTTTAATTTTCACTTGAAATCATGTCAAAAAAAAAACTTGTATATCTAATTTGTGCTTGGAAAAATATATTTAACCAGCGGCAAATTACTAGACAAGTATCTAAGTAATTCTTCAAAATGTGCTATGCGGCAGCTTGCTCTTCTTTAGGGCTATGATAAAGATTATTTTTTGCATGAAAATATATTAAAAAAATAATTTTTATAATATTTTACTTTTAATATCAAGACATCAAAATAAAAATAAAACACTAAAAGATATTCATTTTTTAAAAATAAAATTTTTGAAAAAATACTGTGCAACTGAGAAGAGAGAGAGAGGGCACGAAAAAATGGGATAGGTAAATATATATATAATCTAAAAGATAAGGTGAAAAGAAGGTAAATTTAATGGGAGTTTGTGTGGCATTTTGGAAAAGATGATATAAAAACGGTTAATTCAATAACAGTTGCTCCCTTTTATTCTAATGAGTTCAGCTTGAATTAAAATTACAAATTAGCAATTGGCTGTCTTAATTATTCACCAATTTTTTCAGAAGAAAAAGGAAATATTTGCTTAACTGTTAACTTCACCGATCAAATGTAGTTATTATTTAAAAAAAAAAACTTGAAACTAAATCATATTTAAAATTAACATAATAGTTAAGTTGCTGTCTAGGGTAGAATTCCTTACAAAACGCGAGAAGGATTATGGGATTGTTTATAAATTAAGAGTATAAAATATATAATGCCTCACGATTTATTTTTATTTATTTATATGTTTTCCACAACAGGAAAGCAGGAAGCAGGAAATAATGTGGAATTAATCCAGCATACTTGCAAATCGAATTTCAAGCAGAATATCTTTATTTTTTGTGTTTGCTTGCTGAGAAAATGAACGAAACTAGAAAGATTCATCAGCCCTAAGCTGCATCTCAATTGCAAGAAGATACTCGCTCCATGTCAAGATATTTGGTGCTATAAATCAAAGCATACTCAACGACTCCAACATCACCGCATCAGACCAAAAACGAGGGGTCCACAGCAAGCTCATCCTATCACATTCTGGACCGCATAAAGAATAGTGTTTACACGAGAAAGGAAGGGATAAAATTTTAAAATCATTCAACTTGGTCCCTGGAGATCCCCTGAGAACAACATCAACTGTTAGCATTTGGCATTATAATCGGGTCACGGAATGCCCAGGCAATCAAAGGGAGAAATGAATAATATTTTCCATTCGCCAAAAACTTCCATCAAAATGGGTGGGTGCCTCCTCTATGTCAGCTGCCAGAATCTTTCAGAAATTTACTCTCGATTAAGAATTGGTGGCTCTAAAACCATAACATGACCAATGTGGCAGGATGGATTATCCCCCAATAACCAGCCTAACACAGGTCCATTTATCCTGAGAATGGTCAAGATCCTAAAACAAAGCTTAGAATGGTTTTCCATAAGAAACCTGTAACACAGATAGAGGCTTCCGGGTTGGGATTTCAAATATTCAATTACAGGAGGATGTACAGCATCCGTCCGGTAGCTGAACGGCAAGTCTATACACTTGAGGCCTCCTAGAAGAAAAACAGAATTCCTACCATGACCTCCCAGAGGGAACGACAGATACCAATATTGTAAGCTAACCCACACTCCTGCTCTAAGCCAAACTATGACTAAAACAAAATAAAATACGAGATGATAGGATAATCAAACAGCCCAACCATAATGAATAACCAAAAACATAGCAAGAATTAAAGTTGCCACTACATTCTTAACATTATAATGGAACTCCAAACAAGAAACTCTCTGCCCCGGACAGAAAACAAAACATAATTATCATGTCCAAATATTTAAGACAAAAGGTTGAGAAAAAAAATGTCTAGGGAACAACAAAAACCCCACCCACCATTCTAAATAGATTCTTCAACGGTTGGCCTTGGCAACTCTTTCAATCTCATCCTTCTTTTTAATGGCATAGCTGAAGAAATGAAAACAATCAGAAAAAGCACAGCATACAATTATGAAAAGAGCACAGAGAAACGATTATGAAAGGAATGGCCAAGGAGGAAAAAAACCTGTTTGAGGAACCCTTGGCTGCATTGATTAGTTCATCAGCCAAGCATTCAGCTATGGTCTTGATGTTCCTGAAAGCAGCCTCACGAGCACCAGTGGTAAGGAGATACAAGGCTTGGTTTACACGTCTAAGAGGTGAAATATCAACAGCCTGACGCCTGACAACTCCAGCTGAGCCAATACGGGTCGCATCTTCACGAGGCCCACTATTATTATATAACAACAAAAATTGTCAAACAGGTAGACAGTAGCAACAGCAAAGGATCATGACAAAGCAAAAACTGACCAAATTGTAATAACCTGCTGATAATTCCAGCAGTGAGCAATTCAAGGAAAAAAAAAGAACGCAATTAATGCAGACCTGTTGACAACAGCATCCACAATAACTTGGACTGGGTTCTGGTCAGTCAAAAGGTGAATGATCTCCATCGCATGTTTGGTAATGGTCACAGCCTTCAGTTTCTTTCCATTGTTTCTGCCATGCATCTGCAGTGAGTTTGTAAGCCTCTCAACAATTGGGCATTGCGCCTTCCTGAAACGCTTGACAGAGTATCTCCCAGCTGTGTGTGGGACATAAGTAGCATGCTTAGCTTGGACTCCAATATAGTCGGCAAGAGAAATGTCATTTACCTGATCCCCAACAAACAAATCAATTCCAGAGGTCAGTAACGTTTTACAGTTCATCAATTTTTATGGCAATTGTTACGATGTGCTATCTATCAGTTTCAGAAATCCCAAAACCACCCCTTACTGTCCCAGTTATCATGGACGAGTACACAATCAACTCCAACTAATAATGAAACAAAGCTACTTGTAAAAACGACCAGAACCAAATCCATGAAATAGCTTGCTAAGCTTTCAACACTAAGCAATTCAGTAAAATTCAAATCCAAATACCTACAAAATCAAATAACAAACAGGAACCATAATCACTCATAAGAAGTCAAACCAACTAAATCTACTTGCCAGTTGACAGAACATTACACGATTTACCGACCACAAAGTTTTTAGTACAATTCTTGACCTCATTTTATTATCCAGAATATCAGTCAATGTATGAGAGAGAATCCCATGTGAAAAAACAGCAATCAAAATCAACGGTCATCCAATATATTTATTAAACCTACCCATGAAACAAATAAATTAATTGCAGACCCCTTTCAAAACAAGTCATGTAAGCTAAAATCCTAACTAATGCCTCTAAATTATTCGATACCAAAAATAGGAAACACTAACAAATCTCATAGAAATTAAATACATATCGTATTACATTTACGATGAAGTATGAGAAACACCAAAAAAAATACAAATCCTAGAAAAGGCAGATCACTTATAACTACATGATAAACCAGCCACCATTTCATAATACGGATCGATTAATGCAGAGCCACTGAGAGATAGGGAAAAAATAACATACAGTGATATCCTCAAAAGTCCAGCGATTGAAGAGCTTGACATCGTGGTGCGGCTGAATAGCTTCCGGGTTTGGTGGAGCCAACACATCTGCTGCAGCCATCTTTACCGCTTACCTACACACACCTCAAACAAATACGTTCAGAGATGAAAGACATTTTGTTGCATTTCGAGAGAGACAGCGACGGAGACAGAATGTGAGTTGCAGACCTGGAGATCGGAGCTAGATAGTTAGAGAGGCCGGCTGCGCAGAGCTCTCGGTGCTAGGGGTTGCAGAAGTGTAAAAATGTCCCAAGCCTTTAGTGATATATAGCGGCAGCAAAGTGAAATTAGGGTTTCAGGGTTTTAGTCCGTCGTGAAAACGGGACTGGGTTGAGGCATATTGGGCTTCGTCTTGTTGGGCCTACTCAGTTCTCCTTATTTAAAGCCTTGTTTGTTTCAGAAAACACGTTCTTGAAATTACTTTCCTATGTTTGGTGAAAAGGAAAGTCAATAAAAAAAGATTTTTGGTAAAAAGAAAAAGGTTAAGCCTTAAGAAGGCGAGTTTTAAAAAAAAAAAACAATTTCCTATATATATATATATATATATATAAAGGTTTTAAAAATAAAATGAATAATGACTCTGGTAATGAAAAGGAAAGTAAATCAAAGAACCGAAAGTTCTTGCATTAATTTGTTTTAAGAATCCAAACATAGGTTAATTTTAAGCAATTACAAGTGTTACAGGTTACTTAATTCCCAAAATTACATTTTAATTAACATGAAAAAACAGTGGATTTTTTTCCAAATAAAATAGTATTTAAATAAATACTAATAGTGATTTTTCCTAAATAAAATTATTCATTATATTAAAAACAAAGTAAATAATATTTTTGAGTTAAAAATATGTTATAATCTACATTTAAAACATTATATAAGACATTAGTATTATTTTCATTATGATATGTTATTCTATCTTGTCTTATATCTACAAAATAAAATAAATTAATTGCTTTGATCTAACATGTAAACCCCGAGAAATAAATATAGGTGTACATTATACACTAAATAAATAAAAGTAGAAAAATTAATGAACATATTTAAATAAAATAAGAATTCAGAAAATTTGGATATAACATTTAGACGAAAGATTCAAGATATCATAGTTTTTAACTCGAAATTAATCGGGTTAGTTTTAACTTAAAGAAAATAAATTAAAAGAGAAAGAAAATAGGTTGAGATGGTGAAATAAAATAAATGTAAAGAGTATGATTTAATTATAAGAAAAAAAGATGTGAGTATAAAAACATTTAAGGGAAATAGGTGTTTAAGTGCAAATAAGAGAAATTAGGGGTATAAATACCCCTTTTCTTTTCTCTTATGCCCAACAGAGTGAGAGGAAGAAATGGAGGGAGATTTTGACATTTTTCTTACCTAATTTAAGAAGAATTTCAAAGTAAAAAGAGATTAAATGTTACCAAAATATTCAAACATAAGGATTTAAAGTATTATTGGAAGAAGAAATTGGAGAGAGAAAAAGAGTATTGGGGCTAGCAGTAACAGGAAAAAAAAGGAGGAGATTATGATTTCACAAGCAATTAAAATTTTAAATCTTCATTGGTATGATGTTTTTTATATGCATATAAAAGTTGTTGATTTTATTGTTTAATTGTATGATTTTTGTTATGAGGTTTGTGTTAGGGTTCTTGAAAACATTTTCGAGGAAATGTAGAATTATGTGCAATTGATGAATGTGGCATGAATGAAATGAAATGAGAGTAATTGGCAAGACATATAAAAAAAGAAGGAGGAGCCTCCTAGAAAAGACAATGGTTGGCCATTGAAGAAAGTAATCAAAAGGGAAAGATTATATATTTTGCAAAATAATTATTGTATATATTGTGTTGGATGTGAATGTATGTATAATGAATGGATTAAGTATGAAAAGAATGAGGGAAATCTTGTTTTCCTAACGTCAAGTTCGACCAAATGGGTATAAGAAAGGGAAAAGTAACATTAAGCATCAGTTAACAAATTATGCGGGTTAGTAAACTGACTTTCTGAGAGAATTTGAGTGGGAAAATAAAGGAATTAGGATTAATTTCCTCTTAGAAATTGTAGTTTTAGTTATTTACTATATAAATAAACTAGTTTAATTTAATTTTTAATTTTAAAACTCCAGTTTTGGGTCATTAAACTTGGCTCAACAGGTTAGACTCCATAACACAAAAGGTTTACCACGTTCATGATGAATTTTGTGAATCACAATTGAGTTTTTTTCCATTTCAAGAGAGTTATAGCCCTGTATTTTAGCTTTCCAACAAGATCAACTTCTTATAAAACGGAGTTCTATAACTCTAGTTATATTGAACAATCTATCCAGAGATTAGAATGAGACATCTGTTGGCAAATTTGAGAGAAAAAGAGAAGTGAGAGGTTGCAAAGTGACAAAGTTAGACACATTAAAGAAGTAAAAACAAGTTATGTTAAAAAAAAAGGTGTTTATAATGATATTTTGATTGACAAATGTTATTATAAAAAAAAAGAATAATGAATTTAAAAGCTTATTGGATTGTTTTGGTGTGGTTATTATAAAGTGTATCGTTGGTTGAAAATGATTTATAAGAATTTTTTTGTAATTGCAGGAGGGATCAGAAATAGAGGACCACGAGCAGAGCATCTACGATAAATAAATGATTCATGTCTATGTTTTCTGATTTAATTTTCATAATGAAAATATGTGAATTATATATAAGGCTTTGGTGGGAGTTTTAAAAGATATGATTTGTCAGTAAAAATATTTAAGGCATATATGTCAGGTAAGTCAGATTTCTGTATAAAATTATCAGGTTATGACAATATCACCAATGTACACCGTACCAAATGAACGAAACATGGCGGTGACTAGCATATATTTCGTGTATGCGAGGATCCAGGATAAAGAGATCGCTAAAAATAGGTAACATCCATTTCAATGCATGTTAGAATCCTGGATAAGAAGATCATCATAAATAACTGTTATATATTGAGTGTATGTCAGGATACTCGGGATGGGGATCACTATGCAGATGCTAATATACATCGAGTGTATGTTAGAATTCTAGATAAAAGAATTGTGGTGTAATGTTTAATATATATTTATGCATGTTGAAAATCCAGAAAAAATGGAATGGGCATACATCCTCAAATAAAATGAGGAGGTATGTCAAGGACCTAGGAATGGGTCTTCTTTGATTGCTAATGGCTGTAAGATGATAAGGGTATCAACAATACTTAGTATTGACAATACATAAGTGGGGAAGTTAGTTTGTGTTTCAAATAACTATGATGATTATAATAATTATGTATGATCGTATACCGTGAGTTTAATAACTTTAATACTATTTTTCCAAATATTTTTTTTATGGAATTATCTTGTATTTTCTTTTCAAGTTCATCATCTACACGTTATGAGTAAATATATTACTTCATAACTTTTTCTATCTAGTAGTATTTTATATAAATTAAATGTTGATAAGTTGATATGTACGATCATTATTTTTGGAAAGACTAACATGTATAAATTGATTCTTTTTGTCGTATTCTAATAAATGTGTTTGAATTTATCTTGATTCTGATGCAACTTATCAATTGTTTTTAAATGTATGGTTTATTTATTGTGGTTATGATGAGGATAATGCTTGTTGTTTTGTAGACCTAGGATGATTTGGTTAAGGTTGAATTAAAGATTATGTTTTATGTCGATAACTTGGGATTTGTCTGTACAAGAGAGGGTTTGCCAAAATTTTGATAGAAATTTCAATGAAACCTTATATATATGAATAAAAAAATTTACATCTTCTTTTCTTGGTGAATATGTATTAATATGATTACTTTTTTGTCTCCCAGTTAAAGGAATGTTCCACAGTACACATCAAATATAAAATAATATAATTATCTACTTAGCTCAAATTAATCGTATCCAGTTTTGATCTAGTCTAGACTAATTAAAATATAGTCTTACTAGAAAAAATAAGATATTTTTTTGTCAAATACTAAAACGGCAACATATTGGATTGATATTAGTTTACTTGTTAAATCCACAATTATAATCTTAAGACCATGACAACTCTAACATAAAGTAAATCAAAATAAATTTTGAAGTCTAATTCTCAATCAACTAATTATTGAAGAATTAATTTTTAAAAAAGAAAAAAATAACTCGAGTCAACTCGAGGTAACCTATTAAACTCATAAACCAAGTTATAAGATCAGATAATCTCATAGAAAGTAAATTGAAATCAATTTTATGATAATATAATTCTCAATCAATTCAATATCCATGGATGAAATTGAGAGAGAAAATCAATGAATAAAAAACTACACAAGTTAACTTGGATTAACCATTAAATTCGTGACCTTGATTATGAAATCGAGATAACTTCATAGAAAATAAACTATAATATATAATGGAGTGTAATTCTCATTCAATCTAATGTTTTTTTTTTTTAAATATATATTTTTAAAAAAACTAAAATATTACTTAGGTTATTAACCTGTCAAAACCATAAATTCACAACTAATAAAATATATTAAATGATAATTATTTTTTAAAAATATATATAAAAAAACTCGAGTCATCCTCTACCCCACAATCCAAGTTTAGTGATTCTTGATGTGATGTATAATAAAAACATCGTATTTTCTAATGTTTAGTTAAATAAATTGATAATTAATTCATTACCCGATTAAATAATATGCTGATAAGATTGTACTTGTTTGCAATGAAGAGAAATATAGGAGCAAAAGTGCAACACTCTCGAGATATGAAAACAAAAATATCAAATCACTCCCTCCTGCTATTGTCTGTTATTTACCACTCACCACTCTCCATCTCCCCGTTCCTCAATGGAGCTATCACTTTCTCCTCCATGTTCTCTTAGAATTTCTGCGTTAAACACTCACCGCAACACCACCTCTCATCAACCAAAGATACCCATTAAGCCCGCAAGCAAGTCATTTGATTTGTTCTTCAAAAGCTCTAAATTTTTGCCTTCAAGCACTGAAATTTACAGTCTCAAAAGAAGCTCAAAATTAGCACCAAACAGACATTACAGGCGGAATACCATCTGGGTATGCTTTACTTCTCCATAAATTTCACTCATGCAAAGAATGAGAATGTTTTTATGATTTGCGGTTAGAATAAATTGGAAAAAAAGTCAGTATCTCTACTGATTTTATCTTGCTTACTGTTATTAGTTATAGCTACGTGTCTCGTGCAAGTCGAGTCTTCTCATATTTGACCAACACAAGTGACACGGTTACATGTTCCGACCTTTCTTGTTCACGGAACAACCAGGAAGCTGGAGTTATGGCACTCTGAAATAGAGAATGTCTAAATTTCTTCGATGAAAAAGATAAACATAAATAAAAAAACTATATGAAGTTCTCTCTATTAGCTACTGGGTTTTTAGTCCTGTTAAATTTGTATCATAAGCTAAGCAAGTGTTAGTTATGTGGTTATGGCTGCGATGGATCGGTTTCCATATATTGTAGTTGTAGTTGAAATTTTGATATAGACATCTATATTGGAAAGGCTTACTTAACCGCCAGTTCGTTTTGGGATGGCTAATGTAAACATATATACAAATGAACGTGCAAAATGAACTCAATCAGTTTAATTGAAAAGGCCAAATGAATCCAAAACTTTTAGAAGAAATGAAAGGGTTTAGGCTGGGAAAGATTCACCCAAGACATCAATTTGCTCATCAAATTGCTATATAGAGGATAGTGGTCTTATTTTTTTTCCATGGGTGTGCAACGTCCTGTATGTTACTTTCTTCAAGTCACTGGTTGGTGTCTACTACTTTCTTATCACATGTTCTGGGAGTTAAGTCGGTTATATCAACATGGTCGTACACAAGTTTTGTTAACTTCATCAAAGAGACACAGGACTCTACCTATAGAGCATTAATATGAAACTGGCTTGTGCCAGGCCTGCAGTCAAGCCGGAGCAGCTGGATCTGATCCTATATTAAACAAAATCTCAGATTTCAAAGATGCATGTTGGAGATTTTTAAGGCCTCACACCATTCGTGGCACAGCTCTAGGTTCGACGTAAGTTTATTCTGTGTATATGATTTTCCACCTTAATAAATTTATATTTGTTCACACATGCAGTACCGTAACTGATCCATTGTCATCATTTTATTTGTTAATAGCGCTCTGGTGGCAAGAGCATTGATTGAGAACAGAAATCTGATTAAGTGGTCTCTGGTGCTGAAGGCATTCTCTGGTCTTTTCGCTCTAATATGTGGGAATGGTTATATAGTCGGCATCAATCAAATCTATGATATTGGAATAGACAAGTATGCATCACTTTTGACTACTTATTTTCTTTTAGAGCTATTATATTTTGCTCGTGGAAATAATCTGAAACCCTTATGTTGATCACCAGATCTAGAATGCATTTCAATACACATATCTGTGGCTTGAGACCTAGAACAAGTAGGGCCCTGTTAGGGTTTTCCAAGCAAAGAAATATTAGTAACAGCCATGTAATTTAATGATTAATCAATATCTTGAAAAGCATTTCATTGTCTGAGAAAACAAAGAGAATAGTGCTAGTTGGACTTGACTAAAAAAAATGCCCATGTTATTTTTTCTAGGCCATTTCAACCGTCTTATATGGTATATGCAAGGATTTTTCCTTCAGTTTTAAACAATTTTCTTATAAAATTCTGCGTACCTGGATCCAAAATTCCTCGTATGAAATCTCTAACAACTCTAGAAATATGTAAAAGTGATGTTTTTTAATTGACATCTCTCTCTTTATTTTGCAGGGTTAACAAACCTTATTTACCTATAGCTGCAGGAGATCTTTCAGTTCAATCTGCATGGTTGTTGGTGATATTTTTTGCAGTAGCTGGGGTCCTGATTGTAGGACTAAACTTTGGTCCATTCATCACTTCCCTTTACTGTCTTGGCCTTTTCCTAGGCACCATCTATTCAGTTCCTCCACTTCGGTTCAAGAGATTTCCGGTCGTAGCATTTCTTATAATTGCCACGGTATGATTTCCTATTTTTCCTCCTTTTCATTTTCAAAAATTAAACTTGTGCTGTGTTTGTCATCTTCTCCATGGGTGTTTCAAACTTGTTGAGAACAGAAGATCGAATGACGTCTGGAAAACAAAACAACCATCTAAATCTGATCATGACTTGGGCCACAAAATTGATAACAAAGGAAAAGTTGGTGATTTTTGCTCTATGCTCTTGTATGAATACGAAAGTGGGTAAATCCTGAGTAAATGAAACTATTCCTCCACTTGATAAAAAGAAGTAACTCATTAAATAAGCTAGGGAAGCAAATGATTATTGTATTGGTTCACTTATAGTTGACATTGGCATGGTGTCAGAAATGTTTTCAAGATAGAAAGGATGCGTTCAGATGCTACTCCAACACCCCCCTCTTAACTACTGTACAATTATTAAAATAGAAAGGATGTGTTCAGATGCTACTCCAACACCACACTTTTAAATACTGTACAAATATTAACATATCGATGCATATTTTTTAATTGTAAATTACAACACTGTAATGACATGAGTGCCTCTCAGAAATTGTAGCAGTTGGATGAAACCTTGATAGAATACAATAATATTGCAGGTACGAGGTTTTCTTCTCAATTTTGGTGTGTACCATGCAACTAGAGCCGCCCTCGGACTTCCTTTTGAATGGAGGTACTTTACCTTAATCATATATTGTTTCATATTTTGATTGAGATAAAATGCTACAAATTTATGCATTCCTACCAGATATGAATTCTTCAATGGTATCTATATGTCTTCTTAGACTCCAACAATAAAACAACTGGAGTTATGATGGTGATTCAGGCTCCATGAGGACATGTAGTCAATACACAGTTGGAAAGATCTTTGACAGAATAAATAAACAAAATAGGTTATTCAGTTGGTTTTAGTGTTTTCAACACGTTTGTGTAAGTTATTTCTTTAATGCATTGATCAGCTTACATGGGCACCATTACTCAGTGCAATAGTAAAGGTCTTTGGCTTGCAACCAGAAGGATGTGGGTTCAAGCCCTTAGACCAGCCCTTCATGCAAACATGTTAAAGGGTGAAACTATTTCAAATTTCTCCAGTACTAGTTAATGGATTAATAATTGATCAATTGGCATACCTGAAGTCAGCAAGATGGTTCTTCTGTTATAAACCCTTGAGCTGCAACTTCTCCCTGGCTGGAGGTGCAATATAGCATCTGAGTCTATAGAAGTTGCAACTTTTAACCTCTCCTGAAAGTCAGATATTGGCTGTTCTGCTGCAAAAGAGCAATTATAATTAGACTGTGTTTAAAGCAACCATCTGCTTTAACACTTCAGAAATTTGATCAAATTTGATAATTCACATGTGCCCATTCTCTAATCTTTGATGAGTTTTCTCATGTTCCTACTTCTGTTTCTACCCACAGTTCACCCGTGGCATTCATTACAACCTTTGTCACATTGTTTGCACTGGTGATTGCCATAACAAAAGATCTTCCAGATGTGGAGGGGGATCGCAAGTAAGTTATAGAACTTTGCTCACTCAAGGTGATTAATAGTGCATTTGCCTCGTGTTTGTGTGGTATGCCTACTTCCTGTGTAGTAAAACTTTTTGTGACCTTGATAAGCAACATTCCAGTTAATAGCTATCTCAAAGCTCCTCCTAAACCTTGTTTTATTTCTTGTTCCTTCCTCAAAGTTTTTTTTTTTACTTCATTTAGTTTATTTAATATTTATTTATTTGTATTGAATCCATTTTTTTTTTAGATTTTAGAACGAAAGGTAACCCTCTATTTTTCCTTATAATATCTTTTAATTTTTATTTTATTTTTTACTTTTACTTTGATTTCTTTTTTAATTTTAACTTGTAACTTATTAGATGTCTTAGTTGATTTATTCACATAATTTTCTTAATAACCCTGCTATTTTGTTAGAGGCCATAAACTTGTATGTTTTAATTTAAACATGTACATGTGATCTCATATATCATTGAATATTGTCATTGCAGATATAACATATCAACTTTAGCAACTAAACTTGGAGTTAGAAACATTGCATTTCTTGGTTCTGGGCTCTTACTGGTGAATTATGTTGGAGCTGTACTATCAGCTGTTTACATGCCTCAGGTATAAGTTTTCCTTGAAGCTGTTCCTGTGCTTATACGGAACTCATAGTAGTAGTTGAAGGTCCACCTAACTCATTGATTTTTTTTTCCATGAAGGAAAACTTAACCCCTCCACTTGCATCTTTTACAGGATTTCAGGCGTAGCCTAATGATACCTGCACATACAATCCTTGCACTGTGCTTGATTTTCCAGGTGTGTTTCATGGGATTAGTAACTATGTTGATTAGCACTATGATTAGGATGTGACTTCTAGTATGTGTTCTTAGCTGGTATGGTTCATTTGATTTATTCTTCTAGTTTATTTATTTATCCAGCAAGATAATATCAATTCCTTCTTGCAGCTCTCTTTAATTTTCTTATTCTTATGAGAACATTGATTTGTGCTTCTGCTCTTTCCGTGGGATTTCATTGTTAAATTTTGGTATCTTTTAATTTTTTTTGACTATGGTATGATCATGTGCCTTTCCACAGAGAGGTTACTGGTTCCATCTAGGTGGGCCTTCTCACCCAGCTTTTTATCCTCTTGAAGTAGTGATTAGATAGGCCTGTGAGATGGATGGAATTGGAATAAGCCAAACTTGCCTTCAAAACCTTTTTGCTATTAGCTTGCTGATCTTGGAGTATTAGCAAGTTCCTCATAGTTAATGGTTGTCCTTGATGATATTACTGACCTTCAGACTGTTGTCAATGACCATGATCCCTACTGATTTACCATGTGCACAATAGATCAGGGAATCAAAACACAGAAATTAGCATACAAGTGTACTTGCTTTGGCTGAAGTCACTATTTGCAAAACTGGCGTATTGATTTTTTCCCCAGTGTGGGATGGAGATCAGCTTGATCCTTATTTTGGACCACATTGATCTGGATGGAAGCCCCTTAATAAAACTAGAACAACAACAAACATATGATTTCTTAAACTTCAAGAACAATGTTTAAATGTGATAAGCAATGAGGAATTCTGATTGTTGATCCAAACATTTTCTGTACAAGTGATGAATTTCAATCATAATTGTGAATATTACCTGTATATATTTTGAATCAATATTGTCAATATACCATCATACAGACCTGAAGAGTTGCATGGATATCACAGTTCATTTAATTTCAAGTGCTGTGTTCTTTACGATAGATCTTTTCTATGCTTTTCTGCTGGTTGCTGGTTTTTTGGGATTGTGTAGAATGTTTACTTATGTTTTTTCCTCTTATATGCATCCTTTTTGTACCTCTCTCAGACGTGGGTGTTGGAACAAGCAAATTACACAAAGGTAATGCCTAGTTTCATTTCATATATAACAAGGTCTTAAAATTTCTTCTATAGTCGCGATTTGGATGGAGGATTTCATGTATTTGGACTCAAAATCAAAGAGGGGTTAGGTTTTTTCTTTAGGCAATGAATTTAATTCAACTTACAACTACAATTTCACTGATATAAATACGTGCCTTTTCTATTTCTGAATTTGAGGGGCACTGAAAAATGTACATTGAAAATATTTTTTTAGGTACGTGAATCATATTTCCAGAAAAGTAAAGGAGTTCTCTTGTTGCTTTGAGGCTACTTCATATGATTCATTTTTAAAACAGAAAGTCTTCCTCTGTTTTTTAATCTGATATACCGGTTTAAACTTTCACGATTAATGGGAAATGTATAAAAGGCACATAGATTTTTTTAATCATCGCATAGAGTGATATCATTTTTTTTACTTCTATTCACTGTTCTGCTGGCCCCTGTTGTCTTGCTTTAATTACTTATTACTTACAGAACATTGTGAATCGATCATGTCTGCATACAATGTCCAGAGACTGCTGCATTAACAGACATTTTGAGAAAATAAGTCGAGCTTGATTGAGGAAATTTTGCAATTTTAGCCTTTTGCCACTTGTTTTCAGTTAAGATAAGCCAGCCCAATCATGCTTATAGAGTGAATTCAGTGCAGCTTCTAGAGAGTTTGCAACTGGTTTGAAATTCGACGTGATTCTCAATTAGGCTACAACAGTGAAACACACTCCACCAGTTGGATATGATTTCACCAAATACAAATTCTGAGATTTTTTTTCCAGAAATCCTGATTATCTTCACATTTCCATTTGCAGGAGGCAATCTCAGGTTTCTATCGGTTTATATGGAATCTCTTCTATGCTGAATATATCATATTTCCTTTTATCTAGCTGAATTTCTGATTTTTTTTCCCGGGGTTCAGAGTTCACAGAGAGATTGTACTTCACATATATGTTATTTTGCAACGTAAGAGTTGTTGTGGAAATCTGTAACATGCAATTAGCATCACTTTGTATCATTGTATCAGTCTCTTCCTCTATAGAAAAAAGTAGCGAGATTTTATTTATCTTCTGAATCGTGTGAAATTTCTTTGCTCTCACGGGCTTTGACTTGGATCATCTGTGCATGAGAAATCCAACTTAAAAATGTAAAATGAGATGGAAGAAAAAGAAGAAAAGGAAGGCGGAGAATGCTGCAAGTTATGCGATCTACTTAGTGCCTGTTTGAAATCATGCAAATTGCCATAAACATTCTGCCATCCAAATTCCTGGCATATTCAAAGTTCATAAAGCACACAAACTGATTGCAAGAAATCGAAGGAACTTTAAGAATGAAAGAAACCCATTATCAAAAATATAAGGACAGCAGAGAATCTTGCACATCCCTTTTCTTTTCCATTCCGTTTTTGTATCTCCAAAGAAGAGAGGTACAGAGAATGGTCGTATATGAAAAAACAAAAACAAAGAATACCCTGTATCATTTCTATCCCAGTAATAATAAATCAGCAAAAGAAAAGTTCTTGATCTGATAGGGTTTATGGGTTTGCTGTTTGTGAAAATAACACTTGGTCTGGGGCAAGGGAACTTCTGGATGATGTTTCTTTACACAATGAGGCTGGCGTCAAAACCATTGGCGATGAAACCTTGGGGCTAAACCGAGATGAGGTCCGTGGTGATGGATTGTCACTTCTTGATCTTGGTGACAGGTTTGCATGCTCTAATACCCGGAATTGAAGCTCTGATGGATAATCCCTCATGCATCCTATTCGTGGCCCTGCGCCGGTGGTCCATTTAGAGGACAAGTGCTCCGCCAATTGATACGATTTCATTCCTTTGTGAGAATCTATCCTTTTAAGGATTTTTTCTTTGGGGACAGGCTCCTCGTCTTCTTCTTCTTCATCATCTTCGGCAAACAAATTATGTTTAGTAACCATGAAGTCTTCCTCTGTCAAAAATGAATCTTCTGCCGTTTCATAACCATCTTCTCCAGGAGAATCAGGATCTTCTGCCTGGCAGCGTGGTCCAAGTTCTTCTGTTTTGAAAGTGTCAAGCACATCTCCCCTTGTTGGTATTTCAAGTTTAGGAATTTTTAATTGTGTTCCACGTGACAATTTTGATGCGTGCAGATTAGCATTTTCTGCCACACTAGAATCTCGTTTCCTTGAATCTGTATCCCCTGGAGCCAAGATCTCAACATTTGTTGCTTCGCTGACTCGGCGTAAATCTGCATCTGGTTGTTCTCGGAGACTACCAAGATTGTCCTTTTTGATAATGGACTCGTCTTCTTCATCAGCTGGGCTTTCCTGAATATATAAGATAAGTGCATCAATGATTCACGTCTATATTTCTAAAAATGCATAAATGACAACATGAAAACAAATAACTGATCTGCTATGAACCCTGGTGCACAAAGTTCCGACATAAAAGAAAGGCATGAGTCTTTTGGCTTCCTATAAAATGTTCACAACGACCCTAATTCATGGAAAATGTTACTAAATTGGATGCTGTCAGCTGATAATGTGCTATTGAGGAACCTTTTTTTCTTAGGTTTCTAGCAGATGCTAACTGCACTGAGGTTATAGAAAGCAAACTCAACAGTTTCGTACCTTTACATCAGTTAGATCTACGTTGTGTTCCCTGAGGAAAGACATGAATGCCTGGAAGTTTTCTTCGGTTGGGAGATAATGGCCACTGTGAGGCCAAACTGCCTGTCAAAATGAAAGAACCTTGTGAATATATAACAAAGTAACATTGACAGAGAAAAAAAGAAGTTCGTGAAGCTATCATAAAAACACCAGACAATTTCTATTCTACCTTTAGAACACCGTCTTCCACAACAATTCTTCCAGCAGATAGAGTGGCTCCACCGGCCAAGAAACTTGAGTGTTGAAATGTGCCCTTGATCTTCAGACCAACATACAAGGTCTTCAATGTGCTCAGAACAAAAATCCATTTGGCATCCTTGGGTCCTTCTGTTTTACAGAGAAGTTTTCCACTTTGTTTGTATAAAAATTTCCCATTCTCCACAGTTACTTCAAAAGCCTCTCTTTCTTTCTGAAAGATGGATGAACAGTACTTGTAAGTAGATTTTAACAGCCGGGTAAGCGAAAGAAGATGAAAAAGTAGAAGGAAAAAAGATGATAGACTTTAGCAGAATTTATAAAACATGGACGATCCATTTCAAGTTCCAGGCTTTGGACTGTATTTCAAATTGAAGCAGAAAACTGCGGAAACTATACTAGCCACCAGATTTTGCAAGTCTTCTCAAGACTATTGGAATATAAAAGAGATAATGAAACTACAAAGTTAATACTCACAGGACCAAGATATTTTATGCATTGTTGTTGAAGCTTTGATCTAGGACATCTATCGAGGTTCACTTCTTTCCCATCTCCAATATCGAGCCTGCAGGTTTAAGAGGATTGGCATCAACCGTGAATAATTTCTTTCCTGAAGCAAAGATGACTTTGTCATATGCAAGTCTTCAATTTCATAAAAACTTACCAATAGAAGAAGGGCTGTTTACTCTGACAGTGAAGCCAATTGACATAATAAAACTGAAGATTATGTCCATAACGATGCCGTGGATCAATCTATTAGAAAGAAAGAGAGAATAAGATCAATATGAGGTAAAGAAACTAATAACTTGGTTTCCAGTTTCTATTCCTGGGCTTGATCTTACCGCCTCAAGCCAATGCTGTAAAGCAAGTTTCCGAGCCTTTGCATCCTTTGACAATCCTTTTCCTACCTGCAAAGGATGAGAAAATCAGGCTCTTAGAAATGCAGTAGAACAAATGTTATCTGTATATATACATCAATTTCTTTAGAGCTTACCTTGGCAGCTCTCATTCTTGCTCTTGACCAACGTGAAATTGCACTCTCAGGTTTCTCAATATCAAAAAAAGATATGGAGCTTCTCTTGAGCTCTGCAAAATCCAACAACTTCCACCTACAAAACACATTGCTAGAACATTAGGTTCAGCGAAAAAGGAGATATACCACAACAAAAAATACGAAGAGAAACCTTTTGAGAAAAAAAAGTAAATAGAGGAAAGTGAGACAGATTTCACTCCATGAAATATATGCAGAAGAATTGTAAAGTAGGCTGATACCAACCATCTCTGCTCGACAACAACAGCACAATCAGCCAACTGCCTCCTGGTTCTGAAGCTTTTATAGACTTTCTGCAACTTCACTGCAGCCTGGTGTCTTTGGTTCCCTGACCCAGGCAATGATAAGTGGAGTGTTTTGTCAGGCGAGCTATCTGATCTTGTCAACCGGTTACCCCTTTCTCCAACTTTAGGACTTAAGATTGATCTGGCAAGCACGTCCATGTCTGAGGTAGTACTTTTGAAGGACAATGTGGCGCTCAATTCCCTCTCCTTAAAGCCAAGGTATTCTTCAAATATCACCTTTCCTGAACCATATGATTTCATCGAATCAGGGTCTGAATCACAGTCATTAAACCGACAGATTGTAATGCATTCGACTCCCAAAACTAACTGATCTCACAAGAACAGTGTCAAAAGGACCATCCAAATCATCAGATTCAGCAAGGGAACATGAAAAGGATATTCCCATTTTAGGAAAGGAACAGAGATATCTTTCTTAGACTCCAAATAAACAAGAGCTATAGGTCTCAATAACTGTTAAAAATAAGCAGAACAAAGAGAATTAATTCTAACTAAAAGTGCAAGTAGATTCATATCTATACGAAAGGCATAATATGGCAGATACATCAAGACCACTTTTTTATACTCTCAAATGTTCATAAACACCTTCAACAACAACTATTTTGTCTTCTTCTTACTGCTAGAAAACCATTGATTGGAGGCAACAATGAGCAGTCCATAACACATTCAAAGGTGTTCAAAGGTTGGAGTAGAAAAAAGTGGAGGCCTTCAGATTAAATAGACAAAGAACGTAGCTTTACCCAAAAACATCAAATTGGTATCCAAACATTTGAATATAATCACATCAAGAATCGGTCAAGTGCACCAAATAATAAAAGTAAATGTTATGAGGCCCCTGTATATAATGAATTCAAAACCCTTCAAACCCATGTTCCCAAATACATTTTCAAACCAAGAAAATAAGTATAATAAAAACTGGAGGAAAAAAAAACATCGAGGTACATTCAATGGCTCCCCATTATTATTAAAACATCGTGAACACGAAAAAAAAAACAAGGGAATTTTTATTTGACCTCTATATTTTTCTATCTCAATCTTTTCATAACACAAACAAAACGATGATATAATTGTCCAGAATGCGCTGTTACCTGTTTCTAAATGCCTAACCTTAAAAAAACAGAAAAAACAATCTTAAAGAAAACAAAGAATGAAAGTATAAAAAACAACAACTTGGGAATGGAATGAAGGTATACAAACCAACGACATGGGAATGAAATGAAGGGAAAATAGCAGGCTTACCTCAATCTGAGACAGGAGAAACACAAAATCTTTGAAGGACAAAATGCAAGACGGAGAGAACCAATGAATTAATGCTAAAGAGAAAGGTGGGATGATAAAAGAAAGAAAGAAAGAAAGAAAAATGGCCAAATGCTTAGGATTGGAGTCGGTAAGAATTGTGCGAGGGAGCGAGCAATGTGGGTTTGGTTGATGATTTAGCAGGTTCCAAGGATTGTTTACAGATTGGCTTCGATCGTTTTAATGCTCTGTTTCTCTTCCCCTCTCTCTCTCACACGCCACAAATGAATGTGCTGTGTTGCCTTTAATGTTAACAGATTAGTAGGTTGGCTTCGTTTGCTATTCTTGCATATTTATGAGATTATATATAGAGAAAAGCACCATGCGAAGATGGAAAAGGATGGGCTTAACAGGTAGACAGATTCCAACCACGAGTGCTGACTTCAAACAAATTAAATTAAATTAAAAGCTATTTTATTAATATAAAAAGTATTTGTCATTTTGTTTCTAAAATATTTTTAAAAAATTGATTTTCTTTAAAATATTTTAAATTAATTTTTCTTTAGATCATTTTCATGTACTGATATCAAAAATAATTTTTTAAAAATAAAAAAACATCATTTTAATATATTTTTGAATGAACTTTTAAAAATAATCCCAATTATACTCTTAAATTATAATTAACTACTCCCCCAATATATATATATATACACACTAATTTTTATCCATTCCTTCTATTAAGTTGGATAAATAGAATTCTTTTAAAGTTCTAGGTTTGGTATTTTTATTTAAATTACAGGAGAAAAAATCGGAAAAAATATTTTTTTTATGGTTACATGTCTCAAAACTGTGTTTTACGAACTGGTCAGCCTTGATTAATCAATTCAGCCACATACGTTAATTTTATAATTGCCAAGTCAATTATCTTCTTTTATTTATCAGGTTGTAAAGGAAGCAATTGAATTACACTGAAAAGTCTAAATCAAGTCATTGTTTGAAGTAAATTGCAAACACCAAGTCATTGCTAGCAGTAGACTGCGTTTTGGAGATTGATTAGGACATGGCTGTCGTGACTCAATGTTGGAGCTATGAGGGCCCGTACTGAACCTGGTCATCACAGAGTATTTTAGGGTTTGGGTTGGTCCATGAAAAAGGGTGTTTTTTTAAGAGGCACATGATGAACACGTTCAATTTAGGGAAAATTAAGATCAATTCATGGTGGTTAAGGAATCGAGATCCATGAGGGTTGTGCTTGGTTTTAATATTTATCTACTTAAAGGAGCAGTAAATTCATTCATTACTTTATGAAAGTACCTAAGTTAGTTGGCCTTAAAATGCTCAACAAAGTATATCGAAAGTAGTAAAATCATCTTTAATTATTAAAAGTATCGCGGTGGTTATTCCTAGGATTTATTTTAAAGAATAAGATAAATACAAATAGTATATAGAAATTATAGATAAAGGTATTGTTATCACTTTTGATGAGATATTAATTTTTTTCTAACTATATAGTAATGGTGTTATATATTGATAAGGGAATGAGACACTTCAAATAAATATATATTGATGTGATATATTAATTTAGATATGTCTATTAAAATTATTGGAAATATATATTTAGTGAATACTCAAATTTTCTTAACAAATTAGGAGCACAAACTCAATAAAAACTAGGCAAATAAATAAGAATAATAAGAAAACATATTGCATAAGGATCGCATATGAAACATTCTTTGTGAAGATTATTACATAGATTTTTTTTACAATTACAATGTTCACTATGTGATAGATGCTCTCTTTACTACTAACAAACTACTTCACCATTACAATTTCTCATACCATTGCCACAATCATGTGATGGTGTCCTAAAAAATACAAGTAGCCTAGGAGCAAAACTTATGTGTTGGATAATTGATTAATCTTTTGGTTCTACCAATATGATTCATTCTTCCTATCCTAAGTGACTGGTAGTTGGTGCCTGATAGGTCAAAGTGACTAATGATTGGTACCTGTAAGAGGTTTTTTTTTGTAGATTTAAAGACTATTAGATGCTTAAATAAGTATCTTCTTAGAGAGAGAAAGTGTAATGATATTTTAGAGAGAGAAACTCTTAAAACATATATGTTAAAAAAATTAAGAATAAAAAATTATAAATTTAGAGCTTGAAGGATTCATGAGGTATTTGTAGTCCATGAGTCTTGTCTTTTCTTAAAAGGATGGGATAGAGGGCCATTTTGGCCTAATAACATTTAATTATGGATAAATATAGTAGGCTTTTGGGATATTTTTATACACATATAGGTGTAAAAAGAGTATACAAAAAGTAGTTGAGTCTATGAAGGAAATCTATTTTTTTAGACTAGTCTGGATGGGTCTTTCCCTTAGATAAGAGCAATAAAAAAGGGTTTTTTACTTGGAAAATCCTAAAAGAGTTGGGTCCTTCTCTTGGTGGAGCACTGGAGAGATGGGGATTTCTATTGGATGTCCCTAAAAAAGTTGGGTTTATCTTTTGGCTGAACCTAACTGTATTAAGTTTGGCAACTTGTCAGACCTATATTACCTCGGGCTCAATACATGGTGGAACATAAATGTATTGAGGTCTTTCCTTGATCATGCCTAATGGAGCTGGTTCATTCCATTGGTTGATCCCAAGATAAAAAAGTCATTCCCTTGGTCGAGTCCGAGGAATGAGGGTCATTCCTTTAATCATGCCCAAGAAAGATGATATCATTCTCTTAGCTGTGCTCATAGGAGATGATATTATTCATTTAGTCATGCTCAATAAAGAAGGGTTATTCTTTTGACATGCCCAAGGGAGGAGGGTTATTCCCTTATTCATTCCCAAGAGAGATGATGCATTCCTTTTGTCATGCCTAATAGAGAAGGGTAGTTTCCTTGGTCATGATCAAGAGATAAGGTAATATTCCATTGGTCGAGCTTAAGATACGAGGGTCATTCTTTTGGTCAAGCCTAAGAGAAAAAATATCATTATCTTGGTTGTGCCTAATAGAGAAGACATCATTTTCTTGGTCATGCCCGAGGGGGAAGTGTTATTCCTTTAGCCGTTTCCAAGTAAGATTAGCCATTCTCTTGGTGAAGCCTAAGAGATTAGGGCCATTCTTTTAGCTGAACCTAAAAATAGAGATGAATTATTCCTTTGACTAGGCCTTAAAGGAGTATAGGTCCTCATAGTTTTTAGACTTGTTATATTCGAGTTTATTAGTAACTCTCCAAGTTTTTATGATATTTATACCCAAGGACTTTAAAATTAGCCAATACAACGAGTTTATCATAGTTTCTTTGTTTGAGAAGAGTGGTGTAAACTATATGTAATATATTAGAGAGCTTGTGTATAGATGTATGCATTATGTTTAAAGAAATTTTAAATTATATAAAGGGGAACCATTAAGAGTAGCCTATACTTCAAAAAGTATATAAGTTGTTGGATGAACTGATTTGAGAGATTATTGGGATATAAAAACCCAATAGAGGAAAAGGAACTCCTTCTATTAGAGTAACTCTCATATTTGAATTCATTAGAAGAACTTAACTCTTTTTGGAGGAACTCTCATTAATGGGTAGAGCCTTTATTTAAAAAAAAAACATTCTATATAGATATGAGTTTATTTATAGTGGTATTATCAAACTAGAAAGAACAAGTTCATCCTTTGAATAGTTATGATATTTCAATAGAGAAACCAAGTTCATCTATTGAACAATGGTGTTATTGTACTAGAGAGACCAAAGTCATCTCTTGAGTGGTGGTGTTACTGCATTAAAAAGTCCAAATTCATCACTTAAATAATGAGTTATTACATTAGAGAGGCCAAGTCAATCCATTCATATAGAAAAATTAGACATGTTTAAGATAATTATGTTATTGCATTAGAGAGGCTCCAAATTAATCCCTTTCAAGGTGTATTGTGCAATCACATTAAAAATACTATGCCAACTTATCCTTTAAGGGTGACAAAGTTATTTTCCTAGGAGAATAAGTTAATCTCTTCATAGAAGAATTTCATATTCTTAAGATAATTGTGTTATTGCGCCAATGAGGCTTTAAATCCTTCCCTTCCAATGTGTATTGTGTAATTGCATTAGGAAGATCATGTCAATCTTATCCTTGAAGAGTGGTGAGGTTATTTATATATAAATACCAAATCAATCCCTTTATAGGAGAATTTCATATTCTTAAGATAATTGTGTTATTTCATTATGAATGTTTTGAATTCATCTCTTACAAGATATCCTGTAAAAATCCCTTAAACATCACCTAGAAAAAATGAAAATATTTATTTTGAATAACTCATTTATATATAAGAAACTTACATTTTTATTCTCACTATTTGTTGTAAAAATTCATTTAAGTAGAGAGTAAAGTGTGTGGGAGACTTTTTTCATTTTTGTTAAATAGTTATCAAAGATACTTCACATGTTTTCGAATTTGAACCAACATTTCACTATACTTTTTCAAAGCTTTTTAAAACCTCGAGGCTCCAATTGTATTTGTGAAATTAGCAAAACATAACCCAAAATTGTCTGTCTCACCTTGAGTGGCTAACATCGCCTCAATGATGAATTAAACCTGATTAAAAAGTCATTAGAGCTCTAGTTGGGCATAGTATCCATGAAAATGAGTAAACTTATTCATATCCTAACTCAAATAGGTATTGGTTATGTGTTATAAAATGATTTCTAAATGTCAAAAGTAAGCTTTAGGAATAAACCAATGGTTTTTTTGGTTGGTTTCTCATAGACAACACCACTATTGATATTCTAAGAAATAAAAATGGCTTATGATCAAGACTTATTTATTGGGTAATTGGTTAATCTTTTGGTTTTTATAAATTTGACTCATTCTCCCTAACCAATATGGCTAATAATTGGTACCTAATGCTTGGTAAGCCAAGATGGTTGATGATTGATACTTAGATAAAGTCTTTTTTAAAGATTTGTAAACTATTAAATGCTTAAGTAAATATCTTTTTAGAGAGATAAAAGAAATGATATTTTAGAGAGATATACTATAAAAATGTATATGTTAAAAATATTATGAATTTAGAGCTTGAAGAATCCATGAGATATTAATAGCCTATAAGTCTTGTCATTGTATAAAGAGAATGGGATAAAAGGTTATTTTGCCCTAATAACATTTAATGAGGAATAAATATGATTGACTATTGGAAGATTTTTATACATCTAAAGGTGTGGGGAGAGTAAGATATAAAAAGTAGTTGATTCTATATATGTTAAGTTTTTCCCTTAGGCTGAACCAGTAGGTCATTCCCTTGGTTGAGCTTAAAAGATATGGGTTATTCAATTATCAAAGCTTAAGGAAGGTGAGTCTTTTTATGGGATGAGCCTAAAAAAGGTGGTTACTTTTCTTAGTCGTGCATAAGAAAGCCAAGTTTATCCCTTGGTTATGCCTAAGAGAGTTGGACTTGTTTTTTTTGTTAAACCCTACTATATTAGATCTGACAACCTATAATTATCATGTTATTTTGGGCTCAACACATGATTGAACTTAAGTGTATTGAGTTCTTCCATTGACTAAGCTTAAAAGAGGTGTGTCAACTGTCAATCCCTTCGCCATGCCTAAGAAAGTCAGGACATTACATTGGTCATGCCTAAGGAAGAGGGGTGTCATTCCCTAACAAAGAAAGAGGTTCATTCCTTAAACCGAGCCTAGAGAGAGGGTCATTCCTTTGGTCATGCTTAAGAGAGATGGGTTATTCTCTTGATCGTGCCCAATGAAGAAAGGTCGTTTGTCTGGCAATACCCAAGAAAAGAGGGTTGTTGCATGATTTTCTAATTATATGTGTTTTGAAATATTTTATGAAAACTTTGCATTACATTGATATATGATGAAGTTGTGGAAAAACTTAAGATAAAAAATGATTTTTTTTTAATTGTGTCTTAGGTTGTTGGTGTGACTGAGCTTGACCGCAAGCTCATAAGCTTTCTTGTAAAACAAATCTCATGTTTGAAGGGGTATGTGCATGTGCGTGTGCGCGCGTGTGTGTAAAGAAACATATAAGAAACATATAAAGACAAATGTACAAGGAGAGAGAGTTTATGACCTAAATTTGACATAAAATGACTTCACCTTATATGACTAATTGTTGTTTTGGCTTAAAATGACATGGTTAAGTCAAGCTTTGTCTTTTTATAGTTAGAACTTGTGTGGCGAGGTATAACAGTTACACATGACTAACTTATGACTTGGCTTTCTATAACTATCTTTGTATGGCCAAGAATTGGATGAAAGATCCAATTCTAGTTTGGCCATACAAAACTAAACTTGTATGAAAGTTAGTGTGTTATACTGCCTGATTGGGATTGTGTTTGAGATTGCTTTTAAAAATGCTTTTTAGTCAGAAATACATCAAAATAATGTTTTTTATTTTTAAAAAAAATTATTTGTTGATATCGTCATATAAAATGATCTAAAAACACCATTTTTTAAATTTACAGTAAAAAAAAGTCAATGTTTTTCTTAAAAACGCTTTTAAAACACAATGCCAAATAGAAAAATAGTCGTTTAGGCCGGAGTTCAATTTGATTTATTGCTCAAATGGTTAGAAATTCTTTTTAAAAAAATACGGGTTTTATCAATATTATTTTTAATGAGTTTATCCAAACACTGGCGTAAAGAAACTTTAAATTAGAAGTTAAGAGTCTCTCATAAGCATTGTTGTTAAAATTATATTTTGACTCGTAAAATAGTATGATTTTACGGGTCAAACGCATAAACCTGGTAAAATCGAGCAGAAAAAACAAACCCCGCTGATATCGGAACAAACTTGAAAAAATCGATTAGAATCATAAAATCAGAATGGATCAGTTCTATTTTATGATTCTGGTCTTTCCACCTACTTTTCTCTTTTTCTGGTCTTTCCACCTACTTTTCCAAGCAACTATTGTGATGAGCTTTCTGCGTATACAAATTTTCCACTTCAGCAACAATTGATGTGATAACTTTTTTTTATAATTATAATAATTTTTTAATGTGTTTAATTGAAACTTTTTTTAAAGTTGATGTTGAATAAAAAAAATATTAAAATTGCTTTTAAGAATGTTGTTGATATTGAAAAGGACATGAGGTAAATTCAGGGCTTCAAATTAAATAAAAAACATTTGATTATTTGTACATAAGAAAGGTCGCAAAACAACATTAGAGTTATAATTTTATTATTCCATTATATTATTCCAAAAACTAAAATAATATGTGTGTGTGTGTATTTGATGCATGTATATGTTATTAAATGATAAAATAATAAGTATTACATATGTGTGTTTGTGTTTTATATCAATTTTAAGGTATTTATAAATCAAATTGTATTAAAAAATTAAATATTCTATAAAAATATTTATATAATATAAATATATATGTCAGGTTAGGTTCAGGCGATTTTTAGGTTAAGTTTGACCATATTGATACCCTATATATTATCCATTGATTCTAAAAAAAGTCATATTCATTCAAGCCGGGTTGAGTTGATATCCATCAGATTTAAATTAAGTTGTCAACCCTAATACTATTATATAGACTCTTCCACCATATCCAGAAAACAATTACATAATTACACAGATGATATTGAAAAATTTAGAATTAAAGGTACATACGAAACATTATGAATCATACTACCAGTAGTAGTAATAATAATCATTTTGATAGTAATTCTTTTGATGAATGTCTTAGAAATAATGAGGGAAATGAAGGTAATGAGACTGATTTTAGTTTACATAGCACGTTAACAGAGTGTTTGTTTTAAATTTATTAGTTTTTACCTGAAGAAATTCTATGGACATAATTGTTTTGTATTGTATTTGTAAGTTATTTTAAATCATGTATAAACCTTAACTAATGAAGTTTTATGGCCATAATTGTATTGTATTATAATCAGAAATATTTTACTTATAATTTTATCATTCGATTTTACGTTCTGAGTTCTAATATTTTTGTTCTATATCATGTCAAAAAAACAAGTTTGACTACCTTGCTCGTAAGTCATAAGAGCAGCAGGAAAAAATATATAATAAAGGAAAGAGCTGCTCTTACATGTGAGGTAAACAAAGCAAATTGTTATAAATGATTTCCACAAACACTCACAAATAAAAAATAATACAAATAGCAAAAAAGAAAGAAAGGTGTCGGAAAGTTTAGGAGCCAGCCTCCACCGTCACAGTTCGTACATCAATTGGTACCCTAAAGTACATTTTCGTTAATTAATTAAAATCTCCATTGCCACGAGAAGCGCTAACTATTGCCCTGTCGCAGTGTGCTGAAGTAATTTCCACGCTCCGCAAGATTGCAAGTCAATCCCTCTGAAAGTGGATACACTCGCCATTGGGTCACGTGGGAATCGTTTTCTAGAAGGTCAACAACATAGAGATGACTGCATAGCCAGCCAACTATGTCTTCTCGGGATCATGCATACAGCTGTGGACCTGTGGTCCTTTGTAATGTACGGACATGTCCCTTTAGAATTACCACGTAGCATAATTTCTCAATGGGTTTCCAATTTTTGCTTGTTTTCTGGACATGAAATTAGAAATTCCCATTGATGGGAATAAATTAAATAATAATAATAATAAATAAATAAATAAATTTTCAGCTCCGAAGGCTAAGATGCTACCTAGACATTTTTGAGGTAGGATATATGAATTTAGTGTGGTGTTTTTTTTAAAAATATTTAATAATTAAATAAAAGATTTATTTGACAAATATATAAAAAAAACAAAAAAATATTTTAAGATATTAATTTGATATTTTTCTAAGCAAAAAATAATTTTAAAAAACTAAAATTGTCACAATTTTAAACTAACATTTAATATCAGTGCATGTAGATCGTTTAAAACCAAATTACAGATATGGTTTGTTAACATTAATAATCCACTTTGCTGTAAAAAAAACATATAAGAACATAGATATTAATCTTAAAAGAGACAAAAGAAAAATATATTTCTTATTAATAACTCTTATATTTAAAGTTCAAAGAATATAAAATAAATGAATCTATTTGTAGAAAAAGAAAATGACCTAAAAGGTCATAAAAACCTAAGAGACGTTCCAAAAGTCATGGAAAACCAAGAGATTAAATTCAAGAGTCATGGACATTCAATACATATAATTATGAATTTTATAACACTTCCCCTTGAATGACAATATGCTAAAAAAATGCCTCAATAAAACCTTGCAAAGGAAAACCTAATGGAAAAAAACTAAGTGAAAGAAACAAAAGTACAATATTCTTGTGTGATTTCTAAATACTTTAGAATTCAATATAGGATCTTAAATAGATACTTCAAGATCTATATTTTAATACTTTAGGATTCTTAAAAAGAATATATATCAAATTGTCTCATTAAAACCTTGCAAAAGAAAACCTAATGAGAAAAAAAACTAAACGAAGGATAAAAAGTACAATTTGCATTGACTTCACTTCAAAAGTATGTGTCTTATGATAAATCTTTAAATTGACACATTCCAATACTATAGACAAGTTTCTTAAAAGTTAAGGTTGGTAAAAACTTTGTAATAAGTTTGTTAAATTATCACTTGACTTGATTTGTCTGATATCAATTTTTTCCTTTCTATTAAAGCACATAAGTAAAGAACTTTAGTGAGATATGCTTTGCTTTGACTCCTTTAATGAAGTCTTCTCTGAGTTAAGTGATGTAAACAATATTATCTTCAAATAATATTATAGAATTATTTTCAATATTAGACAATCCATAGTTTTCTTTTATGTGTTAAGTAATTGACATTAGTCATATACATTCTCAACTTGCTTCATGGATCACTATAATTCCTGAATGATTTGATGAAGTAGCCATTAATATTTATTTGATATATTTCCAAGAAATTGCAATATCATCATAGATATATAGATAACATGTTTGTGATCTCCATTTATAGGGAACAGAGAGATAACATGCATCTGCATATTCAATCAGTTATGATTTTGATCAATTATAAAATAACCATATTTTGGTTGTTTCACTGCGAAAACAAAATATATGTTTGACTTTTTTCTAGTATTTTCTATGGTAATGGAATTATATCTTTCCAATAAATTAATTGTAAAAGCTATATCTGGTCTTGCACAATTTGCAAGATATATAAGTGTTCCAATAACATTAAAATATGGTACTTTAGGACCAAGAATTTCTGAATCCTCTTATAGCTGTCAAAAAAGGTTTTTTCATATCAAGTGATTGAACAAACATAGGTGTACTAAAAGGATGAACATTGTCCCATGTAAAAACATTTTAAGTCCTTTTCTATATACATCAATTGATGGACAAATATTCTATTTGAAAGATGTTTGATATGAACAAATATAATATTTTATCTTTCTTATATCTTTCATCTCAAATTCATCTTTCAAATAAGTTACAGTTTTTGTGAACTCTTCAGGAATACCAACAATATTTAAATCATTAATATATATTGTGACAATAACAAATCTAGATGTAATGCACGGGTAATAGGCATAAATACCCGCACAACCAAAAATTCGTATATCAAATATATTTGGTGGTATACCATAAACAAGTTGTAAGGAAGAATAATTATGGTAAGTATTTGGTCTAATTCTAACCAATGATGCTATGTAATATAACATGTTCTAAACATATGTAATCAATTTTGGTTTCATAAGTAATGGTCTAGTAACTAATTAAAGTCACTTTATAAATGATTCTACTAGACAATTTTGAGTATGTATATGAGCAACAAGATGTTCAACATCAATTCCAATTGAGGTGCAAAAATTATCAAATGTTTTAGAAGTAAACTCATCGGCATTGTCCAATTGATTTTCTTGAAATTGTACTTGTAGTCTAATAATTTGTGTTACTAATATAACAAATACAATATTCAGCTAGAAAGTAAACAAACATGTGATCATTTACTTGATACTTCAATCAATACCATAAAATATCTAAACGGTCTGCATAGTAGATCAATAAGCCCACATATATCTTCTTGAATTCTTTTAAGAAAATATGGTGATTATATAAGAACCTTTGATGGAGATGGTTTGGTACACAATGCATAGATTTTTACTTGATAAAAGAATCTATAGGTTCTTTAAAGGATGCCCATGTGAATTCTCAATAATTTGTCGCATCATTATTGATCCTGAAAGTCCAAGTTGATCATGCTAAAATATATTTTTTTGGGTTCAGAATATTTATAGTGTATCATAACATTTGTTCAATAGATTTAATGATCGTATAATAAATTCTAAAAGAGAAAACATGTAATTTTTCAAGTACAAGCTTTTGACCCGAAATACTTATAGTAATATAAATACATTAATTTTTGTCTTCATATGTTGTTTCAATATGATAACCAATAATATCCATATCTGTAAAATTGAGTAAGTTTCTTCTAGACTCGGGTGAATATAATGCATCTTTTATGCCTAGTTTTATGTTATTTGGCAATACAATATTAGTTTTTATATAGCTATTAATCATGCTTGCCAAACCTCATATTCTAGTGGCATTAGTTTTGATTAATGTCAAATATTTAAAGTATTTTTTTCTTTGAGAATTGTTTGTGTTGTTGCACTGTCTGTTGTACATAAATTTTCATTATAAAAAGTTATACCACTATTCAAAATATAATTAAAGTTTATTATTCAACTTAAACAAAACTGATACTATTTATTGAAAATACAATAACATAAATATTCTAATACAAATAAAAACTAATAACCATCACAAGGATTCCACCACTAAGTATGTTTTCTGGTTTATTTGGTTATTCAAATAAATAACAAACATCAAAATAAATATTGGCATCATGATAAAAATTATAATTTTCAGAATTATGTTTATGAATAAAATTAGTGTCAACTGTATTTTGTTTCAAAGATGCATGATATAAATTAGTAAGATGTTTTGTGTGGGACAGATACACAATCATTGACCATGCAGACCACACCTATTATACCTATCTTCAAGTTTATGAAAAAAATTTCCCTTTTTTTATTTGGGTTCATTGTGTCTCTACTTTTGGTGATTTGATGAGTTGTATTTTGAAGGATTCTCTCATTGTTCTCTATTTCTGTTATATTTATATCCTTGGTTATTTCTTGTCTTATAGACAAAGGTTCCATTCATTTTTGGAGATGATATGGAACTTGTGGGATAAGAATGATAATTTTTCATCAAAAGTTTATTATTTTTTTCACAAGAAGACATGAAATTAGTTTCGAGAATTACTCTCTATATATTGTTGCTACAAGATAATATTTGAGACATGAAAAATAGAGAATGTTTTCTCTAACATTTGGTCTTCTATGATATCTTAACCATATAATTTCTGTTATGAGGTAATTTTAAAAAGAGAATAATTATATTCATTAATCTATTAAAAATCTTGCAACCTCACGTGTAACTAATTATAGTGAGCTTAAAGAAGTATAGTAAACTTTTGGTTGTCATATCTTCTCTTTAGATTTCATCACAAAACAAGAGGATCTTTTATTGTGAGATATTTATTTTATCAACCCTTCATGGAGATGATGGTGAATGAAAATCATTACTTTTACGTGATCCTTTAAGAATGTGTTATTTCCTTCTTTGATGGTGTCTCCAAGATTCATAGCTTTCAAATGAATCTCAATGTCGAGGATTCATGATAAATAATTATTTTCAAATATATCAAGAATGGTAAATTCAAATTTCAAGAAATCAGATTCAATATTATCTTTATCTATAAATACAAGAGATATGTTATTAAATAAATCATGAATATAAAAGAAAAGAAATTAGTCCTTTAAGTTTATTATTTATTTAATTTTAGAAATACTAATTCTCCAATTACTGTATTTAATTCTTCAGGAACTTACAATACTAGTTCTTCAGGAACTATAAATCTTTCATGAATAAAAGTGAAAGAAAATCTGCTAAAAATAAATTACAATGATGAAAAGAGAAATATTGAAATTGATACAAGCCAAATAACAATCATGCTCATAACATATTTTAAAAAAAACAAATAACATACAGGAACATAGATATTCATAATGATTCTTAAAAAAGACATGAAAAAAAATACTTTTTTTTATTATGAATTCATCTATTTTTAAAGTTTAAAGAATACAAAACAAATAAATGTATTCATAGGAGAAGAAAATGAATTCGAGGGTAATGAAAATTGAAGAGACTAGACTCAAGAGTTATGAAAAACCAAGAGACTAAACTCAGGAATAATGCACAATAAATACACATAATTTTGGATTTTACAACAAACTTTTTAAAAATAAAAGATATTTTATGTATTAATCAAGGTTAAATATTCATTGAAAAAGATTTTAAAATTATGTTTTCATATAATTTGATGAGTCTAGAGAAGTCTAATGAATTTTCATTGTTGTTGACTCCAAAACTTAACAAAAACATTTTAAGAAAATTAACTTAATCTCTTAACTTCATACTAACATAAATAATAATTTTAAAAAATAAATATAATAAAATTCCCATAGACCTCTAATAAAAAAAGAAAAAAGAAAAATGGGACTCAGATATGATTGGATTGAAAAGGGGTAGTAAATGCTAAAGAATTGATTGGCCAGAGGGTACTAAAAAGACGTGTTTTTCTGGTAGTCTCTGCACAAACCTTAATGCTGAGAGTTCTTGAAAGTGCAGCTGGAAAGCATGATGTCGAAGAAATGTAAAGGCTGTCTGTATTAATTATAAATCTAAAATCTTTGCATGCAATCAAGACAGGATCCTCATGTCGTTTTGTCGTTTTCTGCGTCCATTCATTTTGACAGAATCTAGGCAATTAGATTCTATCAGACGTGACATTCTTTAAAAGTCGAACGCGCTTCCCTGAAAGCAATCACCGACATCACTGTCAGCTTTTACGTTAGTTGTTGATTTAATAATAATGTTTTTTTATTATTAAAATGTTGTTTTAAATTCAAAATTAAAATATTTCAATTTTGACTCGATATTAAAGCTTGAAAGACTGTAGCGTAAGCTGTAGGCTATCCATGACTTCAATATTTTTTTTTTTTTGAAGCAGTCCTGGTATGGTAAAATACAGTTTTCAATGCCCATCAAATCTCAGGAGACAAGTCTTTTAACTTGTTAAAAATTAACCAAATAATATTTTTTTTATTAAAAATGAATGAATTAGAGAAAATTAATGAATTAGAGTAATTCATTCTTGCTATATAGAGACTGGATAAAGTTACTTAGCCAAAGAATTTTTTTTATTAAAAAATATAACAAGAAATACTTTTAATGAAAGAGTGATTTTTTTAAAAAAATCACTCTTTCATTAAAAGTATTTCTTGTTATATAAAATAAAATTAATATTATTATTCAAAATTAATATTATTATTCAAAATTAATATAACAATTAAAACATGCATAATATAGAAAAATGAAAATTAATCGTGTTATCATAAAAAATAATTTAATTTTATTACAAAGATGCGAGAATTGAATAATAACCAATGATATGTATTTATGATAAACTTAGGGAGTGTTTGAGAGTGTGGTTGTGGTTGCTTTTGAAAGTGCTTTTCGTTTAGAAATACATCAAAATGATTATTTTTTTATTTTTTAAAAATTATTTTTGACATCAGCACATCAAAATGATCTAAAAACACCAAAAAAATTTCATTTAAAATGCAAAAAAAAAATTCTTCAAAATTTGGCCAAACGGCGTTTCAACTGCTTATTTAAACAGGCACTTATTATCTTACGTTTTCAGCTATGTTGGGTTTTTATCCTTATATTGATGCAAATGTTTTATTGACATATAATTAGTTTATATTTTTTTATTACATATATTATGATAAATAATTTAATTACTGTGCAGAAATTGTATTGTTTTAACAACTCTTAATTGAATAATATTTTTGACGATGGTTACGATTTTTTAACATGATTTGAATAGATGGAGAAATTGGCATTTTAAGTTAGTTATAAGACAATTAGTAATTACTATAAATTAAAGTGAAAATAATGATATATATTTATTGTTCCAAGACGAATTTCTTTTACAATTTGTTTTGTCTTGTTCCTTCTTGTCCTTCGTCAACTAGATAAAAAAGATGTTTACGTTTCAAAAGTTTTTTTTATTTTTTTTTTATTTTTTTTTGTGTGTTTTTAGATAATTTTGATATGCTGATGTCAAAAATAATTTTTAAAAAATAAAATTTTTTTTTTGATATATTTCTGAATGAAAAAACACTTTAAAAAACAATTTCAACTACACTCATGTATAAAATAAAATATATGAGCATTTAATCTTCTTCTTTTTTTTTACCATTATGTACTAAACACATCTTCATTTTTTTTTCTCTTCTTTTTTTCCAACTAGAATATAATATATAAGATTTACATTGAAAACAATAAAGGCAAAAAAATCAATTTTAAATAATTAATTTTGCATATGGCAATAAACATGGAAGTTTACATCGATCAATTTGACGCTAAACCTTGTTGCTTATACTATATAAACTACCAAGTTTATATGTCAAACAATAATTATAAAGATTTTACATTGAGCATACAATTATTAGAGCTAAAAAAACCGTTAAATCAACCATATAATAGGTGATCAAATGGTAATGAGCGTGAGACTAAAGGGTTTGTCTTCCCTCTGGTCTTTAAATGGGGCTCGTCGAGTCAGGATCAATTTGTCCGAAAATCCAAGGCTAACACCCCCTCCAAAAACCAAGTTCAACCATGTTTGGGGGAAAAGTGTATTACCTATAAATTTGAAGTCTAATACCAAGTAAAAGAGCTTGGATATGAACAAGGTTAGAAATCTAAGGCTAATACTCATTTAAATGGGGCTCGTCGAGTCAGGATCAATTTGTCCGAAAATCCAAGGCTAACACAATTATTAGGCGTGTGGTTACTAATATAATGACCATTAAAGATTTACATGGTCGTTAACTTCAGGGTCTGTGGGATTAATCAAGATAGACGTAAGTTGACCCGGATATCCACGTTAATAAAAAAAACATGTTAAATCGCATGAGAAATAAATCAATCTAGTAAACTAAAATCTTGTGAAGAAAGCATCATTTTACAAATCACACAAGAAAACAAATAATTTAAATGTAAAATTTACTTCATGAAAACACCAACTTGAGAGTAATTAGTTCATTTTAATTTTAATAATTAACATCTTAAAAAAAATAAACAACAAACATCCTGGAAATCATGTCCTTGCATCAATTTGTTTTTTTTTTTACATGAAACCCAAAACCCACAAGTCTACTACATGTCATAATCACA
Source organism: Salix brachista (assembly GCA_009078335.1). NCBI lineage: Eukaryota > Viridiplantae > Streptophyta > Magnoliopsida > Malpighiales > Salicaceae > Salix > Salix brachista. The sequence goes on along the minus strand of CM018577.1, from coordinate 15,751,545 downwards.
CTCGTGAATCGGAAATTAAGACCTGGAAATATCATAGCTCTTACTCGGATTAGCACAATCAAACATCGGTCCACAGCTTCTTTTCCATGAACTTACTCTCCACAGAGGTCAAACCTAGCAACCAGCCTACTCCAATCACAGTCAAAGACGTTCATTTCCTCACTGGAACTTCTGGGCCTGGAAAACTTTTGATTTGAATTTTCTCAGCTGGTCCAAGGTAGCCGTGTTATTTTTTCCTTCCAGTTGAGTCCATGCAGATCTATTTTTCCACAAGGACTCGGTCCCAAGAGTTTGGTTAGATACTTCTGCTTCAAGCAGACGATGATTTCAAGGGATGACCTTGATTTTTGTTACCTGTTCGTCACTCAAAAACATTTTTGATTTTTTTTAAATTAGATTTTTTTGATGTTTTTTAAATTATTTTTTTATATTGATATTAGAAATAGTTTTTAAAAAATAAAAAATATTATTTTAATGCATTTCTAAACCAAAAACACCTTTAAAAACAACCTCGACCATGTATTTGATTTTGTCAAAATCTGCCTGACTGATACTCTACGAAATACAGGCTGTGTTTTTGTTCTTTTCTTTTCTTTTCATGACTTGAAGTAATCGTTACTTTGATTATTTTTATTTTATTTTATTTTTTATAATATAATTATGTAACAAAGCATTTACATAGAATTTATTTGGTATCGTGGTAACTTGAGTTTTGATTCTGTTAAGATTCTTAAAAAATACAGGCTCTGTTTCTAGAATTTTATTATTATTTTTCCATAACTTGAATTAATCCTTAGATTATATTAATTTTATTTTTTATAATATAATTATGTATAAAAACATTTATTTTAATGTGCTTGACATTGTGGCAGCTTAAGTTTTGATTCTGTCAAAATCTTCACGATACTCCAAGAAATTATATGCTCTGTGTTTTTCTATAGAGAAGTAATCCTTGGATTATATTTATTTTATTTTATATAATATAATTATGTAAACAAAACATTTATTTAACATTTGTTTGGTATTATATTAGTTTAAGTTCTAATTTTGTCAGGATAAAAAAACATGCTTTGTTTCTAGATTTTCTTTTCTTTCCATAACTTGAAGTAATCCTTCAATTATATTTATTTTATTCTTTATCATATAATTAAATAAACAAAATATTTATTTAATTTTATAATAGTGAGTAGTGACTGCTTTAAAAAGTACTTTGTACTTGAAAATGCAGTAAAAAATTCCAATATTTTTAAAACACAAAATAAATGAATATTTTTTTAAAAAATATTCATTATTATAGTGATCCCATGACTGTACATTATAGCATTTCCATGGAAAATCCTCATCTATATCCTCATCTAAACTTCATCCAGCAGGCTCCAGCTCATGATGTACAAGGCAAAGCAACGGGATGAAACTAGACTTTCTGCCTTCCCATCAATGTCCTTCAGGCCCATTTGAACAACTTGCCTCCGTTCCATCAATGTCAAACTAGGTATATTTGAGTCCTATTATGCTATGAACCAATATTTTTTGTAATAATAAATCGATCGTGTAGGCATTTGCAATATATTTTTTTACATAAATAATATTAAATAAAATAATTATACATGTATCTAAGTAAATAAATTGATAATTATCTATGTTAATAAAACATATCAATTAAGAAAGAACCTAAAAGAAAACGGAGATTTGAACAGTAAACACTGTTCACACAGACTCAAAGTCACTGTGGACACGAGCTTTGTCCTCCGTGCGTCGCGCGAGTTCGTCCATCTTTTTTTTTGTTTTTTCCGCCTATGAACAGTGTAGTGACGATTTTAGCCCCGGTAATAAGACAAAATAGCGTTTTCGGCTGAGGGTTAAGGGCGTAATTGCGCGTGTCCGTACCGGTCCGATCCGGTCCGCCGCATGGGTTTTTGTTTTTTAGATGGCTAAAGACGGTTCTAGCCCCTAATAAGACAAAATATATTAATTAAGGTTAGGGACATAACGGTAACTGACCATTATTATTTATATATATTTTAAAATCTGTCAGGCGCGTGCGGTGTACGCCCTCGACGATGTCCGCCCCGACGCCCCGTTCAAGAGGCGCGTGCGGTGTGATACGGTGGCCGGAAATGGTCTACCGGCGTCCAATCCGGTTCGCCGACTGTTGGTCTTCCTCCCGGTGCGGCGCGTTGCTTCACACGGTGTCCGTGGACGCGGCGGTGGCCGGTTAAAGCCGGTTGGTCCGTTTCTCTCTCTCCTGCACGTAAAAGTGCAGAAGAGCCCCCCGCGTTTTGTATCAATTCATTTCGGTCCCTTGACTTTTAATTGTGTATATGGCACTGATTTCAGTTATATAAGTTTTGATTTTGTTCAATTGGGTCCTTCAATTGCAATTAATGAAATGTTAACGTTTCACTTCGGTCCTTCATCTTTTAATTTTCGGATTAGGTTGAAAAGGCTGAATATATTCGGTACAGAAGTTTCAATTTTTGCAAATTTGTCCTTGAATTGAAAATGTTAATAAATCTAACTTTCATTTCAGCCCTTAAACTTTTAATTTGTTATTTTCATCCCTTTATATTTTATTTTCATTTCAGCCCTTATACTTTTATTTTTTAGAATTTCTTATATAACACAATAATAATAATAATAATAATAATAATAATAATAATAATACTAATAATAATAATAATAATAATAATAATAATATAATTCTTTTTCTTACTTGCTTCTTTGATAAAAAAAATTTCCTTTGGATAATTTGTTAATTTTTATTTTTTTTGTCAGTAATAGCAATGATAATTTTTATTTTTCTTTTTATATTATGTCTTTGTTTTATCTTTTGTTCAAGTTTCTAGCATTTTTTTAGTCTTTCTTTTATTTTTGTTTCTTTCATAATAATAATAATAATAATAATAATAATAATAATTTAATTGTTTCTCTTCCTTACTCTTTTGTTAATGTTTTTTTTTTCTCCGTGTAATTTAATAATTATTATTGTTTTGACAGTAATGGCAATGATATTTTATTTTTTTCCTTTTGTTAAAGTTTCTAGGATATTTTTATTGTTTCAGTAATTATATGTTCTAATATTTATTGAATATTATCTCATAGGAATATATATAGGGAGAAAAAAACATGACCTAGGATTTTTTAAATTAAAAAAATTAATATAAGTATTCTTAAATACATTTAATGTAATGATATAATCAATAAATCGGATAACATAAAAAAAAAATTGCCTTCGAATTTTAATTTTGTACTTAACACAATAATAATAATAATAATAATAATAATAATAATAATAATAATAATAATAATAATAATAATAATAATAATAATAATAATAATAATGATAATTTAATTGTTTTTCTTGCTTGCTCTTTTGTTAATGTTTTTTTTTCCTCCGTATAATTTAATAATTTTTATTGTTTTGGCAGTAATGACAGTGATATTTATTTTTTTTTCTTTTGTTAAAGTTTCTAAGATATTAAAAAAAAATTAATATCAGTATTCTTAAACACATTTAATATAATCATATAATGAATAAATCGGATAACATAAAAAAAAATTGTCTTCGAATTTTAATTTTGTGCTTAACACAGTAATAATAATAATAATAATAATAATAATAATAATAATAATAATAATAATAATAATAATAATAATAATAATAATAATAATAATAATAATAATAATAATAATAATAATTTAATTATTTTTCTTACTTACTCTTTTATTAATGTTTTTTTTTCTCCGTATAATTTAATAATTTTTATTGTTTTGACAGTAATGGCAATGATAATTATAATTTAATTTTTTTTTCTTGCTTACTCTTTTATTAATGTTTTTTTTTCTCCGTATAATTTAATAATTTTTATTGTTTTGCAGTAATGGCAATGATATTTTTTTTTCTTTTCTTAAAGTTTCTTGTATATTTTTAGTCTTTCATTAATTATATGTTCTAATATTTATTGAATATTATCTCATAAGAATGTATATAGGGAGAAGGAAACATGACCTACGATTTTTTGAACAAAAAAAATTAATATCAGTATTCTTAAATACAATTAATATAATGATATAATGAATAAATCAGATAACATAGAAAAAATTTGTATTCTAATTTTAATTTTGTACTTAACACAATAATAATAATAATAATAATAATAATAATAATAATAATTAATATTATTATAATAATAATAATTTAATTGTTTTTCTTGCTTACTCTTCTGTTAATATTTTTTTCCCTCCGGATAATTTAATTTTTTTTTATTGTTTTGACAGTAATAGCAATGCTAATTTTTATTTTATTTTTTTGTTTTATCTTTTGTTAAAGTTTCTTGAATATTTTTAGTCTATCATTAATTATATGTTCTAATATTTATTGAATATTATCTCATAAGAATGTATATAGGGAGAAGAAAACATGACCTACGATTTTTTGAACAAAAAAAATTAATATCAGTATTCTTAAATACATTTAATATAATGATATAATGAATAAATCGGATAACATAGAAAAAATTTTTCTTCAAATTTTAATTTTGTACTTAACACAATCATAATAATAATAATAATAATAATAATAATAATAATAATAATAATAATAATAATAATAATAATAATAATAATAATAATAATAATAATAATAATAATTAATATTATTATAATAATAATAATTTAATTGTTTTTCTTGCTTACGCTTCTGTTAATATTTTTTTCCCTCCGGATAATTTAAATTTTTTTATTGTTTTGACAGTAATAGGAATGCTAATTTTTATTTTTATTTTATTTTTTTGTTTTATCTTTTGTTAAAGTTTCTTGAATATTTTAAGTCTATCATTAATTATATGTTCTAATATTTATTGAATATTATCGCATAGGAATATATATAGGAAGAAGAAAAAATGACCTAGCATTTTTGAATAAAAAAAATTCATATTAGTATTCTTAAATACATTTTATATAATAATATAATGAATTAATCGAATAACATAAAAAATTTTTATTGAATATTATCGCCTATAAATATATAAATGCGCGGGCAAGCATACTAATTATACCATGCAAAAAACTCATTCCTAACATATTTTTATCTGTAGCAATTTTAGTAATTAAACATTGAAATAACTAATTATAGCACGCAGAAAATATAAGTTCATTTTTGGAAAAACAAATTACAATATTTTTAGGTATAATGTGTCAGATCTAATATTACTAGGGAAAAAATACAACTAATTAAAAAAAATTATCTACATTATCTACGATTAAAAAACATACGACCCACTTTGCATTTCGATTATACAGATGTTATCAATTATAATTTTACTAATTAAATATTAACATAACAAAATACAATACATATAAAAACAATTAATTTTCTACATAGATAAAAAAGCCCCGGCGCAACGCGCGGGCATATCACTAGTGATAACTAAATACATATATGAAAAAAGTTAAGAGGTGGATGTAGATAAAAATATTTGATCTCACAACATGACTCGTTCACCTTACTATTTTCCATAGCTTTGTTTATTAACATTGCTACTATTTTATTTAATCAAATGATAGTGGACATAAATACGCACATAAAACTGATTGAATAAATCAAAGGAAAAATAAAATCTCACAAAATTGTACTTATTAGAAATACTTTCCAAAATTAAATATTTTTCATCTTTAAAAATAAATCTCAATTATATAAAACATAAAAAAAAGTATAGATAAATTAAAATAATCTCTTCTAAATTAAATATATACAAAAACAATTAAAAAAAACAACTACTATTTAAAATAAAAATAAAAAATCACAGAGAAATGGAATTAATTTCAATATAAATTAAAAAATACAAAATATATTATTGTTTTTAAAAGAAAGAGGCCATGCTCTAAAAGAGCTTGCATGCAAACTTTGAAAAACATTTCCGTGTTTTTTACTGAGATGACATGTTATCTAATATTCTTTAGATCCCATCTATTATGGTGATTGGTAAAATAGAATATATATTTTTTTGACCAAAAAACATATTATCTCCTTAATTTTGACCTTAAACGCCTTGAAAATCCCATAAATGGCCTTAAAAAACAAACAATCTCATAATCAACCCAAAACATAAACTATTCCTGAACTTAGATTTGGTTTTAAGACAATTTTCAAGGTGAGAAAAAGCCTAAGTTGAAATCTCCTCACCAAATGAAATATCTTGATACCAAGATCAACTATTTTAGTGGTCACAAATAAATATCAATGTTGATTTCCTCTTTCTATAACCAAAATTCGACATCCTTCATCTCTCCACTCTTAAACCATCAACTAAATAAATAACAAAAAACAATTTTTATATCAAAATTAAATTGAAAGCCTATATATGGATCAAACATGTATAATTTGTAAAGTTTGAGAACTAAAATGAACTTTTCTGAGCTAACTTTTAAAGCATCACCCATATGTGTTAATTTTCTTAAAAAATTGGTCCTCCGTCTTTGAACTTTATCTTTAATAAAAAAAAAAGTCGATTCAATTGTTCTTTTATTATGCCAAAAAGATGTAACCATGCAAAATAAAAGTTTAAATATACAAAAAAATAGAAAACACAAAATTACTTAAAAATAAGTTCACATTAACACATGAGAAGGTAAAAGTGCTCATGTGCATAATGTTTATAACACAATGTTTAGAGTCTTTATAATTATTACAAAAACTTTAAAAGGCGCAACAAAAACATTGTAACCACGATACAAAAAAACAATTTATTTCAACATTAAATTAATTTTTTTATCCATAAAAAAAAAGATACCTTGAAGTTGGGAGTAATTTGCATTTTCCTTATGGCTCATTGATCATTAAGGGAATTGGATTTAGATTTGATAAATATATGTTTCTATTTATTTTAAATAGCTTAATTTTTTCAAAAACTTCTATTTTAATTATCACTCCTATCTATTAGAAAAGTGTAATCCTAATAAAAAACAATGTTATTGTTTTTAAGAATAACAAAACCTTTTTAGAAAGATATGATCGATTGTTTTATGGATAATTATATACTAGCATGATATACAAAACTTTGATATAATTTGCTCATTAATATTGAATTATAAAAAATATCTAAATTTATTCTAATTATTTTCTATTTTAATAATATTAAGAACCTATGACAAAAAATGTTTTTTTTGTTGAAAAAAATATATTAATAAGAAAAGCAGAATTATACTATGATTTTGTTTTCAATGAAGTTTAAATTATTTATGTTCTTACAAAAAATATTTAAAGAAATCCTCGCAACATGAAATCAAATATCTTAATATACATATTTATCTCGGTTTGTCGAAATCAATATATTTATTAGCCCATATAATTGTTAGTTTTTTTATTGGATATATGCATTAACCTTCTAATTTTTAGCTAAAGCTTTACTGGATAATAATAAAAAAAAAACTCCATCCTATCCGGTGTCATAACCCAATTTTTGGGTTACTCATAACAAAAATAAAATAAAAGTGGTTGGCGTTGGTAGAAAAATCAATGTAGAAATTTTGGTTGTTTTCGCGAGTCCGATCGTATCTCTTTTGTCCCCAAAAATTGAGGAAAGTACAAATTTAAGGCAAAAATAATTTATCATTGGATAAATCTGTGTATAAATTAAGTCAAGAGGTATATTTATATTTTTATGGGCCAATTTGACTTAATCGTCGGCCAATTTAGAGGTATAATTATGTTTGAGAATTAATTTAGGGTCCAATTGAAGGATTTAATTAAGTGCAAGGACTTTATTATGCTTTAAGTTGGTCAAATTAATTTTATTAAGGGCTTAATTGATTTGAAATCCAGTTATTGAGTGTAATTTGGGTTCAATGGAGAAGTTTGGAGTTTTAGGAGACCGAATTGAATTTTTCCAATCCAATTGTGCAAAGTTAGGGGCCAAATTGAAGACAATTGAGAGTTTAATGGTCAATTAAGGGTCAAATCGCACAAATTGGAAGCCAATGACCAAAATAAAAAAAGGCGCACAAATTTAAGGTTGCTGTTGAAATTTTGATGGGGATATAATTGCATAAAATTAAAAGTTTAAAACTAATTGAGGGTGCGATTGAACCAATTAAACATTTAGGGACCAAATTGTATTTTCTCACACCCTCCTAAAAATCAATTTTACATGTTCCTGCACTGTTCCGACACCTGAACAGTGCAGGAACCAAAGTTATTAAATCCATTCCGTTCCGGCCGGAACGGACGAAAAATTCCGTTCCGTTCATAAAACCGGAACAAAACGGGGACATTTTTACCCCGGTTTTAATTCCGGTCAGATCCGGAAATTCCGGCCCAATTCCGGCCGGAACACCTCGGTTCTGACCCGGGAGTTCCGTTCCGGCTGAAGAGTGGAAGATGGACTCTGGAGATTGGAGTGGAGACGAGTATTTAATGAAGAAAAGTTGAGAAACAAACGTAGTTGTCCGATGTGGGACAAGAAGAGTGAAGATTTGGAGTGAAACCGTGAAAGTATTTAATGAAGAAAAGAATTGAGAGTGTTTTACTTTTATTTGTCCGATGTGGGACACATTATAACTAAACGCAGAGCATCTCTCTCTTTTTTTTTTCTTACAAGACAGTCCCTGGTACACTCACCTCCCTCTCTTGCCTCACCAAAATCTCCCAACAGACTGAACTCTCTCTCAGCCAGCTCCATCACCCAAACCACCGTCCCATCCCCTCAGCCACACCTGCAAAACGACCGTTCCCCCTCCCTTAGCGACATACCTGTACTATTTTGGCATCACTTTTGTAACTGCCATAGCACCCACAACCCCACCAGCTGCCTGAACCGAAAAACACAAAGCCATGGACATGGCTTCAACACTCACATATGCTGATATGATGGAGGAGAAAACACCCAGCAAAGGAACGATGAACACCCACCTGCATGTCAAGATATGGCTCCCTTGATTGCTCCCATCTCTTTCTCATTTTCTCTCCACCTACCCAGCAGCACAAGAACAAGAGCACTCTCTCTCTCTGCCTTGATTGTGTGGTCTGAAATCAAATAATAGAAACTGACAGCAAAAGGAAGCAATATAAGTTTAGAATATTATATTGTCCCACATCGGAACAATTTGATTTTGTCCAGCCCACATCGGAACAATTGGACAAATTATATATATAATTTTTTTAATATATATATTAAAATTTTTTATAAAAAATATATATTATAAAAAAATAAAATTGTTGTGTTGATTTTATAAAAAAATAACAATTATATATATATATATATCATGGAATCACTCTTGAAAATCAGTAATATTAACTTTAAAATTTATACTTGATTTTTTTTTTTTTACTTTAAATTAAATTTTTTTGATGTTTTTAAATCATTTTCATATTCTAATGTAGAAATAATTTGTTAGAGTTGGAGCTAGTACTAGTAATATCGATGTTGAGTGTTGACACCAGTATTAGTACTGATAATCCTTTCAATAATAATACTTTTGATAAATGTATTAAAAATAACGAGGAAAATGACGGGCATGGGACTGATTTTAATTTATATAGCATATCATCAAAATATTTATTTTAAATTTGCTAGTTTTTACCTAATGAAATTCTATGGACATAATTGTTTTGTAATGTATTTTTAAATTATTTTTAATTATATATGAACCTTAACTAATGAAATTTTATAGCCATAATTATGTTGTATTGTATTTAGAAATATTTTACTTACGATTTTATGATTTTTTATTTATATCATATTGTGTTCCGAATTTTACTTATTTATTTTTTTCAAAATCTGTTTTTTTCTTTTCTTTTTGAACATATGATTTTCAGTACTATTCTCTTTGTAATTATCTTACTATAGTATTTACTATTTTTTTGGGATGCATAATAAGAAATTCTAATATTTTGTATATTAATGATGTAGAAGATGTTTGATGTATTTTTCTTTTATTTTAGAACATTTTACTTTCATAATATTTTGGAATTTTAAAGATGTTTCTAATTTTGAGATTATGTTTGTATTGTATAATTTAAAGTTCATTTATCTTGAATTTAAATTATACTTGTTAAATTAATATTTTATTTTTTTTCATATATATAATTAAATAAATATGAACAGTACAAAACTGGAACGGAACGCCGGAATGCACCGAAACCGGAACGTTCCGTTCCAAACAAAAAACCGGAACGGTACCCGGAATGGATTTTACAACCATGGCAGGAACAGCTCTGCAATATGGCGCTGCAGCCCTCAACCCTCTGCAAAAATACAGAGGCAGCACCACACACAATATGCATGTCTGCATTCCCCTATAAATACCCCGTTCGCAGTTGCAAGAAGGGAAGAAAAGAGGGGGTAAAACACTGGGAAACAGGAGGGGAAAACAGAGAAAAAACAAGGGAAATGGGGGAAGAAACAAAGGAGAAAAACTGAGAAAAAACTGAGAGAAAAAGGGGAAGTTCTAGGAGGATTTACAGAGATTTCTAGCAGCAAAAACAAACATAAAAATCACACCATCGTCCCCAGCAACCAGCTCTCTCTCTCTTTCTCTCGGTCTGCAATCTCTCTTTCTCTAGAACTGTTTATGTTGAATTCTCTCTCTCCACCGTTAAAGCCCATTCAACCACCTAACACCACCCTTATCACCACCGTGAACCTCCCCTACACACTAGCAATCAAGCCACACTTTCAGGCAAAGCAAATGCCACGGTAGCAGCTGCAATGTAAGCCCCGATGGCTTTGGAAGCTCCCTCCGGCCACCGTTGACGACGCCACCGCCCTGGGATACTCACCTCGATCTCCTCTACCCAACGGTATCATCAGGTACATCTTTCATCTCACTCGAAAATTTGGCAATATTCATCATCTTCCCAACATCGCATGCAGCGGGACGTGATGTACATCCCATTGTTCATGTGGGTCGGGCTGAGATGGTCGGGCTTTGTGCCCGGCCCAAGATCTAGGCGAGTTGGGCTTCCAACCCACAAGGACTGGAAGCCCAGCCCATAATAAGGTGGGCTTCCATCCCATCCGGACTGGAAGCCCAACCCAAGTAAGGCCGGTTGCTAGCCCACCCTCCCACAAAAAAAAAATTGAAAAAAATGAAAAAAATACAAATTGACATAAAAAATGTTTTTATTATCACAAAATTAAAAAAAAATGTGTTTTGTTTTTATGCATACGGTCGAATTCCAAGGTTTTTTTTATCATCATTATTTTCTGCAAAAAATATGTTGCATCTTTCTCATGTTTTAAAACGAAAATTGGATATCGTAACCGATTTATGATTATCCGTTGGAGTTTGGCCAAAATATCAAAAATAATTATAATTATTTTTGTTTTATTCATTAGGGTGTAAATTTACATTGTAAAATACATCCATGGATAAAAAAAGGGTTTTTAACTACGGTGTAAATTTACATTGTAAAGTACATCCGTAGATAACAAAAAGGTTTTCTAACTGAGGTGTAAAATTACATTGTAAAGTACACCCACAAAAAAAATGTTTTTTTTTTATAAATGCAGTATTTTTTTTAACTTAGAAGAACAATCAAGCAACAATGCAGCTTACCTTAGGTAGGGTGCACTGGGGATGATACGTCTTCCCCTTGCACAACAAGTCCCCTTACCCAAGACTCTCGCAGACCAATAGGTTTCCTAGTGACCGTAATACTAGGTGGCGACTCCTGATAATTATAGTCGTAATTTTTACGGCTATAAAATAACACCCCTCCATTTTCACCGCGCGTAAAAAAAATCGTCATCGCGACATCCTGGAGGACAAGAAATCAAACTAGTTTTTTTTTTTAACTGCAATAAGGCGCTATTCAGTGGAGAAGTTTGCTCAATTTGTAGAAAAAAAAACCTGAGAATAAGTTTGATGTTACAATAGAATTGGAATGGTTCCACAATGCTTGCGATCAACCAAAGTACAAACAATTACATCTGGAGAAGCAATTTTATATCCTGTACCATAATTTTATGGCTCTAACCTTCTAAAACTGGTTTTATTTTATATTGTTTCAAAATTTGTCTGGTTCAGGTGCACCAAGTTTTGGATGTTTGGTGGTAAGGTGAATCTCACATGTAATAACAAAAGGAAAATGTTCCAGCGAAGATAATTGAGAGAAAAAAAGGATTGGTTTTGACAAGATTCTATAATAGAAAAAAAAACAGTAAAAAATAAATTTAATGAAAAAATGCAAGGGTAAATAAACTAACCCTTAGCCTGAAATTGTTGCTTAGCCAAAGAGTTGGGGCAGTTGATAAGAACAGAATTGCAGATGTAGGTATCCTTCTTGGTGAAGTTTCTAATTCCTCTCATTCGATTTTTTCAGCATGGCAAAAGTTTATTAGGTGCAACCTTGAGCTTCCATTGATGCTTTAGCTCTTAAACTTGAATACTCAAAAATTCTCCACTAACCTTATTATGGTCTCGGTGGATTTTTCACAACCAGTTTTGTCTTCTACACTTGTTTCTCCAGTGGATTTCTCACCACCAATTTTTGCTACCTCAGTCGATTCATCACCAACCTTGTTTTCGGCCTCAATGGATTCTTCACCACCATTCTCTCCAGCCTTGGTGGATTCTTCACCAAACTTTTCAGCAGCTTTAACTTTCAGTGGCCCCAGCTTTGCTTCAAGATCTTTGACTTTGAGGATTAGAGATCTGACATCCCTATTGTCTGCTAGTTGACCAGAAGATAACTGTGATAAAGCATGAAGTTTTTTTTTTCCATTGATTAAGTATTGACATACACAATAAGAGCACACAAATTGTTTACTGCACTGCAGTAGGTGTTCCATGATCAAAATAAATTTTATACTGCAGTTCTATCGGGACAAATCAAACCCATTGATGAACAACACACAACAAAACCCATCTACCAAAGAAGGTGTGAGAATAACAACATCTACAACGGGACCTTACCCCTACATGGAAAAGTTCTAACGAACAAAAACAAACAATTCTCAAAAGCTTTATGTAGTGATCCAACAAGTTCAAAATTATGCATGAGGGATGCCCTTCTATGGGAGTGGGCACGCGCACCTCTATTATGTTCCTATTCACAAGACCAAAATGGGTAATGCTTTACTTAAATACATGTGTTCCAGAAGTGAAATTGCAAATAAAATTTCAACTAGTGGCAAGTTAGAATATATGGTCTCACAAGATTTGTAGTAGTGAGAAAGAGGATTAACAAAGGTTTTTGATCATTCTTTCTGAGTTAATAAAGAAACAAAAACATGGGAAGGTACCACAAACCACCATGAATGTTCAATAATTGTACAAGCAAAGTATATACTCAACAAATACTCACCTCCACTATTTGGTCAACACGGCTCTTGAGATCCTCCTTTGATGCTCCCTTGTGAATACCCTTCAGAGCATTTAGCAAATGTGAATGGAGATTGTCAGAACGATGTTGTTGAACCATAGATTGTGGCACTATGGATTGACAGCCCACAACATAGAAAGGACAGTTCACAATCTTCATAGGACAGACAGTTATGCAGTGCCGGTCCATTTCACGTCTCATGATGTTTTCTGAGCAATGCTGCTCGCATGGGATTATTTTAAAAGGACAAGTTGAATCATGCTTCTCCAATTGGCTTGCGCAAAACACAGTTGTACACCCCTCATTGGTGCAATTCATGGTCCTAAATCCACAGTTGACAACATGCTCAGCTAGCTCTTCAGCAGTGTTGAACTTCTTGTCACAGTGAAAAATGTTCTTGTAGTCAACATTCTTAACCAAAATCTGTGCAATTGTTTCTCTCTTTTCCAACAACCAAAACCCATTTGTTTCCATCTCTTGCATGAAATCATCTATCTTATCCTCTCTCTTTTCACTCAGTAACCATCCTGAAACCCGACCAAACAAACTCCTTTTCAAACTCGCAAAGTCATCAACCATAACAGAAATGATATCACAGGGATGGTCGGATACCTCAGCATTCGGACCACCTTCTAGTACAACTGATTCTGCAACAAAACTTTCACTTCTCTGGGTTAGATAATCAATCATTCCTTTCCTAACATCAACAGCCACCGAACAAGGGGACCTAAACATATCCCCGGTTGTGTTATCAACACAAGCTGAGGATAATCCAGGGAGGAAAATTTGACCTATTTTGTGAACTATTTCTGTGTTATAGAGTTCACAATGAAATGTGTGTCCTCTCTCTTTCCCATCTTCAATTTTCTCATTTTCTGGCACAAGCTCCACATCACTTGCAGGAAGATCCATGCTTATGATTTATACCTTCATAAAAATTCAGCCCACAAAACATGAATTAAAGCATATAAACTTCCATATCCACCCACCAATCAGTACTAAATGAAACGTTATCATTCTAAACCAAAATCATTTTTAATTTCAAGCCATGAAATGTGAATTTCTGCAAAATCATCTTCTTAAATTGTTGGGATTTGAGAAAGACAAACTTTACCACTTGAAAAACAAAGCAAATCCCATTTAAACCCCTCTATCCTTGTTTTCAAATTACATGTTCTTTCTTCAAGCTTAGGCATAAATCCTTAATGTACTTCTCTTGATATAAAAATCAAGACTTCTCCACACACATAATGCGATAATTATAGAATATAAAAGACTACAATTTACCTTCACCTGGATTTCTCTTCCAAATTTGATGCTTTAGAGATCCAAACAGAAAAGGTCAGCGAATGGGTGCTTAAAATTTTAGGGCAATTTTCTCCATCTCTTTTTAGCATCACATGTGGCAGAGGTTTTAGTTGTGGCCCTCTCGCTCCCCACTTTTCTCTCTCTTTTGTTTTACATCATTAACTATTTTTAACGATCGTTAACCATCAATTTTCAGTTTACTATACCCCTCAATTTTACAAGAAACTATTATAAATTTCACAATAGTATTTTGCTATATTAAAATATATATTTTTAATTATTTTTTTTTACATATACATTAAATTAGTTTAATAATACTAAAAGAATATTTTTTTTAAAAAAAATTTAAACAAACAATGTTTTGATCTTATGCGAAAATCTCTCTTAAAACCCATTTATTTTTGTGTTTTAAGAGCACTTTTAAAACAAATATATTTTATTTTATTTTATATTTTGCTTAATTTTTTTTGTGTTTTTTCAGATAGTTTTAATATGATGATATAAAAAAATATTAGTTTGATATTTTTTTAAATTAAAAATATTTTAAACAATAATCACTATTAAACAAGCTCTAAATAGGTGCTTGAAAATATGGTAATGATTATTTTTCAGAGTATTTTGTGTTAAAAATACATCAAAATAATATATATATTTTCTAAAATGTATTTTTGACCTATACATTAAAACAAATTAATAATACTAAAAAAATAATTTCTTTTTTGATAGAATTTTAAGCAAAAAGTGTTTTAGTTGTATGCGAGAATCCGAGAAGTGACAAATTACTAATCAAAGTGTTTTTCAAAAAAAATAAAATATATTAAAAAAATATTTTTAATATTGTGGATATTAAGATAATTTATAAATATTAAAAAAAAAAATAGCCTGCCGGGTTTCATAAAAATCAGCCCATAGGGTCATGTACAGATTTGGATTTGAAGGTGAACGGTCCAGATTTAATTTAAGGAAATTAAATCAGCCCATAGTGTTTTTTCTCGGCAACCAAACAGGAATCCGGATTTTTCAAATATAATTTTTTTGGGTGCTGTATTGGGTGAGAAGAGAAGAGTTTTGCAATGGCAACAGCCACATACCCACCACCGCCACCGTTTTACAGGCTGTACAAAGATTATATTGAAAACACTAAATCAGCTCCAGAACCACCTCCTCCAATTGAAGGCACTTATGTCTGTTACGGTGCAAATTACACTGTAATCTCTCTTTACTTCTCTCACTATATTTTTTTGAATTATTTGCTCTAGTTTTAGAATTTCTGAAACGGAATGAGAAGAAGAAGCTAATTTTAGTGTTTATGAGATGTTAGGGTTCCAGTTGTGCACATTGTGTGCGTGTCCAGAGGATTTCTTTGTTTTGGTATTTTTTGGAATTAGGGTTTCTCATTGGTGGTCTTTTTGTTGTTTTATTTTAGACTGATGATGTGTTTCCAAGCCTAGAAGAGCAGGGAGTGCGACAATTGTACCCGAAAGGACCAAATGTTGGTATGTTTTACCTCTACTTCAGTGCTTCTTGATTGTATATTTGTATGAAATTATAGATTAGTGTTATAATTGAGGAATTTTCAACTGTTTTTTTGAAGGCTGAAAGTCGATATTAGCTGTTGCATTAGATGACTTTTTTTGTTCATCTACATAATATTAAGTCGTTAGTTTGATTGTCGAGTGATGCATTTTTTCATGGCTGCCTGTGTAATTTCTTTGGAGTTTTGATGATAAAACTCACCCAAGATAGCAACTGCATAGTGCAGCTGCTCCATATTTTGTACTACGCTTTCTGAATTATACAGGTCAGTAATCCAAATGAAAATCCTACTTGGACTAGCCCAGGATTTAAATCCTACAGGCATCAGGCTGAAAACCAACCGAATCCTATATTGTATGAGGAAGTATTGTGCCTGCCTTTATCTTTCTCGTATTGAGCTCGTTGTAGGGTTCAGGATTTGCATGGTGTTCTGCAAAGGGACAAAAAAAGACATTCTTTGTAATAGATCCACTCCTTATCTAGTTGTTTCCCTTAACATGATAAAAATACAGTTTATTGGTTGTTTTTCTGTTTCCTTATAATGATTTTTGGTCTCTTTATATGCAAAGCTGTTGGCTGATTGATAGAAACTTTTGATGTAGATTTCAAGAAAGAACTGAGGTCACTTAATAGAGAATTGCAGCTTCACATTTTGGAGCTTGCTGATGTTCTTGTTGAGAGACCTTCACAATATGCTAGGAGAGTGGAAGACATATCCCTTATATTCAAGAATTTGCATCACCTTCTCAATTCACTGCGTCCCCATCAGGTGAAGTGTTTTTGAGGTATCTTTCATACTTTGTTCTGGTTCTGTCTGAGAGTTACATGCAATGTGCAAATGGTTTTTCCCCACAGGCTAGGGCCACTTTAATTCACATTCTAGAGCTTCAGATACAACGTCGTAAACAAGCAGTGGAGGATATCAAGAGGTATCTTCTTGAATATCTTGTGTAATATTTAGAGCTGATTGCAAAAAATGTCCCTTTTATGCATATGGAATGAGTTTCTTTCATTGTTCAAACCTTTTTAATTCATGGTTAAATTGAAAAACATATGCACCTCACGTCCTTTAGAGATGTTGGCATGGGACTGAGGAATCAACACTCTTCATAGTTTCTTGATTAGCTATCTGAATCTGTTACTGTTAAGGAAAAATTTGAGCAATTTTATAGCAGCTGGAAGGGTTTCTATCTCATATATGGGGTATAAGGAAATATGTATTGATGTGGAAACTGTTTCTACATTGTATTGGTCATATTGGTTTCCTTCTTTGGTGACCTACTTCATGGTTCCACCAAGAGCAGTGCTACCCGCTACAATGTGCTCTTCCAGAAGCAAGATCACTTGAATCACTAGATCAAATTGATTGTGTTTTCAAATTTGTTGGATTATATTTAACTAGGCTGGTATTATCGGCGACTGGTTATTTTCCTATTTAGACGCCTAATAAATTTAGGAGAAAGTTTAGCTTTGTGTTTGTGTGCTACGTTAAAGTTTGGCTACCGACTATATTCCAAGTTTACATTATTTCCAAGCTAATAATGAGTAATAGTCATTGAGAACGGAGAGCTATTTGTCATTGACATACAAGGGCTCGTTTCTTTATTCACATTAGTGATATTTGATTTTCAATTATGCTGAAACATCTGTCATTTATCCTTTTGCTGCTGCTGCTTCTAGGAGGAGAGAAGAGGCACGGAAACTTCTCAAGGAGGCTCTTGGAACCTTAGATGGACAGTAGAGCAGGGATTGCAGGGTCGATGCAGTGCCCGCGCCGTTAGTTTTTAATGCTCGTGTTTGCCACGCGGTTGCAGATTTTTTTCAAGACTTGTAGATTGCAGATTAACCTGGCATCTCAAGAGGGCAGTGTCATACACTGGAAGTTTAGTCTGTAAAATCCGAAAATCAACAGCTTTAATCAGTACCTTTTCTTTTTTCCCATTTCCATTTCGCAAACAAATTAGTATTTCTGTACAAAGTATGCCTGTTAATTTTCTGACTGGCTCGCAGAATAACAACAAAGAGATTGCCTGACTGACTCAAGAAGCGTTTTTTTTCCTTTTCTGCAGTAAGTTTTAAACAATTGACGTCAAGATTCAAACGTTTCATCAAAACCCAGATGCTCTTAATCCTTTTTATAAAGAGTCAATAGTTGTTGTTAGCTAATGATGCCAAACAGGCCGCTTTTAGTTGGTCTCAATTGGGATTCGAATGAAGCATAGAAAGATATGATGGTGGACATTTATGAGTAGATGATTAAACAGAGTTTAAAGCTCTAGCTATCTCCATGACAAACCACCATCTTTCTTTGTTAACCAGCGGAATATAAAGACTTTGTTACGCTCTCGCTGCCGCCAGGTCTCCCAATTTTTATTTCTAATCTTTTGACTTGTAAAAGATGCATACTGGGATGAGAGAGTATAGAAGACAATTTTGTATTAAAAAAATAAAATAAAAATAGAAAAGACTATTGACAGGGGAAACGTTATAAACGGATTAAATATATAATATTCTGAAACTTTTAAGGTGTGATTATTATTAGCAGCTAGTTTCAGGGACGAAATTACAATAAACTCTTAAAAAAAGGACCAGGTGAAAGAAAACCCCCTCATCTGGCCTGTCCCTCTCTTTGTTATATTTTGTACACCTGTGATGCTCCCACTGAAACACACCGCTCCAAATCCAACCAACAACATGACTGCATCTCTCTAGAAACCAGGAGGATCAGGAGATACTCAATTCACTTTCTCGCGAACCAAACAAACTCAAGAAAGAAGATTCTAAAACAAAAACCCTAGCTTTCAAGTAAAGAAAACGAAATAGACCACAAAAATAAATGGCAGTATCAGAGGAAGAGTGCTCTAATGCAAAGGTCAGATCATCATCATCACCATCATCTTCTTCATACTCTGCTCCATCTAAAGGCGTTCACTACTTAGCTAAGTCCGTTCTGAGAGGCAGCGCTGTTTTACACGCTATTTACGGTCACTTCCGTTCTTTGTTCTCTTACGACATCGTTTTTGGCAAGGTCGGAAACATGCTTCTCTCTGCTTACATAATTAACTGCGTTACTCCTTCCTCTGAACTGCTAATTAGACTCTAATTTATTCCCTTTTCTTCTAGGCTGCTTGAATTTTGAATATTTTTTTTAGCTTATCAGTGCAAAGAAAACGAAATAAATTTCTAATGACTACTACTGCTATTATTATTACGAATACTCAATCGTGAAGAAAATTAAATCAACGCATCCCCAGAATCGGATTGTTTATTTTGTTGTTGTTACATTTTTTATGTTGCAGGAGACGTCAATAGAGTTGGCGATAATAGGGAAAGATGGAATTGTACAGACAATATGTGAACAACCATTATTTGGCACGATTAAAGACATTGCTGCTGTGCCTTGGAATGAAAAGTTCCATGCGCAGACCCCACGGGTCTGTTAGTCAATGAATTCTTAACTCCTTACAAGACGTCTCTTTATATGTTGTGTTGCTTGAAGAGATGTTTGTTTGATAAGGAAGTGGTCCTTTTTTTTAGGTGCAAGGAAAAGACCGTCTGGTTGTTATTTCTGATTCCGGGAAGCTTACATTTCTCACATTTTGCAATGAAATGCACAGGTTGTTTTTCTTTTTCTTTTTTCTAAGTTCATTCCTTCATTCATACAAATGGAAATGTTATTGAAGTAACATGATGTTGCTGTTTTCTTGTGAATAGGTTTTTTCCGTTGACACACATTCAACTTTCGAATCCTGGAAACTCAAGACATCAGCTTGCAAGAATGCTAGCTGTAGATTCCAGGCAAGCAGCTTTTATCAACAGAATGTTTCTTGTTTCTTTTGTATCGCTGGTCTCTAAGTTATGAATTGTGCCTCTTAACTCAGATAATCTTTTTTGCCTCTCAACCAGGGGAGGCTATGTAATTGAGTATTGATTCTTACTTACATTGCCTTTGGCTTGGTCAAATTGTTAGGGATTTGGAAAGAGTTACATTTAATTTTATGCTATTTTAACTTTTTACGAGCTTCATCCGCTTATTAACATTCGTAATAAAGGACACAAACAATCTTTATTACATATAGACAAGATCTTATGTTAGCGATATTAAAAGTAGGTGACAGGGAAGGTTTAGATAATTGCAGTTCCAACTTATTGAGCTAACCATTGTATAATGATGCAACATTCTTCTCTGTGCTACTAGAGAAGGTCTTTCCACTTATCTTTCTTCCTTCTTGCCCTAAGATTTTTAGCTTTTCTCTCATACAGTTTGTTCTCTTGTAATCTTTTATACCTTTTTATTTCAAACATTTATTCTTACATCCTCAGCTACAAATTTTTACTTTGGCTGGTGCTTTTAACAACACTTCTAGCTGTCTGACAATTGAACAGTGTGCTGATTGTGCAGCTTGGTGATAGATGTTTATTTGATGATCCCCTACCTTGAATGAAAGGCCAAGAAAACAGTTGGCTTTCTATCTCAGAGTTCCTGGCCAATCAGGCTCCTAGCAAGGATCCCTTTTGAAATCAAAACAAAAATCTCTTGATTATCATTTATGTGAATTATTTAGATGTAGTTGCCTTATTTACTTTATGATTAAGAGCGTATTTGGTACTTCCAATAGGTGATGTGACTTGAGAGTACTGTCCTGTCTTCATTAATAGGAGTTTAGGTTAGTGTCAAGATGACTTTATGGTTCACAAGCCAGCAATTAGTTCTGAAAAGTCTTGCTTGTCCGAGAGAACATGTAGACAGGGCTACAATGATGATACTTTTTTGACAACCCATCAGCTGATTTCCTACTGGCACTAACATTATTTGTTGGCAATTTTCCTTCTTTACCTAGTTAAGTTCACATGTATAAGAGCATAGTTCAGTTTGTATAGAAAGAAATGCTTGAAAGAAGAAAAATTCACTTGAATTCCCATTGAGTTCCTAACTGTTGTGTTTTTCATTTCTCAGTGGCTGTTTTATCGCTACAAGTGCATATGAAGATCGATTGGCTTTGTTTTCCCTTTCAGCATCTGGTGGCAGTGAGATCATTGATGAGGTTGATGCCTATATATTTACTCTACTTCTATTATGTTAGAAGATCAGAAGATGGAGTTATCCCATGTAGTTTATTTTATGATAATATGAATGTAAGCACAATTATTGAAATGCTTCAATTTGCCACACTTTTAGAGAATACTTTATCCTCCTGAAAATGAAGAGAATGCAAATGTTGCCAGAAGTATCCAGAGACCATTCACATCTGGTACCATATGGAGTATGTGCTTCATTTCAAGGGATTCTAGCCATCCAAGTAAGGAGCATAATCCTGTGCTAGCCATTATTCTAAATAGGTATGATGATTTGATATGCTTATACTACATTTTTGGGAGACCTGAAAAATGTTTTTTTGTTATGCAGCAACTTTAGAATGAAACTTTTTTTTTTCTTTATCTGTGTTTAGGCATTTTGCCAATATTAATTTAAGAGAGACTGATATTTTTTTGTTGTGCAGGAGAGGAGCCCTCCTAAATGAACTTCTATTATTGAGATGGGACATTAGAGACCAAGCTATAAGCTATATTTCACGGTTTGTTGAATCTGGACCACTAGCGCATGACATCGTTGAGGTTCCTCGTTCCAATGGATTTGCCCTTATGTTCAGGGTTGGTGATGTTTTCCTAATGGATCTTAGAGATCCTCTCCACCCACGTTGTGTCTGTAGAACAAGCTTGGATTATTTTCCCAATGCAGTGGAGGAGCAGAATTTTGTTGAAGACAGTAGAGTTACTGATTTTGACGATGATGGTTCATTCAGTGTTGCTGCCCGTGCTTTACTGGAGCTTCAAGATTATGATCCCATGTGTATTGATGGTGAAGGGAGCAATGTAAAATCAACTTTGAAACATGCATGCTCTTGGAGTTGGGAGCCAGATAATGATAAAAACCCTAGGATGGTTTTTTGTGCGGACACAGGAGAATTTTTCATGATTGAGATTACTTACGACAAGGAAGATCTTAAAGTTAATCTTTCAGATTGTCTTTACAAAGACCTATCATGTAAGGCACTTTTGTGGGTTAAAGATGGGTTCCTGGCAGCTCTTGTGGAGATGGGAGATGGGATTGTTCTGAAAATGGAAAATGAAAGCCTGCAATATATAAGTCCTATTCAAAATGTTGCACCCATCTTGGATATGGCCATTGTGGATTATCATGATGAGGAACGTGATCAAATGTTTGCCTGCTGTGGAGTTGCACCTGAGGGGTCATTAAGGATTATTAGTAGTGGTATCATTGTTGAAAAGCTTCTGAAGACTGCCCCTATATATCAAGGCATTACAGGGACGTGGACTGTTGGAATGAAAGTAGCTGATTTGCACCATTCTTTTCTTGTTCTATCATTTGTTGAAGAGACCAGGGTACTCTCAGTTGGATTAAGTTTTACTGATGTGACGGATTTGGTTGGTTTTCAGCCTGATGTCTGTACTCTGGCATGTGGTCTGGTAGGTGATGGGTTGCTGGTCCAGATTCATCAAACTGCAGTTAGACTTTGTTTGCCTACCAAGGCTGCCCATCCAGAAGGTATTTCTCTGTCCTCCCCATTTTGCTCATATTGGTTTCCAGCTAACATGGGTATCAATTTGGGGGCTGTTGGACATGACTTGATTGTTGTTGCTACTTCTAATCCTTGTTTCCTGTATATTCTTGGGGTGAGATGTCTCTCACCATTTCATTATGAAATATTTGAAATGCAACATTTGAGATTGCTGAATGAGTTATCCTGCATCTCCATTCCTCAAAAAAATTTCGAGCGAAGACGATCAAGTTTTATGGATCTTGAGGTCGATAGTTGTGCAGCTGCCCTTCCAGTTGGGGTTCACACTGGCAATACCTTTGTTATTGGGACACATAAACCTTCTGTGGAAGTTGTGTCTTTTGTGCCTGGTGATGGCCTAAGAATTATTGCTTCTGGAACAATAGCATTAACAAGTTCTTTGGGAACCGCCGTTAGAGGTTGCATCCCTCAAGATGTAAGGCTTGTACTAGCTGATCGGTTTTATGTTCTTTCTGGTTTAAGAAATGGAATGCTGCTTCGATTTGAATGGCCTTCTGCCTCTTCAATGTTTTCAGTGGAAATTCCTAGTCATGGATGTTCTATTGGTTCCTGTATGTTAAGTTCTGATACTGCTATATCAAATACAGCTGCAATTTCTTTTGAGCCAAAAATGCTTGCTGTTGATTCATTTGACAAGACAATGGATGACCTTCCTATTGATCTGCAATTGATTGCCACCCGTCGCATTGGCATTACTCCTGTTTTCCTGGTTCCTTTGAGTGATTCTCTTGACTCAGATATGATTGCTCTCAGTGATCGGCCATGGTTATTGCACACTGCAAGGCACAGCCTCTCTTACACTTCAATCTCCTTTCAGCCTTCAACACATGCAACACCTGTATGCTCTGTTGAATGCCCGAAGGGAATTTTATTTGTTGCAGAGAACAGTCTTCATTTGGTGAGCATTCTTGCTTGTAATTATAAGAGCTGTTCTGATAGTTGAGCATTATCTTTCTAGGTTATTGCTCTTGTGTTTCAGCATGTTAAAAACTATATTTCATCTGCAGAGGATACAAAAGAAATATGGTGCAAAAAGTAGCACTCATGGTGAACCACCCTAATGTGACTATTTTTATGAAGTTTCCATCCATTTTATAATTATTTTTATTTTATTGAATGTTTTTTGTTTCCACACAGAGATGATATGAAGAATTAGATCCAAAAGTTGAGATTTTCCTATTCCTCTTCCATATAGTAATGAGGTTTAAGACCTGATTATCTGTGACATAGAAGGTTTGGCATGAAAAATTTAGCATTTCCAGGGACATAAGGTGTTGGGAATCTGATGCCTGGAAATGCCATATTCCTAACCAAAAAGGTGTGGACTGCATTTCCTGAAATTGTCTGTGGGAGTATTAGGTCATGCTAGATTTCCTAGAAGTGATTTCTTTATCAAACCAATAACAGGAACCCTTGGAATCTTAGATATCATGTGAATTCTACATTCCCATACCAAATGCTCCTATATGTAGCTTATCATCTCCATGGGTTGGATATCTCATGGGACTAACCCTTTAACCAAGTTGGAATTTTAGACTCTGTTGTCTTGTGCTCTGTGCAAATTCACCAAGTAAAAAAGAGTACACTATGAAACTATACCTGCTGGAGCATAATAATGTAAATTTTTGTGAGCCTTGCTGTTTATTACATTATTTTGATGTCATTAGAATTTCTAGGAGGCACCAATTTCTGACTTACCATTACAAGTGTGAAAAATTGAAATAGTGGTCCTTGAATTTTATTTTAGCAAAGGTTTCGTTCTTTTTTGTAGTTCTTGAATGTTTTGTCTTGAAGTTGGATATATGGGCCCCAAACCTAGTCTCCCAGGGTCAAACTAATGCAAATGATCTTTGATTTATGACGCTTCAGGTTGAAATGGTGCATAGCAAGAGGCTTAATGTGCAAAAGTTTCATCTTGGAGGCACTCCACGGAAGGTCCTGTACCATAGTGAAAGCAAGTTGTTACTTTTAATGAGGACTGAACTAAGCAATGACAATGATACATGTTCGTCTGATATATGCTGTGTTGACCCCCTGAGTGGTTCAACATTGTCATCATTTAAACTTGAACATGGAGAAACAGGAAAATCCATGGAGCTAGTGAAGATTGGAAATGAACAGGTTCTAGTAATTGGAACCAGTCTGTCTTCTGGCCCAGCTATAATGCCTAGTGGTGAAGCTGAAAGGTATATCATAACATCTGTCTTGTGCCTATTAGTTTACTTTATTGTTGCCTTTTAAAATTGAAGTATTAAGCTATACTAATATATATTTGCTAGAACACAAGGCCTCGTCACCCAATGATGTGATGTCTACAAGTTTCTTTTGGATCAAAATACAAGTTTTAATGATCTCAAAAATAAATTTGATTGGTTTTGAAAGACCTAATAAATTTACTAGGAAGTCATCCCATTCAAAGTCATTTCATACCTGGGTATTTTTTCTGCAGTACCAAGGGCCGAGTACTAGTCCTCTGCCTAGAAAATTTGCAAAATTCAGATAGTGGCTCAATGACATTCTCAAAGGCAGGGCCATCTTCTCAACGAACATCACCATTTCGTGAAATTGTTGGTTATGCTGCCGAGCAGCTATCAAGCAGTAGTCTTTGCAGTAGCCCAGATGATACTAGCTGTGATGGAGTCAAACTTGAAGAAACTGAAACGTGGCAGTTGCGATTTGTTTCTACTACCACACTGCCTGGAATGGTGCTTGCAATTTGTCCATATCTTGACCGTTTTTTCTTGGCATCTGCTGGTAATTCTGTAAGTAGTAAAGTCCCATGATTTTAAAGAGGTTGGTGTGGTATGGTTTATTTTATGCTGTTGCTGATAAAGTTGGTCTTCCTTTTTTCTCAGTTTTACGTATGTGGTTTTGCAAATGATAATAAAAGAGTGAAAAAGTTTGCTGTTGGAAGGACACGTTTTATGATAATGTCCTTGACTGCATGTTACACCAGAATTGCTGTTGGTGATTGCCGCGATGGTATCCTTTTCTATGCTTATCATGTGGTATGTGATAACATTCTAGACAGAGCCTGTTTTTTCATCATGTTTGCTTTTAATTTCCCTTTTATTTATTGGAAGCCTTTTCTTTTTGCAACTACCATCTGGAATAACAGGATTATGAGCTCTTGCTTTTATGCTTGATCTGAACTTGTGTTACTGCTCTTTCTATCATACAAGGAATCCAAAAAACTGGATCAACTTTATTGTGACCCATCTCAGAGATTAGTTGCTGGTTGTGTCCTTATGGATGTTGATACAGCAGTGGTTTCAGACCGGAAGGGAAGCATTGCTGTCTTGTCATGTTCTGATCAACTTGAGCGTATGTTCTATGTTAACTCCTCTGCGATTACAAGCAACTGGCTGTTTTACTACCAATATATTTTGTTTTCTTATTGGATGCATCAATATAAAGCCTCTCTCTGTCCTAGGTATTGGAAGTCCAGAATGCAACTTGAAATTGAATTGTGCTTATTATATGGGTGAGATAGCAATGAACATCAGAAAGGTAATTCTTTCACTCAGTATAACTGTTATACAAATGCATATGGTAATATGAAACTTGTTTTGTCAAGTTATGATAGTTTTCCAAAGTTAGAGGATATAATTGTTCATTGAAACTACAAAGCATGAAGATTTCATAATTCTGGACAAGCACATAGCAGAAAAGGGAAAGGATATGTGTGTTGCTTATGCTCCAACAAATGCCTGATGTTTTATAATCAGGCATCGTAGCTAAATGTCTAATGTCTTTTTGTTTATTTGGTATCATGCTATGTCAAATCATTTAAGGATTTAAGTGTGTGGAAGAAAGAAACCCATTGCTGCAAGGGAGTGTGCTGAAACTGAACCTTAGAAGTGAAAGTAATGCCTCCATCATCAAATGAACCAGGGGATGGTGGTTTTGGATGTATGTGTTCTTTAATAGGATATAAGGAATTTTTGTATTTCTAGCAGGCTTTATTCTTTTTTCCCAATACCTTTTCTTTAGTGGATGAATTCTACTTAAATGATTTGAGATGATTATTGTCTTTGTATATTTTTAGACAACTAATTACTGCCACTGGGGTTTGGGTGGTTGTTTAGCAAATTGATTGATTCTTATTGCTAGTTCCTCTTTTAATCTTTGTCAAATTATGTCTCTTGTAGGGATCATTTACATATAAACTCCCTGCTGATGATATATTGACGGGGTGTGATGGTGTTATTACAAAGATGGATGCATCTAACAATACTATCATGGCCAGCACACTCTTAGGAAGCATACTAGTTTTTATTCCTCTATCAAGGTATTTATTTATTATTTTTATTTTTGGTGCTTGTGTGTGTGTGTGTGTGTGGGGGGGGGGGGGGGGGGGGGGGGTTGCGTAGGAGTTTCTTTTTAAATGCAATGATTTTCTATACTAAGTGGACAAATATGCACTATACACATTACAGACACTTTGAGGTTCAATTTAAAGATGTTTGCCTCCTTTGAAATTTTCTCCGACTGTGATTCTGTGAAGACAAAGTAGCAGCATAATGGCAGTTATAGTGTCCTGAGGGAATTGATTCGGTAGGTCTCCTGTGCATGTGAGGATCCACAATTTAGAAATTGTTTGAGGTTGGTATCCAATCCTTGCGGCAACCAAAAAGAGAAGGTGAAAGAACCACCTAAGGAATTGGGGTATTCTGATTTACCTTGAATTGTGGTTTCCCTCCCCCATATGACAGATTAACTCTGAATGAAGGATATATGTTAATTATGTGATGGGAAATGCAATAGTGATCCTTTGCAAGTTTATTTCTCAACAACCACTAAACATATTGGAAACTGCTTCTGTGAGTCTTTCTTTTTTCTGTAATTTCTTGCTGGACATAAATGCTAGGATAGTAAATGAGAAGATACATGTGTAAATCAACCTATGATATTGTTATTCTGTCTTTAGATGGTTCAGGGAAAGCTCAAAATGCTCTTGTTACTATGTGTGTATTTTCTAAGATTGAACAAACTAGGATTTCAACGATATAGTACTGTGAGACGAAGATATTTAGGTTGAGAAATTATATAGTAAATATGAGGTCTCTCTCCTGAAAAGGTGTTTTGTTTGGATCCTCATACACAGCGTTTGAATTTGACCTTAAAAAACATGTGCTTTTAGTACAAAGTCTAGTCTCTCTCATTCAGGGTGTTGTTTTTAGTTACAAGTTTGAGACTATAGGAGGATGGGACTTGAAATGCCAACTGTTCCCTACTTTAGGTCATTACCTAATAGTAGTTGCTGACAAACAAGTTTTAAAATTGCAATAGTGAACTTAAACCAAAGTATGTGGTGACATTTTGATTTTGCATCATGCTGTCCTTTGCTTGGGTTGATTGCTTGAATTTTATTCTCGATAATTCTCTACCTTTAGGGAGGAACATGTTCGGTGTAGTTCTGATCTGAATATTTTGTGAACAATCATGGTTTGAATGTTATTCTCAACAAATTTCTCACCTTTTGTTTTGTTTATTAATGCAGGGAAGAATATGAACTTCTAGAAGCTGTCCAATCTAGACTCGTGGTCCATCCCTTAACTGCTCCTGTTTTAGGAAATGATCATCATGAATTCCGAAGCCGTGAAAACCCTGTGAGTTTACAACTAAGCATAGAGATGTGTTTGTTCTATTTGTCTTTCGAAAGTTCAAAGTTACCTGTATCTCAGTGAATGTTGTTGATGTGCCACTTCTGTCCATCTGTTCAAGAAATATTTCAATCTTTGAATATGTTTTGGAAAAATCTCATTACATATATCTCAGCTGAGTTTCTTGCTATACTGATTTTGTTATTTTTTTGTAATTAACTTTATATCATGAAAGTTGAATTGTTTGATTTGCGAAATAGTAGAATTGATGATTCCAGTAGCTTAAGTGGTCACTCTAGAAGTTGAATTGTTTTTCGTGGGATCAAAATTACATGTGGTTGGTCCCGAACCCCTGTGGAGAATAAAATTCTCATCGAAGAGAGGAAATATTTTTACTCTCTGAAGTTTGATTCACTATATATATCACTTCATCATATATGATCAGGGTTATTAATCATTTCAAGATGAAAAGTTCATGGTTATTTAGAGCTCGATTCACAAATGTTCATATCATTTTGATTTGTTTCTGCTTTCCTCCTTAAACTTCGCTCTTCCGCCTTGTTTCGCTCACCCTTGTATCTCGATGGACAGGTTGGAGTGCCCAAGATACTTGACGGTGACATGCTAGCTCAGTTCCTGGAGCTAACGAGCTCACAGCAAGAGGCGGTGCTATCAGTGCTACCTCCTGGACCACTCGATACAATTAAAACAAATTTAAAACCATTTTCTACCTTGCCCATATCAATTAGTCAGGTTGTGCAGCTTCTGGAGCGGGTTCATTATGCCCTCAATTAAATTGCTCCTCCTCCTTCATTTGAAGATCTTGAGCGGAGGAGGGAATAACTGCTAGAAACCAAGGCGCAACTGCCAGCTTCTAGCGGCACTCTGACAAGTGCTGGAATGCCGGGTCAGCGAGCAACGGCTCAGGAAGCCAACTCCGGTAAGCATGCATGAAAATTCCAGTCACCATGTCACTGCTTGATATTCATGAGCTCATGGCAACAGGGAACAAAAATGTGAAATGCAGAGTGCATGGCGCCATTTTCACGTAACTATTGTATCATCCAACTTTGAGTTATAGTAACCACTACTAGTATGGTTTCCGTATGTTGTCGCGGGAACTTTTTTATAGCGCTGTTAAACTGATGTGGTGATATGGTATTTTACAGAGTGCTGATTGAGAGTTGATTTTATTTCATATAATCAATTGATTTAAAAAAAAAAAAAAGACCGAAACGAAGACATCTTCTTGAATGTGCTATGGGCATTTCTAGTTAACTTATTTGTTTTTCGGCATTAATTGTATTTAATAATATAATAATAAAAGTATTTTCGAAAGATGACAAATAAAATGTATTTTTTTTCCATAAACAGTGGCTAATGTTGTTGGTTTTATAAAACTTTCCTTTTTTTAGGGCAGTTTAAGTATTAAATAAATTATAATAGAGGTTTATTATTGATTTATTTCAAAACTTTATTATAGATTGGGTTCCAGCATGCATTCCTAAACTAAGTACGTAAATTACCAACAACTATGCAAAGTGTATAGTAATTTTTTCTTTTAAAAGTTCGTGTAGAAAATAATCATTATTGTAAAAAATAATATATTCCTATATTAGGTAGAGAATGATTGAGTTTTTGCCTTCTTTCAATTATTCACCTAGATTTTCAGATTTAATTAAAATATTAAAATAATTTTTTATAATTTTTTCCACAATAATGCATAGACTTGAAACTTGTACTACTGTGTTTGGATCTTCTTAATGTGCTAATATCAAAAATATATTATTTTAGTGTATTTTTGAGTGAAAAGAAATTTTAAAAAATAATTTATACTACAATATCAAACACTACCTGAATATACTAAAAGTGAATATGGTTTCATCATAACTAAGCCTATAATATTTTGCATTAATATTTAATAAAATAATATTTTTATGTATTTCCTTGCTTCAATTTTTTTTCAAATTTTAATGAATTAAAAAAACATTATTTGATATTTTTCCAAGTAAAAAATACTTTGAAAAACAACCAGTACTAGAATATTAAATAGATTATATATATGGAGGCTACAATGAAAATAATATTCTCATATACTTTTGGAGTTCTATAGGGAAAGTCAAAACTTTGTAGTTTTGATGAAAACATTTAGTCGTTTTGTAATCTGATTCACTCTATTTCATTAAATTTTAATTTATGTGATGTACGTAAAATAATTCAGATTGTAGTCACAAAAAATTATGGTTTTTGTAAATTTATTTATTTTAGTCATTACAATTTTAATTAATACGATTTGGTTTTGTTTTTATAGAATAACAAGTTATTTGTTTTAGCATTCATTTTTTTTATTTTAGTCCACTAAATTCAAAGTTATTCAATATATTTTTTGCATTTTAATCTTATTTTTGTCATGTTTTTCATTTTAGGCTACAAACTCTAAACCTATTCCACATTGTTATAATTTGGTAGAGGCGACCTAACTCATCATTTAATAATAAACATGTAATCATATTTTCATCTAAACATACCGTCAATGTTTTATTTCTTCATTGTTATGTTCTTGTACTAATAAAAAATATAAAACTTTCAAATATAAGCTTTAAGAAAGTGAGAGGTAAAACAAGAAAAAAAATCATATCTTCAAAAGTAGTCGGAGGTTATCATGAAGAAATCAAGACTTTGAAAGAGAAATTAACTCATACTAGAGATTATTTACTAGTTGGAGCTTACTCACAACATTTTACATAGAGAGAGGGAGAGAGATGTATTCGAGGTAAAGTTTGCTTCATTTAATACAAAGATTTTCGAAGTTAGATGAGAAACCTAAACACACACATTAAGGATTAAGAAACTAAAAGGGCATTGGTCGATGCTTATAATACATTGAAAATAAAACAAAATAAATTGTTTGTTTTTTTATCATTGTTTTTATTGGAAAAACACAACACCTTATGACTAGGCATCCTATGAATGACAACTTCTGTCCTAAGTGAGGAGAAAAAAGTGTTTCTCATGTAAAAAACTTTTGGGTGGTCTTGTATACCTATAAAATTTCACCAAAAAGATTAACACATTCTTTTTTGGCTCTTTCTATTTTATTCTTCAACCTATTAAATAATAGTTTGTTAGTGAGTTTTATTCTATTATGGCTTCTGATTTCATACTCTTTAATAAATACTAAACAATTATTAGGATGAATTATTCTCCACCTGAAACTTTATAAAATGGCCTTAAAATATTAATTATTTATTAAAAGTAAGGTCATGTAGTTGTATTAATTGTTGAATTTTGTGTGTTGATTGTGTTTTGTGTGGTTTGATTGCAGGTTGATATGCTGGAAATTAGGAAGAACAAGCTTTATGAGCTGGAGAGAAAAGAGTTGCAGAGTAAGTGTTCTGCTTTGTATTTTTGGTAGTGCATACAATGTGCTTGACAGATTGCCTATTTATATAGTTTAGGCAACACACATTACACGTGATCTGTATCTTCTCTTCTTAGTTAGTTACAACTGAATTAACAAACAATTAATGACAGCTAAGCATATACACACACTGCCTCTTGATGCTCTTTTTCCTTCTGCTGCATACTCAGCTTATTTGTCTTCTTTTCCAGTAAACAAGCTTATCATTCAACAGCCTCTCCTAAGCTGTTTACTGATTTAACCCCAAGTTTTAACCGTAATCTAGGTTGTCAACAATTTGTGCCTTCCATTTGCCCTGGTAGTTGGGGTTCTTAATTTTCTTTGGCTTCCATGGGCCCTTGTACTCAGTATTAGAAATGGTTGGGGCAGTCCACTCACCATCTTCCTCATCATCCCAGTCTTCTGGCTTCCACTCACCATCTTCCTCATCATCCCAGTCTTCTGGCTTTTTGGCCTCAGGATCCTTGATTGTCTTTGGTGGGAGAAGATCCCAGTCAGAGTACAAACTTTCAACATGCCTCTGAGCCCTCTCAATTTGGGCTAATCTTTCAATTTCTAGTTTCTGAAACTCACTTTTCATTTTCTCCTGTTCTTTACCCTTCATTTCAATCTCATCATCTTTAGCCTTCAACATCTCATCTTTCTCTTTCAACAACACCTCAGTCTTCTCTTTCTCAAGCTTCAACTGCTGCAGCATTTCTTGCATTTCTTGAAAATCCTTCTCAAAAGAAGAAGCTGCAGCCTCTTTGTTTAACTCAGTCCTGAGATTTGAGGTTCCTTCAAATGTTTGTTCTTCTACTACACCATCAAGCATGACTTCAATTTGTTGTTCTGCATGATCTTCATTTGTTTCATCCTTGTTCTTTATACTTGCTGCATGACAAGCATAAAACAAATTTGCAATGGGCACTTCTTCCTCCTCCTTTGCACAATTTGCCAATTGCTTGTAATCATTGCAATCATTTATATTATGCCCAAACAGATTGCATCTTCCACATTTAGGCTGACCTTTATACCTGCAAACACCATGATGAAATTTCTGACAAGTGCTGCATTGTGGTTTGGTATTCAGCTGATTGTTGTTCATATTTTTATACTGTGAACTGAATGTATTGCCATGGCTTGCTTCAGCTCTTTGATTCCAGTTCATGTTGTGATTATTCATCAGATTTCTCCCTTGATTCCAGGTTGAATGGCTTTGATCTAGTCTTTGCCATTTAGGATTAAACCTCCCCTGTGAAAATCTGTTTGCAGCAGCAGGTTCTTGGTTATAACCAACCTTAAAGCTGTCGAATGCCTTCTCAATTCCTGCACTACTTTCCCTTTCATCATGCAGGTCTTCTCTTCTGTCAAAAACCTTGACAGAAGCTATCACTTCTTCAGCTCTTAGTACATCCAGATCTCTTGTTTCTTCTATGATAGAAACAATAGACCTATACCTTCTACTCAAGCTCATTAATAACTTTTGCACAATTCTCTTTTCAGGCACTTCTTCACCAAGTGACTTCAAGTTGTTCACTACCTCGAAAAACTTGGCTAGGTAATGCTCTAAACTCTCATTTTCTTCCATTATCATGTACTCAAACTCACCTCTCACAGCTTGTAACTTCACTGCCCTTACTCTTTTATCTCCTCTATACTCTCTCTTCAGCACATTCCATGCTCCTTGTGCTGATTTTTCATTTCTGATTCTCGGAAAAAGATCATCTGAAAGTGCTCCTTGGATGAGGCTCAATGCCTTGGCATTTTTTATTTTGTTTTCTCTTGTGGCAGCATGCTTCTCTTCTGGAGTTGATTCAGCCTCACTTCCTTCTCCTGTAGAGTCACTTTCTGCTCCAGGATTTTGTTGAAGCTGAGGTAATCCTTCTACTATATCCCATAGATCGTATGCTATGAGTATAGTCTCCATTTTTACTGACCAAAAGTCATAGTTGCTGCCATTAAACTGTGGTGTTCTCAAGTCTGATGATCCAGCCATGCTGAGATTTTTTCTTCTTCTTTTAATTGAATCTTGTTCACAGATTTTTTTACTCCCTTCCTTGTTGATCAAACCAGCTCTGATACCATGTTGAATTTTATGTGTTGATTGTGTTTTGTGTGGTTTGATTGCAGGTTGATATGCTGGAAATTAGGAAGAACAAGCTTTATGAGCTGGAGAGAAAAGAGTTGCAGAGTAAGTGTTCTGCTTTGTATTTTTGGTAGTGCATACAATGTGCTTGACAAATTGCCTATTTATATAGTTTAGGCAACACACATTACACGTGATCTGTATCTTCTCTTCTTAGTTAGTTACAACTGAATTAATAAACAATTAATGACAGCTAAGCATATACACACACTGCCTCTTGATGCTCTTCTTCCTTCTACTGCATACTCAGCTTCTTTGTCTTCTTTTCCAGTAAACAAGCTTATCATTCAACATTAATGTTTAGTTTAGTTTAGTTGATGATTGATGAGACACTAAAGTAAATCTTTATAACTTATCACACATCCTTACTAATACAATGACATCTTTTTAAGATAATAGGTTTTGCTCATGTTGTTTGGACATCTAAAGCTCTAACTTTTATATGCATTTGCTTTCTTTTAAAGATAAGCATTTTAATAGAAGAACAATGACTATTTTTTTATACAACATATTCTTTTAAAAGAAATACCTAAATATATATCCCGTCAATCCGACAACATATATCTTATCTATCTTTATGAGTAAGTAATACTTAAATGGTGTCCTTCACTCTTTCTCTAATGCAATCTAAATTGTAGTCGTCATTATTGTTTCTTATCAAATACTTGGATTTTTCATCTCAATCAACGCATCATAAAAAAATAAAATTATTGGTTGCTACTAACCATCTTTAAGAGAAGGCCAACCTTGTCATTTTCTTTTCATGTAATTTAAGTATAATCTTTCTAATTTAAGTGTAGCTGCACACATATTTTCTATTTATATTTGATCATGAAGGGGTTTTTTTCATGATATAGATAAACATTGAAAAATATTTTTCGACTCATTTTCCATGACACTATTAACACATCAAAACATAATTCACTTTCCAACAAAAAAAAAATTATTTTCCAGCAAACAAACCTTAATTTATAAGGTGTTTGAGATTATGGTATAGTATTTTTCAAAATAACTTTTTGCTTGAAAATGTATCAAAATATTTTATTTTTTTGAAATTTGCAAATCAAAATATTAGAAATACATTAATTTTAAAACAAAAATACTTTTGAAAAATATCTAAAAATAAAATAAAAACATTGCCAAAAATCCATAAGATAACTTGGTGACCTGAAAATAACGTGGAAAAGTGAAAACAAATGTGTGGTTGTAAAAAACTCAAGTAAAATTTGGGTTCCGGCCGTGTTGGATGGACTTAGGCTGTTCCTGATGGACTGAGAGATTTTATTTTGTACGATTTAAATTAATGGGCTGCGTATTGGGCCGAATGAGGCCTTTCTCATACACGATGCCGATAGGAACACACTTAGCGAGAGAGAATCAGGATTGTTAATTATTGATCTGAAGAGTATTGTCGGCTAGATTGTGGAAGACCTCTTGCGGACTTACAACACTACGATGCGAGCTAACATAGGAAACTAGACAAGAAGGTTCTCGAATTTTGAAAGGGCCCATTATAGCTGGTTTGCTTTGCCTTGATGCTTTATTTAGTTTTCTTTCTTGCAGAATCCTCTAGAAGGGGAAGGCATTCATACATCGATCCAGGTAATTCTCTCTCTCTCTGCTTCTTATCCTCTGGATTTTTCAATTATTCGTTCATTTTTTCTTGTTATGGTCTAATTTGATTAGAAATTTATCTTTGATTGTTGCAGGCTGTGATATTTGTTGAAAATGAGGGGAAGAAGCTACGATTACAGTCCCTCACCCCCAAGGGGTTATGGGAGGAGACATAGGAATCCTAGCCCTAAGGGTCGGTATGGAAGTCGTGGTAGGGATCTTCCTACTAGTCTCCTGGTTCGCAATCTCCGTCATGATTGCAGGTTTGGCTTTACTCGGTCTTCCCTGCCATTTGAATATCTGTTCTTGATGCTCATGTATATCTGTTGCCTTATTTGAATCTTCCGCGCATATACGCGTCTGCTGCTTTTTTTGTGTCTGTAAATGTCGTTATCATATCCTTGATCTTACTTTGGATAAGATGCGAATAAAAGGTATACTGCCTTCAAATATGTTGTAGCTGAAGCCTCGCTTTTTAATGAACGGCTATATTGTGCTGGAAAAAAAATGGAGACAAAGTGGAGCTACTTCAACAATTTATGGTTATTATAGGGTCTTCAAAATTTACGCTTACAAAATGTGTGAGCTGATTCTTTTTCTTGTTTCCTGTTTTGCAGGCCTGAAGATCTCCGTAGACTTTTTGGACGGTTTGGTCCGCTAAAGGACATTTACTTGCCCCGAGACTATTATACTGGGTAAGATGAACTCCTTTTCACTCAGGGCTGTAATAACTTCAAGCAAGAAACATATAGTGATTCCAATAAACACGTTTCTTTAATTTTTTTCAATCCGTGTGTTCAATTTGGTTAACTTGTCTGATCCTCCTGAATCTCAAAACTATCTAGTGGGATTTTTTTCTTGTTATGTGCCATTGGTTTATGGGAATTTGGTTGTTTTATTGAAAGCTTTGAAGATACAAATGAAGTAATTAGAGTGAAGACTAGAATGAAGTAATAAGAGTGTATTGAAGACGCCATTCAGGTAATTAAGAGTACTGTACACCTTGATGTACATCAAGGCTGAGGGGAAGGTGGGTTTGAATACATTCTGAAGAAGTTCCAAGTGGTGAAGAATATCAACTCAATTAAAATTTGGCTTCTGCAAGGTTAGCAGCCACATAATCATTCTATTTCAATGGCACAAATGTCAGCAAGTGCTTATCATGATCTTCCACATAACGCCTGGAGTCTGGATCCTGTCATTTGACCGTCAGGGCACATGTTAATGTTCATTTGTCTATACTCAATTTGCTGTGTTGTTGTTATGCATTTGTTGCAGGGAGCCACGAGGCTTTGGATTTGTTCAATATTTAGAATCAGCTGATGCTGCAGATGCTAAGCACCATTTGGATGGTGAAATTCTTCTTGGCCGGGAACTGACAGTTGTTTTTGCTGAGGAAAACAGGAAGAAGCCTGCAGAAATGAGGCAAAGAGATCCTGTGAGGTAACTGTGGTTATTTATCTTAATCTGAATTCATTAAAACTGAAAATTTTGATGACTGCGCAAGGTGGGATTTGAGTTGTTTATTTGTACAAAATTGATGTTGTCAGGGGTAGTCGGTCCCATGACAGAAGGCACTCTCCATCACCGCGCTATGGACGGAGTTACTCTCGCAGTCCTGTCTATTCTTCTCCTTCCCCCAGGGGAAGACATTATTCAAGGTCTGCTGCCACTTCTTTTCATCAATTCAGTTTAATTAAGTTGGATCTTTTGTGTTTTCCTCTGATGTTTGATAGGTTTGGAAAAGCAGTTTGTTCTAATACATCTTCGATTACCATCCAGATCAATCTCTCCTAGAGATAGGAGGTATCGGCACCACTCCTACTCAAGGTCTCCACATGGTTCAAGGAGCTACAGCAGGAGCCCAATTAGGAGTCGATCTCCTTATGGCTCAAGGAGCTACAGCAGAAGCCCAGTCCGGAGCCGGAGCCGGAGCCTAGAGTACTCTAGGTGATTAGTGGTGCCATCGTATGCAGTGAAGGGCTACCGTGAGTTAATAGTGGAGGTTAATGATGTATATCATCATGAGCTGATTGTGGAGAGTATTATATAGATTTGTCAACCATTGGATGTGTCGTGTTAATTCAGTTAATTCTCCCATGGTTTATGAATGAAGTGGTATGCCAATGCCTTTAAGATTGCCAATTATCTAGTTTTGAAGATGAATCATCAAAACAACGGCATGATTTGTCAATAAACTTGTGGATATGTGCCATCACATCTAATCATCTTAACACGGGCATGCAAGATTATAAGATATGGTGATGTATTTTAACTCAGGGTGGAACTGCCAAAGTAATAATCACAACTTGATTTTGAGTGCATTGCAATTACTCCAGGTGAAAAGGTTATGGTTTGGCGGAGCCAGCTAATAATATCAAAAAGGGAAATGGTCTTGCTTTTTATAAAATGTGGCAAGTTTGAATCTCTATTAGGTTTTTTTTTAGGAATTGAAGGATGGTTTTGCAGTTCTTGTGTAAAGACTCTTGTTGGTATAAAGGGACTGTTTTGAAATTTGCCACCATCTGTCACATTTCGTATGATTTTCGTATTCTACAGTATAAATTTAACCTCACTCCCGTGGGTGTTTCGTGTGATGGAAGCACTTGATAGGGCATTGAAGATATAAAGTAGGAACTATGGGCGGTGTGTCGCGTAGGGCATAGGTCTGGAGCTTGCTTGGAAACTGGGTTTTCGTCGTGGTGCCAGAGGCAGTGCTTAATCTACTGCTTGAAAATAGCTCCTACGTCTATCTTAAACTTTAGTGCAGGATTTTGGGGAGAATGATTTCATTCGACTGAATTTCTCGTTGTGCACGTTATAAAGAGCTGTACCCTTTTTGCAGTACACTCTATTCGTGAGTATTTTATTTAAAAAAAATATATTTTTATATAACATATCAAAATAATTTAAAAATATTAACAATATTTTTATTTAAAATGAAAATAATTTAAATTATTTAAAAAGTACTTTTGAAAGGCTTCTCACTGATTTTTTTCCCACTTTCACTTCTATTTTTCAACAATAAAAATTAAAATTTAATTTAATATTCTTTAAGAAACCATTCAATTTTATATTGCAAGTTTTACATGCTAACTCAATTAACTTCTTTTATAAAAAAAATTATTTGAAAATTAGATTTTATGATCTTCGATATTGAATTGATTAAAAATTTAATTTCATGATTTATTTTATATGATAATTAAATCTTATAATTTATTTTACTGGTTTATTAAAGTTTCATGACCAAAAATATAGATTTGACAAGTTAATTCAGGTTAACTTAAATTGATTTAATAGTTTATCATTCCAATATTTATATAAAAAATATTTATTTGAAGTTCAATTATATTTCTACCATCTAAATTATTTTTACTACATATACAAATTATCTTTGAACTCTGGATGACGGTTTCACCTTTTTTCTTTTTTATATTAATTTGTTTTAATATATATACTAATTGCATGTTAGACAACCAAGTCAAATAACAATAAATTCATCAGCAAATCTTGGCCTAGCGGTTGAATGACTTATTTCTTTTCTCTGCATTAGGGTTCAAGTTCTACCATGCACGTCTGTCACCCCGTGGTGCCTTACATGCTCACTAGGTTTGCAGGATGTTTAGTGAGTCCTTACATGCTCACTAGGTTTGCAGGATGTTTAGTGAGTCCGGGGATTAGTTGTGATGCGCGTAAGCTAACCCAGACACTCCGGTTATAAAAAAAAAAAAAAAAAAAAAAACAATAAATTCAAACTGGACCAGAAGACGTTTCTAGTTCACAAGCCTGCAATCTTAGATCAATAATATTACATGTACATATCAGAACAGGAAATTGTTTGCAACATCCAGAATTATTTACCCCAGAAAAGACAAAAAAAAAATACAACTGAGTTAAGGAGAAAAGACAAAAAAATATATATAATAATACAACTGAGTTAAGGAGATCAGAGCGGCAATCAAAACTCACCCTGCAATTAGTAAAGTTGCAGCAGACACACTTCTGCTCTGGCCCTTTTTTTTTATTTATATTTTTACATAGATCCAAAAGTGTAGTAGTAAGAGTAAAAGACTTGTAGGAGTAAAAGTAAACCACCTGCTGTTCTGTTTTCTATATCTCCACACAGCAGCCAGATTGAACAAATCCACGAAATTCACCTGTTACGTTTAACCTCTCCCACTTACCATTTTGTCCATCCACGAGAAAGAACCCCTGTGGCCCGCCTTCGTAAGCTGATCCGGACACAAATGTCTTTTCACCCAGATGGACACTACTTGCCCCGACTTTCAATGCCGAACCAGACTCGGCCCAGCTGAACAGCTGCTCATCTTTGCTCACTCCAAGAGAGGACCTTGGGCACTGGCTCACTTTCCACGCGTCCTCAACTCGCTTCCACTTGCTCGCTCCGAGTTCAATCGACTCGGCGCTCCCCTCGAACCCGCCTTGACTGTCAGTTCTGTATCCACTCACGACCCAGAACTCGGACCCAATTACAACTCCCTCGCACTCGTCTCGCTCCTGACTCATCTCAGGCAGCTCGGACCACTCGTCCTGAATCACATCATACACCCATGCTGTTTTCAACGCGTTCTTGTTCTCGTCATGGCCTCCAGCGATTATGATCCGGCCGTTCAGCTCACCTACGGCGAAGAAGGAACGACTTTCAGGCATGTCCTTGCCTCGCCTCCATTGACGAGTGGTGAACTCGTAAACAAAAACTTGACTCAGAGGCTCGTAGTTCACCGGGTCCCATCCTCCCAGGAGGACAAGCTTGCCCTCCGAGCTTGTGACTTGGCAGAACAGAGGAAGCCCTTCTGCGTACGCAGGAACCGGTTCGATCCGGTCCCACGACCCGCTAACAGAGTCGAATATAGAAACTCCATATTTGGGGGGTCTAGTCGGTTTGGGTTGGCTCGAACCGTTTTGGTCCGGGATAGCCTGGATTAAGCAGGCAGCTATGTGGGTAAGCCCGTTCTGCTTTCTCTGATAGTAAAAATATCTACTTTGAAGAATCGGACGCCAGCGTTTGCAGACCTGGGACGCCACTCGGTGAGTCGTGTAGTGAAGCCGAAGGAGGCATTCGAGAGCAATTTCTTCGGGCAGACCTGGTATTAACTCGGTCATCTTTCTGAAAAAGTTAAGCTATCTTTCTTCCCGAAGTTTCTCTTTTATATTTTTGGAAGAAAAAGAAAGGTACGTGAAGACTGGTTCTCTGCTAGATATTTATAGAAGAAGTTGAAGTAAAAAACCATTTTCGGACACGATGGTTTAGAGTAATGAAGAAACTGGCCTGTCCTGGTAAATTACTGTGATAGCAATAAATTAGTGTATTTTAAGTTCTTTTTTAAAATGTTTTTTATTTAAAAATATATGAAAATAATATTCTTTTATTTTTTAAATTTTATTTTTGATACTGGCTTGTAAAAATATTTGATAAAAAATAATTTTTTTTAAAAAAATATTTTAAAAATACATGTCAACACTAAACTGGTATTACTGGCTTTGACTTTCTCTGTGCGCCGTGCCCAATTAACATCATCTCATATGCTGTATTATCTTGTGAATTGGGGTGAACGACTCAGTGTGTGTATTTGCCGCAGGGGCATTCTAGTCTATCCACTTGAGTTGAATTTGAATCATATTTGCCGGTCAAGTTGGTGCCAATAACTCGAGCAAAACCAATATCTATCCACTTCAATTTTGAAATTTGACTAAATACCCAGCATCCATCACTGCCAATGATTTGTGTGAGATAGCGAACGTATTATTTTTTTAAAAATAAAAGTTAAACCCATCTCATATATATATATATATATATATATATATATATATATATATATATATATTTAATGTTTATTCTCTTACATATTAATTGGAATGGTGGTTTTTTCTTCTATATATTTAATTTGACTTAATTTTTCGTTTCTCGCACATTGAATCTCTTAGGCTTAAGTTAATAGCTAATTACTTCATCTTTAAAAAAAAAGGGTGAAATTTAAAAACAAATGACTATTCAATTGAACATAATTAAGTCTATGACCTGTGCTGCTATTCATTTTTTATTCTATTTTCGAAACATATTCGGAAAAAACAATAAAATTGCAAAAAAGCAAAAATACTTTTGATGTATTTAGTACCCGTTTGGCATTGTGGTGGCATCCACGTTTGCCAATCAGCTTATGCATTTAGTGTTTGGTAAAGCTGTAAACACAGATTTTTGACATGGGACCCACACAAAAATTTGATAAAAACACCGATCGAAGAAAAGCTGAAAATTGATGCTTATGAGTTTGCGATTCCAGCTTCAATTGATATATAGAAACGGCGATACACATTCAAACACAAAAAATAATCGTTGAAAAAAAACCCTCAAAACATCTTCTCGTCTGCGCCTCCTCCCATCTCTAATTTTGCTCTCCTCTGCAATTTATATACCCACAACGACCCACAGCTCCCCGGAGTTAACAAAACGCCTCCATACCCTGCACCTCCCGTCTTTTCACAAGTTGATTGTTTGGCCAAAAATACAAAGAGGAGGCGCTATCGAGTTGAGATTGGAATGGGAAAAGATGGGGTATTTCGATCTGGATGTCAAAGATACTTAATTGAGAGATTAAAAGGAAGTAAAAGAGCCAAAGAAAGTGGAGACGTGGAAGGGTGTTTAAAATAGAGAGGACTGGACGGGGGGAGGGGGGAGGGGGGCGGCGGCCAAGTGGAGAAGATAAGAATGGAATGGGGAATGGGGAATGGGGTAGGGTT
Source organism: Salix brachista (assembly GCA_009078335.1). Taxonomy (NCBI): domain Eukaryota; kingdom Viridiplantae; phylum Streptophyta; class Magnoliopsida; order Malpighiales; family Salicaceae; genus Salix; species Salix brachista. The sequence goes on along the minus strand of CM018577.1, from coordinate 15,709,247 downwards.
TTTTAGCTTTAATGAGGAACGGACGGGGGGTGGGTTTTTATTATAATAATAATAATTAATTGTTATTGTTAATTATAATAATTAATTATTATTATTATTAATTATTGTATTATAATAATAATTATATAATTATTTTTATTATAATAATAGTTAGCATAAAAAAATAGAGGTTTTAATTTGTAATTAATTTGATTGAATTATTTGTAATGAAATGCATTTTAATTAATTATGTTTAAACTTATTGGTTACTTGAAATATATTATTTAGTGTGTTAATTTTAGTAATTGATAATTATATTTTTAGTTTGTGGGTTTTCTATTTTAAATTCATTTTTTTATTTAAATATAATAATAAAAATATTAATTTTATTGTTTGAGAGTTTTTTAAAAGCAATTATTTAATTATATAACTTAATTCTATTAATTGTATAATTAAACTATATACAAAATAATTAAACTTTATTTAAAATAAGATTAAAAAAAATGGCTATCTAAACTGGCTCTTACCATTGGAGAGTACATCAATTCAAAAGCCATTTACACACTATTCAAAGAGCCATTTTTATGATTTGGCTCTTCAAAATGACTCTTGCCATTGGACTTGCTCTTAGAGGTGGACTCTGTTACGGAAATCCAATCACATTCGGCCATCTAGTCGAGGACCCTATCATGTCCCTCCACGTAACATTAACATGTCATGCGCGTTTGGGCAATCCTAATTTCTGGTAAAAAAGAGGAAGTTTAAATTAAATCCACATGTTGATTATTTTTAAATTGATTTTCACAAGTTAATATATATATGTGTGTGTGTGTGTGTGTGTGTGTGTATATGTCTATGCCCTTTAAAGTAATTTTACAAGTTAAAAGCAATATGAAAAACTTGGTAACCAAACACTTAAAATTGCTTTTTTTCAACCTCCAACTCAACCACAGTTTTAACCAAACACTTCACAGCTTATTTTGAACCGCAGTAAAAGCGCTTTTTTTTAAACTGCTTTTTTTCGACCTCAATCGCAAAAGCAAAAGCAATGTCAAACACACTCTTATAATACTTTTCAGCGTCGTCTCAAAATTTAAATATCTTTCAACACATTATTTTTAAAATTACTAATTTTTTCTATTTTATTTGACATTGATGTTTTTTCTACTTAGAAAAGAACCAAAAAATAAAAAAAGGAAAAAGTATTTGGACACAAGGACTAAAGTTGAAGAGAAAAATAAATAAATGATCAAAACTTATGTTTTTTACCTATATATTCATATGTCCACACAAGAAGTACCGGGGGAGAAAAAAATTTAGGGGACCAAAATTCAATTTACACTCCCCACTCATACTAAAAAGAATAATCCTAATAACCTAATCTTCTTTTTCTCTTGGGACACACGAGCCATCGGAACCCCTTTTGTCCTGATAAATCAACTACAGCCTCCATACATTCCCTTTAGTCCTCAGTCCTCACATTTTTTTCCGAATAGCTTTGACCTTTGGAAGCTCAATTTTGTATTTTTATTGTGTTTAATGTGTGTTTAAATTTTTGTTATAATTTGAGTTTGTGGTGTTTTGTAAAAACATGTAATTTATAGAAGTGCAATTAAAAATAAAAATAAAAATAAAAATAAAAATAAAGTGTGTTATGTTTATTTATTTTATTTTTCTGCTTTTAATAATAGATGAAATAAATATATAGAAAAGGAATAGAAAGTTTTAATTAATACAAAAAATGTTTTAATCACATATGGCTGAGCCTCCAAAAAATACAAAAAAAAACATATAGCTTAGTATTTTCATACAAAAACCCAAAAACAATATATGTGTTTGCATGTTTTTAAGGATCTAGTAACCAATTACTAAATTCATTAGAATTTGGTCAATATTTTAGAAATTCACAATTTTTATTCATGAGAATTAATGGTAAAAATTCATATATAAAAATCAAACCAACAAGTTGACCGATATTTAAATATTTAGAAATAACAAAAAAAATCACATAATTATCATTAACTCTTACTAATTTTTAATTAGAATATTTTTATCACGACGCGTGAGTTGCAAAAAATCATTCTCTTTTTAGGAAAGACGAGTTGATTTGCCCGCTTCGCTGGGCTTTTTTATCTATTTAGAAAATTGATTGATTTTATAAATGTTGTGTGTTATTATTGTAATATTTAATTAGTATAATTATAATTGATAAAGTCTGTTAAAAATGAATTTTTAAAACCAAAATGTGATTGAATATTGCTATTGCTAAAAAACTTTTGATAAAATTTGTTAGAAAATTTCCTAAGAAGGTTAAATGATTTATTAGAAATTTGTTGTCACGGATACTCTGGTAAAAAAAAAACAAAAAAAAAAACCCGGTAAAAAAAGAACAACTGACTTGGACACTAAAAAATAAAAAATACATGTGGAAAAAAGGTCACAGTTTCTGAAAAGAAAAGAAAAAGTCTAAAATATAAATTTAACTTCAAAGACAAAGTTTTTTTTATAAGATTTATTCATCATATTATTATATTAAATATATTTAAGAATACCGATATTAAATTTTTTTTCCAAGAAATTACAGGTCATTTATTTTCTCTGTCTATATATTTTTAGGCGAGACTATTAAATAAATATTAAACACATATACTTAGTCTCATATACTATATAGTGTGATTGAAATGGGAAGTGATTTTTATATTTTTTAATTGTAGAAAACCTAAGTAAACTTGTAAAAAAGAAAGATTAGTTGCCTTTTTTCCCTAATAATATAAGATTTTACACATTAAAAATAAAAATATTGCAATTTTTTTTCAAAAAATAAATATATTTTTTTTGCGTGCTATAATTACTTATTTACCGTTAAAAAAGAATAGTGTAGTTGAAACGGAAAGTGCCTCGTTTATTTTTTTAATTGTAGATAATCTAGGCAAATTTGTTTACCTTTTGTTTTTTTGAGCTGTATTTTTTCCCGGGCAATATTAGATCTTAAATACTAAAAATTTAATTTTTTGTTTTTTTTCAAGAAATAAACTTGAACAAAAGAGCACAAAATTAAAATTCAAAGCCAATTTTTTTTTATTTTATAAGATTTATTCATCATATTATTATATTAAATTTATTTAAGAATGTTGATATTAAATTTTTTCATGCAAAAAATCCGAGGTCATTTTTTTTTATCTCTTTATATACTTTTAGGCGATAATATGCAATAAATATTAAAACATATAATAATGACTTGTTTGCCGTTTAAAAGGAACAGTGTAATCGAGACAAAAGTGACTTGTAATATTAGATATAAAATGATTATTGCTATTATTGCAAAAACAATTAAAATTATCAAATTATCCCGAAAGAAAAAACACTCATAAACATTAACAAAAGAGTAAGCAAGAAAAAGAATATATTATTATTATTATCATAATAATAATAATAATTATTATTATTATTATGTTAATTTTCAAAAAATAACTATAATTTTTTTGCGTGCTATAATTACTTATCTGCCGTAAAAAAAGAACAGTGTAGTTGAAACGGAAAGTGCCTCATATATTTTTTAATTGTAGATAATATAGGCAAATTTGTTTACCTTTTGTTTTATTGAGTTGTATTTTTTCCCGGTTAATATTAGATCTTAAATATTAAAAATTTTATTTTTTGTTTTTTTTGAAGAAATAAACTTTAACAAAAGAGTACAAAATTAAAATTAAAAGAAAATATTTGTTTTTATAAGATTTATTCATCATATTATTATATTAAATTTATTTAAGAATGCTGATATTATTTTTTTTAATGCAAAAAATGTGAGGTCATTTTTTTTTATCTCTTTATATATTTTTAGGCAATAATATGCAATAAATATGAAAACATATAATAATGACTTGTTTGCCGTTTAAAAGGAACAGTGTAATTGAGACAAAAGTGACTTGTATCGTTTTTTAATTGTAGATAACCTAGGTAAATTTGTTTATTTTTTGTTCTTGAGTTGTCTTTTATTCCCAGTAATATTAGATATAAAATAACTATTGCTGTTATTGCAAAAACAATTAAAATTATCAAATTATCCCGAAAGAAAAAACACTCATAAACATTAAAAAAAGAGTAAGCAAACAAAAGAATATATTATTATTATTATTATTATTATTATTATTATTATTATTATTATTATTATTATTATTATTATGTTAATAATGGAAAATAAAACACAAATATCAATTTATCAAGGGATTAAAATAAAAAATTAAAACTATAAGTGCCAAAATGAAAATTCAATATATTATCAATTTAAATCAAAGGATCCAATTGAAGAAATCGAAACTTATGTACTGTATTGATTGATTAATGTAAACCGAATCCGAAAATAAAAAGAAGGAGGACCGAACTGAAACATTGACATCCAATCAATTGCAATCGGAGGACCCAATCGAACTAAATCAAAACTTATGCAACCAAAATCAGGAGAAAAAACAAAATCCAAAGTCAAGGGACTGAAGTAAAAAGTTGGAAACATTGGGGGACTCTCCTGCACTTTTATGTGCAGGAGAGAGAGAGAAACGTGGCCGGCGGCTTTAATCGGTCCCCGGCGCGTCCCCCTGCATCTGTATGGTAAACGCGCCACCGCGGGAGGAAGAAGACGTCCAGGCGAACCGCTCTGTCCGTCGGAATCTCGTCTCCGTCCACCGTATGACAACGCACGCGCCACCTGAACAGGACGTGGGGCGTGAATCAGGTAGGCGCGTGTTACACACGCACTGACAATAAACGGGAAAATAATTAAAAAATGTGGTCAATTACCGGACAGCCCCTGGACCGAAATAAAGGTTTTTGTCTTATTCGGGGCCAGCACCGTAATTAGCCATTTTAAATATATTTAAAAAAAAAACTGCGGCGGACTGGACCGGACCGGACCGGTCCGTACGCGTGCAATTACAGGCGTAACCCTTACCCCCAGCGCTTTTTACCCTCGGACCGAGCGTGATTTTGTCTTATTAACGGGGATAAAATCGTCTGTGCACTGTTCATTAAAGAAAAAAAAAAAGGCAGACAAACAGCCGCGACGCACGGCCGAGAAATGGCCAGTCCACAGTGACAATGGGTGTAGAGCTACAGTTGCGACCCCGAGCTGTTTTAGCTCTTTTGTTAATGAGCCTTGTTTAGATATTTATATGGATTTTTTCCTTCAAATTTTATTTTAGACACACAAGCCCATAATCAAATTAAAAAAAAAATTATTTACACAAATAAATATTACCCGTCAAAACTCTTAAACCCCACATCAAAATTACACATTGCATTTTCCCAAGTCGTACAGAGACATGCAATAACCCGAATCACAACTTCAAGGAGTAAAACCACATCACGTGTTCTATGCATTTTTTGTCCCTTAATGTTTTTTAAAATGCATTTTTTTCCTTTTATTATTGATGGATTATTATTTTATTTAACTTAAAACTAAAATAAAAAATATATAATTTCATATATTGTTATCAATGACCTCTCCCAATTTCACGTGCTTGTCATTTTTTTCCTTTTAAAAAAATGTTTCATGTAAGACATTGGCAAACACTTTATTACCTTATAAATATATCTAAATGAAAACTGATATACGGGACAAAAACATTGCTTTTGTTGATGTGCATGACTTGTATCGCAGGTTAGTTGTTTCACTTGAATTTGCGTGGTATTTTTTTTAATTGAGTATTGTTTTTTTTTCTAGTTTTGTCCTTGAATATTAAATTAATTGGAGATTTAGTTTTTCATACTTTTTTATTAAATTAATCAAGATTTAAATTAAAATATTTGTTGTTGTTGTTGTCTTATATTTAAATTAATCAGGATTTAACTTAACTCTGTTATTGAATTTCTATTTTTTCTTTAAAAATATAGTTATCTCTTTAAAAAAAATTTAGATTTAAAGTTTTTTTTTATCCGGCCTGCAGCATTATGCCCCAACAATCTAGTTTTGCCCTATAAGATCCGGCATTAAATTTTATTTCTTACATTATTGTTTAGTCACTTTATATTCATTAAGCATAGCTGGGATTTTTTTATACTAAAAATAAATAATTATTTATAATTATATTAAGAATAATATTAATTTATTCTTTTTTTTTTCTATATTAGTTTATTCTATTTATTTATTTTTCTATTACAGACCCTACACTCGACAGTGCTATATGCCTATTTCATAATTCAGTTATTGATTATAGTTGTACTCTTCAAGGTTTGATTTGTCTGAGTGGATTTGTAGTTTTTTTATTGATGGTACTTTTAGTCCAATGAACCTGATCATAAATCTGAAAAGTTAATATGGATTTATATTTTTTTTTTAGTTTTTATTTTATTAAATTATTTGATATTGATTTTTAAAATAAAATAAAATAATAGCTTTGTGATTTTTGTAAGCTAACTTAGATCAACTTGTCCCTTGTTACTTACATGTTCATTATATTCACTTGGATTAAGTCAAATTGTTTTTTTTTATTCCAAATTATTTTGACATTTTTTTTTTATTTTTTTTTGCTTTGTTTACTATCATTTATTATTTTATTATTTTTTAATTAAAATAGAACCAACTTGTTAGTTCTGACAAGACTTGTAACTCAAGTCATTTGTTTTTCTTCTTCTTTTAAAACGATTTTCTTGTTTGTTTAAAATTACTTTATGTGTTAATTTGTATCCTCTATGATTTTTATTTTTCTTATTTAGTCTTTTTTATAGTTTTTTTTTTTACAAAAAAGTTGTTCTGTATGTATTAAATTTTTGAAGGTATTATTTCCATGATTTATATAAATAAAGTTTATTTTTAAAATTAAAAAATATTATTTTTAGATAATATTTCTAATATTTATAACCTTGCATAGTATTGTTTCCCCTCTTTTTTTATTTAGTTAGTTTCGTGTGTTTGTTTATATATATTATTATTTGATCATATAAAAACTCATTTTAATTAAAAAATTGGTACACTCAACCGAGCAAAAATCTCATGTTCCGGGATTAAATATATTGATCTTTATTTTTTTCTAGTTTCTAGTTTCTAGTTTTGTTATCGTTAATTATTTTTATTTACACAAATGGTTATTATTTTATTTAATTAGATATTTGTATAAACTTTTCAATTCGCACTTAGATTTTTTTAAAATTAGACTATATATCTCCTTTACTGTTATAAATACATCTGATAACGTGAGGTTTACAGCGAGACTTGAATTCGAATGCAATTAGTATAGTTAGAGGGTCCCGTCCGCGTGAAGAATTCGTTGCCAATCTCAAGACTGATTAGCCATATTTGAAGTTTAAAGCAAATAATTTAATTTAGCATTCCCTCTGCCGTGTGCTCAGCTCAAACTCACGGATGTTTACCGTTAGAAACCCGTTAAAGATCTGTGAAGTGAATGATAATGATGATGATGATGATGAGTTTTACAGTGTTGTTATCATGATCCTGGATCCGCAGTGAAATAATCGAGAGCATGAAAACAGTGGCAATGGATATAAGGATTTTGGAGAGCATTTATGGATAAGGGCTGGCCATTTGGAGAGATAGCAATGGCAAGGGTTTGTCGAGACTAGGATGATTATTCATGGCCACACGTGGCAGATGTCGTGGATGGATAAGAAGATTAATCCGTATGAGCTGAGACACGTTGGATAAGGTTGTATTTTACTTTGAAAAGGAGAGATATTCTGGGTCCCTCCCACCTCCGTCAGCCACAGCATCCGCCGCTGTTTTCTAGAGCGCGGCACACTGTCCCCACTCCCCACCGTGGAAATGCTTCGTGGGCCCCCGAGTCTTTCGAGAGATGGAGTAGAAAAATATCCGCGAACCAGTTCTCACTTCAGATATAGCTAGAATATAAGCATCGATCGTAGCCGTCAAACACTGCATTATCATCGGTGTCCATGGACTTGCACATGCACGCAGCATATTCGACTCTGTGCAAGCTGGGGGGAGGTGGATTTTTCTATCCCTGCGCTGGCTTTTAGGCTACTTATTCCATTTTAGGGTTTCTTTTTTGGGCCATCCATTTTTTATTATTATTTTTCCTGTGATCGCGCTGTATAATTTATCCATCTTTGATGATTGTACTGTTTGTTCAGGACAAACTGCATGTGCACGGCACCGTTTCTTTCTTCTTCTTCTTTTTTTATTGATCATGTTCCTTCAATTAATATATAAATGATCATAAAACCTTGATTCTTTATCATTTTCAATGAAAAGGCCATGTAGCTCTGAACTAAATTACGGGCTTCGATGCTTTGATCCATATATATCTAGCCTGGATAGTTGATAATTACGATATTGTTTATTTATTAAATTATTTTTTATTTAATAATATATTAAAATAATATTTTAATATTAATATATAAAAATAATCTATAAACATTAAAAAAATAATTTTAAAAAATGTAGTGTCAAATTCGTACGATAGCATGAAAGCTAAGCTATCAAAGGAGATTGCTGTGGTCCACTTGAATAAGAAAGCCAAACGAAACAAGTGGATAACTTCAAAGTTTAATCTTCGCTCAAAAACGAAGAGCAGTCAACCAAACCTAATCTTACAATTTTCTAAATTGAAACCAACCCAAAATCTTTAAAAGAAAAGGCAATTCACGTATGGATTGTAATAATAAAACTACATTATTGACCTTGAAAAAACAACTCATTATAACTCGCCTGTATGTCTATATTCGTATTTTAATAGGGTTTATTTTGTCATTATTCAATTGTTGAGGAGCACCCTGTCATTTCATAAGCTTTTTGTACTTAACTATGTCTGCGGGCATGACTGAGTTTTTGCTTCTTCTTTTTAAAATGATGAAATGACTCTAACACCCTTCAAAAGGAAATCTTATCATATTTGTAGGGATAATTCATCATTTCATGATGGTTTTCTAACAATAGATGTTTGATCCCCAGGATGATATTGTCTTATAACACGTAAAAAATCAAAAGGTTGCTAATATGCGAAGAACATGCATTAAATATATCTACATGTTCTTTTCTTTTTGGGTTGGCGTTTGGACGATGACGATGATGATGTTAGGCATGACTGAGTTTTTGTTTCTTCTTTTTTAAATGATGAAATGACTATAACACCCTTCAAAAGGAAATCTTATCATATTTGTAGGGATAATTCATCATTTCATGATGGTTTTCTAACAATAGATGTTTGATCCCCAGGATGATATTGTCTTATAACACGTAAAAAATCAAAAGGTTGCTAATATGCGAAGAACATGCATTGAATATATCTACATGTTCTTTTCTTTTTGGGTTGGCGTTTGGACGACGACGACGACGATATTAGGCATGGATGAGTTTTTGCTTCTTCCTTTTAAAATGATGAAATGACTATAACACCCTTCAAAAGGAAATCTTATCATTTTTGTAGGGATAATTCATCATTTCATGATGGTTTTCTAACAATAGATGTTTGATCCCCAGGATGATATCGTCTTATAACACGTAAAAAATCAAAAGGTTGCTAATATGCGAAGAACATGCCTGAATATATCTACATGTTCTTTTCTTTTTGGGTTGGCGTTTGGACGACGACGACGACGATGTTAGGCATGGCTGAGTTTTTGCTTCTTCTTTTTTAAATGATGAAATGACTCTAACACCCTTCAAAAGGAAATCTTATCATTTTTGTAGGGATAATTCATCATTTCATGATGGTTTTCTAACAATAGATGTTTGATCCCCAGGGTGATATCGTCTTATAACACGTTAAAAATCAAAAGGTTGCTAATATGCGAAGAACATGCATTGAATATATCTACATGTTCTTTTCTTTTTGGGTTGGCGTTTGGACGATGACGACGACGATGTTAGGCATGGGTGAGTTTTTGCTTCTTCTTTTTAAAATGATGAAATGACTCTAACACCCTTCAAAAGGAAATCTTATCATATTTGTAGGGATAATTCATCATTTCATGATGGTTTTCTAACAATAGATGTTTGATCCCCAGGCTGATATTGTCTTATAACACGTAAAAAATCAAAAGGTTGCTAATATGCGAAGAACATGCATTGAATATATCTACATGTTCTTTTCTTTTTGGGTTGGCGTTTGGACGACGACGACGACGATATTAGGCATGGCTGAGTTTTTGCTTCTTCTTTTTAAAATGATGAAATGACTATAACACCCTTCAAAAGGAAATCTTATCATTTTTGTAGGGATAATTCATCATTTCATGATGTTTTTCTAACAATAGATGTTTGATCCCCAGGATGATATCGTCTTATAACACGTAAAAAATCAAAAGGTTGCTAATATGCGAAGAACATGCCTGAATATATCTACATGTTCTTTTCTTTTTGGGTTGGCGTTTGGACGACGACGACGACGATGTTAGGCATGGCTGAGTTTTTGCTTCTTCTTTTTAAAATGATGAAATGACTCTAACACCCTTCAAAAGGAAATCTTATCATTTTTGTAGGGATAATTCATCATTTCATGATGGTTTTCTAACAATAGATGTTTGATCCCCAGGGTGATATCGTCTTATAACACGTAAAAAATCAAAAGGTTGCTAATATGCGAAGAACATGCATTGAATATATCTACATGTTCTTTTCTTTTTGGGTTGGCGTTTGGACGATGTTGACGACGATGTTAGGCATGGCTGAGTTTTTGCTTCTTCTTTTTAAAATGATGAAATGACTCTAACACCCTTCAAAAGGAAATCTTATCATTTTTGTAGGGATAATTCATCATTTCATGATGGTTTTCTAACAATAGATGTTTGATCCCCAAGGTGATACCGTCTTATAACACGTAAAAAATCAAAAGGTTGCTAATATGCGAAGAACATGCATTGAATATATCTACATGTTCTTTTCTTTTTGGGTTGGCGTTTGGACGATGTCGACGACGATGTTAGGCATGGCTGAGTTTTTGCTTCTTCTTTTTTAAATGATGAAATGACTCTAACACCCTTCAAAAGGAAATCTTATCATTTTTGTAGGGATAATTCATCATTTCATGATGGTTTTCTAACAATAGATGTTTGATCCCCAGGGTGATACCGTCTTATAACACGTAAAAAATCAAAAGGTTGCTAATATGCGAAGAACATGCATTGAATATATCTACATGTTCTTTTCTTTTTGGGTTGGCGTTTGGACGATGACGACGACGATGTTAGGCATGGCTGAGTTTTTGCTTCTTCTTTTTAAAATGATGAAATGACTCTAACACCCTTCAAAAGGAAATCTTATCATTTTTGTAGGGATAATTCATCATTTCATGATGGTTTTCTAACAATAGATGTTTGATCCCCAGGGTGATATCGTCTTATAACACGTAAAAAATCAAAAGGTTGCTAATATGCGAAGAACATGCATTGAATATATCTACATGTTCTTTTCTTTTTGGGTTGGCGTTTGGACGATGACGACGACGATGTTAGGCATGGCTGAGTTTTTGCTTCTTCTTTTTAAAATGATGAAATGACTCTAACACCCTTCAAAAGGAAATCTTATCATTTTTGTAGGGATAATTCATCATTTCATGATGGTTTTCTAACAATAGATGTTTGATCCCCAGGGTGATATCGTCTTATAACACGTAAAAAATCAAAAGGTTGCTAATATGCGAAGAACATGCATTGAATATATCTACATGTTCTTTTCTTTTTGGGTTGGCGTTTGGACGATGACGACGACGATGTTAGGCATGGCTGAGTTTTTGCTTCTTCTTTTTTAAAATGATGAAATGACTCTAACACCCTTCAAAAGGAAATCTTATCATTTTTGTAGGGATAATTCATCATTTCATGATGGTTTTCTAACAATAGATGTTTGATCCCCAGGGTGATATCGTCTTATAACACGTAAAAAATCAAAAGGTTGCTAATATGCGAAGAACATGCATTGAATATATCTACATGTTCTTTTCTTTTTGGGTTGGCGTTTGGACGATGACGACGACGATGTTAGGCATGGCTGAGTTTTTGCTTCTTCTTTTTAAAATGATGAAATGACTATAACACCCTTCAAAAGGAAATCTTATCATTTTTGTAGGGATAATTCATCATTTCATGATGGTTTTCTAACAATAGATGTTTGATCCCCAGGGTGATACCGTCTTATAACACGTAAAAAATCAAAAGGTTGCTAATATGCGAAGAACATGCATTGAATATATCTACATGTTCTTTTCTTTTTGGGTTGGCGTTTGGACGATGACGACGACGATGTTAGGCATGGCTGAGTTTTTGCTTCCTCTTTTTAAAATGATGAAATGACTCTAACACCCTTCAAAAGGAAATCTTATCATTTTTGTAGGGATAATTCATCATTACATGATGGTTTTCTAACAATAGATGTTTGATCCCCAGGGTGATATCGTCTTATAACACGTAAAAAATCAAAAGGTTGCTAATATGCGAAGAACATGCATTGAATATATCTACATGTTCTTTTCTTTTTGGGTTGGCGTTTGGACGATGACGATGACGATGTTAGGCATGGCTGAGTTTTTGCTTCTTCGTTTTTAAATGATGAAATGACTCTAACACCCTTCAAAAGGAAATCTTATCATTTTTGTAGGGATAATTCATCATTTCATGATGGTTTTCTAACAATAGATGTTTGATCCCCAGGTTGATATTGTCTTATAACACGTAAAAAATCTAAAGGATGCTAATATGCGAAGAACATGCATTTAATATATCTACATGTTCTTTTCTTTTTGGGTTGGCGTTTGGACGATGACGATGACGATGTTAGGCATGGCTGAGTTTTTGCTTCTTCTTTTTTAAATGATGAAATGACTCTAACACCCTTCAAAAGGAAATCTTATCATTTTTGTAGGGATAATTCATCATTTCATGATGGTTTTCTAACAATAGATGTTTGATCCCCAGGGTGATATCGTCTTATAACACGTAAAAAATCAAAAGGTTGCTAATATGCGAAGAACATGCATTGAATATATCTACATGTTCTTTTCTTTTTGGGTTGGCGTTTGGACGATGACGATGACGATGTTAGGTTTGGTGATAGTTCATTTATCTCTATTTTATTCGTTTCTCTCTAATATACCTTGGTTTTAACACTGCTCATGTTAAAAACATAGCAACTCTTGAACTTCTTTTCTTTTCAGATTCAATCCTCGTTTTATATGGAAAAATCACTTCAAATTAGAAGGTTTTTTCAATTTATTCTCATTAAGTTTTTCATCGCTTGAATTTGGTCTCCATTGTTTTTTTTTTTAGATGACTTACATATTTTATTTGTTTCTTGCATATTCATCATCGTTCCATTTTTTTTTTTGGTTTTTGTCGATTTTTTTACAGTTTTTGATTTTATCCTTCAAATCAAGTTTATGATTTTTTTTAATAACAATAATATTTATTTTTTCTTTTTTTGTTAATTTTATCATTCAATGTTTATTTTTTAAAAAAAGAGAATTTATCCTTCAAATCTTGCGTGGTTTGTTTTTGTTTTAATATTCTGCATGACATCGAGAGGCAATTTCGCACTGTCATTGATCCATGAATCGAAAGATTTTTTATGGATTCAAAGTTTAATCATTAAACTTTAATCCTTACGATGGTGTGTCTAGAATTTAATTATTATTTTTTTCAATAAATGTTTTAACTATTTAAAATCCATTGATGAATTTCAATTATGTTATTTTGAAAATATATATATATATATTTGAATTAATAGAGGCAAGAATTGGTAGGGTTATGGAAGGTGACGGTGGACACTATAAAATGAAGATTCTAAACTCGAAGTTTCTGTTTATTATTTTTTAATGTTAACTTGATGTTTTGTTTATTTATTTAATTTCTTAATTATAATTCCTTTTATTTTAATTAAACTTTTCTTTTTTTTTTTGGTAATAATCGGGGCTAATACGTCCTTCTAAATTAAACGAGGAATAGTAGACCCAATCAGGTCATAATACAACAAAGGATAAAGCCCCGACGGTGGTTCTGCTAACACATCGGATCCCCTGTCTAACAAATCTTTAGTTAGCCCATAATTCGCCAACCAATTGGCCACACAGTTGGCCTCCCTATAAACATGAACTGTTGTAACTTCCCAATCCCTTCCTAACATACATTTAATCTGCATAATTAGATTATAATTTCTATCCACTCTCACGATATCCCCATTAGATAAGACCCACTACAACTTTAGAATCGGATTCCAAATCCACCTTTCTAAACCCTCTATCCCATGCAAGTTGAAGCCCAACATAGACCGCCCATAACTCTGCATTAACTGACGAATAAATACCAATATTCCTTGCAAATCCCCCTATCCAAGTTCTCATATGGTCTCGAATCACTCCTCCAGCACCTGCCACTCCTGGATTTCCTTTACTGCACCCATCCACGTTTAGTTTGATCCATTCTTCTTTTGGGTATTTCCACCCAACCTGTGTAACTTTTATACTGCTGCTTCCCTCATCATTACCATACCTTTGAATAAACTTAGTATCCCGAACCATTCTTTTTATAGCAAGAACAACCCCAAACCAATTACCATGATCCACGCCAAAAGTTCTGTTGCATCTCTCCTTCCATATATACCATAAAGCTATACTGAATTCCAGCGGCCAATCCCCATGATCCGTACTTCTATTCCCGGTGGACAGATTTGATACCAACCATGCATACCAACTTTGACTGAAGAAGAACTCTCTCTCCTCTACCTTTACGAACACCTCCCAAATTTTGCGAGCTTTAGGGCAGTCACGCAAAGCATGGGTTAATGTTTCCACTTTAGTACCACAATGACAGCAACATCTATTAGCTGTTAAATGTCTTCGCCATCTCAAATCATTGGTCATAATAAAATTATAGGCTACCGTCCAAATAAACACTTTGATACGCTCCATGCCTTACCACTTCCTAATCAACCTCCAAATAGGGTCTTAAGCCATAACCCCCTTTTCCTCTAGAACCATATAAGCAGTTCATACTGTGAGCCTTCCATTTGAAGAATGATCCCAAACCACCGTGTCTGCTAACCCATCTTGTGTAGGTGGAGTATATCCAACAATGCTCATCATAATTTGCATAGGAATTAAATGGGCAAACACATCCCATTTCCAATTGCCCCTAGAGTCCACCATATCAGCCACCGTATAATCCAGAGTCTCTACCTGCACCTCCCGCTCTAAATGATTAATGATAGGCCCTTATCTCTCCAACCAACTATCTCTCCAAAATAAAATTCGTCTGCCATTCCCGACATTCCAGGTGGCATTCTGGTTCACCGTGTCCCATTCTTTACAAATGGCTTTCCACTACACTGAGTCTGACGATATTGCCACCGGATTACCTTCCCTCCTCATAGGGCTCATATACTTGTCCTTTAGAACTTTTACCCATAGATGATTCTCCTTCATCATTTCCCAAGCCAATTTCATTATAAAAGCTCTATTCATTGACTTCATTTTTTTTAACCCCATCCCACCTTCTTCCTTCGGCTGACATATCTTGTTCCAGTTGACAAGATGAATTTTATCTCTACCTTCTTGTTGTCCCCATATGAATCTCCTGCATATTTTCTCTATCTCATAGCAAGTATGCTTGGGGATAACAACAGCTTGCATCGGGTACAAAGGGATCGTAGATAGCACAGATTTGCACAGAGTTATCTTACATGCCAGAGACAGATTACTAGCTTTCCAGCCTGCTAACTTCTTCTACATATTCTCTATTAAGTAACTATATGTATTCTTAGTTATTTTTTGATGAAGTAATGGCACCCCTAGGTACTTTCCCATATCTTTAGTGACTTGAAATCCACTTCTCCTGCTAATAGCATCGGCCAAAGAGGTTGACACATTCTTTGAGAAAAATATTTTTGTCTTTGCAGTACTAACCCTCTGTCCCGAAGCTGCACAAAACATATCAAGGCATTGAGTAACTCTCTCCAGCTGATCCATACTTGCCTCTGTAAACAACAACATGTCATCTGCAAAGCATAAGTGAGAAATCTTCAACCCATTCCTTCTTACCTGTAAAAGGCTTCCAACTATTATCCTCCAACTGTCTATTTATTAGCTGAAATAGTTTTTTTAAACACAAATTAAATACATATGGGGATAATGGGTCTCTGTGCCTTATACCTCTGCTAGGACTAAATTTCCGAGTTGCACTACCATTCCACAGGACACTAAGTGTTTGTGTTTCTATACATTACATGATGACTCTTATTAGATCACTAGGAAACCTAGCATCAATGAGAGTCTCTCTAATAAACTTCCAGCTGAACCTATCATAGGCTCTTATTTTAATTAAACTTAATTATATGAAGAAAAAAATCACATTTATTAGGAAGATAAAACTTTGCTAGCTTCCATCGATAAAAGAGATTTCTTAGCAAGCTCAATTTTAATTTCTTCTTTATGAAATTAAAAAATCCACCCCTTAATTCTAGATACCTTTCGAGTATTTATATTCACTTCATTTTGTCATGTTATATATACTAGATGTGTAATATCATTTTTTTTTTTTATTATGGTACTGATTTTTTTCTTAAAAATATATTAAAATAATAATATTATTATTTTTTGAAAAAAATATTTTTTTATATTAGGAAATCAAAACAATTTGCAGACATAAAATATAACCACTTCAAAAAACACAAAAAAAAACATTATCTTAATTATATCTAATCAAAAATAATATTTTTTATAATTTTAAAAAAATTATTTTTAATATTTACACATTGAAACAATTTGAAAACATAAAAAATATATATATTTTAAAAAACAAATACTTTTAAAACACAAAAATAAACAATAACTTAATGAGAATTTTTAGTATGTGAGCAAAACCCTTTTATTCAGTCTTTGCGGTTTGTGCAAATATCAAGCTTATGGTTCTTGTATGAAGGTATGCTCTCTCGTTGTATATGGCTGGCACCTGGGCAAGAGAAAACCGTATTTATTAATTTCTTCACAAGTCCCTCTCCCTCTCTACAATTTCTTTTATTTATTTATTTATTTTAACGGAATCATTAGGCCCAAAATCTAGCCAGTCCAAAGCTAGAAGACTACTGGGCCTCTATTCTTGATACTTTAATCTATAACTACCTCTGCGGTTTTTTTATATTAATTATATCACACTTAAAATAGATATTTATTTATAAAGAAATGATTCAAATTATAAAGAATATATATATATTTTAATCAAAAAAAAATTATCCTTTATTTTATTTTTATAATAATTTATTTTTTATGAATATATTTTAGTAACCATAAAACTAAGTTTTGAGTATTTTATTTTACCCTTTTCACTTTGAATGTCTTAAATGACAAATTTGATTATTATGTTATAGAGAGACTTGAGCTTGGGTTTGGTAACGTTACTAAAAAAATTACATTTCTCTATAGATTTTTTTTATAAAAGAAATACATGTTTTATTTCTTAATTGATAATTAAATGGCAGTCCAAAGAATAAAGATTTTTTAACTATATATTGTGCAATCTTCATTAAAGAAAACTTTATTTATTTTTTTCAAACTTAAAAAAAATTCTAAGAAATAACACTAAGTATCACAAATTAGTCTGTGACACAAAAATTATTAACATAAAATTTGTAAATTCAATCCAAAGAAGATAACATACAATCTGTATATTTTAATGATCATATTGAATGTATTTTTTAATTATCTTAGCACATTTTCAATTAAATGTATTTTGCATGTTTTTGTGTTTGCTTTTCATATGATCTTCGGTTCAAAACCTCCATTTTTTTTCGCCAACTTATTTCAATGACAGCAAGTTTCAAAGCGAGGCACGCCGAGTTTCAAAGCGCAGGAAACTCAATACGGCAAGAGCAATTAACGTAATTAATTTTTATATAAATGGCAGCAAGAAACTCGATTAATGACCACCAGCGAGCAATTAACGTAGCATCTTAGAGATTGAGAAATTAAGATTAAGATTAATTAATGATATAGATTATGCATGGAGATATAGCAGTGTTCGTGTGTGTGTGTAGAGCTCAAGAGAAATTAATAAATAAACAAAACACGAAATTAAAATAGATTATGCAAGGAGGTTTTTCCAATTTTAATATTTTTGAACACTCTTTCAAACCATGTAAAAATTGTTGACAATTAAATACTAAAGCTACCTTTAAAATATAAATAAATAAATTTAATTTAAATAGACATAATTTGTTTTTTAAAAGACACAATTTTCCATGCTAGCATTTTTAGAGAAAATAAATTTATGCACACAAAATTCAATGAATCGAGAAAAAAGATTGCATGTGGGGGTTGAAGAAGCTGAAGCATGGCTTGACCTTGAGCCATTAGGCCTATATTCACAGTAATAATTTTTAAAAATAAAAAAAATATTAATTTAAAATTTTTTAGAGTAAAAACTACTTTAAAAAACAATATACAAACCAAACACTCCAAAACAGTCCATTAAGCGGTATAATGGTGGTGCTTGGAAGGAAGAGATGGTTTGTCAAGTGGTTTGACTGAATTCAAATCACTGTGGAGACTTTTGATGACGTGGCTAGGTTTGTAGTGTGTGTGTACATGATCATATGGTACAGCACATTACACCGTAATAAGCCTCGTGTGAGGCGACTTTAGTAGCCACGTGAATGAGTTTGTGAAGTCGGTAAAAAATCCTTATAATATACCGGCTGCGTAGCCGATCAAGATTAGTGCTCATATTTTATACACCTAGCAGCAGGATTCTGTTAAGGATAGGACGTTCTTTCTTTCTTTTTATTATTATTATTTTGAAAATGTTTTTGAAAAAACTTAAAACTTTTTATTTATTATTATTATTTATTTATATTAAAAATAATTTTTTTAAAAATATAAAATATATTATTTTGATGTATTTTTAAATAAAAAATATTATACTCCAAGACAACCGAATAAATATACATGTATTGCTCTTGTAAAGTAGCAGCAATTAGAAAGATAAAGCAGCAGCTTTTTCTTCCTGTGTGCTGACGTCGAGGGGTGAGAATCCGGGGCGTTGGGTTCTGGTGATTGGAATCATATTTACCACTCGCGGTCCGAGGTGTGACTCAATTCAAAATTAATTTGTCATTATATTTTAAAAAATTTAATTTTTTATATTTATATTTTTTTTAGTAATATTAGATTATTTTTATGTATTGATGTCGAAAATAATATTTTTTTTTAAAAAAAAAATAATTTTAATATATTTTTAAACGAAAAATAGTTTTAGGGCCTGTTTGGGAGAGCTGTTGCGGTAGCTTTTTAAAGTGCTTTTCGTGCCGAAATACATCAAAATGATGTTTTTTTATTTTTTAAAAATCATTTTTGACATCAGCACATCAAAATAATCTAAAAACACCAAAACATATTTATCTAAAATGAAAAAAAAAAGTTTGAATTTCTGCGGTGCGGCTGGTGAAAAGCGGAAACAAACAGCTTCTTAAAAATAACTTTAATGATACTCTTATACAAATACTAAGATAGGATTTAGTAAATTTATTTTAATGAAGTTATGATGTTTTGGAGAAAAATAAAATAATAAAATCCTATAATGATCCAACTATATTTATATTTTAAGTTTTAGTCTCTTGATTTTTTTTTCTTTCTAATTTGATATTTTGACATGGCGAAAAATTAGCTTTGGAGGTTGTTTTTCCTACCTACAAATAGATATGTTGATGTACTGTAAATTTATTCAGTTCCTTGGTTGATGCTTGATTTTTTTAAAATATAAAATTTAATTTTACTGTTTTAAAGCATTAAAAGTCTTAAGGACTAGATTGGAGGCTTTAGAGAATACTGAGCCCCTTTAATTTTGTTCTATTAGGGACTGCAATGCTTGGGCATGGCAAATATTTATGTTTTTTTTTTTTTTTTTCATATTTGCTCTGCTTTTTTAATTTGATACTTCCATTTTTTTTAGATGAATTCATAGTTTATTTCACCCCTCGATACATAGGTCTCACAATGTTGAGGCAAAGCTTTAGCGATGATTAATGCTTGGTTTGTTGAAATATATTTAAAAATTGTTGATTTAAAACTATTAGGGTTCTTGAGAATAAGATGTTGGAACATGCATGGGGTTGAAATTAACATGCCATGTAAGAATGGCTGGTTACACTCTAGAGCGTAAGAGTAACTTCAATGCAAAATACTATTTTGAAAAACTAAATTGATAAAATAGCTTGTTAAATAGTATAAATATAATTTTTTTTATATGTGTATTCCAATATAAAAGCCATTTTAAATAGCCAAATATATTTTAATATATACCAAGCAATAATATAAAACAAAATTTACAAGAAAAAACAATGTTATAATTTTTTCATTGTTTTTTTATATTATTTAAAATGCTACCTTACAATATTATATAATTTTTAATTATAGGTTTATTAAAAATAAAATTTTAAAAATATATATCTTGTTGAAAAATCTCATGAATTCTTAAATACAAATAAATAAATAATCTTAAAAATAAATAAATAAATTATAGTTTATATAAGATTACATGTAAAAACAAATACTATTTAGAAAATAAATAATGTTTTATATATAATTGAGCAAAAAATAAAAACTAACCCAATACTAAATATTCTTTTATAATTTAAAGACTCATAAATCCATTAAAATACTTTGTATTGGTTTAAATAATATTTGATATTGTAATAATAATGGTTTTTAAAAAAAATATTTTTACCTAAAATATATATTAAAATAATATATGAAAAACGTATTTTTAAAATCATATATGAAAAAAAATTATTATTATCAAAAAATGTTATGTTTACTTGCCAACTATTTATCCTAGTCTCAAATAATATTATATAATTTTTTTAAAAATTTGGTTTTTCTATGAGAACATGTAAAAATGACATCTCAAATAACAAAAAAGTCATTTTAGTTATTAATATAGCTATTGGGTTGGAGAAGTAAAATGTTTTTGCAATAGCTAAAAATAATTTTGCCTCCTCATATAGCTTGTGGGTTAAAGATGCTATAAAAGATGCCACAATATAGCCTCCCTGGTGGCTAAAACTAGTTTTTCTTGATGGGGTGATCATAATTTCATGACTCGAATAATTGATTTTGCAAACTTATCTTGGTTTAAAATCATTTTTTTTTTCTATTTTTACACTAATTTTCTTTCCCAATTGCATCCTTCTACATTGGATCTTTTTGAAATTGGACTTTGCAATTTTTCTTGATTTTATCTTTTTTATTTGGTTATTCTGATCTTATTACTTGAATCGGTAGTTTAGAAAGTTAATTTAGATTGATTTGGGTTTTATCCTTTAACATTAGATTGTTTTAGGATTAAATTATGTAGTTTTTACTGATATAACTATTATTGAGTTATCTCATTTGTATGATCAGTCTTGACGAATCATAATCTCATAATCTGTACTGTAAAATTACCATGCATGCTTAGATTGATCTGATTGATTTTTTTTTAATTTTAGTTTTTTGTATTAAATTGGTTAGAAGTAAGCCTCGTCACTTTTTCCTTTTGATTAACACTCTTTTTTCAGAGTGTAAGAGAAATCAGAGCCCGAATAATAATAATAATAACAATAATAATAATAATAATAGCTCGAATTTCCACCTGGAAAAGCTGAGGAATTTCTACTTGACAAAATGAAAAGCAATAGCAATACGACCAATGGAGTCTCTATAAATTTGCACCAAACTTACCAGAAAAGCTATAATTTCAATATAGACGTTGACACGTCGCCCGCCTTGCCTTCCTTTAAAGCTCCTCCCCTCTCTTCACCCCCCGACTCTACCTCTCCACTGTGTCCACGCGCCCGTGTTCATATAAATATCAAATAAGTTTTTACATTTTAAATACTCAACATAAAGTTTTTTTTTAAAAATATTTTTTATTTTAAAATAAAATAACTTTGAAGACTCATAAATTCTATCTTTAAATTTGTAACATTTTCCAGCTATGTTGTATCAATTAGTTTAAACAAGAATGTAAATATACTTTTTAACACACAACAAATCTATCCAAAAATAAAAATAAAAATGCATAGATTTCTCTAAAGAAATTCTCAAATGGATGACGCTTCATGCATTTTTTTAACTTATATATATATATATATATATATATATATATATAATTTGAATGTACCTCCTGATGGTCATTTGTCTAAGTATATCGTGCTTCTTGAACTTGAGAATTAGAATACCAAATCGATATTTGTACCATAATCTATTCTTTTATTTTTGTATTATGAGAAAACTTCATCCTCTAGAAAGTGTATTTTATGAGTTCAGGTGAGTGAGTAATATTTTGATTGTCCCAAATTCTTATAGGAGATGCATGTCCTGACTCGAACCTGAGATCTGCTGTGCAGATCACAAGTTTTTTGTCATTACATCAAATCTATTAGTGACATATACTTTACATATGATACGAACACCAAAATATTTTTTAATTATTTTTTTTTAGTATTTATAGATTATTTTGATGTACCGATATCAAAAATAATTTTAAAATAATAAAAAATATTATTTTAATGTATATAAAAAACAATTTTAATAATAATATCAAACAAACACTTAATTATAATTAATTTTAAAATAATAAAATATATTTTTTTTTTTCTGAAAAAGGCCTAAGTACCGATTCTCCATCGAAATCATCAATTAGATTCCAAATTTCTCAGACGTTTCTCAGATGGGTCAGTTTGCCGAGGTTTGTGCATAAATATTTTCCTTCCATGCTTATTTTATGCAATAAAAGGTGTCATTTTAGTAAGCGTTTGACAGAAAAAAAAGGAAAAACAGACAAAAGCACCCAATGGAGCAATCATTGAAAGACTCTTGGGATGTGATTGATGAAGTTGTTTGTTTTGAAATTCAATTGATAATTTGGTAACAACATAGGACCCAATCTGGGGTTTTCTATGTTTCTTAACAAGGTTATAACATCGAGAAGTGGATGTGCATGAATTTGCGCTCCTTCGTGTGTCGTCGATTAATGTGTATCAATTCATTTGACTTTTAGGTGAGCTATTATTTTTTTTTTATAAAAAAAATTCATTATTATTATTTTTTTATAAGAGGAAAACGCAACTTCAAAATATATTTTATAGGTTTAGATGATTGAGTAAAGTTTGATTATCCGGAGCTCTTATAAAGATGTATATTTTGACATGAACTCGAGACGTGCTGTGCAAATTATAAGTCTTCTACTATTACATCACGACTCTTGAAAACAATTCATAACTAACTTTACAAGTAAACTCATAAACAATTGATTCAATTAAAATTTTATTTTTTTTATAAATAAATTTTTACAAAAGAATTTGAAAATATTATCATACTAATTTAACCTGAATAATTCTATTTAATTCATTTCTCAAGTTTTAGGTAATAAATTGATCCATGTTTAATAACTTTATCTCCAATTGACTAATTATCTTAGAAAAATAAATTGAAAAAAAAAATTATTTCTTAGTCCTTATGTACAATTAATAAAAAAATTAGTTCATTTTTTATATAATTTTTTCTATTTAAATATCTTTATCTTTGTTTTTATTATTCAAGTGTCAATTTTCAATTTTCAATTAAAAATAAAAATAAATATTTTTATTTTAAAAATAATTTTAAAACACAATATGGGAATTAACATTTCATATATGATGAATTTTCTCAATGAATCCTAAAACTCTTTTATGTAATCTTCAATCATCATTAAAAAAATAACAAAAAGTTATCGGTATTATAAGTTCTTGGAACTTGTTTGTTTATGGCTTTATGCAATCATGTCATGCTTTTTAAAAAAACTTGATTTTTTTAATTTTTAATTATTTTTTATATAATAATATTAAAAATGATTTTTTTTAAAATATTATTTTAATAACATGATAAATGATTTTGTGTCGTTATTTATCTGTATTTATCCAATGAAACTCAACATTTCTTGCATGCTTGGAGCTTTAACTCATTCAATTAATCGATTTATAGCTACTATTTTACACACACATACACACATGATGTTAATTTCCAATACATGATGATGACATTTTGAAGGAGGAATGCATCTTGTCTTCAAAGTCGTGATCATTTATTTTTTAATTTCAAATCCGATTTTTTTTTATTTTTTAATTTGTTTGAAGATTACATAAGACCGATTAATGTCATTTACTCCTTTTTATAAGCAACCAACCGTGTTAATGTGTCCGTTTGCGTATGAAGCAATTCAATCAATTAAAAACACATGATTAAGTGGCTTAGTTGTCCGAAGAAAAAAAGGGTTTTTGATATTGATTTTGAAGGACATTTGAGAACATGATATTAAGTGTTTTTACTTGAAAATTTATTAAAATAATACCTTTTAATTTATTGCTCTATTTTGTTAATTCCTTTTCAAACTGTATTGCTCAGTCAATATTTTTAATTTATTGTGCTCTTTTTTTTAATAAAAAATCCACAAACCTAATTTGTTATCCATATTAGTTTAATTATTAGTTTAATTTTTCTTTTATAATTTTTTATGAAGGAACCCATTCTTGAAAAAATGTATTTTGTGGGCTCAGGTGAGCGAGTAAAACCCAGACTGTTCTAGACTCTTACAAGAGATGCACGCCCTGACACGAACTCGAGACCTGCTGTGTAAATCGCAAATTTTCTGCCTTGTTATCACACCTCTTTAAGATTTTATCATTTTATAGCCAACTTATGTTTTTTTTTTTTTTTAAATGGGTCCTTCCGTAAGAACTATCACAATTTTTCTTGTGAGAAAAATGCCAAATCCTCTTCAAAACAGCATCTTTGTACTGCATAAAATAACAGAAAACATTGACAAACCCAGATAGAAGGTCTCAGTTGAAAAGCATTAGATACTTTAGAAATCGAATTGATGGATGAGCTTGAGACTGGTTCAAGATTTCTCTCTCGTTTTTTCTTTCTTTTTGAGAATGCTTTTTATATATATATATATATGAAAAGAAAAGATAAGCAGAGAAGTAAAAAGCTTGAGAAAAGACCGATCAACCTTCAACAAACACTTTATAGGCTTAATGGCAGTTCCTGAATTCTTTACACTTTGTATAAGCAACAGAAAATAAATAAAATATCTTAATGAAGTGTTCAAAAGACACCGAAAGGGAAAGATGAAAAAAAGAAGAAAAAAGAAACTTAAATAAAAAAGAGTGGGCAACACGCACCAAAACAGCGTGTGCATAAAGTTGAAACCCAAAGAAAGACTTCCTTTAAGTACACTTCCCCTCGTTCTCCACTGCTACTTCCATAATAGCAACCACTCTCGCACCTCTCTCTCTCTCTCTCCATAAACGAAAAGAAAGAGAGCAAATGAGTCGTCTTGCACCGTTATCAGAGGAACCCATAAACGAAGATGAAGAATACAACGCGAACTGTTCAAAGAAGAAGGGTTACTCATGGAAAAACTGGCTCAAGACCCATTTCTATCTTGTTTTCAGCAAAAAATCTGACCTTAAAGTTCTTCTAAGTGTTCTTGGCTGCCCTCTCTTTCCTGTCTCCATCCATTCTAAATTACCCATCAATGAGGTATGTTGTTGTGTACTGCGCATATGAATGTATGTGTTTTTAGATCTTTTTTCATGCAGACAAGGAAATAAAAGTTAGCTCATTTTGCTCTACTGGTGCACTTTTTTCAAAGAACATGCTGTAAAACTTGCCTTTCCTAGATTTGTTTTACTTTTGTCAAATTGTTTTTAGGTTTTTTTTTGCTCTGTTCTTGCTGCTTAGGAAGCCAAGGTGACCGAAGTAAGTAACCAATCTGTGGTAACTTTCTGAGTTAGGGTGATCGGTGCCTCACTGGCTCTCCACTGAGATGCCTCAAAGCCCCCCCTAAGAACTGGGCCAATGAAAGAATATATAAAAAGAAAAAAAGAAAAAAAAAACCTGTGGCCCTATATTTGAAAATAATAATAAAAAAGGACACCAGGCCCAACATTTTGTGGGTCAAGTAATGAATATAGTTATCAAGTACATGTGGAAAAGTATGAAGCGAAAGGGTTAAGGATTAAGATTGTTACTTCTACTGGGTCGACTTATCACTGTGAAAATTAATGGTTGAAATGAGAGTCTAAATCTTTTTCAATCAAACTTGAGGAAATGTTAACTAGTTAATTAAAAGATGGTCTGAAGGAGAGCGGTGGCGTAATTTTGTGTTTAATTGACAGGTATGCTCCTCAGCTCAGTACATTATACAGCACTTCAGTGCAGCAACCGGTTGCAGAAAATTACAGGGAGAAGTGAAAAACATTTTTGCCACAGGGAAGGTCACAATGGCCATGGTTGATGAGCTTGGCGGCTCAGCTATGACCGGAGCCGCTACAGTTGCACGGAAGGGGTGTTTTGTTATGTGGCAAATGGCGCCTAACAAGTGGCTAATTGAGCTAGTTGTTGATGGTCATAAAGTTGTTGCTGGTAGTGATGGCAATGTGGCTTGGCGTCACACTCCTTGGCTTGCCTCTCATGCAGCTAAAGGTGGAGTTCGGCCTCTACGCCGAGCTCTCCAGGCAAGTGGTACTGATTAATTAATTAATTAATTAATTAAGAGCTATACAATTATGCCAATTGGGTTTTAATTACTTCATGTTCTGGTTGTTGCAGTTAATTAATTTTTGCTTTGCATGTGCAACTGCTAGTAATAAATAGGAGTGATAACTATGAATGCACTTTTTTTCTTATTCAATTAATAATAATGAGTGAGATAACTTTTTATCTTGGCTAGTGTGTTTGTCAGTTTAATAGGTATTTTTGAAAAAAAATGAAATTTTTTATTTTTATTTTTTATTTTAAGTTAATTTTTTTTTGATATTTTTATATTATTTTCATGTGTTAATATCAAAAATAATTTTTAAAAATAAAAAATATATTATTTTAATGCTTTAGAAAACAACTTCAACAAGAATACTAAAGAGGCAAATAGAAAGAGCAGGTGTGGCCCTGAAATCATCACCTCTCTTTATATATATTTAGGAAGATCAGTTGGCCATATTATCTTACTCTATATAGAAAGAATTGATGCTTTAAGCATTGACACAACGCCATTAATCATTAGGGTTAATTTTCGAGTAAAATAGTAAAAAAAGAGAAAGAAAGATCCATTAGGAAGTCATTAGATTCAAGTCTAATGGCCATCAACGTTGTGTTGATGTTTATGACATTGACGTTAAATATGGATATGCTGACGAATCCAAAATATAAAAAATTAAGATGAAAAAGAGTTGGGGTGGTGATTTTTCAATAACTAAATCTGTGGTTGACAAATGTTCTTCCACTCAACAGTCCCTTCTCAGTAGAATCAGAATAAATAGTTAAGATGAAGAAGAGTAAACCGACATGAGATTTATTTTTGCTCGATCATGTGGGTGCTATCTGAGATTACGTACCTGCTCATGCGCTACACATATGCGACCAGGTCTCCTCTGTGCAGTTTCATACCTAATTTTACCTGCAAACACCCCCAAGATACCGGATCTTGGTTCCCCTCTGATAAATAATGGAGTCAGTTGAATCATGTTTTGTCAGAAAAGAAACCAATGCTAGCTATTTAATGGAGGTAGACGGTGGTGGTTTTTGACAGTGATGCTGTAGCTGCTGCCATTAAAAGCTCCTCTGCATGTGATCATTTGGGACCATCATGGAAACATTAAAAATCACCCCTCATTTTTCTGGGATTGAAAAAGAGACGTGTTTCATGCTCTAATTTTAACGTTGTTATAAAGGTTAGGGCTGTCTTCATAATTCTTCCTCGTAGCTCTTTGTGACATCATTTTGCATGAGGTTTGAGGGTAACTTGAGTAGATTATTGAATGGGTGAAACTGGTTTGATCAGTTCATGAGATTCATATTATTGCCTGTTACCATTTTGAAAATATTCTTGGCTTTCAATTCTGTGGAGTAAAAATGAAAGCGGTACTTGCAGAGGTAATTAAAACACTCTACTAACAGATGGAGTACCATAAAATATCAAGTTGTTAACGTTCAAGATGGAATCATTTACGCAGGGACTAGATCCCATGGCAATATCAGCTGTGTTCTCTCCAGCACAGTACATCGGAGAAAAGTGCATCTCAGGCACGGATTGTTTCGTACTGAAATTGTCAGCCGATCAAGCAGACCTAGCTGATCGAAGCGACAGCACGGCAGAGATGATCAAGCACGTAATATTTGGCTACTTCAGCCAAAGAAGTGGCCTGCTGGTGTATCTAGAGGACTCGTACTTGACCAGAATCCAGTCTCCAGGAACCTACCCCACGTACTGGGAAACCACGATGGCGACAAAAATCGAAGACTATCGGCTCGTGGAGGGTGTGATGATCGCCCATGGTGGCCAATCAAGCGCGATGATCACAAGGTTTGGAGACAACTTGAAGTCTGGTCTTTCGATCACACGAATGGAGGAGACATGGACACTCGATGATCTGGCATTTAATGTTCCAGGACTCTCCATGGACTGCTTCATCCCTCCCAGAGAAGTGCAAAATCACTATCCAGAGGAGAATCTTGATTGGAGATCACCGCTGCATCGATGAACATCTTCTGGGACACGACAGAGCGAAATACTTGTGCAAGTGTGCTTTATATTTGACTTTGACTAGTGTAGTAGAGATGATCTTTAATTTGTGTGAATATACATACTGTGTAACAAACATGTTTCAAGCTCCTTTCGTTTCCTTAAAGGAGACTTCTGCATCCAGGTCTACTGGTAATGATTATTTTTGTCGTGCAGACTCTTAAGTCACCAAAATTGTATACATATTTGCTCGATGGAGAGCCCTCGATCCTTGGAGTTGTAATTGAGCTTCCTTAATCAATGGATTCTAACACTATTTTCTTTCTAGCTGTGCTAAAAAAAAGAGGTTTCTATAAGATGATATATGCTATACTGAAAAAAAAAGTAATGTCGATATATATATATATATATATATATAAAGATGTTATAAATATGAATTCTATAATCTTATTTCTCACCCTTTTTTTTTCTGGGGAGGGAGGAACTAGAAACACGAAAATGTCACTATTTAGGGGCAATTTGGGATTGTCTTCCAAATGGTATTTCTAAAATAAAAATTAACTTCAATTCTTTTTTATATAAAAAACATTCTTTTAATATTATTTATTTTAAAACAAACATTTTAGAAAGTAACAGTGAAGATACTCACTCCTAAACACCCCGTTAGTCCCATGCCATGCCATGTTTGTGTATAGAAGACAAGAAGAGAGATGGATAACATAGGATAGAAGTCCCATTGAACCACAATGTCCCGTTTAGTCCGTTATAGCCGTTACCTTTCCCGCTTCAAAACCCCAATTTTCCCAAGATGCCAACATTCCACACTCCCCTTCTCCACCACCACAGTAGATTACAACAAGCCTTCCCGACCCGATCCGCCTCCGATTCGAGTCGCGCTCACTGAGTCAGCGGGACGAGGCGTGTTTGCCACTAGGAAAATCGGTGCTGGAGATCTCATACACACTGCAAAACCCATTTTGGCTCATCCTTCTCTCTCAGCTATTAACACTATCTGTTATTTTTGCCTCAAGAAGTTAATTTCGACCGAGTTTCATGGAAAAGGGGTTGCCTTTTGCAGTCAAGAGTGTAAAGAGAATGCTAAGGTATAATGGGACTTGCAGTTTTCGTTAAATAGGCTACCGGTATTGGCCAGACAGAAAAAATACCCATAACCTGTTTGATATTTTGATTAATAGACAAAGTTGGTTTATTGGCTTGACGTGAGAAATAACTCAAATTTGGTGCGTGATTAATGTAGACCGTATATTAGTGAATTGGGTGCGTTTTACTAGTTCGATTTGCAGATAATAAGTGTAATTTAGCTTAAGAAACTGAATTATGATTTTAAACAAAGGTGGGTCACACACACACTTTGTACTGTTGAGAAGCTGCATTCCGTTTTGGAGCTTTCTTTGCTATGATTTTTTATTGGATGTTTTCTGGCCAAGGGCTGGATTTCATAAACTAAATTTAAGTTCCTCACAACTTTTTCAGGTGTTTTATGAAGTTGAGACGAAAGCAGATTGGTTAGCTTTTGATGACTATTGTCGGTATGAAGGTTTCTCAAACCCATTTCATTTGACTTACTTGTATCTTGATGATGCCCTGATCTCATCTTGATTTCTTTAACTAATAGCATACTACAGTCTATTTTGAGATTTAGTGATTTACTCTTTGCCATTGAGAACAACAGATCATTTATTTAATCATCGCAGAGCCAGATATTCTTTAATTGTACTCGTTCCTCCTCTTAATTACTTGTGTAAAAGAATTTTATACTTGTGAGTTTTCAAGTTCCAGCTCCTTTCATTAACTCTTACCACAGTAGTTCTTTTGTTTCTGGGAATACATAAATGAAATGCAGCACTTATATTCCAAGTCTATGACTTGGAGGACATTTTTTTCTCTTGTATTCTTACTCTTTGAACCTGTCATCATGTAGGAACAAAGGTCTAAAGTATCCACTTCTTGTAAAGCGGTTGGCTTGCATGGTTATATCAGGAGCTGCATCTGCTGAAAGTCTTGACATACTTCAACCATCAAATTTATCTCATGAGATGGTTCTAGAGGTGAGGGCTTTATAGGTTGAAAAAATGCAGCACAAATAATGGCATTTTGTATGCCACATGATGTGGTTTGAGCTTGAAAAAATCACTGTTCTTGTAGCTGTGACAGAATGTTTGCCACTCCTTTTTTCTCTTCCAAAAATATATGCTTTCTCTATTCTCTTGCCTAGGTTTCATAGGGAAATTTTCGCCCACACCTTTCTGCTTTGCTGATCAATGCATGCAACAGTTGTAGTAATGAATAGAGGATTTGTTGTTAATTTGGTGGAGTGCTTTTACCCACTCATTTTTGCTTGCCTTATTTGAGAGTTTAAAATATGTTCACTTTATCAACCATATATTTTTGAATCTCTATTCTAGCCTTCTCAAATCTTTGAACAGGCAGTTTTTTTAATCATTTTCTGGTCTCTTAACTGAAAATGTTATGTTTGCTTTTGAAGTTGTTGTCTAGTACAGAACCTAAGTCCCTGCTTGTATGATTTTTATAATCGGAATATGATTTGTGGCTCTTAATAACTTGATATGTTTTGCTCTATCCTCTTTCTTGATGATATAGCTACAATTCAGTTGTGCGAAGAGTATTATAATACATGAACAATTTACAGATGGAAGAGGGCTATGGTTTGCTGAAGAGAGGTTTTTCTATGGCAAATATTTCAGACGAACAGATGGCTTGTATCCTGGATAGTTTATCATTACCTTTCAATTTAAAATGCTCTGTGATTATTGATCTTGAATGAGAATTTGTCTTTGACATTATAAGTCCTCACCAAGAAATGGTACAACAGTGTATTGGCACGAATTCGTATAAATGCATTCCGTATTGAATTGGCAGTAGGATCATATGAAGATCTTCTATCGTCAGCTTCAGCCTGTATAGAAGCTGAAGCTGCTGTTGGGAATGCTGTGTACATGCTTCCATCCTTATACAATCATGATTGTGGTAAGTTCACCCTTTCCTTGACATAATGCTATGCTATATTATAAAGGAATACTTTGTTCATTTATTATTTGATTCAGACAAATTCATGCTGTTGATAACTGGAGTTTTATTGAAGAATCAGTAGTCATAGTCAATTTGTGCTATGCAGTCTGTCTTTGGTGATTTTATCGATCAATCTTTTCTCAAATCTTGAAATTTCAGTCATTGATCGGAAAATCATATTAATCTTTAACAAGGAATTAATAATAGTAGTCTGTCCACCCTACTGAACTTACCCTAACACCTCTGCCATAGACCGTGCCTGGAATTCACCGAACTGATTTATCAAATATTTATTGCAGATCCCAATGCACACATTGTATGGATAGACAATGCAGATGCACAGTTGAAGGCCCTTTGTGATGTTGAGGAAGGTTTGTCTAATGAATTGTAGTTTTAATTTATTGTCCTTCCCCACCACTACAAGTAGTAATTTTTTAATTAGATTTCCTTCAATGTCAAATATTCTGGCTATCGGTTTCTGTTATTAGAGTTGAGAATCACTATAATTGTCTTACTTGTCATTTTTATATAATCACCACTACTCATGAAGGCTGTTAGCATAGTTAAACATTACTGGTCTGCAAAAATGGATGCTTGAGATGTAACAAGGAAGTCGAGAAATCACTTCACACCTTTTAGTTTATTTGAAGCTTGTTTTGTGCAACTATTTTTTTGTCCCTACTCCCCAAACGACTTTCGTTAGCTAGCATTGTGCTTGGTTTGAGCAGTTATACGACTGCGATTTGTGGGTTAGGGTTGCCGGTTTGTAGGAAAATCTAGCAAACTTTGTCCCGTGTACGTCAACATCAATATAGCTTCTATTGGTATCTTGCAGATGAAGAGCTCCGGATCTGCTATATAGATGTAAGCATGGATCATGATGCTCGGCAATCTTTCTTGCTTCAAGGGTTTGGCTTCAAGTGCAATTGCCTTCGGTGTTCATCAGGGGATTAGTGAAATGTGCTAAGCTTTTCCAGAGAAAGATATTGACATAATGATAATATGCTTGTTTGATCATTTTTAAGATGGTATGCAAAGGGGGATAGCATGCCTGTTATTTCTTGTCTCACCAGTGTACCCAAGAAAGAATAAAAAATAAACTTTGTTGCCCTGTTTTATTGACTAACAACTCTTTGGTTTTCTCACGGCATTCTATGTGATATTTTTCGTTAAAAAAAAAGAATGCGTCTGCCGGGAGTCGAACCCGGGTCTATTGCTTGGAAGGCAATTATCCTAACCGTTGGACTACAAACGCTGTTATTCAAATGTTTCTGAGAATTATATTAATTCTTGTGTAGCAGAATGTTTGCACAAAAAGTTATAAATGTATACTGAGAAATCAACGTTTCCTGCAAGTTGAACGTCATTTCTTTACCCTTTTGTTTTTAAATAGTTTGATCAACACGGGATTTAGAGTATAAGATATTTTTTTTAAGAAATCATAATCTAAAAATAAAATAAAATTATCAAATGAAATGTTAAAAAAAAACCCGAGTTAACCTGAGTCAATTTAATTAAACACACTAAGATCAGGAAAAAATAAAAATAAAATAAAATTAAAAAAATCATAGAAAAAAAACTGAAGTTAAATCAAGTAAAAAATGATGCAAAAAAATAAATCTAAGTCTACCTAAGTTAACTTGACTAACCCTAACTTGAGATAACCCCATAAAAAAAATAAAAGAATCACAAAACTCAATGGTCAATAATTTAATGTTAGAGTCAACATAAGTTAACTTGACTAACCCACTACCCTGGATATGATTGAGATAAGCTCACAAATAGAATAACAAAACAAATCACAAAGCTCAAGATCCAACAATTCAATATCAAAAGAAAAAATAAAAATAAATAAATCAATTTGTAAAAAATGAACTTGAATCAAACTAATATTTAAAATCAGTGACCTAAGCCATAAGGCCACAATTAACTTGTAGAAAGCAAACAAAAATAAATAATCAAGCAAAATTATCGATCATATTTTTTTTTAAACAGAACAAATATCAATCAAAACAATGAGGATCAAATATAATAAAGACTAAATAAAATAAAATAACCAGAGATTAAAATGAAATATTGAATAAATTAAGAAGATGGAAAAAATAGTAATAAAAAAACAAAGATCAAAATCAAATAAATGAAATACAATATTGAGGAACGAAATTAGAAAAAAATGATAAAAAATTGAGAACCAAATTGGATAAAAAAATCAAATGAAATATAATAATGGTGAAAAAAAATTGAAAAAAACTTTTAAAAACATAAGAATAAACACAAATAAAATTTAAAACAACAAGGCAAACAATGAAATAAATACAAACTAAAAGATATAAATTTTGGAAGGGCAAGTACGAATCTAAAAGGAGAGAGAGAGAAAACAAGGGGGAGAAGAAAAAAAGCTTGTCATCGCCACATCATTGCAAGTTGAACTGCATGTTTCACCTCATCGATTGCATCGCCATGACACTTTAAGGGACACAATGATTAGCTATTGTATCGTCATACATTGCACACACACCTCTTGAAGGGCGTATATAACGCCCATTTGCTTGGGTGTCTGCAACATGCATGAACAACTTTTTTATTATTATATATATTACTTGGTTAGAGACTCACTCACCTCTTGTGCGAACTAAGAGTAATGAGAAAACCATGGGAGAAAAGACGAAAAAAAATCTTTGTAACATGTTTTGTGTTTTTTTTCCTCAAGGGTAGTTTAGTATTTTAATTGTTTTGAAAAAAGAAAAAGACAATGAAGCCCTTGTTAGCTACACAATGTTTTTGTATTCTAAGAGTAAAATAGTAACTCCATTCTGCAACAAAAATATAAAGAGACTGATTTATGCTATTCATTTTGGAAATACTAATTGAACATCATGAAAAGACTATTTTACACTTAATTTTGCTCTTCATTGGCTGTATCACTATAGAGGACAAAAACATTATTCCACTGTAGTAATCTATGCACATTATATCATTTTTTTATATAAAATTTATTACTTGTTAGTGCCCGTTTGGTATTGCTGTGGCGCTAGAGGTTTGAGAAAAGTTGTAGTGTGAGTGTTTGGTTAATGACAATAAGCAGCAAAACTGCTTTTTTCTCAACTGAAAAATTGGTTGGACCGGCGTTGCAAGAAAAGCAGCAAAATGTTGCTTTTCTTGCGCCCGTTACTGCAGAGAAAGGAGAGAAAGGGTGAATAATATATATATACTAGCTATATTGCCCGCGCGTTGCCGCGGACATTTTTTTGTATATAATTTAACATAATTCAATAAAAAACGATAAATTTATATGATATAATTAAAAAAAATTATAGATTATGAGATAAAATGTATAAATTTTTAAGTACAGTTTGTTGCTCAAGCATAAATAACATTTTTTAGAATAAAGGTACAGCGTTATAAAAGATCACAAAAGAGCGCGAACTATATAACATGCGGATCATTGAAAAAAAGACGTATGTTGACATGAAGAACGAAGCCAAAACCTTTCTTTAAAATGTGACATTTAATTTCCCTGCTAATTAAATCAAAGACTAAAAAAAGTAGAAAAAATTTAATAAAAGAGAAAATTAAAAATTATAATAGATGATAAAACAAAAATAAAAATTATTAGCTGATTATTATCATTAAACTTGAAAATTAAAAAAATTATCTGCTCTACGCTGCGGACTCAGCAAATAATTTTTATAAGATTTGCTGGATCGATATTAAAATATAACATTTATATATGCAAATTTTAATATAATGAAATAGATTAACAGGCCCTATTATAATAATAGCAATATCGGAGTCATAACATCTAAAATTATCATTGTTATTACTATCAAAACAATAAAAATTATAAAATTATTCAGAGGGAATTTTTTTTAAGAAAATAGGAAGCAAGAAAAACAATTAAATTATTATTATTATTATTATTATTATTATTATTATTATTAATAAATTTGTGCTAATAATGAAAAGAAAAAAACCAAAGACTAAAAAAATCATAAAAACTTTACCAAAAGATAAAAATAGAAAATTAAAATAAAATAAAATATATCATTATTATTACTGTCACAACAATAAAAATTATCAAATTATTCTGATAGAAAAAAAACTGAAAAATAATAACAAAAGAGTAAGCAAGAAAAACAATTAAATTATTATTATTATTATTATTATTATTATTATTATTATTATTATTATTATTATTATTATTATTATTATTATTATTATTATTATTATTATTATTATTATTATTATTATTATTATTATTATGTTAATAATGTAAAAAATAACATAAATGGAAGACTATAAAAATCTTAAATTTTTTAACAAAAGATGAAACAAAAAAATAAAATAAAAATTATTTGGCAAGAAAAAGTCATTTGACTTGAAAATAAAAATAAAGAAACAAATAAAAAAACTAAAAGAAAGAAGAAAGGGATTAAAAAAAAACGAAATATTAATTTGGAAATCATAAAAACAAAATAAAATTTAAGAGCCAAATTTTCTCGAAAAAATATAAACTAAAAAAATAAGAAAATTAAAAAAATTAGAAATCAAGGCTAAGAGCACACTTATATATACATGGACAAAAGTTAGGATCATTTTAGAAATATAAAGAAATAAATAGATTAAAATCAAAAATTAAAAATATAAGGGCTCAAATAAAAATCAAATATCAAGGGATTAAAATCAAAAATTAAAAATATAAGGGCTTAAATAAAAATCAAATATAGAGGGATTAGAACGAAAAATCAAAAGTATAAGGGCTGAAATGAAAATAAAATATATTATCAATTTCAATCAAATGACAGAATTAGAAAAAATGAACTGCTGTACCAACTAAATTAAAGGAACCAAAAAGAAACCGAAAATCAAAAGTATAGGGACCGAATTAAAATTGCTTTATATAATTAGTTTTAATTGAATGACACAATTGAAAACAATTAAACTTTCAGTTAAAGAAATCAGGAATAAAATCGAAATCAAAACCTCAGGGACCGAAATTAACTTCTTATATACATGAGGGACCGGACCTGACATTGGGCCCGCAGGAGAGAGAAAACGTACAACCGCCACAAAACCGGCCACCGCCGTTTACCCTGACATCTAGGACGAACACGCGCCGCGACGGGAGACAGAGGACCAGGAGGCGCACCGGAATCACTGGCGACAGGGAATTTTTGACCGCCGCATGGACCCACACGCGCCGCTTCAATGGCGCGTTGGCGCTGAGGGCCGATGTCGCGTCTTGACGACGCGCTAGCCGTGCAGAGGGAATAATAATAAAATATAGGCTAATTACCATGGCGCCCCTGACCCAACCCAGATCTACCGAGAAAACCGAGTGGGAAAAGACGCCCGTGTCCCCGTTTACTGTGCAGTGTTTTGTCGTTTTTGAGGGCTTTTTTAGTCTGTGCACTGTGAACTGAAGGTGTGAAAAACCGACGGAGCCCCTTGTCCCTGTGCACTATTTTGTCGTTTTCGAGGGGTTGATTCGTGATTACACTGTGCACATTGCAGCTAATTGAAAAAAAAAAGTCAAAAACCAAAAACACCCCCATTAAATAAACACAACACGCCTGATCACGAAGCCCATTTTCATCACGACACTGCCACAATCCACAGTGAATTGTGAGAGGGTGCACAGTGCAATAGGCCACGCGGTTTAGTTGTTTTGTAATATATATATATATATATATATAAATTAGGGGCGGGCTGGGGGGAAAGGTTGGGGGTGGGGGCTGTTAACATAATATAGTTATTAAATAACAATAAATCTATATATATATATATATATATATATATAGATATAGATATAAAATATAATATATGTTTATTAATATAAAAAATATATTTTTAATATTAAAATAATCTAAAAATTAATTAAAATATAAATAATGTTTACAATATATGTTTATTAATATAAAAAATATATTTTTAATATTAAAATAATCTAAAAATTAATTAACATATGTATAATGTTTACATAATATATGTTTATTAATATAAAAAATATATTTTTAATATTAAAATAATCTAAAAATTAATTAAAATATAAATAATTTTTAACCTCAAACTCAACCACAGTTTTAACCAAACACTTCACAACTTATTTTGAACCGCAGCAAAAGTACTTTTTTTGAAACTGCTTTTTTCAAATCTCAACCACAAAAGCAAAAGCAATACCAAACAGGCCCTTAAAAGATAAACTTACTCCTCATGCAAACTAAGAAAAATAAAAGAAACATGAGAAAAAGATGAAAAAACCATGATAGCATGTTTTGTGTTTCTTTTTTCTTTAGAAGATAATTTGGTCTTTTAATAGTTTATGAAAAAAGCAAAAAGACAATGAAACCCTTGTTAGCTCAACATTATTTGTTTTTTTTTTAATATTAAAAGGGCAAATTAGTAGTTTTACTATATAATGAATATATAAAAAAATGATTTACCCAATTCATTAAGGAAAATACCAATTGAATCTCATGAAAAGACCATTTTGCTTTTAAATTTGCTCTTCAATGGTTATCACTATGAAGAACAAAAATATCATTACACTGTAGCCATGCAATATGTATTTCTTTATCGTGAATCATTGAACAACGTTAGGATTATATATATATATTGCATAAAAATCAGATTAAGATCCGACAACGTTATATTAGTTTCATCGAATAATTAGTTTTTCTACTTTAAAGACTTGAATTTCATTGTTTGATAAGGTAAAAACTCATATAAATGGTAGGTTTAATCTGAGCCAAGCACATGTTTACTACCCATCTAGACACCTTTCCTCTCTTAAAGAACTTAATTATGACCAACTGCAGCCCAAAAAACAATAATGCAAAACTAGAATTTCTAACCAAATGAGGGATATAACGAGACCTCCCGCCATCTTAGTCTTCAATGGTAGTAAATGTGAATGTGAAGGGGTGGCAAAAAGAGAGCTCTTGTAGCTAGAGACTTTCTCCTATGAAAATATATATACCCGACCCTCTTCTCCTTTTTCCTTTAATCAAACCAAGCCAAAATGTATGCCATCTTTATCTTATAGAGCTTAGTTAGTTTACTGGTTTTTATTTCTGCTCTTGTTTAGATAGATTGTAGCTAAGGTTTCAAGCCAACCATTTCCTTAACTCCGAAACATCTTTAGTTTGTCAACTTTCTTTGTCCATCTCATTCCTCTTGTTCCTTGATCAGTGAAAACGGGGTCCATGCTCCTCAATTCTTCACCCATTAGACTCATAAGAGTGTATAGTAAGTGCGACTAGTGCTTTCTGAGCTGGAGGAAGAGGAATGTGGTTGTGTATTGCCAAAGGTGGTGGAGGAAAGACAATAATGTCTAGTGAACCTCCTTCATTTTTAACAGAAAGATCAGCAGTGGTAGTGATCAGGACCATAATACAGCTGGTAGGGATTCAGGAAGCTTGGTTTTGTCTCCAAATGGAAAAGGGCAACCTGAAATTGCTCTTACGGACCTTGTGCCTTATGGTGGACCAACTAGTTCTTCTTTGGTGGAGATGCAAGATGGTATTGGGACTGTCAAATTT
Organism: Salix brachista; assembly: GCA_009078335.1. Classification (NCBI taxonomy): domain Eukaryota; kingdom Viridiplantae; phylum Streptophyta; class Magnoliopsida; order Malpighiales; family Salicaceae; genus Salix; species Salix brachista. The sequence continues at coordinate 15,670,182 of CM018577.1, read as the reverse complement.
CTTAGAGGGAAACGTTTCTTCATCAGTGGTGCAACTGGGTTTCTAGCCAAAGGTAAAGTGTTCTAATTAGATTTTATTTACCCTGAGTTTTTTTTTTCTTTAGATGACAATTAACATGTACCATATGCTAAAACTTGCAGTTCTTATTGAGAAGATTTTAAGGACCATGCCTGATGTGAGAAAGATATATCTTTTGATCAAGGCAAAAGGCAAGGAAGCTGCAATTGCGAGATTGAAAAATGAGATATGTTCCTCTTTATCATTTCCTCTCCTAACTTTTATCGACTTTTTCATCAATCGCAGATGTTTCATTTTTAAATGGTGCATGGGGATTTAATTTATGTTTTTTACTTAGATAATAAATGCAGAGCTGTTCACGTGCCTCAGAGAGGCCTATGGAAAATCCTACCAATCTTTTATGTTGAGCAAACTAGTTCCTGTGGTAGGAAATGTCTGCGAATCCAATATTGGGCTAGAAGAAGATTTAGCAAATGAAGTTGACGTGATCATTAATTCAGTAGCTAATACAAGTTTTGATGAAAGGCACGGCCTCTTCTTGCAAGTATCAACAGGTTAAGTTTTAATTTTACATGACATCTTTCAGGAGGGTCTTCTAATAACAATCCTTAATGGTTTGAATGGCTAGAGAATCTAATCCTTGTATAGACTTTGATTTTGTGTTAGGCAGGTAATATTTTGAGTTTCTAATGTCCAGAATAAGTTGGATTTTTGTTATTTTTTGGTTACAGCTTATGTCAATGGGCAAAGACAAGGAAGAATTATGGAGAAGCCACTCTGTTATGGAGATTGCATAGAATGGGAAAATTCAATAATCTAGCACAGCATTAGACATCGAAAACGAAGTGAAGCTGGCCTTGAATTCCAGGGAAATTTTTCAAGAAAATGAAGTGGCTCTAAAGATGAATGATTCGGGTTTAGAAAGGTGAATGATTCAAACTTTCCTCTTTTTTTTCTTCTACAATTTTTGAAGGAATCGATATGAACTGTATTGGTCACGATGTAGTAATTGGGAAAATGACAAGTAGAAGTATAAATTTTGACTTGAAGTATGATAGTTGACATCAAAACAGGGCAAAAATACAAAAAGATATGGGCGACAAGATACATACGTATTCACCAAGGCTATGGGGGAAATGGTGGTTGATAACACGAGAGGAGACATACCGATCCTCGTAATTCGACCTAGTGTCACTGAGAGCACATGGAAAGAGCCTTTCCCAGGATGGATGGAAGGGAATAGGTATCTCTTATTTGTTAAGGAACTATCTCATTTAAAAACTTAAATTGTTATATGAAGTTCTAGAATATGATTTATATTATTCTCTAACACACCTCTTCAAGTGAAAGCTCTTTAAGTTTGAAAATTGCATAGACTCACACTGACTTGTGCTTGATTTTTATCAAATAGAATGAGGATGGTGAGATTCAAACTCGTGAGCGCTGGATCAACAAAACTCTGATACCATGTTAAGGGAATATTTCATCTAAAAGCTTAAGCTGTTAGGTAATGTCACAAAATATGATTTATATTATTCTCTAATAAACCCTTTATCATCACACTAATTAATTTCAATGATTCAATACTATTCTGTTTAGCTAAATGCATCTTTCACCGTCTGTGTCAGGATGATGGATCCTATAGTTTTGTACTACGGAAAAGGGCAGCTCACGGGTTTTTTAGTAAACTCAAATGGAGTCCTTGATGTGGTAACTAGTAATTAATTCTCATAATCCTACATTATTACAAGGAAAGCAGTACCTCATCTTGTTAGCCAGCAACGTCCACTGACCTGGTTTTCAGAAAGATTGGTTGCTGATGTAGTTAGTAGTCTTGGTTTTGAATTAGTTTTGTCTTCTGTTTTAGGCTGTTAGTTCTCCTTCAATGAAGGAGTTTATCCTGCGTTTTTGTTATTCAAAGAGTTGTATAGCTAACTCCATTGAGTTAAATAATATTTGGCATTCCAAATCATTCTTATTATTCACACATCTATCTGTACTCGTGAAGAATTGCTTGAAATTTGTTGAAGGTCCCAGCAAATATGGTGGTTAATGCAATATGGAACGGAGTAGAAATCAGATATCAATGTCTACCAAATTGCTTCATCCGTTGTCAATCCACTTGCTTTCCAAGACCTGGCTACAATTCCTCTCCATACATGGACTCAAATGGCCGACCAATCCATGTTCCATCAATGAAACTCTTCAGCTGCATGGAAGACCTCTCTGTTCATCTATGGAGAGTTGCCATTCAGCGAAGTCAATTAGCAGAAAAGGCCTCGTCGGACAGGAAGCTGCCACAAAAACATGAAAATATATTTAGAAACAAGCAAAGTACTTGGCCAATATATACGAGCCATACACTTTCTATGGTGGAAGGTAAGCACATGTATGATTTACTTAACCCTAATGGGCATTTCATGATGCAAAGCTTCTCTACACCAGGAGATTTAATAATTTTGAAAAGAAAAATGTAAAAATACAGGTTTGTTAATAGCAACACTCAAAAGTTGAGGGAGAGAATGAGAATGGGAAATTTGGATTTGACGTGGGAAGTATTGGCTGGAGAGATTATCATGCCATGAAGGGGAGAGGAATCTGAGGCTGAATGCCAAACCATGTACGGACCGCATGTCATCTTTCTTATATATCTTAAAATAAAATAGAGATGAAACATCGTCAACTAGGGTAACTAAAGTGTCATCCATTGATATATTTTTCAACCACCTTCAATAATTATAAAAGCAAGGTTCAAGTTCTTATACTTCTAAAACCTACCTTTTCAACTTGTTTTCACTTGAAAACACCTTAAAAGCATTGTAGGAACCTTAACAACACTATTTTCAGCTTTAAAACACTTACTTTTTAACGACCCTAAATTTTTTTATAAACCTTGATCTATTTTTTTCTAAAATGTTATAAAGAAAAAACTATCGTCATTGAACTTATCTTTCCAAGATGAGCCTCATTGAAACCAAAATTGATTTTTTTTTGTCATAATATAATTGGAGAAAAATCTCTCTTTTTCCTTTTCTGGTGACATTCTCTCTCATATTTGAGAACTTCATAATTGGACTATAATGAACATTAAGTTTGAAGAATGAAACTTAAAGACATAAACTACAAGGATCAAAGTGTACTTTTTTAATATTATTCCATTATAGTGCATTTCATAGTGATTTAGGTGTATGGAATAACAAAAATCATTATAGAAAAAGGTCAAAATTGTTTTTAGAAAGATATAGTCTAGCTTTGATACCAATTGAAGCAAACCTTGTGATTATATAGTCACACAACACATAGCAAGATTGACAATAAATCCTGAAAAGACAAAACAAGTTTAATAGGGATGTGACACTATGAAAATTTGTCTCAATGCACTAACACTATAGGAATCAGAACCTTAACATACAAATACCAATTTGCAAACAAGAAGTATAAGAAAAACACCACGAAGCCAATTAATCTTTAATAAGTCAACTTAGTTCGTTAGAGAAATAAATAATACAAGAATGCCTCTTACACAAGCTAAATAAATTTGGCAGCAATAGTATTAGAGCAACTCCAATGCAAAATGCCATTTTAAAAATCTAAATTGATAAAATAGCTTTTTGAATAGTGTAAATATAGATTTTTTATTTATATGTATTCCAACGGTAAAAACCATTTAGAAGAGCCACATATATAGTAACAGTTGAACCACAATACAGTAACAATTGAACAATTGAAACACAATACAGTAACAATTGAGCTAGTGAGATATCAACTGATAAACATTGATTTTAAACAATATATTACTTCAAAATACAATGACAGTTGAAATAAAATACAACAACAATTGAGCTAATGAGATATCAACTGATAGACATTGATTTTAAACAATATATTACTCCAAAATACAGTAATAATTGAAATAAAATACAGTAACAGTTGAACTAGTGAGATATCAACTGATAAATATTGATTTAGAGCTTCTGTCGAAGTTTTTGGGGATTGGTATCAATTTTATAATACGATAAAAAATTATCAATTAATAATTTTTTTCTTGTTCGGCTTTGGTTTCCAACTAAAGCAACATTTCTGCTTTCTTTTTGTTTTAATTAGCTTGAGCAGTGTTTCAATGAGAATATGTACTTTTTATGTTTTGGCTTTTCTGTTCATAGCATATAGAAATAGCAGCTGAAAAACAAAACAATTATTTTAGCTATTCAAATAGTTGTTCCATTAGAAATGTTAAAAGTAAACACAAAAGCTAAAAATATAGTTTTTTAGCTTTATTTCTTCTAATGCCTATTGCGTTGGAGATGCTCTTATCAAGACTTTATGTTTTTTCCTTACAAAGAGTATTTATTCTCTTGAAAATAAAAACTCTAATGCCAATGGGTTAAACATACACCAAATTTAAATAAATCCCAAACTAACTAAATAAGGTTTAAAATTAATAAAAATAAACAAAACAATAGTCTAAAATTATTTTTCACCTTTTATCGCATATGAAAGTGAAAAATATTCAAGATAAATAATTATTGAAGAATCCATTTTAAAAAAAAAAACTCCAATGCCTTGTAAAATAAGAATTAATTTATGACTAACTAGTTCTTATTGTTTGATATGAAATCCTTATAAAATAAAGTCAAAGGCTTCCACCTAAGTTTCCAATAACATTAATGAATGTAGTGAATAGAATCATAACTCTTAAGAAACCATTGTATTTTCTGTTTTCGCACTTTGCTGATAAATTATATACCCAACCTGAAACACATCATTCTCTCTCTTCTAGAAGAATTAATTGGTATATCATATATTGTTGACAAGGTACAAATGCCTAGTTTATAACCCAATTAAAAAGTCATTTAAAATCACTTCATAACTTTACATACAATCTAAAAAATAGACAAAGATCTAGATTTATAGATTTGAACTTTTTTAACTCATGCCTCTAGACTTGGCCCATTGAACTCCTCTCGGATACACTTTTCTTTAGGTCTTAGAATAGACTTCATGGACAATGTTAATAGATCCTTTGATGTCGTAGCCATGATCACATCAAATTTTTAGTTTGTGTCGTTTAGTGATTTTCTATCTTTCTAGTTTTAGTTAGGGTCTTGTTTCTTAAAAAAATAGTTTATTCTTCTCTCACATTCAATTTATTTCTCTATATTAATAATTTTACCCTATAGTCCCTTATTCCTCTCATAATCGTAAACCATTTAAAATTCTTAACTTTTATTATCGATGCATCAATAATTATTTTTTCACAATCTAAATATGATATTTTAATCGAATGAAAAAAAATATCAATATCTAACTTAAGTGTCCTATAACCAAAACTAATAAAATTCAAATAAAAAATGATATGTAAAGGATGAAATATTGTCTAATTATTACCGGCAAAACCTCTACAATTTTTTTAACTATGAATTTCCCATTTAACATTTGTCTACCAAGTCTTAGGTTGGGGATTTACAATAAAAGATGGAAATCACATAATAAGATAGATAATAAGATAGAAAGAACAAACTAATGGTATTTATAAAATAAGAAAAAACACTCCTCAATTTGTTTTTTATATATGATTGAAATATACAAGTTTCATGAATTAGTAACTCATTTATGTGTTAGTATGTTTAGTTTTTGGTTTAGTCATCTATGTACTTTTTTTCCAAAACAAATTGCCTTCAAGATATGTGAAAATAATAATTTAAATAAGGATAGATTATAATTTGATCCCATTATTTTTCTAATTTTAAAAGTACAAAACTTCTTCTTCTTCTTCTCTTTAGGCACATTACCTATACTCTAAATCACAATTCATAATGTTTATTTATTTATTTATTTACATATCTATTTAGTTAGATATGTAATTATCCTTTTATTTATTTATTTATTTCTCAAAACAAAAATTAACTTTGTTCCCCGCTGCAGAACGTGGGCTACATGACTAGTTTTAAATTAAGATTTGTTTGATTGCGAGCCTCTTGTCTCTCTCTAAAAAAAGAAGTTTCGTGTGGGGCCCGAACATTCTGCCTTGAACTACAAGAAGACCAACAGCAGAAGTCGTAAATGAGCAAACAGGTATCCGTTGGCTGCATTCGTTCATGTGGACGATCCACAGCATTGGAGAGCCCGCATGTTTGCTGAGCTAATACACGTGTCCAATTAACTTCCCCACTTGCCTTAGTCTATTGTCATTTTTTCAGCAGGAAATAATAATAAAATAAAAAAATTTGGTGAAATGTTATTTGAATGGCCAGCTATGTTCTTCCTTGGTCAAGTTTGCATGGCTGTCATGAACAACACTTTAGGAACCTTCTCAATAAATAATAATAATAATAATAATAAAACAAAACCTGTTTTTTTTCAACCTCAACCAAAACAACAACAACAATCGTCCTCCCTAACAGGCCCTTAATGTGTTTTGGAACTTACGATTGAGTTCTCTGTTACTATTTTCGTGAAACTAACATTATCTTTTGAAACTTTAAGAGGATAATTACGCTCTTCTTGTTTTGATTCATAACAGAGTGAATGAAAGTTAAAAATAAATTAAACATTTAGAAGTGGCACAATGATAAGAGTTTGCAACTAAAAGATTTATTTTTCATAAGATCTTAGGTTTAAGTTTTGTTGTTGCTGCTGCTGCTATGATGATCACTGGAGATTTACATGAATATTAAATTCAAGAGCCGTGAAATTAGTTGAGATATGCTCAAGTACATAATAAAAAAATCATTAAAATTTAAGATATCATTTGACTTCTAAATTTATCGTGTATTAGTAATATGCTTTAAACACAAGTGGTAATGAAAAGAATCATTGAAATTTAAGATATCATGTTTGATTACATGGGCTTTGCTAAAAAAATTACTCTTAAATTAAGTGCTAATATAAGATGATAAGATCTACTTGATATATAATGTGTGAAAAGTGTAATGTTCACGCTTGAATTCTCAAGGGGTGTTTAGGAACAAATTTTTAAATCATTTTAATATGTTAATTTCAAAAATGATATTCTTAATAAAATTATTATTTTGATGTATTTTTGACCAAAAATTACCTTGAAATGCAACTTCAACTATACTTCTAAATGGACACTTAATCAACTTATTTATGTATTTGTTTTTAAACTAAATAAAATATTTTTTTAATCAACTTATTTATATATTTGTGTTTTAAACTAAATAAAATATTTTTTAATCAACTTATTTATATATTTGTTTATAAACTAAATAAAATATTTTTTTAATCAACTTATTTAAAATATTTTTTATAATCAACTTATTTATATATTTGTTTTTAAACTAAATAAAATATTTTTTTAATACACACTAGTTATTTGAACCGCACTTTGCTATGATTTGTAATTTCTTTTTTAAATAAATATTGGTATACAAGTTATTCCGATATGCTTTTTTACATAAAAAAAATAAAATAAAAATCAAAAGGCTTATACAAGTAAATGCACATGAAATTAATTGAATAAAATAAAAGTAAAAAACATGATGCAAGCCCAATATATTAAGAATATTATTTCAAAATAAATATTTTATAAAAAATAAAGTTCATATTTATAAAATAAAATAAATCTTCAAAAATTAATACAAACAAAACAATGTTTTTTTTTAAAAAAACCTTTACTTAAAAAAGGTCTACAAAACTCATGGTCTGTATCATAAAACCAGGTTAAAAGCAATAGAGAAGAAATTAAAGATAATCACAAAACAATATTTTTTTTAAATAAAAACAATAAAAAGAAACTCGTAACCTATTTTATTCGATTGGAAACATCACAAATAAAAAAATCACAAAACTTAATTCCAAATAAAGCAAGCGTTGAAGGATCAAACCAAAAAAAAATTAATCACACAAAATGATCTAAAATAAGGGTAAAAAAACATATTTAAAAGAATAAAGATGAAAATGAAATTCAAAATATAAAGATAACTCATACAATTGATAAAAATATAATTTGACTAAATAAAATTCAAGATGATATTTTTAAAAGTTTTAGATAATAATATATTAAATCAATCCAAATTAATTTATTAAAATCATATTCTAAATCATAAGACCATGACAACTTCATAAAAAAAATCTAAATAAATTTTAATTGTAATCTGTAATTTTCATTATAATATAAAGCCTGTTTGGGACGACGGTTGTACCTCCGTTTTCTCAAAATTTGAAATTTTTTTAGTGTTTTTAAATTATTTTGATGTGCTGATGTCAAAAATGATTTTTTAAAAATAAAAAAGATATTATTTTGATGTATTTCTAAATGAAAATCACTTTAAAAAACAACCGCAACCGCCCTCCCAAACAGGCCCATAGAACTACCATGGTAGATGCATTAATAATAAGATATTAATTTTATTTGATGGATTAAAACATAATGAGTTTTCATGTGTAACAATATATGTTGTTATATTACCATACATTCATAAAATGTTGCAAAACTCACGCAATATAAATATTATTTTACTTATTATTTATATATTGTAGTAACAATTATTTTTTGAAGTATTTTAAAACTATATTAAAATAATATTTTTTATTATTTTTTAAAGTTTATATTTGATGTTGATACATTAAAGTAATCTGAAAAAATAAATAGTTTTTTAAAAAAGGAGAGAATTTAGTAATATTACTAGTTTTCGTTTTCTTTTTTAATTTATTCAACCTTTTTGTTTTCCAGCCATACAATTTTCTTTTCCGTGTTTGTTGTTCGTACTTCGGCCAGCCAAATCCACCGAAGCCCTGTCTGCTTCTTCCTCGAAAAGAATCACCATAAAAGAACTAAGAGGAAAAGAAGAAGAAGAAGAGTAAACATTGAAACCTGCCGAGTCCGAAGTCTTTCTTGCGTTGGCTGGTTCTATTATTTTCTCCTTTTTGTTTACTTTCTATGATCCTCTTTTTCAGGAGGGAATTTTAGAGATACCGATTATTTCATGGAGAGCATATCATTATGGCAAGGTTTGGCACTTTGTGGGATTGTGTCGTGGATTGTTATATCTTCATCTCTTAATGTCACTCGAAAGCTTAGAACTTTGGTCCAACCTTGGGTTTCTCACCATGTCATCACTGGCACTCCTATGATCCTGCAGATCCAGGTTCTATCACTTTTCATCAATATAAACACGACCCAGATTCTCTTCTTTTGTATTGAATTCTGTGTGTGTGTTTTTTTGCTCTTATTTGCAGAAGTACCAGCATGGATTTTTGGATGCTTTATTCTCTGGATTATCCTGTGTTGTTTCCGTGCCTTTCTACACTGCTTTTCTTCCTTTGCTCTTCTGGGTATGCTTTATTTATTTATGTTTAGAGGTTATTTTGGGTTTTATTGTTGTTTCTGTAATAATTGAGTGTTTTTGGGTTCACAATGTAGAGTGGGCATGGCAAATTGGCTAGGCAAATGACCCTTTTAATGTCTCTCTGTGATTATTCAGGAAACTGCATAAAGGTACGTATTTACTTTCTTTCTTACCCGATCCATGCCATTTCTTCTGCTGTTATGTTCTTTGACTTGGAAGATGTACTGTAATACTGCAGGCTTTCTTTATTTTATCGGCTCACTGCTGATGTTTTATTTATCATAGGATGTGGTATCAGCTCCTCGACCCCGTTGCCCTCCTGTTAGGAGAATAATTGCCACAAAAGATGAGCAGGAGAATGCTTTGGAATATGGATTGCCTTCTTCCCACACTCTTAACACAGTCTGTTTATCTGGGTATTCATCTTCCTCCTTTCATCTCGGCAATGTGGTTTTTGACATGGGTTATAGGATTTACCACAGACCATTTTGTGTTATTCAAGTAATTGAAGGATACCAGTAGCTAATTTATGAGGCATTGTACATGTTCCAAAGAAACTAGAGAAGTTGTTTTTTTCCCGAGTCAAGAAAACTTAATAATACTTCTGTAGCTAGCTCCTGATTCTTGCTTAATGATATAAAGCTGGTGTTTCTTTTTTCTTTTGTCTCCCTTCTATTTTCATTTTTTTCAAGGTTCTAGCAGTGGTATGAGTGTAATATTAAGTAGCTGGTTGTTGTCTCTTCAAAAACTCAAATGCGGTTATTATATTGCTTTGAAATTTGCACCTGAACATTCTACACCATTTTTCCTATTGGACTAACTGTACCCTCTATAAATAATTTTCCAGATACCTGTTACACTATGTTTTATCCTATACCCAAAGTGAAGATGCCTCGTTGAAATTTGCTGGATTTGCGGTTGTTTGCTTGATTGTGTGCCTCACTGGTTTGGGTACGTGTAGTTGTCTTTCATGGCAGCATTATCAGTTTTTCCTTGTTTTGTTCCCGAAATGAAATTTGTTTTTTCTTGTTAGGAAGAATTTACCTCGGAATGCACAGTGTAATCGATATCATAGCTGGTCTTGCTTTTGGTTTTGTGATCCTTGCCTTTTGGCTATCAGTCCATAATCATGTCGACAGTTTCATAGTCTCGGGACAAAATGGTATGTAATCTTGTGGTTCAAGCATTCATGGTTTTCAAATTTTGATAAGTTGATTGCAGAAGCTACTTTATTAAATTGTTTTCAAGCTGATCAAGTGGCAAAAGTTTATGGAAGGAATGTGTATTTGATGAGTATGATTAAGCAAAACCTTCTTAGAAGGACTCTACCTTATTCCCATGTTATCATAATTCTAGAGTCCTTTTCCCTCTTCAGTTTATTCACATTTGAACAAATTCCTATATGAGGCTTTGAATACCAATCAAAATTTCTGAATTGCCCATCAGCTCCAAAGTTGGTTAGCAAGACATGAAATTTTTGACAAAAAAGGAAGAATGTTGGAGACAAACCAAGATGTGTTTGGAGAAACAAGAAAACTCTATGGATGCCTGGTGCAGAACCAACAATCCTAGAATGAGTTAGTTGGATGAACTTCTTACAAACAATACCATGATGGAATTTTGCCTGCTGGCAGGTTACAAATGATTGTCCTCAAGCTATCTTCCTCTCAAATGGAGAAAAGGTATCCAAATACCAGTATCCCATTCTTTTGAAAAGAACTTGAGGGTCCTAATTATTTACCCTCTTTAGGGAGACATTGTTTTACTGAATCGTGACTCAGGATATTGTTAGTAGTTGATTGAGGCTGTTCAGGTTACAGGGGATAATTCTTTAGCGCTGGAATTATGAATTTTGTACTTACTTTTGACCTCACCTTGTTCAAAGAATTTATAATATGAAATCGTACTCCCTATTCAAATACTAGCGTCAATTTTTTTATTCTGGATAAATTTGCAAATGTTGTAATCTCATTATGTATGTACTATTTCACTTGCAGTGACAACCTTCTGGGCAGCCCTAAGCCTTTTATTGCTTTTTGCTTATCCAACTCCAGAACTTCCAACTCCAAGCTTTGAGTTCCACACAGCCTTCGATGGTGTTGCCTTTGGAATAGTAAGCAATCACTCACCTATTAACTTTGGAATAATACTTAGATTTTTTCATGACTTTTTTGTTATATTAATTATCATGCAGTGGGAAGTATTTGCACTTTAAAATTTTCTTATGATCATCATTCTTTGGAATAGGAAAAGTTGAAAGTCTACATTGCTGAGACTTAAGAGCATGGTTGTTAAACTCGCGAGTTGACTCGCAAAATCGTCCGATTTTGCGAGTCAACTCATCAAACCTTGTTAACTTGGGTGGAAAAATCGGTTTGGGTCAAACTTGGTCAAAAAACGGTAAAATCGTACGGAATCGTAAAATCAAATCAGATCGGTCCGATTTTACGATCCCAGGCTATTCTAATTTCTACATTCTGATTTCTGACGCAGCCCTCTCTCTCTCAATATTGAGACAGAAACAACCCGGAAAATCAAAGGGAGAGAAAAATGAAAGACAGAGAGATCATGAAATCACATGAACCCATATAGGAGTTTGAAGGCAAAAACAAGAAAAGACTTCAACTTTGAGGCAGAATCAAGCAAAACTCTAAATTGAAGAGAAAAAATAATCATTGATAAGTTAAACAAACCTTAATAAGCTTTGAGATGGCATGGTATTGAAGAGCAGAAAGTGGAAGAAAGACACAGAAAAATTAGGCTTTTTCAAGTTTCTTTACAAGAGAGAAGGGAAAGGAGAGAAATAGTACAAGTGCTCCTGGAGAAGAAGAAGAAGAAGAAGAGAGAGAGAGAGAGAGAGAGGGTATAAATGAGAGAGAAGAGCACCACCCACTCACACATCAAAAGACGCATCATTGCCTCTCTTCTCTGTCAAAAAAACAAAAATTGAAGTCTTTAGAGTAAATTATTATTATTATTATTATTATTATTATTATTATTATTATTATTATTATCATGAATTTATCTGCAAAATACAGAACCGAAAACATAAAAACAAATAGGCAAAGTAAGGGTGTGATTAATATTGTGGTGGTTTTTATAACTATAATCAAAATAAATTTTAAAGAAAAGTATAGATTATAGTTTTTTAATTAATGCTATTAGTGAAATACATACAAAACTGCTAAGTGTTTTGATTAGCCAAATATTTTTAAATATATAGTTTAAGCAAAACCCCACAAAAACAATAGATACTGGACGGGGATTTGAAAATATATTTTATTTGAGATTACACTAAACTAATTTATTCTAGTTTGACATGAGCATATTAAAACCATAAAAAACATTACAAAATTATTAATTTAATAATTTAAAACATGTAAATATATAAATATAGCGAGGAAGATGACAATAATGACTAATGAGGCTGATTTTAGTTTACATAGTACGCTGACAGAATATTTGTTTTAAATTTGTTAGTTTTTACCTAATGAAATTCTATGGACATAATTGTTTTGTAATCTATTTTTAAGTTATTTTAAATTATGTATGAACCTTAACTAATGAAGTTTTATGACCATAATTATGATGTATTGTATTCAGAAATATTTTACTTACGATTTTACGATTTTACGATTTTTCTACTTACACGATTTTAGCTGTGATTTTATGATTTTTGTTCGGAAAAATTCAGGTACGATTTTACGATTTTACGATCTGAGTTTCAGAAGCCCCTTCCGTGTCGTGTCAAAATCGTGATTTTGACAACCATGCTTGAGAGAACAATCTGTAAGTAGAAGCAGTAGAACTTTGGAGGCATTTTGATTAACCTTAATAAACATTGGAAAAATAAAATGTCAATAGAGTGAAACCTGTTCCATGCTTAAAGGAAAATATAAGTAAGATAAATAATTCCACCAATATGATTCTGTTGATTATTCGTGAAAGGGAAGGCAAAAGGTGCTTAGACCATTACTTATCTTGGCATAGAACAAAAGTCAAAAAATAGGATAGTGAATATACTAAGAGGAGAGTTAGGGGGAGAGGTCTGAACTTATTGTCTCAGCATGGAAAAAGGAATAAAATGGTGTGACAAAAAAGGGATAAAACAACAAGGTAGGTTGAAATCCTAGGTTCTTGTCTCCATGATGACAATGCAAAAGCTTGCCTATGATGCATCTTAGCAATCACATGGTGCCAAGGAGAAACTTGATGCTGGGAATTAATGATGGGATTCTTCGAAACAATTCTTTAAAGATTAGCACAGTATCATTTAGGATATGGCAAGAGTGAGAACATGTATGGGTGCATGTAGTGGGAAGAAAATAGGGGGGGAAAGGTTTGAGGCTTGGTGTATGTACTAACATGAATTACAAATTCAATTCCAAAAGCATAAAGGTAACGTTTGGTTACTATTTTAGGACATAAGAGACAAAGATAGTGTGGACATGAAGGGCATGTCTCCTTGCACTTCTTATTTTGAAAATACAAAAAATCACTCCAAAACTCTGTCAAAGATTTTATTACCAAACACACATCTATTTCTTTTGTATCTGACTTTTTTGTCCATTGACACTAACCAGATGTAATCAAAAAGACCACACGTAGAATGCATAGAGATGAAGGAGTGTGTATAAGCCAGTCTCGTGGTTCAAAAATGAAGCATCATATCCAAAGTAACAAATTCCTAAAATTGTTTACAATTCCTCTCCTTCCTCGCCATGATGAATTCTCTTTCACCATTCTTTATTACACAATGAAATCTCAATCGACTATTAGATAGAGATTGCTGGCACAGTGAAACTACTTGCAGACTGTGCACTGCCTTATCCTTTGAGATAAAAAAAAAAATTATATACTAATCGTGGTTATGTAGTGAGAACCAAAGAACAGTCATGCATTCTATGCTTTGGACCTGCTCGAGTATTCCTGTCAATTAATTTTAAAAGCAGAACATGGATGTCATTGAGATAATATTTCTTTTTTTTCTTAACTTGCAGATGTCGGTGAAACTTTTTATCAAGCATAACTTATCAAGTCTGATATATCATTTTATTACTGCTATGAAACAAGCTACTTAGTTAACATTCATGAAGTAAATTTGCAATATTTTTCAGGTGGCCGGCGTCCAGCAAACCTACCATCAGTTCCACCATGAATCAATGCCACGCATATTTACACCACAGCTCACTGTTTCAGTCTTTCTCGGAAGAATGCTCGTTGGGATACCAACAATACTCATTGTGAAGTACTGCAGCAAGGCGCTGGCTAAATGGATCCTTCCTATTGTATCAAACACCTTGGGCATTCCTATAAGATCAACCAGCTATATCCCCATGCTAAAAGGATCAGTTACTGGTAAAAAGACGGGAGAGATTAAGCAATCAGGTTATATTAAGAAGTTACCCGTCTTCTCATCTCAGGGCTCATTTGATGTCGACACGGGTATTCGATTCCTCCAATACTCCGGCCTCGCTTGGTCGGTGGTAGATCTTGTTCCATCACTCTTTTCGTATCTGAGGTTGTAATGATCCCGCATCGTTTTTGTATCTGGAATGTATCATTCCTTCATCTGATATATCATTGCATTTTTTTTTTCCATCGATGATGACACCTCTTCCCTGGAAAAATGCCATTGCTCAATTTGCAGCCTTTACCCTCTGATTGCTTTCTTGTGACCTTTTTTTGTCACCAGGTGGGAATTGTAGTAGAAACAGAATTTTGGGAAGGCCCTAAGGTGAATTTCGCAATCAATTTTAGATTCATAATATAGCCCCTTTTATCTCGCAGAAAGTCATGTAGTTTAACACAACATCATTGCTGAAGACTCCGGATTTATAGATCATTTATGCAATCTTTGGATTTCCATGAGGACCTGAAACGTGCACGGGGCATAGCAAATTAAACTAAGGGGTTGAAATTTACTTGCCCTTTGCAAGAAATTAAAATCCAAGTGGTGATCGTTTTTAATTTCATCTAAGCATCCATGAGCGTAATCACAGGAGAGCACAAAAAAACTCTATCATAGAGCATCAAGCGGATGTGTCATCCTCAGTGTCCCCATTGAGGCCCCAGAAGGGTAGCAGGAAACTTAAAAATGAAACAGGAATACCTTTCCAATGCTTCACTGTCTGCATTTGCTTATAGATGATTCCCACAAAAATATCCAGCGTGGTTTCAAGTACAAGACGAAAAAGAAAAGGCATCCAGCTTGCCTATTATCAACAGCAAGGCACACTACAACTTTAATCTGATAAACCCAAAGCAGCTAGGATCCACAACCACCTGAGCATGAGGCAGGGATTTGGGACTAGGGGGTTGATGAGGAAGTGGCAGCGGCTGTGGTATTACAGAAGGCTGCTTACAGGAAGTAATCAGGAGTTCTGCGGGTAACATCAGGTTCTCCCCTCCTGGGTGCGGGCTCAAACTGTAATGAATCAAAAATCCAAAATGAGAAGCTGGCACTAAAATTATTTAAGATCGTGTGATGAATATAAGTGGATGACATATTACCTGGATGAATGTGTGGTCCTTGCAGTCATCAACTTCCAGTATGGAGGCCATGTTTCCACAGCGGTAACAATAATTAGGTGCACTGAATATGGTAACCACCTTTTGTTCCTGTACCAAAGAAACAATGTCATTCCCAAACTCAGATTTTCATGCCAAACATGAAAGTGCAAATACTATTCATGAATTGCAAGAAAGGTAATTACATGTGCCCAATTAAATCCATCCATAACAAGCTGATGTGCTCTAGCAATCAACTTCAAGCTGTTCGCATGATTAAATTGCTCAGATATATCCTGCATAAAATAACAAAAGTAGATGAAGAGAATTCAGGAGAAATGAGGTCACCATTGTAACTGATAAAAACAACACATTCTTTGCATGAATAGAGGTTGAGTGCATGAAGCTCAAGTTACCTGGCCAAAGGTATACCCAGCACCACGAGGTGATATACCCCAACCACATCTGTCATCTGGATCAGACCACAACAGATCACACATGGCCCCTTCATGAGGAACCTCTTGAACACGATCAAAGTTTCTTATGTTATCAAGAGTCTCTATAGATGGGGACAATCCACCATGTAAACAGAATATTTCAGACTCAACCTATAAAGCAAAGATAGAAAAAAGAGCTTCAGGAATTACTAAATATAGCCAATAACCAATGACACATTTCATTTCATCTTCCCAACACTCTAGTTGATCTTAGGTTTCTTAAACTAACTGTTTGGCATTGCGTTTCAAAAGTGTTTTTGAAAAAAAAAGGAATTTTTTCTTTCTTCTTTTTTTATTTTAAATTTTTTTTTAATGTTTTTAGATTATTTTCACGTGCTGATGTCAAAAATAATTTTTAAATAATTAAAAAACATTATTTTGATGCATTTTCTGAACAAAAATCACTTTCAAAAGCAACCTCAACCACACTCCTAAACAGGCGATAAATAAAGCTGAAAAAATCACCCATGAGATTCCTCAAAATAATATGAGATGATTTCTGGTGATGTATGTAGTGAAATGAAAATTCTGTGATGACCACATTTGTAGATAACATTAAACCAAGAAATCATCTGGCCAAACTCATAAGATGGACAACTCGCACCATTTTTTTGGGAACATTTTGGAACATGGAGAAGTGTAAGCTGGAGCTTCCAAAGACCACAATACCAGGAAATGAAAACACACTCATGATTGACAAAAATGATACAGCCTCCAAAGGTTAATTTAACAACGTTATCAAAGTAAGCATAAAGTCATAATAGTGAGATTCGAAAATGAAAAATACAAAAGAACTTAACATGAGTCAGCTAAAAAGAATCTCTTCTATATCTAGCTAGGGATTAGAGCAGTTTGGTTAATATCTCCCAATTTATTTCCCCACACACCCAGTTCTTTTCTTCTTTTTTTTACTACTTACAAAATCAATAGTAGGCCCCAGAAATAGCAAGTCTTACTAACCAATGCAGTCAATGGGAAATAGTCAAAAAGGTCGGTGAAGATCTTCCAAACATCAGCATTACCATACCTGTAATAAGTCGTAAGAAAAGAGTACTATAAGAGATTTGAAAGAAAAGATGGAAAAGTTACAAAAATACTGCATGATAGTATGTTAGATGTGTCAAACTATTGCTGTGGATCTACAAGGACATACCAACAGCAGCTCAGACAAATTCAACAAACTAGCTCTCACAATAATAACACTTATAACCAAGACTTGTTATGTGCATTCATGAGCTATTTCCATTACTATATTAGCGCATTTTGAATTATAACAAAGTGCTAGCCAATTATATCCTACCTTATAAGAAGCGAAGTTATATGTAGAGAAGTGCATGTCAAATGTACAAACAGATACAGAAGGAAATGCTCTGTATCAGCAAACACAAGATGTCGAATGCTATGCACATGAATATGCTGAAATGAAAGAAACTTTGACCAGATAATCCAGAAACTTCACAAGCAGCGAAGATGTAAGAAACCGGCGACAAAATCTCCAAAGGAGCATCTAATTTGGATCAAGACAAGCCCAACTACAGCAAAGTAGAGGTGAAGCACATTAATATGTTATTATACCCTTTGAGCAAGTTGTTGAATGAACTTCATACATGGAAAAAAAATGGATCGAGCTGAACAAGAGAAAAGAATGCACAGTAATCCCAAGTAGGGGGGATACGATGCCAGAGGTTCTTTAAATGTAACAACTTTATTCCAGCATGAATATATTACATTGATGAAAAGGAAACCTATAAGTCAAAAGTTGTCAACTTGTAAGACTTCAATACCACTATTTTCCAATGGTGCTATCTTTTTTTCTAAATAGCTGTTGAGTTATGCAAATTTGAAATTTGACAGAACTTAGCCAAAGACTTTTACAAGAATCCCACCAAATGCATCACTCAAACAAGCAAAAGCAGGAGGCATATTAAAATGCTTGCAAGGATTATTAATACCAAAGCAGCAATCCAAAGGTCGTTATTGGAACCAAAAATGCAACTGTAAGAACATTGCTGAAAAATTCCAATGGATGAAATCATAAAAAAAAAAGAGTTATTAATATTTAAATTAAAATTGACATATGCTCCAAATGCATTATAATTGTATGTCCAGTATGTGCTGCACACTTATTGTTAGAAAATATCAGCACTACTAAACTTATAGCCAACTAATAAAGGTTGCACACAAAAAACTTACTTTCTCAGACATTCATCATAAAACCCATAAACCTGAGTGATCTGCATGGAGAAAAAAAAGATGTAAGCAATCAGTATTTCCATATGTAGGCATAGCCCACAATTAGAAGTAAACATAATTTGTACAAATTAACATTTAACTTTAACTGTCCAAAATAAAACTAAGTATCATATCTTCTAGAAAACTACATTGAACATCCACCTCCTGGAATTAAGTGAAAAATCTAGATGATGAAATGTCTATCATACACTATACTGCTTGAACTATAAATCCAGATTAAAAATTTACAACAGAGGACTTTATAAAAGAGATAGAAAGACCCACACAATCTTCAGGATCCAAGCATCACCACAGTAGTCGATACAAATAAAAGCCAGTGATGAAAAACTCAAAAAAATAAAGTACCTGGCGACTTTCATGGTTTCCTCTGAGAATGGTAATCCTCTGATGATAGCGCACTTTCAATGCCACCAAGAGCTGGAAAAATATATCAATAAGTGTCACCAATTTAGATCTTCCAAGTGTCAGACATTTTCTATGCTCAGATTGGGTAGCAGTAGTATTTGAATAATTACCTTAAACAGGAGGCATAGAATGTTAACGTGCAATTTATATTAGCCAAACCAAACATCAAAGAAAATCTAATCAGAAATTTAAGGGTCATTGCTCAAACATTATCATCAGCCCTTAAAATTGGCCACAAGAATTGGCATTATCCCTTGCATCAAATTAGAATCAACACATGAACATTAATTGTGCCACTAAACTATTTTCTAATTATTTATCCGGCGACTTCAGCCCTATCATGATATTGTGGGAATAAGCACAAGCTTGAGCAACCAGGGTCCTTTTTGAGTTTTTGTGGGTAAAAGCAGTTTTTTAATATAATTAAGGCTACTAGTCTATCATGGATATGTGTGCTTCTTTCTGTCAGGATATGTACGCAAAGAGTGGAATGACATACAACCTATCTAATACTAATAAATTTTATAAAGCAACGAAAAGCAAAAGACTGAATGAATTATGTACATACCGTCACGGTTTCAACAGAATAATAGCCACGATCCACATAATCCCCCATGAACAAGTAATTGGTGTCAGGACACTGTCAATAAATTTTAAAATGGTCACAGGTCTTACCTGGGAATTAGATAGTAACAAAATAAGGAGCAAAATACAGCTAACGAACCAAAAAAAAAGATTTTATGCAGTACATACTTGTACAGATGAACCCAAAGGACTAATCAAAACATAAGGTGAAACAGCACAATGAACAAAAACAAGTAGTTTCTTGACCAATGACAATTTACTTGACTATACCTCAGGATAACTTGAATCTCCAAAAGCATTTGGCACAGGTCTCAATAAACTATCTAAAACAAAGCCCTCATCTGAAACAGAAGAGTTGAAAAACTACAAAAAGATGTCATAGTCAGAACTGATACCTTCCCTCCAATTCGAAAAAGTTCTGCAAGATCATGAAACTGCCCATGAATATCGCCACATATTGTCACAGGGCTTTTCACAGGCTGTCATCCAAAAACACATCAACAGACTCAGCATCTTCCAATTCCAGCATGTAAAAACAGAGCAATTGAATTCAATAATAAAAAAAGAGAGTTAAACCTGAACATTGCTTTCTTGCATTAGTATCTCCTTAGCTTTATCGCATAATGTCTTAACCTACATCGAAACAAATAAAAAATAAAAAAAATAATAACTCGCACCATTCTTTGCCATAAAGAAAAAAAAACGTGTTAACCAGATTAAAAAGAAAATCCTAAATCTTCCCGCATTGACTGCCAAAAATCCTATAGTGACCCCATCAGTAAACGAAAGTAGTAATTATTTTGCAAATCATTTCTATTTTTTTCACTATATTTTCTCACTACCAGAAGCCAAAAAAACTAAAAGAAAAGATACTAGTAAATTCAAAATTACTAAATACAGTTGAATCCAACTACTAAAAAACAATTAAAAACACTAAACCAAGTTATCAACTGTTAGGAATTCGAATTTTCCTAAATCAAACAGAATTGAATTGAGCAAAACCTGAGGTTCAGAGAGAGGCTTGCACTGCATGAGTTGCTCGATTTGTTGATCAAGATCGGTAATTGATTCTGAAGATGAAGAATTCGTGCCCATCTTGATTGATTTTAACACCATATTGGGTTTAACAATATCCCGATTAGGGATATCCCTAACCCTAGATTGATTCGATCAGATTTTTTCGCTCGTCTTTCTTTTCGCAGTTCTTCTGGTGTTGTGAAGGAAATGGTGAAGCGCGTGAACGAGAGAGCGAGTGTGATGTTTTGGTTAATAAAGTTAACAGGCTGATTGTTTTTTGGTTTTTTACCCTTTCTCTATTTTTATTTTTTTCAAGAAATAAACAACAACAAAGTGTTTGTTTTATTTAAGATATTTTAGAAAAGAACTAGTTTAATGGTCCGCACTTCGTTGCGGGCGGAGCAAATAATTTTTACAATTGTTCAGATTAAAATATAATATGTTTACATGTAAAGTTTGATATAATGAAACAAATCAAAATATCATGTTATAACAACAGTAATATTGAAGTGTTAACTTTTAAAATTATCATCACTCTTACTGTCAAAACAATAACAATTATCAAAATAACTCGAGAGAAAAAAAAGCAAGTAAGAACAAAAACTTAAATTATTATTATTATTCTTAATATTAATATTATTATTCCGTAATAACCAAAAAAACAAAATTAGATCAAAGACTAAAAGAAGTCTAAAAACATTAACAAAAGAACAAATAAAAAAATAAAATAAATGATAAAACAAAAATAAAAATTATTACCTGAAAAAAAATCATTTCACTTGAAAATTAAAAAAATTGACCGCACTATGTTGCGGGTTGAGCAAAAAAAATTTATGATTGCTGGGATTACAGAAATTAATAGGATTTGTTGGTCTAAAATTAAAATATAATATCTATATATACGAAATATAATATAATAAAACAGATTACAACGTCCTATCATAAAAATAGCAAAATCAAAGTTTTAACATCTAAAATTATCATTGTCATTACTGTCAAAACAATTAAAATTATCAACTTATCCTGAGAGAAAAAACATTCAAAAACATTCACAAAAGAGTAAGTAAGAAAAATAATTAAATTTATTATTATTATTATTATTATTATTATTATTATTATTATTATTATTATTATGTTAATAAAGAATAAAAAACCATAAATAAATGAAAGACAAAAAAAATTGTTATAACTTTAACAAAAGATGAGACAAAAAAATAAAATCAAAATTATTAGGCAAAAAAATTAATCTAACTTGAAAATATATAAAAAAAACAATAAAAAACTAAAAGACAGAGCAAATAAAAATATATAATAGATGATAAAACAAAAATAAAAATTATTAGCTGAAAAAAATCATTAGGGGCTATAACCGTATTTAGCCATTTTAAAAAATATTAAAAAAAAGAAGTTGTGGCGGACCGGACCGAACCGGACTGGTCGTAGGCGCGCAATTACATCCATGACCCTTAGCCGGAACCTTTGTCCTATTATCAGGGTTAAAAATTTTAAAACTCTGTTCAAAAAACGAAAAAAAAATTTCAATCAAAAAAAAAATCAATAACTTTAACAAAAAAACCAACCAAAAAATGAAAAACAAATATAAGAAAAAAATAATTTGACGTCAAAATAAATAAATAAAAATAATAAAAAACAATCAAAAGAGATAAAAATGAAAAAAAAATCATAAGTGAAAATAAAAATAAAAAAAGCAAACAAAAAATGAAAAGAAAATTAAAAGCAAAAAGTAAATCAAAGGCAGGGATCGAACCCTGCCCCCTCCTTGCACAGGCGCGCCTGTTTTCCAGTAAGCCACTGGCCTGTCTTTGTTACTCCCTGTGAAAAAATATATAAATATCATAAAAATAGAGAATCAAACCGACAGTCCACAGAAAAATGAAAAAAAAAAACACTATTGAAATCCACAGTGTTTTCACTCACAATGCACAGTGAATTCCCGTCCTCTTTTAGTTTATGTTATAATTAATCAAAGTAAAAATATTATTATAAACTTAGTTAATTTATAGAAAATAAGTTTGCATAAAATCTTTTAGTAATAATAAGAGATTCTTGGACTCTGTTTGGCATTGTGGTATAGTTGAGGGTTTTTTTTTTAAATATTTTAGTTTAGATTTTTTTATGTTTTTTATTGTTTAGTTGTGCTAATGTAAAAGGTAGAATTTTAAAAATATATATTATTTTAATATATTTTTTAATAAAATTCCTTAAAAGATAATCATTTACACATTTCTCAATTTTATTATAGTTATCATCTATATCTCATATATTATCATTATTATCTTATTGCAATTGTTATTATCATTAATATTTTTATCACTTGGCCACAATCACCATCATCATTGTCATTATACAAACCATTTTCTTTTTTATTATTGTTGTCATTACCTCCACTCTTGTTAATTCTTCTCTTCTACATTTTCCTATCATCTTTAGAGGGTGTATTGTAATGTAATTTGAAAGTATTTTTGAAGAATTTTAAAATATTTTAAATAAAATTAATTTTTTTGGTGTTTTTAAATTGTTTTAATGTGTTAATATCAAAATTAATTTTTTTAAAATAAAAAATATATATTATTTTGATATATTTTTAATAAAAAACACTTTAAAAATCAATCATAACAAAACTTCAAAATAGATCCTTAGTGCATCTTCTATATATTATTATGATGTTTTTATATAATTATTTACCAAGTATATAAAAGATTTATTTTGTTTAAAATATTTTATGTAAATAAACATAATTTATAATGCTTAATATTTATACATGTTCATTTGGTATCATTTGTTGATTTTATTTTTTGGTTTGAGATTTTTTTTAATGAAAAGAATCTTTTTGTTAAAACATCAATAACCAACATCATAATCTTAAAATAAAGAGTTTAAGTTGCAGTCATATAAAAATAAGATAAAAAAGATTTATTTGATCTTGAATGTTGCTAACTTTTAGGTTTTCTTCATAGACTAGAAAACTTCTTCTTTTGAATGCTAAAAATCCTCTTTTTTTTAGGAAGTAACCCGAACTTGGACTTCATGTCATATTGACATAGCGTTGACATAGGGCCTAACACATCGGCCCTTTTCAAAACTTGAATGTGACTCTTATTGGATTTGGATTAGATGAATTAGAGATTGCCCTTTAAACTTCATAAGCGTCATTTATCCTTCTAAATCCATCTTACTCCATATGCTTTGAATTATTTCATTCAATGCCCCCTTTAAGTCTCTTCGCTTTAGCTCTTGTAATATGCACACCTGTCATCATCAAAGAGTCATTTGCATGATAACACTTGGTGTTGAGCTGATCTTCATCTCCGCACTTTCTTTAAAAGGATTAAACTTAAAACTTTGGGATGGGCTGAAACAGGTCTAACCCAATGTAAAAAAAGAAGAAGCAAAAAGGCAGGTTCTATTGTACAGACTCTCAAGCAGGGTGCATTGAAAGTGATATATCTTTTCTTTGTACTACAAGTTCCCTTACCCAAACTATCGTAGACTATTAGATTTCTTAGTAATCTTAATACTATGTGACGATTCCTGAAAATTATAATAATAATTTTATGATTATACTCACAATCTCTTTTCTATACATACTCTCAAGAGGCAGACCCTCTATTTGTAGCTCCACATACATCGCGATAAGATGGCAAGTCCACTAGAAAATTGAATGTTTTTTGTCAATTTTGTGCCCTCATTTATAAATGTTTTAGGCTTGGAATCCATCTATATTTATAGGTGGTGGAAAAGAATAATCTTATCTTTTTTGAGATAAAATTTCAATCATTGATTAAACCTAAAAGAATCTCAATTATTGGTTAAGAGTTGTTATTATGAACTAACAAATTTGACAGTTAAAGGTTGCTTGAGTTAATCAGTTTTAGGCGGTGCCAAGGTGGTTGTTGTGTCAATTAGTTAGAATGGACCGTATCGAGGGGTCATATAATGTTAGACCATCATTTTAGTGTATTTTTTGTTAAATTTGGTAGAAAAATGAAGATTAGATACACCTAAAAAATCACTCAAACTGACTTTTTAGCCAAAAAACAAATGAACGTTGAACTAGACAACGCATAATCTAGTTTCTTTAATGGAACAAATGACACATTGTATGATTTTTTTTCTCTCTTCATAACTATGTTGTTTAGGGGATTTAGGCAAAGGTCAATTTGACCATTCAACTTTTATTTACTTTTAATTGCACCTCTAATTGACCTTAAACTTCTAATTTTGTGCAAATTTACCCTTGTTGAACTTTAATGTTAGCCCAGGATTTACATACCTTTTTTATTTTAGTCATTAATCTTGGATTTAAACAATTCAACCTTTAATTGACCATTAAAGTTTTTTTTTTCAATTTTACTCATGATTTTGGTCAATTAGATCCTCATAGTTTGATGTCTTTTACATATTGGTCATTGGCTTCAACTTAGCCCTTAATTGACCCCAAACTTTCAATTTTCGTATAATTTTGTTCCGGATTCAACCAATTGATTTTGGAAATTATAAATGTGGTCTCAAAAAATTTTAATCTTCTTAATCAAGCCTAAATGGGACTCCCAAACTCAATTGTTTAACCAGTTAAGGCTCTGATTAAATTGACCTAATTAAAGTATAAGTAAGTCCTTACACCTAATTAAATCCTTTAATTGGATTCAAATTAATTCTTAAACATAATTAAACTATTAATTTGGCTCATGATTAAATCAAATTAACCTATTAAAAATCTAATTATGCACCTAAGCTTAATTTTTATACAGATTTGTCCAATAATCATTTATTTTAACCTTGTGTCTCATTTTTTTCTTCAATCTTAGGAATAATAGGGGTAAGATCAGACTCTCGACTTCGTTCAAAATTCTAACTTGATTTTTCCACCACGTTAGTCTCTTTTATTTATTTTTATTTTAGATGAATTTGGGGAATGACTCGGAAATGGATTATGATAATGTGTTTGCTTGGTGCTTATGAATGCAATAATGACATTGTGATGAGATGATATGAAGAGATAATCTTGAATAATCCAAACAATATAATGACAAGGAATTCATAATATTTGACTCCCTTTAGGTTGTTAATAGCCCATATGAGCACTTGTGCTCTTTCCTTTATTTTTTTTCCAAACTTAGGCATACTCGTGAATGAATGTTCTTATATTTGAGTAATATTTATTGCTTAAACCTTGGTGTGCATGCTTATGAGTGCCATATAGACATAATATGTAAGTCTTATTGTTGTCATATGAATGAGATGTTAGTCCTCACACCCAACAAAACATTGGTACCTTCAAAAATTAAAATATCACCACAAGTAATTAAGAGAAATTAGAAATCATAAAATAAGCACTAGCTATAGAGACTCATCTGAGTTGATTATGCTTACATAGAGATAAACATCTCTTTTATTGTATCATTTTAGACAAAAGTTTACCTTTTTATGTGTTTTCTTCTACAATACATGTCATTAACTATTTATATTGTTTTGAAGATTATTCATTATTTATTTAATTTATTTTTAATTCATTTGTAAAAAACTTTGTTATCCATCTCTGAAAATAGGAAACACATTAATTAAAGCATTTCTGAAAAATTTGATGTTCATTACTAAAAATAAAAGGCTTGTCAATTAGACTATTTATAAAAAAAGGCTTGTCAATTAGACAATTTATTAAAAAATGTTGTTCAATAGAAGACTCGTCAATTAAACCATTCATGAAAAAATGGATGTTCATGCCTAAAATATGAGACTCGTCAATTAGGTCATTCAAAAAATGTATTGTTCATCCTTAAAAAAAAACAAGAGACTCCTTGATTAAGACATTTATAAAAAAAAAAATCAATGTTTGTACTTAAAGGTAAGGGACCCGTTGATTTGGTAATTTATGAAATAGGCATTAGACCCATGTGACCGGTAAAAATTTAGCCTTTGACCTCACTCTTTTGAATATGAATATTTACAAATAAAAGCAACTAAAAAACATGTAAGTTTTTTTATTTTTAATTATATGTTATCAATCTGAGAGTTTTCTTGTTGGTAGAATATGAGTTTATTGTATGATGGAGAAATGAATCAAGAATGTATTATCAAATGCACTTTTCTTTTGGCCTAACATAAATAGTCTAGGTGAGCCTAAAAGGGGAAGAATTAGGTATGCAAGGTAAAATTATAATCTTAAAACTTTGTATCTAATAACATACAATTCTAAACTTTTAAGTTAATTTTTAACAATATAAATATAATAATTAAAAAGTTGGTATTTAAAGAGAGAGCGCACTAGGTTTAATAGAGATTCAACAAACTACCTATTTCTTATCTTGAATTTGCTTTCAAGAGTTCCGATATCATATATTAGTCTTTTTTGCGAGTGAGACTAAAATTTTACATGATCTTTTTGCGGGTATAAGATTAGGGCCAATTCTTTTGCGAGTTTAGGATTTGATAAATATTTCTCTTGTATGAAGAAGTAGACCCAAATCCTTTTCCAAGCTAAATATCAAATTGTTATCCCTAACTAATACTTGTTAAAGAAAATATATTAAGACACTCATAAATTAGTTCCCAAACACTTTCCCAAATGTTTAGAGTGACACTTACATTTTTCACATTATATTCTTTTAATATAGTTGATTAAAATAACAATTAAGCTATTTTGAAGGATTTTTGTCAATTCATACTTAAACTTGTTTTTTGATGATTTCAAATAAAACAATAGTGTTAGTTATTTTTATGAGGGAGTATGCTTAGATTTTTGCCTTAAGAGTTCCACACTCATTTTGCCCAAGGAAATGGTTATTTATAAGCTTAGAATTGAAACTAGCCATTTGAAATAGTTTTTTGCTCGTTATAAAATTGGTTAGATTATTTTTAGAATCTATTAGACCTTTTTAGAATAGGTAAGACTGTATTGAATAGCTCTAGGTTTTTTAGAGATTTAACATAAATTAACTAGTCATTTTAAGAAGTGATATGATTTTTTTTGGATACGAGGAAACCTCATCCCCTGGAAAGCACACTTTGTGGGCCCAAGTGAGCGAGTAAAACTCCAGTTGTTCCAGACTCTTAATTGGAGTGCATGTCCTGACTTGAACTCAAGAGCTACTGTGCAAATCACAAGCTCTTTGTCATCACGTCACGTCTTTTGGGATAAGAAGTGATATGATGATTTTGACTATTGTCCAATTTCATCTCTTTTTTGGTGTTTTGGTCTTTTCTTGGTTTTCTTTAGGTTAGATGAATATTACAAGGTGTCCTAAATAAGTCAAGTATTATTTAGCAAAACCCTATTACAAATATTGATTGATAAAATTAATAATCGTTATATTTACAAATTCCTCATTATTGACCTTGATAAGTCCTTTCCTTGTTTATTTAATGATTTCTTGAATGTTGTAAATCTCTCTAAATTATCACAAGGGTGTGTAAAACATATAATATACATATTCATATTTGTACGGTAGGACACATAAACATGTTTCGTATAGCATATGGACATAAACTTGTTACATCATTTAAGCATTATAGAATGACAATTTAAAATTTTCATGGTATATAACATGAATTATCAATATGACATACATATATGCATGAACATTTGCATGCATATATCAAAACTATATCAAATCAATATTTTATAATTGACATATGTTAATAACATCAATATTCAATGTTTATGTTACCATCAAAATATAATCAAAAACTTTATTAAATCATCATCATAGTCATAATTCTAACACCTTCAACTCACCATCTCATTTTCATGTCTGATAAAATATTAAAAAAAAAATACAATTCAATAAAATAAAATAGTGTGCAATCATTTTTTATATTTATGTTTTTGTTTTTTTTTCAACCAAAAACATTCCTACCATATTTAAAAAAAACATTGAACACATTCGCAAATGCATATTCATTTGTAAAATATATAATACTGAAAAATTAAACATGCAAGAAAATCAAACATTCATATAAAAGATAACAAATTCAAAAAAAAAACATGCAAGAAAATCAAACATTCATACATAAAATAATAAATTAAAAAAATCAATATAAATTTCATGATTCAAAAAAATAACTTCAACTCATAATCAAATTTCATATTGAGGTCGGACAATGTACAAAAAAAATCCACACATAAAATAACAATTCAAAACAATATCAATTAAATCTCACAATTTAAAAGCAATATCAATACACAAATTTCATATTGAGATCAAAACCATTATACTTAGGATAAACTTGTTGCAATTTAATCATCTCAACCCCATCTTAAGGTATTGGATTTTTTTACCTTATTCTCCTAAAAATAAATCCCACAATGGCACTATACCCCAAAGTTGTTGAGCCATAGGTAGGAACCTATAACTCCTCAAACATTACAGCACAAACATGCACACTACATCAAAATATTTCAAGAATAACAAAATATTCATTTGGAGTTCAAAATTAACCTTTAAGGATTGATGAAGAAGCCATAAAGTTATAGGAAAAGAATCAAAATAGTTGTGGTGCATGACAAACATGCGCAATAATGATAGACATTTTCTTATACATAGTTGTACATACAACTAAAAAAGTAAATGTGTGTGGATGGCTAAGTTTGTTATGTATTCTTCTTGACTCGCTATTTACACCAACAATAAGCTACAATATCACTCAGAGAGAGAATTAGAGTTATAAGAGTTTCAATTCACTCTTTTTCTTAACAATTTTATTTAATGTCTCTTCATTGTTATTTCTAGTTCTTATAGTGGATATTACACAAATGCCCAAAATGGTTGATGAAATGAGATTAAGATGTGATTATTCATGGGTCTAAAGGAGAAAATAAGGCTTAGAGTTTGTTATGGTTTTAGTTTGAAAAGAGAAAAAATATGGGCTATTCTCAGCACGAATATTATGATGAGAGTTGGTTAGCACTCACATGAGGGTTTTATAGAGGTGGTGGCTAGTTTTAGTGGGAGAAAGATAGGATGGGCTAAGGTTTTACTTGTTCCTTCTTTTTTATTTTTTATTTTTCTTCCTTTTGTTATCTCTTTATTTTTCCACATACTTTTTTCCTAGGATTTTCCTCTCACACAAATACTTCTCTCTCTTGATCTCATCACATTATTTTTTCACTTTATTTTTATTTTTTATAAGTTTATTCTCTTTCAATGGTGGATAGGGTTTTCCTTTCAACCACCTCACTTAATTTATCTAAATGTCTCTTCTATTATGCTACCCTATTTAAGAATATTCTTTTGTTGTATTCCTTATCCTAAAATTTGTCTACCTCATATGAGAATATCCTTATTATATCTTTTTTATTCCTTCAATTCTTGTTTGATTATCGTTATGCTCACTAAATCTTTTTTTATTTTTTAAAAATTTTACTCTTGATTGTTTAAAATTCATTAATAAGCAAAAAGGCTAAAAATATCAAACTGATATCAAATTGGTTGAATTGCTTTAAAAATATGTTTTTGATTTTTTTATTTTTAAAAAATATATTTAAAAACAAGGGGTCAAAAAGTAGGTTATGATATAAATGTAGCCAAGTTACTTTATCCTTCATTTAAGTAGTGAATTGGTATAGGAATGTAGAGTACAAATTAAAATATAAATCCATGCATAAAGAGGAATTATGTCAAGTACTAGTAAATCATACACATATTCAAAGGATTACATGGTTATGTGATTCAACAGCTGCAGTATATGTATTAGAGAAGTGCAATTCTTTGTTTTTTACTATGACATTGTGATATTAGGTGGCTCCATGTCTAAAAACTTATCTTCATTATAGTGATTAGTCTATCTTCTTCAACCAAATCCAAGTTGGCTCTCGAATATTTCTTGTTATTTTTCATAAAGAATGCAACATCCTATAACCAGGGCATCATATTTTTACAAGAATAACAACTTTAGTCCTATATGTTTGGCGAAAAGGTGTTTCTCATGAAGTTTGTTTGGTGTTCCTATATACCTACAAAATTTCATCAAAAAGTTAAACTTATTTTTTCTTAGTTATTTTTATCTATTTTTTTCATCTTATTTTGTAGTAACTTGTTAGTGAGTTTTGCTTGTCCATTTGTCCGGAAAGGATGGTTTATGATTATCATGGAGTTTTTAACATTGTTCTCTTATCTTCTTGTTATCAAATTAGGTGTTATTATTTTTTATAAACATTATAAGTGATCAAAAATTGCAAACAATATTTTTACAGAGATACTTATAACATTTATGAAGTGCATAAAAACTTTGTCATGAGGAATAGTTATGCACTTTACTGATTAGAGCTTTTATAGTGACCAATTCTAACAATATTTTTACTTTTAATTTTATTCATTGAATTTTATTAGGTAATCTTTAACACTTTCCTTTTTTCTCGGTAATGGTAAAAAGTACAATTGAACTATTTTCTACAGAAATACTTCTACTGAAATAAGCAATCAACTTGGTGTATAAATAAAAAAGCTGAATATGAAACCTGGTTTTAGATTATGGTATCAAGTTCATGCAAAACCTTGCATATCATATTGTTATTTGCATTACCAACTCTAAATTAATCGTAACATTTTGTACATGTTTTCTGGATTAAATGAGACCATCATAGTTATCCAAAAAAAAATTCATAGTTATAAAATCTTTTAGAAAATGTGTGTTCAATACACATTAGCATGATGATAAATCTTTTATTTTATTCTTGTAATTTTTTTAATGCTCAAGACCACTTAAATAAGACTGAGGAAGGGCAATAATTATTATTATAGCTATAACTAGTTGCGATCTTTCTTTTTGACTAGCAAATATCACATATAGAAGAGGAAACTACGTCTTTATGATAATAAGACTTATTTTTTAGTATGATAATGGTGTGGGAACATTTCTACTTGTTTTTTTTCATGTTATTTTATCTCATCCCTTCTAGGAAATGGAGTTATCTATGTATATGTTGAATGGGTTAAACAATTTATGAAATTAATAAGGTCATATATTATAAAATAGCTTTGTGATGCTCTTAAATAGCTATGACAACTTTAGTTAGTGATTTTTTATGCTCAGAAAATTGGTGAAGATCTACTAGAGTTGACAAGAATAGTGGGAGGTTTGTAACTCTTCCTCTTATGTTTTTCATGTTATTGGCCATGAAGGGTTTAAGTTTAATTACATGAAGAAAGAATAAGAAAATATGTGATTTGAGTAAAAAATGAACAAGCTAAACTTTTGTTTTATCCTTGTGCTGCAACTAATAAAGTCATTAAGAACTTCAATAAATTTCCTGAACTATATCACGACTAAAATAGGTTGATGTTACATGCAAAACAAATTCTTCGATGCTTAAGTCAATTTAAAATGTAGTGAGAAAGTTTAATAGAAATGATAAATAAGTAATTTATGGTAAATGGTTATGTGTTCTTTCATATCTCATTTGTGCATACTAGAATTTAAATAAATACCTTGATTGGAAGAGAAATATGAAATATAACTCACCATAGTAGGGGTGGCAATGCTAGCTTAGCTTGATTTGTAATATGGCTAAATTGCCCTAAAACTAGTGAAAGTCTGCTCAAGATATTTAGTTATTAAAGCAATTGGTTGATCCTACAAGAAAAACCATACCCTTATTAGCTTTAAAGAATACCATTTGATTGACCATGTTATTCTCCAATAAAAACAATAATGTTTAAATGTTAATGATATTTTTATCGGATAAAATAAGTAATGTTTTACAAGAACTCATGCAAAAACAAAGAGAAACATTAGAGGAAAAATATATATATAAAAGAGAGAAATAAAAATTAAGTTGGCCAGTTTAGCCAAATGGGTTTGGCATATACGACTAGTGCATTTGGTTGCATCAGGCAGATGCAAGGAGAGAAAAATCAATTTAATTAGCCTGGTCGTGCTCAGACAACCCTTTTTTGTCAATTATATATTTTTATTTTTGTATTATCATAATACTTGCATATATTATAATAAAAAAGTGACTTGATAGTGTCATGAGTAAACAATGCCTTAATAATAGAAAAAAAACTAAGCAAAATCTCAAAATAACGAGAGGAAACATTTTTTTTATGATAGAGCTTAAACATGTATTGTAATGGGAATTTAAATGTGCATTAAGTGGATGACAAACTAATGATGAGGAGGTCCTTTTGAATATGAATTTATAAGAAAATATATTAAGGTTAATTGTGTTTGATTATGATATTAGAGAAAAATACCATATCGTTAGAAAATAAAAACTCTTAAGTTTATAATTGGAGAGTGGCTAAGGCAAAAAACTTCCTAAATGAGGTAAATGAAATTACACTAATAAGCAAGAGACAAAACATCACAATCAGTGTGTCATTAATGAATATTTTAAATGATAAGAAAGTTCTTGATTGTGATATCTTTTCAATAAAGTTATGATATATATTTTTTTAAACAACCATATTTGCATATTGTTTTTTACCAAGTCCTTGATAAAGGAACTTGTTTGTTTCTTATATCTATTAAGAAAGGTTAAAGTCTCGAGTGAGTAAAACCTCAATAAATCTTGTTGTAAGTCCTTTAAGCCACCTTTTAGTAACTCAATCCTAATTAATGAATCCTACTTATATGATTATATCTATGAATGCATTTTCATGCCATACTTAACTTTGATTGAAGTCTTTAACATGACATTTGTAATTCATATTATTAGAAGAGAAAAATGATAAATTAATTAGTAGAGTAGAAATAGTATAGTCATATTGATGTGTTTGTAGGCATTAAAATTGTAGTGGATTTAAGAAAAAATATCATAAAACCATAAATTCATTTCAATGTTTTGAATTAATTTAAAGGGTATACTAATAAAATCATCTAGAAAAGCTTTTAATTTTTATTAATATACAAACTAATTCAAGAATATTCTTGTCTTTAAATAAAAAAATATATATGAAAAGACTTCGCCAAATCATAAGGGTTCATAAATGTTAATATACTAAAAAAATGATAAATCTTATGGTGTTTTACTAATTATATTAAAAGTGAAGCACCTAGCTTTTTTTCATTTCAAACTCTTGTTTTTTTATTTTAATTGAACTCTTCAATAGCTTAATTATAAATAATTATATTTGAAATTATGATGAACATATTAAATTAAAAAAATAATAAAGGAATGACATGTAAAACACGAAGAAAATGCATAGCAAATCACTAATTCATAATAATTTATATTTGGGCTTAAAAATTTATGTATTTTATTTTTCAATTTTTATATTTGAGGGAGGAGAAAAACATGTTTTTAAATAGTAGAAGAAAGAGAAAGTTGATGGTTGTCATAATTATGACAACCAAAATAATTATGCTTGATGTGTAAAGGTTCTATAAAACTAAAGAAGTTTGATGATGGTGGTTATATTATATGAAAAAGTAGACTGAACTTGAGAGAGATTTTTTGTGGTTTTATTTTTCCTTTTTAGACCAATTCATAAGTGTTTTGAGTTGAGAGATTTGTTTATAGGAGTTTATAGGGTGTTTCTTTGATATTTTTTGTGTCAAAATAGGTTAAGAAATAGAATTTAAACTCAAAAACACATTAGCTGGATTTTTTAGTCACCTTTAGGTGGTTAAAATCTAGGGTACTAGGAAATGCGTCATCTACATTATTTAAAAAAAAAATTAAAAAAATGGATGACATGTCATCCATTCTTTATTATTAAAAAAAAAGCTCAGACTTGTGGGCCTGAGTTACAGTTCTCTCCTCTCTCTTTTTCATTCTGTTTTCCAAATTTTTTAATTCTTTTTCTCCATATTTTTATAATTTAATTTAAATTAATACCATTCTTTTTTTATATTTCTTGTTCATTTTTTAATAAATAGTTTTTTTTATTGTTTTAAGGAGATTCTTATGATTTGCATTTATATTTTTATATATATATTTGATATAAATATACTATAATATTATGATTCATTTAAAAAAAATCAATTGTTTTTTATGAGAAAAAAAACCTCTCAATTTTTTTAAAAATCAAAATACATAAATTCAAAAAGAAAGATAGGTTTTAAATAGTTGCATACTTATCTCAATAGCACAACCAAATCTTTCACAATTCATTAATTCAACTATTTCTATTTTTATTTTATTAAATACATATAAAATCTTCATATTTCTTAATTAAAAAATATAATACAATAAAACACATTTATTATAGCTCTATCATATTAAAAATTATTTTGTAACACTATCTACAAGAACGTGTTTGAAAACTAGGAAATGCTAATTAAGTAATAAACTAATTAGCATTGAGATATAATGGGTCTTTGCATAGCTTTTGATTTTGGATGTATCTTAAAAGTTCATTTTACATTAAAAAAAGTATCAAATTGATATTTTGTTAATATTTTTTTAATTATTGTGAAGTGTAAATATTAAAAATAAAAAAGACATAGAAAAACCTATTTTAATGTACTTTTAAATAAAAAATATTTAAAAAAAAACAATTACATCATAATATTAAACACATACATAACAGCGAAAAAATTCCAAATCATATTGAAAATGAAGTTGATATGATTTTGTGAAATAAATAGTAAATGAAAAAAATTTTGTATTCTTATTAATCCATCAAAAGATTTCTTTCATTTTAGTGAATTAAATATAATGTGCTTAGTCAAATAAGGGGTCTTTTGGAATGACGTTTTGAGCAAGATTTCTCTAAAATTTTAAATTCATTGTTAAGTTTTTGGATTGTTTTGTTGTGCTGAAATTAATTTTTTTTTAAATATATTTTTTTAGATACATTCTTGAAAGAAATATACTTTTAAAAAGCAATAATTAATACTCTCAACACTCCAAATAGGTTTTTTTTTACACTTCAGTCATCATGGTTTTCTTTTTATTTCTTTTAGTGCATGTTTGACAATGTGACTAAAGTTGTTTTTGAAAGGGCTTTTCGTTCAAAAATGTATCAAAATGATATATTTTTAAAACAAAATCATTTTTGACATCAACACATGAAAATGATCTAAAAACACAAAAAATATTTAATTTAAAGTAAAAATTATTTTTTTTTTTCAAATGTTTCCAAAAACACTTTTGAAACGCAATGACTAACAAGCATTAATGTCACGACTCACTCCCATCATCCTTACCCTCTCTCTCAATTAAAGAATTTTTTTATTTGCCAAACAATACTTAATAATAAGTTGAAATTATAAATATGGTGATAATAGAAAGGGTTTTATGATATTTTTGAAAAACTAAGAAAACATAGGTGCAAAAAATGGATTTTACATAAACAAAAACTACAAAATCTCTCTGGTCTTTTTAACAACAATTTAAAAAACAAATAAAAGGTGTGGCTGTTTCACTAATTACTATGGATTCCAACAATAAAATTACCATCTACCCATCAGGATGAAAAATTTAACCCTCATAACCGAGAGTATTTTGGATATTTTTAGAGGACATGTATGATATTTTCAAATTATTTGGGTTTTTTTGGTATTTTCCATTTTAAATTGCATAGTGAAACACCATTTTACCCTTAGGAGCTCACCAAAAGACACAGAACTATGGGGGGTGTTTATGTTTTTTCACATATTCATGCATAGTGAAACTACTCAAATACCCACAGAAAAGACAAACAAAGGCCTGAAGCTGGGTATTATGGTACTTTCATTTCCATTTTTTTTTGTGGTTATCGTGGGGTCAAGGGTGTAAAAGTTATTTGCAAATTTTTTATTATTTCTTTTCAGAAACACTCTGGGTGCGTCGTGTGGTCGTGGAAACTGTCTTGTTGCCGTGTCACCTGCCTCGTGTGTAGGTGATTGATGAATCGCTGAAGGACAATTTTTAGTTTTTTCTCCTTTATCTCTCTTATGCCGCTGGAAAATACATGTAAGTCCTTCATGTTAGTGATTGTTTTATTTTAGTCTTTGTTCTTTTGATTTCGGTTTTAATCCTAATTTATTCAATGAAAATTTTGTTTTTTTTAATTGTGCCCTTCAATTGAAACTGATTATATATGTTGGTTTTCATTTCAATCCTTATTCTTTTGATTCTTGGTTTGTTTTTGGTTCCTTTAATTTTTTTGGTATGCAAGTTTAATTTATTTTAATTTTGTCCTCCAATTGAAATTGGTCACATATGTTACTTTTCATTTTGGTCTTTATTCTCTTAATTTTTTTTAACAAAATTACACTGCAATTTTTTTTAAATGCCTTTATTTGTTTTGGTCCCAGGGTTTTTATTTGTTTCAATTTTGTCCTTCAATTGGAAGTAATTATATATTTTATTTTTTCATTTTGGCCCTTATTCTTTGAATTTTTTATTTGGTATTAATTCTTTTGGTTTTTTTGGTCTTTCTTGTACAATGTTTTTTTTTACCCGTATTTATGCATCCATGCTTTTAATTTTTGTTTTTAATTTCAGCTGTTTTATTTTTATTCGGTTCAGTCCTGAAATTTTAATTTATGTTGGTGATCATTTTAAAAATAACATTTCTCCCCTTTTCCCTTGTGTTTTCCGTTATTTGTATTTGTTTTTTTGGATTAGATGATTTTATGGTTTTATTGTTTGCACAATAATAACAATAATTTTAGTGATTATTGTTTTATTTATTTTTTGTAAAAATGTTTTGCTTTTTTTTTTTATATTCTTTGGGGGCAATTTAATGATTTTATTTGTTTGGACAATAATGTTGATACTAATTTTAACTGTTATAGTGATGATAATGATGGTAACGTAGAGATGGATTTTCAATGGTGTTTTTTTTTTCTTTTTGAAGATAGAAAATTAACTACTTATTTTTATTATTTGATTATTGCATATGTTTTCTCAATTTATATTGTGTTTAATTTAAATTGGATTATAAAATGAATTAATCCTAATTCAGTGAATTCAATAATTCAAGTATCCAATTCTTCTTGTTTTTTTAATGATGATGATAATTTTATGCAGGTGATTTTGTTAAAACTTACTAAAAAAATAAATTTATATCGATTTAAAATTTATATATTTTATAAGAAACTTGTAATTCACAAAATTATTATATAAATTTAATATTTTACTTAAATTTATACTATAATAAAAAAAATTATACAATTAATATTTTTTATGCGAAAAAAATATGGTTGTTATCGCGAGTGAATTGTAAATAAATATTCCCCGTCGAATAATAATAAACCAAGCATAGAAAAGGAGAACATCCGTACCGATATTTTCGCTTCGTGTCCGATCCCTACAATCATTTTAGAAGAAAAATAAAAGAAAGGGCAGACTAGGGTTTCTCCATTTGAATTTTGAAACAACGCAACTTCTCGGGTGTCTCTCTCTATTTCTCTCTCTCTCTATCGGCTTCAATCTAGGTATTGTTCTTACTATTTTGTTACTCTATTTTTTCGCGTTTTTTCTGATTATCTCGCATCGTTTTTAACAAATTCACCATCTCATGACAGTTCTTACAATTTTGCTCAATTGTTGTTGTTGTTTATCTAATTTAACTTAATGAGGTTTAGTTTTACTTGCAATTGCGATTGAGAGTTTCTGATCAATTTTAGGGAATTTTTGCGCTGTGGTATTGGATTCTTTTTTCAGTTGTGATTTGCTACCAGTTATGAGAACTTCATGGGCAGATTCTGTGGCTGACTCTGCATCTGAGAATGCAGCATCTGGTTTGTCTGGTCCGCGTCCTACTCGTGCCACTTACATTCCGCCCCACCTTCGTAACCGGCCACCATCTTCTGATTTCCTGGCTCCACCACCTGCTGCTCCATCATTAGGGAATGATCGTGTAGGTTATGGTGGGCCTGCTGGTGGTTCTCGAAGGGGTGGTGGCGGTGCTTCGAAACCGGATTTTGGGCATTTAGGTTATGGTTCTGGTGGTAGAGGAGGAGGTGGTGGTTGGAATAATAGAATTGGTGGGAGGGAGCGTGAGGTGAATCCATTTGGCAATGATGGTGTTGCAGAGCCGGCTTTTGAAGTACAAGAGAATACAGGAATTAACTTTGATGCGTATGAGGATATTCCTGTGGAGACGAGTGGGCAAAATGTGCCACCACCTGTGAATACCTTTGCAGAGATAGACCTGGGTGAGGCAGTGAATCAGAATATTCGGAGATGCAAGTATGTGAAGCCAACTCCAGTTCAGCGTAATGCAATCCCAATATTGCTTGGTGGGAGGGACCTGATGGCTTGTGCTCAGACAGGGTCAGGGAAGACAGCTGCCTTTTGCTTTCCAATAATTGCTGGAATTATGAGGGAGCAGTATGTGCAGAGACCACATGGAGGGAGGACAGTTTACCCACTGGCTCTTATTCTTTCTCCTACAAGGGAGCTTTCATGTCAGGTGTTATTTAGTTCCAGGCTAGTCATGTGCATTCTGGATCATGCAATGGCTTTATAGGACTTGTTTTTCTTATTTTTCTTTATTTGCAATCTGACTGCAGATACATGATGAAGCCAAAAAATTCGCATATCAAACTGGTGTCAAGGTGGTGGTAGTTTATGGAGGCGCTCCAGTAAACCAACAGGTTTAAATCACATGACAATAGCTCTCTCTCTCTCTCTCTCCTCTCTTCTCTCTCTCTTTTTTTTTTCTTTTAGTGCTGGATATCATTTGTACGGTTCTCTTCTTCATGAATCCATTATCCTTAAAAAAGTAACTGCTCACTGGAAATTATTCTATCATTGGTGCTTTTCTCTTATCTTCTTCATACCCTCTAATAAATGATAGAGGGAAATAGATAAGACCAGAGTCCACTTGTGCACTTTACCTCCTATGTGGCAACATGGGGGCGTTTTGGATGAGGTTTCCTAACCAACTTTAAAATGATAACAATAGCTTGTTTCTGCATTGTTATTTTGAATGATATCTCCTTCATTGGAAACTGCTACATGGGAAACACAGTGGCACTAACAGTAGGAAAATCAAGCAATGTTCTCCTTAGCAGCATTTTTCTTTCTCAGACCAACTACATGGATTCATTTCTGGATGTACTTGAACTGACACATCACTCAAATTTCTAGTCTGAACCATATTCAAAATGACGAGATCAATTGCCAATTTTTCTGATGATGCTAACATGACTTGCATTGTGTTGTTAATTTCCTATCAATATGTTAAATGATTTATTCTGGAGATGTGAATATGCATGCAGCCCTGTACTAATGTTTGGAACCTTAAAATATGTCAGCCATTGTGTGCTTGTCTTTTTTGTTCCAAATTAAGGGTGATAATAAAAGTTACATGCACCTTGAAATGTTATGGGCAGCAGGTGCTCTTCTACCACACTCCAGGTTCTTTCATTTCCCCTTTACCCACTATGGCATGCTTTCATGCATGTGTCAACCCCTTTACCCACTAGAGCATGCCTGTGCCATGATGATTGTGAGGAGATTACCACTCCTCCTTGTATATTTTCATCACACTGTACTTGGACTTTACTATTAGCCATGTCTTTATGAGCACATTTGCCTCATATTTCTAAGCTCCCTCGCAGGTTTCTTACTAGCGTGCTACCTTATTGGGGATGCATCTCAATGAATTTTTACTCTTATCTCACTTGTTTCAGCAATGCTTCTCCCATATGTCTTGATTTGCTCAGTATTATGCATGCTCCATTTTTCTGTTTTTATTACAGATAGTCATTTATTGACTTGTACTTTTTCTAGAACTAGATGTTACTCTGTAGATTGCTTGATGTGAGGAAGTTATAGTTGTCCAATTTGCTCATTCAGCTCCTGGATGATTTTAATCTTTGTGGGGCAACTGTGTTTTGCTAGCGCTTAAGTGGTGGTGATTGTCTGAGGGTTGTTAAAATGGGTGATGCATTAAAGGGGTCTGGGTTAAAGGGGTTTTGAAGTACTATTGTCATGCTCCCACCACCTACAACTACCCCACACTATGACTGCCTTAACTGCTGTAGCTGCTTCCAGTAATGCCTCCATTCCTCTATAACAACACAGCCAACTACTCTTGATATTTATACTTGTACCGCT
This sequence comes from Salix brachista, assembly GCA_009078335.1. Lineage (NCBI taxonomy): Eukaryota > Viridiplantae > Streptophyta > Magnoliopsida > Malpighiales > Salicaceae > Salix > Salix brachista. The sequence goes on along the minus strand of CM018577.1, from coordinate 15,629,623 downwards.
TAATTCCCATACCAAATGCATACTTAACATGAATGTTGTGGTGCAAGGGAGCTGGCTGGCAGGGAGGGTGATATTTAAGGGACCACAGTAAAACGTTTTTAAAATGTTTCTATGAAGCAACTTACTTCTCTTGGGGAGTTGCAATGGCATTATACTTGTGTTAACAGCATCAAAGGAACTGCGTTGCTGTATACACATGTTTTTCTTCATATCATTATGCCTTTCGTGACTTTAATTTGCCTAGTTTAATTATTTGCTTGCTCTTTATTGCTTGGTCAGCTGCGAGAACTTGAGAGAGGGGTTGATGTTCTAGTGGCAACTCCTGGACGGTTAGTGGATTTGGTTGAGAGGGCTAGAGTGTCATTGCATATGATCAGATATCTGGCACTCGATGAGGCAGACAGGATGCTGGATATGGGATTTGAACCTCAGATTAGAAAGATAGTGGAACAAATGGACATGCCCCCATGTGGCAGGAGACAGACAATGCTGTTTAGTGCCACTTTTCCCAAAGAAATACAGGTTTGTTTTAGTTGCTGGTGCTGGTTGATTTAGTTTCCACTCTTTTTCTTGTGAAGCTCATTTATTAATATACTGATATGTCTAACTATTCTATCTTGGTTATCAAAATGCTGGAGGCTATTTTTTCAGTGAGTGTATATATAATATTACTTTGTTGTTACGTTTATTGTTCTAGTGAGGATGTACCTTTGGTTCTGTTTGGACAATTGTCTGCTTAGATAAGCAAGCACCATTGCTACCTTGTAGCTGTTGTGTACTCTCTTAGGTGATAACCATTTGTTGATATCCATTGAAGACTGCCATTTCAGTTCCATCTGACTTTTTTTGCAATTTGGCTGACATGCAGAGACTTGCATCTGATTTTCTTTCAAATTACATTTTTTTGGCTGTCGGAAGGGTTGGTTCGAGTACTGATTTAATTGTTCAAAGAGTTGAATATGTTCATGAGACTGACAAGAGAAGTCATCTCATGGACCTTCTTCATGCTCAGAGAGAGAATGAAGTTAATGGCAAGGTACGATGAAACAACTTGCTGAGTATGGCAATTCTATATGATCTAATCTGTTCTCTTTAAGACTGGTGATTTGATTTATTCATAACCATTAAGGAAAAAAGTCTCTTCCAACCTCGTCAAAATTTCAACCGCTTGAATTTGATTTATCCAGTGACAGGTAGGAGAGTAGAAGGTTTTAATTCATATTCTAAAAGGATTAAAATTGAGGAAAAAGGTGAAACGCGTCTTATCAAGAGAGAAAAAAGCCAGAATGAGAGAGAAGAGGGAATAAAAGGTTGCAAACAGCCACCATACAAAAAAATTCAAAAGTGTACTATAGTGACCACAGATTTTTGTTAAATTGCAGCATTCTCTGACATTAGTTTTTGTGGAGACAAAGAAGGGAGCTGACTCATTGGAACATTGGTTGTATGTCAATGGCTTTCCTGCCACATCAATTCATGGAGATAGATCACAACCGGTAAGTTATCGGATTTGGGTTTTTATTAGTGAGTACTGAGTACAGGAATGTGGCATGTATCTTTTACTTTGTTTCTTCAGCATTTTCATAAATGCAATACCCCACAATATCGATGAGCTTAAGCAGTCTTGAGGTCAGTGTTTTTATAAAGATTTCTGGGGCATATGGTAATATAGACCCTTTTCTTTGGTAAACTGTGAGAAAGTAACATTACAATTTAGGAAAATGAACAAATGGCCTTCTTCACTCGACACAAAAACAAATCTGTAGAGAGTAGATAATCGCTCCTTGTTAGATGCCTATTTTTCTGCTGTCTGCTGTTTGCATACACTATGCAATTACTAGCTATATTCTTCAATATAATCATCTCTATGTTGGCATGCAGGAAAGAGAAACGGCACTTAGATCATTCAAGAGTGGGAAGACGCCAATTCTAGTGGCAACAGACGTGGCCGCAAGGGGTCTTGATATACCCCATGTGGCTCATGTGGTGAATTTTGATCTTCCAAATGACATTGATGATTATGTTCACCGGATAGGGAGAACAGGACGAGCTGGTAAAACAGGACTGGCTACAGCATTCTTTAATGAGAATAATTTGTCATTAGCAAGACCTCTAGCTGATCTTATGCAAGAAGCAAATCAAGAAGTTCCCGCCTGGCTCACTCGTTATGCTTCACGGGTTTCATTTAGTGGTGGCAAGAATCGGCGTTCTGTGGGAACCCGTTTTGGTGGCCGTGATGTGAGAAGGGATGGCACTTTTAACAGGGGTACAGATTATTATGGTGGAGGAAACAGTAGCGGCGGTGGATATGGGGTTCCTGCTGGTTATGGTGGGGGTTACAATCCAGCTGTAGCCAGCGCTTGGGATTAGTATCGTACTGTATCCTGGATTCCGATCTCTCGTTTTCTTATGCGTATATAAATTTCTTTTCTTCACAATTCAAAGGATTAAATTAATTTTTTTTCATCCTCCAATGGTCATAGATTTGTCTTTTTATTCGAGTTTATGCGTAAGCTGTCATGGGGTTACTCAATGGTGAAGCAATCAATTTGCGCCGGGTAATACATTAGACTTTTTAATGTTAAAAAATGAATTAATTGCGCTAACCCGCAGCAAAGCTTCAATGTTCTGGCAATTTCAGATGCGGTTACTGAGCCTGGCCTAGGTAACTGAGTGCATAAAAAAATAGTTACTCCGAAACTCAACATTCGTGATGATTCAGAAGCCGGAAACCAACCCATGTTCGAATTCGTGGATGTTTGATACTATATTTTTTTTTAAAAATATTTTATTTTATTTTTATTTTGTATTTTAAATCAAAATTTTTTAATATTTTTAGATCAATTTATATACTAATTTCATTTACTAATGTCAAAAATAATATTTTAAAAAAAATATTATTAATATATTTGAGAACGAAATTTCATTTACTAATGTCAAAAATAATATTTAAAAAAAAATATTATTAATATATTTGAGAACGAAAAGCATTTTTAAAACCAATTAACAAATAACTAAAAGATTACGAAAATCGTTGTTCATCACTGTGCACACACTCACAAAACACTGTGGACGCGAGCTTTTTCATCCGTAAGTCGCGCGAGTTCGTCCACCCTATTTTTTTTTGTTTTTTCCGCCTATGAATAGTGTAGTGGCGATTTTAGCCCCGGTAATAAGACAAAATAGCATTTTCGACTGAGGGCTAAAGGCGTAATTGCGCGCGTCCGTACCGGTTCGGTTCGGTCCGGTCCGCCGCATGGGTTTTTTTTTTAAATGGCTAAATATGGTTATAGCCCCTAATAAGACAAAATGTATTAATTAGGGACAGGGCTATAACGGTAACTGACCATTATTATTTATTTATTTTTTGAAATTCTGTCAGGCGCGTGCCTATCACGCGCCGCACGGTGTTCCCCCTAACGCCCCTTTCAAGTGGTGCGTGCGGTATGATACGGTGGCCGTAAATTAGCTACCGGCGCCTAATCCGGTTCGCCTCCTCTTGGTCTTCCTCCCGTTGCAGCGCGTTTTGCAACACGGTGGCCGTGGACGCGGCGGTGGCCGGTTAAAGCCAGTTGCACCGTTTCTCTCTCTCCTGCACGTCAAAGTGCAGAAGAACCCCCCGAGTTGTGTATACTTTCACTTCGGTCCCTTGACTTTTTATTGTGTTATATACTGTGCAGTTTGGCTTGATTTCGGTTATATAAGTTTTGATTTCCTTCGATTGGGTCCTTCAATTGCAATTGATTAAATGTGAATGTTTCACTTCGGTCCTCCTTCTTTTAATTTCCGGATTGGGTTGAAAAGGTTCAAATATATTCGGTACAGTAGTTTCCATTTTTGCAAATTTGTCCTTCAATTGAAAATATTAATAAATCTGATTTTCATTTCAGCCCTTAAACTTTTAATTTTTGATTTTCATCCCTTTATATTTTATTTTCATTTCACCCCTTATACTTTTATTTTTTAAAATTTCTAATATAACCCCTACTTTTGTCCATGTATATATAAGTGTGTTTAACACAATAATAATAATAATAATAATAATAATAATAATAATAATAATAATAATAATAATAATAATAATAGTAATAATAATAATAATAATAATAATAATAATAATAATAATTTAATTGTTTTTCTTGCTTCCTCTTTTGTTAATTTTTTTTCCTTCGTATAATTTAATATTTTTTATTGTTTTGACAGTAATGGTAATGATTTTTTTTTTCCTTTTGTTAAAGTTTCTAAAATATTTTTAGTCTTTCATTAATTATATGTTCTAATATTTATTGAATATTATCTCATAGGAATATATATAGAGCGAAGAAAACATGACCTAAAATTTTTTGAATAAAAAAAATTAATATCAGTATTCTTGAATACATGTAATATAATCATATAATGATAAATCGGATAAAATAAAATAAAAATTGTCTTCGAATTTTAATTTTGTACTTAACACAATAATAATAATAATAATAATAATAATAATAATAATAATAATTTAATTATTTTTCTTGCTTCCTCTTTTGTTAATGTTTTTTTTTCCTTCGTATAATTTAATAATTTTTATTGTTTTGACAATAATGGCAATGATTTTTTTTTCCTTTTGTTAAAGTTTCTCAAATAATTTTAATCTTTCATTAATTATATGTTCTAATATTTATTGAATATTATCTCATAGGAATATATATAGGGCGAAGAAAACATAACCTAAATTTTTTTGAATAAAAAAAATTAATATCAGTATTCTTAAATACATGTAATATAATCATATAATGATAAATCGGGTAAAATAAAATAAAAATTGTCTTCGAATTTTAATTTTGTACTTAACACAATAATAATAATAATAATAATAATAATAATAATAATAATAATAATAATAATAATAATAATAATTTAATTGTTTTTCTTGCTTCCTCTTTTGTTAATTTTTTTTTCCTTCGTATAATTTAATAATTTTTATTGTTTTGACAGTAATGGAAATGATATTTTTTTTCCTTTTGTTAAAGTTTCTAAAATATTTGTAGTCTTTCATTAATTATATGTTCTAATATTTATTGAATATTATCTCATAGGAATATATATAGGGCGAAGAAAACATGACCTAAATTTTTTTTAATAAAAAAAATTAATATCAGTATTCTTAAATACATCTAATATAATCATATAATGATGAATCGGATAAAATAAAAAAAATTGTCTACGAATTTTAATTTTGTTCTTGACGCAATAATAATAATAATAATAATAATAATAATAATAATAATAATAATAATAATAATAATAATAATAATAATAATAATAATAATTTAATTGTTTTTCTTGCTTACTCTTTTGTTAATGTTTTTTTTCTCTGTATAATTTAATAATTTTTAATCTTTTAGCAGTGATGGCAATGATATTTTTTTTTTCCTTTTGTTAAAGTTTCTAAAATAATTTTAGTCTTTCATAATAATAAAAATAATAATATAATTATGTTCAGCTTAAAAATAATAATAATAATAACAATAATAACAATAATAATAATAATAGTAACAATAATAATAATAACAATTATTTCAATCATAATGATAATAACAATAATAATAATAACAATAATAAGAATAATGATATTAATAATAATAATAACAATAATAATAATAATAACAATAATAATAATAACAATAATAATAATAATAACAATTATTTATGTTAGTAACTATTTTGTTAATATTTTTTTTGCTCTTCATAATTTAATAATTTCTATTGTTTTGACAATAATGGTGTTAAATTTTTTTATATATATTTTTAGTCTTTCGCCTATGAATATATATAGGGAAAAGAAAACATGACCTAAGATTTTTTTAATATAAAAAATTAATATAAGTATTCTGAGATACATTTAATATAGTTATATAATAGTAGATGATCTGCCACACAATTACAAATAACCGATTAAAACACATTCACAAATTTATGTTTTTTTAATTTATAGAATAATGTCTACTTTTGTCCATTTATATATAAGTGTACTTAACACAATAATAATAATAATAATAATAACAACAACAATAATAATAATAATAATAATAATAATAATAATAATAATAATAATAATAATAATAATAATAACAATAATAATAACAACAACAACAACAACAACAACAACAATAATAATAATAACAATTATTTCAATAATAATAATAATAACAATAACAATAACAACAATAATAATAACGATAATAATAATAACAATAATAATACCAATAATAATAATAACAATAACAATAATAATAATAATAATAATAATAATAATAACAATTATTTTGTTAGTAACTCTTTTGTTAATATTTTTTTTGCTCTTCATAATTTAATAATTTCTATTCTTTTGACAGTAATGGTGTTAATTTTTTATATATATATTTTTAATCTTTCGCCTAAGAATATATATAGAGAAAAGAAAACATGACCTAAGATTTTTTTAATATAAAAAATTAATATAAGTATTCTGAGATACATTTAATATAGTTATATAATAGTAGATGATCGGCCACACAATTACAAATAACCGATTAAAACACATTCACAAATTGATCAATAAACTACAACAAAAAAATATCACACCAAACAATCAAATAATTCACCATACAAATGGATACAAAAAATATTTTCATAACCAGTAAACACAACTGAATAAAGAAAAATTAGATGATCGGCCACACAATTACAACAAAACTAACCACCAACAAATTCCCGATTGACTACAGCAAACAAAAATCTCTAATCGATATAATCTATTACATTTTTTTGACCAACTGATTATATAATTATCAATCCAATTAAAACACATCAGATAATCAAAACATTGCAATTTTGCAATCTATGAGTTAATTAAATCAACACAAGATTCAAATCCAAACTGTGACTAAATTATACTCCAAGACAGTAAAATAATGTCAACAACCAACTAAATCAATGCAAACAAAAAATAATTTATCTCTAATACATTTCAGCGATTATAATATTCGTATCAACCAGTTAAATGCTTAATAACTGTTAAAAAATATTTAACAATCAAAACATTCAATTCAAAACAACAAAATATCATCTTTCATTCATTTTATTGATTACAGATTTACATCAACCAATTAAATAACCATCAAAACAATCAATACATACTAAACAATTAATCAATTATGGTCTTGCAATACTCAAATTACAATTTGCTGATCTTTCATAAATTTTATCGCTTATCATTTTTAAATTTCAAAATTGAATTACTATCTGAGTTTTTAATCTTATAACAATAATCAACTAATTCAATACATAAAAAAAAATTATAACATGATTTAAAATTTACAATTCTCTATCTATCAACTAAATTTTTTTTTCTTACCACATAAATAATCAGTTTGCTACATATAAAAAGCCCGGCGCAACGCGCGGGCTACCCAACTCGTTGTAACTATAATCTTAAACGGACACAAAAATATTATTATTAAAGGATATTTAATACTATATTTTAATTATTTTTTTAATAAAAAAGTATTATTTCAATAAAAAAAAACTTTCAAAATAAAAAATCAATCATTTCGTTCCCAAACAGGCTGTAACCAAAGAATAAACCCTGATACTGTCAACAGGAATTTGAACTTTTAAAAGTCAGAATAATTTAATTAAAACAGAATCAAATGACTCCACGATGTTGAACTAGCTACCCCTTTGTCTGCCTGTAAGAACGATGTTAGAACTTTTGTCTGCCTGAAAGATGTTTTAAGTAGAAGAACACGACGTGAAGGACAGCATGATCATCGAATTGGCTCGCACCGGAACAACCAGCCAGCAAATTGTACTATTTCACCAATACCAATTGACTCGCACATTTCCCAGCACATGTTTTGCAGGCTTGCAATACAATCTTTATATTATTGAATTGCAATGCTGCTAGAATCCCATGCCTTCTAAAATTTTGTCTGTGAAAAAGAAAGCCAACTTCTTGAGCACAGAGAAGAAGATCACGGAGAGAGATGAATATTTGTTCTCAGTCAAATCAAATTTCATTTCGAAGCAAGCATTTTCCTTCCTCAACGGTTCCACCACCCATGATTTCCAAGAAGCCAATAAGAAAATGTCGAGACAACATAAAACACTGGACAATCTAGCAGCATTTGCAATGCTGCTAGATTACTGTTTCAAACTAGCGGATTTATTAGGATGATAAACTATTCTTCATCAGAATCATCTTCCATCTCAGAGGTTTCCTCGTAGCAGTCATCTCCTATTTCAACCTCTTCCTCCTCTGATTCTTCTCCTTCAGTTTCATCCTCCACATCATTAGTCAAAATTTCCTGAGGAATCATCTTTACACCTTTATCACGATAAAGAAGCCCTGTCCTCATCACGTGATAAAACTTATCTCTTAGACGAGCAAGAGGATGTGGATTTGCTAATTTTCCACGTCTGTAAGCTTCTCTTAGAGCAACAGTTGTTGTCTTACACTTCAACGAGAGGTAGAAAATCCCTGGATACCTTGTAAAGAGTCGAGTAAACTTATGGGGAAGAATTAATTCGTCTCTCAGGCTCCTCAAGTAGTTTCTCTTAGTCTTCTTATGAATCGTGAGGCTTAAAAGCTCATGCAGAACTCCAACAACCCGTTTCTCCATGAGTTCACTATTCGGTTCAATTCTTCTTGAATCCTCATAAGGTGAAATATAAGGTAACTTGTGAAACTCATCCATCCATGCTCTCACTTTCTTCTGCCCTCCATAGCCCTTTGGAAAACTCATTGGGAAAGTCAAAGCTGTGTGCCCACTCTTAAACTCCCGATACTCCTTACCTTTTTCTTTAGTTTCATTGCTCCTCTGCAATGCCGAAACTGCAAATTCTTCATGCCATTGCACAAGCCGCAAACTCCTGGCCCCATTTGGTGCCTTAGCAAATTGAAAATGGTCAGGATACTTCGGTATCAATGCTTTCTCGAAATTATCAGGCAAGCCCAGATCCCATTTCAAGGGATGTAGTGATTGAAGGGGTAATGTCTGACTCTTCATCATCATAAGCACTCTACAAAGTCTTTCCACTGTATCACTCTCATAACTTTGATGGATAGTTTGTTCATGTGAATCTAGCAAGAGCGCGGTGTCTGTTAACCGAAAACAAGGCAAATTTGCGTATTGAGCATGTGGAAACTCATTAAAAAGAGTTGGGTACCTGCACATAAACGGGTTAAGTAGTAAGAAAAAATCATTCCTTTAACCATCAATAAATCCCACCAATAATATCATTCAAATAAGTCACTAATTGAATACGAGGTGAAGGTATACCTAAATCCATGAAAGAAAATTGATTTAAATCAAGAGTTGCTTTCTTATAATTTTAGGACAGAGTCTATCAACTACAATTTAGAACCAAAGAGAATAATTTTTTTTGTAAACTACAAAACCCCAATTTCCACATCAATTCATAAAGCACAAAATCCTCTAAAAAAACCCACCTTTGAAGTTTTGTCGCAAAACAGCCACACAACCAAGTTATCAATATGGGAAAATCACAAAATGGGCGCCTAAAAACTGAAGAAAAAATTCAAACTTTCATCTAACACATCCATTTCTACAACCCTACATTCAATAAAACAAGGCAAAATCACTCAAGGGTAATAAAAAAATCCGCATAAACACATCAAAACACCTGCGCATGAAACGTAAAACAGGGACAGTAAGGCCAAGAAGTTTTTGCCACTCAGCGACAGACTTTGCGGTGAGAAATCCAGTAGGAGACCTTTTGATTGCATCTTTTAAAAGACCAGCTGCTTTAAGATCAGTTTCTGTATCAATTATATGGTCTAAAGATCGGTTTTTCACCCATTTAAGCCTAACCTTTACAATGGACCGATTTTGGAAAAAAATGTAAAGCTTGTTGCTTTGAGGTTCAAGCTGGGATTTTGATTGTAATAAGGTTTTTAATGTAACAAGTGAATAGCGGGTTTTGAACATCATTGTTCAGTGAAGTTCGTCTCCTAGGTTTATGTTGTTAGATTTTTGTGTGTTCTTTTGTTTTGGTTGCATTGGCGAGAGCGCGACAGTCTAATTTCCTTACGACTTGTCTTTCTTTTCCACGAGTAATTTGTTTTTCTTCCCCGACAGGTCGTTCTTATTCTTGGTTTTTGGTATCGCTTAAAGTCGTTGTTTTTCCCTGTTCTTAAAAAAATGATAAAAAGAAAGAGAGAACAAATTTAATTTAATTTCTCATAAGTGCATTCCTCTCAATATTTCAAGGAGAAGATGCCCAAAAGGTGACGTGAATGGACGATCATAATAGAAAATGTTAATATATGGTTCTTGGCATGTGATACTAAAAAAAATAAAAAAAGATGAAATTTCAAAAATGATTATGAAACATTGGATTATAATTTTAATATAAAATCCAATTATTGGTCATGGCTTATAGTTTTATTTTATTTTTTCCTTTTCTTAATATTTAAGATTTTTATTTGTATATTTTTAAAGGTTTAGTCTAATTATAAGTAATAATTACATTTTACACGTTATTTCAGTATGAATTTAATTTATTTATATAAACTCATTAACTTAGGGATTTGGAACTGCATTTCAAAAGCATTTTAAAAAAAAATAAAAAAATTTATTTTTATTTTTAAGTTTAAATTAAAAAATTAGTGTTTTTATATCATTTTCATGTATTTATGTCAAAAATAATTTTTTAAAAAAATACATAATTTTAATGTTTTTCTGAATAAAAAATAGTTTTAAAACCAACTTCAATCATATTTTCAAACAGTCCATTAATCTTAATACATAAATAAAATAACTCCATCCACTGCGGAGCATAATGATTTTCAGGAATTGATATGTCAATGTATCCAGCTGTAAGTATCCATGGTATCATACCCGTATCCTGTATAAACATACGTGCATCCTGGTTCCTACAATACAAGAAAATCATAATGGCAAACAGCTCCCAGCTACCTCCATTCTGTGCTCGACTTAACTTTTCTTCGATTTATGAGACCGTGAGATGTAATTTTTCTTTACATATTAACTAGAATTATCTGGAGAGCCAACAAGAAGCTGGTTTCTCAAAATTCTTAATTATATATATGGTGATTGATGTGCAAGCTGCATCACCACTGTGCGCAAGAAGAAAGGATGGAGTTGCAGAACGACCATTAATGGTGTTTGGCCTCGAAATTAGAAGCTCAAGCTACGTGGACTGTGGAACTCAAATCATGACATCATATTCTCTACAGAAGCTACGTATCTGCATATGCTAAACTTTTTTATTTATTTATAACTGGGTATTCGGGCTAGCTTGCGCGTACCACAACTAATTTCCGGACCCATTGAACATCCTGCAAGTCCAATGAGCATGTAATGCACCACGAGAGTGACAGACATAACTGACAAAGCTTAAACCTAGAGTAAAAAGAAGAGAGAAATCCTTCTTGATCACCGGGCCAAGACCCTACTGCCGCATATGATAAACCTTTGCCTTTGTGGGTTGTGGCTTTGGATGGGATTTAACGAAAAGATAAATGGGTAACGAAGCTTGAGGTTTTATTTTAGCAACATGTTGAAGAACAAACGTAAATTTTCATTTTATTTGTTTATAGCAACATAACCTTTCTTTGCATGAAAAATAATAATAATACATTGACTTCTTGAAGATTGTCGGTTTCACGTCGTCATTTGCACGCTCGAGATTGTTAGATACGAGGTTATCTCTAAATTCTTTTTTTTTTTTTTCAATACTTGTTGCTCTTAGATACGAGGTTATCTTTGAGTCATGGTTTTATCAAACATGATTTTTTATTTTTTTAATTTGTTGAGGGATACTGACTTTTTAGATTGTTATCTATTTTATTTGGGTTGCTTGACCATATGAATGTTTTTAGTTTTTTTTTAGTTTTAAATATTCTTTTTTATTCTGATGTTTTTTTTTTTTATCAAATTAAGAATCCATGGAAAAAAAAGGATATATATTTTTTAAAATATTAATAAGAAAAGCATGAATTATACTAGATTTGTTTTCAATGGAGCTTAAATTATTTGTTATAACAAAAAATAATTGAAGAGCAAGATCAAATATGTTGTTTTTTTTTATTAAAGTAAACAAATTTATTATTATTTATTAGTATATATAGTTATTGATTTATTTTATTGAATGTTTATATTAACTCTTATGGTAGAAAAACAATTTTGTGTTAAAAAGATTCTTCCATCAAGCAAATGAAGAATTAAATTATTTTTGAGATACGCGCAAGTTAATCTAGTAATAAATAATAATAAAAAAATCAAACTAGTTTTTTACTATTTGTTAATACTAGAATCATATCTATTTAATTTAAAGAAACGGGATAAATTTGATAATTAAAAGTGCCCAAAACAGTTTTTCGATCAAGCTAAATCATTTGATGACTTCAGGAAAAAAATAACAAAAACTTAGAGGACTCAAAGAATTCGAATTAAATTACAATGACTCAGAATAAGAAGAAATTGAGAACTCGTAAAAAGGAAAGGGGTTGTAGTAAACAATGTAAAGAGAAAAAGGATGGAGGTGCAAAATCTCACATACTATTTACAGCAAGCTAGAGAAACAGCGAAACAAGAAGAAATGGAAGCAAAAGAAATCGAACCACCGCAAACAACGACAACATGGAACAGAGAAACAGTCCCAGAAGTAATGAAAATTGTCAGCACAAAAGTCCCTCAAAGAGACCTCATTTCTCTTTTACTTGTTAGCCCTTGGCTTTACAGGACACTCACTTCCTTCCCACCACTCTGGATGGTATGTTCTTCTTTTTTCTCCTCTCTTTTTGGATCAATTTCTAATCTTTATGGCTTGATAATGGTTCTTATGATCTGGGATCTTGTTAAAGGTTCTTGATTTTCGTGAGATGAATAAAGCTGGAGATAGACTCATTGCTGCTACTTCACTGGTAATAAATAATAAGCTTTGGTTTCCACATCCATGTAAAAACATTTGTTCAGTTTCATCCAAACAAAATATTTGTTCTGTTCTGCTTTGTAATTTTTGATAAATGGTGGTTTGTGTGTGTATTGTATGTGAAAAGTGATGGCTTTGTGTTATTTGAAGTGGGGCGGAACTGAGAGAAAGTAGAGCATGTAATTGTTAAGCTTAGTGGAAAAAGTTTCAAAAGCTATGATGCCGTTGCTGGATGGAGAGAGAGATTTGGATTATACAGTGATTTAATTGATTAGATTCATGCATTAATTTTGTGCAACTTCCTTCATTGTATTCTTTCCTTGAAATATGGGATACCAAAAGGTAGTGAATTGAGTTGTTTTATCGAGAAGATAATCATTTTTAGGATATTCATTAACTGACATACTGTAAATTTAAAACCAGAATTGAGTTTCCATTAAGCTAAATTATTCTCTCCTAAATATAAAATTAACTTCATCATCAAATATATACTGCAATAGACCTGGGCATCATGCAAGAACAGAACTACTTGTGTATATATTTGGGAGCATTTAAAATATGGCATTTTTGTGCTATGGGTGATAGACAATGATATTAAGGTGTTGGACATGTTATGTTTCTGTAGCCAAGATATCAGCACGTGAAGCAGATAAACCTTGAATTTGCACAAGATATTGAAGACAAGCATCTAGAAGTCCTACAAAGCAAGGTATGTGCTATTTGATTATGTCAACAAATGATATTGTGGCATACTTTCTATCTTAACTGCTAGAAGTCTACAAATGTGGGATGTTTTAGCACATATATGCACTACTTCTCGAGGATCAATTTCGTATACTATGTACTCTATAATTGATAGATAAGGTTGAGAGATAAACTTAAAATGTCAAGCATGACAATGGGACAGGCCTGACTCTAGGCGATAGGCTTATCAGAAGGTTTTGATTAACTATTTTAGCTTCGTAGTTCATAGACTTGAACATCGAGAGTCATGACTGTTATTAATAGATTCAGAGATGTAAATCTGAGAAGGAAATGTTTAAGCAGTGATATCCAAATTTCAAAATTTTGGACCATTCATGCAAACAGTACAATTCTCCACAATATTAACATGCTGATAAAAGTTTCTCTGCAAACTCTAAGATGTTGTAATTTTTCATGTAAGCAGGTTGAAAAGGAAAGTAAATGCATTTCAGGTCTGACAATTTATTAATTATAAATAAAAGGAGATTTTGAGAACCTCACAGATCTAGTGGAAGTAACTTGTCTTTGATTTGAATCTGAAATTGCTACAAATGAAGTTTTTATAATTTTAAATGATCTGGTCTTCTTTAAACATAGTACTGAGAATTATAAGTACTTCAGTGTTCTGTTTCTCTTCAAAAACTGGAGTCTTTAAACCTGAATGGCTGCCAGAAGATATCTGACAAAGGAATAGAAGCAATAACCAGTACTTGTTCTAAACTGAAGGTCTTCTCTATTTATTGGAATGTCAGGTATGTAAAGACCACTTTTCGATTATCATTTGCTCTTCAAATAGATCCTAAAATGCAAAATTTTTCAGTACTATGGAGTCTGACCTGTAAATTGAGCTTCAGGGTAACAGACATTGGTATAAAGCACGTGGTGGAAAATTGCAAGCATATTGTTGATTTGAACTTGAGTGGGTGTAAGGTACTTGATTCGCAAATTGAATGTTGGTTTTTTTCTGATATGATGCAGATCATACTCGTTGTGATTACAAAGAAGAGACATGTAGTTTTGTTACCTCAATGACTTAGTAGAATTGTGCTGCACCTTCTGTTCACTTTCTTTCTCTCTTTTTTTTCTGGAAAAAGTAATTTTTTTACGCTGTCTTAACTTCAATGTAGGGGGTCCTTCACAAACTTTTGTTTTATGTTTACCCAAATGTGCAGAACTCCTGAGGACTTGTTCTAATTTTGTGCAGTAGTTTATGATTGTTTCTTGTGATTAAATCTGTCTGTTTAAATTCAACACAATTAACCCAAAGTATAGATTTTGGGACCGGTTTGGGTTAACACACAGAACAAGTCAAACAAGTTTATAATTAGTATAGCTTGTACTTAATTTTCAAGTTTTCGTGTTGAATATGCATTCTCTCAATGTAATCCATGACTAGAGTAGTTTGATGTTTTATTTGCAGACTATATCTGACAAAGCCTTGCAAAAAATTGCTGAAAATCATCAAGACTTGGAGTCATTGAACCTGACTAGGTATGTAACTGATCAATGTTGGTTGTTATTATTATTGGTTTTTGGGGATGAAAACTGAATAGATTAATAGAAGGGAATGAACGGAAAAATTACAATTAATCGTCGTCAAATGAAATAGGAAGTGTTATAAATTTAGTTCACTGTGTTATGAGGGATGAATTAAAATTGCAAAAAGAAGTGCTTAAGTTTAAATAAGATCAGGAATAATTTTGTACTAATCCATGTTATGCAACTTAAAGCATTTTCCTCTAGAAGGATATACTTATAAGGTTATGAATTTTTACTGGTAAAAAACTATACTGTTCTGCTATGGTGACCTTGCTATAAACTTGTAATCATCTCGGAATTTCTAGGTGCGTCAAGCTAACAGATGGTGGCTTGCAACAAATATTATCCAAGTGCTCCTCTCTACAGAGTTTAAATCTTTATGCTCTTTCCAGGTATCTCTAGATAGTTGTTAATTGTAAATTTAGGTGTTGCAGTTCCAAATAATAAAACCTCTCCCGCTTTACTTTCAGTCTCACAGACAAAACCTATAAGAAGATATCAAGTCTACCCCATCTAAAATTTTTAGATCTATGTGGTGCGCAGGTAAAACTCTTTTTTGCTGGACAAGCTTTTTACATTCTAAAATTTATGTTAGGTTTTGTAATACCTCAATTTGACTTTCAGAATCTATCTGATGAAGGCCTTTCTTGTATAGCTAGATGCAAGAATATTGTCTCACTCAATTTGTCATGGTGAGTAAATATAAGATAATTCCTGGAAAAATAAGAGAAAATTAGTTCAAAAGCTTCTGTTATTTTTTTATCAGGTGTGTTCGTGTCACTGATGTTGGGGTTGTAGCCATTGCTGAAGGTTGCACATCTCTTGAATTTCTCAGGTAAATTCCTAGCTTAAGGTAGAGAGAGCTGATAATACTTGTTTCTGGCAGTTAACTCCGACTCAAGAAATGCACTCTCTGATTGCTGGTCTTTTCTTTTGTTCTCGGCACTAATGTCAAAATGCATCCCTACCCTGTCCCAATAAAGAGTGAATGATAAAGCATGGAAATACTTGATTTTTCCGCTATCTTTAACTGACTGCTTTTCTGGTGCATTTTTAAGATCATATTATTGATTTTAGTCAAGCCTAGTTAGAAGAGTTAGTTGAACATTGTTTTCTTTAGTTCTGGTACTATTTGACAGCCTTGTCAAGCTTGAACTTTGCTCGCGGGGAACTGTGACAGACTAATGTGCCCTGGTCTTGATCATTCTGCTGATCCCAGTTTGCCAGTTTTTCAGAAATGTAGGATGATGTTCTGGATGTTAGTATAATTTTTACATAATACAAACTACAGGCTAGAATATCCTAAACACCATAGAAAACTGGAAATTTCTTCATGTACATCTCATAATGTTCATGTTCCATGTGTAGTTTTAATATGTTCCATGACAGATGTTGCCATCTGCCTAATAGAATGACACTCAAATTAATGCCTATAAATTTGTGAAAAATTAACGAGCATGTTGTCCATTCTGTACTGTTACTCTGATAAAACTCAGTCAGCATGCAGTGACCTTGCAGTTGTTGCAATTTCTCATACTATAGCCTTGTTTCTGATGTCATGTTAAAAAAACGATGCAGCTTGTTTGGAATAGTTGGTGTGACAGATAGGTGCCTGGAGGTCCTTTCAAGGTTCTGCTCAAACACAGTTACAACCCTTGATGTAAATGGATGTGTTGGCATAAAGGTATTGATTGTTTGTTACTGCAAACGGCCTCAGAATCTCTTGAATTGTATTTATAAATTAATAGTCAGAATAATTACCAATGAGCTTGTACCTCAATTGCATAATGGGAACACACTCATCAAATGAAAAAAAAGAAGAGGAAGTCAGGAGCATTGCCGTGATACATCTTAAAGGTTAAAACTGGAAAATATGTTGCAGACTCCTCCACCTCCTTTCTTATTCCAAATCTATAAACATAATAAACAACATGAATATTAGTAGTCTCATTGAAACGGCCAGTTTTTGTTTTCTTGCAACTCACAACAAATGCAATAAGAAAAGACAATTTATCTGGGTTGGATCCCATAATATTCCATTACGTCCATTATATTCTTGGAATTTGTGCCCTATACTTCTATCCAACACTGATGTAGCTCTCAGTATCTAGTGATTTATTGCAGAACACAAACTCCTTCCAGTTTTGAATAGCCAGTCCTGTTATATATTACCCATACCTTAATTTGGATTTTTACATGCTTGCATCATCTATTGGTGCCAGATGATTTGGTACTTGTTGTAAGTGGCAAATGGGCCACTTTAGTCACCTTTACTATTACATGACTGTTAAAAAATCATGCAATATGAAAAACAAAGAGATACGCCCTGTCATTTGGTGAGACTAGGTAGGTCATGTTGGGGGAATATGAGATAAGTATCAACAAGAATTGAAATTTTGATGTGAATGCTCAAATCAGGAGGTGCGTGACTGCACACTCAGGTTATGCATCACAACAATGTGCTGAGATAGATTCCATGTGTGAAGGAGTCAACCTGTTATTTATTTATTCCCTTGATGTTTCTTTCATTTTTATTTTCACGAGCACACTAATTTTCTTGCAGAGACGAAGCCGTGATGAATTGCTTCAACTGTTTCCTCGTTTGAGGTGTTTTAAAGTGCACAGCTGATGTAGTGTCGAGTGGGTTTTTGCGTACTATTATCCCTTCTCATCAAGTTGAGTGTCCCACATTGTAAGCCATTTTGTTTACTTAAACAAAGTTTGCTGATGACAAAGAATAGGATTGGCATATCCATACTGAGAACATACAATCTCCATGACATTGAACCATGCACTTGTCAGCTTGCTACTGCTTTCATGTATCTAATAGTCTTGTTTGGATCCTATCAATTTCTATAATTTTCCAGGGCATGACTATACGGTGGGTCAAAGCAAGGTCATTCGAGATAATAGGTGAAAAGGCCAAGATACGTTATATGAACAATCACAAATGCCTTTGGGACACATTGAATGATGAAGTCTTTGATTCTTACATGCATTGCTAAGAAACAGTTTAGAGCCTGTAACCTAGACCACATGCAAATCTGGGTTTATGAAGTTTTTTTTATCAGATATATCTTGCTGTAATATCACCTTGTTATTTTTTATCATCTGATATTTCTTTCTGTTCAGAGGATGTTGCATGCTTGCTTACCGTGGAATTTGAGTTTAGAATCTATTTGATCAGTGGTATAGTTGTCGCAAAATTTCAGGTTGTGATCAAGTTACTAATAATATATTAGGGCTTGCAGATTGGTCTATAGTTGAAAGAGTGATGGAATTACAATAAGTGGAGTAATTACTTAACATGAGCATTACTCATTTAATCGACATGGATTGTGTCAAGTGTTATCTTCTTAACCCCAAATGGTGAGAGCTGATGTGATAACAGCAGCTATGCACACTTCAACCCATTTCTTCTCCTTCTCTGTACTGCTTGAACTGGTTCGGACGCCTGTGATGTGGAAGTTATTAGAACAAAAGTTGGGAGTGCTAAAAAGAATGCCATCCACATTAAACACATTTACTTTATGCGATGAAGGTTAGCAGTAGATCATTACCAGCAACTGGATTACTCTTATTGCTTGCCGCAAAATCCTCGAAAACTTGAGCATCAGTTGAGTTGGGAGCCAGATGCAGCATTTCTGACAGGGAAAACAATGGAATGATAAACCAGGTAAATAAATCTCGGTCTAAAATTAGCAGCTATGTAAGCATTCAAGAATCATTTGTTTTGGAGGTACCAGGACATGCGGAAACATTAGCAGGAGCGTGACAAATGGAAGGGAGGCTCAGTGCAAGGGTAGCATTGATCTTGAATCCAAGGTTGGGCTCGTTGCGATCCTTAACCAGGATGCACAGACACTTCTGTGACTTGCTAATTTCTCCTCTTAATCTGCCGCAGCATGTCGGAGCCGGAACTTCGGTGTCGCCGGCAACGAAAGGTAGGCATGCTGAGAGACTAGCCACCTGCTCGTTACACTCTCGTTTATCAGCATCCAAATCTGAGAACACAAAATTAAACACCATCAAGAGTACAATGCTTGAGACCATAACATGAACTACCTTTGACCACATTGTCTTTGCCATGAGAAAGGAAGAGGTGTGTCTGGTTTTAAGCTTAACTGAATTCAATGTGATGAAAGTAGTCCTGTGAAGATCTGTTGACCTTTATGGTCGGGTTTTCTTACCATTGGATGAAAGTTCATTAATATATCAAGGATGGTAAGCACATAACATCAGAGTAAGTGAGGTTTGAAATCCTGAACTCATATTTCTGACAGGCCACGTCCTCTTGCTACCGACCCCTGAACCACATGTCCCAATAATAGTATTTTCTTATCGCACACCCTCTTATTATAAATTGAGTGAGCGAATGAATATGAATCTCAAATTCCTCTCTAGATATTATATAAAATAAAAATATATTTGACTTAATAAATGCACATGTTACTGTTCATGGTCACACATAACTCATGCCATCATTTGCATCTTTGAATTGAAAGTGAAAGGTATAGCAACTATTTGGGAGTGTGGCGGTGGAGATTGGTTTATTTAAAAAAAAAAAATATATATATATATATATATATATATATATATATTAAAATTGTTTTGATTTGATGATACTAAAAATAAAATTAATTGTGTCTATTTATTGCTTTAAAGTCATCCTCAACTTCCATGCTCTCTGTACCCATCCGGCCAGATCGTTTAGCTGTGTTAATGTAAACTTTAAAAAAAAATACAATTTTAATATATTTTTGAACAAAAAATACTTAAAAAAACAATAGTTACTACACTCTTAAACACCCTGTTAAAGCCTTTATACAACAACGTTTGCACCACCGTTTTGCTAAAATACTTTCTTCAAAATTATTTTTTTATAAATATACTAATAAATCGCTTTTTGATGTATTAATGTTACAAATATTTTTTTAAAATATTATTTTAATATATATAAAAAAGCATTTTGAAAAAAACAATCTCTATTATTGCACCAAACAGACGTTTTATTTGATCAAATTATTTTTAAATAATTATATTTTACAAATTCCCAAAGTAAATCAATTTATCCCTGCCATTTGGAAAGTTACCAAAAAAATGTCTTGCTTAAAGTTCATTTACAAACATAAAATCCCTCCACAGTCAAAGGGGTAAATTGAAAGTAACTAATTCTTCCTGTTCTCGTTAGTTCATCTTTTGTTATATATATATAACTATTTTTTCTCATTTCAACATATATAATTTGTTGTTTTGCATTTTGATCCTTATTTTTTTATTTTTTTTATTTAGTTTCAACCCCTTTAATTTTTTCAGTCCTTTTGGAATAATTCTTATTTTTTATTTGTGTATATATATATATATATATATATATATATATATACACCTGTAGTTTTAACTTTTAATTTTCATTGCTATCTATCTCTATATTAAATACAACTTACATTAAAAATCATAATAAATTTAACTTTGATGACATGAAATGAAAATGACACTTACACATATATAATAAATATTCTACTGTTAATAATTTGTTATCCCTGTTTTTTTTTTTTCATCTATTTTGTCATGTGAGTTGATATATTTTTAGTTAAAAAAAAAACATAGTTCATTTTTATATATATTTTAATACATTAATATTAAGCAAATATCAAAATATATAATTAGCCTAACATATTTTTTAAAGAATATATATATTTTCGGGGGTAATATCAAGGACTCAGGCACTTCATTTGTGCATTTTAACCGGTTAAGGTGCCCGGCCCGTAACTCCATCTTATGAAATTCGAAAAGGAGAGCAGAAGGAAGCCCCAAATCTTTCTACTTCTGAAGGCCACCAGCACATGTCTATTATTCTTGTTGTGGTAGTCCGTGCAGTAAAAAACAAGAGCTGAGAACTTCGAGAATTTTATTTCTCTCAGCAACCAGAGAAAAAGAAAGAATTGTGACAAAATGATCATGAAACCCAAAAAACTAAGGGGGCATATGCAATAGCATGCCACTAACCACTTGCTTTGCCGGGAACTTATAAGTACAGGATAATGAGAGGCTAAGGCGCAGGGCATTCTATTAGCAAAGAAAAGAGCAACTGAACGAGGAGGCATAACTTTTCTATGAGACAAAGGTGACATGATACATAGCAGATCATAGCAAGGATCCCCCCACCAGGAGACACCTAGAATAGAACATATTAACCATGATCTACGATTCTTACAACGGCTTAAATCGATCCGTATCTCCGGGTCATTTCCTTGGGATCTCTAATCCTGCCCACATCAACAGCAACTAATCAATCATTTAACCATATCATTCACAACAATAGCCACACGCATAAGAGAAGGTGCGTTTAAGTTCTCATTCTAGTGCCAGCAGAATAGAAATGCATTTTAATTTTAACACGGTTTTTCAAAATCCAAAATCCCTATATTAGATAGGACCACATTGTGCATTATTAGATAAACCAGAACTTAAAACTCAGCATAATGAGTTGTAAGTCCACGTTAATAATACATGTGAAAGGTTTTTTTATATTTGACAGATCAGAATCAAGCACTTCATTTCACAAAGGTAAGGGCTCCAGTTTTCAAACAGTTTAACACTTAAATTTTGAATGAACCACCAGTTCTCTTAAGGTCCACCTGCTAGCATGGAAAGTAGTGCCACATGTTTAAATTACATAGCTCTGGACTGTGAGTTGACTATCTAATAATTTCTCCCCACGGCAATTCAGCTATCATTTTGCTTTTCAGAACCTGACAAGTCTCTTCTCTTCTTTTCTTTTTTAAAGCAACAGACCAATGAGATTAAACAGAACCTTGGCATATCTTTTATTAAATCTGCTAGGAAAAATAATCATGCCCAAATGCCCAAAATATATTGAGGCTGTAAACACAGGCATTTTCCTCTTCATGAGAGACTGAACCCGTGATTCTTTAATAAATTCAGCAACACACTTGTCAGTAGAAGGAAAGAAGGAAAGAGACAGCAGCCGTTAGAATGCAATTAATAGGAAAGAAACTACATTAGTGTAGGCTGTAAATATCATTTATATGCAGTAAATAGGAAGATTTCAGTTACTATAATACAGCCCCCTAGATCAGTTACTGTAATTAATGTAAATGTATGCTATATGTATGCAATGAGAATCCAGAGAGAGGTATTCAAACCATTTCTGACATGGTATCAGAGCCCCTCTCTTAGAAAATCATAGAAACTCAGTTTTTTTTTTTTTTTAGTCATAGTTATATGGAGAAGGCAGACAATGTGTGTGTCAGGTTTACTGGCAAAAAACTATGCTGCTTGGTCATTTCAGATGGAGATCTATCTCAAGGGAAAGACTTTGTGGAGTCATGTGGATGGCAGTGATAAAGGGGACTCAGGAGCTGAAGGCAGTGATAAAAGAGACTCAGGAGCTGAAAGTTCAGCCAGTGCAGCTAGTGCAGCCAGTGCAAAGGCAGTATGGGCAACAAAGGATGCACAAATCATGTCTTGGATTCTTGGTTCTGTGGAACCAAATTTAATTCTGGAGTTAAGACCACATAAATCAGCAAAGGCCATGTGGGATTACCTCACCCTGGTCTACAATCAAGACAACAATGCTAGAAGATTTCAACTAGAGTTGGGTATTGGAAACTATACCCAAGGAGACCTCACCATCCAGGAATATTATTCGGGATTTTTGACACTGTGGAATGACTACTCGGATCTTGTTACAGCCAAGATGACTGGTGAAGGAGTATTGGCAGTGCAACAAGTCCACAAGGTCAGTCAAAGGGATCAATTTCTGATGAAATTGAGGCCAGAATATGAAGCAGTTCGGGCTTCTCTAGTAAATAGAGATCCAGTCCCCAATTTGGCTGTTTGTTTTGGAGAGCTCTTACGTGAGGAACAACGCCTCAACACTCAGCAGACTATGGAACAAGCAAGAGTGGTCCCGGTTGCCTATGCTACCTACAACAAAGGGAAAGGGTATGACATGAGGAAGACACAGTGCTACAGCTGTAAAAAGTATGGACATATTGCACCTAATTGTCCAAACAAGGTTTGTAGTTACTGCAAACAGCCAGGACACATCATCAAAGAGTGTCCTATTCGGCCTCCTTCCCGGTTTGTCAAGAATCATCACACAGCAAACTCAGCAGCTGTTGTTCCAGCAGCTGTCTTGACCAAAGAAATGGTACAAGAAATGATTGTGAGTGCATTTTCTACACTTGGTCTTCAAGGTAATGCTGCCTCTTCAACCTCTTCTTGGGTATTAGATTCTGGAGCCACAAATCACATGACGAATTCCTTGAGAGGATTGAAAAATCTCAGAAAACATAAGGGAATCTCACAGATTCAAACTGCTAATGGCAGTGTTCTTCCGATTGTGGCTATTGGTGATAAACCACCATTGAAAGACATTTATGTTTCCCCTAATCTTACTGTGAATTTGGCTTCTATAGGACAATTTGTTGACAGTAACTGTAAGGTTAAGTTCTCTAATAAAGGCTGTATTGTGCAGGATCAAATGACGGGGCAAGTGATAGCTAAGGGGTCTAAGCATGGGCGTCTGTTTCTGCTGCAACTTGTTGTCCCACGCACTTTGGTTACTTCTTCTTCTTCTGCATGGTCTTTATTTTGTACTGCACTTAATGTATCTAAAGAAATCTGGCATAGACGTCTTGGTCATCCCAATCATAGGGTTTTAGCTTATCTATTGAAATCTGGTTTATTGAATAATAAAGTGCAGTGTTCTTCTCCTATTGTGTCCTTTGAATGTGTTGCATGTAGACTTGGCAAAAGTAAGGTGTTACCATTTCCATCTGAGGGCAGTAGAGCCACAAACCCATTTGATATAGTGCATAGTGATGTATGGGGAATTAGTCCTATTATCTCTCATGAAGGTTATAAATATTTTGTAACTTTTATAGATGACTATAGCCGCTACACATGGGTCTACTTCCTCCGAAAGAAGTCAGAAGTATTCTCCATGTTTAAACTCTTTCTAGGACTAATACACACTCAATTTGCTGCCACTATTAAAACACTCAGATCAGATTCTGGAGGGGAATACATGTCTAATGAATTTCAATCTTTCTTGCAAAACAAAGGCATAATTTCACAAAGATCATGTTCTTACACCCCTCAGCAAAATGGAGTGGCAGAACGTAAAAATCGACATCTTTTGGATGTCGTTAGAACATTGCTTATTGAAACTTCTGTTCCACCAAAGTTTTGGGTAGAGGCACTCACTACTGCCACTTATCTAATCAATAGACTCCCTTCTCAAAAGTTAGGCCTAGACACTCCATACTTTAGGCTTCATCAATGTCAGCCCAAATATGACAACCTTCACACTTTTGGGTGTGTATGTTTCATGCATCTTTCACCTCCTTATAGAAATAAGCTCTCGACTCAGTCCACTAGATGTGCATTTCTCGGGTATAGTGTTAATCAGAAGGGATATGTCTGTTTTGATCCTCAAACACGTAAAAGTCATGTTTCTAGAAATGTGGTATTCCTAGAGAATACAACACTAATGTCCCAAAGGCTCAAGCTGGGACTGAGCAATCTCCTTGAATTTATCGAGGCAGTGATGACAATTCACTTAGATTCACCAATTTAAGGCAACTATTTCTGTCTAGCCCTTCCATAAAAAACAAATCGCAAGTTCTAATAATAGCACAGGCCTCAAGGAACCACAAACTGACATCCATATCGCATGAAAAAACCAAAAACCATGGAAGAGAAAAATCCATAAAGACATTAGAAAGAGATTCAGCAATGAAATTCACATTTGCTACCTGTAGTGTCAACGTCTTGGTCTAGTCTTGCAACGAAATTCAGCAAGAAGTGCTATATGATCTGAAGACCACTCTGGAGAAGGAAGGGCTGTGTCTTTCCTCAAGCTTTCCTCATCCAATAGTTCCAACAAGGACTCCACCATTAAAGAGTCAGCTGAAAAAACAAAACTACTGTAAATCCCATTTTACCAAGCGTTGCATCAAAGAAGGATCAAACTTCAAATAAAATGACCAAATTAGGATGGGAGACAAATGCACAGCAAAAGATAATAGAATAATGTCTTGCAAAGAAGTTAACCTGTGTAAAATATATAATCTAGGGCACCGATAAAATCTCTAGTGCAATTTGTAAATAAGGGTTCATTTGTTGTGGCGTCCATTCTCCTCTTCTGCTGATCCGAACCAAGACCAACGCCCACTCTTGCAAATGATGAGTATGCACTGACCTGCAATATTAACTGTATCACTACCAGCACAGCCCACAACAAGCAGAACAGACATTACAAACCTTGCCTAAATCCCACCATCCCAGAAACAAGAGACAAGCTTTCCTCTTGTCCTATTTCATATATAAAATATTAGCCAGAAGTTAACAGCATTTTGATTTCCCTAAAACCTCCAGAAAGAAATTTAGTGCATGCTATACACAGACTGGTCTTGTATCAGAGGACATATTACCAGTGGCAGCTGATGTGTGAGCTTGTTGTGGGGCCGTAAGATTCCAAGAGGGTCTACTACTAAATCCGGATGCAATGGATCCACCTTACCCATAGCAAGAAGAGAATGGGGAGCACTGCAACCAGGTTCAACAGTAACCTTAGTTATTGAATGTACCAAACATGCATGAGGTAAACACATCTTGTACAAGTGCTAAAACTGTTTCTTAACAGCAGACCAACCTTCCAGGAACTGAATTAAAATCTCCACACACCAGCATAGGAATGTCAGCACTAGCGGCTATTTTCTCCAGTCCTTTCAAGAGAGTAAGGACCTAAGTTCACAAACCGGAAATCACAAATCAATCATCAAGTTTACAAACACAAATCAAAAGAAATTTACACAAAAGGGAGAAATAAATAAGAACCTGCCAAAGCTTGACATCCTTTAAATCCTGGTGAACATTTATATGTGTATTTGCCTGTATTGCAAGATAAAAGTAATCCAAAAGCAATTACAAACAGAAAGATATCAATCCATAAAAAATGGAGTAGCTAAATTATGTTTTGCACCAACCTCATGGAAATTTAAAAAGTGAAAAACATACAGAACACAGACAGTTAATAAGAGAAAGTAAAGATATCCATCCATAAAAATTGGAGTAACTAAATTATGTTTTGCACCAACCTCATGGAAATTTAAAAAGTGAAAAACATACAGAACACAGACAGTTAATAAGAGAAAGTATCATATCCACATCATCAATTAGAGACCTCATGAGCAAATTATGACAGACACCATACTATGTAGCAAGAAGAAGAAAATTATTTTTTTATGAGGAAACAAGGCATGACTGCTGAAACAACCTCTTTATGAGGACCGAAATAGCATCACTATTTGACACAATAATAAGCAGAAGATCACTTACAATGCAAAGTAGCTGCCGCTTTCCAGGATTATCAGCTCCTTGATTATTAAATTTTGCTTCCAGAACAACTATTAATGCAACATTATCCTACAAGAATAAAAGAATTTACATGAGATAACTAGGCCAACATAAAATGGAAAAAGTTCCTCATGCACTAGCAAGACTACAACAAAATCAACTGCAATAAACTAACCTTAACTAATCGATTTAGAGCAGTTTTTCTTTGAGCACTTGGTACCAGCGCATCAGTCAAAGACTGAGCAGCCTTATTAAATTCAACCTGCAAACAATTGACCCTTTAATGCATGAAAAAAAAAAGAAAAAAAACTACACAAAAACACACCACTGCATCCAGAGCACTTTCAAACCTCATATTTTTTAACATGTGAAAATCTATCTCTGCGGAAAAATGTTGCACAGCCATCAATTGTAAGGGAATTTCCATTGTAGACCTGCAATTAATAACAAGACTAAGCATCAAGTATGGATTTTGTACTTGATACATGAATTGCTACAATAACAAGTAGTAGTTTAACAACCTCAATAGTTTTTCTCTTATATAGGGCTTGATAACCATGCTTGTCCAGTTCAGGGGCGAAAAATTCCTCATAATGATCACTTTGTACCTGAAAGCAAGGGAAAAATTGTATAAATTTCCCTGAATAGGCATAAGATCATCTCCCTTCTCCAATGTTGAATATAACCATTCAACAAAGAATTAGCGATGCAAGATTCAATTTTCCAGGAAGCTACCTTAAATCTTTTTATGAGCATCTTACATTATAGTGAGCTCACTAACAAAGACTTTTGATGTAAGGTCTTTCAAGAAACATAACAGTCTTTTTCATCTAGAGCTTTGCAATAATAAGAAATCCAGTAAGAGTCTGACTATTTTACTTAGCAATAGAAAGGCAGCCAAAAAGAAAAGAGTGAAAGAAGTCCAATCATCTATCCCCATGCTTATCATTTTCACTTGCATTTTCTGACAAGAACTTCAGTGGAAAAATCAACTTAGAAATTTCCACTCACTATCCTTACTAATAAATGAAATTGATATTCATTTCCTGTCTTACCTCCTGCAGACAAACAATGTCTGCGCGATATCCAACTATTTCCCTCAGTAAGTTCTGTCGACGATATGGCCAAGAAAGAGCCCATGAAGGACAATAACTGTATGTTTCACTAGTAGCATACACATCAGATAAAATGTTGTATGAGAGCACAGTAAAGGTTCCAGTTGATGAGATACGACCATCTGGATCTAAAGGCACCATTGCATCAAGTCCACTAACTGGGATCAAACGACGTGGAGTTGGGGAGGGGGCCGGAATGACACGGGAAGTTAGTAGTGTGTTTGGATGTCCTACAGGTAGTTTAGTTTCTGCATCTACAACAACGCATTCAAACTTGAGAACATGGCCAATATCATCAGCTGATGGTGTGTATATTTTGGAACGCCCAACCTCAAACCAAGTTTCACCACTCCTCTGAGTCACCGCCGCAGGATACAAGGGTGTGGAACCATTTGTCAAGCTAGCACTTGATGCAGAACCAGATAAACTAGTATTAAGAACTCCAGATCCTGAGCTATTATAACGCCCAAATAACTCTTCCTCCTCATTTCCATTTTCATTTACAGCACTTGCAGCTCGATCATGTAGAACACGATGATGCTGCCATGCATCAGAGAAGCACTTGGGAGAGCAATGGTAACTTTTGGCAACAGGTATTTTGGCCTTAACACAACCTAGACACTGCAGTGTAGCATGCTCCGATGGATGTACGCTACATACAGCAACTTTTCTATCACTCTGTATCCGATACCTGCAAACAAGCCCAAAAAAAGGGTGATCCATATCAAACTAAGATAAGACTAACTTCTATGTTTCAAATTGTCCTGCAATAAGGTACAGGTGCAATGATACCCAGTCAGAGGATGCACCTCAGAGTTCAACCAAATCACAAGCATGAAACAGCAATTCCATGAGAAAGATTAACTTTAAAATATGTGTAAATATGCTAAATTCAAGTGCTGATGGTAACTAAGGTACAGGTGCAATGATGCCCAATCAGAAGATGCAAATTATAGTTCAACCAAATCACAAGCATGAAACAGCAATTCCATGAAAAAAACTAAACTTTAAAATATGTGTAAATATGTTAAACTAAAGTGCTGATATCAGTTCTTTTATAATTTATTTTGCTGCTGCTACTCAAGTCATTTACCAAGTCAAAAAAGATTTGTTTCAATCCATTCATAAGTTATCCATAATTGGCACTAGATTACATATAATTATGATATTCTTTTCACTATTCAAAAATGCAACTCCATTTTTATGTTTCCCTATTCTCCTTTAACTTTATCGACCACAGGGTACTCTCTCCATGTCTTCTTCACCGATTGCAAATGTCCCCACCTAGCTAAGCATGTTTTGTTTTGCAGCTAACAATTATCATACTCAAATGTGTCACCATAACGAAAAAATGTCAATAAAGCTAACAATACAGGTCGCACCTTTTTGTCAGAAAAACACCTCCTAAAGGAAACAAAAACGATTGAAGTTCCAGCTAAAAATCCTAAACCATAAATTCACCATATTTCAGGAAAAGTAAGACATACAAATCTTAAAGTTGGTGCCAAAAATCTAAAAGCTTTTCCATTTCCATTGAGCAGATTAATCTATTCAAGATCTTATATATGTTGAAACCTTTTTATAAGAATGTTCACAAAAATATTGAAGAGAACTATTAGCATGCAATGTTGGGAATTACCAATGATACCAAGGTTTTATTCCAAATCATATGCCAGCTACCAAAGAAAATAACAAAACACATCTTGAGCATACACATGTGCATTAACACTCACTCTATATTGCAAAAAGCACATTACTGTCAAACTGCTGCCATGTCATCAAGTAGAACAAAGCGCTGTCAGAACCGAGAACAAGAGCACATTCCTCCAAAATATTTTATTGAACTATTTGCCCCATAATGGATTAGGCACTTTAAATTGTAAATCCAATAGAAGATTAATATTTATCACTATGAAATTATTTAATTGAATTTCACTACTCAAAGATTTATTTCAAACAAAAAAAATATCATGAAATTATTTCAATTCAAATATATTTCTAAATACCAATTCAATTCTATAAGTAAATATTTTATTAATCAAAAGTTATATTTTTTAACTTATGACTTTCAAACTTAACTCATACTATCTCCTTTTTAAAAAAAAAAGTATTTATTTTAGGTAAAAACTTTATCAAATATACTTCAAACTTAATTCAATGTTATCATAATTATTTGTGAAAAATAATCTTTGAATTATGATTCAAAGTAAAAAAAAAAACAATTCAAAAGTCATAACAAATGAACTCTTAAACTAATAGCCTTGCAAGCTGGGATTTTTTTTCTTGAAGAAGATGGACTAACGAACATATCGAGAAGAAGAACTAGTTTACTCTAAGGGAGTTCAGGTTTGTAAATGAACTTTAAGACATATTTGGTAACTTTCCACATGGTAGGGATAAATTGATTAACTTTTGAAATTTATAAAATAGAATCATTTTAAAATCATTCAATCAGCTTAGAGTGTTTGGAACAGTGGTAGAGGTTGTGTCTCAAAGTGTTTTTCACTTGAAAATGTATTAAAATAATACTTTTTAAAAATTATTTTTGACTTTAGCACATCAAAACATTTTTTTTTAAAAATGAATTTTCAACCTTTGTTTATGCCATGCTCCCAGGCAGTTGCTAAATTTTATCATTTTCAATTTAAATGGCATGAGTGACATGTATCATGAACAGTGGCATATGCAAATATTAAGTAAAATATATTTTTACTTTATATAATATCTAGACAGGAATTTGAGATTCATATTTATTGGCTCACTCAATTTATAATAAGAGGGTGTGTGATATGAAAATATTATTATTGGCACATTCTGCTGTCAGTAGCAGGAGGAAGGTCTAAAAAAATATTCAGGATTTCGAACCTCACTTAAACAAATAATATTTTTTTCAATGCTTGGTTGCCTCTGATGTTATGTGCTTACTATCCTTGATGTATTGATGAACTTTCATCCAATGGTAAGAAAGGAAACAAAAAAAAAGTGTATAGGTCCATAAAACCCGACCATAAAGGTCAACAGTTCTTCACACACACGAAAAAACTCGCAATGAAAAACTACTTTCATCGCATTGAATTCAGTTAAGCTTAAAATCAGACATGCCTCTTCATTTCCCATGGCAAAAAAAAAAATACTATATTCCTCCAAAATAATTTATTGAACTATTTTCCCCATAATGGATGAGGCACTTTAAATTGTAAATTCAATGGGACAACTAAGAAAGTAACATTAAATTCTTACTTTTTAAGTGCTACAGGAGGAAGTTTATACATGTCAGGAAGCAAAAAGCCAACACAGATACCATAATACCAGTCAATTATAGCAATACTTTTCAATACTTTTTCAGGAATAAATTCTGGAAGCATTGCAACTCCTTCCATTTTGAACTATTATTAATCTCAAATGGCAAATCTAGATTGCACCGGAACACTTGTCTGATAAAATATATCTATTCCCATTAAATCATCAATATGTTTTCAAATAACTGCGCATCAACTAGTTAATAACAACTGACCACACTAATAAATTTATAAGACACCTTAGAATCTATGCAATCAACCACCCAACAGAAAATTGAAAAAAAAATGCAGGACTGGAGGACAAGCATGACTCAAAAGCCAAGACGCGTGGTCTGACTACCAATTATGTCTCTCACTTCTCTTCATAGGTTTACTTACTGTAGGTTAAAAACTTCAACCCTGGATTACTGACTCATATTTCAAAAAAGAAAAAAAAAATGAATGCCCAACATTTGAGATGTACAATACAACCCTTTGAGGCTATAAAGGCCGTCAAGTGTTACAGCACACATACAAAATAATTTTACTGTGCCAACACATACAACATATCTCAAGATAATTACTTGTAGCTCACCAAGTTACTTTTAAAACTACATAATGTAAAAGCTTTTGTTTTTATCACTAGTAAGTAATTCAATCCCTACCTTTCTATTACAACTCTTCATTGTTCACCACGTGGTGGTACAATGTACCTAACAGTGTTGTCAAGAGGCATTGAGGCACTTACCTTGGTGCTCCAGGCGAGGTGATTTGAGGCCCCAGTGCCTTTATTAACCCCGGGCATTTGATTTCAGTGCAGTGCCGCCTAGGCAAGCACCTTGTGAGTGGGTGCAAGGCATTAAGGCTAGTGCCTACTTGAAGTTCCTATTTTTATGTTGGATTTTTTTTTTGTTAACTGTTTATATTTTGACCTATTTGTCCCTTTTTTTTAACTGGTATTTAATTTTGATTTTTAATCCATTTTGCAACTTAATTCTTTAATTTATCTTATTTTGTTTTAAGGGTATAGCTTTATATGATTATGGTATGGTATTTCATATTTTCTTTTGATTTTATAATGACATAATCTTAATTGGGAAGATATATATTTTGGATTTATATAATATAATATAATAATACTTTTTTTAATTTATAGTATATCACCTTGGTTCATTCATGCGTGCACCTAGCGCCTCGGGCATTTCAGATTCTTGGCGCCTTTCACCTTTGACAGCACTACTAACTACCAAATGGGAGAAAAAAGTAAAATACAAACTACACAGCCTAGATTTTCATTTACCATAGTTTTTGTCGTCTAAGTTACCACAATACCAAACCAAATAATCCTTGCTACAACAACATACCACGTTCATGGAGTCTAATTCGGTAAGCAATTTAACTTATCCCTGGTGTATTAATAGAGATATTGAGCCTTGTGATATGTTATCTAAAATGCTTTGAAATGAGAACGAAAAATATTAGATTGACACATTATAGCAAGCACTAAACACCATAAAAAATATTACAATCCATATATAATAAAATATGCAAAAGTAAGCCAACAACTCTGCTTGCATATTCAAGATGTCCCCCGAACCAAAATACACTCGTTAATGTAAGCACCGATACCACCGAAAGCAAAAAACCCCTCTTATACAAAACCAATTATTTACATTCTACTATTTATAAAAAAAAAAAAAAGTTCACAACATTAGCAAAACCCCGCGTAAGAGACTATTCCGAACCATTTCAAACACACAAATAACATTGAAAGAGCCCCAAAATGCACAAAATATAATCAACCAAATCCAAAAATTCTGAAAAACCATTACGAGCAAAAACAAAAGAAAATCACTCACCACTTATATCTCAGGAAATGACCGTCAAGAGGGGCAGACTCGGGCACGTCATCGGTAGTAACAGCCTTATCCGTTCGCCGTAAGAGAACATACGGCGTTAACTCACAGCCAACAATAGGAATATCCGATGGAAGATGCACACGTAGCACGCTCAGCATGCTTTTATTTTCTTCTTGAAAGTTTTTTTGTTACTTTCCTAATCACACAGTAACCCTATCATCGATAATAAAAACAATCTGCGGATATTATCTGGCGGATCCGCCATTTAATTGAGCCGATTACCCTCCAGCCTATATCAATCAAAAACCCTAGATTTCTCAATTAAAAAAAAAAACAGCAGATCTCGAGAACTTACAAGTGGAATTCAAGTTAGGGTTTAGAGAGTGATTGGAGTAATGGATCGATTAGGTAGATGATCGAGGAATTTCCAGAGAGAGAGAGGGAGCGGGGATTTTTTGAAATTTTTTGAGGGAGAGGGGAGATTTCGATAGTTAGGGTTTTACTGAGAAAAAAGGCAGTGTGTGTAATAATAATAATATAAAAACACGGCGCGCGTAGGTTCGTGTGGTGGTGCTGGGGGGTGGTAACGGTGGTGTACTGCGATGTCTTAAATCGGCTACCAAAACGGGAGGGAGGTGTTATTCGATGGGAGAGGATGAGAGAGTATCCTCTTAGTGATTACTAATATATATACTATGTTTTTATATTAGCACTTCCCGTGATGTGTATGTGGAATTAGTTAGTTTGTTGTTGTGTGACGTGTCATGTCTTGAAACTACATTATTCTTATTATTACTCACCTCACCTCACAAATCCATCTAATTATAAAACTAGTTTACTAACTCACATAAATAAGAAATTAACATAAAAATAATCTCTCTAAAGAAAAAATATTGTTAAATCCGGCTCAATTTTAAAATCTTTCAAAATCATATTTTTCTCTGGCCTAGATTCAAAGCTAGCTCGTGTAGAAATTTCTCTAACATAACTTACTTGTATTAACAATTTCAAAATAAATAAATTAAACATCTAATAAACAGGGACAGTAGAGATATAATTATATTTGGTTGAAGAGACAAAAATATAAAAATAAATTTATCTCTGTAACAATCTTAGAGTGGATTTCTATATCTTAGAAACAAGAAGAGATATACTGGGGGATATGACTTCATGGACAATACTTATTATTCTAAAATATCATTGTAAAAAAAATATTTTCAAAATTGTAAATTAAGACATATAAGAATAAAA
This sequence comes from Salix brachista, assembly GCA_009078335.1. NCBI lineage: Eukaryota > Viridiplantae > Streptophyta > Magnoliopsida > Malpighiales > Salicaceae > Salix > Salix brachista. Next base: position 15,595,507 of record CM018577.1, on the reverse strand, counting down.
TTAGTTATTATTATAGTTTTGAAACTCAAATGTTTGATCCAAGACAAAATTTGGGTCACGGGTCATGTTGACTCGAGCTAGGGATTAAATTGACCCGGGTAATGTGTCAAAAGGAAAAACATGGGTTGACGTGGGTTAATATAAGAATATAATTAGTTATTATCATGGTTTTGAAACTTAATTGTAGAGCAACCCGGGACAAGGCTCAAGTCATGGATCTGGATGGTCAACTAAGGCTAGTATGGGTCGATGCAAGGATAAAAAATATTATTATCATAGTTTCAAAAACCCTGCTTAGAAGTTGATCAAAGCAAGGCTCAAGTCATGGGTGGAGAATGTACCTGGTTTTGGGTCAACCCATCAGGTCAATACTTATTTTATAATTAGATTTATCATAATATTATTAATTCCAACACTTAATGTAAATTAAAATAAAAAATAATATCTAATTATATTTTTAAAATATATAAGTTTGACATTAACACATATCATTGGTAATATATATGTATATGTATATCATGTCCCCCATGACTAAACAAGATACGAAAACAATCATTTTATTTTATATATCGCTATAACATGCAATTTTATCTCCGTCTTTTTTATGTCTTGTCTCTTATATTTTCACGGTCTCTCATGTCCCATAATAATAATCAAATGCTATCAAGTGAATTTAATGAGATTTTTTTAAATAAAATTAGAAACTTTGAGATTGATAATGTTTTTATATATATATTTCACATTAGATCCTCTCACTTTACATTTTATCTTTGTAATTCAATTAAGAACTTTATTTCATAAAATTAGGCTGTGAGAAAATCAAAGTTCAAAATTAAAAAAACAAAAATGAAGAAGAAGAAGAAGAAGAGTTGTTTAATCATTAATGTGAATGGTGAAGCAACTGAGTAAACACTTTAAAATTTAATGTGCTTAATTGACTTAATTGGAGGCTTAATTGCAAAGAACATAAGATTAGGAGGCCAATTAGGAAATTAGTTACAAAAACTCAAAACCAAGGATCAAGCTGCAAAAGGCTTGTACATTTATGATCACCAGGAGTTTTAGATTGACAACACAGGATTATTAAATTAAAATATATGGGTGTTTAGAGTATAATTGTAATGGTTTTTTAAAGTATTTTTTTAGGAATATATTAAATTATATTATTATTTTTTTAAAAAAAATATTTTAAAATAATTACATCAAAATAGTCAAAACAAACTAAAATTAATAGAAAAATTAAATTTTGATAAAAAGCAGGCTAAATCTCAATTTTTAAATACTCCCGACTTGTTACTATTTGCAACAATACATTCCATTTATTTATTTCCTGGTACTTCTTTTTTATTCAGCTAATTCCTAATCTGACCGGCTTAGATACTGAGTATTTTTTCAGGTGGTTAAGATTGATGGTTTTTTCCCCGTGTAAGTGTCTATTTAGTTGATATACTTGAAATTGTTTTTTAAATTGTTTTTGTATTTAGAAATATATCAAAATGATTTTTTTTTATAGAAATAATTTTTGATATCAGCACATAAAAATAATTTAAAACACTCAATTTTTTTAATTTAAAATAAGAAAAAACTAAGAAAAAATCCATCTCCGCAGACCTGTCTATTTGGCTTGAATTTGATCTCTTTCAATGGCAAAAAAATAATAAAAATGAAAATGAATCAGTTTTGCTTTCTTCTATGATATGATTTGCTTGTAGAGGAGAAGGGTTTAATTAAAAAAAAAACTGTTGAAGAAAGCAAGAGGACGCAGGATGAAAAAAAAAAACACATAATAAAAAAACAAGGATGGACCGGTGGATTCACCTTTACTCTTTTTTTCTCTTATAATTGCGAGCACCACAGTTAATTTCTGAATCCACTGAATATCCTACAAGTCTAATAAGCAAATAAAACATTACGAAAATAACAGACATGCATAATAAAACTTGTTATCTTTCTCGTTGGGCCAAGACCCCACTTGGATTCACCTTTACTTAAATAAGCCAATGCTGAGATCGAGTCAGTGCCTGTTTGGAAGAGCGGTTGCGGTAGTTTTTTAAAGTGTTTTTCGTGCCGAAATACATCAAAATGATGTTTTTTTATTTTTTAAAAATTATTTTTGATATCAGCACATCAAAATGATCTAAAAAACACCAAAACATATTTATTTAAAATTAAAAAAAAATTAAATTTCAGCAAAACAGCAGTTTGGCCGCAGTGCCAAACAGGCCCTCAGTGATCGTCAAGAGATAGTGAAGTTCTATATCCCAGAGTGAACAACTACTTGGAATCAGTCCAACTCCTCATCTGAAAAAATTATAGCTCAAGTATGCCCTTGCTACGTGTAGGGCTGTAGTCCGGGGAAGGAAGCATGTTATTTCCTTACTGTTTCTTCTCTGCCTGCTAACTCTTACTGTTTAAGAAGTATTTTTTAGTGTTTTTAAAATATATTTGGTGTTAAAGATATTAAATTATTTTTTTGATAATTTTAATGTGCTGATGGCAAAATCTATTTCAAAATAAACTATTTTGATATATTTTTAAATAAAAAAATATTTTGAAAATTACTCTATACTATAATCTCAAACATACCGCAAAAGCTATTTTAAGATTAAGGATTTAATTGAAATCATGCTCATTAAAAGATGTTTAGGAGTGTGATAGGGATTAAATTTTAAAATATTTATTTTGTTTAAAAATGCATTAAAATAATATTTTTTTTAAAAATATATATTATTTTTTTATTAACACATCAAAATAACTTGAAATACAAAGAATAATAATTTGAAGAAAAAAAACTTTTTTTTTTCAAATTAGGATCTAATATAAGATTTTATACAAAAAGAGGAATTTCCAGTAATTTATATCTTAGTTTCTGCTATTGCGTCTTGTTGAAATTGATTATTTACGGTTATTGTCTCCTTTGAAAAAGCTTTTTTTTCCCTAGCTCTATTCTTTTTTTTTTATCTAACTCTTTTGTTTGTATAATATTATTATTTAAAAGTATAGAAATGATTATTTTTTAAAGTGTTTTTATTTAAAATTTTATAATTATTTTTATCTTTAAAAAAATATTTTTAAGATTAGCACATCAAAAGAATTTAATTTTTTTTAAAATAAATATTTTAAAAACACAATTTTAGGAGTGAGCCCAAACACACACCTAGTCTGTTATTAACAAATTATGACATCATGCACCAGCAGGGGTCTGTCCCAGCGGTAGGTGGAGAGCGCCCCCCTTCAAGGGACCGTGGTTCGAGTGTCCCAGTGGTATCCGGGAGGGTGCCCCCTTCATGACACCCTGATTCGATCCTTACCCGGTATGCATGTCATCCCCGCGGTGTCTTATATTATCACTGGACTTGCAGGATGTTCAGTGGATCCGGGGAATAGTCGAGATGCACGCAAGCTGGCCCGGACACCCCGGTTACCAAAAAAAACAAATATATATGACATCATGCGATAGTAACGTGATTTGTTCTTCAGTCATGAGTCTAAGATTTATGGGATTTTGCTTGTTTAAGGAAGAACTAAAGTCTGAACTTTCAAAAGTTAAAGGGGTAAGTTTGAGGTGATGGAAAGTCCCGCTAGTTTCAAGTCATATTTGGAATCAATTTTATACATTAATTTAAGTTATTTTTTAAATTTTGATTGAAAAAAATTAAAATATATTTAATCAAAAATAACTTTGACTTAAGCTAATTTTTTTGTTATAAAATTAAGTCATAATCTTTTTCAACAGGTGTATGTAGAGTCTAGAATATGTGAGAAATGAAATCAACAATTATCTTGATTGGAACAAAAACTTGATTCTAATAATTAATTCATAATGTTTAAAATTTGAAGGTTTATGAAGAAATTGAAATCAATTTTTTTTCCTCTCCAACTTAAAATTTGTTTGTTTTTGCATTCTAATTTTATTTTTTTGCTTCAAATTAATTTTTTTGTGTTTTTATATCATTTTAATATGTTGATGCTAAAATAAATTAAAAAAATATTATTTCAATAAATTTTAAACAAATAACACTTTAAAAAACAACTAATATAACAATACCAAACAGAATTTTAAAACAACAAAATAATAAGTATCAAGAGTTATCAAGTTGTTTAAGGAACAAAATTTCTCAAAAGATGAGGTAAAGATAATGCTAGTGGATAAATATAATAATCGATTTGAAGATTTTGAATGACACATGTGAAGTTTTCGACAAAGATAAAAAAAATGGTTTTAAAAATTTTCTTATTAAAAAAATAGTTATAATTTTTTAATTTCTTTTCTAATAAAACCCTAACCGTATTTTGGCACTAAAAACACCCCTCTCCCCAAATAAACATAGTGGAGGTTCTGCTAAAAGTTCTTACAAGCTAAATAGCCTCAATGGTCAAATTCAAATCGATCTCTCAATAGCTTTCAAGGGTATATTTATTATTTCACAAAAGTTCATTTGTCATTATTACATTTATCAGTGATGTATCAATCTTTTTACAATTGGTGTGCACAATAAAAATATGTCATTATACTTGGAATCAAGATTTTTTAAGTCAGTGCCAATGGTCGTCTATTTCTTTTTGATAGTACACACCATAAAATATCTAAATTACCCCTAAAATATTAAGTCTTATTTACTATTGGCCAGTATTTTCATAATGTTTTATTTAAATGATAGTTTGGTGAAGGGGCTTTATTAAAATCTCAATTCTTAATGCACATTAAGTTTACTTAACTAACCTCGAGATAAAAAACTAAGGCTTCCATGTCGAGGCTTTTTTGTCTTTTGATCTTTGTTTTTTTGTTATTTTTAGGAGGGCTAACAAGCACTTTGATCATTTAATAAATATAAAATATTAATAAAAAAAGTTGTTAGTGCAACCACCGATAAATGGATTTTGGTTGTACTTTTTGACTATGTACGCGACTTCGTCCTTCATCAATGCCACCTTTTAAAGGTGGCTTCGGGAGCATGCCGACATCCTCTACGTGGTGTTGCGTAATGGGTGTGGTGGCGTTCTAGTTGAGCTTCAATGAACTTTTTTTTCTTCCCCTTCCTCTTTTCTCTCTTTTCTCCTTGAGCATATGTATGTCCTATCATTTAACTCTTATATCAAACATATGTATGTCCTATCATTTAATTCTTATATCAAATTTAGTCCAATTTTGATTACTATGACTTTTAAATCTTATTTTTTTATTTTTTCTTCAATTTTTCACTATCATTTAGTTTAATTCCATTTCTCATATCAAATTTGGTTCTCATTCTTTTATTTTATCTCCTTTAAATAATTAAATTTTATCTTCAATTTCAACCCTACGCATTTGATTTTAATTTATTATTACGTTCAATTTGGTCTCCATTGTTTTTTTTTTAAATGCTATTTTATGCATTATTTTCCAATTTAATCCCTTGGCCTTTTTTTATGAGAATTTTTCTTTATTATCTTTAATCTCATCCTCATTAATCAAACTCAAAGGTTTCATAGGTTAACATGGATTGACTTTGATTTTCTTTAGGATTTGTTTTTTTATAAAATTTATTTATTTTGAATTTTGGCCTTCAATATTTCATTTTTTTTATTTGGTCTTCATTTTTTCTCACTTTTCTTTGTGCCCATTCCCATATTGGTTTAAATTATATTTCTTGTTTTTGTTTTTAAATTATTTTTTCTAGTTTCATTTCTAAGCATTTATTTTAGAATTATGCTTTTTTTTTTGGATCTCTCTTCTAGACGACCAATCTCGACCTTATGATCATAGTAGTTTTGAAGGTTAACATAAGTTGACAATGATCATTTTTGTTTTAGAGTTGCTTCATGCTTTTTTGTTTTCTCACTTTCCTATCTATGGATCTATCCTAATCATGTACCCATAGTCGTAAGGTCACAAAGTTTAACCAATTTACCCATATATTTTTTCATTGTTTTTGTTTTTAAATTATATTTTTTAGTTTCACCATTTGATATTGGATTGTTTGATAGTTGAACTTCATATTTTTTGTTCAAGTTGCTTTTGTTGTTGATTTTTTAACCTTTTATTAGCATGAATAACCATTTGATTAAATAAAAAAAATTTATCCTATGAATCAAAGTTGCTCAAAGCAACTATGTGCATGATCCATGTTGCGAGATCAAAGCAATTATTTGTGATTGAAATTTTTTATATCCAAGAACACATTGGGAAAACCTGTATACTCATTTTTTATTGAATGTTTTTTTATCTAACTCGTGATGAAGCACATGTCATATATATAGTTGTTATGTAGACTTAGTATCTCAAATCATAAGAAACAAAAACAATAATAACATGATATGTATATAAAAATTAATGGATCATAAAAAAACATTATGTATTTATTAGCTTAATCGATGAACTAGTTGTGGACACGTGCTACATTAGGAGCCCAATTTGTTTCCTGCAACTTGGATCATAAAACCGAATAAATTAAATAAATTGATTTTACCTTAATTAGATGATAAAAATAGATAACGATAACAGATAGACCAAGTTAAAAAAAAATGTTTATGATAGTCAGGATTGTTTTTCCAAACTGGAATAAACTACGTAACTCAATTCTGAGTTCATTAAATATAGAAAAGACAAAGTTAGGTAAGAAAAGGAGACCTAAAAAATCAGGCCAACTTGTTGTGAGTTATCATAACAAACTTGTAATGGTTGTAATAAGGGTTGAGCCAACCCAGATTATCTAGCCAAAATTATGGTCTAGATCATCAGAAAAGGATAAATTGATAGGAAAAAAACAAAAAGACAATCAAAACACCTGTTTTTTTAAAAACAAAGTCAACCAAAAGAATAATAATAAAAAAAGAATAAGGATCAAAATTGAAATAAGAAATATAGACAAATTTTTGAATGAACCGTGAGATTCAAAAGAAAAATCAATTTAACAAAATGCCCAAAATACAAAAAACAACAACAAAAGAATGAGGACCAATTTGAAAGAAAAATATATCACAAATTAAAATTAAAGGATGAAGTTGAAAAAAATAATAATCAAAGTCTTAGAAAAAGGCCAAGAAAACAAATTATAAATCAAGAGAATAAAGATTAAAATGAAAATTCTCATGAATCAGAGGAGGCAACTTTGAAATGGTGTATGGCTAACATGAATTCTGAAAGGATGTGAGAAAAAATAAAGGAACAAAAAAGTGTTGACGACAACAAACTGTGCCGCCATCGACAACACGCACCGTCCTAAGAAAACAAGAAAACAATGACACTTCTGATAACATGGTAGAAGGGTATTTTGTTCATCGAGAGGCACCACATGCACTGCTTGAAAGGTACAGGCACATCTCATTCGATAGCATATGCAAATACCAAATTTCCTCTCAGTTGACATGAAAATAACATTATGAAAATACAAAAAATATCACTTAAGGCCAATTTTATTTTTTTAATTTAAAATGGATTTTTGATCATTTCACTGCATTTTTTATATATATATATATATATATATATATATATATATATTTATAAAAACACTAAATTTCTCCTCAGCTGATTTGATAATAACCAAAAAATATTGTGAAAATGCAAACAAATCACTAGACACCGGTTTTTAAATATTTGCTTTATAAGGTATTTTGAATGTTTCATCATGCTTTTGATATATTTCAATTCACAACTAATTCCTCGTTGGACAAGGTGTCGTCAAGGTTTCAGTCTTGATTATATGATAAGATTCTTTCAACATGTATATGAGGTTCAAATCACTAGCTACTGGAGATTTTCTTCGAGAGAATAATGCCTTAGATCCCCAAGTCACTTCTTTAGTTACCTGTTGCTGGCTTGATGGAAAGCAATAATATTTTCTATGAAGTCTTTTTTAATCAATACCAGAGAGGGAGTAAGAGGGAGCTTCTTAAGATGACAGCAAATAACAGAGGCAAGCATGCCACGGATACAGAGATGTGTCGAAGATTCATTCAACAGATGTGTCGAAGTTTCATTCAACAGATGTGTCAAAGAACTAATAAACTCGCTGACTGCTGCTTATTATGTAACAATTTTATGCATACCTAATTTCTAACTCGCATATCTACTTTGATACGGATAATTTTACAAGTACAATGAAACGCAAGAGTGCAGGGAAAACATTTAATTCGAAAGCCATTTTAAATGAGTTCCAAATTCCCACAAATATATTATAATCTAGCTGATCTCTAACAGTGAAAAGTAAACTGAAAATATTAAGGACTCGCCCCCGTCCACAAAAATTAGAGACACAAACCAAACTGCATGACAGAAAGCTGGGAAGGATCTAGTAACCGCCCTTGAGATCATTAACAACATCATATGGAATGGGAGTAACAGTTTCCAATGTCGCACCTTCCACCATGAAACCAGGTTTAGGACCCTCTGGCTGCCTCTTTGTGCTGATGACCTCACCTTTGGCCTTAGCCTCTGCCTTCAGTTGATCATTCTTCTTCTTCCTGAGACGAAATTCCTCAGCGCACCTTGAAGGCATCAAATGCTCCACTCTTACATGGATCCTCTTCCTGATGATCCTGTTACCCACCTGTAAGATTGAAAGGGATTAACATGGAAGCCCTCCATTGATCAAATTATAGCAAACAGTAAACAGCATCAATAACTAAAACAACTCAAGCAACCATCTCAGAAACAAACAGACAGGCCAATCCGTTACAGTGATATGCAAAGCACAAAATATTAGGCCACGCTGAGCAATGGTGTAATGGTGTCAAATGGCAATTCAGCAATAGCCTATTAAACAAAGAAATCTTCGCGCTTGTTTTCCATGAATACTTAAATAAGGCTACCTACAGTTCAAGCTACAATGAGAGCACCTATGCCAACCAATGATACCGGGGCTCATTTGAATATTCAGCGAGAACAAATCAAAAGAAGAGATTTAATAAGAAAAAGAACCACGACACAAACAAAGGACCGACAGCAACGAAGGAGATATGAGCTCTGTTGGGACTTTTCATTGACGCACCTTCACGGAGAGGGAAGAGAACTAACATAGTCCGCGTATGGTGGGCGTGATAGGGTGGTTACCTCAATCTCATACAAAATGGCTAAATTAAACAGTTCAAACGCTAAACACAAGCAAAGTTGTCTAAGCAGTAATAGTTCTGAAACCACCCCAGCTTGTTACTTCAGCTTCAAAATTACTGGTTATGAAAAATAAACTTAAATCTTCAAACAAAGCAAAAAAACATTATAGGACAATACCTCAAATTCATCGATAACAAAAACAAAATCACGAATAGATACCCTCACAGTTTCTTTTAGATTTAAACAAGAAACCAATATCAAGCAAAAGGCAAACTGTCTATACAGATCGAACCTACAAGTACAAGCCTATCATTTTCACACAAACAAATCACCAAACACATTAAGTATATTTACCTGTATCAAAAAACATTACCAAAAACCCTAAGATACAGGTAAATATATAAGGGGATTAATGTACCTGCTTGTTGACCTCGACGCCAATGGCGCGCTTGGTGACATTCCAGACACGTCCAGTCCGTCCATGGTAGAACTTGTGAGGCATACCCTTGTGGATAGCGCCGTTAACCTTGACGTCTACATACTCTCCAATCTTGTAGCATCTGAGGTAGGTTGTCAATGGAATGTAACCCTTCTTTCTGAAGGGACGTGCAAAGAGATCTCTAGTGCGAGACCGGAGACCGTGGCCAGCCGGCATTTTGTGTTTGTGTGTGTGAGAGAGGGGGCGGGCGGAGGTAGGGTGCTAACAAGGAATTAAAACCCTAAACGGGATTTTATAGGTGGTTTTCGACTAGGGTTTGTGTTCGAGGGTTTTGGGTTTTTTTGGGCCTATATTTGGTTTGAGGTATGTGACTGAGTTGGGTCGAGTAATGCAGGAATGTGAGTGTTTGGGCATGCGTGCGTTGAGTTTGATGGGATAAAAGGCCTGTTTGGCACAGCTGTTCTGGTTGTGGTTGTGGTTGTGATTGAGGTTGAAAAAAAACAGGTTTATGAAAAGCGTTTTTAGCTGCGGTTCGTAACTGAAATTTATGTTTGGTTAAAACTGTGGTTGAGGTTGAGTTAAATGAAAAGCAGTTTCGAGTGTTTGGTTATCATACTTTTCATATTGCTGTCAACTTGTGAAATTACTTTAAAGGACACACACATATTTTTTAAATATTGTAAATTTAATTATCATAATAATAAAATGTAATTAATAATTCAAGTAAATTACACACTCATTTTTATTCTTCCATCAAACTACTTGCAATTCCATCATGAACTTTAGTTGTTCATTACACTTGAGTAATTTATCCAATTATTTTATAATTATGAAAATTAATATAACTAAGAGTGATTTTAATAATAATAAAAAACCTTATTCTGTTAGAAGAGAATAAAAATTAAGTCCTAAAAAATTAAAATGATCACAAATTAAAAAGTATTTTTAAAAATAAAGTAAAATAAAAATTATAAAAAACTTAATAGAATTTTTTTTTTTTTTAAATCATTCTAACTTTATACCGTGAAAGGTAACTTTTTTTTCCTCTAAAAAAATATTTGTTATACAACACAACTCTCTTTACTCATATGAAAATAAAAAAGCAAGAGGACTGGACCCTCGATAATGTTGATCCATCTTTACCAATAACCTGGCGCGAATACAGTTCCACCTCAGCAACTCTCGCCAACAAAAAAAACCTAATTACCAAGAGCCTGCCCTCCTTTTTCTCCGCCTCTACCAAACCAGCAAATTTCTTTTTGATCTCAAAATCAACAAGAAGATGCAGTGAACTCCTCCTCCTCTCTACACTCTCCAATACCTTCTTCGAAATCCAAAAGAGCCAAACCAGATTCTGAATCAATTGCTACAACCCCAAAATCTAAAACTTCTTCAAACCCAACCTTCGCTACTCAAACCCCAACTCAGCCATCCCCACTCCCTCCCCGTCTCCTGAGCCGCTGCGTCGCACTCTCCCTAAAGGAAGTCCGTCAGATCGCCTCTCGAGACCTTGGAACCAACCAAACCAAGTCCGCCCGAAGACAGATCGCGTCTTGGCCTGAAGATCCCGCCACCACCAGTAAATTACACAAGCCCAGGAAGAAGCAGGATCGTAATGGGCTCACTAAAATCCCCGATAAGTAAGTTTTTTGGGGTCAACTTTTTTGAATTTCTTTTACAAAGTCTTAGTGATTTACGCCATTTTTTATGTCTTGATTATAGAAAGATATGAAATGTTGGGTGAGTTATTTTCTGCAAAACCATCGTCTTCGTATTCTTCACGTGGTGGTTGTGTGTGTTACCTTGGAGGTGAGGGAGAGGGCAGTGTGATTTTCATGTCTGTGTGTTTAAGGCAGAGGTAGAGTGTGTCGCAGATGCAAAAGCATCTATCAGTTGCTTTTGCAACTGCGGCTGGAAATCTATTTTTTTGGTGGGACCCGCAAAATAATTTTACCTTCCTGTTTGGTAAAATATGAGTTTGGCTCTGCGGTGAGCCTCAACGCAGGCCGCACCGCAGAGCCAAACACCCACAAAGTGGCTGGCAGCTCTGTATCAATAGTATATTCAGACAATGGTGTGTGTGCCGGCGCGTTCGTAAAGAGAGCTACAAGTTATGTTTGAAAATGAAATTAAAATAGATATTTTATTTATTATTGTGAATATTCAAAGTTTCAAACCAGTTTATCTGTATTTTAATTAATTCTATAGATTTAAAAGTTAATAATTATATAAATTTTTAATGATTATTATATTAATAACTATAAGACTCGAACATGAAATCAAAATTTAAATAAATACTTACTACTGTTCATTATAGAAGAAAAAACAACAACATGATGCATGATAATTGAACATAGCTGGGCCATTACTCCATTTAACGTTGCGTTATAAAATGGATGGGTTAGCTTCAGTACCCGATCTAAAACAATATTATTTTAGTATTTTTGAAAAAAAATAAAATAATTTCAAGTCATTTTTTATAAAATTAAATAGAATTTTAATCAAGTCAAATAAATCATAATCAATCTACCAAGTGCATGTTTTAAAGTATAATTGAAGTTGTTTTTTAAAGTAATTTTTATTCAAAAATACATTAAAATGATGTTTTTTTTAAAAAAAAATTTATTTTTGACACCAATACGTGAAAATAATATAAGTATATCAAAAAAATATTAATTTAAAGTAAAAAATATTTTTAAATTGTTTTCAAAAATACTTTTAAAATGCAGTATTAATCAAAACAAGTTTACTTTAATTTTGTTTTCTTATAACTCAGTCTGGATCAGGAACAATTTCATGCAGATTATTGTGTTTAGTAACTCTAGATGTTAATAAGCAAATAAAACTTAAGTAAATATATTTCTTTTTCTTGTTTTTTTAACGAAAAAATCACAATAAAAAAAAGAAAAGACAAAAAAGAAAGAATATTCCATTTTATATTAAGAAAAAACCATTTAAGTTGGAAATTTATGCTCATAAAAACCAGTTTATAGAATTATTATTGACATCTTATGGTGTAATTGTTAAGAGTCGAGCTTGAAATATACATTTGCCACACAAGACAAGTAAATCTTTAACTACCGGGCCAGACGCTTGGGGTTGAAAATGAAAAATTATGTTCACTATAGCTTATCGATCACAACATTATCGATACGTGCTATAAAACGAAGGCCGAGTTAAAGTTTTCTTGAATGAACTGATTGTTTTAGTAGCATTAAACTGTATAGAAGTTTGATATTTTAAGTTTAAAAGTAACCTAATAACCTTTTAAACATAATTTGATTCAAAAATTAATCTAAAATGACATTTTTTTTAATACAAAGATAGCAATATAGGGGATTGACCCGAGTTAACTTGGGTTAACATGTTAAATTCACAACGTGAGTTATAAGACTATGATAACATCATAGATAACAATATAGCGGATCAACCTGTTAGAGAATAATATAAATCATATTCTAGGGCCTCACCTAACAGCTTAAGCTTTTAGGTGAGATGGTTTCTTAACATGGTATCAGAGCCTTGTTAACCCAGCGGTCACGAGTTCGAATCTCACCACCCTCATTCTATTTGATAAAAAACAAGCACAAGGTAGTGTGAGCCTATGTGCAAGTTTCAAGCCCAAACGGCTTTCACTTGAAGGGGTGTGTTAGAGAATAATATAAATCATATTCTGGGACCTCACCTAATAGCTTAAGTTTTTAGGTGAGATGGTTCCTTAACACAACCCAAGTTAACTTGGATTAACATGTTAAATTCACAACTTGAGTTATGAAACTATGATAATATCATAAAACACAAATCAAAATAAATAATGAAGTTTTATTCTCAATCAATTCAATTTTAAAAGATGAAATAAAAAAAATTAATTAAAAAAGACAAAAAAAATGACTTGAGTTAATTCGTCAAAATCACAATCTAAGTTATAAGATCAAGACAACCTCATAGAAAATAAATTGAAATAAATTACAAAGTCTAATTCTCAATTGGCTTAATATTAAAAGATGATGTTGAAAAATAAATCAATTAAAAAACTTTTAAAAAAACAATATGAGTCCATCCATCAAACTCATAACCCGGTCATGAAATTAAGATATCTTTATAGAAAAAAAAAAAACTTAATCTAACTCAGGTTAATTTGTCAAATTTAAGAGTCTAATCATGTAGAGTCTAATCATGTGATTGGAATAATCTTATAAAGAGCAAATTAAAACAAATATTAAACAATCGACTTTGTTAGACATTAAACTCCCAACGGAGATAACCATATAAAAATTCAATATTGAACAATGAAATTTGCAATAATTTTAATGAAAAAAATGACATAAAAATAAGCCAAGTCAGTATAGGTTAACTCTTTAAACATTATTTTTGACTCGTGAGGTAAGGATAACCAAATAAAAAGCAAATCAAAATAAATCATAAAATTTAATTCCTAATTAAACTCAATCTTAAATAATGAAATTTAGAAAAAAAATCAACTAAAAATCAACTGAGTCAATTAGATTAATTTGTCAAACTTATGATATAGGTAATGAGACGAGGACAACCTATAAAAAACAAATCTAGTATTATAGGACTCATGAGTAAGTCATAAAATTGAAATAAGCTCTTAAAAAGAAAAGAAAAATACCTTATTTAATTGGGGTTAAAATGTCAAAACCTGCAACCCTGATCATAAAATCAAATATCTCCATATAAATAAAAATAAAATAAATTATAAAATTCAATTCTTAAACGGTTGAATATTAAATGATGAAAATAGATCATCGTGACATAAATCTTCGTTTTATAGACTTTGACACAACAAGAATTTGTCAAACTCAAATGATTTCATTGCCCATTCTGTACTTTTCTGCTGATTATATGCTTTCTGGGTTCTTTGAATTGTTCATCATCTTATCATTGGGCTCTCTTACTTTTTTGGTCTTTGATAGGAATAGAACACAGTTAGAGTTGTACTTTTGAGAGGGTTTCTTTGCCACCATAGCCATGGCCCCTAGGGATCCACAGTGTGCCGATGTTTTTGTGACCAAGGTAAAAGTGAAGATTAGAGATCTTGGCCTTGCTGCTCTTTGAAAATTGCAGGTTGCTCAGTTTGTTGTGGGGTTTAATCGACAAATCTCATGAAATATCTTTCATTGGTCTCTTTAACCGGAGCTTAAGAGTTAGTATAGGCTTATAACAGAAGGATATAGAACTTCCACATTTATGCATAACATTTAGACACAAATAAATTCTTTCTTAGAGCTCAACTATTAAGAGAATATTCTATTTTTTTATTAACATGGGTGTCCGGATCAGCTTGCGTATACCTCGATTAATCTCATGATTCTTGAAGTTAGCGACCATGTAAATCTTCAATGACCATTATACTAACAATATACAACTCGAACCTGAGATCATAGGAAGATCATACTTTTTAATCTCAAACTTGTACCACTGAACCATCAACAAGTAATATAACTTGGGCAACAAATATAGTAAATTATCCCTAATCATCATCCAACCTCTAATCTTTAAACCTTTTAATCTCACTATTATGAACTATTTATTTTATAAATATTAAGTTTTTTTCTTGTCAAATTCTGTACATTGAGAACGCATGTAATACTAAAAAATATCCCATTGACGTGAGTACAAAACATAATACTCGTATAAGAATGTCATTTAGTAATAAACATATCATTTTAAAAAATTAAATTTATCTCGTCTTTTATGTACATTTAACACTGAAAAACAGGATAGAATGATCTATAATTTACCAAAAATAATTATGATAATAAAATTAAAATTGTTCAGGGTTAGATACCTTTAAAAAATCGAAGGGAATTGGATCATTTAACAATGCTAAAATCATTGCGTACCTTTTCTTCCATTGTTGAAATATATTGTATCATATGTGTTACTCTATTGTCATCAATGTTAAGACTTCGTTTAGAATTGTGTTTGATGTTGTTTTTTAAAGTGATTTTTATTCAAAAATATATTAAAATGATATTTTTTTATTTTTTAAAAATCATTTTTGACACATGTAAATAATCTAAAAACACCAAATTATTTAATTTAATATAACAAATAAAAAATTTCAATTTTTTTTGAAAAACAATGTCAAACAAGACCTAAATGTTGATAATCAGCTAATGGGGGCATTGCTTTCTATTTTTCAAGTAGTTTTATGTTCTTACAACTTTTGAAATGCAGTAGGAAATGATCTGCTAGTGTTTTTTTTTATGTATTACTATCAGTAGCAACAGTAATTTTAGTGTAGTCCGTGTAATTTTCATAGTTACAAACCATAAGATGATTGTTAATAATTCTACAAGGTTTACGTGAGAAATTGAATTGTGACTTGTATAGCTTTTGTTGAAACTTTCATGCAAAAGGCCATGGAAAAGTTTTCACCAACCGTACGTAGTCTCTATAATATTAGCAACTAAAGTTCATACGACCAGCTCAAGTAGAGAAATAAGGGCAGCACATGTTAAGCCATGGATAAACCAATCTACCCAAAAAGCAACCCTGAGAAACTCCAAGAAGCTGGGCAATATTTTAGTGGTTGGAGTGCGAAGTACAGAAAAACGAGCTTAACAGGGAAAGAGGAAAAGAATTATCGAATCAATCTACTTGGAATCGAGATCTATTGATGTTTGTAGAAAGACTTGAGTAAAGAATCAACCATAGAGGTTGAAGTTGTGAGATTTTTTTTATTTACATCGGTGTTCGGGTCAGCTTATAAACATCTAGACTAATCTCACGAGTCCTAAAAGTAATAATCAAGCTAGCCTCCAGTGATCCTAAGATTTATAAGTCTCGAACTGATAATTTCTAGAGAACAAACTTAGGGTTTAACTAATCAAGTTGCACCCCTCAGGGTTTTGAACTTATGAGATTGCAATGATAGGAGATTTGTAAGATCAAACACACAAATTCATCAAGCAGTGAAGGTATCAGGGTCATCCCTGAGAATTGGATTACATATAATTTTACGAGGAACTAGGATAAAATATTGTGTGCAATTTCTACTGCTCTCCTTCCTTTTCTTTTGAATGCATATTCAACATCTGTGATTGATTTTTATGAAACAAACATCATAATTTTACATTTAATAAGATAACTCAAAATTATTCTAAAAGAAACTTTCACTGTCAATAATTCCACCCTTCCTCTTTGATTGATTATTCGGTATCAAAGTCGTGGGGTTCCATTCTGCATTTAACAATATTGCTTGATTTATGGAAGCTACAAGCAATGGACTCTTGGAAGGACCATCCACGAACTTGCCACTTTTATCTGATGGAATGAATTAAAATTACTGGAAAGCTCGAATGAGAATACTCATCCAGTCGACTGATTATTAGCTCTGGAGAGTGGCTGTGAAGGGTCCACACGCATTTCCATTGAAGTAGTGGAAGGTAAAACAATAGTTGAATCTGAAGATGACTGAGATGAAAAAGATCTGGAAAGGGTACAGTTGAATATTAACAGTTGTAAATGAGTATAATAGGATCAGTTCATGTGAAAATGTAAAGCAAATATCGAAATATCACATGACGAAACTCCACAAGTAAAAGAATAAAAAATGGACTCACTCATATCCTTATATCTATATAGTAGGTTGGCTCTCCTGCTCACATATTTGATATATTTGGTTGCTATTATGATGATCATTAAAAATTTATATAATCATTATTTTTAGGATTCGTGGGATTAGTTGAGTACACACAAGCTAACACGAATACTCATATTAATAATAAAAAAAAAGACTCACTCATTCATCAATTTAACTTCAAGAAGGAACTCCATAAGTAAAAGAATAAAAAATAGACTCATTCATAACTATATAACTATATAGTAGGTTTGCTCTCCTGCTGTATCTGTAATTATTAATATGATGGTCACTGAAGGTTTATATAGTCGTTAACTTAAGGGCTCGTGAGATTAGTTGAGGTGCGCACAAGCTGACATGAATACCTATATTAATAAATAAAATAGACTCACTCATGCATTAATTTAACTTCAAAACTTATAAAATTAATTGAGATATGTAATCTAGACTAAACAACTACATTAATAAAATAAAATAAAAACTCAGTCATGCATCAATTTAGAATACTTAAATAGCAAGAACAAGAAAACATTGTTGAAAATGATGAAACAATTCACACACATCATAAATTCAATGAAATACTTTGGGAAAACCTTTTATAAGCTGAGCTAGTAAAAACAAAGGAGTAGCACGTAACAGTAGTCACAGGTCCAATCATGAAAGTGAAAGTAGCGATGGAGTATGTCCAATCTTGAAAATGAAAGTAGCGATGGAGACGGAGACATGACTTTACTCATTAAACAATTTAAAGAATTTCTCAAGAGAAAGAAAAGGTTCGGTAAGAAAACACATGGTAAGGATCTCAACGAAGGCTCCATTATCTGTTTTACCTGTAATAAACCAGAACGCTATGCTTCCTAGTGTGTAATTGCTAGAAAAAGGACAAGCATCAAATTTTCTCCACAAAGATAATAAAGGAAATCATGATGATGATTCCGACATTTAGGGAAAAAGGGCTAACTAATGTCATTTTTTCCCTCATAGATTGTAATAATATTTTTAGATTGTTTTAATTTTTGGGTTGGTTCAGTTTGGTTTGAGCGGGTCATGATTTTTTTAATTTTTTTGCACAATAAAATAATTATTTTATCCTTAAATAAGACAATACAACAATTGTCGGAGGGGGTATCACGGTAATTTCATATTCCATTGCACAGTAAAATAACGATTTAACCCTCTAATAAGGCAAAAATCAAGGATTGTCTGTAGGGTATTTTTGATATTTCATATTTTTTTGAAAATGTCTAAATATTAATCTGCCCCCCAATAAGACAAAATCGAAGAGTTAGCTGTAGGGATATTCTGGTACTTCACCTTTTTATTATTATTTTCCTCTGAATACTATGTGCTTGTCTGACACACACGCCGACAGTATTCGGCCTCACGCACACTTCGGGCGGCACATGCGGAGTCATCCAATGGTCAAAAATATCATCTAGCATCTCACTCGATGCCTTGCCATGTACTCTTCCTCATGGTGTGGAGCGTGGCGACACAAAATGGACATAGTTGTGACAGTGGTCAGTTGAACTTTTTTTGGCCATTTTCTCTCTCTTACATGCTAAATTACAGGGCAAACCCCTATGTTTATGATGTTTTCATTTCAGTCACTGAGCTTTTAATTGTTTTGTATGGTCCTGATTTCTATTATATAAGTTTTGATTTGTTTCAATTGTGTCATTCAATGGAAATTGATTATATATTGCGTTTTCATTTTAGTCTTTATTCTTTTAATCCGGGATTGATTTTCAATTCCTTAATATTTTCGGTAAAGAAGTTTTGGTTTTTTCAATTTTTTCATTTGATTGAAATTGATAATATATTTGGTTTTCATTTCGGCCCTTATACTTTTAATTTTTGATTTTATTTTATTTATTTATTTATATTTCTGAAATAGTTTCTATTTTTTTCCATGTTTATATATATGTGCTCTTAGCTTTATTTTTATTTTTTATTATTTTCTTATCACCTGAGGTGATATTGTTTTTTAAAAAATAGTTCTTAAATTTTAGCTTGTGTTTATGATAATTTGAAAATTGATATTTCTTATTTTTTTTTCCTCTTTGTTCTTTCTTTTAGTTTTTTTATTAGTTTTTATTTTTATTTTCAAGTCAAATGATTTTTTTCAGCTAATAATTTTTATTTTTATTTTACCATTTTTTTATTGTTTTTGTTTGCTCTTTTGTTAAGTTTTTAGGCTTTTTTTATTTAATTTTTTTCATTATTAACGCAATAATAATAATAATAATAATAATAATAATAATAATAATAATAATAATAATAATAATAATTTGTTTTTTTTCTTGCATCCTCTTTTGCTAATGTTTTTGAGTTTTTTTCTCGGAGTAATTTAATAATTTTTATTGTTTTAGCAGTAATAATAATGATAATTTTAGATGTTAAGGCTTCAATATTGATGTTGTTATAGTAAGGTATGTTAATGTGTTTCATTATATCAAACCTTGCATGTATAGATGTTATATTTTATTTTTGAACTAACAAATCCTATTAGTTACTTCAATCCCAACAGTTATAAAAATTATTTGCTCAAGTATGATCTATTTGTTGTTTTAGAGAAGAAATTTAAGAAATCAAGCATCATATGTACGGGTATAAAGTATTGGAGAATAATATAAATTATATTTTGGAACCTCATTTAATAGCTTAAGCTTTTTAAATGAGATGATTACTTGACATGATATCAGAGTCTTGTTGACCCAGCGATCACGAGTTCGAATATCACCATCCTTATTCTATTTGATAAAAAATTAAACATAAAGTAGTGTGAGTCCATACAAAAATTAAACCTAATAAAATAAAAAAATAATATAAATTATATCTTGAAATTTTATCTAATAATTTAGACTTGTAAGTGTGGTGATTTATTAACAAAGAATAACTCAAAGTTATGGCAACTTTGGCTTTCTTGCAACTCTGGTATCTTGACGACGGGACGCAGAAAATCAAGATCATAGAATCTGGAGTGGGACTCTCCAAGATTGTGCTTGAAGAGTTGGTGAGTTTCCACTTCAACTTAGGTTGTTGGAAAGTATCTCCCTCGAACATAAATCCACTGAAGTGAAATATCTATAGCTGTTTAATGTTTTATTTGTGATTTTTATATGCTTTCACTGTTACCCTAAACAAACCATTGCTGCTAGCAATTTATCAGTGGATGAGTGTTTGGCTGTTTGGGAGAGTGGTTGTGGTAGTTTTTTAAAGTATTTTTTGTGTCAAAATACATCAAAATGATATTTTTTTTATTTTTTAAAAATTATTTTTGACATCAATACATCAAAATATCAAAATATATTTATTTAAAATAAAAAAAATTATTTTTTTTGAAAACGGGGTTTGAAACTCCATCCCAAACGGCCCTTTGCCTCGAAGCATCCGTAAGTTGAGAGGCAGCGGGCGTGGAGGCAGCTGATCATCAAAGCAAATATTCACCGGTGGGAAAATTCAAAGTTCAGACGTCTAATAGACCATGGCAGTCGTAGGCACCTTTTGACTTTCCACATGGCTCCATCTACACCCTGTATTTACATCCAACGGCCCAGATGCAACTGCAATTTGTCCACTGGAAAAGGAGGTTATGGGTAGGTTACCTCTTCCGCTCAGAAATTTCAACACCTAATCCTTGTTCTGCGTTGTCTTTGCTCAACAGAGTTCCTGAGCCACTCATGGATTCGATTTGTTTTCCTGAACTTGACTCGTGTCGTGTTGGAAGGTCTAGACTAATATCTTTTTCTGATGTATACATTTTCCCTTTTATTGACTTAACAATTGGTTTAATGACTTTGCGTTGCATTATTTTTATTTTCCACCTGTACGTTCATTTTACGTTCATTATTATTAGCACAAGCTTTTAAGAAAATAAGAATTATTTCTCATAGACCAGGAGGTACATCAGCTGTCTCCGCCCGCGTGTTGGACTTGGCTTTCGCGACCCGTTGTAAGGGTAAGAAATTATTTTCTGCCTTGTTTTCCGGTCCTATGATTATGATAAATATAGTTTATTACATTTACCTTAATTACCCGACAGCAAGCCTAATAAAGATTTGTTTTTAAATTTATACATGTATTTACATTACTTTTTAAAAACAATTACCCTGTCACTTTAAAAAAGTGAGTTTTTTATAGTGTTTAACTGTTTATATATAAAAAATAAAGTATTTTAGTATATATATATATATTTATATATTTAACTATTATATCTAAAACTCTTGTGCTCTTTGAAATCGACAAAATATATATTAATAAAAAATCATTTTGGTTAAAAAAAAGTTTATAATAACTGTATTTTTAATTTTTTAAAATATAAAAATAAAATGTTTGATATCACAAACATTGAATCTAATAATTTGTCACTAGATTATAAAAACCAAAACCAACCACCAAACCACATCACCCAAAAATATTGGTTGCTATAAAAAAAAATACTTATAGCTCAGTGATTATTTGGTATTGTGTTTTAAGAGTATTTTTGAAAAAAAATTATATTTTTTGCTTTAAAATAAATTTTTTTAATAAGTTTTAAAATTTTAAAATAATATTATTATAAATAAAAAATAATTTAAAAATATCATCTAACAAAGTATTAAAGTGCCCTCACTCTGTAATAATACACACTCTATTATTATAGAGTATAAAGTATTAAATAAAGTCAACTATGGGACACGTGAGTATTAGTCTTGCACCTCAAACTACTCCTTGATAATAAATCTATCATTATATATATTTGTAGTCCCACCCAAGCCCAATCAAACCTTCTTTTCTCTCTCAGCCAAACACTACTCAGTTCTGCTTCGCCATGGCCAAAATCTTCGCATACGCTACTGGTTCCTTCCTTTTTCTCCTCAGCGTTATTCTCTTCTCCTCGACCCTTACAGCAGCAAAATCTGACAGTTTCTCAAGAAACTTATCTCCGAAAACCCTAGGCGTCAAGCGAGAGAAACTGAGCCACCTCCAGTTCTACTTCCATGACATACTCAGTGGAAGAAACCCCACTGCTGTTCCAGTTGCCCAAGCAGACTCGACTAAGAGGTCTCTCTCATCATTTGGGCTGGTCACAATGATGGATGATCCTCTGACCGTGAAGCCCGAGATCAGCTCCAAACTTGTAGGAAGAGCACAGGGGATTTATGCATCCGCATCGCAAAGTGAACTTAGTTTTTTGATGGCATTAAACTTTGTTTTCACGGAAGGGAAGTATAATGGCAGCACCCTCAGCATTCTGGGGCGAAACAGTGTGTTTTCTGGCGTTAGAGAGATGCCAGTTGTTGGTGGGAGTGGGCTTTTCAGGTTTGCGAGAGGCTATGCTCAGGCAAAAACTCATGACCTTGACTTCAAAACTGGTGATGCTGTTGTGGAGTATAATGTTTATGTCTTCCATTATTGAGTTGTTCTTGGGTGATTTTCTACTTCTTTTTTCAAGAAAAAAACTGTGCTGCTAGCTGTAATTTCCTGAATACATCACTCTCCTTTGGTTGAACAGTGCTTTATTAATTAATAAATTGAGCTGTTGAAAAATTAATTGCCTATGTCGTGATGGGCCAACGTATCTGTAAATAGAATGAAGCTGCCATATCGCTGACACCTCTTTTCCCGTTGGTCCCGCGTCCATGCTGCTTTCATTTTTTTCTAGGTGTTCTACGCGTAAAATCCCACTCGCTGGGTCTCGAATATTAGAAGTTGCTTTACAACGATGTTGATTTTATGAGCTTTTTACATGGCTGTGTCTGTGTCGTTTTCTTTTTATGTAGATTCTTTCTAAGTGGCCGTGGTTAAAATATAAATCACTAGCTAGCCTTGTTGCTTTTTCCCTTCATTTTGATGGAATATTCGAGCTCACTAATGACAGTACTGGAAATAATGGCCGAAAATAATATCAAATTAGCATATTTTTGAACATAAATGTTGCCTTAATTGGAAGAATAAACCTGCTACTGGAGGGAATTTAGAGTGTCAATTGGTATGAAATTTGCATGGTATTACTGTTTTTTACTTCGTGATATTCAGCCGAAGACCTTCAAATCTTTAAAACCTTAAAGAGTAGTTGAAACAGGGAGGGGATCAGTCGAGCTCATTGTCATTTGTAAGAAAAAATCTGAAAAGTGGAAGGAAGTGATGGCAGTAAAGCGGAATGATGGAGGGGAACATATAAATGATTTGTCATCTTTTTTTTTAAAATAATAATCACGATGTGCTTAAATTAATTAAACTGGAGAGCGTGTTGAATGTGGGACATTAAACAAATTATTAAGGCTAATTAAAGTATAAATAAAGGGCAACCAGAATCAAACCTTGATTATAATTATAATGACATGCAGAGCGGTCATACTCGAGATCGGGACCTTGATTTATGTGGTGAAGGATTGTGTGTGTTTACATGGTGAAAATGGCGAAGGCGATAGTGCATTCCATCCATTAACAAAGATGAGTGTGGAGTCTAGAGAATTAAATCCCTTTCTTAGAGGAGGGTTCAAAAAAAATAAAGAACAGTATCTGAGTTCGATCTCTCAGCTGTAATTATAATAAGCAGTAACACTTGTTTCTTTTCTCTGTATTCAGGTTTGATTCTCTCTGTATACCTATCACCCTATGATGTTTTATCTGTTTATTAAGCTTGCAGGGTGTTCACTGAATCCAGAAATTAGTTTTGGTACGCGTAAACGAGCCCGAACACTCCGGTTATATTTTTTTTTTGATAAACAATACCTTATAGATACCTAACAACAAGTGACGATGCACACAACTAAATGAGTTTTTACACTGAAGGCCTACGTAATACCAACACAACCGATCTAAATTCATGATCGATGAAGTGTGCACTCGCCTGATTAACAATTTAAATAAAAAAAAATTCAATTGTTTGAACATGATCAGATTTTTCTAGATGATTGTATGAGTGGTTTTTTTCATTTTTATACCGTTGGATCTCTCAAAAATAGATCAAGAAGTGCAAACAAATTTAATATTGATTGTTGAAATAAAAATTATCAATTTTAAAAATTTGTCAAAAGTAAAAAAAAAATAGTAATCAAAATAATTGAGATCAAATTTGATGGAAGAAAAATAAACTTGAGGATGGAATTTTTAAATTATTTTTAAAAAAATTATCTAAAACAAAACGAATAGAAATAAAAAGAATTGAAAAAAAATAAAAAATAAAAGGGAAAAAGGGGTGAGATTGAAAAATAAATCTTGTTTTAAATAGTAATTAAAAGAATTTAAACCAAATTCAAAGGAATAACAAATTGAAGGAATTCTTTGAAATTTTAAAAGGACAAACATAAAAATCAAAGGAGGAGATAAAAAAAAAGGAAAAAAAAGGGGCAATCCACTAACACCAAATAGATTTGTAGGCCACATGAACATTACATCATAAAAAGGATGCTAAAAGAATTCAAACATGGCTATAGAAGGTGGTGTTTGGTAATTATATAGTTCCAAGTGTGAGGCATGAAGGGCACAGGGTGGCCCACTTGCTAGAAAATATATTACAAGCACCAATAATTTTATTTTTAATAGTATTCAGTATTTATTTAAGTACATTGCCCTAAGCCAACTTGATATTAACTAAAAAATGTAGGATTCAGGGACAAAAGAAAATCCCTTTAAAGATAGTTTTGTAGATTTCACCTTTAAGAGAAATTAAATAATTTTATTATGTTAAAAAATTAAAAAGATAATAAAGCTTAGGATGTAAGTTTATAATAAATAGTGTATTGTGAGTATGTGAACAGTAATTTCATAAGGATTTGTTGTTTTTTTGTTAATAGCATTTTTTAGAATTTATTTTCTATATTATATGATAATAAACACAAATATTCATAAAAAAATCAACAAAATTATAGAAGAAAAATATATTTGTTTTAATCAAACTTTTTTTTATTCATATAATTTTTATTTATGTTTTCACAATAACATGCTATTAATTAGTAGCATGGTTTATTAATTAAAATTTAATGGACGTGAAAAGATATTTACAGAACTTTACATATTTGAATGAAAAAGGGAAATTATATATTTTTAATGGAAAACTTCATTTCTTAATTAATGTATTCTTTTTTATTTTGATCTAACATGTTCTCTCTTTCTCTCTTTTATAAAAAACAAGTTTTAATTAAAAAGAATTTAATTAGTAGAAATTAATCTGAGTTATAAAAATATTCATAAAAAAACATATATTTAAATTAAAATATATACCTTCAAGGTACGCATAGGCCTAGAAGATATAGCCCATCGTTGTGTTTTTTCTTGTCCGTTTTCTTTTCTCAATGGTGTTATGGCCCCCTTTTTTTTTAATAAACCAATTAACTTGTTATATCGTTATATAGCTGGATTTTCAATTGATGGTTTTAGCTTTCCTATTGGTTATCTGTTCCGTGACCGTTCATATATTGAAATTACTTTTTTATTTAAAAAATTATTTTTGATATCAGTATATAAAAATAATCTAGAAGTACTATTTTATTTTAATTTAAATTAAAAAATAAAAATACTTTTTTTAATTTTTTTCAATAATATTTTTGAAATGTAGTGTTAATTACGGTTATAGATTCATTTTTATAAAAAAAATATTTTTTATTTTTATTTATTTTTAAATTATATTTTTGGTATTTTTAGATCATATGCTAATATGAAAAATAGTTTATTTTTAAATAAAACTCTAATTTTAATATATTTATATATAAAAAATATTTTAAAAAATAAAATAAACTATAATTTCATACAGTACAGAAGAATCTTCTATCATTATTTTAAAAATATGTTGATTCTTGTACCACGAGTTTCATTTGTTAAAGGTCTGGCATCTTGTTCCTCCTTGAAAAAGTTGTACTTGGCAGCGTGTGAGGTAGAGTAGAGGGTCTTCACCGTTTGTTGAAATTATTAGTTGTTTGAATTGTATATGAGAGCCTATTTGAGAGGGTGGTTGCGGTTGTTTTTGAAAGTATTTTTTGTTTAGAAATATATTAAAATAATATTTTTTTTTATTTTTTTAAAATCATTTTTGACATCAGCACATCAAAATGATCTAAAAACATAAAAAAAATTCATTTAAAATAATAATTTTTTTTTGAATTTTGGCCAAACGCTGGTTTGGCCGCAATACCAAACAGTTTCTTAAAATTAATTTTGAAAATATTTTTATTTTTTATTTTTTATTTTAAATTAATTTTCATTAATGTTTTTTTTTAATCATTTTTATGTGCTAATATAAAAAAATATTTTTTTAAAATAAAAAATATATAATTTTAATATATTTTTAAATAAAAATTACTTTTAAATGTAACTGCAGCCACACTTCAGGCTGTTTCAAAATCTCTAGATTCTCTACAACCAAATGTCTTGGCGCTAACTGCAGTTCCTTGCAAGGCATCAGCTTGGAAGGAAATAAGTGGGACAAAGTTTGAAGGTTCTTTTGACCTTTAAAACACAAATACTTCCTGCGTTCGGTAGGACTTGGATTTTTCAACCATGGAGGCTAGCTATTAACTTTTCCAGTTCTGTCATCTTCGTAAATCTAAATTATCGAAGGAAGACACTGGCTGTGGCTGCGGGACCAAAACGCAAAAAAAAAAAGAAAATTAATATTTCATTAAAGATGAACCACAATTCAGCCGGGGAAAAAAACAAAGTTCTATCTTAGGCAGAGCTGATCATACAATCAGCAGATCGAGCAAATAGAAACACAAAAACTGGAAATAAAAAGCCAAACCAACAAGATAAGAATTGATCTCAATAATGGAAGACATACACATCGTATTCCACGATTGCATCGTTAGTTTTAAGGTTAACCATATGAGTCTTCGCCTTCGCATAGCCTCTTGCAAAACGGAAAAGTCCACTCCCGCCAACAATTGGCATCTCTCTAATGCCAGAAAATATGCTGTTGCGACCCAGGAGACTAAGGCTGCTACCGTTATGCTTACCTTGTGTGAAAAATAAGTTGAACGCCATTAAAAAGCTTACTTCACTCTGTGATGCAGAAGCATAGATCCCTTGTGCTCTCCCTACTTGCTCTGAGTTGACCTCGGGCTTTACAGTCAACCGGTTGTCGATCATTACTACCAGCCCAAATGATGTCGAAGACTTGTTCGTCGTGGCTGCCTGAGCAACTGGAACTGCTGTGGGATTTTCCCCACTAAGCGTGTCGTGGAAGTAAAAATGAAGGTGGCTTAGTTTCTCTCGCTTAAGCCCTAGGGTTTCTGGAGACAAGTTTCTTGAGAAACTGTCAGCTTTCGTCGTAGCAACGGTGAAAGAGAAGAGGAAGAGGAAGAGAAGAGCGAGGTTGGCCATGGTTAATTAGCTGAGATTGGGAGTACTGGGATGGATGGCTTAAGCGCAACTATTTATAATAATGTTTTATTGTATTATTTTAACTAGATAATTGCCCGCGCGTTGCCGCGGGTATTTTTTTGTATATAATTTAACATAATTAAATCTACAACGATAAATTTATATGATATAAGTAAATAAAAATTATAGATTAAAAGATAAAATATTTAAAATTTTGAGTTGAGTTTGTCACGTAAACATAGATTACATTTTTTAGAATATAGTTATTGCGTCATAAACTATCACAAAAGAGCGCGCACTAACATTAGAAAAAAGAGCAAAATATTTGAATAAGAAAAAAACAAATTACTGAAATCATTATTGTACAGATAATAAAATTATAAAAATCAATTAATAGAAAGAGCAAATAAAAACAAAAACGGAAAAGGAAGCAATATTAATTTAAAATATTATCACAATAGCAACATCGGAGTCTTAATATCTAAAATTATTATTGCCGCCAGAATAAAAACAAAAAAAATATTAAATTATACCGAGGGAAAAAAATAAAAAGACATAATCACTATTATTATAATATTAATAATAATCACTATTATTATTATTCTTATTATAATTATTATTATTATGTTAATCATGAAAGAAACATAAATAAATGAAAGACTAAAAATATCCCAGAACTTTCACAAAAGATAAAAAAATTAAAAAATAAATTATCATTGCTATTACAGGGAAATTTTTTTTATCAAATTATTGGGAGGGAAAAAAAATTAACAAAAGAGTAAGAATGAAAAATAATTAAATCATGATTATTATTATTATTATTATTATTATTATTATTATTATTATTATTATTATTATTGTTGTTGTTGTTGTTGTTGTTGTTGTTGTTGTGTTAAATACACTTATATATACATGGACAAAAGTAGAGATTAAAAAAATAAAAGTGTAAGGGCTGAAACGAAAATCAAATATAAAGGGATTAAATTAAAAAATTAAAGTCAAAGGGCTGAAATGCAAGTTACATTTATTGTCAATTGAAATCAGAGGACAAAATTGAAAAAATCGGAACTTTTGTACCGAATTGACTGAGTTATATACAGCCAACCCGGAAATTGAAAGTATAAGGACCGAAGTGAAACTTTTACATTCAATCAATTAAAATCGGAGGACCCAATCGAAGAAAATCAAAATTTATATCAAAGAAATGAGGACCACAAACGAAATTAAAAGTCCAGGGACCGAAGTGAAAAGTAACGCAACATGGGGGACTCTCCTGCACATTGACGTGCAGGAGAGAGAGAAACGTGGCCGGCGGCTTTAACCGGCCTCCGCCGCATCGTCGGACATGTGGTGGTGACACGCACCACCGCGGGAGGACGACCACGCGGCGGCGCATCGTTCTGTCCTCCGGGATACAATTTCCGTCCACCGGAGGAGGCCGCACGCGCCGCCTAAACAGGGCGTGAGACGGAAAACCGTCTGGCGCGTGCGCCTCACGCCCTGACAGACGCCGATTAATAAATTCGAAAAATAGGGCCAATTACCGTTCTAACCCTGCACCCAATTCAGTGTTTTTGTCTTATTAGGGGCTAAAACCGTCTTTACCCATTTCCGAAAATAATAAAAAAAGAAAAAGTTGCGGCGGACCGGACCGGACCGAGCCGGTCCGGCCGCGCGCAATTACGCGTGTGTCCCTCGCCCGGATGCCTTATTTTGTCCTATTACCGGGGACGAAATCGTCAATGCACTGTTCCCATCCGAATATATATTTTTTTTTAAAAAAAGGGAAAAACCCAAAATGGCCCCGCCTCACAGCCCCTCCTTGCCGCGCGCTCGAGGGCCAAAATCGCCCGTGCACTGCTCGAGTCCATAGTGCAATGTGAGGGGCACTACAGTGAAAATCCCACGCCGTTTGTTTGTTTTGTAATGGCTTTGATCTCTTCAGAGAAGCTATGTAACTTACATATAAGGCACTCTTATATCACGTTCTACTTATTTATCAATACACACAGAACACTCTAGCTTCTTCTAATATTTAATATAATAATATTTTTCATTTTCATTTTATTAAAATGCTTCTTATGTGTTTAAGAGTGCAATAGCTTTTTTTTTTCATATATTTTTAAAAGTATTTATTTGTTTTGAAAAAAATATTAGATTCATGTTTTTTAGTTTTTTTCACTATTTTTAATCATTATGATGTTAAAAATAATAATAATAATAATAATAATAATAAACTATTTTTATATTTTTAAATAAAAAACACATTGTGTTACAATACCAAACACGCAGTTGAACTTCTAAAACTGTTACATTTCAGGGAAAATTACATGTGGTGTTAGGAAATTGGGCTGGTGGTTATTCAAAAATAATATTTTGTTTTGACTATTGATGATATTATTATTAAACTAAATATAATAATTTAAAATTTAAAAATTTTAACATGACTTTTTATTTAGTTTAATTTTTAAATTAAATTGAATTATATAAAAATTACTCTCACATCACAAGACAATAAAATAAAATAATGTGCACTTGACTTTTGATTATTGTTAAATATTGACCTATGACATAAAATTATTAACCAAACAACTAAAAAAAATATTAATCGGGTTTACTATTCGAATAAATAGTTAAATCAAACCAACAGCTTTTAATTATATTTATTATCATTATAATTAACCTATTCATACAATTACAATAGTTAATGAATTTACAATAGTTGTTACAATTTGTTTTTCAAAACAGTTAAGTGGAGAAAAAATATATAAAATAATATAATTAAAAAAATAATTTTCAAAACTATCACTATTAGATAAACCCAGGTCTCATCCTTATCTCTTATGGACAATATTTTTACCATACATTTTTTCTTTCTTTTTGCTAACTCATTTTTTTCATTTGATTCCTCAATTTTTATATTTATTTAACTTTAGTTCTATTATTATGATCATTTCATCTAATAGAAAATTATCATTTCATCAAATATTAACCTTAGATAAAAAAAAATAACTTGCATAAAACAATTGATAAAATGAAAATGAAAAATACTATTATTTATCAATACACACATAACATTCTACTTCTAATATTTAATATAATAATTTATTTCATTTTAATATTATTAAAATACTTCTTGTGTGTTTAAGAGTGCAATAGCTTTATTTTCATATATTTTTTAAACTATATATTTATTTAAAAAAAAATATTAAATTGATGTTTTTTTAGTTTTTTTCAGTAATTTTAATCATTGTAACTAGAACACTATAATAGGGCCTGGAAAATGCAAGCATGAAAAAGTTATAGCCTCCATGGTTGAAAAATCCAAGTCCTACCGAACGCAGGAAGTATTTGTGTTTTAAAGGTCAAAAGAACCTTCAAACTTTGTCCCACTTATTTCCTTCCAAGCTGATGCCTTGCATGGAACTTTAGTTAGCTGCAAATTGGCCTGGAGATTTGGCTGCAGAGATTTTGTCGAAACGCAGATCCACCACCGTTAATTTCAACAAACGGTGGAGACCCTCTACCTCACTTGCTGCCAAGTATAACTCTTTCAAGGAGGAACTCGATGAAGAAAGTCGTGTTACAAGAATCAACACATAATGATAGAAGATTCTTCGGTCATGTATGAAATTGTGGTTTAAGTTAATTTTGAAAGTGTTTTTTATTCATAAATATATTAAAAATTTTAAGAAAATACTTTTAACATCATCATATTATATGATCTAAATACACTAAAAATAAATAATTTTTGCTAGCAAGTGGGTCACCCATTGCCCCATAGGCATCACATTATCTTATAAGCTAAAAGAGATCGCGGTTCTACTGTAGCATTGATCACTGTTCACCTAGACTCAGATCACTGTGGACTTGAATAGTGAGATTAATTAATCATAATATTATCATTTGGATACTACAGATGACCAAAGAATCTGCTCGGCCGAGTGGTTACAGCCAGGGTTATAAATTCCGTTCCGTTCCGGCCGGAATGGCCGGAACGGCCCGTTCCAGTACAAAAACCGGGACAAAACGGCGATGTTTTTGTCCCGGTAAAAATCCCGGCCAGATCCGGAAAATCCGGCCGGATTCCGGCCGGAACGCCCCGGTTCCGTACCGGGCGTTCCGTTCCGGGTCTAGCAAATCCATGATCTGAGACTTGGGTGTTCAAACTTCAAACCAAAGAGACATGAGAAAGAGATAGAAGAGAGATGGGCGTCAAATCCAGCAAATCCATGATCTTTACAAAGTTCAAACCAAGTGGACTTCAACAGACATGAGAAAGAGATAGAAGAGAGATGGGCGTCTAATCAAAGAGACCTGGAGCAAGGGGAGCAAAAACGTAGAGCAAACATTCTTATCAGGAATGGAAGGAGAGGTATAATGCAGAGAGGTGTTAGCAGGAGAGAAGGAGAGGATGAGGAAGAAACAGAGGAGTAGAAACTTGAGAGTGAGAGGGGGCGGCGCAAGTTGAACTGTTGAAGAATGAAAAATGAAGTAGGGTTTCGGGTTTTTGTGTGTGTGTGTGTGGGTGGGTGGGATGTGTGTAATATTATTTAGAAGAAAAAAATTAAAGGGTAATTAATAATATATTTAGGAAAAAAAATGTAACGTTTTAATAATATTTGGTAAGAAAATAATTAATTTAAATTTCATTTATCTTGAATTTAAATTATACTTGTTAAATTAATATTTTATTTTTTTCATATATATAATTAAATAAAAATGAACAGTACAAAACCGGAACGGTACCCGAAACGGTACCGAAACCGGAACGTTCCGTTCCAAACACAAAACCGGAACGGTACCCGGGACGGGATCAATAACTATGGTTACAGCGCGCCCAAGCGACGCTGGGCGCGCGAGTTCGAATCACACTAACAACTAAATTTTGGAACATTTATTTTATTTATTAATATTATTAATATTGGTATCAAATATGTGCACAAAAAAGTCCTTAGCCGAACGGTTACAACTCTATTCGCGGCGGGGCGCGGGAGTTCGAATCTCAGCAGCGCAATTTTGTATACTGAACAGTGAAATCACTGTTGGAAAGGGTAATCTCTATTTTTTTCCGGGCTTCCTTTTTTTTTTTGCTGTTTTAATAACCAAAGTGTCCGGTACATCAAGACAAATCTCTGAACTTTTTTTTTATTAATTTTTATTGTTCATTACTATTTTAAAATGTACTTTCTCCTTTTTTTATTGGTTTTTTTTTATAATCACGGTGTCTAACCCAGTTTACACGTACCACGATTTTTTTCCCGCGTGTACATTTCTTTTATAACCGGGGTAGCTTACACACGTCACGTATAATCCTTTGACCCATTTTTAACATTTTTATTTATTTTTTTCCACTTATAAATTTCTTTTATAAGTTAAAATAACAGTGTTTTGCACTGTTCACCTAGACACAGATCACTATGGACGGGAGCACTCAAATTACTCAATAATATTTTTATTATTTGTACACTACAACTAAACAAATAAATCGCTTGGCCTGGTGGTTAGACCGCGCCCCCCTTGGGGGGGCGCGAAGTTCGAATCTCTATAGCTACGAATTTTTGGAACAATTAAATTATAAAATTATATTATTTTTATTATTCGTATCCTACAACTGACTAAAGAAGTTGCTTGGCTGGGTGGTAGGACCGCGCCCAAGTGGCAACGACTTTTTGGAATAGTTAAAAAAATATAAGATATTATAATTATTTGGATCCTACAACTGACAAAAAAAAAAGTCATTTGGCCGAGTGGTAATGGTGGCATGTACGTGGTAGGTCGCGGGAGTTTAAGTCCCCCTGCCACCGAAAATGATTTTTGAGTAAAGAACAGTGTTTTCTACTGTTTATTAGTGTTTGAAATGTTTTTATTTTCAGTCATTTTTTTTTATAACTGGGGTGTCCGGATCAGCTTATGCGCATCACAATAAATCTCTGAACTTATTTTTTTTTTACAATTTTCACTGTTTATTAATGTTTGAAAATGTGTTTTCCTCTTTTTCTTTTCAAGCTTATTTTTTTTGGTTTTTTTGATAATCGCGGGTTTCCGGGTCAGTTTACGCACACCACAATTTTTTCTCACATATATATATATATATTTTATAACCGGGGTAGGTTACACGTGCCACGAATAATCCTTGGACATTTTTTTTTTCAACTTATAAATTTTTTTTATAACTAGAATGTCCAAGCTAACTTACGCATCATGACTATTATTTTATACATAGCCAAAGGAATCGCAATTTCGAACAGTAATAAACAATAATTTGACCTGTGGTTTTCGTTGTTCATTACTATTTAAAAAAGTGGATTGAACTGTGATTCTGGTGAGAGATGACAAGAGTGTTTGGTAATGCGTCTGGAAATCGCTTTTGAACAAATTTTAAATTTTTTAAATTTTAAATTAAAAGAAAAAAGTGTTTCTAGATGATTTTGATGTGCTGATGTCAAAAATAATTTTCTAAAAATTAAAAAAAAAATAAAACACGTAAAAAATCAATTAGTTTTCTACATAGAAAAAAGCCCAGCGCAACGCGCGGGCAACTCAGCTCGTGTGGAACTATATAATGACCAAACACCAAGAATTATTTTTAAATCTAACCCCTTTTCCTCTTCAATTTTTTCCTCTTTCAAAATTTATCTCAATTTTTTTGATTTCTATTTGTTTTGTTTTAAATATTTTTTTTAAATAATTTTAAAAATTCCATCCTCAAGTTTTTTTTCTTCTATCAAATTTGATTTCAATTATTTTGATTAATATTTTTGTACTTTGACAAATTTTTAAAATTGATATATTTTTTATTTCAACAATCAATATTAAATTAGTTAGGAGATAGGTTTATTGATTGAGTCAAGTCTAAAATTTCACAGGTTACATGTTTTAGAAATTAAACCAAGTTTAGAAGGTTCACCCAAATTTTATATCACAAGTTACAGGTTTTATAAATTAAACCAAGTTGATAAGGTTCACTCAAGTTTTTTTTTTTTTTTTTATATATATATATATATATATATCCCCTTCTAAGTCATGTCATGTCATGAGATTATTTAGTTAACCATGTTATGTCATGACTGTCACATAAGTCAATTTTAAACCTAGGTTTGGCAAGGAGTTGGGTTATGAGATTTTAAAGTTTACATGCTTGATCGAGCCTGTTTGGCACAGATGTTGCTGTTGTGGTTGACGTTGAAAAAAAGCAGGTTTATGAAAAGCGTTTTTAGCTGCGGTTCGTAACTGAAATTTGTGTTTGGTTAAAACTGTGGTTGAGGTTGAGTTTAATGAAAACCAGTTTCGAGTGTTTGGTTACCATATTTTTCATATTTCTGTCAACTTGTGAAATTACTTTAAAGGACACACACATATTTTTTAAATATTGTAAATTTAATTATCATAATAATAAAATGTAATTAATAATTCAAGTAAATTACACACTCATTTTTATTCTTGCATCAAACTACTTGCAATTCCATCATGAACTTTAGTTGTTCATTACACTTGTGTAATTTATCCAATTATTATATAATTATGAAAATTAATATAACTAAGAGTGATTTTAATAATAATAAAAAACCTTATTCTGTTAGAAGAGAAAAAAAATTAAGTCCTAAAAAATTAAAATGATCACAAATTAAAAAGTATTTTTAAAAATAAAGTAAAATAAAAATTATAAAAAACTTGATAGAATATTTCTTTTTTTATAAATCATCCTAACTTTATACCGTGAAAGGTAATTTTTTTTTCCTCTAAAAAAATATTTGTTATACAACACAACTCTCTTTACTCATATGAAAATAAAAAAGCAAGAGGACTGGACCCTCGATAATGTTGATCCATCTTTACCAATAACCTGGCGCGAATACAGTTGCACCTCAGCAACTCCCACCAACAAAAAAAACCTAATTACCAAGAGCCTGCCCTCCTTTTTCTCCGCCTCTACCAAACCAGCAAATTTCTTTTTGATCTCAAAATCAACAAGAAGATGCAGTGAACTCCTCCTCCTCTCTACACTCTCCAATCCCTTCTTCGAAATCCAAAAGAGCCAAACCAGATTCTGAATCAATTGCTACAACCCCAAAATCTAAAACTTCTTCAAACCCAACCTTCGCTACTCAAACCCCAACTCAGCCATCCCCACTCCCTCCCCGTCTCCTGAGCCGCTGCGTCACACTCTCCCTAAAGGAAGTCCGTCAGATCGCCTCTCAAGACCTTGGAACCAACCAAACCAAGTCCGCCCGAAGACAGATCGCGTCTTGGCCTGAAGATCCCGCCACCACCAGTAAATTACACAAGCCCAGGAAGAAGCAGGATCGTAATGGGCTCACTAAAATCCCCGATAAGTAAGTTTTTTGGGGTCAACTTTTTTGAATTTCTTTTACAAAGTGTTAGTGATTTACGCCATTTTTTATGTCTTGATTATAGAAAGATATGAAGTGTGGGGTGAGTTATTTTCTGCAAAACTATCGTCTTCGTATTCTTCACGTGGTGGTTGTGTGTGTTACCTTGGAGGTGAGGGAGAAGGCAGTGTGATTTTCATGTCTGTGTGTTTAAGGCAGAGGTAGAGTGTGCCGCAGATGCAAAAGCATCTCTCAGTTGCTTTTGCAACTGCGGCTGGAAATCTATTTTTTTAGTGGGACCCGCAAAATAATTTTGCCTTCCCGTTTGGCTAAATAATTTTGGTAAAATATGAGTTTGGCTATGCGGTGAGCCTCAACGCAGGCCGCACCGCAGAGCCAAACACCCACCAAGTTTGATCAAATAGTTTTTTATAATCTGAAAATTTTTATTTCACTTTCCAAAAATGTTGATTCAACCTGTATAGTAGATTAGTGTAATCTAATAAACTTGTACCGTTGAAATTAAATGGCAGACATTTGTTTCTACCTTCACTTAAACAATGAAAAATATAGCCCAAGGTTGTATCCAATCTTTCAAATCTCATTAAAATAAATCATGTCTGGATTGTTTACCTCAAGATGAAGAGCTTGTTTTTTGTGCGTATTAAAAATGCTTTTTAAAAAAATGTTTTTTTTTTCCTTCATATTTTGCTCCAAATTATTTTGAAGTGCTAATATCAATAATAAATTTTATAAAATAAAAAATATATTATTTTAATATATTTCCAAAAAAAATACTTTTAAAAGTAATCATTACCATAATACCAAATGAATTCAAGATATGTGTCAAATTGATGCTTCACACGATTCTTATTAAGAGTTCATAAAGAAACTGCAGAATGGTTTTTTGATGTTTTATATCTCACAGTAATAGCTAGTCTTCAAACTTCTTGATAATTTTTAGTTGGATAGGTTGATTAATCATAAATGCGATTATTTTATTTATGATCGGGCTTGATATTATTGTGATTTTTTATTTTTTTGTTTCTTATAATATCATGTATTGTTTTTGATGATCTTAAGAAAAATTACAATTTGACACATAACAGATTGACTAAAAAAAACTATCAAGGAATAAATTATATTTATTTTAAAATATAATGATAAAAAACTTTCATTTAAGGAAAAAAAAAAATCAAGTAAAAAAATATCCATCACCAAAATTTCGTTAATGATATTAATCGAGCAAAGGATGTAATAATAATAATAAATAATATTTACAAATAAAAATTTAATAAAAATTAATTTAAATCATAGAGAGATACTTCGGCCTCCCCCCTAAGTCACTATATAAATTTATATATAATTATATATTAACAATACATTTAAGAAATTAAATTATATTAAATATGATACAGAGAGTCAATGATATTTATAATTAAAAAGTGATCTAAATAAAATAAGAGAGATAAATAATATGAATTAAAAAAATTAATGACATGAAAAATTAAAATATCTCGGAATCAAACTTCCCAATATAGGGAGAATTACAAAATAGTATGAAGCACACAAGTACTTTCTTACAACTTGATTGTTTTCATCACAAGAAGTCTTAATAGACTCCATTTGAGTTGCAAACTAATAAATCTAGATTAGTAATTATCTAACATAAGTCCAATAATTAAATAAACTTCTAAACAAAGTCTAATGTTCCAAAAAAAAAAATTAAAAAAAATTATTCAATATTAAATAAGTAAATAAAATATGATAATAAGACAAAGTCTTCATGCTAAAATTTATGTATTTAGTCTAAATTTTTAAATTTCATAAATTCTTGGTAGGTTTCAATCCTGATTTCAACACACATTGTTTTCACTCATTTAAATGAATTATTGGGCCTATCTTATATGATTGAAAATCTTAAAATGTCTAGTTTCCATCCCAACTTGAATCGGATGAAAATTCGAATTGTAACTCTAGATGGGTAATAAACAGTACATGAAGGTCTACTTATACATATTTGACAAGATTCATCTTGTACATTTGAATCTCTAAAATAATATGTTTTCTGAATTTCATCATTTGACCTAAAAATCTATAATAATATAGTTTAATACGTCTAGTATTTTCATGTAAAAGGTCAAGTAGATTTGGAGTACAATTTGAGAGATATGTCTGATCTCACAAACTGATCAATAGATATTTTAAGACCAAATTCATACCTAACTTGGTTCACATCGTAAATTTTGTAAGTTTGTAAAACCAAACCAAGCTTATCAATTTTACCAATTTTACACGAGTTGAGTTTGATTTTACTGATTTTCCAATTTTTAATATGAGTTCGCACATTAGATACATATTAACTTTTAAAATTGTATGATTTTATGAGTCAACTCATGATTTTGACAACAATATCCCCTAATGAGGCTCATAACTACCACTCCCCTTTAATAGTAGTTGAGTTATAACTGATTGGGAACAAATTTTGTTCTTCCCATTTAAAATGTTATTGTGATTTATATATGTTATTTATATAGGCTATGTTATTATTCTAGGATAGAAAAGACAAAGACAATAGAGACGAAAAAAATAGGATAAAAGAGGAATATAGACAAATTATATTTAGTAGTGATATGCGAAACAAAGTCTAATATAATATGGATCAAATATTTTTTTTAACATAAAAAAATATAAAGACATCACTAATATATTTTTTGGCAAAAGAAATAATCAATGACTAACCCAAAACCAATGCATATTGGACGTCATACTCTTAAAATATTGAGATGGTAATATTTTGAATGATATATATTATTTTAAAATATTAAGATGGTAATATATTATATCAACTTAGGCCAACCTTGATCAACTTGAAAACTCGCAAGTCAAGTAAAGAGACTATGAATCAACTAAACCTAGGTAAACTTATATCGGCGACCTCATTACACTATAAAAAACAACTAATTTTTTTTTGAAGTCTAGTTCTTGGCTAACCCATTGTTGAATAGTAAGATTAAGAAAATAATTTAAAAAATAAAGAAAAAACACTTGAGCCAATCTGTAAAATTCATAACTCAAGTTATGAGACCATGATACCTATATTGAAGAGAAAAATAGAAAAGAATTATGTTTTTTGTTAAAAGAAGTGCAGAGATAAAAAGGCATATTTAAAAAAACAACTTTATATGTGTATAATTTAAAAACAAATTCTTTGATTTTATTTAAATTAAGTTCTTAAAAAACTTAAAGGAAAGCTCTTTAAAAAAAGCCAAGGATTGTAGGCTTGATGAGCTAGCTCTTTGGCTTAAAATCAAGGGCAAGTCCGTATGCCATCCAATTTAAGTAATTTGTTTATTTTTTTTGAAAACTGGGGTGTTCGGGTCAACTTACGCGCACCTTAACTAATCCTCGGACCCATTGAACATCCTGCAAGCCCAGTGAACAAGTAAAGCACCACGTGGGTGACAGTCGTGCATGGTGGGGCTTGAACCCTGGTGTAGAGGAAGGGAATAAGTCCTTTCCTCCGCTAGGCCAAGACCCCACTTGCATTAATTTGTTTATTTTGCTTGAATGGGTAGACAATGCATTGTCTTTAATCTAATTGTTTGGAAAATTGGACCATCAATATCTCATCCTAAGGAAAACATTTTGAAAAATGTTTTCCACAAAAAACCATCATAGGCACATAAAAAAATCCATCCATGAGATTAAATTAGTAAACATTTAGTTTAAAAACCAAGAACCAACCCGAATCTAAAACACATCTTGAGCTTAGAACAACCATCCTAGTCAAGATGAAGGCCGAATGACACCTTGTTGGAATTCTTCTTATTGAATGAAAATAGTTGACACCAAGAAATCGTTTTCGTGGTTAGAATCAATGACAACCAATATTTTCTCTCTCATTAACTAAAATTCGACAACCCTCTCTATCTTTTTTATTTTTATTTTTATTTTTAAAACTCAAGGATTGAAAAAAAAGTTGTGGATCAAAAGTTAACTTTCAAAACATAATAGGACCAAAAATATTTTCATTGAAAAATATGAAGACTAAAAGTAACTTTCACATTGATTTTTAAAAGAGCCAGTAGCCACCAATACAATAATTGAAAGATAAAATAAAAGAGAATTTATTTTTGATAAAAATAATAATCCATTACTCTAACCCATACTGAATTATGAGAGAGAACACAATAAATTTGACGATGGTGAAATGGTCACACATCTTATTTTGCTGTTAATAACTTATATCGAGAAGAACATCCTAGAATCTTTATAAATCCAACTCCTTATATGAATTCGTATTTAAAGTCTATTTAATAATATAATTAAATATGATTGAATATATGTTTTCCTCTAATTATATTTTTTAATGTGTCTAGTTAACCACGACATGTTATGATTTTACATGATTATTTCTTTTTCTTCTTCTTTTAAAAACCTTGTTTATGAAATGCTATACTTATAAAAAAAAACTTAAACTATAATAGCAAATCTCTACCATAAAATCAAAAATACACTTAATTTTTAGTAGATAGTAACATGGTTATTAAACTCGCGGTTTAATTTATAAAATTGTATAATTTTATAGTCAAACCTAAAAACTTGTAAAGTCAGTTTAGAAACTCAAAATTCATTAAAATCGGTTCTAACTCGGTAAAATTGAACAGAATAGTAAAATCGGTTGACGATTGTACGATCCTGCAATATTCTTAAATTTCTAATTCTTCTTACGTTCTCCACTTCTCCTCTCCTGCACTTTTGAGTCTTGCTGCCCTCATTTACCTTTCCTTTTCCCAAATCATAACCCTAACAGCAGCTCGAGTCCGTCAATCGTCATCTCTAATCTGCAAGGTCGTCGTCGTCGATCCTTCTGTGCAGCCGGTGGGGTGCTCTACTTTGAACAACTAACAACTCAATAACGTTAGTTTTCTAATTCTTTGTAGTTTTTTTAATTTCTGCTTCTACAATCTGCACTTCTCCTTCTTTGTTTGGGATTGTTGGGGTTTTCATGATTTGGGCTACGAGCATGAATTTGATGGTTGTTGTTGCTGATGGTGGAGAGGAGCATCGAAAATAAGATAAGATATTCTTTGTTGTTGCATTAATTTCTGTTTTCTCAGCCTAATTTTAATAGAGTGGAGCATTTTATTCAAGCTGTGGGTTCATACGAAGATAAGATATTCCAGAAAAGAGCACGATTGCCCCAGGTTAATTTTTTTCTCCCAAAGTTTGGATGCATGTATCCCTTTTAATGGAATAATATGAAGTATAGGCATGATTGTTTTATGCACCTTTGATCGATTATGAACTTTATTGTTTTTTTCCTGGATACTAATTGTATTTTTTTACCTTGTAAATAGGAATGATAATGTGATATCTCCAGCTTATTGAAAAGATGGATACGAGAGTAATATATCTATTAGTTGTAGAAGCAAAAGTATTTTCATTTATAAGCGAAGTTTTAATGACATAATTGTGTTGTGTTGTATTCAGAAATATTTTACCTACGATTTTTCTACCAAAATGATTTTACTTTCAATTTTATGATTTTATGATTTTTGTACGGAAATATTTTACTTACGATATTACAACCCGAGTTCAAATTATAATTTCGTTTCGTGTTGAAAAAGCAAGTTTGACAACCTTGGGTAGCAATAACATGATCCAATTAAAAATTAGATGATCCAATTCATGTGTTGGGCTTTTGATTTATGCTTTCTCTGCTGAATATAGGTTTTGAATTGCAGAACGCAGCAAGCGAGCGTGTTATTTTGGTGAGAGTGAGGCTACAAATTGGTGGTGGGTCAATGGGGACTAGAGAGGTATACGAGCAGAAATTAAGAACTGGAAATCTCAATCACGATCCCACTATCAAACCTGGACTCGGTTCCCCTCGTTGCCCTCGCTGTCTTTCTCTCTTGAACCCTATTTCTGTACCTACTCATCTTCAATATCTCTCTCCTTTTGTCTTTCTTTTTTCAATGATGTAAGAAACGTAAACAACCAGCTGATTTGCAACCTTTTTCTTCTTTTGTTTTGGTACAGGCGAAGGGAGAATGGGCCATCACCTCTGTTTTACATGATGCTACCGCTGTGGTCAGTTTTTTTTTTCTTTTTTTCTTTTTTGCTTCATCCAATTTGCAGTTTTTATGCTCGATTTTTGTTTAATTAAACTCCATTTTTAGTTGTTTTCGTGCTTGTTTAATTTTCTCCTCTGTTTTTTATTTTTCAAAATCAGTTGAGTTTGAGGATTCTTGAATTATTATAGTAAAATATTATGGAGGAAAACTTCGAATCCCTATTGTATTTATCTAGAATTATTATAGCTGATGATTTAATTTGATTTTTTCTTTTGTCATTGAATTTAATAGGCTGGCTCGGGTATTGGTGGATTGCTTAGTGCTGTTCATGGTTTCAATACCGGTAACAATTAAAAATCCCTTGTCTTGGTGAATTTAGCTGTTGTTTTCACAGAATGTTTGTTCTAAGTACACTCTTTAATTTCAGGGATTCCATTCCTTCAAAATCGATTGAAGGGACCAAAGTGGCTTCCTTTCCTAGTCGGGGTACATCCAGTATCCTTATTTGTTTCTGCTTTTTGAATCTTTTGACTAACGTATGCTTATCACTTGTTTTTGGCAAATGTCTATGAATCATGACACGCTTACTCGGTTTGTTAATGCGTTGTTTACTTGCAGCTTCCTCCATTGCTTGCTGTTTCGGCTGCCAGTGCTGTATTTGGAGGTAGGTAGAACCTCTGTTACTGTGATTGATTTGTTGCAACATTTTTCTCAGCATGAAATGGATAAGTAGGTTGTCTCGATGCTACAATTTTTTAGATTATACGCTGAACAAAGACTCCAATGCCCAGTTTGGTAGTGACTTCGAGAAGTCACATTCCTATAACAATTTTCTGAAAATGAAAACGAGTTTGTGACCTTCAACATTTCTGCACTATTTTTTTTGAAAAAAAATGGTTTTCTTTTTCTCATATCTTCTCTCTTCTACAGTACTAATTCTCAGTTGCCCCTCAAGTGCTTGATACTGAGATGGGCATTAACAGCCATATTAACCAAAGGGATAAGTTAGTCCCAAGGGACCAAACAATTTAAAGAATTTCAGTTTCAAGAAAAGAAAAGACAAAAATTGCAAACATTTAGGTGTCAAAGAG
This sequence comes from Salix brachista, assembly GCA_009078335.1. Lineage (NCBI taxonomy): Eukaryota > Viridiplantae > Streptophyta > Magnoliopsida > Malpighiales > Salicaceae > Salix > Salix brachista. Next base: position 15,552,616 of record CM018577.1, on the reverse strand, counting down.
CAGTAGTAATGGAACTAGGGAAAATATAGAGAAATGTTTTATGCGAATGAGCTTGAAGAGTCTCAATGCAATCCAGTTAGTTATTGGCTTATGGATCATAGGGAGGTTGACTAGAGAGCCCACATGAGGCCAAACCCTTGGCACTGTTTATTTGTGCCAACCATGGTTTTTAAATCTTTTTGCTTCAAAATAATTCTTTTGGTATTTTTGGATCGTTTTGATATGACAACATCTAAAATAAATTTTTTAAAATAAAAAAATTTATGTTAATGCATTTCTAAGCAAAAACACTTTGAAAAGTAACATTTATCATAATATCAAACACTACCTTAGTTTTCTAACTGGCTACTACTAGGTGGCATCAGCCCATTTGTTAAAGGTATATTGTACCATGTATCTTATTAGTACAAATAAGGACTGTTATTCAATTTCTCGTATGTTCCATGTTTTCTTCCCATGTCTTGTTTGACTAAAACATGTTGATTTATGAGTGTTTAAACTCCCTATTAGTTTTTTTTAATGAATAATGACATGATTGATAAAAACATCTTATACCAAAGCATTTCATCATTTGATAGTGTATTTTTGTTTGCTGATTTGCTTTCTTGCGTTAGATTTACATGCATTCATATCTTTTCTAAAATTTACATGTATTGAATTGGGTATTTAATTATAAAATGCTAGGTCATGTGCTTCCAAAGTTTGCTCAACTTACTGTGACATCCTATTATGCTTCCTCGAGCGCCTCTCATTATGGGATTTCACTCCTCACCCGACATATTGAAGACGCATATACTTCCCGAGCTCAGCAAGAAAAGCTCAGATGATTTCTTGCAGGTGCATGTACAACAGAATATACTTTCCTCAATTTTGTAAGCAAGTTCAATTGTGTGCCTGAATGAATGCATGAGTTTTGTAGATGCTTTAATTTGACTTTTACATTTCTGCATTTTCGAGTATTAAATTTGTCATCCTAAAATCAATTTATGAGTGATATATTGTTCCAAGCTGCTTTTGGGTTGCTCTTCCAATTTCGATTGTAAAGCAGTTGATAACAAAGTCGCTTGTTTGGATGGCTGATGTTATCCATATATACGATTGTCATATAATGGTTAGGTTGTCAAATATAGAGATAACAACTTACTTTACAAGCTTTGAAATGCACATTATATTATTCAATTTAGTAAAAGAGTTGGTTCTTATGAAAAGAGATGGCCGTTTGGGCACCCTCAATTTCACCATGACCTACACTGTTCATTTTTACAGTTTATTAATTTTGGTCATCAAACTTTATTTCATTGCAATTTCATCCTCATAAGTTATACTAGCATATTTATGTAATGAGATTTTTCGTTTTGCATGCTCTTATATATGCAAAGTATCAAAGAACATTCTGGGATTAAATTAAAGCTCTTATATATATGCAAAGTATCAAAGAACATTATGGTGTTCAATTAAAGATTGATGTGATGAACTAGACTTTTAGTATATAGTTTATTTTATTTTAAAAATAATAGATCACATTTAACATGAGAAAAAAACCAAACTCTTTTTTGTTTTTAGTGTGAAAAAACTTTATTGGGTTTCAGTTTCAAAATATGTAATGTTTGGTCCCTGTCTTAGCTTTTCACATTTTGATCTCATATGTTTTATTAACGTTTCACTGTCTAGTATATAGATATTGAGAGATGAGGAAGAAAGCGTTTGGACAATGATGTTTTGGTAAAAATAAAATCAATCATGGTGTTAATAAGTTTTTTTTTAAAAAGATTTCAATGAAGGCAATTTCGCTTTTAAAATTTCAAAACGAAGAAGATAAAAAAACTGAATTTTGTTTTGATTCAATTTTATTAAAGGATTTTAGGTGGAATAAATGTTTTTTATGCTTTGAAATGGCTTTCCAGAATTTTTTTTTGTATTTTTAGGTTAAAACAAGTTAAAAATTAGATTTACATGACTTGAAAGATTGTACCCTGATTTTTTAGCCATATAAGATGGTCAAAACTTGCAATAGAAAATGAGGTGCAGTTCATTCTATATGTATAGAATTTAAAAATAATTTTATTCTAGATTTATAAGAAAAATAAAGAATAAAAATAAAGTTTAAGAGCTACTGTAGGCCTCATGTGCATAAACTTGGAAAGACAAGCTGACTTATAGCACTGATACAATATACAATGTTCACCCTCACCCTGATATGTACGAGCTATTTATTTTGTGCTCCGCTGCAAGGAGAATAATTTTTTTTAAAATAGAAAATATGTTGTCATGATGATGTTTTTTTCGTGCTCCGCACCTCGCCATCCCCAAATAGGAGAATAGCAAGCGGTCAAAGCAGAGGTTTTATAGTCGTAAAGTTACGACTATAATTCTTATGAGTCGTCATCTAATATTAAGGTTACTAGAAAATCTTTTGGTCTGTGAGAGTCTGGGTAAAGGGACTTGTTATGCAAGGGGAGATGTATTACTCCTATTGTACTTATCTAATACAAACTGTATTTTTATTTGATTGTTTTTCCAAGTTTGGTTTTTTTTTTATTCGTTGGTCTTTCCTAAAACTTGAGGTAGATCTCTCTTCGTGAGAGAGTCTCTACCTCATTGGGAGTTGAAAACATAACAAAAACATTTTTACGCTGCATTTTAAAATCCTCATTTTTAACTATTTGAGAGTATACTTTACAATGTAATTTTACACCGTGATGGCTAAAACAAAATATTGTTTAAATTGTTTTTGATATTTTGGTCAAATTTCAATGGATAATCGTAAATTGGTTACAATATCCAATTTTTATTTAAAACATGTGAAAAAAATGCAAAATATTTTTTTTATGAAGATATGCTTGGAAAAACCTTGAAATTCGGTCATATGCATGAAAACAACAAATTTTTTTGTTTGTTTTTTATAAAAAAAAATTTGTATTGGGCCTTCCCTAACTAACTAGGCTAGCCTAACTGCTGTACTTGGATTGGACCTGGCCCACCCATCTGGGTAGAACCACTGGAAAAGGGCTGGTTTTGTGAAGGAAGGGATGTTGCTGCATCATCGGCACTAGAGAAGAAGAGCTGAGCTTGCTGGTGGAGCTGCTGGCATTGAGGAGAAGCTGTCGATGCTTAGGGGGATGATGATGGTCGGTTGGCTGCTGCTGGAGGAGAGATAGAGCTGCCAATGTGACTGACTTTTTTTTTTAGAGAGAGTTACTGCCGATGATGGAGATCCTGTCATGTCCGAGGGAGGGGAGAGTGGTCGTTGGTGGTGTTTGTGCTTGTGTGCAAGTTTTTACCGTGGTTTCTGCAACTTTTCTCCTACATTTGTTATTGTCTTCTTCCCCCCTTTCTTTTTTCTATTTTTGTCTTAACAAAACCTGTGGCTGCTGCAATTATGGTGAGGGAAGTGGCTATCAGTTTTTTGTGGTTGCTTGTGATCGATCGTCTGCCTTCATGTTCGTCTGTGTTTGCTATTTTCTGCCCAGTAACTGTACTGCTCTTCCACTCAGTTTTTTCTCTCCTTTTGCATGGTTTCTCCATGCTCTATTTATAGACACAGGAGGTAACCATTGCTTGTAGCGATAGGTTACCTCCTGTGACAATGTGCTTGCAGCTGTCGGCCGTGGCGTGCCTACACTGGCGACGACATGTTGTATGCTTTGAGAGAAGGTGTAAATGCGTACTGGTCTCTCAATTTGTAATTGTTCTAATTGCACTCCTAATTGGCTTTAAACTTTTAAATTTGGGCAATTGTATCCCTCACTTCGCACAATTATCTTGTAAAAAAATCAATTTGATCTCCAAAATTTCAATCTTCTTAATTAAGCCCGAATTAAGCTCAAGAATCTGATTTTTCATTGATTGAGCCCGTAATAAAATTAATTTGACTAATTTTAAGTATAATTAAGTCCTTGCACTTAATTGAATTCTTCAATTGGACCCTAAATTAATTTCTAAACATAATTATATTTTAAATTGGCCGACGATTAAATCAAATTGGTCCATAAAAATATAAGTATGCCTTTTGACTTAATTTTAACGCAGATTTATTCAATAATAAATTATTTTAGCCTTAAATATGCATTTTTCTTCATTTTTGGGCACAAACGAGATACGATCAGGCTCTCGAAAACATCTAAATTTCTCAACTTGATTTTTTTACCGATGTCAGCCTCTTTTATTTTATTTTTGTTATTTTTATTTGATTTTGGGTAGATATTAGGGAATAACACAAAAATGGGTTATGACATGTGTTTTTTTTATAATGCTATATATTTGGCCAAAATAATTAGTCCGAAAGAGTTTTTCTTAAGTAATATTAAAAAAATTATTTATAGGATAATAGTAATTATAATGATAATAAGACTAAAAATTTAATATAATGATTGTAGTGCTTATGATAATATTAAAAATATCAATAATAACAAATTTTATTATAATCCAAACAATTATAAAAATTATATTCATAATGATAATAATATTAATTTGTTTTTGTCTTTTAATTTTATTCTTTAATTATTTTCATATATTATTCAAATTAAATAATGTTTTTTTGATGGTGCTAATATCTTCAATCATAATAATAAGAGTAAAAATAATAATTTAAGTAATATTTCAGCTAATATAATGATTGTTTTATCTTTTTTTTTTTACAATTTTTTTAATATTTCATTCATTTATTTATTCTTTCATAATAATAATATTTTAATTGTTTTTCTTGCTTTCTATTTTGTTCATGCTTTTTATGTTTTTTCCATCGGTATAATTTGATAATTTTTATTGTTTTTATACTAACGGCAATAATAATTTTAGATGTTAAGACTCCGATATTGCTATTGTTATAATATTTTAAATTAATATTGCTTCCTTTTCCCCTTTATGTTTTTTCTTATTTGTATTTCCTCTTTGTATTAAATGATTTTTATAATTTTACTATCTGCACAATAATGATTTCAATAATGATTTTTTTTCCTGATAAAAATATTTTCGTGTTTTTTCTAATATTAGTTCGCACTCTTTTGTGATCGTTTATGACGCAATACCTATATTCTAAAAGATGTAATCTATGCTTGCGTAACAAAAGAGTTTCTATTTTTTTTTTCATATTTATATATTTATACTCTTAGTTTTGGTTTTAAATATTTATTGTTATTTATCTTTGTATTAAATGCATCTTGCATTAAAGGACATAGTAAGTTTAGGTATGACAGTGTTAAATGAGACTGAAACAGTCTTTTATGCATGTACAATAAGTGTTCTGTTATTAGTGATTTGTTATACTTGTGTTTTTTTGACTCGTTTTGTCTACGTGGCTTGGTATAATTTTAGTTTAAAAAGAGTTTTATTTAAAAAGATATTAAAATATTTTTTCAGATTTATTCTTGATATTATTATATTAAAAGTATTTAAGAACACTTAGATTAAATTAATTTGAGAATAAAAAACAATACACAAAAATAATCTTAGTTCAATGTTTTTATATATTTTAATATGATAATATTAAACAAATTCAAAAATATATAATTAGCATAACATATATTAAGAAATATTACTTTAAAAATAATCATCATCATTATTTTCAACACCTTATCCATAATAAATTGAATATATAAAAAAACCAAATAACTGAAAGTTTTTTACGCAATCAGGAAAGAAACTAATAAATTAACTTAGATTATATTAGATAGTCTGATAATATCTTATAATGATAATAATACTAATTTTATCTTTTTCCTTTAATTTTATTTTACAATTATTTTCATTTATTTTTTATATCAATTTTTTTTTCAATGCTGCTAATATTGTATTTAGTTTTACTTTTAAAGATAGTAATAACAATGAGAATAATAATTCAAGTAATAAATCATTCAGTTTTGTATTTATTAAGAATTAATTTTTGCAATTTCGTCTACATATAATAAATCTCATATCTCAGATTAATGATTTGGAAAAATTTTGGGCTCAATTTTTTAATTTCTTATCTTATTTTTTTTAATATTGTATGATTTAACATTAGTATTGAACTAAAAAAATTATCTTATTTAATTTATGTTTTGTATTTCAGCCTTCATTCTTTTTATTTCTGGTTTAGTTTTGATCCCTTTGATTATTTCGATTCTTCTCCACCATTCCTATTTTCTCTCTCGTATTTATGTATATATATTGTTAGTTTTGGTTTTTAATTTTTATCATTTTCTATTTTATTGGGGTTTTATTTTTATTCAATTTAGTACTGAAATTTTAATTTGCATTGGTCATCATTTTAAAATTGATATTTTTTTCTTATTTTGTTCCCTTTTAAACTAGTGAATGTTTTGTTGTAAGTGATTTGTTATCCATATATTTTTTTACTCGTTTTGTTTACATGTGACTTGTTGTTTTTAGTTTAAAGTGATTTTTATTTAAAAGAAATTAATATATACTATATCGATCACTTATGTGGATCCATGACGTGGATTGATCTTTAAAATAAGCTTCAACATATTTATTATACTATATCGATAACTGCAACGATAAACCCTAAGAAATTACAAAACAACTAATTCCCATGGCTTATTACACTGTGGCTTCTCTCTTAAATCACTGTGGATTGCGACAGTGTGCGCCCGCTTTTAGCCTTCATCCTCACGGCAAAATGAGCTGGTCAAACGGGGCCATTTTCGGTTTTTCCTTTTTCTGTCCTTTTTTTTTAAATAATCAGTTGTGAACAGTGTATTAACGATTTTGCCCCCTATAATAAGACAAAACAACGCATCCGGCTGAGGGACACCGGTGTAATTGCGCGCGTCCGGACCGGTCCGCCGCAACTTTTTGTTTTTTTAATATTTTCTGAAATGGCTAAATACGGTTATAGCCCCTAATAAGACAAAAACATTGAATTGGGTCCAGGGTTAGAACGGTAATTGACCCTATTTTTTCAATTTTAAATTCGGTGTCTGTCAGGGCGTGAGGCGCACACGCCAGACGGTTTTTTGCCTCACGCCCTGTTTAGGTGGCGCGTGCAGCGTCATACGGTGACCGGAAATTGGCTACCGGAGTCGATCTCGAAGCGCCGCCGCGTGGTATTCCTTCCGCGGTGGCGCGTGTAACCTAAAAATGTATGTGGACGCGGAGGAGACCGGTTAAAGCCGCCGGCCATGTTTCTCTCTCTCCTGCACGTAAATGTGCAGAAGAGTCCCCCATTGTTTGTTACTTTTCACTTCGGTCCCTCTACTTTTAATTTGGTTTTTGGTCCTGATTTCTGTTATATAAATTTTGATTTAGTTCGATTGGGTCCTCCGATTTTAATTAATTGAATGTGAAAGTTTCACTTCGATCCTGCTACTTTCAATTTCCGGATTGGCTGTATATAACTCAATGAATTCGGTACACAAGTTCCGATTTTTGCATTTTTGTCCTCTGATTTCAATGGACAATAAATGTAATTTGCATTTCAGCCCTTTGACTTTTAATTTTTTAATTTAATCCCTTTATATTTGATTTTCATTTCAGCCCTTATACTTTTATTTTTTTATATTTCTAGAATAATCCCTACTTTTGTCCATGTATATATAAGTGTATTTAACACAATAATAATAATAATAATAGTAATAATAATAATAATAATAATAATAATAATAATTTAATTATTTTTCGTTCTTACTCTTCTGTTTTTTTTCTTTCTCCCGATAATTTGATAATATTTTTTGTTTTGCCAGTAATAGCAATAATAAATTTTGTTTTTTGTTTTGTTTTTATCTTTTGTTAAAGTTTCTTGGATATTTTTAGTCTTTCATTTATTTTTGTTTCTTTCATTATTAACATAATAATGATGATAATAATAATAATAATAATAATAATAATAATAATAATAATAATAATAATAATTAAATTGTTTTTCTTGCTTGCTCTTTCTTTATTGTTTTTTTTCCCTCCGGATAATTTGATAATTTGTTGTTTTGACAGTAATAGCAATAATAGTTTTTTTTTTTTTTAATCTTTTGTTAAAGTTTCTAGGATATTTTTAGTCTTTCATTTATTTTTGTTTCTTTCATTATTAACATAATAATAATAATAATAATAATAATAATAATAATAATAATAATAATAATAATAATAATAATAATAATAATAATAATAATAATAATAATTTAATTGTTTCTCTTACTTATTCTTTTGTTAATGTTTTTGAGTTTTTTTTTCCAGGATAATTTAATAATTTTTATTGTTTTAATAGTAAAAGCAATCATAATTTTAGATTTCAAGGCTTTGATTTTGCTATTGTTATGATAAGGTGTGTTGAGCAATTTTATTATATTAAATTTTGTATATATAAATATTGTATTTTAATTTTGATCCAGCAAATCCTATAAAAATTGTTCGCTCAACCCATAACATAGAACATATATTTTTTAAAATTTTTAGATTAAATGATTTTTTCCAGCTAATAATTTTTATTTTTGTTTTATCATCAATTATAATTTTTAATTGTTTTTCTTGCTTACACTTTTGTTAATGTTTTTGAAGATTTTTTCCTTGGGATAATTTGATAATTTTTACTGTTTTGGTTGTGATAGCAACGATAATTTTTGTTTTTGTTTTATTCTTTTATTTAATCTTTTGTTGAAGTTTTTAGTATTTTTTTTCTCTTCCATTTTTCCCCTTTCATTATTAACACAAAAATAAAATAAATAAATGATAATAATAATAATAATAATAATAATAATAATAATAATAATAATAATAATAATAATAATAATAATAATTTAATTATTTTTCTTGCTTACTGTTTTGTTGATGTTTTTGAGGATTTTTTTCCCTCAGAACAATTTCATAGTTTTTATTGTGTTAAAAGTGATAACAATGATAATTTTAAGTTTTTATTGTATTTTTTGTTTTATCTTTTTTTTTTTACAATTTTTTTAATATTTCATTCATTTATTTATTCTTTCATAATAATAATATTTTAATTGTTTTTCTTGCTTTCTATTTTGTTCATGCTTTTTATGTTTTTTCCATCGGTATAATTTGATAATTTTTATTGTTTTTATACTAACGGCAATAATAATTTTAGATGTTAAGACTCCGATATTGCTATTGTTATAATATTTTAAATTAATATTGCTTCCTTTTCCCCTTTATGTTTTTTCTTATTTGTATTTCCTCTTTGTATTAAATGATTTTTATAATTTTACTATCTGCACAATAATGATTTCAATAATGATTTTTTTTCCTGATAAAAATATTTTCGTGTTTTTTCTAATATTAGTTCGCACTCTTTTGTGATCGTTTATGACGCAATACCTATATTCTAAAAGATGTAATCTATGCTTGCGTAACAAACTAAACTCAAAATTTCATACATTTTATCTCCTAATTTATAACTTTTATTTACTTATATCATATAAATTTATCGTTGTAGATTTAATTATGTTAAATTATATACACAAGAATACCCGCGACAACGCGCGGGGGCAATTAGCTAGTATAAAAATATTTGGAGTGAAGGTTGCGTTATTTCCAACGGCGTAACCTTCACAATTCTTTTTATATTTTTTAACACGTTACGTTGTTGTAAATAACATAACATTTTGAGTTTTTATTTTTGTTTTTGAGGGTACACTATCCTAAATAGCGAAATCTCATAGAATTTAAGTGGTCTGTACTATTCCGATATTATTTTTTTATTTATTTTGAGCCGTGTTATTCATCATAACCGCACAACCTGTTTACTATATTATTTCTTAAGAGAATATCTTTGAAATTATACTTGTTTCAATTGCCTTTTCTGACATTTAAAAAAATCCTTAGTGGGGGAGCGTTTTTTTCTTTTCTTTTAGCAGTTTTGCACCTTGCGAGGCGCAGGTTAGCAAGAGACCAGTGCATATAAACTGTCAACCTCGTTCGCAGCTTTACAGGGTGTGGACCCATGTTTCTTAAATTCCACTGCTGTTTCTCTTATATACATGAAACAGGAGAAGAAGATCGAAGTAAGTGGATGTGGTCCTGATCATGAAACATTCACAAGTCTTTATATCATCTTCCTCATCACATGCCTTCTCCTGGATGCATTTACTTGTGGACCCCCTGGATAGCTGGTTGATGTTAACAACATGCCAATTTTCCTTCCCCCCCACCTCTTTTTTTTTTTTCTGGGCTGGATTCAGGGGGTCCTAAATTTCCCAGCAGCTCAGTGAATTTGCATAGATCTCATGGTTTGGGAGGGTAGAAATGTCTCTTGCAACATTTGCATAGATCATTGCTGAGTTGCGATGCATTTATATCCATGTCTCCAAGACCACCCTATCATCAATACTTGGACGAAGCTTTGAAAATGCATTATTCTCGTTATTGCCCTTAGATCCTCGCGACCACACAATGAACTGAGCACCTCAGCAGAGTTCCTATCTGTCCTTCACCTCGGGGCTGATATTTCCATGGCTACTCTTTAGATCCAGCAACAATGCTCCACACTTTTGAATGCCATGGCATCAATTCCTCTTTATTTCCTTTATTGAAAATTCCAGTTGAGGACTTTTTTTTATCATAAAGTACTAAAATTAAAAAGAAAAACATCATTTTAATACGAAAATACATTTTGAAAATCAACCTCAAAATAAATTGCAAACAGTTTTTAAGCTGCCATGCAGCTTGTCAATTTAAAAGGAGTAAATATTTCGGTACTTTGTTCGACAGCTGGAATAGATACACAGTAGAAATGGAAAACGGGCTTGTCCCTAGCTCCATGTTGTCCTTGATGACAATATTCTGTAAAAGGTTGTGGAGTTAGTAATGTAGTTTGAGAACAGCTCCTCAACCTAACTGATGTTGAATTTGTTCTTCCATTTTTTACACTTTCTTTTTTCCTTAACAGATTCATAAGGTTGCTATAAATAGGTGGTGTTTTTCTTCTGTCTGCTCCAACAAAATACTACTTCTTGGTCTATTTACTGTCGAGCTACGCATAAAATGTCACCGGAGACATCTCTTTGCCAGGGATTTGACTCAGGGAGAGCCTGAATCTGAGTCCTACTTCCTCCTACATCCATTTACTCCGACGATGGTCAACCGTTAAGAGTTGGCATCGTGTCTTCCCTTCAGATGATGAATTAGAATAAGTTGCATAATCAGGCAAGTGGAGTTCTCATCACTTGCATAAGGCACTTTTGGCACTTTGCTGCCAGCACAAAGCAAATTATTGTGCCCAAGTGTCGGATGCTGTGGTTAAAGTCTGGTCCTGTTTTTTTTTTTTTCATTTTAAAAGTATTTTTTGAAAAAAATTGAATTTTTTATTTTATTTTTTACTATTAAATAATTTTTTTTTGTATTTTTAGATTATTTTCATTTGCTAATATCAAAAATAATTTTTTAAAAATAAAAAAATATCATTTTAATATATTTTAAAATAAAAACACTTTTAAAAATAACCTCAACCAGATAATAATAAGTGTTTTGAGAGTGGGTCAATTAAAATCATCATGCATGCCAGTACAATAATTGGGTTGTAGGTGACAGCTTTATGAGTTATTTCACATTGAATGCTTCTCTAGTTTTGTTGTAATTATTGAGCTCTCCCTCTGTACGAACAGAACTAATGTGACCGTTAATCTGCCAATAACGATGTGTTTTACAGTGTCTGGGACATGTATTTTTCAAGTACCCTTTCTAGCTAGTGTCTGTCAAGTGAAACTCATTCTAATGAAGATATTATTGAGAAGCGGGCAATTAACTTCAGGGAGCTAGTAAATATGTTTCTCCTAAATTTCCCAGCTAGATATACATAACTTTCAATTTTCATTCAAGAACATATGCAGATGATGAAAGTTTTATTATATACGATACAAGAACAACATCAAGCAGACCCACTGCTCAGGCGAGCTCAAATCAGTCTTTGCGTTGATTTTGAAACATAATACTTCAATTCTTCCTGATTAACTCTTCAGTATTCATTGGCAGGTGCCATTTTATGCACCTGAAGTGGCTAATGCACTAGTGTGATGTTTGCGCGCACTTGTTGAAAGGGCTGTGATACTCTCTTACAAGGAATACACGCACACTCTGACTTGAACTCGAGATCTGTTGTGTATATTGTAAATTTTTTGCCATCACGCCATGGTATTTGGGACCGCTATTGTAATTCAAGTGGTTTGTATTAACAAGCTGTGCATTCAATTCATATATTCATGCATCAATTCAAGACATTGAAACTGCAGCCAAGAAATGTTCATTTTTGTGAAAGCAATCCCAACTTTGTTTTAATTATTATAGTAACTCTAAAAAATGTGCTAAATGGGAAGTTAAAAATTAAAAATATATATATTATTTTGTTTTTTCAATGTTTGTTTTACATGTTTTAAGGAATGTGCTAAATAAAATGCTAAATATCTTCTCCTTTTTTTTTTTTTTTTTTTTTTATCTCTATGTATCTTTTAAAAAACCCAAAATCAACAAACTGAGATTGATAAAAACAAATTAATTAATTAAATGTTGTCTTGTTAAAAAAAACCAAACTTCTTACGAAAATAATATTTATTTCTTTCGATTCAATATAATTGACTTTTCAAATGTTTTTTTTCCCTTTAGAGTTTACAGTATATATAATAATAAAAGTTATATTTATACTATTAAAAATACTATTTTATCATTTTGGCTCTTTATCATTAACACTGAGCAGGGATTAATTGGATATTTTTTTGTGAAAGATTCTCCTTCCTGCACTGTTTATTGACATATAATTTGCTTGAACTTGCAAAGCAAAGATGTTTTCCCCCTCGCCTAAACCAGAAAATCTGTCAGGAAATAGGTTCATCTACTGGCATTAACAATATTTAAAGCATGGTGGGACACACCCCAATTCTTTCGAGTGGAACCCTAGTTGAGACAAAAGAGAAGATACAAAATGCTGTACAACAATTACTGAGTTACCAAAGCCAAAAAGCCACATAAGACTGAGTTACTTTCGAGACATAGCCAGAAATTCCTTCTCTTTCTCTACCTAAGATAAGAATCTCTCCCAACCCAAACTAACCCACCTAACTTTTCCCTCTCAGTTGCAGACATAAAAACTAAGGTACATATAAAAAGGTGAGAAAATTAAGATAGGCAGTGTAACTACCATGTTCATATGTTACTTTAAGTCTCCTGAAGCAAATAAGGACACATCCTTTTCTAAGGGTTGGTTTTGCCATTTTAAAAGCCATGAAAGCTCTGGTACTGATATATCAGAACACTGAAAATTGTGTCCCCTACAACAGTAAAGAAGAGTAGCGAACCATGCCCTACATTTGCTCTACCTTGCATCTACGTACGTAATATAATACGATTGGATCGACAAATTCCGATACATATAACTTCACTACATTTTTGCAAGTGGGGTCTTGACCTAGCGGTTGAAGGGACTTATTTCCTTCCTCTACACCAGGATTCAAGTCCCACCATGCATGCATGTCACCCCGCGGTACCTTATATGCTCACTGGGTTTGCAGGATATTCAGTGAGTCCGAGGATTAGTTGTGGTGCGTGCAAGCTAGCCCGGACACCCCGATTATATATAAAAAAAAAAACTTCACTACATTTGACGTTAATAATTAATAGCTCCTGTCATTTTAAAAATGAAATGATAATAGTATCATGGACTTTTAATGATCGTAATCTATCGCTCAATGACCAAGATTTCACGGTACAAAAACATATGGGATCTCGGTCTAGGATGATGAACATTTTGGGGATTTCGCTAGCTGTTCCTCTAGAACAGTTTGTCTGTGGTCTTAAAACTGCCACCTTTGTTTCCTTAGCTTCAGGCCTCGTTAGAGGAGGATCCACTCAAATCTTCAAGCAGACACTTTAGACATCATTTAAAGTTTGATAGGAACATACACATGCATAAAAATAAATAAATAAATAAATAAAATCGACGTCAACTCTCTCTCTCAGACACACATATTTATTAAAACATCAAACGCTTGTTGAGTTAAGAAAAGAAAAGGAAAACAAGAGGAGGAACTGCATTGGAGTTTGGCGAGATATAGATATGCTCCCTGAAAATGCCATGGAAATATATATGATTTCTTTCAGCAGCTAATGCAGAAGAGAGACATCAAAACCATATCATCGGATTTCCCTCATCACTGCTAAAACAGGCTTGCACTATATCAAACCACCCTCTCTCATCACTCCCACACGTGTTTTTATCCACAGATGTTTCATGCACTCACTACAGTACCCAGTTTTGAATATATATATGTATGTATATTCCTCACACGTGTGACCAATTCTGAAGAAAGACAGCGATTGCACTGAACACGGTTTGTTCAGGCTAGGGTACTGTGTGAACCTCCAATCACACTGTACAATGTGAAAGAACCTTGTATTTGTACTGCTAGCTAGGTAAGAATTTTGAATATGGTTCTCTTACTTTCAATGACTAAATCAACAAAATTTTATCTTTTAAAATCAGCTGGAGAATTAATGTTTCCAAAATGATAAATGAATACTAATAAACTAGCTGCCAATTAGAAAGCATCAAGGAACCTAGCTAGTCCCGCACTAACCGCAGCTCATGTTGTGATATTTATTAGACTTGTGTGTTTTTGGGTTCGATCAATTCGAGAGCACGTACGTAAATCATTTCATTTACAAAAGAAATTAATACTAAAAATGAAGAAATTATGATGCAGAAATCATTAGGGGTCATGAGTGTCTCCATAGAATATATAATTGCCTCATTTTGCACAATAAAAGCTTTGACCTGCTTAGGAAAAATCTAAGATTCTCTCTTTTATCCTAGTTATCAAATTACAGATGAAGATCTAAACTCACATGGTCTTGCACGCTCGGCTTGGAATCATATCCATACCGCCCTTGCGAGCTTGAATCAGTACCGGCCGGTGAGGGTTTCAGTTCCTCACCTGCAAATAATGGTAATGGATGCATCGAACGGTCACGATGATGGAAAGTACCACCACCATGACCAGCGGGGATCCGCCACAAGCTTAATGGACTTCCATTGATAGGCTGCTGTGAATAGGAGCCATGACTGCCGTAAAACCTATTAGTGTTAGTGTGGCTATTCCATGGAGGATAAGTCATGGCTGAACTCGGAGTTGAATCTATCCTGTAGTTTACAAGGCCATAATAGTGTGCATCTGTGAGGCTGTTGTTAACCATGGCCGACTGGAGGTGGGCCCGTTTCGCGTGCTGACGCTCTCTTTTGTGCGCGTTCTGGTGGCCACCTAATGCTTGAGAAGTAGGGAAGTTTCTGCAACAGTAATGGCATTCAAATCTTCGGTTGTTGTCACTACTCTCGCTTTCTCTCACGGCGTCTTCATTAGTTCCGGCCGATTCAGAGTCGTCAGCTGCTGGACTACTGTCGCTGCTGCTGCCGAATTCTATGCCGAAGAGGCGAATGCCCTTTTCTTTGACGGGCGCGGGGCGGATGAAGGGAAGCTGAGAGAAGGACTCCACATTCATAAAGTCATGAGTCTCTCTTTCAACCTTATCCATGAATCACTGTGCTATATATAATAGTTCTAGGGTTGGTATTTAGTTTTTTTTTCAAGGAAAAGGAAGACGGGAGGGTTCAACTTTGAAGCGGCATTCCAGAGATCGACGACGGAGAGGAAGATCGAGCTGGGGGAGGGGGGTTTGGATGTGGGATATTGTGAGGAGGGTGGGCCTATAAAGGAGGAGGAGGAGGAGTTGCGGTGTGATCACTGGACAAGTGGGGCTGACCCATCTGAAAGTGAAGGGTGACGTGGTCACAAGTTCTGGTTAGATGAGAGTGGCTTCGGCCTCTCAAAGTACCATCTTGGCTTGCTTTCACAAGTTCTTAATTGGTTTGTTTTGGAAAGTTCCTGAACAGCTCCTAAGATCTTTGATAATTATGTTTTCATCCCTACTGGCTGTCTTAAAAGATAGGGCTGGTCCTCACACGCAGATGTTAATGCTATAGAATATCCTCAGTTTGATGATATGACATCTTTCTTATCTCTCACATTTAAGCAAAAATTTACAATCGTAAGCTAATCATCAACTCCAAATAAATAAATATTAAAATTTACAATAGTAAGCTGATCATCAACTCCAAATAAATAAATATTATGAGATGGAGTCGTCAATAATAATTCGATTGGATGGTCGAGAATCTCGTTGATATTCTTTTTTAAAATATTTTTTATTTATAAATATATTAAAATAATATTTTTATTTTATTTTTAAAAAAATATTTTTGAAATGAATATGTAAAAATGATTTAAAAACACTAAAAGTTTTTAATTTAAAATAAAATATTTTTTTTTAAAAAAAAAAACAGGACTTAGATCGGAAGAAATCTATTGCCAAATCAAAGGTTAAAAATAGAAGTTTTATAGGTAAGACTAGTAATGCTTTATATATATATATATATATACACACACACACACATATTTTCATATATAATCTCTTATATGATTGAGCTTTTCTTTACTTTTTGATTTTTTTTATTGCGATTTTAGGACCAAAGATGAAGGTTTTCTCGACAAGCAATGTAGTTGAAATGTTAATTGATAGTCTGCTAGGATCAGGTTTCTTTGTTTGTTTTTTTCCTTGGTCCGAGTTTGGTGAGTTTGTTAACATCCACTAATTAATGGGAGAAGGAAAACCCCTAAGATTAGCTGTGGTGAATTTTGAGCTACCACTCCAAGAGAAAGTTCCATGTAATATTAAGAGATTGATTTAATGATTAAAGAAGCTTGATTTTTTTAACTTTTTAAAATTTATTCTTGTTAATTGGAAAAAATATTTTATATATCTAAGTTAAAAAATATCACACTAACCAAATAAAAAATTTAAAAAATAATTTTAATATTTCACTTTACTAAAAGTGATATATATTGTATTACTGGTAAGTTTTTATTTAGAAAATAGTAAAAAGCTCGCTAAGAAAGAAAGAAAAAAGGTATGAAGAGTCTAAGAAATATGCTGTCCAAACTTAGTATTAATTTGATTAACTAAGAAGTTAGGGGATATTCAGAAACAAATATATTATTTTGTCATCCGGAGTTTGAAAATATATTTTATTGAGTTCCTTCACAATTTTTTCATTTCTAGTTTTTATTATTTCTCAAATAAAAAAATTAAAATGATTGATAATAAAAAAAGAAATTATATTCAATCAGTTTTAGCAATATAAAATGCTTAAATTAGGTTTTTAATATTTTAATATTTGGTTAGTGTTAGGTCATAAATTTATTTTTATTGAAAATATAATATGAAAAATTTACTTTTAAAGTTAATTTAGTGATTGTCTAATTTTAATAAATTTAAATAAATACTTTAGAACTTTATTATCACGAATACATATATTAAGATGATTATTGGAAATTATGGTCTGATAATTTTATGAAAAATATTTATAATGTCAATGTACTTTATTTTTTTAATATGGAAAGATTCTTCTTCATTTCCAATACATGAAAATGTTTTTTAATTAGAAAAAATAAAAAAATAAACTAGAAAAAGAGAAGGGGAAAAAAACGAAAATGATTTTGTTACTGAATTGAATCCTACTTAGTTTTCCAGTTCTACAAATGTAGAATATTTTATTTGAAAATTATTTGTTTTACTTTATTTTTCATAAATAAAATTATTACTCTATTTCTAAATAACTTGATGAGTTTTAAGTGTATACTTAATTGAAGTGAGGGTAAAGTGTATTCTTAATTTACCATTAGACAGAGGCCTGTGAAGAAGATTTACCATAATCCTCTCTTCTCTTCACGGCTTGATAATAGTTGCTTTGATAGTGTATTTAGATGTTAGAACATGGAGTTCTCTTCAACATAGTATTTATAAAAGGGCATTCTTGCCATTATCATGTTTTGCATTGTTATTGTAACTATCGTGTTTGTGCCATGACTAAGTGAAAATAAAATTAACTTGTTTTTATCCTAATATCATCATTCAATTTTGGATTGATTGAGAATTAGACTTCTTGATTTATATCGGTTTGTTTTCTATGAGATTATCCTTATCTAATGATTCAAGTCACGGATTTAGTGGGTTTATCTAGGTTGACTCGAGTTGTTTTCTTGAATTTTTAATAGATTTTATTCAATTTTAATTTCACCCATCAACATTAATTTTATTAAAAATTATGATACATAATTTATTTTCAATTTAGTTTTTATGAGATCATTTTAGTCTCATGATCTAGATCGCGAGCTTGAAGAGATAACTCAATTAATTCAGGTTTTGTTTTTCATTTTTCTATTTGATTTTTTTTTCAATTTCATCCTTCAATATTGAGTTAATTAGAAATTAGATTTTGTTATTTATTTTAGTTTTTTTTTATGATATTATCCTCACTTCATGACTTGAGTTTAGTATATTAACCATAGTTGACTCAAATTGTTTTTATCTTTTTATAATATTTTTTTTCCAATTTCATCTTTCAACACTAGTTTGATTGGAGATTGAACTTCTTAATTTGTTTCATTTTTGTTTTATTGGGTTATCTTAGTTTCATAACCTAAGTTGAATCAAATTATTTTTTTGTCTTTTTTAATTGATTTTATTTTTCAATTTCATCATTCAACATAAAAAAACATTATGACCTGGTCATAAAACATTATATATTTGTCCTAGTCCCCACAAGGTTTTAATTTTTATTCTATTAGAAAAAAATAGTAATACCTAGATATTATTTTATATTAAAAAAATTGATCTGACCCATAACATATTAGATAATAATGATGTGATTATATATATTCTTAAACATATAATATCAGATATGCATGTAATCTCTTCACAATATTCTTGAGAATTGTACGAGTCGAAATTTCAATTTTACCCTTCAAATAAACCATCTCTCTAGGCTATCTATCTTTTCCCTCTCAAATCCGTACATGTATAATATCTCATAATAACTCTTCAAAACCTACGAAACTTAAAAAATGTGCGATATTTAATAGTTAGGGTGTAGGTTTTTGAGAATTAAAAGGGTAATATTTCAAAAATTTAAAAAAGCTATGTGAGTAGAAATCAAAATATTAATGAATATATAAAGACATAATGAAGTTAATCCATTCAAATTATGAAGACAACTATTTTTCTTCTTTCTTAGAACTTTTACGTCGCATGTGTTTTCTCTTGTTATTATTACTTTGGATGCTAACAATAAATCCAATAATCAATTCAAGGAGTGACATGTTCAAGGAGACTAAAGCACACATCAATGTTACAACGTTATATTCTGTTTGAAATTATAATTAAAATTGTTTTTGAAAATATTTTTTTATTTAAAAGTATATCAAAATATATATATTTTTTAAATATCATTTTTGACATCGATATATCAAAATGATTTAAAAACCTTCAAAAACTAATTTAAAGCAAAAATAATTTTATTTTTTTCGAAAACGCTTTTCTAGTGGTTTCCATACATCCCATGTAAGTTGTTTGTAACTTGAAAATCTCCATGCATTACAACTGAAATTCCAACAAGATTCCAAGTGTCACGATGACAGGTTTTTTTCTTTTCTTTTCGCTTTGCACATGACCATTCCCAGAGATGATGGGAGGTGCATGAAAAGAGGGTTTTTATAATCATAAAATTATAATTATAATTTTTAGGAGTCGCTGCCTATTATAAGTACTAGAAAACCTAATGGTCTGCAAAAGTCTGAGTAAGGGAACTTGTTGTGCAAGAGAAAGACGCGTCACCCCCAGTGCACCCTACCTAAAGTAAACTGCATTTTTGTTTGATTATTATTATTATTATTAAGTTATATTTTTATTCAATGGTCTTTTCTAAACTTCGAAGTAGATCTCTCTTCGTAAGGGAGTCTCTACTTCATTGGGTTGAAAATCTAACCGCTCTAAAGTCCAAATTTTAACACTACATTTATTTATTTTTATATCTACGGGTGTACTTTACAATGTAATTTTACACCCCAATAATTAAAGTTTACAGCTAAAAAAATAAACAAAATGGTTGATGAAAGATTTTTGATATTTTGGCCGAACTCTAACCAATAATTATAAATTGGTTACGATATCTCATTTTTCATTTTAAAACATGATAAAAGATGTGATTTTTTTTTTGTGAAAAATATGCTTAATTTTTTTTTTAGAATTTGGTTGTATGCGCGAAAACAAAACATTTTTATATGCAATTTTTATATTTTGTTTATGCATATTCATGGTTCAGATGTCTGCCCAAATGGGCTGAAACAACACAAAATGCTTAAAAGGGTGGTTGCCCAACGAAATGGGCTGAAATGGCCCAAAATGCTTACAAGTAACATTTTGATGGATGCATTCATCTATATTGGATCACACCTTCAATGTTTGCCTTATATGGTAAATGTATTGGTACATGCTTTATTGAGTAAAAAAGAAGAAGAGAATATCATTTCAACTTTGTAGTTTGTTTGTACGATCTTTGTTTCAAGCTTCTCCTAGTATTATGTTTGTAACTTTTTAGAGCATATATAACTAAGAGAGTGAATGATCTCCTTGTATGCATCTTATATCTCATGTGGCATTACATACTAGTAAGCTAATGGAATGAGTGTTTGTATAAACACGTGACACTAATGACTCTTTATTACATACAATCTACAATTCTCAAAATTCACCAACATTGATATGCGTGAGGCATGTGCATCAGGAAAACATAGAATTTTAATTCATATATACTTTAGTAGCTATGAATTATTTTCTATGGTAAAATTGGCTTTGCGCTTCATCACCTATGACACATCATAAACCAAATCTATATTTTTACGATGACAAAATAATGTTATCCATTCTAGCTTTGATGTTATCCTTAGTCTTCTCTTTCACGTCCATAACCATGTTGAAAAGATTCTCAAACACATTCTTTTCTATATGCATGACATCAAGGTTATAACAGAGAAGATTAGTCTTTAAATAAGAAAGCTCTTAAAAAATATTTGTTTTATCCAATTGTGGGTCAAACCAAAAACATAAAACTTATGCTTACTAGATTGAAAATCATACACAATGTCATCATACTCCGACACTATGCTATCCAATTCTTCACCCGACAGTAGTGGCGGTGCAATATCCCTCTCAACTCTTCCAATAAAAAAATATTTTATGTTCTTTCTGTACTTGTGATCCGTTGGCAAGAACCACCAGTGACAATAAAAAAAAGATAATATACATCAACATGAATGCTTTCTTATTTTATATACAATATGAACATGCTAGTTTTCCATGTGTGCTCTACCTAGATGCATTTTATTAGTACAAAAATAATTGATAGTCTACATCAAAGTTACCTTAAAATAGATGGTGAATCCTTATTTGTTCCCAATTCTTCCTAATTTTACCATGATGTGAAGTGTGATAGAATAAAGACTTTACTAAGAACTAATATTAACATATGGTTAAACTTTATATGTTCAATTATATGATAAATATATCTTGTCTAATTTTGTTTTTTTTTTTGTATGCATGCATGTTTTTTTACTAGATATGGACTATATAACACCTTTTTTTCACACATGTTGCTTAAGGCTAGAATTAGGGAATTAACAGTGTCCCGATTTTTAATCAATATTAGTACACTAATGGTTTTATCCCGATCAATGTTTTCTACTTGGTAGCCTCAGTTTAGCCTAGTAAGGTCCATTAACCAATAAACGAGAGACCTTTTTTAGACCAATTAGTTAATAACATTACCCATACATATAATGACCAAAACCTTTCTTTATGTTGTCACCTAGTGATATCACAATGGATAGGCCTTGCAAAAGTCATAAGAATTTCGAAAGGAAATGGATGGGAAATTGTAAAACATACTCTCACAACAATTATAACAAGAGTCTAAACCCTTGCATTAAATAGAGGGGAATTTTCTGAACCATAAAATTGATACCAATCTCCCTTGTTTGAAGAATATAAATTATTTTTTCCATGTAACTCTTAGGTGATTTTAGTGTTTAAAGAAATTATTAATCAAGATTGACATATTTTTGTTGAGAGATATTAGAATTTAACCATAATATTGAATATACCTTTGCAAATAACATCTATAAAAGCTTTCTTATATTTTTAGGACCTTTGTTATAAATGCTTTTAATTTAGAGAAATAACATTGCATGATGACTCACAAAACTTTTGAATGCTAGAGATATGACAAGAAAATTTAGAGAAATTACAAATGTTAAGGTCTAGTTGTGGAAAAGATGGGAAAGTATCTTCAACCAAAAGATGAAAGACCCAAGTAGTAGCTTAAATAGAATTAAGATATTAGGCCCAATCATCTTTGGGATAATATTATTTCTTTTTGTAGTTGAATTGATCAATTTGTAAGCGAAAAATATGTTCCTATAAACAGAAATAAACAAAGTTAATCCAATAGATATGGTGATAATGGAAACTATTTTGTCTCTCAATAATTATATAATAACAAGTAAAGGTTCTATAAGATGTTGTGTTCATTTACTATATATATGGATAGTTAGTCATATGATAACTAGTGAAAATATTTTTTTAGCTTGATGGATATACCAACAATCATTAAAAGAGTTTTTAGAGAAAAATTTGTAAGTCTATAAAAAGGAGAAATTGGTTGAGTTTTTCATAAATTTAATTATTGATTAGTTTAGTTAAAGAGAGATTTAAATAGGGACTAAGCTTTAATCTACAATATATGGTCAATGTCCATGGATCCCCCTTATAGGAGTAACTGGTATATTAGTTATGCAGCCTTCATGAAGTTTATAAGTATGCTATTATAGAACATGATCGCCTCATTGAAAAAAGGTTAAAGAATAAGTGGTTAGGTTTATTAGAGATATTGAAAGGATTAAACTTCAACATAAAAGGCAAGAAAAACACTAAAAGAATTTGCATGATACTTTAGTAAGTAAAAATAATGATAGTATGGCACATCTAATAATGATCTTGAGAGACCAAATGACAAAGGCTTTAAGAGAGTCTAGCAAGCTTTTGATTTTTTCTCAACATATTACTAATTAAGAGCAAGTATTTGGCCTAGAGAATATAATTTCTACTCGGGACAGTGACAAAGATTCTTGAAGGGTATAGTTAGTTATGATAAAGCTTCTAAAAATATAAATTAAATGTAATAGTTTTAGTTATTAGTTGTAGTTGAGATTAGCTATAAGGAACTTTTTTATTTTATTTTGAATAAATAAATTATAAGGTTTTTATATTTATATTTTTTCTATTTTCAAATTTACAAGGGTCACCATTGTTTTGCAATCATTTTTTCATATGAAAAGGTCCAGACAAAATTTATCCTTTATAAAAGAATGAGACGGTTAGGCTCACCTGTCTGTTAAAAAAAGTTTACAAAAATGGTTGTTTAAAAAAATATCCTCTACCAAAGAAAATTATTTAGAACATGCACTTCGCAACACAACCTTATAATTTCTGGCACTCCAAAGTTTCCACCTGGATTTCATCCACAACCAGCGCAGATGAATCAACAAGAAGCCACAATTCATATCGAGGCTTTTCATTAGAAATTCCATAATACGACTCAATTCTCAAGGGTTTTCATTAAGTATATTGAAATTAAATGCCCAAGAACTCACATGAAGATCTATAATTAGCAAGATAGTTGAGTTTGGATTAAAGAAAGGGAACATCAATAAGAAAAAAAAGGCATTTGTACACCAAGTGAAGGATAAACTAGATAATTATAATTAGTCAATAAACCATATTATACCCAAGATAACCCAACCAATTCATCATACCTCTAGCCTTATCAAGCTTATTCCTCACCTAGAAACTTATGGCTAGAATGATTTCCCAAATACCATCATACTCCCTCTATCAATCTATAAGCAATCCTTAATTAAAATACCTAATCATATTATAAACTACCTTTTAAACAATACCAACAAAGTCTTTACTATAAAAATACTCAATTATTCTTCAAACAATGAACCAATTAAGAACAACTACCTTCCCTTCTAATATATATTAGAAAGTTGTACCAACATTTGCTTAAAATAGGACAAATTTCTCTTTTTTGGATTCGAGGAAACTCCATCCCTTTTAGACACTCTTTGCTAGCTCGGGTTAAGCGAATAAAACTCCGATTGTCCCAATCTCTTATAAGGTGAGCACGCCATGACTCGAACCCAAGACCTGCAAAGTAAATCTCAAGTCCTTTGTCACCACGTCACGCTTCTTGAGGATAAAATTATTCATATTCCTTATGATCAAGTTCAACAACCTTACCCTTTTTAGTATAAAATTGATGAAAAATATGATTATCATTTGGCTAAAAATGATGCCTCTATTTTAAATTACATGTAAACTTGTTAATCATCCACAATTGGATAACATTTAAAGGTAATGCAAATGATCCTAATGTAAATACTAATCCACTTGGGAAAATGATAGAAATGTGAATATGATGAAACTTTTCTCATTGGACAATGCTTATGGTGTAATTCCTTATTGACTTTTATTACATTGTTCCGTTCTTTTCTCTCTCCTCCTTAATTTACATGTCTAACATTCATAGATTTCATAACAACCCTTCAATTTTTTATTTAAAATATTTGATAGAATTTATATTTATTTCCAATTTCATCCTCTAGTTTTTTTTTTAATATATCAGATTTAATCCATATTCTTTTGATTCTATTTATTTTATAGGAGATCATTTTTAAATTTATTTTTTACAATTTCATACTCGATTTTGTATTGCTTTAACAAAAAATTTAAATTGATATTGTTTATCTGCTTCATTCTTCAATATTGAATTGATCTTCTTGATTAATTTCAAATCTAAGATTTAATCGGTTGAACATTTAGGAGATTGATCCAGATTTATTAGATTCTCCCTTGTTCATTTGTTTTTTATCTATATTTTTTAATTGAGCTCATATTTTTATAGTTTCATTCTTCAACATTTGATATAATTGAATAAAATCAATTTGATAAATTTTATATGTTTATATATTCAGAAATAGTTCCTTGATTTTTCACTTTTTATGAAAACAAATAGTAACTACTTACAAAAATAAAAATTAGACCTCAGTAAACAAAATTGAAGAAACAATCCTTAAGAAACGAGTTCGATGGATTTGGTGCAAAACTAAATTAAAATAATAAACTTCATTAGATTAATATTAACCTGGTGGCTTACCGATTCCAATTCAAAATAAGTGGTTAAATTTTTTTTGTCTAATATTTTTTTTTCAGTTTGTGTTTCAATTCTTTCTTTCTTTCTTTCTTTATTTTTATGAAAGCCAATCAGAAAAAAAAGACTATGGTATTGCACAATTAATTAAAAAGATATTTATTGTATAAGGAATTTATTTTTTCTGCACTTCTTTTAATAACTTGTGATACCTCATTTTTATGATAGTTGTAATGAATATCTGGGAATGTGGTTGAGATTGTTTTTAAAAATATTTTTTGTTTAGAAATGCATCAAAATAATATTTTTTATTTTATTTTTTAAATTTTTTTTTTGACATCAGCACATGAAAATAATATAAAAATATCAAAATTAAAATACAAAAAATTTTAATTTTAATTTTTTTTAAAACATATTGATAAAAACCTAACTGAAATAAGTTTGTTTCTCTCTGCTATTTCTGGTTCTATGTAGGGGTAGCAGATTTCTATATAGATTTTCATGGGTATTAGCTGAAATGGTAATTTAATAGTAATAGTCTTGGATCTCTTTCTGCAAAAACAGTCTGCTTTAATCGTGCATGATTGACTCGTTTTGCAATTATTCTCAACCTCAACTGTCTCATTCGTTCTTCATATTTCCACCTTTTCTAGGCCATCTAAGGTCAAGTCACTGTCTTCTCTCTCTCCCTCTCTCTCTCATGTTGTATCTCCAAGGGCATTCAAGGGCATTCTCTCTCTATCTCTCTCTCCCTCTCTCCCTCTCTCATGTTGTATCTCCAAGGGCATTATTACGAGGAAGTACCTTCGATGGATGGCACCATCTCACCGTGAAGGGTCCACCCCACCCAGCAAATATATTTCATGGCTTTGAATAATTCAATCCATCTGCACCACGTACATGCCCCCCCTGTAAAAGTATAAAAATGTGAACCCTACCTGTAGCACACTTGCTGTATTTCACTTTTCCTCCTTATGTAGAAACATCTTATACAATATGTTTAAATATTAATGAGTGAACGTGTTTTGTATATGTTACTAGCCATTTACCCGGATAAAATTATCATCATCATTTAAAAAACAAGAAAATTTGAATATTTGAAATATTAAATTTATTTTATTAAGATTGGTTCATTTTATAATCCAATTTAAATTAAACACAAAAACAAAATTTAAATTGTGAAAACACCTGCAATAATCAAACAACAAAAATAAATAGTTAATTTTCTATCTACAAAAAAAAAAACATTAATTGAAAATTCATCCCTATGTTACTGTTATTATCATTACCCCAACAAAAAATAAAACAATAAAAATAAAAATAAAAACTAAAACCATAGATGCATTAATACAGATAAAAAAAGCCAACAAAATTAATACCTAACAAAAAATAAACATTGTCGAGGAAGGACTGAAAAAACCAACAAAATTAATACCAAATAAAAAATTAAAAGAATAAGGGCAGAAATGAAAAATAAAATATATATTTCAGGACAAAATTGCAACAAATAAAAATCTTGGGATTGAAACAAATAAAGGGATTTAAAAAAAATGTAGTGTAATTTTGTTAAAAAATTAAAAGAATATGGATTAAAATGAATAATAGCATATATGATCAATTTCAATTGAAGGACAAGATTAAAACAAATTATACCTGCAAATTGAAAAAATTAAAGAAACAAAAAACAAACCAAAAATTAAAAGAATAACGACTAAAATGAAAAAAAATATATGATCAATTTCAATTGATGGTCACAGTTGAAAACAATCAAAATTTCAAGACTAAAACAAATAAAAATAAAACCCTAATAAAAGAGAAAATTATAGAAATTAAAAATCAAAACTAAGAGTATAGATACATAAATACAAAAAAGAAAATAGGAACTTTTCCAGAAGGACCAAAAAAATTAAAGCAATCAATTTTTTTTTTTAAAGAATAAAGGCGAAATAAAAAATAAAATATATAACCAAATTTCAATTGAAGGAAAAAATTGAAATGAAATAAAACCTCAATGGCTAAAAAATTACAGGAATGAAAAATAAAATATAAGAATAATGGTCGAAATGAAACATAACATTTTTTTATCAATTCCAATCAAAGAATGAAATTGAAACAAACCAAAATATTTATAAAAAAAATCAGAAAAATAATAATAAAAGACAAAGGAATGAAATGAAAAAAATCATAAACAAAGAGGATTGACCTCTATTTTAAGTTGCATGAAAGAGAAAAGGTGGAAAAAAACAAATAACCAACCACCGACAAGTTTTCGGCCATCGTGCCACACCGCGTGCAACATCATATAGAAGGGATAAAATCATAGTTTTATTATGCAAAAAACCCGAAAAAGACGCAAACATCCCCCAAACAATTAGATAATATCAACAGGTGCAATGAAAAAGTCTAAAATACCCTGAGACCAAGAGTTAAATTTTATGCATTCAAAGGCAAAATGATAATTACACTATTAAAATCAACAGTAAACTATGTTTGTATCTACAATGATTTATATTATTGAGCTAAATTTATATTATGGTTGGAAAAATAGGCAATAGAAAATGAAATTTTAATAACTTGTTCCTCAACATCTCCAGATATATTTCAATTGATTCAGATTGTGTCTATTTTAATAGCGGATGTCTATGATAAGAAAAACATCTCCAAAGAATCTGAATTTGTCGCTTGCTATGATATTATATGTTTTGGTTGTCCTTTATTTTCTATACCTGAAACACACACACACACACATACATATATGTATATGTGTATTGATGACCTATTTTTATGTTTCTTTGAGGATTATGGAAAAAAATTAAATAAATGGAACGGGTAATTAAAAGGCTAATATATGATGCAAATGTTAAATTGGGAAGCATATTAATGGAATTCACTCAGTTTATTCATTGATTCCTCTTGCCTTTATAGTCACCATACAGTCAGCAGTTAATCAGTTATTAACAACTGATTAACTGACACCCAACAGACTCTTCTTACTAACAAATGAACTAACATAAGCTTAACAAGAATACAACTAATTTCAACATACTAAACAAACCGACTCTCAATGCTAACAAACTCAACATACCCTCATTTAAACTGAATTCCATATATCAGTTTATCCATGAGTAGATGCATATACACCCAGCTGCTTCCTAAGCTTCATGTATGAGTCCAGTTTTAATGGCTTTGTCATTATGTCTGCAATTTGGTCTTGCATGTTGCAGTACTTTAGTTCCACCACTCCTTCTTTGGATAGATCACGCAGGAAGTGATACCTAATAACAATGTGTTTGCTCCTCCCATGCATAATAGGATTCTTGGACAGTTTTATTGTGGAACAATTGTCACAATAAATCACACAGCAAGTCTGATTCCAGCTGAGATGCTTGAGAACTCTTTGCATCCAAATGGCTTGGCAAGCACAGGCTGCTGCGGAAATGAACTCAGCTTCAGTAGTTGACAAAGTGACAAAAGCCTGCTTTTTTGAACTCCATGACACTGCTCCAGTCCCTATCATAAACACATATCCTGATGTGCTTCTCCTGTCATCTATGTCCCCTGCATAGTCACTGTCTGAGTATCCCACAATTCCATTCATTTATGCCCCTTTTGTATAACCAACACCCAATTCAGAGGTACCTTTGAGATACCTTAAAATCCTCTTGATAACTACAATGTGTAATTCAGTAGGTTTTTCCATATACGTACTTACCAGACTTAGTACATACATGAGGTCTGGTCGAGATACCGTGAGATACATAAGGCTGCCAATCATTTGTTTGTATTGGGTAGAGTCAACTTTTGTTCCCCCTTCATCCTTAGTCAATTTAAACCCAGGTACCATAGGAGTCTTAGTGGCATTGCAAGTTTCCATGCTGAACTTTTGCAAAATTTCAGCAACATACTTCCTTTGGCTAATGTGAATGCTTTCATATGTTTGAATTACTTCTACTCCCAAAAAGTATTTCATCCTCCCCAAATCCGTCATGTCAAATTCATCCTTCATTGATGATTTGAACCCCTCAATTAATCTCTTGTCATTACCAGTGAATATCAGGTCATGCACATAAATGCTTACAATCAGCAACTTGCCATCCTTTTCAGTTTTTGTGAACAAAGTATGTTCACTTTGACATTTCTCGAACCCTTCCTTGAGGAAGTATGCCTCTATTCTGTTATACCACGCTCGTGGGGCTTGTTTCAAGCCATACAGAGCTTTTCTCAGTTTTAGAACTTTCTCTTCTTATCCCTTCTTCACATAACCCATAGGTTGATTGACATACACATCTTCTTCCAAGTCACCATGCAAGAAGACACTCTTTACATCAAGTAGATACACATACCAACCTTTATGAGCTGCTGGAGCAAGTATCATTCGGATGGTATCCCACCTTGCAACTGGTGCAAATACCTCAGTATAATCAATCCCATGCTTCTAAGCATATCCTAAGGCTACTAGTCTGGCTTTGTGCTTATCTATCTCTTCTTTTTCATTTAGTTTAGTCTTGTAGAGCTATTTTACTCCTATGGCTCGAGCACCTGATGGAAGTCTAACTAAGTCCCAAGTCTGATTTTTCATTATGGCCTGAATCTCACAGTCCATTGCCTTCTTCCATTGTTAGATTCTGGTGTAACTGGACCACATATATCAGCATGTATCAATTGTAATTTGTGAGAGGCTCTCCACTGACTTTGATTAGGCAATGAGTCCCTATGTTGTTTCCCAATTAAACACCCCTCACACAGCTTTTCGTGAGCCTTTAACAGAGGTAATCCCTTGACCATGTATTTTTGATACAGGGTTCTCAACCCTTGATAGTTCAAGTGCCCAAACCGACAATGCCACAACTGAGTATCATTATCAGTGATGGTTTTAAAACAGGCAGGGTTATTTTCTTTAGTGTTCACAGATGCTAACAACACAAACATACGATTTGTGGTCATTTCACTTTGCATGATGAGACCTCTAGAGAATGGAACATCTTAAACATGTTGTTTTGTATAAGTATAGCTATATTTTTCTCCTGCAGTTGTCTAATGCTCAATAAATTGTTTTTCAACTCAGGAATATAGTATACTTGTGTAATCACTTGTCTGACACCCATAATATTCATTCTCACAGTCCCTATCCCCATGACTATCATTCTAGAGTTATTGCCTAGTTTTACAGACTGCCTGAATTTAGTGTCCAAGTTTATGAACCACATTCTATTTCCAGTCATATGATTACTACACCCGGAGTCTAGGAACCATACCTCATCTCTCTTTGCATTGTGTAGTTCCACGTAGGTCATGAGAAACAGTTCCTCCTCCCCCTCCAGCTCTGCATAATTGACTCCCTTTGCCCATTTAGGGCATTCATATTGAAAATGCCCCAATTTATGGCATTTGTAACATTCAATCAGCAGTCTGTTTAGTTATTGCCTTCCCCTTCCTCTGTCTCTTCCTTAAATCCCTCTAAACAGACCTCTGCCCCGTCCTCTTGATGCTCTGTTATCATGGACAATTGTTAGAGCTTGTTCCTCTTCCTGATATTCCATCATTCTCTACTCATGAACTAGCAGACTGCCATGTAGCTCATCTATGCTCAACTTATCCACATCATTTGATTCTTCTATTGAGCATACCACGTAATTAAACTTGGAGCTCATAGATCTCAAAATTTTCCCAACTACAGCACCTTGTTGTATCTGCTCTCCGTGAACTCTCATTTTGTTCACTATGGTTAGAGTTCTAGATACATATTTATCCACATTCTCACCTTCTTTCATGCTTAACATTTTGAATTCTCTCCTTAGTGCTTGTAATTGAGCTCTTCTTACCTTTGTTGATCCTTGGTACTTCTGTCTCATTGACTCCCATATGGCTTTGGCTGTTGTTTTCTCCAGAATGGTCTCCATGATTTCTCTGTCAATTGCTTGAAATAGGAAGTTCTTGATTCTCAGGTCTTTAAGCTTGACTTCAGCTGCAGCCTTCCTTTGACTTTCACTTATGGTTGATCCTTGTATCACAGTGGGAATTCCTTCCTCCACTAGGCTCCACATCTCCTTACTCCTCAAGAAGTTCTCCATCATCAAGGACCAGTGATCGTAGTGTCCATCGAACCTGGGGATGGAAGCTTGAACAAATTGATCTGATGAGGACGATTTCATCTTCTTGTTTCTCTCTTTTCTGTTTTCTCACACTCCCTCGGCATTTCTCTCGCAATTACCCACAATCACTCGGTGTTTCTCTCGCAATTACCCACAATCACTCAGTGTTTCCTCTCGCAATCACTCTTTCTCTCTCTCTCACTTCAGGTCGTTTAGGGCTCTGATACCAATTGTTAAATTGGGAAGCAGATTAATGGAATTCACTCTGTTGTTTCATTGATTTCTCTTGCCTTTATAGTCACCATACAATCAGCAGTTAATCAGTTATTAACAACTGATTAACTGACACCCAATAGACTTTTCTTACTAATAAATGAACTAACATATGCTTAACAAGAATACAACTAATTTCAACATACTAAACAGACTGACTCTCAATGCTAACAAACTCAATAGCAAAGAATTTAGTTTTTGGCATATTTGTTTTTATTGTATTACTTTCTTGATTGTTCATATTTTAATAGAATTCATTAGTTTTATTTAATTAGGCAAGTGGTTTATAAGAAAAATAGTACTAATTCTAGGGTTCTATTTTTATTTATTTTTTCATCCTCGGTATTATTAAGGTTTTTCTAGTTTTTTTTTTCAAATAGTTGCAATGACCTTTAGAAAAAAAAACTTTGATAAATAAAAATTACATATTTTGGGTGTTTCTCTATAATTATGGTGTCCTTATTCTTTGAAGATTTTGACTTATAATAATTTTTCTTATATTTTAATTTATGTTATATCAATTGGTATAAGAGAAAGTTGACATATTTGGTTGACAGACGTATTGGCCAAATAATCCCATCTCACGATATGGGAGTCTTAGCTATTTGTGGCAATGTGAGGGTTTGAGAGGTAACAGAAAAAACTCGATCATTCAGATTTATTAAGTTGAGTAAACTACCAATATAATTTTGATGAAGGGATGTGTCAAAAGACTTAAGTCAATGCTAACCAAACCCCATATCTACTCTTCCAAACCTATATAGGCTTCATGACAATGAGGAGGTAGTGTTTATGATATACCAAGCACTAGGGTCTTGACTCCTAGTCAACCTTTTCATATACACATTCCAAATTTCTATGAAACTTTTTTCTTTAATGGAGGTTTTTCAAATAAAATAATTATTAGATGGTTGATAGAGTTGGAGTGTACTTTCTTTTGAAGAAGATTGCTTGTTATTGGATGGTAGGGTTTGCAAGTCACAAAACATATATATGATGCTGAAGATTAAAGGTGTGATGTTCTATATAAGAATCATGTCAATGAGCATGTACTTTCATCGAGATGAATTATTAGAAAATTTTCAATTTTAGAGTCTCTAAAAGATTTTTACAAGAAAGACTTTATATTAGACACGTAAACTTGTATATTAGGCATATAAAAAAGAGGCAAAATATAGAGGAGAGCTACTACATGCCCATAAGGATATCTTAAAAAGAAAGAAAGCTTATAGAGCTAATTATTTATTTATTTATTTATATATATATATATATATATATATATTACGTATCTTTATATAATTTATTTAGAAACAAAATTAAGATCCGTGAGCAAGTCCCGACTTCATCACCTTCCAAAAAGGGTCACTATCCGGAGAAAACCTACTTATTCTTTGCAAGCTGTAATAAGATTTTGTTCAGCATGTTATTATCTCTGCGAAATCCCTCTAGCAAGCTAGCAGCCAGGTTGATATGTCTGTTTGGGGCACAAGAAGAAAGGTCACTATCTCGTTGTTCCTCATCTCTCTTTTCATTTAAGAATAGGGCATTGCCTCTGAGAATAAACTCCCATCTTATTATATATTTTATATATTTAATTATAGGGCTTAGTCTTTTTGAGTGAGACAAATGGTGCATTACTAATTTATCTCTTAGCATATATCGTGTTTATCAAAGTTTTAAAAATTAAGGGTTAATTTATTTACAAGGTATGCTGCGCGCGTCTCATAATTAAAAAAATCATGTAATACATCTTCATTGCATAAACAAAACACACACTAATAAGATTGCATCTTCTTGTAACCTTGTAAAAATAAAAGATTTAGATTTTGAGTGTAGCCAGGGAATGAAAAAATCAAGTAGTTATCCATTTAATGTCTTGTTTGTCACTGTGTTTTAAAAATGTTATTGAAAAATATTGAATTTTATTTTTTACTTTAAATAAAAAAAATGGTGTTTTTAGATTATTTTCATGAACTGATATCAAAAATAATTTTAAAAAAGAAAAAAAATATCTTTTTGATGCATTTCTGAACGAAATTCATTTTAAAAAACAACCTCAACCACACTCCCAAACAAACACTAAATTGTTTTGTTTGTCGCGCTAAGAAAATCACATTGATTACAAGTTGAGGTACTAGATAAATTTTTTTTTAAAAAATCCAATTATTGGAGGTACTAGATGTAAAAAAAAAACTCTGTAAAAGTCATTAAAAGAAAAAAAAATCTCTTAGTGTTGTACTCTAGGTACAAAAGTCACATGCTCAAGGGTGAGAAGTAGTTTTCAGACATTTAAGGTGGTCATGTCACCACATGTGACTTCAAATTCCTAGTTTGTATCGCTACATGAGAAAAATTTAATGCGAGTTTTTTTTTTCTCACCTTCCTTTTCCTTTTCTTTCGGCAGAAGAGAACAGAAAGGAAGAATGTGGCTGCAATTGGGAAGCCAATGCAAGTGGAGATGAGAACATGAGAGCCCGCCATGAAGTACTCCTCTCTTTGTCTTCTTCGGAGGATTTAAAAAAAACAGCATGGGGCACATCAAAACATATGACAACATGCATGGGGCTCGCTTGGTCTTGCAGTGATGATGATGGAGTGGGGCTTTCTACATTGTAAGCTTGATCTATATGATCATTGTTGTCTCAAAATTAGGGTTTGGACCACACAATGGCATCTTTTCAGATGTTGCATTAACAATGTGGGAGGGAGGCCTGGCTAAAGTTCAATTTGCCGAATCTATCTTTAAGTAACCTCGTTGAACATTTATTAATCATTTGATACGGTTTGGAGATCAATTTGATGACCTAAACATCACGTACAATCTTTGTTTTCTAGTCAAATTCAATTACTAAATGCAAATAGTAATTGTGCTCTATACAAGTTTTCGATTCATAAAAAAAAATTCTTAAAAATATATGATAAAATTTAATATAAAGTAATCGTAAAGTTTTGTCTAACAATTTAAAAGTTTTAGTTGAAATAAAATATTATTTTAGAATAAACTTTAGAAATTTATGCAATCAAGTCTCTACTTGGTATTTTTAGATCTAGAATTGAAATTGTAATATTTTTAGATCTAAAATAATATATTGTGTCCATATATCATTATAGTAGTTTACCGACGATTTAATGTCTTAAAATCATTAAGTTTCTAATATGTTAATCTAAATATAAATTATAATCTTAATAAATTTGGATTAAACAGATTAAATAAATTTATTAATTATTAATTCAACAATTGATGGATTCATCCTTTTCTGTCCTAGGCAATGCATTTTTAGTTTTGACGAGTTGATTTGCCCGCTTCGCTGGGCTTTTTTATCTATGTAGAAAATTGATTGATTTTATAAATGTTGTGTGTTATTATTGTAATATTTAATTAGTATAATTATAATTGATAAAGTCTGTTAAAAATGAATTTTTAAAACCAAAATGTGATTGAATATTGCTATTGCTAAAAAACTTTTGATAAAATTTGTTAGAAAATTTCCTAAGAAGGTTAAATGATTTATTAGAAATTTATTGTCACGGATACTCTGGTAAAAAAAAACAAAAAAAAAAAACCCGGTAAAAAAAGAACAACTGACTTGGACACTAAAAAATAAAAAATACATATGGAAAAAAGGTCACAGTTTCTGAAAAGAAAAAAAAAAGTCTAAAATATAAATTTAACTTCAAAGACAAAGTTTTTTTTATAAGATTTATTCATCATATTATTATATTAAATATATTTAAGAATACCGATATTATTTTTTTTTCCAAGAAATTGCAGGTAATTTATTTTCTCTGTCTATATATTTTTAGGCGAGACTATTAAATAAATATTAAACACATATACTTAGTCTCATATACTATATAGTGTGATCGAAATGGGAAGTGATTTTTATATTTTTTAATTGTAGAAAACCTAAGTAAACTTGTAAAAAAGAAAGATTAGTTGCCTTTTTTCCCTAATAATATAAGATTTTACACATTAAAAATAAAAATATTGCAATTTTTTTTCAAAAAATAAATATATTTTTTTTGCGTGCTATAATTACTTATTTACCGTTAAAAAAGAATAGTGTAGTTGAAACGGAAAGTGCCTCGTATATTTTTTAATTATAGATAATCTAGGCAAATTTGTTTACCTTTTATTTTTTTGAGTTGTATTTTTTCCCGGGCAATATTAGATCTTAAATACTAAAAATCTAATTTTTTGTTTTTTTTCAAGAAATAAACTTGAACAAAAGAGCACAAAATTAAAATTCAAAACCAATTTTTATTTTATTTTATAAGATTTATTCATCATATTATTATATTAAATTTATTTAAGAATGTTGATATTAAATTTTTTCACGCAAAAAATCCGAGGTCATTTTTTTATCTCTTTATATACTTTTAGGCGATAATATGCAATAAATATTAAAACTTATAATAATGACTTGTTTGCCGTTTAAAAGGAACAGTGTAATCGAGACAAAAGTGACTTGTATCGTTTTTTAATTGTAGATAACCTAGGTAAATTTGTTTATTTTTTGTTCTTGAGTTGTCTTTTATCCCCAGTAATATTAGATATAAAATGATTATTGCTATTATTGCAAAAACAATTAAAATTATCAAATTATCTCGAAAGAAAAAACACTCATAAACATTAACAAAAGAGTAAGCAAGAAAAAGAATATATTATTATTATTATCATAATAATAATAATAATTATTATTATTATCATAATAATAATTATTATTATTATTATGTTAATTTTCAAAAAATAACTATAATTTTTTTGCGTGCTATAATTACTTATCTGCCGTAAAAAAAGAACAGTGTAGTTGAAACGGAAAGTGCCTCATATAATTTTTAATTGTAGATAATATAGGCAAATTTGTTTACCTTTTGTTTTATTGAGTTGTATTTTTTCCCGGTTAATATTAGATCTTAAATATTAAAAATTCTATTTTTTGTTTTTTTTGAAGAAATAAACTTTAACAAAAGAGCACAAAATTAAAATTAAAAGAAAATCATATTATTATATTAAATTTATTTAAGAATGCTGATATTATTTTTTTTAATGCAAAAAATGTGAGGTCATTTTTTTTATATCTTTATATATTTTTAGGCAATAATATGCAATAAATATGAAAACATATAATAATGACTTGTTTGCCGTTTAAAAGGAACAGTATAATTGAGACAAAAGTGACTTGTATCGTTTTTTAATTGTAGATAACCTAGGTAAATTTGTTTATTTTTTGTTCTTGAGTTGTCTTTTATTCCCAGTAATATTAGATATAAAATAACTATTGCTGTTATTGCAAAAACAATTAAAATTATCAAATTATCCCGAAAGAAAAAACACTCATAAACATTTAAAAAAAAGTAAGCAAAAAGAAGAATATATTATTATTATTATTATTATTATTATTATTATTATTATTATTATTATTATTATTATTATTATGTTAATAATGGAAAATAAAACACAAATATCAATTTATCAAGGGATTAAAATAAAAAATTAAAACTATAAGGGCCAAAATGAAAATTCAATATATTATCAATTTAAATCAAAGGATCCAATTGAAGAAATCGAAACTTATGTACTGTATTGATTGATTAATGTAAACCGAATCCAAAAATAAAAAGGAGGACCGAACTGAAACATTGACATCCAATCAATTGCAATCGGAGGACCCAATCGAACTAAATCAAAACTTATGCAACCAAAATCAAGAGAAAAAACAAAATCCAAAGTCAAGAGACTGAAGTAAAAAGTTGGAAACATTGGGGGACTCTCCTGCACTTTTATGTGCAGGAGAGAGAGAGAAACGTGGCCGGCGGCTTTAACCGGTCCCCGGCGCGTCCCCCGGCATCTGTATGGTAAACGCGCCACCGCGGGAGGAAGAAGACGTCCAGGCGAACCGCTCTGTCCGTCGGAATCTCGTCTCCGTCCACCGTATGACGACGCACGCGCCACCTGAACAGGGCGTGGGGCGTGGAACAGGTAGGCGCGTGTTACACACGCACTGACAATAAACGGGAAAATAATTAAAAAATGTGGTCAATTACCGGACAGCCCCTGGACTGAAATAAAGGTTTTTGTCTTATTCGGGGCCAGCACCGTAATTAGCCATTTTAAATATATTTAAAAAAAAAAATTGCGGCGGACCGATCCGTACGCGTGCAATTACAGGCGTAACCCTTACCCCCAGCGTTTTTTACCCTCGGACCAAGCGTGATTTTGTCTTATTACCGGGGATAAAATCGTCTGTGCACTGTTCATTAAAAAAAAAAAAAAAGGCAGACAAACAGCCGCGACGCACGGCCGAGAAATGACCAGTCCACAGTGACAATGGGTGTAGAGCTACAGTGGCGACCCCGAGCTGTTTTAGCTCTTTTGTTAATAGGCAATGTCAGGGGTCATGGTTTTTATGAGCTGGCATAGGTTCCTATATTTTTTTATAGATTTATTTTCTTTTTTAATTTCGTTGCTCGACATTGGTTTCTTAAAAAATAGGTTTCATGATTATTTTTTTCAATTTTTATGGGGGTGTCCTCATTTCGTGATTTGATATGTAGGTTTGACGAGTCAATCTTGATGATACACACTATTTTTTTTCCTTTTCATAACTAACTTTTCTTTTGGTTCATTTTTTGTTATTGATTTTTTTTTAAAAAAAAATATCTTTGAATATTTAATTTTTTAAGAATTGGTCTTCTTCGATTTTTCATATTTGGTATTTCAGATCAAATAGGTTGAGCACAAGTTTTATAAGCTAACAAGGGTTGTCATCATGTTATTTTTACTTATTTTTGTCCCATCTCATAATTCAACATGTTTTTTTTTTTTAAATCTAGGTTTTTTTTTTTCTTCATTTTTCTTTCATCGTAATTTTATCATGAGCTTATAATTTAACCTGTGGATTTGGTGGGTTGATCCAAGTGGGCTCAAGCCTTTTTATATATATAATTTTTATTTTAAAAAAAATTCACATCTCATGATTAAACATTGAACCTATTTAAAAAAAAATAATAAAAACATGTTTCGTGATTTGTTTATTTTATTTTTTATCCGGTTGAAGAGTTGACTAGAGTAACCTCAGGTCATTTTTAACTTACAATTACTATCGTTTTTCTTCAATTTAATCATTCAACTTCTTTTGTATACTTGATGATTTTTTTATTTAATTCTTTAATATTTGGTTAGTTAAACATTAAGATTTTTTTTTTAAAAAAATATTATTTTCTACGATTAAATGAATGAGTTAAACGAGTGAGTTGACATTTCTTTATTTTTCAAAGAAAAATATTAACCTGTTTAATGTATTTTTATCGGCTGAAATTCATTTTTCTCTGTATTTTTTTACCCATCCCGTATAGCTAACTGTAATTATAACTTGTGGCTGTACGATGAGTGGTTGTCGAGCATCGGTACGTGTGCTCTCTGCCATGACCTGGTACATGAATTAAATGTGCAAGAAAATTTCAGCATTTAGAATTTTCGTTTATGAAATAAACTGTTTGTCACTTCATTTTTATTTTAAAAATATTTTAGAAAAATTAAATGTTCTTGATATTTTTATATTATTTTCACGTGTTAATATCAAAAATTATTTTAAAAAATAAAAAAATATTATTTTAATATATTCTTGAAGAAAAAAAACATATTTTTGTAACACAATCCCAAATAGTCACAAAGAATATTGAATCTAAAATGACATATTTAGGGAGTGTTTGGAAGTGCGGTTGTGGTTGCTTTTGAAAGTGTTTTTCATTTAGAAATACATCAAAATGATATTTTTTATAAAAAAAATCATTTTTGACATCAACATATCAAAATGATTTAAAAACACCAAAAAAATTTCATTTTAAATAAATAAAAAATCAAATTTTGAGCAAACGTCAGTACAACCGCAGAAACAAACAGGCTCTTACAATCTCGATTTTTTACTTTAATTATTGAGATAGCTCCAGCAACCCTCTGCTATAAATTCAGAATTTTGTAAATTTTTATAGGACAATTAAACTTCTTTAACCTCTTGTTCAAAGAGAAATCTTGCAGTATCCAGGCAGTATATGTAAGTAGAGCAATGTTGAGGTCATGGCATTTAATAATACAGGAGAGAGATATTGATATGATTTTGAAATTAAAACGTTCCGGCCGTGGTATCTGAATCTGGTGGTTGCAAGTTAACGACGTTCACATGAATAATCTTCCCTCTCATTTACTTCAATCACAGGACAACTGGTCCACGTCTTTGATTTATGATGTTGACATTTGGGACCATAGTTTTATGTACTTAATTATTTAGGGTTTCATTGTTATAGTGACCAGCCATGCGGTTGCCCGTCATTACTAGGAGGCTCAATCATCATTATTATCATACTTGTAATTATTTCGTCAATCTCTCTTTTAATTAAGTAATGAAATTATTAGAAATTTACATGATTATTAATTTTAAAATATATAAAATTATTTAAGATACACGTAAGCTGGTCCGAACACTATAATTAATAAAAAAGAAATTATGAAGAGGATTGGAGATGGTAAAATTCTCGATGCCCTCAGATTTGATTATAATTTTAATATCAGGTTCTAGTGGGTTGTTGAATTACTAGGCTTGATTTGTTTAATGTTTTCTTCTACTTGTATTGGTTTTAGCAAAATACTCAATTAGAAATTCTAATTTTGTTGATGTGAATAAAAAATTAGGAAGACATATAAGTGTGTGTGTGTGTGTTAAATATATAGTAATGGTTCATGGGTTTTAATCGGTTTAATAATTTTATTGTTTTTGTAAATAATATTTATTTAATTTTATGATAAAAATAAATACTTATGAAATCGAGAATTATCCATAAAAAAATATTTATTGTAGGTCGTGATAACCCTATAAAGAAAAAGAAAAAATAAATCATGAAGTTCATTTCCCAACCACTTCAATACTGAAAAAGAGTAAGAAAAATTTTTAGAAAAATTAAAGTATTAAAAACTAAAAAAACAAGTTTGATGGGTAAACTTAATAAATTCATAGATCGAGTAACTCGGATCAACAAGTCAAACTTGCAAACAAGATAATAGACTATATTGGAATTAACAACTTTAAAATTATGCTTATTTTTTTTATAACATAGTCAAAAACTAAAAGTATTTTCATTCCACCACCAAATATCAAGAATTAATTAGCTTTTCATGCAAACTAATTTTAAAAATAAAACTTTTTTCAAGTAAGACTAAATTTCCCTTCAATAGGAGAATCTTGTATCGAATGCCTGAAGATAGTGGGCAAGACCGTATTTCAATACAAGTACTTAGATATGAATAATTTTTACCTCCTAAGAAGCAAAAACATCCTTCTCCGTTTTCCCTGAGTGTGGTTATCGGTAATTGTTTGAGAGTGTGGTTGAAGTTGTTTTTGAAAATGTTTTTTATTTAAAATTATATCAAAATGATATTTTTGAGTTTTAAAAAATTATTTCTTACATCATTACATAAAAATGATCTAAAAACACTATTTTTTAATTTAAAATAAAAATTAAAAATAAATATTTTTTATTTTTTTTCAAACATGTTTTTGACAAACAGGAATTTTGTAGCGAAACACGGGTAACTTGGACATTTCCCGTTTATGCTCTGCAGTCGTTGTTCTACAAAACTTGTGTAACCCCACATCCTAGATGAGACACAGATGGAGCTGGACAGGTTGGTGGGACACAGTACTTGGCCTTGATCATAGCTGTTGCTCTTTCGCACCGATGATCCAAAGAGAAGTACCAAGTTGTGTCTTGTGTTTTTATCTTCTTTTGCGCTCCCTCCTCCACACAGATTATTTTTTTGACTTTTTCTTCCACCGTGTAGTCGAGTAGGGCCATTGACGAGCACTATTGTTTGATATAAGCTTTCTAATTTATTTTTATTTTTTGGTGACTGGGGTGTCCGGGCCAGCTTACGCGCACCTCGACTATTCCCCGGGCTCACTTGAACACCCTGCAAGCCCAAATGAGCATGTAAGACACCGCGGGGGTGACAGGCATACCAAACAGGGAGCGAACCAGGGTGCCACATGAGGGAGGCACCCCCAAAGGACCTGCTGGGACTCGAGCCTTGGTCCCGAGGAAGGGGGGCGCCCTCCTCAACCACTGGGACCGAACCCTGTATTTTTAATTCGAATAAACCTTACTTCTTGTATTTTATAGTTTTAAATGAGTGGATAAAATCTTTATTGTTCTCGGCTCTTATAAAAATACACGTCCTGACTCGAACTTAAAATATACTCTACAAATCACAAGCTGTTTATCATCATACCATGTCATTTAGGGATAATAAGCTTTCAAACTCTAAAAGATCAAAACTGAAAAATATTATAAATCAAGCACATCACTCTAATTTACTTGTAGAGATCGTAACCAGCTAATTTCATTCCTCTCACCAGCAATTTAATGTTTGAGATGATCCCTTTCCGGGATATCCTTGTTTTATTTTAAAATAAAAATGCGTATATTTACAGCTCAGGTGTCAAGTTGCAAAACTGCGACTATCATGGTCATCATGCCTAGCTTCAGTCATATCGATCAGTGGAAATACAATGGGGTCCTTGGTAATGATATAGCATGGCTGAGCAAATTCTATCACTATTATCCTCTCTTGGCATCTATGGGATCTTAAGATGACCTAAATAAGTAAATAACAATTAATTAATCTTGAAGACATTCCCCCATTACGTACCCTACAAAGTACAAACAATTTTCCAGGGAACAAGAAATAAGAAATTGCCAAATTAAACTAGAGGCTGAAGTAAGATCTTTTTAAGCTTGAAATTTGCACAAAAGTCCATACTACTTGTGTTTAATTTTTATTAAATAGAATGTAGGGGGTGAGATTCAAACTCGTGACCAGTAGGTCAACAAGACTGTAAAATATGTCAATGAATCATCTCATCTATAAATTTAAGTTATTAGGTAAGACACCAAAATATGATTTATATTATTTTCTAACAAGGTATAACGGCCCGTAGCAAATCAGGCAGCAAGTCAGAGACAGCTCTCAAACTTACCTAAACTTGATATGAAAATGTATAGAGACAATGTAAGATATTGCATGTGAGCTTTTCTTGTGTGAAAAGGTTTTTTAAAAAAACAATCAGTATAAGCTATTTAATTTTGCTACAAGTAATAAATCTCAATGGTAAAGTTTACCAAATGTATACATGCTAAATTAAACCTAGAACTGAAGGACTTTTCTCAAGAAGATCTGAACTCCAAAATTATATAATTATCATTATTATTCTAGAGGGAAAAAAAAGTATAAAATGCTTCTATTAGACAGAGAGAAACTTGATAGGGCCTATACCCCTGTTTCACCATCCACGTTGGAATCAGGAGAAGCCTCCTCAATCAGCAGGGAGGTGGTCTGTTACTGTCCAATCAGATCACTCGGAAGAGATTCGAGCCCATGGATGCGGTACCTATGAGCCCATTTCTGATTGACCATATTTCCTTCACGAAATCTCTCATATCTGGGCCATTGAGCCCATGGTTGAGATTTATTCAGTGTGTATACGGTATTTTAATTTCTAAAGTTTATATTTATAAGCTTTATAAGAGAAAATCAGGGTTTTAAAGTTTAAGATTTCAATCTTTCATTATAGATAAAACTACATATACAACTTTGATATATTTTTTTGCATTATTTTCCTCTAAAAAATAAAGTTCAAGGTTGTTTAAATATAAATAAATATTTTAATTAGTAGAATTCTACTTAAATTGAAAGTTTTAATCTAAATAAAAATAAAGTTCAACTAAGCTGTGTTTGGTAACGTAATTCAAACTGTTTTTCAAGGTTTTTTAAAAATAAAATTGATATATATATTTTTATATTTTTTTAATGATTATGATAATATAATATGAGAAAAAATCAAAATATTATTTCAAAATATTTTAAAAACAGAGCTTAGCTGTTACAGTCCAGGAAGTAGTCTCGGCGATAAGCCCAAAAGGTTACACACTTATCTCAACCCATAAGCCCATCAAACGAAGCTTCATTTCAGCAGACATGGGCTGGGGACTTTCATGGGTCTCAAATCATGACCCAACAACTCCAACCGTTAGCAAATTCCTTTTCACAACAGAAAAACAAACCACCTGCTCTTCAGTTTTCTCACTTACCATTCAATGTATACCTCTCTCCAGGTATTCTCTCTCTGATCCTTGCGTATCTTCTTTTTTCGTATTAAGTGCATTTGATTGATTGAAATAGCCTCAGTTTAGTTGCTTAGGGTTGCGTTTTTATGAATCGTGAACTATTATTTGCTTAAAATAGTCTTCAAATCTTCAATTGTCTTACAGTATTGTGGAGATGAAAGAAAGGAATAGTAGTAGTTCGACGCTGAGAAGAATTTTAGTTAATTGTGCTTCCCAGGTTTGTTTTGTCTAGAGGAAACAAGTTTGATTCACAGCACTGTTTTGGTTTCTTTGATAGAGGTGAAGGGAGTGTTCTTTTTAATTTGTAGGCAAAAGAATACGGAGGTTGTGTTGCGTCAAAGGTTCCGGAAATTGAGCGGGATATGTGTTTGAAAGAATTTCTTTCTCTAAAGAATTGCATGCAGAATACTGTATGAAACTCAATTTTTTCAAGAAAATGATCTTTTTTTTTAATTCTCTAAGGATCTTATTAGATTTTTGTACTTCCTTTCGCTTGGCAGATTAGAGGAAAGGCTTG
Organism: Salix brachista; assembly: GCA_009078335.1. NCBI lineage: Eukaryota > Viridiplantae > Streptophyta > Magnoliopsida > Malpighiales > Salicaceae > Salix > Salix brachista. The sequence goes on along the minus strand of CM018577.1, from coordinate 15,508,458 downwards.
ATATTTTGTGGGAAAGCATGAGTTTAATAGCTTAAATTTGAGAGGTGAGGGATTTGGGTTGAGGATGTCTGGGAAAGCATCCAGTTCGCAGCTTAGTGTTAGCTCAAGTGGGTCCGGAGGGTTGTCACATGTTTATATTCAGCACCCTCCTTTACGATGTAATGTTCCAAGATCAAGGGGTTTATTTTATGATGATGGGAATAAACTATTATGCTCCCCCACTTCTGATCAGGTAATCTGATGTTAAAATCAGCTATTCAAAGTTGGTTTACATTATAGGTTATATGTTTCAAAATTGATATGTTTGTCTATAATTCAGGTTTTTTCCTGGAAAACTGCTCCCTTTGATCCTCTTGTTGCTCCTACCTCTGATTTGATAAGTGAAGGGCCTATCCTATCTATTCGGTATTCTTTAGATGCGAAGATCATAGCAATCCAGAGAACCAGTCAAGAGATCCAGTTTTTTCATAGGGAAACTGGACAAAACTTTTGTCACAAATGCAAGCCAGAGTCAGGGAGCATACTAGGGTTTTTTTGGACTGATTGTCCACTGTGCCATTTTGTACTCGTTAAGAACAGGTAAGAAGCAGCTTTTATTTTGTTTTATGTGGCTTTTAAAGAAGTTAAGCATTTTTGTTGGTCTTCAACAATGTGTTTATTTGCCTTCAATACTTGCCGAGGGAGAATAAAAAGAAGGAATCAATTGAAACCTGGGTATTGTGAGAAGGAAATGGATTTTTCTTTCTTTACGTTCTATATGAACCTCTATCCAAAAAGTTCTTGGTGAGATTCAACTTTTGAATCTACCCTGACACTATTTTGATTCCTACACCTCGCCACCTCAGCTAATGACTGAAAGACAGTCATTTTTCCTAGTTAGGCTTTCAACCTAGTCTGATTTATACTATGATGATAGATGATCTGTTTCATATATTTTTCTTGGATAATGAGTCCTTGTTTAATGTAATAATAATGACCTGGTACTTGCATATCCTCAGAAAAATTCCATACCTCACTTTCTGCATGTTTGATAGGTTTGTTACAGCTGAGATTGGGAGATTCTGTTTTCCAATATACTGAAGATTGAGATCTTCATTGCAGAATTCTTTCATATACACAGAAAACCCCTGGATATGATTTAAATTTTATGCTATATATTACAAACACACTAGAAACAAAAAGGAATAAAGGCAATTTGAGGAGCCAGAGACCTCCAGAATACTCTCGGTAATCTTTAGGGTTCAAAAGTCAGTCCTTTATTCATATCTCTGCAATTTAAATAGACACTTCTTGTAACTGACAACAATAACTGACCAATGAAAACTTAATATGTGACTTAATGCTCAGGGTGGGTTTTCCCATGATCTAAGTGCAGTTACAAAACCCACGATCTAAAAATAACGTAATGTAATAACTTCAAGGAACGGACTGCAATAACTTCTAATAAATTAAATCTGAACACACGTTACCCACTAATTCCAGCTCATTCTTCCGGCTCATAACACTATATTAGAGGCGTTGTATGGCTTGGAGATTTCTGCAAATGGCCATCTGTTAAAAAAAAAAAAAGGAATAGAAAGTTTATCTAGTAATAGCTTCATTAGTAACACTCCTATTTGATTTTCTCTGGACTTGTTTCAATCTTTTTTATGCCATTAAGACCTTCCCTTTTGATTTCACTAAAATGGAGTCTTAATTACAGTGGGCTGGATTTGCTTGCCTGTGATGCTGAATCAAAATCACTTCAATTGGTGAAGACAAGGAAATTAAATGTGAGCTGGTATTTATATACACATGAGAGTCGCATGGTTCTTCTTGCTTCAGGAATGCAATGCAACACCTTCAGTGGATTTCAGGTATGCCATGATTTTTCATCATTGTCTTCAACTTCAATTGGTTCTTGGCTAAATTTGTTGGGCTGTACACTTGTACATAACATTTCTGGAAATTAAATGTTGATGTCATGGGCTATGATTTATGGAAAGAATGTCAAGAAGATGCTAGCTTATTCATATCTTTAGACATGTACAAGAAGAGCTTATAGAATGGTTGATGTTTTGACATTTTATCAGTTAAAGCTGCTTGATGATTGTAAGTATTTTCTTTTGTTGAAGCTTTCTTCCGAAACTCTGACAAGATTGCTATTTATTTTGTTCAGTTTTCATCTGCGGGGATTGTTTGCTTGCCAAAGTTTGAGATGATAATGGCAAGATCTGAGGCTAACAGTAAGCCTGTCCTAGCAGCTGAAGATGTCTATATTGCAACTATGTAGGTTTTTGGTAGTTTGATTGCTAATAGATTAATACATATATCTTGGTCTTCTACATTGTTCTCCATGAAAAGAATGATTTGTACTAATGTTAAAAAATCTCAACATTGTCAGATATGGGAGGATATACTGCTTGCAAATTGATAGAGTTGCAATGCTACTTCACTCATATAGGTTTTATCAAGATGCTGTTGTGCAGCAGGTAATTCCTTTCTCTAATTTCTTTTTCCCTGTTACTGATTACCTTGGATATTGCTTATTGTAGTGACAATTTTTTGGGAATAATAATTGGGTTGTTTTAGTTTCACCTAATTTGCATTCAAGGACAGAACTGATCAAAGTAGAATTTTGGAGGTAACTATAGAGCTGAGGAGCATATGCTTTGTTGCACTCTATTAAATATGTGAAAGATTGAACTTGGGACTTTTCTGTGAATTACCAGTTGCATGCATAAGTGTACCAGCACCTGATTCTTGGCCTGGTTTGATGTTTGGGTACCTTTTCATGGATCATAGCATTCAAATAGTGACGACCACCTTTTTCGAACTCTAAACTCTTCTCACTATTTTGTGCCTCATCATGTCAACTATAAGTACTAGACTTGCTACAAAATCAATACACAAATCAGTTTCTATAATTTAAATGATAATGTGCCTCTTTTGCAGGGTTCCTTGCCAATATATTCAAGCCAAATTGCTGTTAGTGTGGTTGATAATGTACTTCTTATCCATCAAGTGGACGCAAAGGTTGTTATACTCTATGATATATTTGCAAATTCTCGAGCACCCATTTCTGCTCCACTGCCTCTGCTGCTTAGGGGGCTCCCCAGGTCTAATAGTTTCACCTCTCGATCTACTGCAAAGGATAGTGAAAGTCCAGAGGCCAACATAAGTGATTCTGAATCAAAAATTTATGGAGATGATTGGACATTTATGATTCCTGACCTTGCATGCGATGTTTCTAATAAGTTGTTATGGAAGATCAATTTAGACTTGGAGGCAAGTTAAATCAGTTTGATGATGCAATTTTTTTTCCCACTTAAGTTTTATCTTGTAATTAGATTCTTTTGGTTGCAGGCAATTTCTGCATGTAGCTCTGAAGTTCCATCAGTGCTTGAGTTCTTGCAACATAGGAAGTTGGAAGCTAGTAAGGTGGAAGCCTTCCTTACATTTTGATAAGCTCTTTGATTTTTATAAGTGGCATGTAAGAAGTTTCGTTCCTAAAAGAACATGATAAGTAATTTTGACAAGAAAAACATATATGAGAATCACTTAAAGATAAATAAAGTTGACATATCTTTTATGCCTTGTGAAATTCATTCTACAGCGTTTCTTAATTATGAACTGTTACTGATTTGCTGCAGTTAATTATTGCGTTTCAGGCTAAGCAGCTGTGCTTGGCAATTACACACAACCTTATCTTGGAAAGGAGACCGGTGTTAATGGTTGCCAAGGCAGTAGAAGTACTGATGGTGTCTTACTCCCAGTCACTTAAAACAGGAAGTTATCTCAAGGGAATTAAAGGTGAGAAAACCGTGCATTCTTGTGGGACACAGATTGTTAGACCAAGATCCGGTGCCAATGCATCAATGGGAGAAATTTATGCACATGAAACATCAACCAAATGCCAATCTAGTGCCTTAGTTGACAATGAATCTCTGAATAGATCTTTATGCTTTTCTATGTCAGACACTGAAGACAATGCCCAATTCAAATCACTAAAAACAAACCCAAAAGTGAACAAGGAGAAATTATCAGGTGGTGCTGAGAGTTCTAGCACTGAAGTTCACATATCATCTTCACAATCTCAGCAGCTTGGACCAGCCAACAGCCCATTAAATGCTAGTGTTTCTGAAAGGCAAGAGTCTCAACTTACTTCTCCAGCAATTTCACCCGATGAGATGTATAGCTTTGTGTTTGCTCCAGTTGAGGAAGAGCTGGTGGGGGACTCATCTTACTTGGTTGCCATCATTCTTGAGTTCCTTCGTAGGTATGTCAATTTTGTATTTTATTCACGTCTCTGCAATGTTTCTAGGCTTGGATTCTTACATGTGTTCCTAATGATATTCTTTTTTAATCAACCTCTGCTTTCGAGCTTGTGCTAATCTACTTCATAATATGGAACTGAAGAACTTTAAGCCACTCTGGTTTTGCAGCTGTTGTGTTAGCAAGACTAGGCACAACATGTAAGAATGATACTGCCCCTTGCCTAGTATGGGCGAGCTCCTGTCGCATATATATATATATATATATATATATATATATATATATATAAAAGAATTAAACTGAAATGAATAATGAAGTGTAACACTAATGCATGTATATTTGTTATTATTCTATTATAGAATACATAAAAAATGTTGACTGGATATCAGTTTCTCATATGGAGCAGTCCAGACAACAAGTCAAATTGGTGGTTTTTTTTCATCCAGTGGACTGGGTAACTTTTGTTTCTCAAGACTAGTTATAGTTCGTGTACCTATCAGGTAACTTGAGCCAGAAAAGTGACTGAAAAAGATGAACTTGAAATGTATTTGGGAAATGTTGATATTGTTTTTTTATATCTTTTTATTGTGCATGTGTTCATATCTGCTTGTGTATATTAGGTTCACACCAAATGACATGTTTGTCTCCAATGTGGCAGTGCAAGTTCAGTGAAGAAAAAAGTTAAACCAAACATCAATGTGCTGGCAATACAACTTCTAGCACGCAATGAGCGATATGCAGAACTCTCACTGTTCATAATAAACAAGGTTTTGAAACATCGCCTAAAACTGTGCTTATGAAGATATAAAAGTGTCCTGGATAGTAATGAGAGCTCTCTATTTTATTTTTTTAGCCTTTTTTGTTTTAACGAGTGCAAGTGTTTAATTACAGGTTCTTGAACCCTCAAAAAAAGTTGCAATGCAGCTCCTAGAATCAGGCGGCCAAAATTCTCAGGTTAGGAAGCTGGGTCTAGATATGCTGAGACAGCTCTCTTTCCATCATGACTACGTGCTGCAACTAGTGCAAGATGGGTATTATCTTGAAGCCTTGCGTTATGCTAAGAAGCACAAGGTAATTTTAACCCTACCAACTTCAGGTATAGATGTGAATATGGTATTGTATTTTTAACTTAACCAAGGTATCGATTTGTACTAGATAAGTAGTTTTTTAAACCTTTGATATAGATGCAGCACTTATTGTTGCGGTCATGATCATGCTATTTACATTTTGTTCACTTTGCGGGTGCATTTAGTGTTCAGTAAATCAATTATTGTGAAACAAATTTGTATGTTCTTTTTTATTGTGAGAAGATGTGGTGTCATTTTGAATAAAATCTGCAGTGTATTCAGCTGAACAAAGAGAGAAGGTCTTTAGTTTCTATTTTTCGTAAGCAATTCTATCTTAAACCACCATGTTAGATGGAATGAATTTTCAACGTTCCTGACAAAAGAACCGTTCATTGTCCAGGTTGTGACTGTCCGGCCCTCGTTGTTTCTTGAAGCAGCTTTGGCTTCCAATGATTCTCAACTCCTTGCTGCAGTGCTGAGATTCTTTTCAGATTTTACTCCAGGATTTAAAACCACTTCTGACTGCCACACCTACAATCGGATTCTCTATGAGATGAACTCAGCTGTAGCTGTTTGAATGTCAACCTGGTATCCAGTTGCAACACTCTTGAACTTTAAAACAACCTGGTATCTAGTCTATATTTGGATAGGGTGTCCAAAATCCAAATTAGGGCTTTGATACGTTTCGATGCAGTGGGGTAAAAATTGCATTGACCTTGTATCCTCGGAGCAAGAGAAATGTTTCGAACTTGCAAACATTGGTCCCTGACCACTGCTCTAATGTTGGTGATTATCACATAAAAACCAATATAACAATTTGTATAAAATTATTGTGCTGCAACATGTTGTTTTCCTTGTTGAACTTGCGATTCTAAATATATTTGAAGAGGGTAATGAAGAATCCTGGAGCATGCTTGCCCATCCAATAATATGGAGAGATTCTAATATGGATGGTGGTGTTACAACGTTGATAGAAAATTTACTCTCTTTTTTTATAATATAAAAATTTTCTATGTAAAGAAAGCATGTCGACCTTCTTCAAGTATAGTAAATATATACATGGAAATATACTAAATGATGTAGAAAAGTGGATGTTGAACTTGTCAATTAATTATCAGGGACAATCTTTGCTGAAGCAACTTCAATTTCAAGCTTCTTCAGCCACCTTTGAGTGTGTTTGTTGTAAGAAGTAGGCCCAATTTGTACGGTAGGCCCAAGCATATTAATTTACAACATTGTAATTAGCCTTTGATGAAGCTCATTATATATCTAAAATCATTCAAGTCTGTACTTTGTCTTCGCTTAATCATTCAAGCCTTTGATGATTGTTATTCCACTTAGAATCTCACCAAAACTGATAGCATCTTTGAAGTTAAGAGAGGAGAAATTGTTAGGGCCCATGCCTTCAGCTTATTCATGTTTTAGTTCATACAAAGCAACATGCATGATGCTTGTAATTCATTAAAGAAAAAAAGAGCATTTTATGCTTGTTGAAAATATACATTTCAGTCAGTTTTTTCAAGTAATTGGGAGTCAGATTTCATTCAATTATGCAGAGAGAAGACTTAGTGACTATTTGACACTGTTTTTTTAAAAAAATGAAAAAAATTATTTTTATTTTTATTTCATTTTAAATTAATTTTTTTTATGTTTCTAGATCATTTTGATGTGTATATGTGAAAAATAATTTAAAAAAAAAAAAAACATTTTAATATTTTTCTAAACGAAAAATACTTTAAAAAACAATCTTAACCACACTCTCAAACAAACAGGCACAATCCATCATCAATTTCTTAATGTTAAAAAATAAAAAAAACAAATTATGTTCAGGCAATAGCTTTGATTATATAATAGAATTTGAATCCTAGTCCCTCTCTTCTTCTTCTTCTTTCTCACATGTCTCCTCCCCTCTCTGTTATTGCTATTGCCACTCTATTTACGTTAATATGCACTCCATCATACCCAAATTTTGTTTGGTGATGAAAAACAAAAGGGAGCAGGGGGACCTTCTTTCTTTGTCATGGCCCCTAGCTACTCATACATTAAGTTTATCTGGATGCTTCCTTCCAACTATGAGTAATGATTTCTAAGCAAAATAGAAGCAAGAGCTGTTGCAACAAATGATCTGATAAATAGCTCACCCGGTGCAAAAGGTTCACAATTAATTAGGGAATCTTTTTTTCTTTATTATTATTTTTTCTTTTATGGTCAACCTCTTTCTAGTCATTTCATAATTGGGATACCTAAATTGACGATAAAGCTTTACATAAACAATCACTTGTTTTGTCGTTTCTTTTGGCGAGGTCCATCTTGATTTCTCATTTCTTATCTAGCTAGCTAATTTATGGTCTTGGTCCTAAGACATTACTGGTCCTATTCTCCATTGTAGCATGAGAGCATTGAGCACTAACCTCGTGAATATCTAACAGAAAAAGTTTAATCACTATATATATATAACCTTTTTTTGATGAAAGAACGAGTGATCTTGATGACAAATTCCACACTTGAAGTCTCTTTTTCTTTCATGACGTGCATGGAACCAATTTCTAGGTTACTGTGAGGGTATCCAATGGTGATAAGTCGCATTCTGCATGCTTAGAATGAGACGTTTCGATATTTTCTCTGTTTTTATTGCTGTTTCCTTCTGGATTATATTTAACCAAAACAATTGGTAACCTACTGTTTAGGAACATGTTAGGTGAGCATATAAAATATGATTTATATTATTCTCTAACGCACTCTCTCGTGAAAATCTTTTAGGCTTGAAACTTGCACAATTTCACGCTTCTTTGTACTTAATTTTTATCAAATAGAATACGGATGGTGAGATTCAAACTTGATCGTTGGGTCAACAAATACCATGTCAATAAATCATCTTACCTAAAAATTTAAATTATTAGATAAAATCTCAAAATATAATTTATATTATTCTCCAGCGCTTATATTCCTATGATTACCGCTAAGAATCAAGAAGAAGATGGTAGCCATGTAATATTATATAGATCTTTTGATAAAGATGGGTGTAGGTGATAGAAATGGAAACTTGCTATTCCGTAATTTGTTAATATTAACTTTATTATTATTATTAATAATAATTAAATATTATTATTTCAATGCAAATTGAAATGGGCATTGGTTCATTGAAAAGGATGGTTAGGTAAGAGCAAATAATTAGCATTACTTGTGTATGCCACAAGGATTATTATCTAATAAAGAAAAGAAAATCGGTGGAACATCGCCTCCAAGGCTGCTATTTTATTCATTATACGTTCTTTCTTCCTTGTGCTTTTTTTGCTACACAGAACCACCCAACTTCTTGTTTAGATGCAATAAAAAATGATTATGCCGATGCTTATTTTGTGCTGATTATTCATCCATCATGTCTACCGCACTCTGCCGATGCTCATTTTGCCACCTTTAGCTGTGAAATGGGAGAGATTTAATAACAAATAATAGCAAGAAAAAGACATTAAAGAGATGGAAAAAAATATATAATGGTTCTGTTATTTAAAGCCTACTCCACTGCAAAGAGATCTTTACTATATTTGATGATGGTTACATAGAGTAAATAGATTTTCAAATCCCAAGAATTCAATACACTCAATTCTTACAATCTCACTATTTAAACAAGAGAAAATGGAAGCTTTCCCTTGCTTCTCCAAATAATTGTTGTGCATAATAGCAATTAGTGTCTACTAGCTTTGCAATTGCGCTATGTTGTATCTCAGATTTTCTCTCTCTTGTTATTATGTTGTTCAAGTGCTTCAGACATGTTTTAAAACATAAGGAAAAAACCAAGACTTGGGTCAAATCATAAAGAAAAATCACAATAACTTGAATTTATAAAAAAAGACAATCATAAAAAACAATGTCGAATGACAAACTTGTAATCTAGGTAACAAAGATCGAGCCAACTAAGGTTAACTTGCTAAAATCAGACTCATGTAATGAAATTAGGATAACCGATAAATAAGAAAAGAAAATCATGAAAAACAATGTTGAATGATAATAGCTGAAAAGAAAATATAAGAAGAAGAAGAAGAAGAAGAAGAAGAAGAAGAAGAAGAAGGGAAGTCAATGCATGCTAACTTTTTAAACTTGTGACTATAGTTATTAAACTAAAAGTATCTTATCTGGAAAAAAAAAACTACAAAGCACAATTATCAAGTAATCAAGTATTAAAGACTCAGACTGCAAAAAGAATTTCAATTATACTAAAGGATTCTAAAAAAAAAAAATGAGAATCAAAATAAATTTTAGTTGTTATTGAATAGTGAAATTTAAAAAAGAATGATTAATTTAACAAAAGGACCTAAAATAAATCAAAAGAATGAGAATCAAAATTGAAACAGAAAATAGAAAAATGATTGAAGAGTGATATTACAAAGAAAAAAACAATTTAACCAAAGAAATAAAAAAAAACAATCAAAAAAATAAGAATCATGTTGAAGAAAATAACATATTACAAATTTAGATTGAAGGATGAAATTAAAGCAAATCAAAATTTTATAAAAGGTCCGAGAAAAAAAATCAAAGAATAAGGATTCAATTTGAGATTTCAATAAATAAGAGGATAACTTTAAATTGGTGCATGGCCTACATGATTTTCAAAGGGATTAGAGAGAAAAGTGGGAAGAGAAGAAAAAAATGTCATCAACATTATATAGTCACCCCAACATTATCACACATTATCTCAAAAGAAAGAGATCATCATGATGCTTCCAATGATACAACAAAAGTTGATGTTTAGTCTTTAGAAGAGGTCACACGCACCTCCTGAAAGATGCATGTGTTGCACATATCAACCACTTTTTTATTTTCAATAATATTTAATATTTATTAAAATTTCAAATTGTCTTTCAATAAACCTAATAATAACAGAAACAACAAAGTGAAAATATGAAAAAACCCTTTGATGCTAGTTTATAATTTTTTTCTTTCAGAAGTATTATGGTCATATCATTACGCTTTTAAAATGGAAAAAACAAAACTTATTGTTTCCTAGTTAATTTGGTAATGAATAATAAACCTTAAAAAAATACATCAATGTCCTCAATAGTCAGTTCAATAATTGCAAAACCATCATTATAATATTTCAATTAACAAATACATCAATGTCCTCAATAGTCAGTTCAATAATTGCAAAACCATCATTATAATATTTCAATTAACAATAACACTAAGTTTGCATGAAGAATATTTTTTTCAAATGGTTTTAGCTTTTGTTAATGTTTTTTTAACATAGCCACTGTCCATATTTATTTATCTTCATTATGAATGGCTTCTTCAAAATAAGATGGATCACCATTACTTGCCACCAATGCAAAAAACCATGTCATCAAAGGCATACCTTACGTGAGTTTTCCTATTATATATCTCTTTAATTATGATAATATAATCTTGCTCTAATGGTTATTGTTCCAAATATACCATGTCATGTTGATTACTATTATTTATCAATTGTAATATCTCGTTATTAAACTCCACTTAAATAGGTTACATTCCTCTGAAATTCAATATAGGCAATCTTAAATCATCTTTCTTCATTAATAGGATTTATCAAATTTCATATTATAATTGATAACATTTTGGTTGCATCTAATCTCAAAGTTTGTAACCCTTAGAACCTTGCTTTGTTTTTTTATGAAAGTGTTGTAATCTTTAACATCTTACTTTTTTTTTTTTATGAAAAACAAGAATTTTATTAATCAACCAATTTAGCCATGAAAAGAATGGATTAATAGGAGAAGAAAACTATTATAAAAATAAACTTCAAAACTCGATTCATATTAGTTATAGACCTAAAACTATTATAAAAATATTCTTATTGAAAGTTACATAGTTAATATAATCCAATTAGCATAAAGATTCCTAAATCAAACAAATCCTAAATCTTAATTATTAAATAAATATTATAATAAAAATAATTATTCCATAAAACTAAAACAACAACCATACATCATGCTTGCTCACTTGAGAAAAACTCACCCTCAAGTTCATGGTAAAAAAATAAACTTTTCAATTTTAGAAGAATAGATACTTATAATGTAACATTGTTACCAATTTATCATGAGATATCTTGCTTCAATTATCTTAAATTTAGTTTCATTAAAGATATGTTCATATAGAATTCCTAAATATAATGCTTAAACTTTAAATCTGATACTGTTGTTGATAGATTCATTTGTTTGAATTATAGAGGATAGCTTTTTGAGAGATACTAGTCAGATTTATTTTTAGAATTATCATCCTTATCACTATTATCTTATAAAAATTTTAAAGCAGCTGATGTTATAGTTACGGTATTCCTTTATCTTTAGAAAATGATTTATCATAATAGAGTTACTATTATCAAAGTCATCAACTTTTTTCTAGAAAATTGGTGTAGAAACCTTATGAAAAATTTGTTACACAATTTCACTAACTATGGAGTTAACAACTTCAAAAAATTTAGAGACTTTGTATCTAATTTTCCCCTTATACTCTTCAAATCCATCACCTTACAAATTAATTTTGACAGTAGTATTTGGTAACGGAGAAATTTATGGATTCACTAGTATTTCTAATTATTTTATTTACTATTTAATGTTCTGAATCACAGTTTTAATCCCACAACCTTTTTGTATAAAGAGTAATGTAGTTGATGGTGTCTAATTATGTTATTATAGTTTATCTTTAGAGATTGTCTAACTTGAAAGAACCTTCTTTTTCTCTTAGTGTTGTAAGACCTTGAGAATCATTAAAGGATATTATTTTAGGAGCTTTCTTAATATTTTCTTTACCATTAGATGAAAGATTGACAAGCAGAATAACATTTACAATAGTGTTGTTATAGTTACTACGAGCCATATGCCCACGCGTTGCGCAGGGTTGTTGCCAATGTATGAAGTTAATTTTTTTTTTTTGATATGTTTAATTCTGCCAATGTACAATATAATGAATATTTTGCTGTCAAAATGGTACATGTATGTAGAAAAAACCAAATAATTTTTTGTGAGCAATGATTAAATTTTATACATCCGCTCACAGCTCTTGAATTTTTGTAACTCTGGCAACGTTTGCACTACTGTCTTACTCTTTGGTTATATGTCGTTGTTGTAACAAAACAGAGTGTTTTATTTTGTTTTTGAATAAACTAAACACAGGCAAAATAAATACGGTTAAAAAAAGGGTTAGAGATTCTTTGGAAAGTGCTTGAACAACTTTCAATAATTATATCTCGTTCGGAACGATAATCACCAATATCGCCAACAATTAAGCCACCAATATCATCTGAAGTTGCATCATTATATTGTCCGGTGTCATTTGTTCTTTTGGACAATAATTGTAGTTTATATCCAGGATTGCCAGGTTCTAAGAGTTTTTGTGATGCATGACGAAATAAGCTGACCAGACAATTAGTTGAGGCAAACATTTCAATAATTCCAGTAACAATAGTTTCATCCAAACATGAATCAGAGGTTGAATGTGGAAATTGCGACATCCAATTTGAAACTTCATTCATCACATCATAAATATAAAGCTGTGCAAATTTTGGAGCATTATCATTAGAAGGTAATAGAGACCCCATAAGATGATGACAATGGCCATTTATCTTAAATACATATGGGCCAGACCGACGATTAACTGATTGATTAATATTTGCTCCCATAGATGTAAAAGCAAACATAGAGTTGTAGGCACGAATACTCCTACGAAACATTTTGGATTTCTGACCCAATACATTATTTAGCAAGTCATCAAGAGGATGAGGTGTTGGTGGTGGTCGCGGAAGATTAATTTATCCACCTAGACAACAAAGAGAGAATCTCGGATTGCGCTGGCTTGAACTTGCGAGACGTTCACTGACCCAAAAAAGCGCCATGCAATGACAACACTTGAATGTTTTGTCCCCAAAGTCAATGTAATGAAGCGGAATTCCTGGGCATGAAAATGCTGTGTGAAATGCGGCTATAAATACATTGGATTAAAATTTATATAGAAATTAAAAATAAGTAAAATAAATATTGAACGAACTTCCTCTTTTTCTTTGATATGAAGCCTGCCCAGTTGCTTGGTGGTTATTGATAGAAGATTTAAGATCATGATTGTAAGAGGTTGACTCTGATGCAACATGATCTTGAAGAAACAATAGAGACGATGAATTTGATATGCAAGATTGATTGCTTGTTATAGAAGGCAAGCAATGATTATGCTGATTCTGAGGGGATGGTGACGCATTAGAGGAAGAAGCCTCGCCGTGATATAATCGGAAGCTTTGACTATTAGCGGGGAAAGGATTATAATTCGGATTAAACCTTGAAGATTGCGCTGGCACACCAAATGAGTATGAAGGAGCTTCATTCTCTAGTTGTGGCGTGTCAAATGAACAATCTTCTTCATTAGAAAATATATGCGTTCCTTGCAGGCGTTGTCGTTTGCTACTCATTAGTGCATGTATTGAAACTGGAGGGATAAAATATTGAAAAAAAAATTAATATGAAATGGAGAATACAACCAATTAATATAATTCAAATTATAAAATTTTTGGAACTATTGATACATCTTAATCAGACAATGTTAAAGTGGTTGATAATAATTGTAAGCAATTTGCAGGAATAATTTATTGCAAGCTAACACCAAATGAATAAGTTGACAAACAATGGGTGGCAAAAAAAAGAAAAAAGAAGTTGTAGCAAAAGATAACAAAGTTGAAACAACTAATGTGTTTAATGGAGCAGGAAAGGTTAGAAAAAAACGTGAAGGCAATAATAAAACATATTAAAGCAAGAGGAATGCAGATATTGAAGGCAAATATAACAAAGCTTAAGACATACCAGGAAATCAATTTTGATCGCACGAATTAATTTGAACAGGGCAAAATCAACAGTAGCTGATAATTTAATAAGACATAGACAAAAAATTGCATTAATGTATGAATTTAATATTTTTGTAACAAACTAACAAACGAAATTGAGCAAACCTTGATGATAATTAGAAAGCAGCTTGATAGCAGTAGTCGCCAAACAGCCAACAGCAAGCAAAAACTGTCAATGATGAAATGATATGTTGAACAAAAAATAGGAAAACCAATGAAAAGGCATGAATAGAAGTGCAGCAATTGCAATAGGATGACTATTTTGAACATAGATTGAATGGAAAATGGAAAACAACACACAGAATAGGGAAGACAGAGCAAGTTATTGTATTGAGGCAACAAAACTTGCGGAACACATGATACAACAATGTACAGGAAATTAGAATTTCAATCTGGAACATATTAAAATATGCACACTATAACATAATTAATCAAGAAAAATGTGAAAATGGATAATAATATAAGAAAAATACTAATTTAGGCAATAAATGCAAATGAAAAATGAAACCAGTAATAAAAAACGAAATTAGGAAGAATTCAAAAAGTAATTGCTTGATGAACCAATAAAGTAAAAACCAGATAAAAAATTGAACAACAAACTGAAAATAATAATCTAAACTCAAATTAACATCTATTGTAAAAAAAAAATTAACAGAATCAAAGCAGCCTTAAAGGCATCAACAATGAAAATTTTTTTTTATCGATAATCTAAATCACAAATTGAAAGCAACAATAGAAATTGAAAAAACAATTAATGAAAAAAAAGAGAATATTTACATTGGAATTGATCTTCAAACTAAGAAATTAACAATAAAAGGATCAATTGAAGTCAGTAACTGAAAAATAAACCTGAACTCCAAAGGTGTCATAAAATTGAAAACAGTAAATAAAATTGATTAATAAATTTGTGATTTTTTTTAACACAACTTAAGCGAATCTGTTTTTAAACTAAAAGAATTAGTTATGTAATCAGCAATGGGGAAAAAATGACAGCAGCAATATGGTAAAAAACATCAGAAATAATCACAGCAAATGGAAATGAATCAAAAACAAAGTAGTAATTAAATAAGTAACTAAAAGCTCAAAATTGCAAGCAGCAAACATGAAACTTAGCGACATTTTTTTTTAACAAATTAAGACAATTGAACTTAAATTGTTTGTAATAGCAACAAAACAATTATCTAATTAGCAATTGAAATAGCAAACATCAACGCCCTTATGAAAAACATTAAAACTAATATGAAGCAACTAATTTATTGCATGAAAAAATCATACCGCTGAAATAAAATATGCTGTTGAAACTAATAAAACAGCTATAAAATAAAAAATTGAAGCAGAAACCAAAAATGACAATATTAAATGAAATAAACATCAATTGCAAGAACGAATCTAACACAATTAAATCAACTTTAAAGGCACTAAGAACAAAACAATCTAATAGGAAAAAACTAAACATACTAATATAAACTCAAATTAACATCCATTGCACAAAAAAAATCTGACATAATTAAAGAAATTTTAAAAGCATTAACAATAAAAGAGCATTGTAACTTGTGATTTAAATTAGAAACTGAAAATAGCAACATAAATTGAAAAAACTATTAGGGAAAAAAAATTCAGAACACTTCAACCGAAATTGATCTTTAACCTAATAGATTAGCTATCAAATAAGGAATTGAAAATGAACTTCAACCTCAAAGGTATCAAGAGAAAAAGAGCAAATAAACTGATAATTAAAGAGCCTTTTTTTTAATATTTTTAGATCAATTGCTGGCTACGGTAATAGAACAGTTATCGAATCAGCAATTCAAATAGCAAACGTCAATATGTTCATGGATAGCATTAACATTAATATGATCCATCCAATTTTTTGCATGAAAAAATCAAGGCTACGAAAAAACCAACAAAATAGCTATCAAATAAAAAATCAAAGCATAAACTAAAAAAGGTAATATGAATTGGAACTAATATCAATTACAGGAACAAATATAAAAAAATCAAAGCAACTTTAAAGGAACTAATAACAAAACAATGTAATTGGCAGAAAACTGTAAATAGTAATATAAAATAAAATTAACAATCAATGTGTAAACAAATTTAAGAGAATGAAAGTAACTTTAAAGACTTTAACAATAAAACAGCAGCGTAACTTGTAATTTAAATTAGAAAGTGAAAACAACAACATAAATTGAAAGAACAGTCACTATCAAATAAGGAATTAAGATAAGAAAATGAAAATAAAGTTGAACTCCAAAGGCATCAACAACAAAACAGCAATTAAATCGACAATTAAATTCAAAAACTGAAGCAGCAACACAAATCCAAAGAATAATCAGTGGTAAAAAGAATGCAAAATATTTTAACCGAAATTGACCTCCAGTTTAACAAACCAGATATCAAAGAAGTAATTGAAATAACAAATTGAAAATAAATCTCAACTTCAAAAGTATCAACAGCAAAACAACAATTAAGTCGACAATTGAAATTTAAAACTGAACTAACAATATAAATTGAAAGAACAATTAGTGGGAATAAATTTTATAACACTTTAACTGAAATTGATGTTTAGCTTAACAAAGTATCTATCAAATAAATAAGTGAAAGAAGAAATCGAAAATAAACTTCGACCTCAAAGGTATCAATAGCAAAACAGCAATTAAATCGACAATTAAGATTAAAAATTGAAACAGCAACATAAAATAAAAGAACAATTGAAGGGGAGAAAATTTTAGAACTTTTAAACCAAAATTGATCTTTAATATAATAAACCAAGTATTTAAGATTAGAAATTGAAACATCAATATAAACAAAAAGAACAATTAATACGAAAAAAATTTAGAATTTTTTGACCGAAATTGATGCTCAACGTAATAAACCAACTATCAAATAAGTAATTAAAATAAGAAATTGAAAAAAAACTTGAACCTCAATGGTATCATGAGTAAAACAGTAATTATATGGACAATTAAAAATAGAAAATTAAGCATCAAAATAAATAGAAAGAAGAGTCGGTGGCAAAAAAAATTCAGAACATTTTAACCGTAATTGATTTGCAGTCTAACAAAGCAGCTATCAAATATGTAATCAAAAGAAGAAATTGAAAAAAACCTTAAACCTCAAACGTATAAAAAGTGAGGCAAAGCTGTTTTAAAAAAAGAAGTAGCCATGCAATCAGCCATGGCGTAAAAATGACAGCAAGAATATGGTAAAAAAAACATTAGAAATAATCACAGCAAATGGAAATGAATGAATAACAAAGCAGTCGTTATTTATATAAATAAATTAATTTGATGAGAAGATGTGCAAAAGATTCATGCTAGACAAAGACAAAAATAATAATATATTGGAGCAGCAAAACTTGTATATCCCATTACACAACAATGCAACGTTAATATGGACAACGATACTGTGAATGAAATGATGGCCAAGCATATTGCGTCATTCAAGGCAAACAAACCATGTAAGATAAACATGAAGCAATATAAAGTAAAGAAAGAACTGACCGTCAATGGAGGAATCAAACGCTAAAGACTTTATCACATCAGACGTAAGTGCAAGCTGAACATGGACAATGACATTATTGACGAAATTATGACCAAGCATATTGAGTGATGGAAGCCAAAAAATTATGCAAGCTGAACATGCAAGAACATAGGAAAAAACTAAAAACTTACCGTAAATTGATCAATGAAAGCCAGAGGACTGTGACGGAAGACGTTGCAGTGACAGAAATTAACAAAAAACGAAAGAAATGCGAAATCAAAACTGGGACGAAGGAAAAGGAGAAATGCGATAAACGGGAATTCAACCAAAAAAATGGAAGAATTAACAGTGAAGCTGACGTTGAATTTAGAAAGAGGTCTGCAGAGGGTGGAATGAAAATGTATGAGCTGGCGTGAAGCGCAACTTGTGAAGGATTTTAGGCGTCGTCAGCGACAAAAAATATTAATTAGATTGAGGGTGAGCTGTTACTTTTTTTCCTCGACTGCATAATTAATAATGAGATGCATTAAATGCTTCTGTGGCAAAGTTAATGCCCATCTGAAATTTGTAACGGGTAAACTTTGCAATTAAATTGAAGAAGCCGCGCATGTGCTCGCGTGCGTGCAAACTGAGAAGAGTTTAATTCTGGCTCAATGAACGCAACTTTTTTTTCCTCTCATTTTGACAGTGTAACTCACGTAGCCTGCATGATTTTTTCGTTCTCTCTGAGGTATTTAATGTGCAGAAACAGTGCGGCTCACCTTGTTTCAATCAACGCCGCCTGTATGAAATCTGAATCATAGCTTCTCGATTGACAAAGAAAATAATAATAATGGTGGCATGAAAATGCATGAGGTCGCATCAAGCGCCAGGTGTGAAGTATTTGAGGCGTCGTCGATACATGTCAAAAAAAACGAAACCAAACTCAAAGGAAAAAACGGCAGCTTCAATACAAATAATAATAAAAATAATAATAGATTTAAAGAAGAAAAAACACAACAGGCTGAAGAAAAAAGAATTAAAAAAAAGAAACCAAATAAGGAAAGTAAACTCTACGATTAAAAAACACGTCAGCTTGGAAAAAAAATAATAAGAAAAAGTAACTTGAAAGCAAAAAATAAACAGCCTGTAACAAATAATCATAAAAATAATAATAAATCAAAAAAAGGAAAAACACCACAGCTTGAAAGAAAAAGAAAATGAAAAAGCAAAGCAATCTCTGCGCCGAGGGATTCGAACCCCTGCGCGCTGAAATTTTCAACGCGCATCGAACCTCCAGGCCACAGCCACCCACATGTCTATTTCCACCATACAAAATACAAATATCAGCGCTTTTTTTTTATAAAAAAAAAGGCGCACAAACTCGCGCGAAGAAGCGAGCCAAATATCCAGTGCACAGTAAATGTAGTCTGCGTGAACAGTACGATGCCGAGCTGTTATAGCTCTTTAGTTAATTGCAATGTTTAAACTATATACTTTTAAAAGACAAAACCTCCTTTATACTTTTCCTCTTTGCTATTTTTCCTCTTTGCTATTTGAGAAGGTTGAATAGAAGAAAAATAATAAAAACTTAATGCCAAGTAATTCAAGTGTTTTGTGATCTTTGTTGAGGAATGATCCAGTTGATCTAGCATACGCGATTGAGTTGTTTGTGTTGCCTTTTGATCCCTTACAATTTTTTTTTTTTTTTTTTTTGACCTTCACTTTTACATCGTTGAATAGGAAGTTGTTACCACTTTCGTCCATTAAAAAGAGCAACCTGCTTTAATACTAATTGATGTGACATATATTGTGGATAAAAACTAGAGTTATAAGGTTAAAATCCGAAGTTGTTAAGAAATAGGTCAAGAAAACTATGATATTTTCTAAAAAGTCTGAAAGTAAATAATCTTGTCTTTCCGTTTTGAAAAATAAATTAGACAACTATATATATATATATATATATATATATATATATACTAGATCTAAATTTTTTTATAAAAAAATGATTCAGTTACATATTTAATAAAATTCAATTAACATTAGAAATTATAAATTAAACAAACATTGTAAATCTGGAAGATTAAATAAATATTAAAATAAAAATAACTATGTTATAAAATTAAAAAAGTAATGTGTTGTATAATTTAGTCCAAAATAGAAAGATCACATTGAAAAGCAAATATTTCCTTTTAATTCGTTTAATTACTTCACTTTTTTTGCTTTATTTTTCTTATAAATAATTGCACTTTCAAGAGAACATAAATACGCATGGGTATACCATATTGCAACAGAAAGAAAAACAAAGATGGTCATCACCCAGACTGAAGGTGGTGGTGCAGGCTATGGGATTCTTATAAGAAACTGTTTGGCGCGGCGTTTCACCAACCGTATCGCAGTTTTTGGTATAAAAAAAAATTATTCATTTTAAATGAATATGGTTTGGTGTTTTTAGATCATTTTGATGTGCTGATGTCAAAAATGATTTTTAAAAAATATAAAAATATCATTTTGATATATTTCGGCACGAAAAATACTTTGAAAGTTACCGCAACAGCTCTCCCAAACAGAGATAGATGTCTTAAACCATAAAGAAATGTAAATTTATTGCACTGACAATGATTGCAAGGATTTTTCATGTTATAGAATTCGATTCTTGGATACATCGATCCTTTCACGGGAAGCAATGGCTTGCAAGTTACATCCCATTAAAAATTATCTGGTGTTGGCCAAACAAGTCAAATGATGATGCTACAGGTTACCTATTTCATGTTTCTGTTGCTCACAGCCCGGCTGTTACGCTCACTCAATTTTTATGTCCTGCTGGACAAATTAAGGATTGCTGATGTGATTTAGAGCAGAAAGGCACTAAATATGACCAAAATCTCAGCAAACAATATATTCATTTTGGTGGGTACTTATTTTATTTGATTCTAGTTTGGTAGCATGGCAATTTTACTTGTATTTATAATCCACTCTACCAGCTGCCTATCATGAACATAGATGCCCGATAGATTTTTCTTTTTGGTTTGGTTACAGACCCGATAGGTCATTTAGTCGAGCGAGGTCAACAACGATCTTGGCTGTGATTCCCCATAGTAAATATTGTTGTATTGTTTCTCCATGATGCACCTCAGTGATCCGGTTCTAGATTTATTCTATATAGATCATTAGTTCAAGTTTCACAACCTTCAAAATTATTAGAGAGTATTAACTAACAGTTCATTCCAGGACTCGTATGATTAGTTGAGATGAACACATGTTAGCTCGGATACCCACATTACAAAAAAAAAATAGCATCGCTTTAGCCATCCTCCATTTCTATATATAGATATGGGATTTATCTAGTATGCTCTTTTAATATATGTGGGATTTATCTGATATGCTCTTTTAATATATGTATATGTATATGTAGAGAGAGAGAGAGAGAGAGAGAGAGATGTGTATATGGGTTGATAATTCATAGAATATGGATAGTGATAATCTGAAAGGTTGTGGTGTTGGGGTAAGTTGCAGGGTTGCCACCATTTCTATAGGGTTTATTTCCCTCACACCTAAAGAGCTCGGGTTAAAAAGATAGTTTACAAATAGAAAATGAGAGTATAAGAAAAGTAAATAGCATGAATTAATTTTAATTTTATATGTTAGATGAGTGAATGATGATATTTTAGCCACTCATTTCCCGCGCCCCAAACATGCCAATTATTTGATTTCACATCATTCTCGTCCCTACAATAGTTTGTGTTTTTTTCGTAAAAAAAAGAAAAAAGATAAAACGGATTTCTATGACTTCAATTAAAGCCATCGAAATGAATTGTTGGATGGAAAATGACACTTTCTTTTGAGAAAAAACAAAAATTATGTTTGTTGTAGCTTTCCTAGTATTCATAAAATAAAATAAAAAAACAAAGATGAGTAACCCCAAAAATGTCATTTTACACCTCTATAAAACTAAAGGTAAATATAACTGAAAATTAATAATTTATTGTCTGCAATATATCAGGAAACTAGCACTGAAATAATCGGACATGGTGTTAGCATAATTTATTGTGTTTAAAACTATTTATATGTAGAGTGTGGTTGAGTTTGTTTTTTAAAGTGTTTTTTATTCAGAAATGCAATAAAATAATATTTTTTTTATTTTTTAAAAATTATTTTTGATATTAACATATAAAAATAATCTAATTTTTTTTAATTAAAGTAAAAAAAATCATTTTGTTTTCAAAAACATTTTTGAAACACAATGTCAAAAGAATATTTGTCGTTAGATGCTTTATTATGATTTTTTTTGTTCGTTATTTTTCTTTTCAATTAAACTCTCCAATCATTTTCAATTAAACTCTCCAATCAAAAAATAAAGCTTCATTCTTTTAATTACTATTTTTTAGTTTAGATATTTTTATAGCTAATTTTTTTCCTTCTTTTTATTTATTGTTTGACACTTTAGCGCGGCCATGCCTAGTATATATATAAACCAGATCAGAGGGTTGTGATGTAAGAAGTACTCCAGCAGCATTACGTTCCTTCCCTTTATTAGATCACATCTATGATCTATGTCGTCTTGACGATGACTAGGCACAATGCAAGCGTGTGTATTCCATTTTAACGATCAAAGACCACAACATTCCATGGAAGCATATCTTTATTATTATTATTATTATTATTATTTTATCTACCGAGTAAATTATGTTGACTTTATTATTTATCTCCAAAATTTACTAAGTATATGATCAAGTATGATTATCAAAAAGATATGCTCTAAGTATAAATTATTTTCAAGCATTGCAATCTCCCAAAAAATATTAAAAATGAAATTCCTTGAAAAAATTATATAAAAATAAAAGAAAATAGGAAATAATATTTTGATCATGATATATCAAGCTAATATATATATATATATATATATATATATATATATATATATATATATAAAAGAATAGTTATAATTAAGATTATTTGAAAAATATATTGGCAATCGCTTCAAGCCAATATATCAAAGCTAAGTTCAAGCACTTTAACATTATTGTTTGAACAATAAACATTGTATATATTGAGAATTGTTACGGCTAATCCATGAAATTAAGCTGAATTCAGTCACTATAGCATTACAACAAAAATAAACTCTTTTTTTAAAAGCATTAGCAAAAGGTGAAAAACTATAGACTTCTAAAAAGATTTATTTTAGGTTGAGACCCACTTGATATTAACACAACTTGATTGTATACTATAATGAAGAGACTGCATGCCTTAAAGAAATGAAAAAAAAAGTGATCCTTCTTACCGTATTTTTAGTTACTCACTTTTAATGGTGAAATCTATTGGGTTGAGTTGCGCTATTTCTAGCAATGCAAATATTCAAGTTGTGATATTCTTCTAATTTTTCTTTTTTAGATATGTTAATTCTCAAATTAGTTTTCTCGATTGTGCTGTTTTTTTAAAAAAATATTAACTTTTCAATGAATAAGTTGTTGTATTTATTATATATGGACATTGACATGTCGTAATTTATCCATGTATCATTCAACACATTTTGAATGAGGATGTCTAGTATGAACAAGTTCTTATAAAAGAAATATGAGCTCTAACCATTAGATGAACAATTTTTTTAACAAATAAAATAGACATTAATGTCAACAAAGTGGGGATTTTTAAACACAAAGCTATGAGTTTGAGAAGAGATTAGAAAAATTGAGGATAAAGTTAGGCTCTAGATTGTGGTACTATGTTCATATGAATTTACAAAGCATTGTTGAAAGAACTTTACATATAACATTACTATCTTATATAACAAGCTCTAGAATGTTTCTTATATTTTATATGTGGTTTCAGAAGCCTATGAGTTTTTCATACTTGTTTAGACTAGCCTTTAAAGAGACATAATCTTTTAAAAGTCGAGTATGCAATATTTTACAATAAAGTAGGTATTCTCCCACTTGATAAGGATGTACTTTTTGTCAATAACTTAGGAATTCATAGACTTTATCTCACGCTTAGGTCTTTATTTGGTACATAAGTGAAAATTAGATGAAAATTGATGATGGATAGATTGTTCTAAGCATATTATATGAAAACAACATGTGTAACCCTTTTTTTAGTGTAAAAATGTGAATGTTACTTGTTTGCATGTCTCTTTAGAAAAATAAAATTATCATTGTACACTTAGTAGTTCTTGTTGTTGTATAGAAGAAATAGTGTAAGGATACAATTACATTACTATAATAACATCATTATATATATTTATATATGATGGGAAATTTATTAAAAACCCAGGGAGTTAGAGTCATAATAGTAGAGATATTAGTTATTATTTCTTGATCTGAAGTTTTGTCAACCATAAAAAGTGTTTTTAGTGAAAAGATTTAAAACAAATTTGAGCTACTTGTTTTTTTAAATTCCCATAGACAATGCCTTTAATAAAATCATAAAAAACTTTACATAGAAATTAGGCTTTTCATGGTCTAAGAGTCAAGACATGTAAGTTGGGCTTTGGGTTTGGACTTGATTATTCTTGAAAAAAACAAGTCTCTATTAGAACAAAAAACTTTAAAATGCTTGAGTTAATGATGGTAGGAGAGAAGTAATGTAAAAGAAACTTGAGTTTTGCAATACAAGATAAAAGTCTTACGATGAAAGAGAAAGTTGAGAGTATATAGAGAAAAGTCAAGTAAAAATTTGTAATGTGAGAATCTTGTCTTGTGTAACTGGTGATCCAAAGTACTTATATACTTTGCTCATGTTGGATCACTTTAAATATAGAGAATAATATTATAATTATGTTGGTAAAAGTGTTTGTGTCCACCATCAATTTTTGTATTGATGTCCACCCTCAATTATAATGTTTAACATTTTAATTGATTGAGAGGTTTGTGAATGTTAATGACATGTTGGTGAAATAGCCACTAGTGAGGAAAAAAGACATGATTTACATAAAACATGGTAGGTGTTTGCATTATTATTGCTAGTAAATAAAATGTTGCCTAACTTGCATAAAAATTGGTGTTTTGCTAAAAATAAATTGGGAAAATGCATAGAAAAATATATGTGTATTGGAGGTACACAACTTTGACTTTTTGAATCCTCTAAATTTAGTGTGTGTATTGAAGGTGTTGAAAAAAATGGGAAGGGAAGGAAAAATCTAGTTAGGTCAGCTAAGGTATATCTAATTAGGCTAATGCTTATCCTTTTTTTTTTTTGCATGCCATTAATTGTTTTATCCATAAATAAGATAAATATAACATATAGTACTGTTATAAATATATTATTTACATGCTATTTTTTTCTGTAATGAAGTCATGATCTCTTTAAATTAAAAAATAAATAAAACAATTACATTACAAAATATAATAAAATGGCTAGCTAAAACACTATAGAAATCCATAGTAGTCACTTTATTTTTTCATTTCTACCTAAAATATTTTTTTTAATTTAAACTATTTATGTCAATTTTATGATCAATTTATCAAATTTTCCAAGGAAAAAAAACTCAACAATAGAAGACCAAAGTGTACAATATAAAGAAACTTTTTGGCCAATCTAAAATATAGGGGAAACATTCTCTTTTGTTCTCATTTGAATAGTTTTTGAAATTTTAATTTTGGTTCAAAAATTCATTTTGTTAACATTTTAGTCCATAGGGTAGAAATATGAGAGATTAAGTTAACAAAAAAAAGTGAGACAAAAACGAATGTTTAGTTTGGTCACTTTTTAGAATTGAAACTCATTGTCCTTTATGTCCAGATTTTATTTGATGAGGATGTTCAATGATAATGAGTTTTTTCTATGAACATGTCTGAAAAAATAGACTGAGTTCTATTCTAATATATTTTACTTGACTTATTTTTGTTTTTTTCTAGATGATTTTGGGGTATATTGGAGTAGTAGGTGATTTTGGGAGCTTCATATGATGTTTACTAGATATTTTTAGATGAAATATGTAACCTTACTGATGCAAATCAGGAGGAAAACACAAGTCAACTAGCCGTTGCAGATCAAGATGGAATCAGCATGGATGCAGGGGATAATTCAATTGAGCCAAATTTGGAAAGGGACCCGTAATCAGCACACCTTCGGAGTCTGGAGATTCAGCAAGCCTAGAATTCTAATTGCTCAAATCCCCTTGATTGTTTAGACCCGTTACCACCTCAATTATTTGTTTAATTTCCTATTTTAATGCTTTCCTATTTTAGATTGAAGTCTTGTGAGAAGTTAGACTATTTAAGAAGAAGTTTGTAAGGAGACAAGGATTGATTATTTCCAATTGAATTAATTCAAGTTTCTGAATTATTTCTGGTGTGATTCAGTAACCTGCAAAGTGATTTTGCAAAGCTAGAACTAGGCTTCGGTGAGATATTGGAGTCCCATAGTTTTGGCACCAATTTGGTATCAGAGCATTCGATCTACCTATGCCTGTAACCCGCAGTGGCACTTCTTACGCCATGGCAACCACCCAAAATTTGAACAACCCACACCCAGCCACCCACAACCCAGGCAACCAGCAACCAACCAACCAAAACCAAATCAACCCACAACCAACCATGCAAAACCCAAACAGCCCAGGACCTACCAGCTACAACCCAAATAACCCGAACCCAAACCACACAAACCAATCCAGCTCTAGTCACCAAAACACAAACCACCAACCAAATAACCATGAGACAGAGCCAACCCAATTGCATTTTCAAGTTGATCATGCCTTTCGGATTAACTAACGCACCTAGCACCTTCATGCGTGTTATGACTCAAGTGCTCAAACCATTCTTGGGAAAGTTTGTCGTCGTCTACTTTGACGATATCTTAATTTTCAGTCACAACATACATGACCACCTCCATCACGTTCAGCAGGTTCTGACAGTATTGCGCATGGAGAAGCTATTTATCAATAGGGAGAAGTGTTCATTCATGAAGGAAAGTGTCAATTTTCTGGGGTTTATTGTTTCCAGCCAAGGCGTCAAGGCTGACCCCTCCAAAATTCAGGCTGTTCAGTCGTGGCCTACACCTCAGAATTTTTCAGAAATCAGGAGCTTTCATGGTTTGGCCACTTTCTATCGACGATTCATTCGCAACTTCAGTACTATTATGGCCCCAATCACTGAAAGCCTCAAAAGCAAAACATTTTTGTGGAGCACCGCAGCTGACAAAGCTTTCCAGGAGATCAAGAAGAGGATGGGACAGACGCCGGTGCTCAGGTTACCTGATTTTTCTAAAGTTTTCGAAGTGGCGTGTGATGCATCCCATGTAGGGATTGGAGGTGTTTTGAGCCAAGAAGGTCATCCCATTGCCTTTTTCAGCGAGAAACTTAATGAAACCCGCAGGCGATACTCAGCCTACGATATGGAGTTTTATGCTCTAATACAAGCGTTGAAGCATTGGAGGCCCTACTTGATACATAGAGAGTTTATCCTTTATACTGACCATGACTCTTTGAAACACTTGAATTCACAGAATAAGATGAATGCACGCCATGCTCGTTGGATGGATTATATCCAACAATTCGACTTTGTCATTAAGCACAAAGCAGGGGTGGAGAACAAGGTGGCAGACGCACTGAGCAGGAGACCCCATTTGCTGCACTTATCATCGGTGAAGGTAACTGAATTTGAATGCCTGAAAAATGAATATGCTACAGATGAGGACTTTGGCGAAATCTGGACTAGCTTATCAGCACAGGAACGACAACCTCAAGGCAACTACATGCTACGTGAAGGGTTCTTATTTTTCAAATCACGTTTATGTGTCCCACGCGGATCCTTCCGTGAGTTTTTAATTTCAGAACTCCATGGTGGTGGCTTAGCTGGTCATTTCGGCTATGACAAGACCTATGCTATAGTGGTTGATCGGTTCTATTGGCCAAGACTACGGAGAGATATGCACACGGTGGTGGATAGGTGCAGGAATTGCCAAATAAATAAGGGCACAAAACATCAAGCAGGACTCTACACTCCACTACCGATTCCAGACAAACCATGGCAGCATGTTAGCATGGACTTTGTACTAGGACTACCAAGAACTCAGAGGCAACACGACTCCATCATGGTAGTAGTGGATCAATTTTCAAAAATGGCTCATTTCATTCCCTGTCACAAGACGTTTGATGCATCTAAGGTGGCAGCCTTGTTCATCCAAGAAGTTGTCCGCTTACACGGCATCCCAACTTCAATAGTCTCGGATAGAGATGTCAAATTCGTAAGCTATTTTTGGAAGACACTTTGGGCGAAGATGGGAACAAAACTGATGTTCTCTAGTGCGTTTCATCCCCAGACGGATGGCCAAACTGAAGTGACGAACCGAAGTCTCGGCAATTTACTACGCTGCCTTGTGGAGGATCATGCTACAAGTTGGGACATGGTAATTCCTCATGCTGAATTTTCTTTTAACAATTCTGTGAACAGGTCCACAGGTTGCACTCCCTTTGAAATCGTCTACGGCTCTCGCCCCAGCACTCGCGTAGACATCAATTCACTACCATTGCCACCACGACCAAGTGAAGCTGCACTGGATTTCTCCAGTTATATGCAAGAGCTCCATGATGAATGCAAGCGAAGACTGACGATTAGCGCCAACTCCTACGCAACAGCCGCCAATTCTCATAGGAGGGATCGATAATTCAGTGAAGGAGATATGGTCCTGGTTCGCTTAAAACCAGAGCGTTTCCCTCCAGGAAGCTTCACCAAGCTACATGCCCGTCGAGCAGGTCCCTTCAAAGTCCTTAAGAAGATGGGCCGAAATGCATATGTCATTGAACTACCACCTGATTTTATGATCAGCCCTGTGTTCAACATTGAAGACCTCACTGCTTTCAAAGGTGAAATCCCGTCCCCCACAAATCCAGAATCATCACCAATCGTGTCCTTGCCTGCACAAACAACACCGCGTGATGAAATTGCTTCAATTATTGATCATCAATTTGTGTCCACTAGACGAGGGGGATATTACAAGTTCTTAGTCCAATGGAAAAATCTTCCAAATTCAGAATCGGTTTGGTTACAAGCACCAGAATTGAACCGCCTACACCCACAGCTATTCACTGCCTATCGTCAGCATAACTTGCCGGAGTCAAGTTCTTCAGGAGGGGCGGCAATTGATGCAAATCAGGAGGAAAACACAAGTCAACTAGCCATTGCAGATCAAGATGGAATCAGCATGGATGCAGGGGATAATTCAATTGAGCCAAATTTGGAAAGGGACCCGTAATCAGCACACCTTCGGAGTCTGGAGATTCAGCAAGCCTAGAATTCTAATTGCTCAAATCCCCTTGATTGTTCAGACCCGTTACCACCTCAATTATTTGTTTAATTTCCTATTTTAATGCTTTCCTATTTTAGATTGAAGTCTTGTGAGAAGTTAGACTATTTAAGAAGAAGTTTGTAAGGAGACAAGGATTGATTATTTCCAATTGAATTAATTCAAGTTTCTGAATTATTTCTGGTGTGATTCCAGTAACCTGCAAAGTGATTTTGCAAAGCTAGAACTAGGCTTCGGTGAGATATTGGAGTCCCATAGTTTTGGCACCACTTACCTCCCAAATGGAGGATGGCTAAATTCTAGGTTGATGCTTATTGAATGATTTAAAAAATAAATAAAATGATAAGAGGTGGTGGCTATTGTCCAACCTAGGCATATGAACTTTTCTTAAGAGCCACATGCCCTAGCCATTTTTTTAATTTCATATTTCAACATTAGGATTTTGTTGATTTTTTTTTAAGTATTTGATTGATTTGTAATTGATCTTCATATATTTTTTTATATATTTAAATATAATATGTTCTTAAACTTAGTGAAGTCCATAACCAGGGTTGTTAGTTTTATGAGTTAACATGAATTGACACAATTCAATCTAATATGTTCATGTCTCAATGTTTAACAAAAAATGTCATCGTGGTAATTTTTTAAAAGCTAAAACATAATTTTACCAATTATTGAGGTTTTCTTTGGATCCACATATCTAAGTTAGCTTTTGTTTTTATCTTTAGACTTATTAAAATGACTGTATTATATAAACACAACTCATATATAGTTTAATTTGAAATTGAGGCTAGGCAAGAAGTTGACTCAAAAGTTTGTAAGTTTGACCCATTAGATTAGTTATGTGTTTTGATATTGTAAATCAAAATGTTTTTCAAAAGTGTATTTTACTTGAAAATAATTTAAAATAATTTTTATTTTATTATTTTATTTTTAACATCAATACATCATAACCAATACTAAAAAAAATATCAATTTAATATATTTTCAAGTCAAACACATTCAAATCCAGTCATAAAAATAAATAGTATCTCAATATAATAAAAATATCGAAAAATTCTTCATGATTTGATTTTTTTTTTTAATTCGACTTTAAACATAGCAAGAGAAGGAACCGAATACTGGAGTCATATCTATCGATGTTCACATACCATGAAAATAACCTCTTTTTTTTTTTTTGAATACGAGGAGAAACCACTCTACCCGGAAAGCGTATTTTGTGGGTCCATGGAGCGAGGAAAACCCCGACTGTTCCAGGCTCTTACAAGATAAGAGTGACTCGCGTCAGTAGGGCACGTCCCGACTCGTACGCTCTTATAAGATAAGAGTGACTCGCGTCAGTAGGGCACGTCCCGACTCGTACCTCGTTGCCGCCACACTACCCCTCGGGACCATGAAAATAACCTGCTTTAAACCTTTTTTTTTTTCATTTATTTTAATCATCACAAAGTTCATGGTCAACACATTATAAAAAAAGTAACAGAAAGTCGTTGACAAATCGGACATCCAAGCTTTTAGCATCGGTTGCAACTCCCAGTTGAACCAAGCACACGCGGCTCCTGTGACTCGTGCTTCTCTCATTCCTATTTTTTTTTCTTTTTCTTCTTATATTTATAAAAGAAACGGTAATTTTAATATCTCTACATTACTGTGACTCATTCCTCATTCAGATGAAATTTAATGAATTCTCTTATATATTCATACTAATATTTAACCCAAACATAAATAAAAATAATATTTTTAATTATCACAAGACAGTTGTTTATAATTTATTTTACACTCATCAGCATCCTTATTTATGGAAGAATAATATAATTTTTAATATTTTCTTAATCATATTATGATTTTTCTTTCATATAAAAAATTCAATTAGCTGGATTTTCTATACAAATGTGAAATTTTTCTTTGGTTTTGATTAACCAAGAATTTAAATTTTCATAAGGTTTTTATTACCGGAATGGATAGTTGATTAGTTGTTTCCAATACAGAAAACATAAATAATTATAAATCTTTTAAAAAATATATAAAATTTTAATTTCAATCTCAACTCTACTGGGTTAAATTGTGGCACTGTATTTCAAAATCGTTTTAGAATTTTTTTTTTAAATAATTTTTTTTGTATTTTTAGATCATTTTTATATGTTTATGTCAAAAATCATTTTTAAAAAATTAAAAAATCATTGTAATCCATTTCTGAACGAAAAGTACTTTAAAAAATAACTTTAACCACAGTTTCAAACATGCATCAAGTGTGTGTATAATCAACTAGCTAGTTTAGTGGTGTTTGTTAATGAGTTTTAACCTGTTTTTTTTTTTTTAATTTATCATTTTTAATGTTTTTGGGTTATTTTAATATACTAACAACATAAATAAATAAATAAATAATTTTAAAAATAAAAATACTTAAAAAACAACTTCAATTAAAATCTATTTAAAAAAAAAAATTAAGATCGATAGAGGATAAAAAAAAAGCGCGAAAATGCAAGTAGCCTTAGATTGAGGGCATCGCATCGCTTGCAAGGCAAGAAAAAAAAAAATAGAAAGCGCATAAAAGCTTAAAGAAAAGAATAAAAAAAAACAGCAGTGAAAGAAAAAGAAAGCTAAAAGGGTCCAGCACCCCTGTTGCTGCTCTCACACTCTCGAACACTCTCTCTCTCTCTAGACTTTTGACTGATGAGTAGTGAAAATGATGGTGTTTTTCTATCACACTCATTAATTAGCATCCCTCTCCCTCTATTAGACAGATCCCAAAAGATTTCTTTCTCTCCTCATTTTCTTTTCCTTTGCATGTACCTCTCACTCTGTTTTTTTTTTTATTATTATTTCACGATGGTGCTCCTAATCTTGTTTTCATTACACATGGATGCTATAAATATTTTTTCTCAGCCACCAAACACAACTAATTTTCCTTCTTCTCTACATTTTCATTGCTTCCAAACAGAATAATTCGACTCTTCAAGTTTTTTTTTGTTCCTCTTTGTTGTTACAATTTATTGAAGGACTGGCTTTGGATTAATTAAAAATGGCGACGAAACAGGGATCAAAATCAAGAATATCAGGTTTAATCAGTTATTCGAGAAAACCAGCAGCGAATTCACCGTCATCATCGACATCCTCTACTAAGCATTTTTTAGAGAATTCAATGGACGGTCAAAGCTCACCTGCATCCTCCTCAGCTCGAAGCAAGCCACAATATTTTTACTCCGAAAGTGTTAATTTAGATACTGAGAGATCCAAAGAAAATGTAACTGTCACTGTTCGGTTTCGGCCGCTTAGGTTCGTGCTAAAATTCTATGGTTAATAAGTACTTGTTTTCACTAACCTGTGGTTAATTTATTTTTTGTTTTGGTGTTTAGTCCTAGGGAAATCAGGCAAGGAGAGGAGATTGCGTGGTATGCGGATGGAGAAACTATCGTGCGAAATGAACATAACCCTTCTATTGCGTATGCGTATGGTAATTTGTTAAGCTTTCTTTGAATGTATTTAATCTGTATGGACAGGAGAGCTAGTTTTGATTGTTTTAATTGGAATGGAATTGGTAGTGTAAGCTTGATGCATTTGTAGATTAGTTAATGTGTGGATAGGAAGTGTGAAGTTAAGTTAAAATGTGCTTGAGAACTTGTATGCTTTTTGTTTGAATTGATTGAGAGGTGTCTTTTATGGTAATTGTGAATAAATTAATGTCATATATTGGAGAGTTAGTGCTATGAGTCTAATTGGAACCGATGATATTGTCTGAAGTCCATGACTGTAGGTTAATAAATTCAAAGGTTCTGCGTTTTTAGTAGTTTGTTTATGAAATATTATTCTTTTGCAAAACTCTGATTGGTATTTTCATAGTTTTCACGTCATGGTAGTGAAGGTAAGAGCACATTGGAGATGGGCTGGCTTTGTGCTTCAATTTCGATAATCAATCGATAGAAGGTTTTATTTGCACTCTAAGGACTTTGTTGTTCTTACTCTAGGGGTATATACTTCTTTGCAGTTCTAGGACATTATTCTTGCTTCTGGGATTTTAATCCTCTCAAGCCAGAAACTTTACCAAAACAGGAAAGTGAAAATTTCTGTGCTTTTTGCTACCCAGAATTAATTAATAAGCAATCAGGCCTCCTCATTTTTTTTCCTTGGAAATAATAGCTGATCAAACGAGTTATATATATGACATTCATGTTATCTTTTCTTATCTCTTTATTTATTTTCCCATGCTTTAAGATCGGGTGTTTGGTCCTACAACTACAACGCGCCATGTATATGATGTTGCTGCTCAGCATGTTGTCAATGGTGCTATGGAAGGGATCAATGGTAAACAAAATGGATATTCCTTTGCTATGGAAGGGATCAATTTCTGCATTCCTTTTAAGCTTACAGTATTTTTTACCTTTGTTTATACCTTCTCTGACAGGCACCATTTTCGCATATGGAGTGACTAGCAGCGGGAAAACCCATACCATGCATGTGAGATTTTAAAACCTGAGATATGCTGTTTTCCTGCTGTACTCTTACTATGCAAGAAAAATTTAATAGAAATGCCTTAAACACCTTATACATATATATATCTTGATTTGATCATTTGAGAAATTCAAATCTAATCTAATTAATTAAAAAACGACATGAAAAAAAATATGAATCTTAACATTATATGTCAATACATTTTTTTCCTAGAAGAACCTGATTTATTAAAAAAATGAATTTTAACATTATATGACAATTCATTTTTTTTCAAATTTATAATTTCAATAAATTAGGTTGGGGTTTGATTTCTCAAGCGAGGATTTTTTGTTAGTTTGCTTTGAAATATCTACTAGAATGATAGATTGGAAAATAAACTAAAATGTAAAAAACAAATTGGATGTAATTAAACTTGTAGGAACAAATTGGAGACTAGACCTAAACTATGAGGATATGTTGAGTTAATTTGCTAGGGGAAGAAAACCCTCTAAATCATTCCCTTCATACAGCACATGTAAGATTAAATAAAAATGCCTTGTGTTCCTCGGCATGTATATTCATGGTTGTCGTCTGTGTAATTGAGGTGGCATTATTCATTACCTGTTTACTAATGTTAAGAACATGTGCTTATATTTATCCATGCAACAATCAGGGGGATCAAAGGTCACCTGGAATTATACCATTAGCAGTGAAGGATGCTTTTAGTATCATTCAAGAGGTACTTTACAATGAATTTAACCTCGTACGATTCTATTTGATCCTTGTTTGAATGCTATTAATTAACATTTCTCTTTGTCCTAGACTCCAAACCGTGAGTTCCTCCTCCGTGTTTCATACTTGGAGATCTATAATGAGGTCAGCTTCTTCTCATTCTCTTTAGCTACTGGCTTAATAATGCTGCAATGTACTGCTTTATTATTAATATCACTTTTGTTTAATATGAGGTAACTTCACAGATCCTCCATTTTACCATTTCTTTATTCTTTGGTTTTTGTCATTTCAGATTGTTAACGACTTGTTGAATCCAGCAGGACAAAATTTAAGAATCAGAGAAGATGCTCAGGTACTTGCGTACCAGCTCTTTACTGTATTTCTCTATGATTACACTCTCTGTTGTTTTTCTCTGTGTTTACCTCCAACACTGATACTACCATCCTCATGGCAATAACTTGTACAGCTGTTTTAATACCAGGATACAATTAACTATTTGCAGTTGCATGACCACCTGTGACTTGCTAATAGCTTTGGTCTTTTTTAAAGTCTAAAATAGCAATAGCTTTGGTCTTTTTTAAAGTCTAAAATAGCAATAGCTTTGGTCTTTTTTAAAGTCTAAAATAGCCTGAGAGGGGAGTAAATTAGGGCTAAACTAAACATTTGATACTTTAATAAAATAAACACCTCAATTTCAGCAACACACAACTGAGCAAAAAACAAATAAAATTACATAAATAATGAGAGAAAGACACCAATTCTTATAGTAATTTGGACAGCCACCTACTTCACTCCTTGAACCTCCATTTAAGTATTTACTATCAAATTACAGTCTTCTTAGCGTGTGAGGCCTAGCCAATTACACTAATCCTTTTCCGGGATCAATATTAGAAAACCTTACAATCACAGTCTTTTCAAAGATCAAGATTTAAACCTTTCAAATGGCTCACAACCAAAAACTATCCAAGTGGTCAAGTGCAATAAACATTTTCACTATATATAAAATTTTCACAAGAATTATCACACTTAACAGTGAAAGATTACAAAGCATTAAACTGAACTTCTTATAGATATGTAATTTAGCTCAAGAATATGAAAGAGGAACTTGATGCAATTTAGGGTCTAAAGCCTTAAGAGAATAAAAAGAGGAATGAAAGCTTTTGGAATATTAAAGCATCAGGTGTGTAAGATTGTTAAACACACTTCTTATAAAATTACAAGCTTACCATTTTAGTTAAAAAGGGATGAAAAGCTTTTAGGTAATTAAAAGTGCAAGAGCATATGTGGTAAAGTTCATGCTCTTCATTTGAAAGGAATTGAGTTATAATACCAAAATATTTGATAAAAGATTTTTTAAGGTATTTTTCACCATGTATAGCTTTTGGCAATAAAAATAATTTGGATGGTAAAAATCAGCAATTAAAAATAAATTAGAATAAAAAAATATTTTTGTGATGACTAATTAAATTCTATAAAGACTTGAATACATTAATATAAATTTAGGCATCTTCAAGTCATACTTACATCAAGGAGTACATATTGCTTCAAATTGAAGTGGAAAATTCATTCAACCTTAAAAACTTTGACATATATATTAGCTTCATTAATTGTTGTTATCATCGAAATATTTAATCCATAGGTATTAGGGACCCTTGGGCTAACACTTTTCATATGTTAAATATAATATATTTAGATAAATTCATAACAATTATCAAGCCTGAAAACCAAGCAAAAAGGCCTAACAACCATCCTGGGTATGTAGTTTGCCCAGAGTTTGGGCCTCCAAATCTTTTGGTCTTGTTATAGTTTCTGCGACAAAATAACCTTACTTTTGGGGTGGGTCTATGACTTGACATCATGGTGTCAAGTAGCCTGTTCAAATGCCATTTACTTCATTGCTGTAGTTGGCAGATATTTCAGGTTTTAATGCCTTGTTTTTCAGTCTGGATGACATAAATAAAGTGGGACTTGTTTGGGCCTATGATTGAGCATTTAATGATTGCTTAGCGCACAAGAGGCTCCACCTGTTGATACCGTTCTCTCCACTATTATCCATAAATTATGAGACCATATCAACACGTAGCTGGCACCATGGCATGCAAATTTTATGGAGTGCAGTTTGAGGAGGGCCTAAAATGAACCTAGGTTCTCATGATGATGGTTTACTACTTGTTAAATTAATATTGAGCTTATGTCAATGAAGAAAAAGTTGTTTGGTGCACTATTTATTTAATGATGATAGTGATGGAAAGCCCCACCCTCTCTACAACTGAGGCACAGCATCACGAAAGATTTTGCATGTGGCTGGGAGATCTCTGTATCGTATCTTGGAATATGCATAAAGCTTGCTGTGCAAGCTACAAGTTTGCTTGGTTCTTTAGGTGGAATGGGCTGCCGGGTGTCTCCTTCAACTTTTGCTTCCATGGGTTTTCAGTTTCATTAGTTATATCAGTTCACATCTCTTGGTCAAGGCAGGAGATTCTGAAGCATCTGGTGCTGTATGGACTACTTTGACTTTGCATCATATCGGAGGCAACTCTCTCTGAGCTTGTGGGGAGCAGTTGGTTATCAGAATCAACATATTTTTAGTTTTTGATCAGATGATAAGGTCTAAAGCTGTTTGAGGAGGATCTGCAATGAATGACTGACTGATCATGTAATGTCTGGGAAATTGCAACTCATCTGAACCACCAATTCTGCTTTTATGACAGGATCAGTATTTAGATCATTTGAGCACCCTACTCGTATTTCAACTTTTTTTTGGGTTGAAGCTTAATGAAAAATATGCAAGTAAATGTTATAAATTTCAATTCTAAATGTAGAAATGTAATGGTTTCTGTAGTGATATGGCCAGCTGATTAATCTAAAAATGTCAGTTTCATACATTTTAGAAATAAACATGTTTTAATTTCTTTTGATTCTTATCTGTAGGGAACTTTTGTCGAGGGAATAAAAGAAGAAGTTGTATTATCCCCTGCTCATGCACTTTCCCTTATAGCTGCTGGAGAAGGTAACTCTCAAGTCAAATCATATGCAGTAAACAAACGCAAGCAGATTCGAATAGCATTAGCTTTATAATACCAGAGTTTCTTACGCTACTTCTCCAGTTCCAAAATAATGTTACCAAAACTAATTTTAACCAAAATTCTGAAGAAAAAAACAAAACTATATAATTGAGACTCAATTCACCATATTGCCCTTTAAATTGAATACTTAAGCAAGTAATGAACAGGCATCTATGGAAAATTTATCAAAATCATATCCTTGTAAAACTGACATGCATTACTTATACCAGTAGAACTGTGGAGTTAATGCAATAGGCAGATTTGTTGAAAGTTAACCTATTGAAAAAAATAACAAATTGGTGCAGAACTTGTCTGTCTCGCAAAAGATGCTGTATGTATATCAAGACTGCAATGTCTTTTCCATGATATCACAATTCTTTCCACGCTTTCTGATTGGGACTTTCCTTTTGATACAGAGCACAGACATGTTGGGTCCACAAACTTTAATTTACTCAGCAGCAGGAGCCATACAATATTTACACTGGTATTCCTATCTTCCTGCAGCTTTAGTTGATTGTTGCATTTCATATTCTCTTTCTTCAAGATAATTATAAGCTTTCCATGTTTATTATATTGTAGTGCATTTTCAAGTGATAGTTTTACCTTTTTAGCTTACACGTAACCAACAGTCTTGGACATTCATTTTCATTGACCTGCTTAATCAACTTGTTTGTTTTCCCTGAAACATTTGAATGTTCACTTGCCTACTTGTTAACATCCAATCTCACTGCCACTAGCCCATTCAGCGGCCAATATCCAATCTTTTTGGCAATTGCTAATTTTTTTCATTTGCCTAGCATGAAGAAAAAGATGAAAAACAAGAATGGCGCAGATCAATCTCTGTGCCATCTCTTAGTTTGCTCAAAAGCAGTCATGCCACAACACTAATTATTCTCTCTTTTCTATCTCTATACGCTCCGAGTTGCCCCATATTGAAACTTTTTCTTCTTGTTGTTGTTTATACCTTATTCTATAACATCTAGGATTTATGAATGGTTTTTGAATTTAAAGATTTGAGCAAGCCCTTGAATTGTTTAATCGTGATAACAATTAAAAAAATCATACTTTGATACCAAAATTGATGCGAGATAAAAAATAAATAAAGATGAAGTAATAAGCCAAGAAAAAAAAAGTCAAAGAAAGAATAAAAAGCTGAAGAAAAGAAGATTAGAGATTGGAAAAGTCTGCAACTTTGCAATTTTATTCAACTCATTAAAAATTGTCTAACATTTAGAAAATAAGATATAAATACTAAAACTCTATCCAGAACAAATAATTGGGCCAATAGCCTACTAAATAAAATACCTAACAATAATTTAATTGAGCTCAGCAAAAAAAAATCTAATAAATAGACCTTAACTAAAAGTTCAAATAAAAAACATAAGCTAAAACCCATTCTTTTAACACTTTGGACTACCCTTCATCATCTATGATCATATGAGTGTGTAGACAGTGTCACCAAACCTCTTATTTAATAATTCATGCCTTTCATTATTTATGACAAGTCATCATCAAAATATAATTTGGCTCTTTTCTTTCATGGTCCACACCTAATTCAAGACTTTTTTTAATACATGAATTTATTAGGAGTATGTTTTCTGATAATGATTATTAATTCCATCTTGGCATCACCTCTTAGAAAGAAAGATCAATGGGGTATTGTTGAAAGCTACTCTGCTTTCAATCTTGTCACAACTATAAGAATTGCAAGAAATCATTGTCAACCCTGATTTGGGATAATACATTTCATCAACTAATGATAGTTTGAACATTTGTCTATTCATTTCATTGTTTTATATCCCTTCCCACTAACTGTTTCCAACTATTCTATACAGACAGTAGAGAGTAGCCTGTATGGTGAAAATAGTGAAGAAGAGGCTGTAAATTTGTCCCAGCTGGTAATTCCCAAGGCTTCTATCTAGAATTGATATCAAAGGACTTGTTGGTCACCTTTTTAAGTTTGTCATTAGAATTTTTCTTGAATTATGACAACTCTTTCTTCCCCTTGATTCACTACAATTAATGAGTTTGGTTGCAATGTTTGATGTCAATAAATTATTTTTTAACTTTTTGATATTTTACTTTTACATGCAGAGCCTCATCGATCTGGCAGGTTCTGAAAGCTCAAAGGCTGAAACTACTGGTGTGAGACGGAAAGAAGGATCCTATATAAATAAAAGTTTGCTGACACTTGGAACTGTGAGGCCTCTTGTACCTGTATTATTTGTCTGTGGAACAATAATTGACCACCTTCATGATATATAATCTGAAAACTATCACATAAAAAATATATTATATATCAAGCTTCTAGCTTTCTGTTTCAGAATTTACTGCCAATATTTCACTCTTAAACTAAGGGACGGTGTTACTGCCTGACATGTGTTTATATCATACTTGATGAATTTTTATTTCTAGTAATCGTTTTCTATTAGATGAATTACCCAGCCAGGAACATGATAGAAAATGAAAACCAGTGTGACTGAATTATCTCTTCTAGGTCCGTGTGCTTTTAGGGACTTAATATTGTAATTTGATAGTTTGCTCGATTAATGTGCCAAGTCTGAATGCTCTCTCTCTCTCTCTTTCTCTTCCCCTTCCTTTGTCCCTCGTGCGCGCGCACACACACTAATGGAAACTGTCAATTTGGTCTCATTATTTACAATTAAATGAACTGTGACTTTTATTCCATAATAATTCGTAGTCAAAAGAAGTTATGTGCTTCATTTGATGGTCCCCAATAATTTACAATCAGAAATATTTAAATTGTATGGATAAAAATTGTCTACTTGTGACTTGCATAGGTTATATCAAAGTTGACGGATGGGAGAGCCACTCATATTCCTTACAGGGACTCTAAATTGACAAGGCTTCTTCAGTCTTCATTAAGTGGTCATGGGCGTGTATCGGTAAGTGCTTGATAATATTTTGCTAAAAGAAACTACTTTTCCGGTCATATGATGCATTATAATCGTATCATTGTCCTTCGAACAAATGGTGCCTGCATTTAAGAGACCCATTTTCCTTTCCTGTCTGAATATACAGCTCATTTGCACTGTCACTCCCTCATCTAGTAGTTCAGAAGAGACACACAATACTTTAAAATTTGCCCATCGTGCAAAGCACATTGAAATTCAAGCAGCAAAGAACAAGGTATTTTTCCTTAGAGTGTATGCATTCATTCAAACAATCTCATTTGCCAACATTTGAAATGATGTTTCAACCATTTGCAGATTATTGATGAGAAATCGCTTATCAAGAAGTACCAAAATGAGATACGCTCTTTAAAGGAAGAGTTAGAACAATTGAAAAGGGGTATTGTGATAGTTCCTCAATTGAAAGACATTGTAGAAGATGACATTGTCCTCCTCAAGCAGAAGGTGCTTCTTAAAGAGTTCTACCATCACTTGGAAGATTCTTTCTCTATTTCATAAATTTTCAATTGTTAACTGCAAGATTTAATTAATGTCATGTTTAATCTCAGTGTTAGTTTCTTTATTCCGGTCCTTTTCTTCCTTTTCATCCCTTGTCCCAATCTTACTGTCACTAAATTAATGCATGATGGTTTGATACATTTAGTCTGAATAACCATTATTAGGACACAATTTCCTTGATTTGATTTCATATGTACAGCTAGAAGATGGTCAAGTGAAATTGCAATCAAGATTGGAACAAGAAGAAGAAGCTAAAACAGCTCTATTGAGCAGAATACAGCGGTTGACAAAATTAATTTTGGTGTCAACAAAAGCTTCACAACCATCAAGGATCTCTCACCGCTCAGGTCCAAGGAGGAGGCATTCCTTTGGAGAAGAAGAGGTACTTAGATCGAATTTGTTTATTTTTTTTGTACTTCTATCTATTTTTCTCTTGGACAATGATTTTATTCTTGTATAAAATTTTGAATTATGACTTTCACCTCTAATACTTTCCTAATCTGGAACTCTTTAAGAGGGAGCCTTTTTATTGCCAGGGTTTCATCCCTGATTTTTCTGCACTTTCTTACTTTCTTATATCTGATTATGGTTGCTTTTGTGTAATTTGCAGCTTGCATACCTACCATACAAGAGGCGGGACTTGATATTGGATGATGAAAATATTGACTTGTATGTTTCTCTTGAAGGAAATACTGAAAGTGCAGATGAGACAGTGAAAGAGGAGAAGAAAACCCGAAAGCATGGATTGCTGAACTGGTTAAAGCCAAGGGTATGCATAATTCAAAAGATTTATCTGCATGTTTTTATTTGAGACATTAACTGGTTCTCTTGTTAAACAAAGTAAACTTGTTGTGTCATCAGCTAGAGTGATCCTAAAATGATAAGAGAGCCTCCTTTTAATAGTTCCAAATTTGGTCTTTATTCTTTTTTGTTCCTTACTTTGGAGGATTGCCCCTCGTGTAAGTTTCAGCACTGATACAATTGAATTCAATTTTCTTTTTTCTTAGAAAATTATATTCTTCTTGATTAGAAACGTGATAGTGGGTTGGGAATAAGCACCAGTGACAAATCAAGTGGAGTTAAATCTAATAGTACACCTTCAACACCTCAAGCAGAAAACCACAATTATCATGCAGAATCCAGACTTTCACATCCTTCACTTGCAGAAAGCTCTCCATCAGCTGATCTTCTATCTGAGGTCAGGCAGGATAGAGAGCTTCCTGAGGACAATTTCCTTGAGCTGGAAACTACTTCGGTATGCTACTGATCCTTTCATTTAATTGTGTTCTTTCTTCTTCTTTTTTGTTGGGGATGGATTACCATGGTCTGCATGCTTCATGCTTTGCTGATTTCTAGAATAGCATAGAAACAAGTGATCAGATTGATCTTCTGAGGGAGCAGCATAAAATTTTATCTGGAGACGTGGCACTCCATTCAAGTGTTTTGAAAAGATTGTCTGAGGAGGCTTCAAGGAATCCCCTGAAGGAACAGATACAGGTTTTGTGTTGTGCCTTTACCTCCTTTTCTTATTAGCTTCTCTTAACAGGCTGAGAAATTTTGCATCGTCATACTTTTGCATTTAAGTTGGAGATGAAGAAGTTGAGTGATGAAATCAAGGTGAAGAGTGAACAAATAGCATTGTTGGAAAATCAAATTGCTGATTCCATGATGACCTCTCACAACAGCATGGATAACTTGGAAGCATCCCGAGTAAGTTTAGCTCCCTTACGGTAGCACAAACTCATGTATGGCAGCTGCAAGTCCATCTTTAAGCCTTTTTCCTTCTTATGCTTGCAGACGATTGTTGAACTGACAGCTCAATTGAATGAGAAGTCATTTGAACTCGAGGTAATCTAACTATACAGTTTGTCTTGAGAAAATTTGGCATTAGCTCTGAACTGAATATTAACATGTTTGATAATCACTTGAAAGAATCATTTGGAAACCTTTTCACTCTCCATCTAATTGCATCTTCATGGGGAGATGCTATTTTAAAGAGCCAAATTGATAAAATAACATTTTAAATGGTATAAATATGGTGTTATACTCCAATAGAAAAATGTCATTTGAAAAGCCAATTGTATTGGAGTAGAAGAGTTAAATGCTTTATTTTTTTCTTTAAGGGGTTTGATGTTATTTTTTTCCCACATGGCTGCATTTATTGGTTTATTTTTTTGTTGGCCTTCCTTTGTTGGTTTTGGTTTTCTTGGGAGATGTAGGAATAACATTTTTGGGAGAGAAGGTATTTTGACATTTTGTTTAGTAAGCATTGAAGAGTCAATAATATTTTTTATTTTTATTTTTGGCTTTCCATTTAGCATACCTCTTGGAGTTGTTCTAAGTTCATTTGCTTAACAAATTGGAGTCATCAATAAAAACATCGGAATACATTATAAAGTTCATTTCCATTTAGTACCCAAGTTGTGTGAACAAACCTTATTCAATGGGGGTCCTTTTATTTTTGTCAATGATACATACCCATGGTTTTCTTTAGGCATCTGCTTTTTTTAATTTAGTGTGATTGTTGTATTGCTGTATACTGTTCCAGGTTAAAGCGGCAGATAATTATATAATTCAAGACCAGCTCAACCAAAAGGTAAAACAGTTTACAGTTTTGTATGATAGTGTGTGTTTGTAGCTTTCAAGGTTTTGCTAGCTGTGTCATCGGCTGATGGCTAGCTCTAACTTGACATTGCCTCTCCATCAGATCTGTGAATGTGAAGGACTGCAGGAAACAATTGTCTATTTGAAGCAGCAGCTCTCATATGCACTGGAGTCAAAAAGTCTTAGCCCTCTAGCTAGCTACTCTCAAGGAATTTCTGAGCTAAAAAGCTTTCATGCACATCACTTGGACAAGGAAACTGCAGCGTCAAAAGATAGAAATGAAGATTTGCTTCTACAAGTACAGGTTTGTATTTAAACCTTTTAGCACCCCAATCAGGTATTATTTTTTATGCTAAAGCACTATTTCCTTTTCTCATGCTTCCCTACTCGAGGCAACAGATTTAGAAACCAAGGAAGATTACATTCTGAGCTCATATGCTAAATTTTCTGATAATTCCAATGAAATCTGCAAAAGGTTCTCATATCGTAAGAAACCAAAATAGAACCTTGTAGGATCTCAAGGATCACCATCTCCAGGAAAATATGTATTGAGCATAACATGTAGCTTTGAAGGACGCTAGGTTGGCTGTTCTATTTAAATTAAAGAAACTATTTTGCATGAAGAAATGTGTTCTTCTGCCAATTTATACTTGTGGTGGATCATCAAGAAAAAACAAGCTTTTTGGTGAATTTTGACATAGATGGAAAATTCTTTGCTTGGTTTTCTGTATCTCTTCATATTATGTTTTTACGAGGGACAAATTTTACAGCATAATTTCCATCATGTGATGGCTTTTGAAGCTTCATTTCTCATACAAGTACGATGAGGTGAATCCTTAGTTTTCGTTGATCAGGCCACAGAGATGGAAGAACTGAAGCAAAAAGTTGATGCACTAACAGAATCAAAAGAGCTATTAGAAACTCGGAACCAAAAATTGGCCGAGGAGAGTTCATATGCCAAAGGGCTAGCATCAGCTGCTGCTGTTGAGCTCAAGGCATTATCAGAAGAAGTTGCGAAGCTTATGAATCATAATGAGAGATTAACTGCCGAGCTGATAGCATTGAAGAACTCCCCCACTCAGCTTAGAGCTGGCAGTGCTGTTCGAAATGGCCGGAGAGACAACCACATGAAACGCCAAGACCAAGTTGGGGCTGCCTTAGATCTCAAGAGAGATTTGGCTGTGAGTCGAGAAAGAGAACTTCATTATGAAGCTGCCCTTATCGAGAAGGATCAAAGAGAGACTGATCTTCAAAGGAAAGTTGAGGAATCCAAACAAAGAGAAGCTTATCTGGAAAATGAACTTGCTAACATGTGGGTTCTCGTTGCGAAGCTGAAGA
Source organism: Salix brachista (assembly GCA_009078335.1). Classification (NCBI taxonomy): domain Eukaryota; kingdom Viridiplantae; phylum Streptophyta; class Magnoliopsida; order Malpighiales; family Salicaceae; genus Salix; species Salix brachista. The sequence continues at coordinate 15,463,979 of CM018577.1, read as the reverse complement.
AATCCCAAGGAGCTGAAATGGATGTCTCCGAGACATCATGACATGACAGTTTGCAAATCTGATTTTTATCCAAGAGGTGATTTATGTCTAAGGTTTGAGAGTAGTATATAGAAGATTGTGTTGTGCATAGTTCATTCCAAGTTAGGAGTGTGTGTGTGTGTTTGTATTCAAATTATATTTTTATTCTTGATACTTGAAACATGTTGATCCAAATTTGAGGCCCTTCTTCTCATATTCTGTTAGTATTTGTATGAACCAAATACTTTTGGCGGTTCATGCTCGGATCTGATTGTGGATGCTTGTTTGATCAATGACTTGCGTTTAGTCTTTAAATTTTGATTCATGAAAACCTCATGATTCCGCTTGGTCGCATTTTGATTCATGAAATTTTTGTTAGGTATCTTCATCACTGTTTAGTCTTTAAATTTAAAGGGAGAAAAGAGAATCATTAGAAAATTACAAGCAGAGAAACATAGCTAATATATAGCTACATTCAATAAGTTTGTTTTTTTTAGAGAGTTGACTTTTTGTTTTTTGAAAAAGTTAAGATAACCTCATTTTTAAAAGACAAATGATCAAGTTCCATGATAGTTTTGTTAGATCAATAGATAAGATTTTCAAGTTTTTTGTTCTAAAAACTTTATATTTTATTTTTATTTTTATTTTTATTTTTATTTTTATTTTTATGAATATTCTAACTATGTATAAAAAATTTATCTATCTTTTTTTAGAGAAGAATTTACAACAAATGATATAATATACATCCCCCCTTTAGATTCTTCATCTATTTATTTTTTAAGAGATTAAAGAATTGCATTCATATGATTTTATTCTTATTACTAACTATTTTAAAAGAAACGGGTGTAAACATAACTCGTTTAATGTTTATATGGACAATAAAGTATCTCTTATTATTTTTTTCTTAATTTTCTTTTTACTTTTCAATTGAATCATTTTATAGCCTAATTAAATAAAGTTAGACTTGAAATTCTATAAAAATACCAAAAATAAAGATATAGGATTGAAAAGTAAAAGACGGAGAAAATACATAACCCCTTTCATATTTGCAATAACTTTTATTTTAGTCTCCAAGCTTCTTTTATTTATATTTTCATCCCTATGTTTTTGAGAGGAGAGAGAAACTCACCAAAAAATAATGATAAAAAGAAATTTTGTCAGTTATTCTGGTGGTGTCAACCCAAATGACAAAGCTTTATGTCAAAAGGCTTGATTCGATGATAAGTTCTGCCCTTCATCTTTTCTGAAAAAATAGATCAATCTTAAGAGAGAATTTTTTTTGATTTAGTTTTATATTTTGGAATGTCTTTAGGTTGTTATTTTGATTAATAAATTGGTTTTCGTTGCTTCTAAGGGTCTTTATTAGATGTTTTTGAGTGAAAATAACTTAAATATACATTTTTAGAAAACAAAAAACAACCCCTCAATTCTTAGCCACCACATTAGTGGTTGAATTTCAGGTGGCATATAAGATTTTCTTCTAAAAACTGCCTTAAAAAAAAAAAAGATGGCTTGGAATAGTAGGACGATGTGCCTACGTGTTTTTTTTTTTAAGGCTAAACACACGGACCACGTAGATCTGCGCACTAACTTAATGTCTTTTAGTTTATTTCTTTGTTCATTTTTTTTCATTTCCCCTGTATATTTTATTTTTTTCTTGATTTTTTTTTAATTTCATTATTTAACATTGAGTTCATATTTCTTTTCTTTTTAATTTTTTTATTCAATATTTGGTTGATTTTGGGTTAATCTTCGTAATTTATTTTAGTTTCCTTTTTATAATTTTATCCTAATTTCAAACAAACGTTTTAATATTTAATTTATATTTGATTTTGCAAGTGTGTATTTATATTATCGTATAATTAAGTAAAAAATTGTTTAAAAAAACAACGTTATTAATCGTAATAGAATCCATGACTCGAGTCGAGGTTCAATGGATCAAGCCACAAACCATTATTTTATTTGTCATTCGGGTTGTTTTTAGAGCCGCAAATTTGACTGGGTCATGTTAGGAGCAACTCGCACATTGTTTAATTTTAAACATATGTTAGGATCAAACCTAGTGGAGGTCATGAGTTTGATGGGTTAAGATATGAAGTCTAAGCCAATCTATTTTATCATCGTTTTAATATTAAGGAAATATCATCTTGATTTTTTTTATAAAAGTCATACCATGCTTTTCATATTATTTCGGCTCTCTTTGGGCCAAACAAATCAATTGGATTATATTATGGCAACTTCAACCATTTAATTCTAAATTAGGATTAGGTAAGGAGTCGGGTCAAAGCGTTTCAAGGTTGAACCACTGAACCAGGTTTAATAACATTACAAAATAATTTCTTGCAATTGTAATATTCTATTTACATTCAAAAACTTTTTATCCAACCCACGACATAACACGTGCCAGTAAACAACTTAATTGCTAGTGTTATTAGAAAACACGACATGCCAATAAAGTAATTAATTTATATTATTCTTAGAAAACATCATTAAACTTTTATTAATAAATAAGATATACATATATAAGGAATTATATTTTCTATTTATAATCATAATTATATTTGATTTTAATATGACTCATAATGATCATAACATAAGAAAAAATAGTATTGAAATTATATATTTCCTTATAAGTGAGAAAACTTATAACTTCAAAAACATTATGTAAGTTTTTCTATGAATACTAATGAAAACAAAGATGCTAACTTTATTTTCCCCATGATTTTTCTTCCAATGAGGGATGAATATATTAGGTCATTTTTCCAAGGCTACGGGTAACAGACAATTCATCCTAGTAGCAATTAACTACTTTAAAAAATAGATAGAGAATGAGGATTTGGCAAAAAAAAAAAAATTGTCAACAAAAGAATCGTTTTCATTTGTAAGAACATTATATGTTGTTTTCAACTCTCAAAAGTCTTAATAAGAAAAAATAAAAATGCTAAGGAGCAGTATATTGCCTTAAGATGACTTTTTTTAATATGTTTCGTGAAGCTATCACATCTAATATAGATTTTAAATACCATCATACAATTACTTCCCTTCACACAATATTTTAAAGAGATTTTTAGAAAATGACTTCAAATGAAAACAATATTTATAAAGAGGGAGGTCTCCCCCATCTTTTACCAAATCGATGACAACTGACACAACCATCATAAATCTCCAAGAAAGAAATTAATATTGCCATGAAATGTTCTACCAAAAATTTATCTAGCCAAGATGAACCCCATTTTAATTATAAATCTCACTTCACATGCAAATTCTTTGGCAAAGCATCTCGCCATGCATATTTTTTTCTTATATAGAGAAATAAAGGGAACCCTGTTAAACAAAACATATATATTTTTCAAGTCTCTTTGGTAAAAATACCCCAAACACTTAGGGGGATGTTGATGAACCAAGATTTATTAATAATTCTTAATATTTAATAGAAAGATGTTTACTTTTAGCACAAACCTATAATATTAACAAGCCCAATTTCTAGAATCATAACCAACACCTTATAGGTTTGAGTCACATACACGAGTCTTAGTGGTGGACTTAGAAGAGCACCCGAGCCTAGATGCTGAGGGAGCTCCCATCACCTTGTTGGCTTGAACTAGGAACCTGGGTCTAGACCAAAGGGTATGCCTAACCCCTTTGGGCCTTAGCCTTTTTTAACCTAACAATATAGCATGATGTTGTTATAAGCCCAACAAATGTCATAAGCCCAATTATTTCTTCCCTTATTAATACAAGTGTAGAAGATATCTTTCCTTATTAATGTATATGTAAATATCTTTTCTCATTAATACATGTGTAAGAAATATCTTTTCTCATTAATGCATGTGTATTATATTTTTGTTCCTTATTAATGTTATATAGTAAAATAACTCTTCAATTCCTCAACTAAAAAAACAATGTTCATTAGGTATATATACCAAATTTTTTTTTGGCCTCACGTGCTGCTATTCTCGGTGAGGGGAGACAACGAGATGGAAAGGGTTTTTCTTATAATCATAAAATATACTATTATAATTTTTAGAAGTCACCACCTAGTATCAAGATCACTAGGTAATCTAATGGTCTGCGAGAGTCTGGGTAGGGAAACTTATTGTGCAAGGGGAAGACGCAACACCCTAGTACACCTTACCTAAGGTAAGTTGTATTATTGTCTAATTATTTTGTTTAGGTCATATTTCTATTGTTGGTCTCTTATAAGGCTAAGAGTAGATCTCATTTCGTAAGGGAGTCTCTACCTCATTAGGTTGAAAACCTAACCGTTCTAAAATCTAAATTTTAGCATTGCATTTGTTATCTTTTTAATACCCATGAGTATACTTTACAATGTAATTTTACATCCTGGTAATTAAAATATACAAAAAAAAATGATTGTTGAAAGATTTTTTATATTTTGACCGAACTCTAACTGATAATCAAAAAATGGTTACAATATCCTAATTTTTATTTCAAAACATGAGAAAAGATGCGATTCTTTTAACAAAAAAATATGCTTAGGAAATTTTAAGACTTTTGGTCGTAAGCACGAAAAGAACACTTTTTTTTTTCTAAAATGCATTTTTTTTTAAAATAAATAAATCTGGATCGACCCGATGAAATGGGTCGGCCAAACCATGATGGGCCATTTCAGAAAAAAAAACATCTATCTTTCTTGGGTAAGGCTGGACAAAATGTTCATCACTTCCTACTCACGAACAATAGGACGTGAATTATTCGCTCCCTACAGTTCATTTGCATAGTAAAAAATAACTGACAGAGGAGAAGGAGGAAATTACTTGTCGTTGTTGCCATGTAGAAGTCATGGGGCTGGTTTTGTCGGTCGGTGGTGGCATCGAGAATGAGACACTGTGTCGAGAGGTGCAGCTGCTGCTGTAGTGGCTGGAGGTGAAGAAGAGTAATTGTCGCTGTGTGGGGAAGAAGGTGAGGTTGGTGTCAATGATAAGGAGAAGAAAATGACGGTGGTGCCAAGGAAAAAAACTGCATGTTTATTTTTTTGAAATAAAGATTTTATTTAATCAAATAACTATCATTGACAATAAAATAATTTAAAAAGTTGTTAACAAAAGCGAATTGAATAAAACTATGAAGTCCAACTATTGAACAATCTGATTTTGAATGGAAAAACCAATTTTTCTTTTAAAAACAATAGACATGATAAAACAAAATAAATAATAAATATAAATTCAAGAAAAAATAAATCCAAAACTTACCAAACAACAATAAAAAAAATATGGGGACCAAATTTAACATAAAAATAAATCAAAATCAAATGTCGAGGGAGGAAATTAAAAATAAATTCAATTAGCAAAAGGATTAGAAAAACCAAAAGAATAAGGAACAAGCTTGATATAAAAATCAAGTCAAACCAAATAATGAGTGATAAAATTAAAAAACAAATTAATCAAACGAAGACAAAAGACAAAACAAACAATAATAAAAATAATGAGGACCAAATTAGATATAAAAGTAAATGACAAGACATCTTTATACTTTGACAAAGAGAAAAGAGAGAAAATAGAAAGGACAAGAAAAACACCTACCAAAGCCCAACCATCGTGCTACGACCTACACGACACATCAATGAGAAGAGGATGTCAATGCGATTTTAACATCGTCGTGAAAGGTGATGTTTTACCATTGAACAATATTGCACATGCTAATCAGCTTTTGTTTTTACTAGTATTTATAAAAGATCAAATTTCCCATTTTGCAACGTGAGTATAACAAGAAAAAAGATGAAAAGACCAAAAAGACCTTTCAAGAAATCTTTAACTCTCATTTTTTATCTTAAAGGCATTTAAGTAAATGCACTATATATATATATATATATATTAATTTTTCATATTTATAAAAAGATCAAATTTACCCTTATGCAATGTGATTACGAGAAGAAAAAAAACAAGTGAAAAAGATCGAAAAGACATTGAGAAAGCTTTGAATATTTTATTAATAGTAATTAAGTAATATAATCATGCATTAAAAATAAAAATGGTTATAAAACCTCTATACACCAGTTCCTTTGTTTTTTGCACTCTTAAGGTTATTTTAGTTATTGCACTATTACCGAACAATGTAAAAATATTTGTATGACTATTGAATTTGACAATAACTATTGTGTTCCAATAAAAAAAATCATTTTATTTGTAAATGAGCATTCCATTTATTATTTTGTTCTAAAAGTAGAATGAGGTTTTCACTTAATTAAGAGTGAAGATCCATACCATTTAGGTTTTGTTAGTATTTTGGAATGTCTTAGAGCATCTTCAAGGAGAGAGCTAAAAGAAAACGACAAGAGTTTTTAACTTTCATCCTTCATTTTTCTTAGATCCAAAGAAAGAATTATATTGAAAAGCCAAAACAACATTTCTAAGTTGAAGAACTAATCCTACATATTGATCAAAAGAGTCAAAATTTTGTTTAATATATTTCTATACAAAAAAGTGGTTTTGATTGGCTTCTATTAGTTAGTTACTATTAATAAATAATTATATCAATATTATATATATTAAAATAGAATTGACTTTTCTAAATGACTTTTTTTCGAATTAAGTGTATATATAAACAATACTATATTTACACTATTCAAAAAGTCATATTACTAATTTGACTTTTCTAAATAACTTTTTGCTTTGGAGAGAGTCTTACGAGTATCTTTTGATTTGTCGTTCTCTACCAAAATCTCACGATTTATCGTATTTTTTCATGAATTTCAATTTAGAAATTGATACTTTTATTAAAGTCATTTCCCCATTTGTCATGAATCTTATAACAAACTTAAATGATGTCGAATCTATGATAATCTCTAAATTTGTTGTGTGTTGTAAGGAACTTGATCCAAAATATATTTAACAAACAATTATGATTTTTGTTATTTATTAAATATATTCGATTGTCTAGCCTAATAATTCATCAAGTACTATAATAATAAATGCCATGGTTTGTTAACGCCCTACAATCAAATTTTATTGAACTCCATGCATAAGTAGTCACAAATATATTACAAGATTAAACAAATGCTCCATCAAATATGCATTTAAATACACTATGTATTTTGGCTCATATATCATCACACATTATTTTCTTTTTAAATGGCATAAATTGCAGTGAACTTTCTGCCTATAAATACCCTATTTATTTTGGTTCAATAATTTTAAAAATTCTCATAATCGAGTTCATAATAATTAACCAAGAACTTGCAGGCAAATCTAACTAATAACTTCAATCTATCAATGAAATCCTCACATTGTTCTACAAATATATATAGCTTTTTGACTATCAAGTCCATGTAATGTTTGTTAATACAAATTTTTAGAAGATAAGTAATAAATAAATTCACACACAAAAATCAATTATGCTAGTAAGAAATAGTACACATGTGACTTAGAATTGATCAATTTTAGGCTCATAGCTACATGAAACTATTATTAGAAGAGTAATTCTTAATCATTTATTACTTGACTGATTAAAAAACTAAAGCAATTTAAAATAATTTAACTAACAAATACACCATATTCAATCTTAAAATAAAAAGTTAGCTAGAACATGATTATTTTAGATAAACTCATTGTTGCTATTACAATGATCAACAAAGAAAAATAAACCCTAAATAATAGGACCTTTATTATCCCCATATCTCTCCTAGGACTTTACTTCGTTGAAATTCTCACTTATCATGGTTGTGTTTGGCAAGTCAATTCTTTCTGTTTAAGGTGAAGAAATGATTTTACCAAACATGAATCAAGGATACAACCATGAGAAGTAACAATTTCAAGATAGAGATTACAGAACCTCTTCTAAAAAGCTTCAAGCTGGTCCGAACCCTAGTCTCAACTCCAAGTCCAAGTCTTCGTCGCCATTTTTACCAGAGGTTAGCTTAGTATCACCATTTTCTTTTCTAGAAACCTCAACAACAGGATTAGCTACGGTTCTCGCAAGATCCATATCCACCCTGTTATTAATCTTGACACCATGAGTTAGTGTCATTATATTTAGGAGTCTCCCACCTCGAGGAGCCTCGTTCTTCACATCCCTCTCGTAAGAATGAGAACGATGAGCTTCAATTTTTAACTCTATATTTTTCGTAACGCCTCCTTGTGGCCGTGTAGATGATGAGGATCCGTCTCCGGTTTCATACTTGACACCAGACTGCACCCCTAGGGTTGGAGCACCATGAGTGAACCCGCCGGATCCATGTCTTGGTGCAACTGGTGGCTCGGCCACAGATCCGGGCATGCATTTTCTTTTTCTGTTTTTACTGTGGGCATTGTAATGACCACTTAATGCATGCCCACTCTCGAATTCTCTGTCACATTGTGAGCACATGTATCTACTTCTAAGCGTGGAAGTGACAGTTTCTTCATCAGAACTTGTCTCGCTATCCTTTTCCATCATTAAGAATGAAGAAGATGAATAGATTTAGAATGGTGGAAAGAGACTGATATTTGTTTTACGATGAAAATAAGGATAATTATATAAGAGAGGAAGAGAGATATTCTTTGATGAACAAGGAAATGACTTGGTGACAAGTTTATAAAGGAGTTTCGTAATTCAAAACGAGGTTAAATCTGAGCTGAACTTAATTAGATTTTGCAACGTGTGACGGATTTTCTGTATAAACACAGAGCCAGCCCCACTAAACGACTCATCTTTTAATATAATGCTTTTTGACAAGGAAATCAAGGTTAATAATAGAAAAATATTTATGTTTTTTACGCTTGTGATACCTTATAAAGATTAGCAGAATCTAGTATTTTTTGGTATGTTTGGACTCCCTTTTTAATTTTTTCTTAACTGAAATTTTGCAATTACTATTACTTGATTTTTTTTTAAATAATATTTATTTTACATGGAATAATAGATAAGTATAAGTGGCCCTGACAATATATATATATATATATATATATATACACACACACACACACACACACATATGTTAGATCCATACGCGTCAATCAATTTTATCACCAAGAGAAATTATCTCCATGTAAAATAAATAACTTTATATGCCATTGATATCTCTGTAGATTTTTGTTTCCTTCCTTTCCTCTCTGAAGAATCTATAGAGTAAGAAATATCTGGACATAACTTGATGATGATATGTTTCACTTTAATATCATAGTTATCCTGTAGATTCCACTTTTGTTATCGAATTAAGGTCCATCACTTGCATAAACGCAATGTCGTCTCACTTCAAAATAAAAAAAGGCTAATGTTGTGAAATAAAATTAAGTTGAAAATTTTGAACGGATTCGAGAGTCGATCGTACCTTTATTGTGCCCAAATATGAAGAAAAATGCAGATTCAATGCTAAAATAAATTATTATTGGATAAAAATTAATCTGAAAAACATAATTATATATTTTGTATAGCCCAATTTGAATTAATTATGGGTCAATTTAAAGTATAGTTATGTTTAGCTATTAATTTAGGATCCAATTGAAAGATTTAATTAAGTACAATAACTTGATTATACTTTAAATTGGTCAAATTAATTTTATTAAGGCTTAATTGATGAAAAATCATGTTCAATAGCCTAATTCGGGTATAATTGAGAGGGTTTTTGAAGACCAAATTTAATTTTTATCAAGTAAATTGGATGAAATCAACGGTGAAATTGAAGAAGAGAGATCTATTTAGAGACTTAGAAAAGACTAGCAAATAAAAATCTGATCTAAAAAAAAAAAAACAATCAGACAACAATGCAAATTACCTTAGGTAAGGTACACTGGGATGATGCGTCTTCTCCTTACACAGCACGTCCCCTTACCCGGACTCTCGCAAACCATTAAGTTTCCTAATAACCTTAATATCAGGTGGCGACTCTTGAAAAATATAAACATAATTTTATGATTATAAAAAAACTTTTTTCCCTGCATACCATTGGCTTGATGGTTATTCGGTTTTTCTATCAATAAAATCCTTATAGGAATTTTCTTAATTATTTAGCAAGCATTTATTATTATTATTATTATTATTTGAACTTTCAAATGCTAAGAAGTATTATTGGGAAAAAAAGAGTTTATTTTAATCCAACTTAATGTTTAACTCATTGATATAAACACAAATGGATGTGAAAACTAGTGGTAGAATTTAGCGTACACATAGAATTTACTATATTTCTTTAAAATGTAAGTTCAAAATAATTATTTCTTAAAAAATATTAAAAAATACAAGGTAATGTCAGATTTCCAAACGTATCAGAATTTTTAGATGCCAAATTTCAAATAAATTAATTATTAAAATTAATTTGATTATGATTGCCTAGAGAAGCAAAGATTAACTCCGATTTTTTTCTTTTTCAAGAACAAGAAACATAAAATAAATAAAAAATGATAACACAAATGCCCTCTTAAAGAAAACATAAACTAGATTCATTTCTTCTTCTTCTTTTTCATGACAATTAGTTACCAACATACTAGCTAAACAAAGAAAACATAACATAAAACATGATTAAGAAATATAAAAGGATACATCATATTAGTTGCTTGTCTATTATTATTATTTTGATATCATCATTAGAGCCTCAAATTTAAGTCTAGCTCCTCATTGAAGGTGTCTTCACTCGTCTCTTGTTTCTTGAGAAAGGCTCCAATACTTGCATCTGCCACAACCGCATTTGATGACTCCCTCATCCAGGCAGCCGGCTGATCAAAGTTTTCAACCGAATTCATATCCAGTTCCCACGGATTGAAATTCCTATTGACAGTAGGATAAACTGGACGATGGTTGTTGTCATTTGCAAGGGGAATCCCGAAAGGGATTTCATGTTCACTGTAAAAATATTCATGATGAACCCTATGTGAGATCTGATGATACGCACCTTCGTCACCGAGAGAAGGATCAAACCCGGAACCGGGAATGAAAAAACCGGGCTGTACTCCATCTCTAGAATGGAAAGCAAGTAATGTTTCTGGGTTCATTACAAAACCATCGCCTTGGCTTGGCAAAGGAATCTGCATCAAAAAAACAGGCATCATATCTTCACCATTTGGAGCCACAGCCTGGAGAGGATAAGGAGATAGAATAGATGGAGTGTTGTCGTTCGTCTCCTCCGTTGAGGGGTTCTCCTCCACCATCATTCCGGTACCCTCCTCCTCCATCACTCTGCCTCGCTCCTCCAGCATCCGCCGGCGCTCCTCGTTACGCTCCTTCTTGTGAGCATTCTGGTGGCCTCCGAGGGCCTGAAAAGAATGAAAGGCTTTCGAGCAACGTGCGCATACGTAAGCATCTGGTTGTCGCAAGGTCAACAGTGTAGCTAGGTTTTCCCTTGTTGATCGAGCATTGGAGCTCTCACAAGAGCTGGCTTTGCCTTGGATGAGGTTGGCAAACATCCTTGACGGTGGAACTAAGTGACTCAAAAAAAGGACAAGAAAGTGTGTGTGTTAAGAGAAAGGTTGGTTAAACTGTGGGTTGCAAAGGATGAAAGGCAGTGCTATTTATAAAAAAAATAAAAAAAACATTGGAGGCATTACCCTAGTAGCAGTTTCTATGAAGTAACCTGTTTTTAGATAATATAGAGATTTGGCTATTGTAAAGAGGGTTAAAAAGGGTGAGGTTAGGTTTTTGCATATTTGGGTTTGGATCCTACGTCATGAATTAATATTTTTTTAGTAAATAAAATGGCTGTATGGATAGATTTATTACACATCCAATATATAATACTAGATCATGATTTTGTTGATGTAGACATAGTAATAGGAAGATGTCTACGTTGTTTGGTTATCTAGGACGATTAATTTGTTTTTTAAGCCTAGTCGTGCTTCTAAAATATTTTGAACTGTTTTTTATGTTTTTTTTATAAAAAAAATTGGACATGTTAATATCAAAAATAAAATTTTAAAGATAAATATATACAAGTGTATTAAATTTCTAAATAAAAAAAAACACTTTGAAAAATAATCGTTATATAATATTAAACATTATCCTGAAGGAATTATACTTGATCGTGATTGACAAGTTCTCACAATCTTAATTTTTTCTAATTGACCTAATATCGATTAAAGATCACGTGATTTTAATTTTTCATGCTTGATATAAATACACGTGAGAATATATAAAATCACTTGTAATATACGATATGATAAATTACTTGATAAGTAACAGCTATGTAACATATGATACGATAAATTACCTGATAAATTATAACTAAATGATAAATATATACATATGAAATATCATAAATGAATTGAAAGGATATCTCAAACAAACAAAATTACAAATTCCTTCTTTTAATTTAGTCATTCCTCAACCTTTTTATTTTGTTGGACAAATTTAATACGCGAATTTTATATTTATAACTAAATAAATTAGCACTTTTTTAATTAAAAAAAATAATGTGATACTTGATAAGATTTATCCCGAGCATCATCATATATATGGAAAAAAGAAAATGATATATATGCTATAATAATGGTAATAATACATGCATTCTACCCGGTAATAATGCATCCATTTTATAAATAAGGGCAGATATGTCATTCAAAATTGAATATATATATATATGTTAATAGATTCATGTTTAGTGCATATTAAATATTGCTGGATTGTGTAGTTACTCCTTAGATTTGTTTTCCTATATGGCTTAAATACTCCTTGGACTTGATTTACTTGAAGTAAATTAGTAATTAATTAATTTACTCGTTTGTCATATCCTTCAACTAGGAAAACTTAGAGTTCAGTGGAACTTGCACACAAATTTTTCCGATTCCTCACCGTCAGAAATCAATGTATAATGCTGACACCCGAAACAGAACGAACGCTTTTGTCCCTTTGTTATCTCTCTATCCATGTTCTTTTCTTTTTCTTTTTCTTTTTCTTTTTTTCTTAAGTAACAGATAGTGATTTTCTTGAGTCATTGTGCTCTTTTTTTTTATGTCGTCAGTACACTGATGAACATAATTTATTATTTGTGACTGTATTTTAAAAAAAAAAAAAAGTATTTTATTTTTATTTTAAATTGAATTTTTTTGATGTTTTTGGATCATTTTCATGTATTGATATCAAAAATAAATTTTTTAATAAATTAATATTATTTTGATGCATTTCTAAACAAAAAACACTTTCAAAAGCAACCTCAGTTACACTCTTAAACAGTCACTACATGAAAAAAAAACTTATTAACATAAGATCTTATTAATGATTGTATATTTGCATGTGAACTAGCTAGGATGCTCATTCATTTTAAAAAAAAATTATCTATTCTAGAATTGTTATAGGTAAGTTTTATAAGATTTAAATACACGGGACTAGATACATAAGTGCGTATTCTATTGTATAATAATTAACTTCAATATCGGTATATTTGCACGTTTAACTTATTCATTTACGATATATATTAATTTTTTTAAAATTATTTATTTTAATATTGTTATAGTTTAAGCACGTTTAACTTTAGAGTTTTAGAAAATCTAGTATACGGGATTACATACATAAGTGTATCTAATTATGAGATCAAGGTGTATTAATCTTGTAATAACTAATCCTATTGGCGATTGTTTTTCTTCCAAATTTAATTAATTACATGGATTTATTTTATTTTTCTTTCCCTAATTTATGTTACATAGTCTAAAGTCCACCTACCGCCCCATCTCCCACAAAAAGAAAAAACAAACAAACAACCCATGTCATCGCAAAACTGAAAGAAGAAAAGGCTGACGTAGTTAATTAAGAGAGAATCCCTTACATTAACCCACTAGGTAGGGAGTATTAATTGATCCATTAACCTCCACTTCAACCAGGTCGGTGGGAGGTGGAAAGATAATTCACGACACTTGCTAGTCGAGCCACTCTGTTTGGCAAAGTTTTTATTAAAAATTTTGGTGTTTTTAAATTATTTTTATTTATTGATATTAAAAAAATTAATTAAAAAATTAATTAAATATATTTCTAATTAAAAAAATACTTTTAAAATAATTTCAGCCACATTTCTAAACCTTAACACATCTGACCATGTTAATTTAAACAAGTCCACAGAGAAACTCCATTGCACTCTACTGAAAAAGTTAGCTCAACTCTCAAGCCATGCAAATACTTGGTTGGGTTTTATGTGTGAATGTTTTGCTATTACATATAACCTTCCAAACTAACACGTGTGCTCTTTGTGTTAAGGTTATCAATTCCATTTTGCTTTGTTCGGAATAGCCGGAACATTTTATTTCAATTCAAAAAATAGAACAAACCGAAACAAATTTTATCTCGTTCAGAATCTAGGTCTATTCTAGAAATTCTACTCGGATTTCACCCAAAACATTCTAGTTTTGCTCTACCCGTTTCGTTCTGGCCAAATAGTATTTTTTAAAATAAAAAATAGTTTTACAAATCAATCATATCTCTTAATTCTACTGTTAGATTGAGATCAAATTTTACGATGAGTATCTTGACATATTTATATATATTATGTTAAGATTTCAAAGCAATCAGATAATGTATCGACTTTGTGAGATTGATGATGGTATTCTTATAATATTATACAAGTTCATAATTTTGTTTAAAAAAATTATTTTATTGTGTCTTATTTTAGATTAAATTTTTCTCAATTTCATTATTCAACAACGAGTACGAATTGAACTTTATAATTTGATTTGTTTTGCTTTATTTAAGGTTATCATGGTCTTATAATGCAAGTCACACGTTTGAAAGGTTAACCTAGGTTGATCCGAGTTGATTTAATATATCATTGTCTTAATTTTTTTTTTAAGATGTCAACTTCATTTATTTAGTTAAATTATATTTTTATCAATTTTTAATGTTATCTTTGAACTCATCAAGTCGGTCGAGTTATATTAGTTCAACTCTCTTTTTTTTATGTATGTTTGAAATTAAAATTGCATAATTCTAAATAATTTTATTTTTGGATTTGAACTAAAAAAAATTTTGTTGAATTAATATATTTAATCATATATATATATATATATATATAGTACAACTTCGAAACAAAGTACCAAAACACCACAAAACTAAAACATTTTATTTTAATTAAAAAAATAAAACATCTAACTGAAATGAAATTGAAAACCTTGGTTTGAACAGACGAGTTGATTAGGTTTTGTATCGTATCTCAAGGAGATAGAGAAGAATCAGAATTGCCTTATGATGTCATGCTAGTTAGGGGTGAACATTTTCGGTTCGGTTCGGTTTTTATCAAAAAAAAGTAACCAAACTGAAAATTGTGATTTTAAAAAAAAAACCGAAACCGAACTGAACCTATTATAAACCGACCATTTTCAGTTCGGTCCGGTCCGGTTTTTATGATTAAAATAATTGAAAAAACCGAATTTGATTTTTGGGCTTTCTGATGGGCCTTCTGATGGGCTTGCAATTAATATAAAGAAAAACTAATTTTCTTGTAAGATCCCAAAGTATTTTTAATTTTTTTTACCACTAATACAAATATTAATGTATTAAATACTTAAATATAATGTTTATTAAGTTTTTTTTCCTTTCTAATACTTTTGTTTTGTTTAATTTAACATGAGGTGAACTAATTAAAACTACATAAGTAAACAAATTCAAATTTAAATTACAGAAAATGCCTTCAAAGGGCTTCAAAATAAAGAAGCAACATTTACATAAAAAACTTCAAGAAATACACCCGGTTTTGAACTAATTATCATCCGTTGCTAGATTTAACTTTCCACCAAATTCTACAAAAAAATAATAATAGAAATGTTAGATTGAAAATAAGTTGATTAATTATCATTTGTAATCACCGAATGAAAATGTTGTTATTTACAAAGGATATAACGATGCAGAAATGGAACACAGAAACACAGCAAATCACAACCAGTTTCTGATATATTTAACATTCATCAAATCTTGCTATTCAGAAATTCATTCTTGCTGCTAAATAGTATGATTTTCTGTGTTTTTGTCAGATGGAAATGTTGTCAATTTCCAGGCTTGTAAAATGAAATGTCAGAGTTGAATTTCACTATCCTGAGCAGGTATCAAAGAGATAAATCAAGTACCACATACACCAAATGGAAATTGACATATCAAGGAACCTTAAGAAAGGAAAAATGGAACACAAAAACACAGCAAATCACAACCAGTTTCTGATATATTTAGCATCCATCAAATCTTGCTATTCCGAAATTTATCCTTGCTGCTAAATAGTATGCTATTCATAATATGACCACTAACAGTATGATTTTTGCTAGGCATGAAACAACAAAAAAACAATTAGACTCAAATAACTTCAAATTGAAAATTACCTTCTCATCGGGATTTAAACTTTCACTATCCATTGCATGATCATACTCGGTTAGTGGAAGATGAGATGATCTAAAGTTGACCCACTCCATGTTTATAACCTACATTGTAATATTTCAACCCTTCGATAATTTACAATTAGCATTAAAATAAACCATGAACAGTAAACTTTGTTGACCATCTCGCTGGATTTTGATTGATCGCCATGCCATTTTGGTATTGCTTGTGCACTTTCCACATACGCAGCATTAGATCCAGTACCTAAAATCACAGCAACAGCAACAGCAACAGCAACAGCAACAGCAACAGCAACAGCAACATCCTTACCTTTTAATATGGAATGGATGACATTTCCCTTTCATTTACTCCTTTCAGATGTACCCACAGAGCAAGGTACCCATGAACATTAACTAAAACATTGAAATAAAACAGAGTAAATTATTTACTTACCTTTTGTAAATAGAGATTCAAACTTAAAAAAAAACAGAGGCCGAGTGTGAGAGAGAGAGGCCGAGCGCGAGAGGGAGGGAGAGGCCGAGAGGTCAGAGGGAGGGAGAGGCTACAGGCGAGAGGGAAGGAGAGACCGAGATGCCAGAGGGAGAGGCCGAGAGGCCAGAGGGAGAGGCTACAGGCGAGAGGAGAGGCGAAACTGAGAAAGTAATCGAGGGAGAGGCGAGCGGCTGCTAGGGTTTCACTTTTTAGATTCAGTCTTTCAGAGAGTAATAGACGGGGAAAGGGAGGAAATAAGGCGAAACCGAGAAAGTTGTATTTATAGTACTTATTTCAAACCGAACCAAACCGGTTCGGTTAAGGTTAATCGGTTTTTGCCTTGCAAAACCGATACCGAACCGAACAGGATTTTTTTAAAAAAATTACAATCGGTTTTTTTAATCGGTTCGATTTTATCGGTTATTTTTTTTCGGTTTTCTCAGTTTAATCGGTTGGACAGTTTTTTTGCTCACCCCTAATGCTAGTCACTTTTGCCGGGAAGTAAGACCGGGAACAAAGTTTACTCAAAATCTTAAAATCATGCTGGTGCTACGATATCATCTCGGAATATTTATTTTCCGATTTAGAAAACAAGTCATTGATAAATGGACAAGAAATCGTACTCTTTTCCATGTAAACGGGTCATTTAATATATCTTTTTTAATCATAATTCAAGAGTGTTAGTGAAACTCTTAAATAATAGCCCAGGAAAAAAAGTTGATCATTATTAAAAATATTAATACACACTTGTTTAACTCTCTTTTTTATTTATTTATGATCGTCTTTAGATTTTCATTGTTTTAGTGCTTATTTCATCCCTTAACATTTAATTTCATTTTATTTTTATGTCAAGTTCCTTATTCTTTTTATTGTTATCTTTTCTACTTTGAAAAAAAAATTATTTTATTTTCAATTTCATCATTTAACATTAAATTAGTTAAGAATTGAGTTTCTTAATTGAATCCTAGTCTAGAATTTCACTAATTGCAAGTTTGAGAAATTAACTCAAGTTTAAGATATTCACTCAATTAGCTTCTTTCTTTTTCTTGATGCTCATGTTTTTAAGTTTTATCCCTTAATATTTATTTATTTCTTAAATTTTACGTCTGGTTCTCTTACAACTCCTCAATTTAGTTCTATATTTAATCTAACTTGAGGTAAAGGAAGGAAGAAGAAACCATGGATTGTCCAATTAGGTTAACTTATTATAGTCATGTTCATTACTCGGATTGTGGATTGTGAATCTTAAGGGTTAACCCGAGTCAATACAATAGATCGTGATCTTTTCATTTTAATAAAAAAAAAATTAAATGATTTAATCCCTTAAAAGTTTGTTGTTTCGGATTTAAGATAAGATTAGGTGAAGGTTAAAACGACAACAGTGTGAGTTTTTCTTTAAAAATTAGATTGGCATTTGAATGAGACGAATAGTTTGCTTTTAGCCTTTTAGATGGAACAAAACACCCTAACTTATTTCATATTTATTAATATATATGATGTTTGATTAATTTAATCTATTAATCGTTTTTATCATTATTTGATCAAATGCAAGAACTCATCTATATTTTTTATGCAATAATTAGTTTTTGATCCGTTAAGTGCGAGTTCCTAGTTAATAATATATACAAGTGGGAATACATGGTGTTCAACTGACATGTCATCTAACAAGGAAACGAGAGACATCAAGATATCAGTCGAGGTAAGAGCAACTGGCAACTACCTACAGAGTTGCAGACAACCAAAATATATGGGCCAGGCCCAAAACAATGAGCCCCAGGCCCCAACGTTTTATATCATTGTATGAGTCCAAGCGGCGAAACCGCAAAGGTCTGCCCAGTTTATCATGGTTATGTGCCAGACGCGAGGTTAGCTTCAATTCCATCTCTTCATTATTTTTATTGTTTTGCTCAATTGGCATGAAAAATGCTCTAAATAATCACCAATCTTCTTTAAATTTGTAGGGTTTGGTGACTATCTTATCCAGCGGTAGCTGTTTAATTTGTTTTGTCATTTCACTCTAAAGTTTAGCTTCCTGTTTGTTTGCTTTGACGTTGATGAAAAGCCAAAAAGAATCACGAATTTGTGAGTATTTTAGTTGGTATTGTAATGGGGTTTTGTGGAAAATTGGGAATCTTAACTTAGTAATGGAAAATCAGAATCCCTCGGTAGTAAATATCCGATAGCATTTTTTTTCAAACGTACCAGTAAAGATTCCTAATTTATTTTGTTGCAGAATTAGTTCTTGCTGTTAATTTTTGGGGAGATGAGTTTTTTTTGCACTGCATTGGGTTTTAGGCTCTAGTGTTAGTTTTGTCACCTGTTAGGAATTGTGCTGTGTGAATCTCGCATGCAAGGGTTTTGAATTTTTACTGCATTACCACACTGGAGTTGGTATATGAGACTAAAGTTTCAATCTTTTTTCATTTCAATGATGGGGTATAGAACTTTAATTGACATTGGTTTGGTTGTAAAATGTTACTTACCACAAGCTGTAGTAAAATTATCTGAAACGGGTGGGAATTTATCACTTGACCTGCTTTGATCGTGTTCTTCTGCGGCATGTGTTGATATTGGTGCTTTCTTTTGACAGTGCATAGAGTACAACATGGATAACCTACATGGATAGATGGACATGGAAAGATACTAAAGTTAAAACTTATTTGAGTGTTCAGTTTTAAAATTGCTTAATATAACATTTTCAGGTTTCAACTATCATCAGATCACTAGATTGTTCACCTTATTCTGGAATTATTTCCATCAAGGAGTTCAGTAGATCTCTTCGATGAATTCTATCTTGTTACCTTCCTCTCCTGTCCTTCAACTACCTTTCCCCCAGTTCTCACTCTGTCGTCGATCACAGCCTCTATACATTTCCAACACCAGGGGCAATCGCTGTGCTTGCCAGAACTCTTCTCTTCCCCGTTCATTTCAACCCAATTCAAAATTTTCCTTTCACAGTCATCGACCAGTAATTGCCGCTGCAGTACCTTCAGATGAGGGACCTGTATCTGTAATCAACTTTGAAGATTTTATTGAAAAGGATTGGTCATTTCTTGACTCAGAGGAGTCAAATTCTAAAGAGCATGACCAAAAGATTGGCCAGATCATTTCTGCTGGAGAGATTGAGGAGACTTCGAGGGTGTTAGTTTCACTTGGCTCAGAAGGATTTGTGGATAGGTTGGTTGATACATCACCCTGCAGTCTCTTGCTTATTGTCCATGACTCACTTTTTTTGTTAGCTTGTGTTAAAGAGAAGTACGACAAGGTTAAATGTTGGCAAGGAGAACTGATTCATGTTTCAGAAAAGTGGGCACCTTTGGATGTTGTGTTCCTTTACTTTCTGCCAGCTTTACCCTATAAACTGGATGAGGTTTTTGGGTCACTTGCAAAACTTTGCTCACCAGGTAAACTATAAAGGCTATATAATTTATCTTCTCATCCATTCCACTTTTGAGTTGACTGAATGTTGGATCCAAAGCTGAACTCTTTTAAGAAAACTTTTATTTTCCTCAGTAACTTATGACTTGAAGTTGTGATTTTGATTTTCAGTTCCTTTACTCAGAATTCAAAAGGTTTTATATCTTCTATCTTTTTCAACGAGATAATGTTGTTTGAAGACATAATTGCTTGCTCGTTTAAAAACAACACAAATCAGAGATTTGAAATCCCCTTTCGAACAATTGATTTTGTAGGTGCAAGATTGGTTATTAGCCATCCCCAGGGAAGGGAAGTTTTAGAGAAGCAAATGAAACAATATCAAGATGTTGTTACTTCTGACTTGCCTGATAAAATGACTCTGCAGAAGGCTGCAGCTAAC
Organism: Salix brachista; assembly: GCA_009078335.1. Lineage (NCBI taxonomy): Eukaryota > Viridiplantae > Streptophyta > Magnoliopsida > Malpighiales > Salicaceae > Salix > Salix brachista. Next base: position 15,443,443 of record CM018577.1, on the reverse strand, counting down.
CATTCTTTTGAAATGGTTGAATATGTGGACGAGCCAGGATTCTATCTCACTGTCTTACGGTTATCTGATGCAAGAAACTGAGATCAGATTTTTGGAACATTTTTTTTTATTTTTTTACGTGGAATAGAGTTGCCTTTGTTTCCCTTCTTGATGGTATTTGGTTTCCAAAGACTCTGGGTGTCTTCACTTGATAGTAACCCTGTTTGTTTTGAGATGTCACTTCAATTCAACTAGCTTTTAAACCTGTGGTGCACAGCGGGTTAGATTTTTTTTTTCCAACGATTTTTTTTAATATGCAGCTTGTTTGAAGAGTTTTTTTACATTAAAAACTCAAAAATTATAAATCAAAAATTCTATACATATGTCTCACTAGATAAATCAAAAACAATGTGTTAATAAATAAAAATAAGTCAATATAAATGGCTAAAAATAAAAGTAATGAAATAAAGATATATATGAATTAAGATATTTACTTTTGCAATGTGAGCTATAGAATGGATATCTGTATGAAACTGATTAAATAAAATAAATAAATAAATAGCATGTGAGATAGCGCATATTAAATTGAATATTATTTTAAAAAAAAAATATTTACATAAAACATTAAAAAAAAAATATAGATGGATCAAAAAATCATCTTTAAAAATTAAGTACATACAAAATATTTAACAAAAACATATTAAAAAGGTTTATATAAAAAAAATAAAAAAAAACAAAAAAAACAGAGGGAGGGTATTAACTTACATATAATTTTAAAATTTATTTAGAAAAAAATACATTAAAAAGGAGTATCAATTAAAATAGAACCTAAATTAAAATAAAAAAAAATTTAAGAAAAAAGTAATAGTTTAGGTCACACAAACACATTTAAAAGAAGAAAAATGACTTGGGTTACATACCCAATCGGTTTTAGTAAGATTGTTCCAATTTAATTAGATGATAAAAAATAAATAACAATAGTTAACAAATAATATTTTTTATAAAATTAAAGATATTGATAACTTGGAAGAAAAACCTTGGAATTACAAAATTGAATAAGAAAAATGGAAGAAAAAAAGTAGGTCAACACAAGTTAAGATGATAGACATGTAACCTGAATAATAAGAGACGATCCTATCCAGTTAACCTACAAAACTCGTTGCATAAGTCATAAGACTAAGTCAACAGAAAATGACCTCTTGCAGAAACCTGAAAACATCATACCACTCCCGATTTTTTCTCTCTACATTAAAAAAGAAAAGGGAAAAAAAAGAGCCAAATTGGATATCAATCAACTGAAAACGATTGCTAAAATTGGAATTTCTCAGAGGAAGATTATTGTCTACTGGCTTACATGGTGATCAAACTTCCAATACGAAATAAGAAGATAGGGTACCAAACAACCACCTCACAACTTCTTAATAATATATTAGAAGAATGAAAACCTCATGCCATTACTTGCTGCAAACAAGTTGTATTCTTCCATAGCAGTCTCTTTCTTATTGCAAGCAGGATCATTTTCATCTGCTGAGACTTTTGAAGATAAATCTCCAACCATTCCTTCTTTTGAAGGTAAAGGATCTGACTTACATCCTGTTGAGAGGGCCACAGGTCCACCAAAATGGAACAAGGAAAATCCAGTATTACCGTTGTGCAATTTGGCAGGATTATCAATATTCCCACCTTGCCCACTTGGCGGTGCTTCGGTTGAATGTGATCGGGCAGGAACCATCCTCTCCTTAATAGCTTCAGTTAAAGTTTCCTGCATCATACGTGTCTCTGTTCGAACCTCTGAGTTCAGGCCATGTTCTCCCAGCTGATACGCTGGAACTGGACCAGAATTGAACACAGGAGTCGCCACATGCTGCACTGAACCATATTGCATACAAAAGCGTGAGTTTCCATTTAAATCATAGCCAAGAGGACCAGCATATAGATAATGGTTAGGTTGGGAAAAGGACATTAATCCATTGGTTGGAGCTGCCGGCCAAGAGACTGGAGTTTGATGGTAGTAGCCCACTGTTGAAGGAGCTTGAAACAATGGAAACTGTAAATTATGGCTATGCATAGGTGGAAACACAACTTGATGTTGCAAACCCCTACTGACAGCAGGTATTTGATTATCAGGATCTTGGACAGTTTTTGACGGTGGATTTCCCAAAATTCTCATTCTTTGACCATCTGGTTGAAGCGCAAAAGGTTTCCTGCTTCCAAACACCTCAGCTCCATTTGTACTCGGTTTCTTGTCCAGCCCCACTTCACTACAATTGGAGTAAGCATTGCCACTGAATGTTGAAGTTTCTCCTCCTTCTGATTGTTGACAGGCATCTTCTGAATCTGAAGTGGATGATGATTCGAGATGTCCACTGTTTGAAGAAACTGTATTGCTATCTCCCTCACTAGGGCAAGATGAACAGTTATCAGAACTCACTGTGCTTCCAATGCTGGGATGAGAAATCTTGGACGATGCAAAGTTTTTTGCAGGACATGAAATGATTTCCTCATAAGCAGTTTCTGTTGAGAAGCACTCAATCACTTCCTCATGGTATCGACTCTGGCAGTCTTCAACTGTTTCAAGGCTACAGTCCCTTGATTCGGTCATGTTATTGTCATCATGATAAATTTCAATGGAACTTCCAGTAACTTCACTGGAACATGTCTTGCCAGATGACTTTAAGAGTTTATTATCCAGATTCACAGCTTCAACCTTAGTAGATAAGCTCATGGTGACGTCAGAGTCTGAGCTGCTCCAAGAACATTTCTTTTGTGATTGTACAGGCTCCCAAACTTTCTTAGGATTGTTTCCCATGTTGGATTTGCTTTTGATTCTTCCACAGCCATCACGGATGTGATCTACTGGACTATATTTGTTACCACAATAGAACTGCTTGGACATATCCATCACTGTTTCCGACTTGCCAGCAGATTTGCTCTCTTGGTCCACTCTTGATGATGAAACATGTGGTTCAACCTTTACCCTGCATTCAATGTTCTGGTGGCAGCTGCAAGAATGGAAGTCATATCTATTATTCATCTTGTTGTGGGGACAATGGAAGTTTTCACTAAACTTGAGGCCACAATTTCGACTATTGGACTTTGGACCATTTATCCTTGATTGCCTATACAATCCATTAACAGGACTAGAAGGAGTGTCAAAATCATCATTGTGATGTCTTAACTCTGATCTATTAACCACCACCCCACTTTCTGAAATAACTGCAAATCGGCGTCTATCAGGCCACTTCGAAGAAGGATCAAGTTGAATTTCTTTCTGCAATTTCAATCGTCGGCGAGAATATTTTGCTTGTTCAGTTGAAAAGCCAGTCCCTTCTTCCAAATTTGCAACCTTACCATCAGGGCCATCACACAAATCTTTTTCCAATATACAGGTCTCAAATCCATATGAAAACTGTTGATCTTGAATGTCAGGAGATCTAGGCCTGGACAGAGATATATCACCTGTTTCACTTAGTGAATCCCTACAGCAGATGGTATTGTTCAGTTCTTCATCAACACTTGGTGATGTTCCATCCTTTAAGATGACAGGAAGCATGGTAATATCACTTGATTCAGGGCATTTCTTCTCTTTATCCCTTTCTTTCTCTTTTAACCTCTCCTTTTTTCGAAGCTTTTTCTCTCTTTCTTTTGTTCTTCTTCTCTCCTTGCGCTCTTCTTCTTCACGCTTTTCCTTTTCCTCTTCTTCAAGAAGCTTCATCTGCAGTGACAAATTGTTTTATCAGAGATGCATCTCATGAAAAAAGATGAGCTGTCCTAATTTTGATACTCAAATGAAATCTTCATCAAAATCACAAGTATTAAGACCTGCTTTTCCAATGTAATGATTTCTTTACATGCAACATGGACCCGATCTTCCAGTAGTTTTAGTGCAAGACAAACAAAGATGCTGTGTGCATTTTGGCGAGCAGTTCCTTCTCTGAAAGCCTTTTCAACCTGAAACAGAAAATTGAGTCTTAGAATCTTTGAAACTGAAATACAGACATTCAATTACTTCATGTGCACATAGAAACATAATCTACATGTTCCTAGTTCATCCTCCCATGTTCTGACAGGAACATGGGAATGTGCATTCAGATATTGGTTCTCTCCAACAGCCAGTAAATTTCATTGTTTTAGGTGGCCAGAAGGCACAATCATAGTGTATATTTGAAATGTCTCATTTTTAAATACCAGCTAATAAATAAATGAATTTTGAAAAAGAAAATACAAGACACTCTTGGGCAGTGCCAAATGGCCATGTAACATATGTAAGTAACCATAAAGGTTAACTTAGAAAAACAAAATGCTAAGTTTAAACAGTATTCATTGATATCACCATGCATTATTTGGATTCCTCAATTTGCTCCATTAGATGTCCCAACAGGGCTTCCTGGAGGTGGTTAACCACAATTTTAGTGAGGTTATAAGGAGACATTCAACCACGCTGGAGACCTCAGAAATTTCCCCAGGCCTTCTCTGTCACTATAAAGAGAGATGTGGTGCCCCTAGTAGGATCATCTGCTACAAATCTGCTGAGACATTTGAACTTTTAAAATGTTTGTTAATCAACTTCAAAAATCATCTCAACCTACTCCTTAGTTCTACTGTACTTACAGCCCTTGTATTCATTTAGAATTTACTCTAGTTTCATCATGTCTAATATAATGAGCAATTCTACAAGGTCCGGGTTTAATCCTACCTCATTGCTATTTTGGTTATTGCAGATCGAATTAAAATCTAGTGAGCCAGTGATTATACCCTGTCCCTTCACTTTTCTTATATATATAGAAATATCCCTTCCCAGCACATTCTTAACACACCCCATCCCCATGTACAACCTACCGCACATTCACCCCCATGCAATGATGATTGCACGCACATCCAGACATACAGGTATCACATGGAAAATGACAGTTCCAAATATATTATCATTTTCTAAATTAATACGAGAAAGGACAGCAAGCATATTTCAAGTCTGCAAACATGCCTTTTCCTTAAAAATAACTGTTGCTGCATCTAGAAGAAACTCTCGAGCAAGTTCAGGACTCTTCGCATGCTTTTGTGGACGGGAGCATTCTCCATCAAGTTCATTTCCGTCCTTATCCATGGAATCATCATCCTATAAATGCAAAAAAAAAAAAAAGGAATTTAAGTATAAACACTAAGGAAATCTTAAGAAATTTATTGCAAATATAAAGATCCTGAGGGGAAAAGCAGGATACCTCTTCTTCCTCGGCCTCTTCAGCATGCTCAAAAAAACTTCTGATACTTTCTCCTCCTGTAATTGTAACAAAACCATCACCTACCACGAGCCTGCAGTGCACACATTGTTGACCCTTTAGTGCATGAGCTTTTACAGAAAGCTCAGTGCAGCGGCCATCAACTTTCCAAGCCCTAAGGGTAATAAAACATGCAGTCAAACCACCAAGATCTAGACCAGTGACTTGAACACTTCCATTCATGCCAACATTTTCAAATTCTAGAATGTCAGATTTTCCTTCTCCTGTTCCAAGTGCCCATTCAAAGTGATGGTATGATCCAACAGTGTCCGAAAAAGTCTGGCACCAATCAGCTTGGACAGAATCATCAGACACCTGAGAAATAGCATAGATAATTTGGTCATGCTAGTCACATCCATGGTGAATTTTCACAGTTTGTTCCGCAAGTTTTTTCTTTTGAATCTTGGATCTTTAGAGCCACAAAGTTGAACAGAAAAAGAAAATATACCTCATATTGAAAGGCTGTATCTGCAACACAAAACCAGCTAGTGCAGCGAGGTTCTCGTCGCATGCGTTTCAGCTCCTTCAACTCCTTGAATTCACGAATAACATTCCTTCTACAATCTCTACAAAATCTCTTGCTGTCAAACCTGTGGGATGGAGACATATTTGTGTAGAGAAACAGAACAAATCAACAGAAGTACCTAACACGAAAACATGCAGAATGGGAAGTACAGGCTCATGGGTATGGAGAAAGCGGCTATAGCTAGATATACAAGAAATAGTCACAGCTAAAAATAAGCAAATATTAAAAAGGAAAACGATAAGATAGATCCATGCCAGTTGAAAAGAAAACTTAAGTTTTTAGGGTCAAGTTAATTCAAACAATCACGATGATAACATGGAGCAACATTTCAGCATATAAGTTCACAAACCATCAAGCAAACCAGAAGGTTGTAGAGAAGAAAAAATCAATGAAGGACACTTAAGAAATAAAGAACAAAAAGTTTGCTTTAAGCTTATAATTTTTGTTGAACAATTTCAATGGATTCTTCAAGAGATATCTTAAACAAGTGATGCCAATTGAATGACAAGGTTTCTCGATTATAATAGATGATGCTCGATTTTGATAGGTAAATGTAAGTTTAATCTGACTTTTGTTTAATTTTCAAACTGAACCATCCATTTGAGTCATTGATGTATTGAATTCCTCACAAACCATGGGCATTGGTGAAGTTTGATGGATTAGAACCAAGGACCTATGACTCTTAGGACACCAACATAGGCTGCTATTGAACTCACGTGGATATATTACAGTTGCTTAGTACAAGGAAAAACATATGAGAAAGAGTCTACAAGCATGATGAGGCCAACAATTGCCATATCATATTCAACTGAAAGCATGCAAACATACTGTTCTTTGGAAGTTAGAAACGGACTCCACATCAATGAAGCTCAGGTCATAAAATAATCCAATTAACCACAACAATGAATATTAATTTTAATTTTAAGCCTATTTCAGATAAAAGAAGGGCAGACTACTCTTTAGTCCATCCCACCCACCATGCCATTTTCTTTGATAAATATTTAGTTTAATTGTCCCCTTAAGTTCCCTTCAGGGCGCTGTATATTTCCTAATCATCTGGCCTTGTAGAATTATATTTCTTTAATGCTGGAAAAAAAAGCCAAAGTCTAATGTGATTAATTCATCACTAAAACTCCTATTATTTGATGCCATATTCAACAGCAAGCAAGTTCCACTTAGGGTAAATCCACACTTTCGAACTGGTAATCAAAATATCTACAAGTCACTATCCTTTTTGGAATCTTCAAGGCTCTCATAGATATTCGAATAATAAACTCAGCCCTTAGCTACAAAGTCCTCAAAGCAACAATGCCTAGAGAAACTAACTAAGAGAGAGCATAATCAGTCGAGATTAATTCAGAAAATGGACTGCTTTTCAATAGACATTGTGGGTTCCCTGTGATGAAGCTTTGAATACTTTCTTAGTCTGGTAAAATTCATCACTTCCTTAGATTCAACCACATCGTTTTCACCAAACAGAGAAAAACTATCGGTCCAGGCAGATGACTCCCCTCCATTTAGTTTGATCCAAAGCACGTAAATGATCACTTCCTAACTGCATTGTATTTTTGTTTGTAATTCCATTAGAAAGCCTGTTAAGGTGGAAAGATATAAGCTCTGATTTTACATTACTTATAAACTAGAAGACATCAGTGATTCATACAAAACACAGCACACTCTTGGGAGTTTCTAGACTGTTCAGAAACCTGACTACTCGGAAAAAAAATTCATGCTTTCAAATAACTTTTGTTCTGTCTTTGGGAGTTTCAGCAATATGGTCACCTCTGGTCTCAATGTTATCTAAAGCTCCAACCCCCAAGATAGCAGAGTGGCCAACTACCTTTCAGTTCTCATAGTCTTCCACTGATTTCAAAATCAATGTTTATAAAAAGAATAAGCTATTGGAAAACACACCTGCACAAGAGCCTCTCTATGAAATCCTCTTCCTTCATCCTTAAAAGAGACTGCCGAGTTTCTTCTCCAAGTGCTGACCAGAAATCCATTAATGTGTCACAAGAAAGCCTGGCAGTATGCAGTGCACACGACTCTCTTGTTCCATGTCCTCTACCATAACTTGCCATTCCTTGGCTAATCCAACCACGACCTCCCCCACCGCAGGCATCAGGATAGAGCAATTCCCTTTCCCTTTCCCTTGCACAAGCACTGTCAAATACCTGATTTAAAGCAAGAGTTCAGCTACTATACTTGAAAGGGACAAACAGAATTGCACAATAAAAAAAATTAGCACTCACATTTTGGAGTCCATTCAAAGACTTTGAAAACAAGTAGCACTTCAAAAGCGTTAACGATCCATCATGAGTGGTTGTTAGACCACCCCAAGGATGGACAGATGGATCTTGAATTTCATCTTGACACCCATTTGTTACATGTGATCCATAATCATTTAGATTTTTCGGGGCTTTGAGTATATCACAACAAAAGTTCCCACCACCTCCTTCATGCTGCAAAGACTTACCATAAATGACAATCTGCATAAAACCTTCAAGCAATAGCCCATTGCATCTAGAACAGTACATGTTCTTACGAGCTTGCTCAAACAGGGCTTGTTTGTCTATCCTCAGTAGCTTTTGTCGAGCTTGTGGTGGCAGCTCACTCCAGAACTGTCACAAGTACATAAAAATTCTTCAATGACTAATCACAACATGCAACAAGAGCTAAAAACTGAAAGACAAAAATTAAACAAAACCTTATATACTCCGAACACAAACTTAAAATTATCACAAGAAACTTTCTGGTTACATATAACAAAATGTCAATCTCTATTTTAGAAACATCATTTCCATTGCCTCGACTCTAAATCAATTCTCACTAGTATAACCGATTGTAATTGACATAAAACTTCGACCTCTCTTTTGAAAGTAAAAACAAAGAACTCCAGAAGTGAATTTATATACAAAGAGGTTAAAACGGATCTAGTCAATTAAAAACTGAAAACCCAGAAAATAAAAAAGAGAAAAACAAAAATCCCACATCAAAAACTAACAAAACAAGCTCACTGAATAATTTGTACATCAAGATAATCAAGATCACAATTAAATATCAAAACTAAGTAAAAACAGTGATTCAATCTCAGATACAAAAATACACTCTAATCCATCAATCAAAATTAAGAGGAAAAAAAAAAACAGCCCAGTACCTTCCGGAGATGATTGAAGCTAACACCATCACGGTGCTTAGACCAGAACGCATTAGCAGAAATTGAGTAAGAGCCTCCATATGATGTTGCATTACTAAATTGATCATTTCTCTGTGTTAATCCTGGCATCCTAAATTATTTTTATTATTGTTATTGTTATTACTATTACTATTATTATTATTATGTAACTTCTTTAATTAAATTCAGTTATAAGATTTTTATAATTGTTTTTATACTCTCAGAGATTTATCATCATCATCAATCCTTCCATCTCTGCCCCTCATGTTTTTTTTCTACGATAATACAAATAAAAAACGGATCCAAACCCCAAATCGATTCAATAATTCAATCAAAAAAATTTATCAAATCAGAAAGTAATAAACAGAAAAAATCAAAACCCAAAAATAAAAATAATAGAAACTGGATTTGATTGAATTGGATTGGATTGGGAGATTAAAGAGGAGAGATGATGAGATTTGGTTGTTGTTTAGTATATATATATATGAGAAGAGAAATGGAAGGGAAAGGAAAGGAAAGGGAGAAATGAGAGAGAGGGAGGGAGGGAGGATTTTGGTAATGGACGAAAATTATTTTTTTCATGTTATTGGCGAGCATTGCCACTGTAAAATTCAGACATACGGAACGGATAACAATTGAAGCACTCGATAATTCTCTGTAAGAAAATTGTGATAACCGGATTGGCTAAGGTAAAATACCTAAAATTTAAATGACGACAATGTCTTTGACTGTAACATATGAAGAGTAAAAGTTAAAGAAATTTTTTTTTTTTTATTTTCTTTTTCTTTTTCTAAAGGAACAACTATTTTAGTAGATACTAGTTAAATTATTCACATTACGTTGCGGGCCGAACAAATAATTTTTACAATTATTGGAATTAAAATAATTAATAGATTTTGCTAGTTTAAAAATAAAATATAACATTTATACATGCAATGTTTAATATAATGAAACATATCAACACACTCTATTATAACAATAGCAACATCAAAGGCTTAACATCTAAAAATATCATTACTATTATTGTTAAAATCATAAAAATTATTAAATTACCCCGAGGAAAAAAAACTCGAAAACATTAACAAAAGAGGAAGCAAGAAAAAAACTAAAATTATTATTATTATTATTATGTGAATAATGGGAAAATAAATTCAATATAAGAATAAAAAAGGAAAATAAAAAATATTATAAAAAAATATTAGCTAAAAAAATCATTTCACGTGTAAATATTTAAAAAAAAAACATAAGAAAGAACAAAGGAAAAAAAATATCAATTTTATTATTATTGCTGTTAAAATAATAAAATATATTAAATTAGCCCAAGAAAAAAAAAACTAAAAACATTGACAAAAGAGGAAGCACGAAAAAAATTAAAATTATTGTTATTATTATTGCGTGAATAATGGGAAAATAAATTCAATAAGAGAATAAAAAAAGCAAAAGCTTTAGCAAAAGAGCAAACAAAAAAATAAAAAATAAAACAATTAGCTAAAAAAACCCATTTGATGTGAAAATAATAATAAACAAATGAATAAAAAAACCAAAGGAAAGAACAAAGGAAAAAAAATAAGAAATATTAATTTTCAAATGATCATAAACATAAACTAAAATTTAATAACACAATTTTTGAAGAAAAAAATGTTATCTCAACAAAAGAGAAAATAATAAAAATTAAAAAAAACTAAGGACTATTTAAAAATATAAAAAAAATAAAAGAATTAAAATCAAAAATTAAAAGTATAAGGACTAAATGAAAACTAAATATATTATCAATTTCAATCAAAGGACAAAATTGAAAAATTCAAATCTTTTGTACCAAATATATTAAGGGATTTAAAATCAATCCGGAAATTAAAAGGAGGACCGAATTGAAACTTGAATATATAATCAATTTCAATTGAATGGCCCAATTGAAATAAATCAAAACTTACATAACAGAAATAAGGACCACACAGCACAATTAAAAGAGAAGGGACTAAAATGAAAAAGCCATAAAATGGGGGGGCTGACGTGTAGTTTAGGTTGCAGGAGAGAGAAAAGAGGGTGGGAAAGTTCAACCACCCACCGGCTCGTACCCAGCCACCTCGGTAGAGCACATACCGCTCCATGAGGAAGAGGACACGGAGGCGCATCGACTGAGACGTCGGTCGAACATTTTCCTCCACCTCCATAGGCCTCACGTGCCTCCCGAAGAGGACGTGAGGCCGAATACTGTCAGCCACCTGTAGCACACGCGCCGACAGTAATCTGAGAAAAATAATAAACAAATATGGTCAATTAGCGGTCTACCCCTGTACCCAAGTCATCAATTTTATCTTATTAAGGGGTTTTTCCGTATTTAGCTATTTTCAAAAAATGTGAAGTTCTCGTTGCACCCCTCCTGCCCGGAGCTGATTTTTGTTGTTTTTTAGGGATAGAATGGTATTTTACTGTGCAAAAAAATATAAAAAAATTCAATAAACTGGTGACCCGAACTGGACTGAAAATGTGCAATTACCGCGGCACCCCTCCCTGTAGAGCCTATTTTTTGTCTTTTTCAAGGGATATAATTGTTATTTTACTATGCAAAATATAAATAAAAAAAAGCAGTAAACTGGCGAACCGAACGAACCGACCCAAAAACTGAGGAATACTATTGTAATCCACAGTGATTTGTCTCACAATGCACAGTAACTGAACCATGATCTCTTTTAGTATATAGTATAATGATAGATTTTTTGCTCTTCAGTTGCTATTTTTACATATCTTGACAGAAAAGTCAAAAGATAAAATATACTCGTTCGGATATTGTTGATGTGAATTAAAACACAGAAGAAAAGAACAATTGTGCACTCTCTTCATCGTTTTTCTTCTCCTTGTCCATAATTTTTCTTTTCATCTTTTTCTTATTTGTCTCAACAGATTCAGTCTTCCACAGTAAATCATCTAAAACACAGGCCAACAACAACATCTTGCTAGACCTATCATTCTCACCACCGAACACCCTTGTTTTCTCGCCTCTCTCTGTATATTGTTTAGGCTTTGCACTTTTCTCTTCAATAATTATGGTGATTTTAGGATTTTACCTTTCCAATTTTTCAGTGCTAAATTTCTATTGCAAAGACAAAATGTCTCAGGCTTACGTATAGTTTCAGATCCATTTTTCAACTTTTGTTCTGTTATTGTTTGTAGGTCCAATTGTTACTATCTTAATGCTAGCATGTTTACTATTCAAGGAAAAACGAATATTTTTGTTTAATGTTCTGATAAAATTTTTAAGTTTATTTACAATAATATAAATCAATATTTATCACTTGATATCTCACTAATTCAACGGTTATTGTATTTTGTTAAAAATGTTATTGTATTTTGGAGTAATATATTGTTTAAAATAAATATTTATTAGTTGTATCTCACTAGTTCAACTGTTATTGTATTTTGGAATATATATTTAGCTATTATAAATGGCTTTTACCTAGTGTTATTGATCTCGTTTCGTTTCGGCCAATATGGCCGAAATGTTTCGTATCAGTTAAAAAAGAGATAAAACGGCGCAGTTTTTATCTCGCTTAAAATTTTGGCCCATTCCAGAAATTTCATTAAAATTTCAGCCAGAACATTCCAGTTTCGTTTTGCCCGTTCCGTTTCGGGCACATAGTGTTTTTTTTTAAATAATGAATAATTTTACAATATAAATCATATCTCTTAATCTGACAGTTAGATTGAGATGAAATTTTATGAGTTTCTTAACATATTTATATATATTATGTTAAAATGCTATAGCAATCATAGAATATAATGACCTTGCGAGATTGATGATGACATTCTCGTAATATTATACATATTCATAATTTTATTCAGAAAAATTATTTTATTGTATCTTTTTTTAGATTAAATTGCACAATTTTAAATAATTTTATTTTTAGATTTGAACTAAAAAAAATTTGAATTAATATATTTAATTATATATATACATAAACAGTACAACCTCAAAACGGAGCGTCGTAACGCTTCAAAATCGAAACATTTCATTCCAATTAAAAAAACAAGGCACCAACCGAAATAGAGTTGACAACCTTGCTTTTACCATTGAAATACATATGAATAAAAAAAATATTTACACTATTTAAAAAACTATTTTATCAATTTAGTTTTACAAAATGACATTTTGCATTGTAGCTCATCTAAGAGGTTAGTGTACAGTGTCCTTGCCAAAATCACAGCGCACGTTTCCTTCTCTTAAAATAATTTTTGAAAATAAATATATATATATTAAAATAAAAAATACTTTAAAAATATATACTACCACTCGCCTAAATATCCCGTCGATAGCCCGCTTCAGGCTTTACCTTCTTGCAGGGTGTGCTTTTTCAGTCTTTTTCAGTTGCCACCCCCTTGGAGACTTTACATAGAAATTGAGGTGCAGAAAAAACATTAATTATATGCACTTTTCATTTACATCTTTATTTTTTTGATTTTTTTTAAAAAAATCCCTTTATTTTTTTTTGTCTCAAGGTTTTGATTTATTACAATTTTGTCGGTTTTGATTTATTATAATTTTGTCTCTTGATTAGAATTAATTATATATTTTGTTTTTCATTTTGGCTCTTATTTTTTTATTTTATTTTTTGGTATTAATTTCTTTAATTTTTTCGATCCTTATTGGACAGTGTTTATTTTTTTCTATATTTATGCATCTATACTTTTAGTTTTGGTGTTTATTTTTTGTCATTTTATTTTTTGTTGAGGTCTTATTTTTATTCGATTCAATCCTAAAATTTTAATTTCTGTTAGTGATCATTTTAAAATTGATATTTCTTCCTTTTTCCCTTTGTTTTTTTTAGTGTTTTCTATTATTTTTATTTGTTATTTGGATCAGATGAATTTTTTTTTTGCTCATAATATTTATTTTGATTTTGTCTTTTTCTGTTGTTTTTGTTTGCTCTTTTGTTAAAGTATTTTTTATTCTTTAAGATGATTTTATGATTTTCATTCTTTACGCAATAATAATGATTATTTGAGTGATTGTGTTTTTTTTTTTTCTTGATTGTTTTTTTTGTTTTTGTTTTCTTGATTGTTTTTTTGTAAGTGTTTTTTATTTATTTTTCAGGTATTTAATGATTTTCATTGTTTTGGCAGTAATAATGATAATAATTTTAGTTGTTATAGTCATAGTAATGATGGTAACGTAGCAATGGATTTTCAATGATATTTTCTTTTTTTTATAAGTAGAAAATCAACGGCTTGTTTTTTTTGGTTTAGTTTTTGTAGGTGTTCCCATAAGTTATATTTTATTATTATATTTAATTTAAATTAGAATATAAAATGAATTAATCCTAATACAATGAATTTGATGATTCAGTTATCTGAATCTTCTTGTTTTTTTTAATGACGATGATAATTTTATGCTGGTGATTTCACTGAAACATATTAAATTTATAAATTTATATCGATTTAAAATTCATATCTTTTATTAGAAACTCGCGCTTCACAAGAATTTTATATATATTTATTATTTTGTCTAAATTTATAATATTTTGTTTTGTATTGAAAAAAATATAGTTTTAGCTGCGACGAAGCATGAGTAAAGGGCTACTGTATAATATATGTGATCAATGTGTGCAGATACAACCACCAAAATAGTAGTATCGAGAGCATTTTTTTTTCATAATTTCAAATATTCTGGAAAAAAAACCAACAACCTTAACAGGATTTTCAACACAACTCACCACCAATTGAACACAAATCACATAACATGTAATTCAATAACATTTCATATCAATTTATAATAAAATAAACTCAAATAATTTATTACATCTATACAATCAATTTTTATAACATCCAAGTAAAATCAGATGACAACATATAATAAATTATTTCATGGACGAACTTGAATCATTTAACATCTAAGTAAATCAGATAATAGCATCTAGTAAATTTTTCATAGATGAACCTGCATCATTGAAACCATGAGCATATCGTCGTGCATGAAAAATTGTTTCATCCTTCTTTACTTTAAGGTCTAAATGGTGAGCCTAGATAGCTCAGTAGTAAAAGCTTGGAATTAAAGAATTTGTTTCTCCTATAGTCTCAGGTTCGATCCATGTGATTACTAAAATAATAGCTACTAGAAGCTTACATGGTCGTTAATTTCAGAGTCAGTGGGATTAGTCGAGATGCATACAAACTGACTCAGACACTTTAATAAAAAAAAATATATCATCATATATAATATATAAATAAGATGTTTGTTAAATGTAAATAATATAAAACTAATACATACATTTTTATTATATCTCAGTGCATGGTACTTAAAATCAATAGGATTACATTCATTACATAGAGGATTTTATCTCCAGCATCATGCCACATCCATCAGTGAGTCTTCAACAGCTGCACTGTGCATCCTCGTAAGTCATCAATTCGAGTCCTACATCAATCATAACTACTGCATATTTTAATTGATTGTTAATTTTAAACTTATGAGATTAGTTGAAATACGCGTAAACAGACCAGACACCAACATTCCAAAAAAATACTTCATAAGCTTTGCACCACGTTAACCTCTAACAACTTGCAGCAACAGTTAATGACGACAAGAGTTCCAGACTTCCAGTAGCAGAAGCGTGCCCCAGCTACTTTCGTCACAACAAACTCAAGATGAACACAGCAATGGCAGCAGCTCGAAGGCTAGCAATGATGATAGCTCCAACAACCATGAGCATCTCCGCCATAAACCACCATCCTCACGACAACGCCGTCAGCTAAGCAACACCTTCTTTCGACCAAGTAACGCTATTTCATCTTCCTTCCTTCAAGTGCTTTTTTCTTCACAGAACATGAATTAATAAAGGTTGGGCTATGTAGATGGGCAGAATCCATCCCATCTTAAAAATAAATAAATTTTTGGATCATTAGTCAGCACAACTCAACCAAACCGGGTTGGTATTAAATCTCTAGTCCAACCAACCCTACCTTTGCAGTAAGGATGTATTTGACAAACACATCCTTATGATTTTCTTTTGGTTTTCAGCTTGTCCTTATTTTTAGTACCTAGCCGCACAAATTTTTAAAAAATTCAGAAACTTTAAAAAATAATTAATGATCATTTTGAATTTATTTATAGGTACATCGTATTTTTAGGTTTAGCTGAATCCAAACAAATACTTTGGGCTATTACTTAAGCCCACTTAACCAAACTGGGCTAGTCTTGGGCCTTGGGTCCAGCCCATCCAACCTTAGTGCTAAGACTTTGTTTGGAAAATACAAACTTATGTTTTTCTCTTAGTTTTTAACTTATTCTTATTTTTAGTATCTTGCCAACAAGTTTCAAAAATCCATAAATCTTTATAAAATATTAAGGACTATTTTGAATTTATTTGTGGGTCTCTCATGTCGTCAACTTATACATATTAAAAAAATACCTAGTTTTCTTCAAAACCTCGAAAATATCTAATCCCGGGGGTGCACAAGGCCTCGGCAAACATGTTTCCCACAAGTTCACCACGGTTAAGTCAAGGGCTTCGCCCAAGTCCAATGGCCCCAAGAAATTATTTGCACCTGAACGGATTCGAACCTGAGACCTCATGGGAACCCATTGGGGTTTACAAAAACATATTGTCTTCATGATTCGGACCAAGTCTCTTAAAAATAAATTATATCTACATATTCCCTTATATAAAAACAAATTGTATAAAACAAAATAGTCTTTAATTTTCTACATGTATTTTTTATTAATAACTAGTTTGAACTTGACCTACATTTGAAAAACACCAAAAAAATCATTTTGTTTCTGTCAATAATATGCAAGATGTATTCCCAGTTTTAAATAAAAGATTTTTTTATCATTTATTTTATATGCCTTAAATCTTTTATCAAAAATTAATTCAATATCTAGGATTATGAACTTATACATATTCATGATATTAAATAAAAAGACAACTCCTTTAATTCGTTATATATCTTGACTTTAGAAAGGCTAAGTACTAACCAAACACTCAAATCACCAGTGTGATTCTCTCATACATCAAGTTTTCCAAAATCTTTATGAGCACCCTATTATATCCCAACAGCTCTTTCGTAATAGAATATAGAGAAAAGGTGTTCCTAACAGCCATGAGCCACCAAAAATCATGAATCTCTTGCATCTTTTACATGGTTTTCATTTTCATCTCCAATCCAGAAGTTGTGTTTTCATCCTATACTCTATAGCATTGCATGATTGGGAAATCAGTACCACATCATGCTACAACACTACATTATATTATCAAATGACAATACTTGACAGAACTTAGCATGCAAGCCAGACAGCAGATTTAAATTACATTAGAAAGGGAATGCTACTGAAAAAACCAGGCTCCAGATCTATGGTGTTGAGCATCTAACTTGAAAGCCAGACAGACAAAATAAACAGATGATTTCCAGCATGACAGCATCAAGGAGGACACCTTTTGTATATCAAACTACACAGGAACCTACTTAGCTGAGAGACCAAACAATTAGCTTGTTCAACCTACAGCAATCAAACTCAAGAGATATCCTCAACACTATATATAAGAGTTCTCACTGCAATAATAGACCAAAAGAAATTTTGCAATCATCCAGCAACACGAAATCCCAGAGACCAGATCATGCATGACAAAAGAAATTAAATTATAAATTACAACAGACAGTTTTAGCTATATTATGTTGTCCTGTTTGTGGAGATCACCTAAGGGTGCACATAAAAGAAGGAACTAGTGTGCCTGTATTGAAGCAGTTAAAAAGGTTTTGTTACCTTGACAAATCAAACACTATGATTCATAACAAGCTTGCTAGATAAAACATTTTGGTTATTAGAAAACAAGGGTGTCATGACAAGCAGTTTGATGAGATTACAGGCAAGGAGGGTCTGGAAATTCCAAAACAATCCCAGAATCCAGTAATTCAAATTTCATTGATGAAAGATAAATTGGTGAAATTCTACACTTCAAATGAACTATGGAAACAACTCATATGCCAAAACCAAAAACTGCCCGTATCTTGTTTAAAATAAGATCCCGCCATCCTCTTTCAGTATTTTCCACCACAGTTTCATTCCCATATCTTGCACGAACAACAGGAGAAACAAAATAAGAAAGATCATGAGCCCAAAAAACAAAAACAAAACTTGACTAAGAGAAAAACAAAGTTCTACTACTTCAAAACAAGAACTAACCTGTCTTCCTCGGGTATATCAGTATGCACCACCTTCACTACAGTAATCCCAGGTTCAGGCTCATCAAAAGTCAGTCTTACCTGCAATCCCATCCAAATTCATTCAGCTGATCTATCTTAAACTGAAATCAATCTCGAACAATTCACAAACAATCCTACTCACAGAAAAAACAACCAAGTACCTAAACAAAAATTAATAGAAAAAAACAAAAAAAAAATAATGCATTCAATTCAGTAATTTTCTCCTATCCATCACCAGTTCGTTAAATCATCCAAGATTTCAAAGCAAAACCAACGATTAACTTACCTTCGATACAATCCCATCAGGCCAGTTCCCAAACCTCCATTGCTGCACAATCAGTTTCCCCTCCAGCAACTCCAAATTCCTCCCAGTCACCGACCCATCAAAAATACTAAACTCCCCTCCAACCTCTTTGCTAATCTTCGCATTACTCTGAGTGAACCCCTTCCACCTATTCTCATCCATCAATATCTCAAACAAATCCTTGGCTCTACAACTGAACTTCTCCGTCAAACTAATAGTCTTAAACCCCTCTTTCCTCACCTCCTTCTTCTCCACCACCGGAGGCTCGCTCACCTTCCTCACCGATGCGCCAGCCACCGGCTGCCCCTTTTTCTCCACCTTCTTAGTCTCCAACTCTTCCTTAGCTGGCCCACCTTTAGCCATACTCTGCACGTAAACTCTAACTTTATCCTCCACCACCGGCTTCCCTTTCGTAAACATAGCATCCTTCAAAGTCTTTCCAATTGGGCCTTCATCTTTCACCGTAACACGAATCTCAGGATCCTCGTCAGCATTCTCATCTGAAATGTACGGAATCTCAACAGATCCATCTACCTTCAATAAACTACTCCCCTCACTATCTTTGGCTTCTCCTTGCCACGAAAGAACAACGTTTAACTCATAACCCGGAATAATTTTCCCCTTACGGACATTAACATAAGCTTCTCCCTCGACTTTTTCAACCTTGTTGATTTTTATAAAGAGGTTTCCTTCACCGTCGAGGATTGTGAGGTTGTTGAGGAGTTGGGAGAGGAGATTTCTTGACCACTCTAAACAGTCTGTCTCAGCCCAGTGCCAGTTGTGGACGTTGGCTCCGTCTGGCCTGTCTTCCACGATCCAACGTTTGTCTCCTTCTCCGTACTTGGCCATTGACGATTCTTTGATGAAATTCAAGATTGGAAGAGATTCAGGGAGCGTTTTGAGTTTTCAAGAGAGATTCAAAGAACAGAGAGCCTGTGGTTTGGGTGAATGGATGGAGGGTTGATTCTTGTTCGTGTTCTTTATGATTCGGAAACGTCTAGAATTTTTTAGGTCAGGTTTGGGAGGGGAAGAGAAGAGGGATTTCGGAAAGGTCTGGAATACTAGACCTCACTGTGTTTTATTAGGATAATTGTTGCTTTGTTGGTTGGGCGTCGGGCCTTTTTGGCTATCGAGGATGACTTAAATTAGCTAGTGCTTTTTAACTTTTGATTGCGGTGAAAAGAATATTTATTTCCCTTTTCAATTTATTTCTTATTCGTGCATTTGAGATTTTAGACTTTTAGTACGATTTTTTAATTAAAAATACATTAAAGAATTTTTTATTTTTTAAATTTATTTTAACATCAATATAAAAAATAATAATTTAAATCTAAAAAACATTATTAATA
Source organism: Salix brachista (assembly GCA_009078335.1). NCBI lineage: Eukaryota > Viridiplantae > Streptophyta > Magnoliopsida > Malpighiales > Salicaceae > Salix > Salix brachista. The sequence continues at coordinate 15,423,639 of CM018577.1, read as the reverse complement.
TTTTATTTTTTAAATTTATTTTAACATCAATATAAAAAATAATAATTTAAATCTAAAAAACATTATTTAATTTTCAAAAACAAGAAACGCCACCAGTTAGTCTTGGGCTCATTTAGTAAGGTCTAGTGGCTCATATAGTGAAAGCTTATAAACTATGTAAGCCCAAGAGTATTTGTCATTATATTTTAAAAGTATTTTTTTAAAAAAATAATTTTATTTTTATTTTTATTTTAAATTAAAAAAATTATATTTTTAAATTATTTTTATGTACTAATATTAAAAATAATTTTAAAAAAAAATTAATACATTTCAAAACAAAAAACAACTTCAAAAATAACCGTAACCGACTGATAAAAAAAGAGTAAGAGGATAAGCAGGCAAATCGAGTGTGCCCATTATGGAGGATGAGAGGTAACAATCCCTATACACATGTTAGTTAAAATTTAGGCACAAGTTCTTCTTTTTTTTCAGGTTTTTTTTATAATATGTGCATGGGTTAGCTACACTCAATAAATATTCCAGGGGCTAAGGGCCACTCTCACCAAAGTGCTACCATTCCTAGAAAGAATAATACACCAATCCACTCTTCGGCTTAAGGGAGGCACCCTGTCGAGCATGCATGAGGTGCTTCCGTTGTCTCTATGATGTAACTTTGATCCTTCTTCAAGAATTCAACTGGGTATTTGCTTTCACCTCATTCCAATTCTCCAGCAACACAAGCCATCTATTTTGTATTCACAGAGCCTTTTTCCAATAGGTAATAATCAAATAAAGGGCAAATCTTAATGATGGTATAGTTTAATGAACAGTCTTGCTCGTTCGAATGCCAGCAAGAAGCATATTGAGATAGCATGGGCCCGTTTACATTCCGTTGTGATAAGACCACAGTTTTCATTGCAAGGACAGCTTCCCGGCAACACAATGAATTATGATATGTTAATTGAATCATCCACTAAATGCAGCCACCACAACCCAAATAATATGTAAGTACCAGGTGTCGGGAACTCAGGATTGAAAAAAACACATGCAAAACCAAATCATATATCACAATGCTTACCATCTGGCCAATACATAACTATGATACAGAGGCACAAGCTCAGTATAAACAGCTTGCAATAATAAGAATAAAAGTACCAACAATAATTGGACTATCACATCCAAATATTTGCACTGATTTTAAGAATCTCACATGTAAAAATACCTCTGATATGATCGCAAACTTTCACGTAAACCCTTAGAAAGGAGCACAAACAATCTGAAAGGGTAAAAGAAAAATATCAGGGGAAAGAAGCTAAAGCAAAATTATTGATTGTGATGATTCAATAAAAGATAGACCAGCTAGAAATTTGCTATACCTAAAATCAATCAGTGATATAAAAAGGTCAACCCTGGCATCAGCAAGACACTACATGATTCTTCACTTAAGGTGCAGCAAATAATTGCACTTTGTTCATGCCTCGAGTTGCAGATTGGATTAAACTAAGGTGTATTAACAGCTTTGCTAAGTGCCAGGACGCAACCTACTATAAAATTCAGTGAAGTCAAGCCGAAAGAAGAGGAATTTCAAATCAACATGTTGTTGCACAGGCAACTGAGACAAGAAACCTTCAAGCAACACTGTATATTCCTTTGATATTTCTTCCAGTTCCCGCCCCATATTTTGAAGAAATTCACCAGCACGTTGTTCTAGGGCCTTCCTGCCATCACTAAACCACGACCCAGGCTCTGATGGATCATCTCTTGTCTGTCTTCGTGATTTTGAATCGTCTTGAGAGGATAAAGAGGATGCCCTGGTTCTGCATGTAAGTGATTCAACATGTTCATTAAAGGAAAAAAATTTATAAAAATAGCATTGATGTTGCGAATTGATGAGTATTAAGATCTTCACTTCAAAAACAAACATTCAATTGTTCATCAACATAAAAGTCATTCAAAAACACAGCAGATTTTTACCTTGCTTGTAACTCGTAAATTCCTTCACACAACCTATCTGCATGACTTCTAAAACGCAGTATAAGGTCAAACAAGACAAATAGTGACTTGTAAAGGGAATGAGATCGTTCACCAAGAAGAGACTTCTCTACAATTGAGTGGAGGTACTTGTCATGTGCTGCAAGTAGATCATCAAGATCCTTTGCCACTTCCATCTCATTTGAGAAGTTAGACCATGAAACCTCTAGAACTTCAAACATGATATAATATTGCAAGTTCGTAACAAAATGATTCATCTGATTCCAAATGACCTGGCATCGTCTCAGTGTTGAGAGTAACTGCAACTTAACTGCATGCTGCAACTTGGTGAAAGAATGAGAAGTAATGCAATTAGGTTTCATTGTCTTCCACGCACCAATATGTGCATGCTCCACTCGCCTCAGCTTCCACAGGAAATTGAAAATTCTTAAATACCTTGCCATAACAGATTCTGTAAACACTGTGTCTAATGGTACTCTAGCATCATATTCCAACGAGAATACATCCCAACCTCTATCTCCACTTCCATGTGGCAACATCTTCACCCTCAACCTATCTAATATGTCAGGATCATCATACTGAGCATTGGATGATCGAATTGCACTTTCCAGCAACCCTGCCATCTGGAATGAACTAATTGTATTAGCAGGCTCAGAAAGTTCCTGCCCAACAATATCCATTAAATACTGGACAAAATCACCTTGCCCCAGCAGTAAATAACGCTTGATTGCAAGGCAGTGTTCTTTGAATTTATACCTCGTGTACATAACATCCAAAAGATGCTTGTCAATTCTCTTTGCTGCTTCAACAACCAAAGTTTCAAGCGCATCAGTTTCACCATATCCAAGACTCCCTCTTCTGGTTGTGGTTCCAGCAGCAGCAGCAGCCTCTGTTGCAGTATCAGACCAGCCACGATCATCACAACAGACACGAAGGAAATTTATTGACTTCCCAGTCCTTAAAATGCGCTGAGCAAGGGGTTGTGAAATGAAGGAAGGAAGCATTCCAGCATGGAGCCTGTAACCTTCTCTCCAAAGTGATTCAGCTTTCACTGGCTGACCCACAACAAAAAACTCAGCAAAAATATCCTCCAACTCACCTTCCAAAACCCAACTCCTAACCATTTCAAAAAGTGGTGAACAAACATGCTGCAGTAAACTCCTCATGAACTCATGAACCAATGGATCACCATGCCGGGCATGCAAATGTATAGCCCCAGCCATTGCCCCGCCCCTCAAGACTCTGCATTTATCAACCAAAACAGCCATTAACCTCATTTTCACTGTTGGTTCAGCAAACCAAATTGACAACCTCCTCAATGACAAATAATTAACTGAACTACTCGACTCTGAAACCAAAGGAATTGGATTCATCGCCTGTGCTTCAAGCACAGCCAACAGCCTATAATAATCTGAAAGTTCATCCTGTAACGCAGCACAAAATGCCTGCCCAACAGTTCCCACATCTTCAGCTGGAAACCGACCCATGATCTCTGAAATATACCCTTTAACTTTCCTAAACAGCCATCCCAACTCACACAACTTCCTAACCATAACCCTTGTAGCTCTTGGAACCTTGATTGAATCTGATAAAACATACCCATCAATATTTGCATCAAACTTGACATATTTCCCATCAATCCCTTGACAAACATATAACACATCTCTCACTAACACCTCTTCGGACACCTCATTTTCCTCTTTCACCAAATTAACGAACTCTCTAAATGCGATTTCAAGTAAATTCTCCGGATCTTTACTAACCAACAAAACCCCATTATCATAACCCTTTTCCCTTCTCTTAAAATTACGGGAAATCCGCGATTCGTTTCTCAAATCAAGCTCTCTTAACCCCAAATTAGGTAACAAAAGCGTGGAATTTGGAGCATTTTGTGCAATTTTTTTATCTTCGGAAATGATTTTAAGCAAATAAAGAACTGCCCATTTGTTATTAATACTTCCCGGTCCCGTTTTCGATGCAAATTTGTTGTATAACTCAGCGAGAGTGAGAGCTTGGGAGGATTTACCTTTAGTGGCAAGACCACGCTTGATTGATTCAGCGATTGCGGCGGCATCAGGGGCAATCGATGGGGTTAATCTGCTGGAGAGAATGCGGATTGCGTAGCGAAGAGAATTTTGGAAATCAGGACAGTTAGGGTTAGGGTTAGGGTTAGAGGTTGGGGGTTTAGGGTTTTGAGAGAGTAAGCGATTGACTAGTTCTTTGACCAGATCTAGGATTTTTTGCTGGTCTTCTTCTTCCATTTCTGTTTTTTTTAAGAGAAAGAGGAGGTAGAGGAGAGAGAGTGAAGGTATTGGGACTTGGGAGTCGAGAGTCTGGTTTTTTTATGGGCGGGGAAATGTGGAGTTTTTGTATTTTTCAAATTGGAGTACATAATATATATTAATGAAATTTTATTTTTCAGGGGAAATATCAAAAAAAGAAAATTGTTTTCTATATTTCTTTCATTTGTAATTAAGGAAATAAGTCATTTTTTTAACTTTATGAGATTTTGGGGAATTCTAAAAAAACAAAAGAAATTTTTTTTTATCAAATTTCAAGGGATATACCTTTAATTTAGGTGGTGTTTGAGAGTATAATTGTGGTTGATTTTTAAAGTTTTTTTCACTTAGAAATGTAATAAAATAATATTTTTTTAATTTTTATAAATTATTTTTGATATATATCAAAATAATCTAAAAATAATAATTTAAATCAAAAACAAAATTAAATTATTTGAAAAGGCATTTTTCAAGTGCTTACCAAACGAGACCTTAATATACATGTTATAGTCTAAAACCATGATTCTTACAAAGTTTTTCCTATGAAGAATGATAATATTTATAGGGAAATTACAAAATTTATTTTTAAATATAGAGGAGTATTGAGAAAAATTATGGAACTTATATATATCTTTTTAAAATGAATCCATAAATTTCTAGTTACTTGTAAATATAATATTAGATAAAGGTATGCATATTACCACTGTATTCAAATTTCCCTCAATTTTACAATTTTTTGTTTTGTTGTGCTAACATTATGCTATAGGAATAGGAGGGTAATTAACAATAATAAAATTTGCTTCTAGAAATTGGGCTTTTATAAATTGTATTCGTATAAGATGTGTGGGCTTGATTATATGCTTAATTTTTAGTCTTGGTTATGGGTTTGGTTATTCATTAAAAAATATTTTTTATAGGTTTATCAGAGAAATAATATATGTGAGAAATAAGAGAAAATATAGGTGTAAAAAGTGTTGAGTTTGAGAGGATTGTCTTTTTTTACCTATTAACTCAATTTATTTATAGATTTTGGTCACACTTATATCGGGATGTGGAGGGTTTCAAAATTGGTAAAGATATTAATTATCATTGATGAATGTAGTGTCTTTTACTTTGTTCGTGGAGAAATGAGTGATTGTCAGTGATACGTTGTTCAAAAATAACATTGGTTGAGAAAATAAAAATCAGTTTTATATAAAAAATAGTTCATATGTTGACCATTGGCTAGAAAAGATGGTGTCAACATTGCATAAAAGTGTGTGATTACAAAGAATATAAAGATGTAAATCCTAGAAATATAAAGATATAGAAATCGATTGTCAATTTAACCCTTCTTAATAAAGTTGAATTCAGTCTTATGATTGAGCTTAACACAATAATAACTTGTATCAAGGCACTAACTATTTTTAATTGTTGAAGTTAATACTATAAGTATTCAATCCTCACCCAACATCTATAATCACGAATAAGAACTATAAAATATGCCACAAACCTTCTAACATATCCAAGAAATACATTTTTTCCATACAAAAGTCATTTTTTATTAGCCTACAAACATTCTTCTCGCATAACAACTAATATTTTCCTTTATAAGCATTTTTATAATTAGTAGTTTAAGACTATATTGATTAGTGCTTTAATGGTGATGTGTTAGAGTAGGTCCTCTATATTGATCATTTTCTTATTAAATCTCTAGAGATATTTTTTGGTGCTTTATCTTCTCGTTAGATGCTGGTGAAGAGCTTTTTAATTCTAGTTTTTTAACTAGGATGTTAATGCTAAAATAAGATATGAGCTTGACATAAATGTTGTGAAGTCTAATAGAGAAGTTAATTTTAAGGCTATAATACCACACCCTAATAGATTTATGAAACTTTGTTGAGAAAAAATTGCAAATGGCATCACTTTCTTGTTTCACAAGATCTAAGATGATTGTAACTTTTATATATACTCCCTGTAATTTGTAAGATCATCATAGTTGTTTAAACTAATTTATGAAGACACACATTTTGGAGAGATGGGTATGTAACACTCTATAATAAAATGGAAAGTTCTCTATTTAGTAGATATAAAATTCATTCTTAAGAGCTAATCTAATCTCGCATCTAGGTTTTTTTCATCGAGGATTGTGCATGTGAGAGTCAAAGAATGATTGATGTAGGTAACCATCATGTAGCTACAATTTATCAAGGAGTGTTCTCCATAGCGAGCAACTTAAATAGTCAAAGTATTATGTATACTTTACATGTCATTTCTTCATGTTCCTTTATAAAACTAAAGTTGCCAATAAGCATCTTATGCATATGATGGATTTTTGTATTGAATTTCTTATTGATAAATTAAAAAGGTGCAAAGTTATTCTTATATGGTCAAAATAACAATATTGAGCATTTACACTTGATATGAGAGTTATTGGAGAGAAGAGTTATGGTATTGTCAGCCAAGAAAGAGTTTTTAAAGGAGATTTAAAAGGAATGGACTTTGTCATGGTCTCATAAATGGTGCCACTAATAAAGTCATGAAAAAACTTCACACAAAAGTTAGGATTTTCACAAGTTGTGATCATGGGATAAGTTGTGTGGGCTTGACTTAATCTTGATCATTCTTGGGAAAAAAAAGTCCCTCATGGAACAAGGCTTTATGATGCTTAAGTCAATAGGTGTACAGAAAAATATATAAGAAAATTAAGAAAAAAATATAAGTGTAAAGAAAAAGTGTTGAGTTTGAGATGATTGTTTTTTTTTCACCTAATGATCAAGTATATTTCTATACCTTTATCACACTCATCCCAAGATATGGGGAGTTTGTGATTAGTGAAAAACATTGGTGGTCGCCATTGATTGCATGTCTTTCACTCTAATAATGGAGAAATGAGACTATCAGTGATATGGTGACCAGAAATAACCATTAGGTGAGAAAAAAGACACTTGATTTGTATAGAAAGTGGTTTTTATTTGCATTGTCAATCATTAACTTGAAAATATGGTGTCAACCATTCATAAAAGTATAAGTTTGAAAATAATATTTTAGAGAGTATATCAGTTAATTATATAAAACATTTTGTGTTTAAACATCGTGTTGTGCCATATTTTGATTTTTATAACTCAAAAAATTTATAGAAAGGTGTGTGCTAAGAGTAAAAACATCGTGTTATGCATATGTTCTCATGTGTTGTTTTTTTATATTGTTTATATATATATATATATATATATATATATATATATATATATATATATTTAGATTATTGTTTTGATGTGTTAATGTAAAAAATAAATTTTAATCATATAAGAATACTATTTTAATGTTTTTTGTAAATAAATAAAATATTTTTAAAAACTAATATTATGGTAGTACAAAACGGGCTCCATCCATCACTTGATATATTTATTGCACACATGCTCGCGGGATGGGCACCGGGCGGAATCTCCATTTGCTTGGTCAACTAAGCATTGGCTTAACAATAAATGGACGATGTCTCATCTTTTCACAATGAGCGACTTTCCATGAGAAACTAAGGGATTGGATTCCAACAAGTGCAAATATTAAGTTTCAAGATAGCGATGTGTACCAAATTTCTGCCAGCAGCATTATTCTTTTCTTCGCTGCCCATTCACTAAAAAATAAGTAATGTATTGTAGAGTACAAAGTGGGACAAAACACTTACCTATAAAATTTCAAATCACATTTATTATAGTATAATGGATGCCATGTCTAAATCCTTGCACATGTGATCGTATATATCGTAAAAAAATAATTAAGTTGCCGTTTGGTATCGTGGTGCGATCCACGATTGCTAAACGGCGTTTGCATTGTAGTGTTTGGTTCATTTTCAAACTGTGATACAAACCGTGGGACCCACATAAAAATTAAATCCAAACGTCGTTTGCACAAAAGCAGAAAATACATGCTTTTAAAACCCCGATGTAATATTTATGAAATACCGATACATATATATATAGAACAAAACTCACAGGCCACCATTTCTCTCTGCTATTTGTGCAGCTGCCCTTTTGACAAATCCACTATGTTCGATAATTAAAAAAAACTGGTATTTTGCATGTTAATTCTGTGCATGGCTCTCTCTCTCTCTCTCTCTCTCTCTCTCTCTCTCTCTCCAAAACAGCCATGGAAGCCGGGAGCTTTCATCGTTGACTCCGGCCACCACAGGGCATCATTTACGATGAAACCACCACAGGAAGAACCACCTCGGCCTCCTCTACCCGTCGGTATCGTCCGTTGAAGCTCTCATCGTGATCGGTGAACAGTACCACAACCTTCCAACGCTGCCTTCGACCACCACAGGCCACCATTTCAGATGCCACCACCACAGGAAGAACCACCTCGGCCTCCTCTACCCGTCGGTATCGTCCGTTGAAGCTATCTTGGTGGTCGGTCGGAAGCTACTGTGCACGTGAAATAATTCACGTGCACAGGTGCGCTGCACTGTGCACTGTCACGCGAAGAAGACGTGCACAGTGCAGCGCACCGTTTCACTTCTTTGTTATTGAAGCTGGGCTTGGGCTGGGCTGCACTCGGCCCAGCCCAAGTCCAGCAAAGTTGGGCTTAGGCCCAATTTGGTTGGGCTGCCCTCGGCCCAGCCCGTTTTTTTTAAATATATATTTTAAAAAAAATAAAAAAAATGTGTAGATACAGATCAATCCTAATGGAAGGGAAATATCTGTTCGTGATGAAATTGCAAGTAGTTTGATGGGAGAATAAAAAATAATATTTGTTTTTTCACAAGTTAAAAAAATATGAAAAGCTTGGTAACCAAACACCCAAAACTGTTTTTTTTTCAACCTCCAACTCAACCACAGTTTTAACCAAACACTTCACTACTTATTTTGAACCACAGTAAAAGTGTTTTTTTTTAAACTGTTTTTTTTCAACCTCAATCGCAAAAGCAAAAGCAATGTCAAACACACCCTAAAGTATCGATCCTCACATTTGAATAAAATAGTCTTTAGCATGCTAGAAAGAAAAAAAAGGACTAGATATGATAATTTCTTCAATGAAGTTGTTTGGCCTTTTGGATGGTAAAATAATTATTTTTTATTATGTCTAAAACTTTTTCAGTAAAGTTTTTGTTCCACAATACATTACACAAGAATTAACTCGGTTTTATTTGAATCAATATAAAAATAAAAATAGTTATTATCATAGTTTTAAAACTCGACTAGAGGATCAATCTGGAGCAAGCCCTGATCATAGGTTGAGTTAACCATTAACCTGGGTAATAATGATTATTATCATAGTTTCATACCTGACTCGGGGGTTGGCCCGAAATCAAAGTTTATGGCTAACTTTGATAAAAGTTGTTATCATAATTTTAAAACTTGATTTCGGGCAAAGCCCTGATCATAGGATGAGTTAACCATTAGCCTAGATAATAATGATTATTATCATAGTTTCAAACCTGACTTAGGGGTTGGCCCAAGGTTAAGCTCAAATCAGGTTGACCATTGATATGGGTAAATGTAAGGACAAAAATGATTATGATCATAATTTTAAAACTCAACTCAAGGGTCAACCATGAACAAGATCCAGGAAACGAGTCGGGTTGACCATTTACCTTAGTTACCATAATAATAAAAATAATTGTTATTATAATTTTAAAAACCAACTTGGGGTTTGACCTAGGATCATTTCAAAGTTGGGTTGACCATTGACCCTGATCAATTTTACGAATAAAAATAATAATTATTATAGTTCTAAAACTCAACTCAAAATATCAACCTAGGGTCAAACCCGAGTTATAGGCTGGGTTGACCAATGATCCTCGACAACATAAGTATAAAAATAGTTATTATAGTTGTTTTAAAACTCAATTTGAGAATTAACTCGAGACCTAGTAGTTGAACATTGACCTAGGTCAAAATAAGAATAAAAATAGTTATTTTATAATCTAAAAGCTTGAACCATGGGTCAACTTAGGACCTAACCCGAGTTAAAAGTCCGGTTAGCCATTGATTTGAGTCAATATAAGGAAAATAGTAATTATCATAGTTTTAAAACCCAACCAAGGGGTCGACTTGGTGCAAGGTTTAGGTTATAGGTAAGGGTGGTTGACCTGGGTTGACCCACGACAACATAAAAATAAAAATAGTTATTATCATAATTTTAAAACTTAACTTAAAGGTCGACTTAATACGAGGTTCAATCCAAAAGTTGAGAGAGTCAACTCGGGTTGATACAGATAAATGTAATGATAAAAGTAGTTGTTATCATATTTTTAAAACCCAACCTAGACTTAACTTTGGGATATGACCTCTATCACTGGTTAAAAGGGTTAACCTAGGTTGATTCAGTTCAATATGAAAGTAAAAATAATTATCATCATAATTTTAAAATCTAACTTAGGATTCAACCCGTGGCAAGATCAAAATAATAGGTTGAAAAGGTTAGCTTGATTTGACTCAAGTCAATGTGTAGATAAAAATAATTATTATCATAGTTTTAAAACTTGACTTGAGGGTCAACTCAGGATAAGGTTGGGTCATGAGTTGGGAAGGGCAACTCAAGTTGACATGGGTTAAAAAAATTCAAAGCAGCCTTATTTTAGCAAAAAAAAAATTAAAAAGTTCAATGGATTTTTTACCCATGCTTTATCATGGGTCAACCGAGTCACAGGTCAACCCTGATTTTCTACAATGTTAGGTCGGATCAATTATTTCTTTGTTTTTTCCTAAACTCAAACTTATCTAGGCTCTGGATAGACCGAGTCCCATCCAGTGTCTACCAATATTTAAAACTACACAAATTGTTAATCAAGTTCAAAGCATACCAAACACAAGACAAAACAATAATTTATCTAGTTTTTTAGTCTAGTTCAATGAATATTTTCCATTTTACCAAACGCTATCTAAAAGAGTGTTGTAATATGGTGCAATGTTTTTAACTCAAAAATATGGAATAACCTATTTACATTTTTATATTTATATTTTTAGAGAGGAATAAAGTAGGAAATAAGAAGTTAACTTGGTAATGAAAACATAATCAATAAGAGGTCTTATCTTTTAATTATCTTATTATTTTTTAACTAGTTATTTGACTCGCATTTCGTTGCATGTAAAATAACTTTTTTTTCAATACAATAATATTTTCTACACATTTTTTAACATCAAAAACCTTAATCACAAATAAAGAAAAGGTTCATATATGCATTTAACTAAATAAATTGATAACTATTCATGCATCCAATTTTTTTTACGAAACTCAATTCTTAATCACCCAAGGTTAATCAATTAATCCCATAACCCGATTTGTGAACTTAATTGGGCTATACAATTTTGATTTCTATTTTTTTATATATCTAAAATAGACACCAATAAATTGATAGTCAACCAAATATTGAGGAAACTAGAAAATTAAACCAAACCAAAATAAATTATGTTTTTAAACTAAAAATCAATAAAATATTAAATGATGAAATTGAGAAAAAAAATTAGATAGAAAAAAAATCCAATTATGATGATGGGTGATTTGTTTTTTTTTTTTTTAATAAAATAAAAAGGCATAGGTGCTCAAGCTTGGTTGGCCCCAACCACATAGGTCTCAAGAAAAAAGTCCAGAAGAAGCCCACTCGTTTTCAATTTTTTTTTTTAAAGGGTGGTTCACAAAAAGTTTTTTTGATAAAATTGAGCAGATGACAAAAATTCTATACTTATATGTAAAAATATTTATTGAAATTAAATTTATTTTATATTACATCTATCTAAGTCAAATATATTTATTAAACCCAACCAAAGAATTGAACTAAATTTATAAAACATGTTATCATTAAGAATTTAAAAAAATATATATAGAAATTGCTATTAAATAATTTATAGCAATTTATAGGTTTTTTCAGATTTTCTATAAATAATAAGCCATGCCTTTTAGTTTTTAGTGGTTGTTTATTAAACAAAAATCTACATAAATTATAAAATAGAAAGCTAACACTCTAGACATAACAATTCATTTGTCCTAAATAAGAATTTAGTAGATTTCTCACTAGTGGTTCATGTATATTATCATTACAGACCGAACAATTAGACAAAACATGATTTGTGATAATTTAATTTTTAAAGAATTAATCAGAACCGTGAAAAATTAGTAATTTAGGTAAGAAATCTTTGAATAGCTCTAGACTTATCTAATGTGTTCATATATAATTTTAGATTATTTTATTTTATTATTTTTGCTATGTGTATAATATTCAAGAAATCCAATATAAACATAATAATTATGTATACGATATCAATGATGGATATAGAAAAACATATATACTTGCACATAGTTTTCCGTGTGAGTGATTATGAAGGTTGTGTATAACTTTTTTTATTTTTTTAAATAACAATGTATGATCTTGATTATCTATAATGAGCATGTGAAATATAATTCAAGGTGGTCGTTTAAATTATAGCCAAAACTTTTTGATGGTGCCCAACCAAGAGGTGATCCAGCAATATGTTGAGAAAAAGGGAAATAAATTAAAAGTACTCCTTGCCTCCATTTTAAATTCTTTGGAAAACAGACTCAATTAATAATCTATTGTTTTTGTTTTCTAAAATAATTAGAATGTTTTTCTATTATTTTGATATGAATAATATTTTTTAAAAAAATAAAAAATTAAAAAACAAATAAATCTCTCGCGCAACCCAAACCAATGTACATGCATAGAAGAAGAAAGTTTGAATACAGTGGAGAGAGTACAGAATCAGGCTTTTCCTGTTTTAGAAAAGTAAACGTCAACTCCAACTGATCATAAAAAAGTAAAAGGATCATCAAAAATTTCAAACCTTGCGTGCGCGTAGAGCCGCTGGCCCACCACCACTGACTTTTAACATAGGATTAATAATGATGAAAAAACATTGACTGCAAATCAGTCCCCAATCTTGTAGTTTCCAACAAATCAGTCCTACTTTTTAAAATATTATTATGTATGCGATGGTTGTAAAATTAAAGAGGCGTCAGGTTGGATTAATATGGTCTTAACGATGATTTCGATGTAATGTGTAGATGGCTTAGAATATCAAAATGAGATTGTATAGATTACAATTTATTTATATTTTATATATATATATATATAAATAATATAAGTGTCTTTTTATATAAAAAAGAGTTTAATAATGCTATATCGTCATACAAAATTAACATTTCTATTATATTATTCACATAAATAGAACAATGGTTAATTGAGCAAATTTAAAGAACATAAAGACTACTTTATAAAATTAAAAACACAAGGATAACTTTTGGGATTTCTTCTTGAAAATATAATCCTTTCCAAGAGAACTTGAAATATAATAAATTTATTTATTGTTTAGTGTTTGTTTGATAGTGTGATTGAGGTTGTTTTTGAAAATATTTTTTGTTTAGAAATGTATCAAGATAATATTTTTTTATTTTTTAAAAATTATTTTTGATATCAGCACATGAAAGATCTAAGAATACCAAAATATTTTTAATTTAAAATAACAAATAAAAATATTCAATTTTTTTCAAAAATATTTTTGAAATACAATGTCAAATATGCTCTTAATTTGTTAATAATTTCATTATATTGTATTAATTTTTATTATTTTATAGAAACAAATTGTCGGGGAATTCAAACACGTAAAGCCGAGCAAAGATTCCAGTGTCCGCAAGATTTTGAAGATCAGTGTCTGATTTGTTCGTAGCTACATAGTTTGGGGACTAGATCAACTATTGTTTATATATATATATATATATATATATATATATATATAGAGAGAGAGAGAGAGAGAGAGAGAGAGACTTATATATAATTAGTATTTTTAACTAGAGCAATTATTTTTTATTTTTTTCATGTAGAGAAATAACAATAGCTAAATTAATTTCAAAACTCACTGAAAACAAAAAAATATTGTAACGTCACCAATATAAATTTACAAAACCGAAACCGAGACGAAATATGCTTTACACCGATGCGAACAAGGCTCCTCCTTTTCTCCTCGATTTCCAAATCCGGGTAATGCGGAGTCCTGGTGTGTCAATTTATTTTTGTTTAAATTTATTTACTTTCTCCAATTCATTTGTCAACGTTTTGTCTGTATTTTATTACATTTGTAAAGACTACTAAAGGCTTAGAGATTCTCAACTGGGTATCTCATGTTTTGGTTAATCTCTTGTTATATTTGATGTGTTTTTGCTTTTGCGATTTGTTTCTGGGTTATTTGTTGGAAACCTGAGATGTAGATTACATATCTGTTTAATATGGAAAGCGGGTTTCTTTCCTTTTCATATTTTTATTCTGTCTCTTTTTCCGGTTTCCTTGAGGATATAATAAAGGTAATTTTTGGCAGAACCTGATTTGAGTTTTGTTAAAAGTGATTGATTAATTTTGAAATGGGTTTTATTTTTATTTGCTTTTTCCGTCACCTGTTTTGATTCCTTGCTTGCTGGTGTGTATAAAATGGGCATTTTTAGGCAGAACTCAGGTTTATACTTGATGGTCAAGTTTTAATTGCCTTGATGGATACAAGTTATATGTGTGTGTGTGTGTGGGGGGGGGGGGGGGGGGTTCTTGCAAAACACTTATTATTATTTTCTCATTTTCACGTATATTACTTAAAATTCTTTCACACTGATGATGGTGGAGCGATTGTGTAGAAGCATTCTATTTTGGGCAATTTGTTCAGTTTCTCCCTTCCCTTTTCTTCTGGCTGCCGAAGATGCTGTATGGCTGGCAAGCCATTTCCTGATAGCATAGCAGGGTAACAAGTTTGAAAACTACCGCCTTTGGTGCTCTATGTCTTTTTTGTGCTTTTTTATAATTTTTATTTTGCGACAAGAAAGGTCTCTTGTTTTCTCTAATCATATGTGATTTTGGAGGGTGGGGTGAAAATAAAATGATGTGTTAAGCTGAGATGTATCGCAGCATACTTCATCAAGACATAGAATTTAGTTCATGGCCAGTGGTCTCCGCATTCGAAAGGCAACTGCAGATTCCCTGAAAACCCCAAATCCACCAAAATTCCATCCAGCATGTTTACAGTTTAAAACTTATAACACAGTAACTTCTTTCTATTAAAGTGTTATGTTCAGTTGCTGCACTGGAAGTCAGTCAAATCTAGACAATTTGCATTTGGTATATTGTGCATAAGATATAGAGTCCCTGTTAATGATTTTTCTTTTTACAGGCTAATGGAGTGTGAATCCTTTTGAGATGCGATAGTGGTGCTATTTTTTGTCACTGGAAAATATTATCAAGTTGAAATAGCAATGGCTCCTGGGGGAAGTGCTTTTAAAGAAGTTCTTGAATCTCATTCCACAGTTGCAGATTGTGATGTTGCAAATTCAAAATCAGAAAATAGCATTACACCAACAAAAGGTACTGTTGTTCTGGGTGGAAAGCACGGGGTTTATTCAAACAATGGTGTGCATGAACTCCTCGAGTGTCCTGTCTGTACAAATTTAATGTACCCTCCAATTCACCAGGTTTGTTCTTAATTATCTTGGATTTTTCTTCTTTAGTTTGGCTTCTTCCTTAAAGGCAACATGCAAACTCCCCCGCTCTCATTTAAGTAGAATTTTGTTTCTGGCCAATCACATATCACTTGAGACTTCCCAAAAATATAATTAAAGAAGAGCAGCTCAGGATTTCAATAGTTGAAACTAATATCACCTTGTCAAGGTTATAATGAAGGAAACTGCCTATGATATCTCATACAGTAAAGAGAGATTAACTGTAGCTTGCCATACTAAGGTATTAATCACGCCAATGACTGGCAAGTACTCATTTTAGTGAACCTGGAGATGTGGAGTACTTCTAGGGGAACTGCTTAAATTGGAAGTTAATCAATTCTGCTAGATTATTTAATGAACTAAAGTATATTCAATAAAGTTACTGATTGGTAGATATGGGTCATGATTAGCCTAATAAAATATATTATTAGCACAACTTGTAAAATACTATAATACCTGTGGTAGAGGCATAGAAAAGGAAATGAGAACAGAGTTCGAATTCATCAGGGGGGAAAGGTGACATTATTGATGCCAGATGTAGACTTATGTATGGGGCTTAACCAGTTACTCTCTTGCATTTCGTTCATTGATTATTTAGAACAGAGATGCCTCTTGAGTAGTTTACTATATTTGAAGCTGCTTTACATGGTCAATTAGGTTTGGAGTTTCAGTTTATCGTTTCAAATATGTAACTTAAAAGTCTTCTCCTTTCATTTATTTTCTTATCTTCTCAGATTGCTTAATATTGTAATTAATTTTCTTAACCCCCCCCTCCTTGCGGGCTGGACTTGATTGTTACAGTGCCCAAATGGACACACTTTATGTTCGAACTGCAAGCTTAGAGTACATAACTGTTGTCCTACTTGCCACTATGATCTTGGAAATATAAGGTGTTTGGCTTTGGAGAAAGTTGCAGAATCATTGGAGCTGCCCTGCAAATTCCAGAGTTTAGGATGCCTTGATATTTTCCCATATTACTGCAAGCTCAAGCATGAGCAACATTGTCGATTCCGTCCATATAGCTGTCCTTATGCTGGGTCTGAGTGCTCTGTCAGCGGTGACATCCCTGCTCTTGTTTCCCATCTCAAGGATGATCACAAGGTTGACATGCATGATGGGTGTACCTTTAATCATCGTTATGTTAAGTCAAATCCAAATGAAGTTGAAAATGCCACATGGATGCTAACAGTAAGTTCCATGTATGATGTCTGATTAAAGTTGGATTGTTAAACTCTCTTTTTTTTGGCTTTTCGGTGTATGTATGCGTGTCCATGCATGAAGGTTGCTAGACTTATTTTTATGTGTAAGATGTTGCCATACTTTTTAATTTTCCTTTCTTTTTTGAGTGTTTTCTTCTCGGGGTTGGGATTTGATGTGACTCAAACTTTTCTAGAAAAATTCCTAGCGGGAAAGGGAAAAGCAAACTTTGAAACAGATTTTGATGTATTTCATGCATGCTTCCTGCTGGGCTGTTTTGGAATATTTGTCAATTCTCTTATGGTTCTTGTGTTTTTAGCTCCTGCTGTTAGAATTATGGTGCTGTGGATGCTATTAGAAATGTAGATGCGCCGTGCTTTGATGTCCATTTGAGATAGTAGCGTCACAACCTTTTGTTACAATATTTTTTTTCTTAGAAAGCTGTTTTTGGAATCTCATGAATCATGCTTTATTTACTAGTTAGTTGGTACTTGTGTTAATCACTTTTCATCTGAATCTCATGATCCTCTGCAGGTATTTAACTGTTTTGGAAGACAGTTCTGCTTACATTTTGAGGCTTTCCAGCTAGGCATGGCACCTGTCTATATGGCATTCTTAAGGTTTATGGGAGATGATAACGAAGCAAAGAAATTCAGTTACAGCTTAGAAGTTGGTGGGAATGGTCGCAAACTGGTATGGCAAGGAATTCCCAGGAGCATCCGTGACAGTCACAGGAAAGTCCGTGACAGCCAGGATGGGCTAATTATTCAAAGGAATTTGGCTCTCTACTTCTCTGGTGGGGATAGGCAAGAGCTGAAGTTGAGGGTCACCGGCCGCGTATGGAAAGAAGAATGAGATGGAAAGTTGATGCTAAGGCTATTGTACAGTTAGCTTAAATTCATGAGGATGCTTGGGTTTCTCAATGTGCCAAAGATGGAGCTTTAGTTATTCTGATTAAATTGGGGTTTTTCAGTTGTCTTGGTGTTTATGATTGAGATTGGTCTTTGGCATCTGTATCGTCAGCTCACTGTTCCGGTTGACAGTGTAAGAACTGGATATTCGGTGTTAAACCGGTGGCTGAGGGATCTGGGTAGAGCACATGCATGAGCAGTTTACACATTTTGAATATCACCGAACCTACTGTAATCTGCCTTGTTATGCTGTTGTAGCCCACATGCCCCCATTGAGATGAGAAGGAAAGATCAGCTGTCTCCTTGTATTTTTTAACACATATCAATTGATACTTTACTGGGAAACCTGCAAGGTTGAGCACTTATCTTCTTTATCTTTAGCATTCACAAAAAAATCTTAGATCATTGGATTCTAAAAATAAAAAATAAAAACTTCTTGGTATTTATTCAACCATTCTATGTTAAGTTTGATCGGATCAAATTTGATCGGATCGGATCAAACCGTGGCGGTTTCTTATAAGCCAGTGTCTTTCAATTGGTCTCTTTTCATCAAATATTTTCTTGCCATTGTTTTTCTAAAACTCCCTGCTCCTAAAAATCCAGGCTTAACGTTAGAATCTTCATCAAACCTTCAAGGGAAAATCCGGCTGACCAATTTAAGGGCCTGTTTGGGAAGGTGATTGTTTTTGAAAGTGCTTTTCATTTAGAAATACATCAAAATAATATTTTTTTTTATTTTTTAAAAATTATTTTTGACATCAGCACATCAAAATAATTTAAAAATACTTAAAAAAATTCATTTAAAATAAAATAAAAATCAAATTTTAGAGAAACAGCGGTAAAACTACACTCCCAAACAACTTCTAAAGAGATTTTAAAGAAAAGAATGAGAAGGTTTATTAGTTTCTTTGCTTGCTTGACCCAAGCCCAGATCCTGGATTAATTTGCTTGACTTCGCCCATTAACCTTTATCTGAAATTCGAAAGGTAATTTTCTTTTTCAAAACACGTGTTCAAATTATTGAACATGAAAAAAACATAACAAACACGAAAAACTAAAGAAAATAAAGGTTGTCCTGTGCTATGCATACCTTAAATTTTCAAAATGATATAAAGGTTTGAATTATTTTTTAATACTTTTTTAAGAAAATAGATCATATTGCCATATTTTTCTGATATCAACTTGATACTAAAATATTTTTTTTAATACCGCTATAAACAAGACAGGCTAAAATAAACTATTAGCTTTAAATACTAATAAACACATAATATAAAGATTAAATTAAAAATAAATCAACGACCAAAGAAAAAACAGAGAGTTAAAATAATAATAATAATAATAATAATAATAATAATAATAATAAAAATAATAAAACATTATGAATTACAATAGCCCAAGAAAAAAATAAGAAGAAGAACGTTTTAAATTATTAACTCTAAATAAAAAAACAATAGCCCAAGAACAAAAAAGAGAATCAAATAATAACAATAAGATATTTTAAATTACTATTATAATTCACTGTGCTAATAAATATATGTTTTTCTAGCTTTGATTACAACAACAACATGAGGTAAAAACTACGAAAGAAAGAGTACATGGGACCTGCAGATATATGCAAAAAACGCGAAGGCAAGTACGTGCGATGGAGGAGGTTAGTTATAACGGTTAAACTATTTTCTAAACCGAATTTCCCGCGATACAAAAAGGAAAAGGGGGCTTCTCTGTCCCAGAAACAGAGAGCCATTACAGAACAACATCAGCAACCGTCTCCTTTCTCTTTTGTTTCCAAGTTCTTCTCCATCCTCAGCTCTCTTTCTCTTTGTCTCTACCAGTCTGTCTATCAGTTTCTACTCCTTTTTGACAGGATCATCTATCACAGGCTTTAGGGTATGTATACATGTTCATTTTCATTGATGGTCGACCGATCAATGGTATGACCATTTAATGCTGTTCTTTGAATCACCTTTTTTTTAGATTAGATTCTGAGATTTTAACATTAAGAAACATGTACACTAGCAATTTAACCATGAATTAAACTTGACAACATCATTGGTATTCCTCAATGTGCATAAATTGATATGATTTGATGGAATCAAGTATTTCAACAGGTGTAATTTATTTGAAAGATATATATAGTTCCAACCATAGATAGTTTTTGGGTTTTTGATTCGATAAAAAAGTACCTTCGTTTGTTTTTGTCGTGTTGATAACATATTTCAATATGGTTTGTTTTTCTGGGATTGCAGGATATTGTTTGTATTAGATTTATCCAAGAACTGATATGTTCTGTTGTGGAGATAAAGAGGAGGAGCCTCATGGACCGCCTGCTAATCAATACACAGCCGCGCTTAGAGGAGGGAATCCATATGGTGGTGGTAATTTATTCTATTCTTAGTTTCCATTCTTGGCTTTTAATTTTCTTGTGTTCTTGGCCTCCATTAATGACATAATTTAATGCCATTTCGGCAATTTCTCCTGTCCGAGGAATGAGGATAGTTCTAAGGGAAATGGAATAGCAGCCATAAAGAATAAACATTTAATGTTTTCTGGTGAATGAGCTGGGTTTCTTAAGCTTCTGAAGTGATAATTCCTATAGGCAGCGGGAGAGGAGAGCCGAGAAGCGTCAATCCGGCCAGAAAGGGAGCTCCACAGAAGGTATTACCTATTGAAATCCCAGCAATACCATTGGATGAGTTGAATAGGATGACAGGAAACTTTGCTACAAAGGCTTTGATCGGAGAAGGTTCTTATGGCCGAGTTTTCTATGCCAAGTTAAGTGATAGCATGCCTGCTGCAATTAAGAAGCTGGACACCAGCAGCTCACAGGAACCAGATTCTGATTTTGCATCACAGGTTAGATACTGGAAGCGTTCCTTTTGGTAAATTCTATGTTTTGGTCCCAAAGTTTTGATTCGATGTTTCCATCTGGGGTCATGCAGTTGTCTGTCGTTTCAAGACTTAAGCATGAACACTTTGTGGAGTTAACGGGGTACTGTTTGGATGCAAACAACCGAATCTTGGTTTATCAGTTTGCAGTAATGGGTTCTTTACATGATGTACTTCATGGTAAATCCAGTTTTGATGTTTCCTAGTTTCATTTGTTTCTTGGAATTTGTTCATGTTTTCATTTAATTTTATACTGCAGGGAGGAAAGGTGTACAAGGGGCTGAACCAGGTCCGATTCTGAACTGGAACCAGAGAGTTAAAATTGCCTCTGGTGCAGCAAAAGGCCTCGAGTATCTGCACGAAAAGGTTCAGCCTCCTATAGTCCATCGCGATGTCAGATCAAGCAATGTCCTACTCTTTGATGACTTCGTGTCCAAAATTGCCGATTTCAACTTGTCAAATGCCAATTCTGACACCTCTGTTCGACTGCATTCAACCAGGGTCTTGGGAACATTTGGCTACCATGCTCCAGAGTAAGCCTCGTATCTTCACTAATACTAGCCTGTTGTCTGAAATTACAGTCTTAGCTTACTCTAATCGTCAACATTCACTCTCTCATCTATTAAGAAACCATCGGGCATCTAAATTTTGTAAAGTGAAGCATATATTCTGTGTCCCAAACCAAAATGGAGCAGCTTTTATTCTGTGTCCCAACTTCTTAGCCTGCCTAGCAGCTAGTAGTAGCTCTTATTTATGCAATAACATTCCTGCCATCATCCTTATTGTCTTGCATTACAAACTCTGAGATTTTATTGCATTCTCATTTCTAATCCATGGCTTGTGTTTTCAGGTACGCCATGACTGGACAGATAACTCAGAAAAGTGATGTTTACAGTTTTGGAGTTGTTCTTCTAGAGTTGTTGACTGGAAGAAAGCCAGTAGACCATACAATGCCTAAAGGGCAACAGAGTCTTGTCACTTGGGTATGTTTCAGTTTATACTTAGGCCTCCCTTTCCTTTGCAATTCTTCTTTCGTGCCTTTACCCAGAAGAGATGTAATTGCTGCAGGCAACGCCAAGATTGAGTGAGGATAAAGTGAAGCAATGTGTGGATCCGAAGCTAAACAATGATTACCCTCCAAAAGCAGTTGCCAAGGTGCTTACTGTTATCCCTTGTTTTTCCTCAACACAGATAATCAAGCATGCGGTTAGTGTTGGAGAATAATAAAAATCATATTTCAGAGCCTCACTTAATAGCTTAAGTTTTTAGATGAGATGATTTCTTAACATGGTATCAGAGCCTGTTTGACCCAGTGGTCACGAGTTCGAATCTCACCACCCCATTCTATTTGATAAAAATCAAGCACAAGGTAGTGTAGACCTGCGTGCAAGTTTCAAGCCCAAAGAGCTTTCACTTGAAGAGGTGTGTTAGAAAATAATATACATGATCTAATAGCTTAAGCTTTCAAGTGAGATGGTTCCTTGATATGGTATTAGAGCCTTGTTGACCCAGCGGTCACGAGTTTGAATCTCACCACCCTCATTGTATGAGTATATGCAAGTTTCAAGTTCAAAAGGCTTTCATTTAAGGGGAATGTTGAAGAATAATATAAATCATATTCTAGAGTTTCACCTAACAACTTAAGATTTTAGGTGAGATGGTTTATTAATAGTTAGTCTCTACTATTGATTCTGATGGAAAGGAAATAGCTTCAAGCACATAATGGGATTAGGGAATTTGAAGTGTTGGTGAATGTTTGAAAGCACTCTTCTTTTTCTCGTTGTATCTTGTCCTCATTTCTGTGCTTCTCAATTGGTATATCAGTTAGCAGCAGTTGCAGCACTTTGCGTTCAATATGAAGCAGACTTTAGGCCAAACATGACTATTGTAGTCAAGGCTCTTCAGCCACTCCTCAACTCAAAACCAGCAGGGCCAGACGCCGCTCATGCATAAGTCACAGCTTAATCTAAAATCAGCAGGACCAGGCTTGAGTAATATGTAAAATTTCCCTCAATCCTTCCAAAATGGCTTTGATATAGACATTGTCAGGGTGAAATAACAATGTCAGTACTTTTCTAGGACTGTATTTTTAGTTTTACTTTGACAAACAAGGAAGGGAGATTTCGACCATGTATCAGGTTTCTGTTGTAGTGTTCAACTATTTGTCACTGTTCCCACATTGTGGAATATCAATAGAATTACATCTTTTCATTTTGGAAGGATCTAAAAGTGTCGCAGAAACTTTGAACAGATCATTTGGTGTAGAGGCGAAAGTCTGCATTTTTCTTTTTTGTGCAGCTTGCTGTGTACTGCTACTATATCAAGCCCCACCTTGTCATGGAGGTAAAAATGAAAGAAACCTAAAAAAAAACAGCAGCCATAGGTTTTAGAGGAAAACAGATACTATAAATCATAACAATATGGAAAATACATGTATATATCATACGATTTTTTGGATCATTTCTCTCACTTCTTCAATCACAAGCCAAGCCCTGTGCCCTCCATTTGCTTCAGCTTTCATCTCTCCATCTTTCTTTAGCTTCAATGCAAGGATGATCCAGTTGTGATTTCCCATATTATTTTTCCTACTAATAAGGTTTTTTTTTTTTTTTGTAAATCAAATAAGTCCAATAGAATATATAAAAAGTCAAGAGAATGAATATATCTAACCTTGTAGGCATTCTATGGCAAGGAGAAAATCTTTTTATTTTGTTTTATTATTGTAGAATAGTTTTTTTTTATTCTATTGGTAATTTCTTTGTATTTAGGTTAAATAATTAATTAAACATTGAAATATTCATTAACAAATCCCTAATTTTTTTTTTTTTTTTTTTTAGTTTGTTTTGATTGTTTAACAGCATAGTTAAAAAAAGTTAATGAATCTTGATGGCCACCAAGTTTTATTAGAAGCTTTTTTCAAAGGAGGACAGCGTGAATAGTGGAGGTCAAATTACGACAAGTTTTCGAGAAATAATAGAAATATAAATAAAGAAGGGTCATTGTATAGGGTGACAGACGAGGAGCTGAAAAGGGCATCATTTGATATGAAATCATTTAGAGCCCCGATCGATTCTGGATGATTTCCGATCAATCTTATTTATATATATATTTTCTTATAAAAAATATATTTTTTAATATTAAAATAATATAAAAATTAATTACAATAAATAAATATATTAGAAGAAAA
The DNA here is from genome assembly GCA_009078335.1 of Salix brachista. NCBI lineage: Eukaryota > Viridiplantae > Streptophyta > Magnoliopsida > Malpighiales > Salicaceae > Salix > Salix brachista. The sequence continues at coordinate 15,399,739 of CM018577.1, read as the reverse complement.
TCACAGTATATTTTTTTATTCGCAATCCTAATTTTGTTTCAGATGATATTTTACTATATGTTATTCTGGGATCGCAGAGACCTTCACGTATGGATTTATAGTTCGTAATGAAACTACAAGTAGTTTGATGGGAGAATAAAAATAGTTGTCTAATTTACTTGAATTATTAATTATATTTTATTATTATAATTATTAAATATTTAAAAAATAATATATACTTTAAAGTAATTTCACAAGTTCAAAGCAATATAAAAAGTTTGATAACCAAACACTTGAAACTGTCTTTTAGTAACCTCAAACTCAACCACAGTTTTAACCAAACTAAACTCAAACTCAACCATAATTTTAACCAAATACTTTAAAAATTATTTTGAATCGCGGCTAAAATACATTTTATAAAATATTTTAAAAAAAAACTTCAACCATAAAAATAAAAATAATATCAAACACAATTTTAGAGTGTAATTGCCACCAAATCTTGAACGGCGGCTGTTGTCCATCCTTTGCAAATTGAAGTGATGCTTACGCGAAGAACGCCCTTCAATTCTCCGTTTGCTACATCTCCATCCTGCCCTATTTACCTTTTTGCACCTCATCATCAAGTTCTCCTCTCTATTGCTTCATCATTGTTTTTTTTTATACAAAAAAATCAAAATTCTAGCTGTTCATGCTCTTACATTCCTGTTTTCATTCAGTTTGTCCAGTGCTGTACTAGATTCTTAGGTGCTTATGGTGACATTTAATTACCTGGTGATAAGTAAGATGAACAAAAGCAAATTACATAAATAAATAAATAAATATAGTGTTTAAGAAGAACATTGTAGATGCTTTAGTTTTACACATGGGATATCAATAAATTTATGCAAGGAAAAATCACGGGGTTTAATTAAAATGAATCATACATGAGAGCACGTTTTTTATATTATTTTTGCAAATGATTTTTTTCTATTTTAGTCAATTGATTTAATTGATGTAAATTGTTTGTTATAGCTTTTAACATGTTTTGAGCTCATTTATTGATATTAAATCTTATTTCTAATTAATTATCCCGTGTCTCTGAGATGACACGTGTCCTAAGAACAATTCACTCAATTCATGCTGTATTGCACTTGAAAAGGTTGGGAAGCTAAGCATCTTAAAATGACCTTAACAGAAGTTTAGATCACTAATCATGAACGAGTACACGCAATTAGGGAGGCAAATATATCCACGAGCGATCCAGCCTCATCCATAAGCATTTTAGGTCTGCCCATGAGCTAGGGCTCTAACGCTAACCTACACACAGGTAGTGCAGGCTGACCGAGTTGAGGCGGTGCAAACTAGTTAATGAACGCTCCAACCTGTCCATGTGTTGAGGCGATTTTTAGATGTAGTTAGATTATTTAATTTAATAATTATGAATTCAGTCTAAATATAATAAAGTATTATATTAATATTTATTATATTTAACTATGGATTGTGAATGGTTAACTTTAATGAAACTAAACATTATTGTTTAGTACGAGGCATACGTATGATTGCCTTGAATTTGGCTAAACCTGATTGATGCATCTATCAAACAAGTCTCAGTTTTCTAGGTGCTTGAAGTGCATGGAATCCTAAGCATATCCCTACGTGAATCTTTATTTCGTTTCACAGTAAACAATTAAGCTTTTTAAATATTGTTTATTTGCAAAGCTAGGGGCTTAAGGTTATATTTAAATCTTGGATTAGGCTTTAAATCTTAGGGTTCTTAATTATAATTAGATCTCGAGGGAACCCCTTCCTTACACCGCAGACGCCTGTGAATTGCTCAGCATCATTTATTGCCTGTTTGGGTGTAATTGCAATTGTTTTTTAAAATGTTTTTTTTTTTAAATATATTAAAATAAGATTTTATAAGGTAACTTATTGCTCATCCCCCATCAGTCCAAGTCCCAACAACTGTTATTTAATAAAAATCAAGTGAGAGAGAGAGTCTGTACGTGCACCATGTCTTCTTGTAAGGCCCTGGGTTTACGGTAATTAAGGTGCAAAAAAGTCGGTGAACGGAAGTGGCTGGGACTTCAACTCCTTCGTTTGATTAGCTGGAAAGTATTTATTTTAAAAAAACATGGCATTGATGGAAATTGAACTTTTAAAAAACTAAATTATCTTTTAATATTTAAAATAATTTAAAAAATACTTTCCAGCCAAATTAAAAAATATTTCTCAGGCTATATCATTAAAAAATAATTTATTAATGCTTTATGTTTTTTTTCAAGTTTAGCTAGCATATAAATAATTGAATATAACTATTTGTGCACAATCCAAAAATAATTAAATAAAGACACATATTTATATCTATTGTGGCCAAAATTATTCTTTTAATCTACCAAATTTCGCTACACTTTTATACACAAATCTCAAATTCAATCATCCTGGATCTCACCTCACATCAATTATACTCATCATTTCACTTTAATATTTATAATAATATTCACAATTAATTATACAACTGAAGAAAAAAAACATGAGCATCCAAGTCATAGAAACATCATATTAATAGTTTTGTTTGTTCATGTCCTCACATAAAGATAAAGTTTAGAAAGTCATTAAAATATAGTTAAATAAGATTAAAATTTATCTCAAAATATTGTTTGTGTGTGCGCGCGCACACAAGATCATCATTATCTTAAGTCCATTATTTGAATATGATGATGTTAACTAAACCTCTTAAAATCATTATCCTCTTTTTAAGAACAATTAATCAAGTTTTAATGGAAATATCTCAATATAATTCATATTGATATCATTAGTTATCCAAATACAAGGTTGTTAAAATTGTTTTTTTCTTACACGACACGAAAAATATAATGTAAAATCGGGTCATAAAATTAGATTGTAAAATCGTAAATATATTTTTAACTATATATTGACAATTTCAGCCAATAAATTAAATTACATTAAAATTTGAAAAATAGAATCAACAATATTATAATCACTTAGTTATCTAAATAAATAAGATAAATAATATAAATCAAGAAATCAATGACATGAAAAAAAACTCAAAATCAAATTTTCCAATATGGTCAAATTACTAAATGATAGTAAGTACACAAGAACCTCGTGATAACTTGGTTGTTTTCATCATAACAAGTCATAATAATTTTTTTTTCAAGTTGCAAGCTGACGAGTCTAAATTAGTAATTATCTAACATAAGTCTAATAATTAAAATAAACTATTTAACAATGTTTAATGCGCCAGAAAAAATTTAAATTAGAAATAATTTTTGAATATTAATTAATTAGATAAAATATGATAATAAAAACAAAGTCTTCATTCTAAAAATTTTCTATGTAGTCTAAATCTCTATTTTTCACAAATTCCAGGTAGATTTCAATCATGATTTCAAACACATAGTTTTCTCTCATATAAATATATTACTAAGTTTATCATATATATTTGGAAATATTGAGATGTCTAGTTTTCCTCTCATCTAGAATCGCAACAAAATTTTATTTGTAAATCTATATGTGTCCGAAACAATACATGAATGTCTAGTTTAACAGATTTGATAAGATTCATTTAACAACTTTGACTCTCTGAAATAATATATTTTTGAACTTTGTTTAATCTAATAATTTAACAAAATATATTTTCATATATCTAATATTTTCCTATAAAATTTCAACTAGATCCAATAAATAGCTTGAAAGATATGTTTAATCTCACAAAATCATCAACAAATATTATAAGACTATATTTGTGATATGAACGACCAAGATTGTTTTATAGCAAAATCAGTAAATTTATTTATATCACAAATACTGATTTTATCGATTTTGCAAGAGTCAAGTTTGATTTTATTAGTTTTCGAGTTTAGTCCGATTTAGTTGACTGGTAAAATAGTAAGATTTTAAGAGTCAACTCAGGATTTTAACAACCTTGTCCAAATATACAAATTAACTAATCATGATCTTTTAAATGCCTTATTTGTGCCCCTTTTCAATCGATGACAAGAGTCCTTTGATATCATTAGTCTCCCTTTAGGAGTACTTAATCTAATATTTCTTTTCTTCTATTTTTTTCTATGTCATTTATTTATTTACTTACATGATAATATTAGAATAAATAAATAAATTTAACAATAACAACATTAATTTAACACACATAAATGATATAAATATTAGGTACCTACCTCTTATGTTAGAAGTTATTCATCTAGTTCAGCTTGGTGGCCAATTGTCAAGGTATCCCATGTGAATCATTTTTCTCTCATTGATCATCATTACACTTAATAAATTCAGTAATATTAATAAAAATCACTATCATGTTTAACTTTCTATTCTCGATGTTTCATTTTGTTTTCTAACAAAATGAGTCGTATTTTCATATAACTTCATTTAATCTTTTACTGAAAATCTAAATGATTAACCACACATAATCATTTTATCATACTTTCATTGATCTCTTCCATTGTTCATTTATCTTCTTATTATACAATATATCATATCATAAAAAATTCTCATGCTAACTTAAAACATGATTACTTGGATTCTACTTTCATCATTGTTGACTCGCCCTGATAAAGAAAATATGAACTTATTAATTTCTATAAAAAAAATTGAAACCATTTCCCTTTTTCTTTTATCTAACAATTTCTTTAATTATACTAAACTCTCATTTTATTTAAACTCAAAATGAAATAACATCAAATACTCAAACTTTAAACTAGAAAAAGGGAGTTCATTAATGACACGAAGATATTTTAGTTAGAGAGATATTTTTTTATCCTTATTTTATAATGTCTTGATTTTTTTGGGCATGCCTTTTGGATGCTTTTGGGTTTTATTAAATAAATAACATACAAAAAATATTATTTAAAAAAAATTAAAGATATTAACAAGAAAATGAAGACTTTTACTAGAAGATTATTCTGATTCATTTTAATTAGTTTCATATAATTAAGTTAAAAAATTAAAAGGCTTCCCAAAGTGCATGATCAAATATCTTTGTTTATGGTTTCTCAACTTCTAAACTTAGAGCATGTAATGTGTAGTTAACATTAAAATCTTTTTTTAGTATTTATTAGCACATATAATCATCAAATATCTTAATTATTTATGAAATATTCAAAGTTAATCCATAAATGCAAAAGACTCATTGACTTGGCCTTTTAGACTTTTAGAAAAAAATTGATGTTGATTTCTAAAAATAAAATACTTGTCGAATTAAATATTTATAAAATTGTAATTTCCATCCCTAATAGTAGAAGACTAGTCGATTTGGCAAGTCATAAAAATTCATACAAAGCAAAGCAAAAGCATAACAAAGCAAAAAGTAGATACAATGGTAATGGTGTCGAGTCTTGGAACAAGATATTAAGGGACTCAATATTATTTTAAATAAACTTCAGGGACTAAGATAAAATTAACACTTCTCGAAGGTCCTCACTCTTTGATGTCGTCTCCAACTGTCTGACATAAAACTATCTAGTGTATGTGCATATCAGCACCCATGTATGTATGTATGAGCATCTCAGCACGCAGCCCGATGATGCTCGTAATCTCCACTGACAAGGAAAGAGGACAATTAAAGGAGAAGATCAGCAATTATTTAAGCACCGACAGAGTAGTAGAGTCCAGCCTTTTTTACACACGAGGATGACGCGTTTACACAAGAGTCCAGCCGAGTCCACGCCCTATGTACGGATTCTCTCCATCTTATAAAATAATACTCATAGAAAAAAAACTCAATAAGTAACTAGTTGGGTGTAAAGTATTAATAGCTTGATTAAAAAATTTGTTATTATGTAATTTCATGTTCTAATCTTGTTATTATTAATATAATAATTATTAAAAATTTATATAATTGTTAATTTTAGAGTCTAAAAAATTAATTAAGGTACGCTCAAACTAGACCGACACCTACATTAATTAAAAAAAATACTCTTTAAGCTGTTAATATTTTCAAATTTGTTATAATCAATTATTCCTCTCCGCAGTTAGATAACCCTATCCCAGGGTCTTGGCCTGGTTGTCAAGAAGGGCTTCTTCTTTCCTCTCACCCCGGGTTCATCCTTGTCAGGCACCACTGTCACCCCCGCGGTGTCTTACATGCTTATTGAGCTTGCAAGATGTTCAGTGAGCCCGAGAATTAGTTGTGGTGAACGCAAGCTGACCCGGACATCCCAGTTATAAAAAAAAAAATTCGAGTTTTTTTAGGTTTTAATGGGGTTTTTTCTTTATTTTCTAGCTAGGTTAGGGTTTATAATCTATTCAACGAAGAATAAATTGTGAATTTGATGTTCGTATATATCGTTGTTTCACTAATCATTTTTTTTTATTTTTTATCTTTGTCTTTTAATTTTCGCATGCATCATTGATTTTCTATCTTTGAAGATGAATATTAGAGCTGGTCGAGTAGGCGAATATTAAAATTCATGTTCACGATCCGTTAATTGGTCTTGAAAAAATTGAGAGGCAATAAAAAAAAAATCACAAATGAAATATTTTTCAATTTTAATAGACTTGTCCTCTTCAGCTACCGAAGCATTAAATTGAAGAGTGGAGAGATCATGTGATGTTTGTTCAACCACTTGTTTCGAGCTTCGAAATTATATGATGGTTGATTTTTGGATATTGCCAAGCCATATAAATAAATAAATAAATAAATAAAATAATAAAAAAAGGACATTTAATAATTATCTAAACACTCTAGATTGAGACCGTAGATTGTCCAGCTTGGAAACTACGGCCTAGCTACTCCTAGCTCGTAACAAGTAAAAGAGCCGTCTAACTACTCAAAATAAATTTATGCGTGCTATTTAAATGAATTAAATTCACTAGTGGTATTTACTTTAATTGATTTTATAAATTCTGAAATTAATAATTTTAAATTTTTTTAATAATTATTATATTAATAATTATAAATTTCAAACCTGACCATATAAGAAATAAATTTTTTAATTCTGAGTTATTACCACCGTACGTGGAAAATAATTAGCAAGGTTTTTTTTTTTCTTTTAAAATACTACTGGATGGTTAGGAGATAAACAAATGGAAATGGCCATCTATCAATACAGAGGTCAGAGAAAACACGCTGGGCTTATAATGACCACGATGGTTATCGTAGTATCCCAGGCGAAGCACGTGTTATAATACTTTAGGGGTGTTTAAGAATATATTTGTGATGTATTTTTGTAAAAACTTAAATTTATTTTTTATTTTAAATTAATTAATTTTAGTATTTTTATATCATTCATGTACTAATGTCAAAAATAATTTATAAAAAATAAAAAATATATTATTTTGATATAATCTAAAAAACCATACTTTTAAAAACAACCTAAACAAAGTCATTTGAAAGTTGAAGCACGTATCCATGTTTCTTTTGCCATCATTTTTTATCATCCTTCGAGTTATAAGCAATCAAATCTCTTTTTTTTTTTTTATACAAAATGAATATTTTTTAAGGTATTATTGCTGAAGAAAGGTTTAAGGTGTAAAACATTATTAATAATCATTATTAGATCAAATTAAAAGTATAGAAACTGTATTGGAATTTAGTTTTTTAAAAGAACTCTCTGATATGCAACATTAACATAATTTAAATAAGTTGTGGGTGAATGATAAATTAATCTCAAAGAACTCTTGGTCGGTGTGTCTTGGAGAATTAATTATTTATCTTTTTAGTTTTTAAAATTCGCTAAAAAAAGGAGGATGTGAGGGGAGGGTTTTAAACAATGTTTTTATTTTTTTTGCAATTTAATATATTTTTTTATCACATTCTAGTATATGTTATTTGTTCACTTTGACCGAGAAAGGAAAAAATATCCCAGCACATCTTCTATGATCTTTATGTTATTATTATATGGAATCTACTTACAATAACAATACATAATTTCATATAAATATATATAAAAAGAAATAAATTTATTCATTCGTTGATAAAAAAAAAAGAACCCTTTGATATCCTATCATCTTAAATAAATTCTTTTATGCTCCACTTGTATTCTAAATCTCTTTCAAAACGACCCATTTGGCATGACAAGAAACAAGGTATTCTAGATGATAGCAGTTCCAAAACGACAATGACATGAGTTACTGCAAATGGCGGTGAGCGCTGTCACCAACACAGTTATATAGTCACAGCTGGATTCCCCGCTTTGCCTCCTTGTGACGGGCCCACCCAACCACGTAACGCCACAGCCACACAGTCACTCACCGACGACTCCCTCCTCAGTAAAATTATCTAGTTGGCACTGCCTAAATATTGACCGTTGATTTCTTAGATTTTGAACTCACGTACGGAGTTTCGGGCACTTACGAGAAAGGACACAAGTCGCATACTGTCCGGTTCCACAATGTGAAGTGGTTAGAAGTGGAGATATAACTGAATGATGTGAGGTGGAAATTTCAAGGGTATTCCTATTTCAGTAGGTGGGGCTCATATTACATCTCCTGCCACTTCCCTGTTATTGAGAAGCTGCTTCTGAGCGCGTTTGCCATTGCGGCTCTGTTACTGATTGATATTGTTATAGAGTTTGTTTTTTTAAATTATTATTTTTTTGATATTTTTAGATTATTTAGTACGGATATCTGAAACAATGTTTTTAAAAAATATCATTATGATATTTTTCTGTATAAAAAATATTTTAAAAAATAATATCAATCACACTTTAAAAATTAATACTAACCACACTTCCAAACAATCAATATATTTTTTTTTTTTTTTTATTTCAAATTAATTATTTTAATGTTTTCATGCTATAAATTAATTTTAAAAAATAAAAAATATATTATTTAAATGAAAAACAATCTAAAAAATAAATTTAATTTTAATTCCAGATAGACAGACCTTGGGAGCAAGGGTTTTCAAAAACTTTCTTGCAAGGTTCGTTTTCTTTTTACTAGTTAATATCAATTGAATTGAAGGTGAAACTAAAATAAAAATTAAAAAAATTAGAAATCTTTTCTAGAAGAGGCAGGCTGAAGAAAATTACTATGGAGTGCCAAGCTAGAATTTTAATAGTCTTAGCCTAAAATCTGAAGTTAATTAAATTTAATTTACAAAATTATCAGAACATGTATTTGATATTTCGTTTTAAAAACGTTTAAAAAAAATAATTATATTTTTAATTATTTTTATAAAATAAAATAAAAATAATTTTAATATATTTTTGAATAAAAAATATTTTTAAAATTAATAGCAATAACATTTCAAAACAGTTGGAAAAAATCAACCCATTATAATGTGATAATGACCCTTTCAAATTTTAAAATTTTAAGATTTCATTACAGAAGATAAAAGTCTTCTTCAGTAAAAGATGGGAGTCAGGTGGAGAGGACCATGTATGGCCAACATACCATGGTAAATTCACAATACATGCAAACAACGAAGATCCGATGATGATATTATGATGGCATGGCATGGCATCTCTGCCATGCCTCACCCCCTTTTTTAAAAAAAAGAAAAAGCCGAAACCCACCTGGCTGGCACAAGACACGCAGCAGCAATGCGGGGAAAAAGCAGTGGCACTTATGCTATTATTCCTCAAAACCATGTCTATCACAGTAAAAAACCTCTCCTTTCGTTTCCTGTAACTAAGTTTTTGACAAATGACACAGCTATCGTCTCTTCTTCGTCCACCTATAGGAACACAAACTTTATCTCTCTAGACGCTGTCGTATAAAAGTCTCCCTCTCTCTCTCTCTAAATCATCATCAACATTCACTTGAGACTTCTAACGCCACACTGCTCTCTTTCTCAATCTTAAAAAACATTACCATTTTCTCCCCCTTTTTTTTATCAGATAGAAACCAGAGAAGAAGATAAAGTGTTCAATCTTTCCATGGCTGACACAACAGCCAGCAAGCACCCGTCTTCCATCAATGGAGGTAACATCGTTACAGATATAAAGAACCTATCTTCTCTCCTTCGAACAAGGAGAACTGTGACTTTTGCTTATGGCTTCATGTTTGCTTTTGTTGCGTTCACTATCTTCTTGGCTTTCAGTCCTTCTCCAAACTCATCTTCTCCTTGGTTTGCTAATATTTTTAGTACCAGCACCAGCACTAGCGCCGCTTCTTCTGATTCTTATAGATCTCAATTTTCTTCAATTTTCTCTTACTTTTTGCCCAACAACACATCAGCAGCCACCTCACAAGAGCAAGGCCGTGGTTTCTCTTCACTGCCTTCACAAAACGCTACCAGATCTAATAACTCCTTATCCCAGTCACCCAGTACCAAAACAGAAGTTAAAGACCCACCAAGTGTAAAAAACCTCACTCAAAGCACGGTTTTGCAACCGAACCGGACCGCTAATTTTTCAGCTGTCGTTAAAGAGCCTGCCTTAGCAAATAATCGAACTCCAACTGCAGTGAATTCTGATAAAGGTCAAGTTTTAAAGCCAAATCAAACTACAGTTGCTAACCCAACTACAAACCAAGTAGGAGCAAATCAAAGTGAAAATACACCCACGAAGTCAGGTTCTTTGGCAAAGGAAGGTTCTGGGAATCAAGATAAAGGGGATGCAGGCAAGACTGTGGCATCAAATTCTACTGCTTCACCTGTGAAGAAACAAAGTAATGCGATGAAACAGAGCAATGAAACCAATTCTGGGATGGAAGTGAAGCAGGAATTTGATAATTTGGTGCAGAATTTGGCAAATTGCGATTTCTTTGATGGAGAGTGGGTCAAGGATGATTCATATCCGCTTTACAAACCCGGGTCTTGTTCATTGATCGATGAGCAATTTAATTGTATACATAATGGTAGGCCTGATAAAGGTTATCAGAAATATAAATGGAAGCCTAAAGGATGCACTTTACCAAGGTATGTAGTTTCTTTATCAAGTTTTTCTGTTGTTTATTATGGGGAAAGTTTTCTGTTTTGGGGTTTTGGTTCGTAGAAAATCACACCGGTTTATCAATTTTGATTTTGGGTTTCGTGTTTGTTTTGAGATTAGTGAGAATTCGGACCTAGAATTTTAAGTGATCCAGTTATTTTTGGTCTGTCAGTACCTGATTTAGAAAGTTTCTTCTCTTGTTCATTGGATGCATCTATCGAAGTCGTATTGTGGTGTATGATTCGTACAACACTTCAATTGAAATGGATCAATCAAATAAATTTTTGAATTCTTCGTCTTCCTATTTTAATACCAAGGTTTGTCAATCTGTTGTTTTGTTCAGGCTGAATCCTCATGATATGCTGGATATGCTGAGAGGAAAACGACTTGTTTTCGTTGGTGATTCCCTGAACAGGAACATGTGGGAGTCTCTGGTTTGTATTCTAAAAGGATCAGTGAAAGATCGAAGCAAGGTTTTTGAAGCGAATGGAAGACATCATTTTCGAGGGGAAGCTTCATACTCCTTTGTATTCAAAGTAGGTTATCGATTCCATCTGCTCAGTCTTTGTAGCTGAAATTCTTGTATTTTCGAGTGGTATTCTCCTAACTTTGTGAAATTTCTTGTTGCATGAATGGCAGGATTATAACTGCACAATTGAGTTCTTTGTATCGCCTTTCTTAGTTCAAGAATGGGAAATGCCCGTAAAAGATGGATCGAAGAAGGAGACACTTAGGCTTGATTTAGTAGGGAGGTCTTCCAGTCAATATAAAAGTGCAGATATCATTGTCTTCAATACTGGACACTGGTGGACCCATGACAAAACTTCCAAAGGGTGAGTTCATAGTTTACTTCGACGGTTCTGATGTTTTTCAGTTTCTCTATTTTCTGGAGGAAACTAAACCACCTACTGGTATTTGCAGGAAAAATTATTACCAAGAAGGGAGTCATGTGTATAACGAGTTGAATGTTCTAGAGGCCTTTCGAAAAGCTTTGACAACATGGGCCAGATGGGTTGATGCAAATGTAAATCCAATGAAATCTCTGGTCTTCTTTAGAGGATATTCTGCTTCCCATTTCAGGTAAAGTGTTATCGATCAATATTTTAATTGTTAATGATAGGTTTCTTTGTATTCTTTTCTCATATCATTTGATTTGATCCCACTTTTCACTTTCGAGGGAGTAATGGTAAAGCAATACTTGTGTTTGTGCCCTAGCCCATGTTAGTTTCATGGCATCAAGACTTTAAAATAAGAAACTATAGATTAATCTTGGAATTCTCAGATAGTTATGGCACAGATTGTCGTTCAAATCATATTTTATATTTCAGCACCATTAAAGCTCTGGAGCAGGTAATTTAATATCAGTTGCTTCTGTCTTTATGCAGCGGTGGACAATGGAATTCTGGTGGGCAATGTGACAGTGAGGTTGAGCCCATAAAAAACGTCACATACCTAAGGGAGTATCCGTCGAAGATGCTGGTTCTTGAGAAAGTGTTGAGAAATATGAAAACACATGTGACATACCTAAATGTTACACAAATGACTGATTATCGGAAGGACGGGCACCCTTCGGTCTATCGGAAGCAAAACCTGTCACCGGAGGAAAGGAAATCACCGATGCATTTCCAAGACTGCAGCCATTGGTGTCTTCCTGGCGTGCCAGATGCATGGAATGAGATTCTATATGCCAATCTCTTAGTCAATGAAAAACAGAAGCAGCAAGTGCAGAAGAGGCATAGGTAAAGTAAGAAAAGGCCACACAAAGTTAGAGACTGCTGCAGTTAAAATATGGAGCTGAAACTGCAGGTACATGCATTATAGATTCTCTCTTCTTTCAATTTTGGGTTATAGAAACAACATGGGGAAAGATCCCAGAAATATAAATTGTGAGAAAAACAAGGCAGATGAGTGAATGTGCTTTCAAAAATAGAATCTATTTGTTTATATAAATGGAAGAAGAGATGACAGAGGAGAGAAGAGATGGAAGGTGAAGTTTAATATAGCTGGGAATCTCACCCCTCTTGTTTCTTTAATCGTATTATTCTTCTAGCCTCAAATCAAGGCTTCGAGGATTGTAAATTTAAAATTATTTACTTTGTTTTTTTCTAATAACAGAGCTCTGTAATTAGTTTTGCGATTTCCCCGAAGTGAATTAGTTGGTGTGGTCAATGTTTTTGTTACTTGAAAGCTGAAAATTCCGACAATGAAGACGACCGGCTGTTTTTCTAGCTTGGATGACTCTTTTGCATTGGAGAATTGCTTACGTACGCACTTTGGTCTCTTCCTCACATGCCATGTTTAATGTCTTGAATATTTTACTTCTCCACATAATTGACAGACAGCCTCGGTTTGATGAAACATGTGCCATTGCTGCTGGGACGGCTAGAGATTGCCAAGCCTATAATGGATTGGGGTATTTTACTATTTTTAGGGAATTGTGAAGCACGGTTCTGTTTAAAAAAATAGGGATCAGAATTGAAAAAAAAGAAGAAAAAAAGATACACACTTTAAAGAAGGGTGCTCCTTTGCTTCTTGGGCCTGGGTATACGAGCTTGCCATGCTAGGCTTAAACACATCTGACACGCTAGCTTAGGCTTGAAGCTCCTGGCCTACATCCTTATTTGAAGTCATACTATTCATCGTTCATAATCACTAATTCCTATGTAACTCATACTTTAGGTCTAGTACCCTTGTCATTGTAGCTTAAATAATATAATTTAAAATACTAGATTTAAACATTTGTTGTCTAATTCCTTTTATATAGATCCAATTCTCCCATGTCGCGGTCCATTTATATATATATATATATTTATATATATATGTTAGTTTTCTACTCTTTATGCCATTTATTTTCTTTTCCTATATAAATACTTACACGAGGTTTGATTTTGATATTAGAAATTGTTCCTGCGGCCGACTTAAATTCTCTCCAAAAACATATAATGTGTTGTCATCTCCTGTAGTGATTTTAAAGGCATGAATTCAAATGGACAAACAATGCAGAGTTGAGCATCCATGCATACGCAACTGTTTTAACCCTTTTTAACAATCAAATCAGCAGTGTGGTGTGATTTTGATGTGGCCATGACAGGGTGTTGCTGAGGTTAAGGGGAAGGTGTGGCTGAGGGTGTTGTTGTGCTTCCCCTTGGGGTGTGGCTGAGGGAGGTGTGGTTGAGGGGGAAGGTAGGTGTGGCTGAGGGTGTTGTTGTGCTTCCCCTTGGGGTGTGGCTGAGGGGGAAGGTAGGTATGACTGAGGGAGAAGGGCACTGGTGTGGTTGCCCCGTGAGAAGAAGCCTGGGAGTGGCGTGTAAAAAGCATCTGTGGGATGCTTCTGAAACTGAGATTAAAACTCAGTTTTTTAGGTGGGACTCACAATATAAAATTAGGATTCCGTTTGGTAAAAACTGATTTGGCTCTACGGTGAGCTTCAACCGCAGGGTCCAATTTAACATTATAACAAAATATTATGGACTACATTGCTTATATGTGCAATGCATTTTTTATATCAATCATCGAGCTTTAATTCTTTGTAATTTCATCATCTTGAGTTATATTAGCATGGATTCTATGTGTTTATATTTCTTTTTATTTGAATGATCTTCTATATATGAAGTGTCAATAAATATTCTGAAATGAATTAAAATTAATTTTGTAAAATTGGACTTTAAGTTGCAGTTAAAAGTAAATTAAAAGAAGGAGAACCAACTTAAAAAAGCAAAATAGATTCCATTTAGAATTATTATAATAATATTTTAAAAATCACTCGATGATAAATAATTTTTAGATTAGAACTTTTTATGTTCAATGATGGTAAGAATAATTCTATTTGATCTTAATTTCTATACAGAAAAATATTTCTTACGAATATTCCATGAGCATAATTTATATATATATATTACTATAATTTTTTCAAATGAATTATTTCTTTTCTTTTCGCATGCGATCACATAAAAATCATCAAGATGTGATTTTAAATGAAAACTTGTTTTGTTTTTACGATGATAAGTTCTTATTTAAAAAAATATGTTATTAATAAAAAAGATATGTTTTCGTAAAGACAAAAAAGAAATAGATAAATAGGAAAAAGAGTTTTAATTAAAGAAAAAAATGACAAAAAATCGAAAAACCAAAGCACAAAGCTGTTTGCTCGGCAAATTGGTGTCTCGGTTTCTTGGGAGGAAAAAAGAATATGTTGTTGAAAATAATTTGATGATAATGTATTGTCATGATGAACGTACTATGTAAATAAAGTAAAATGAATTATGCACATATTTTTTATTTTTTGATAAAAAAAATCAAAATTAAAGAAAACACTTGCAGTTTTTTCCATCATCTACTCTCTCAACGAATTTATAGCATAGAGTAGCAACCCGCAGTAGCATAATTCATAGCACAGGCGATGAAACTAGCTTCCTCACAATCATTAGCAACTCGTACCTGCCCTGCCTCCTTCCATCGCTTTGCCTTCCTAGCATTCCTCATCTCTCTGTAAAATCTCATTTCCCATCACCAAATGTTCCAACTCTGTCTTGAAAATATCATTCTCATCAGCATTGCTGTCTGGTACGAGCATATCATCCTCACACCATCTTGATGAACAGTTTTTGAATCTTCTGCTTAACCCAGATTTTTTGATGAAATCCCAATTGCTGTGATTTTTTGACAAATGTGATACTATAACACTGGAACAAATATTTTCCGAGTGATTAATCAAAGGCTATAAAGTTACATTTAGATCATCCAATTTCGCTGCTGCTTCTAGTTTGTCAAAAAGATGGCCCCGTCCAAATCCCGGCCATGCAGACTCGAGCCTTCTGTATCGCATCATTTTCTGAGTGGTACTGGTATACATGTTGCGACAGAACTCCTCTCTGGAATCCTGGGCAGTAGCTGGAGAGATCTGATCATGGCCACATCTGGAATTCATTCGTTGTTTCGATTACACCACTTGTTTTGGAGAATTCAAGAAGAATCATTGAAGCGTGCTCCAAAATGTAACATATTAATAGCCATGTATATTAAAGAAGTTGAAAAAGACTTGGAAAAAGACGAGAGCTTGTATCCAAGGCAATCACCAACGTTTATTTACTCTCATGGATCTTCTTGTCAGAGTAAGATAACAACAACTACACAAAATACAACGACATCCCAGTGCGAAATTTTAAAAGAGAAAAAATATCAAACAACAGTATAGTTGATGTGAATTGGTTCTGCATCCACCAACTATTACCATTGTACATTTTTAAATAGTTACAGCTTATTGAATACAGCACAAGACAAGATACAAATAAAGCTGGAAAGCTATGCAAAAAGAACCT
The DNA here is from genome assembly GCA_009078335.1 of Salix brachista. NCBI lineage: Eukaryota > Viridiplantae > Streptophyta > Magnoliopsida > Malpighiales > Salicaceae > Salix > Salix brachista. The sequence continues at coordinate 15,383,610 of CM018577.1, read as the reverse complement.
GAGAGCTTGAAGGTGTTAAGTCGCAGAAACTATCTGGCGGATCCACCACATGCCATCTAACACTGAAGCTCCATTTCTTCTCACAAATGCCCTTTGGCTGCAGCCTAGAGATATGGCCCACAACAACATGAAGATTCCTACCCACAACATAGATTTTGCAATCACAAGCACTGACAGCAAATGGTTTAGAGATTTGTTCTGGCAAGGGAGGCCCTTCTATTGTTTCCCAAGAATCAATTTCTGCATCGTAAACCTTGAGCTTCATCCGTTCAAGATCTGAAACCACAAACAAGCGCCCATAGACCACTACACTGGAACCAGTCCAACCTTCTCTCAATCCAAAAGCCATATTCTCCCATTTATCAGTCCTTGGATCATAAATTTGACCCCTGGGAGCAAAAAAGAATGGCCATAACCACCCTTCTGTCACAAGAAGCTTCCCATCAAGAACTGCTGCATCATAAGATGCCATGTTTGTTCCCATGTTTGCAATTCTACGCCAATTCCCTTTTACAGGATCCAAAACCTCCGCTGAGTCTAGCTCAAAAAGGTCAGAGCTGTTGCCTCCTGCTACATATATCATCCCTTCAATTACCCCGCTAGCAAAAAATGATCTAGCTGTTATCATCCGATTCATCACAGTCCAACGATTCTTTTGCATCTCATACTTCAAAACCAAGTCAAGGGGAGAATCAACATCAGAGACCATACCACCACAAACAAAGAGTGTGCCATCATTAGCTACTGAAACACATCTTACTCCATGAGGGCAGACCTTGTCTTTACAAGGCATTGCCGGTATAACGTGCCAAGAAAAGTGGATAAGGTCTAAAACATGCCACTGGATCTTTCCAGTGCACTTGTGGAAAGCAAAGACAAAGAGCCAAGGATCCTTGAACCCCAATTCCTTTCTACGGGTGAAGAACCGCTCTTTATTACCAAGCAATAAATGCCATCTCTTACAAACAGCTTTGCAGGCTGCATGGCTCTGGACTGGAACTCGGAGAAGACAACTGAGTGCGATATCATCAGGAAGCCCAGGAATAAGGGGCTCATATTGCAGAGATAACTCAAACTCTGGTGAAGGGTTTAACAATGAAGATTGGATCGCAGCCACTCTAAATTTTGGGGATAATGTAATCTGGGAGTCCCCTAGTCTATGTACCAGTGCCTGTTGAGACGATAATCGAACCCTTTGCATCTTTCTGTCCGAAGACAAAATAAATGCCTACCTTCCAAATAACAACCGAACAGGCCCTTGTTGAACTACGAGATTCCCTATCTGTGTTATCTCACCAAATTGATAACCATACAGTAGAATAACAATAAACAGCGCAAGGATTTTTCTTTCTCCAGTTCTTATTCCTTTACAATTGTATCTCAATCGAAAGGAAATCCTCCATTTATGAAATTATACAGAGTAAACCAAAAATTCCTCCTTTACAAATCCCTTGTTATAATAATGAAAGATCATACATACTACACCTTAAACCCTCCAAGAAAAAAGTCCAAATTCAAACTCATATACATCAAAGGTTATTACTTTAGAAAGTCTACCAAACCCAAACCCAAACCCAAACCCAAACCATTGTTTTTTCTATCACCACTTCTATAGATATCACGTAGCACTCTAAAAGTCATGTCTATTGAAAGACAATTACCAAATATCAATACCCCAGAACAAGAAAAGCTCCATTCACTAAGCTAACACCTAACACGAACAAAAAGCAATAGCCAACAAAAGAAGAAAAAAAACAGATGTGAAATCAACAAGAATTGGGAGCTGCAACAATGATCAAACAATACAAACCAAAAGTAGCAGAAATCTCAACTTAAACAGAGAAAAGAACAAACGAAAGATTAAAAAACTAAAAAATGAACTTACAAACAAGAAATAACTGTTTTGGATAGCTCTTTTGCTAAAAAGATAGTGACTTTTGATGGAATTTATTTAGCTTCGGCTCTTGGCAAAGTAATGCTATTCTTCTTCTCAAGGAAAAGATTATATAAAATTACGTGGGCAAACATCTTTGAGTATTGAGACAAACAAGTCCACGCGCAAATGGGCTTTGTTTACACTTCTATAGTCGGGTGAATTGCATTAGAGGTACTCACGTTTTAGATTTTAGCTGGTTGATCCTCGAATCATTTACATGGCATTTCAAAAACACTTTTGAAATTGAAAATTTTTATTTTTATTTTTTATTTTAAATTAAAAAAATATTAGTATATTTAGATCATTTTCATATATTAATATCAAAAATAATTTTTAAAAAATAAAAAAAATATCATTTTAATAATTTTCTGTATAAAAAGCACTTTAAAAAATAACTTCAACCATACTTCCAAACAGTCACATATAACACTTTGGCAGAGCCGCTCTATTGCAAGGACCATCCATAACCCTCCATTCGCTTGTTTGTTAAAATATTTTTATTCAAAAATAAATTAAAATTATATTTTTTTATTTTAAAAAAAATATTTTTAATATTAACACATCAAAATATTTTGAAAATACTAAAAAAATATTAAAGTAAAAGATAAAAACAAAACTTTTTAATTTTTTGTTTTTTTTTTTAAAATGTAGTCCCAATCAAACACTAAAAGTTTTTGCTAGCCACACAAAACCAAAAGCAGTTGCACAACCTTCAACCTAGTTTAACCTTTTGATTTATTTATGACTAGGGTCAAAAGATAAAATCTCACTTTATATTATAATCTATTTTGATTCGGTGTCAATTTTCATAAATAACAAAAAAGAAATTAAAAATACTTTAAAGTAAAAAATATATATTTTGAGTTGACTGAACAAAGTTTGTAGGTTTTCATTGCATATGATAACTGTTCAAATGATTTAATTGAAGAAAATGAAGGATCAAGGACAAGATTTGACACATTGATATAATTTGGGAGGTCCTATTGATTCAATCAAAGCTTAATTGGATAATTTTTTGTTTTTATAGCTAACATTGACTTCAATTGAAAGTTTTATAAAGACAATGACCACTTTGAAAGAAAATAAAAAAAATAAAGGAATTTATTTAATGCTGGCCAACTCAATTGAAATATCTTTCTTTGTTTAAATTCAATTTGGCTACATGTTACGAATACAAGAGGATAAAACTTGAAACAATGCTAGTTTTTAAGGATCACTTTGAACTTTCACCACAAAATGTTATCATCTCAAAGGCACAATAAGCATCCTTCTTCGTCTTCTTCCTTAAGAGAGAAATTGGAATACAACCCTGACCATTGCTTTTCAAAGCCAAAACCTTGCCTTCTTCTAACTCTCACCTGTACAAGACCCTAGTAGATACCTCCTTTCATATACTTCCAACCCACACACCTCATCATCATAGGGTTTCCTGATTTTAAGCCTTTTTTTAAGTTTGATGTTTTGATTTTGTAGACTTTGACAACTTGAATATATATTTTTTATATTATTGCTCTTAATTTCCTTCCTTTAAGGTTTGAAATTTAGACTTCTATAGAGAGAATATAATTTGTTTTTATCCCTTAAGTATTCATTAAAAAAAAATTTCAATTTCAACTCTCTTATATAATTCTGGAAGCTCAGCCATGTTCTTCTCCGCCGTTTGAATACCCAGTCAGACAAATGTGATGCTGAGTTCATACCCTCTTCCTAATCTAAATAAATTAATTAAATAAATAAAAAAATCCACATCCTTATGCACTAGCGTTTAAAACAAACTGAAATCGGGCCCAGTTATTAAAAATCTGAGAAAACGAAGGCACCCTCTATTCTGATCTATAAATAAATAAATAAATAAAATTAAGGAAAAAAAGATGAAACATATCAAGGAGGCTGGCTTAGGTCATGATGAGCTATGGTTTTGAGAACCAAAACAAATCCAATCCTTCTTCAACAACTTGTTCTTATTATTTTAAAACCCGTATATTCTGTAAACTATACTTGAAGAAAATTAATTTTAACTCTTAATATAAGCTAAAGTTAATAAAAAATTATCTAATTATTTAAAAAAAAAAAATTACTCCTCACCCACCTCCTTCCTTTGTAGCCAGAAATAATCTTGTGTATTATACCGATTCAAATACAAAAGCTTTAAAACCTCTTTGGCTATGCAATGATAGTGTTCCGTATATCTTGACAGAAATTCTGGGATTTAATATTATAGTGTATGATGTTTATTTAAAATTACATTATTTTTTTATTTTTAATATCAATAAATCAAAACCATAAAACATAAATCAATTTGATATAAGTAAAAATCACTCCACAATATCAAACACAAGCATGGTCAAATCACGGTCGTGGCATGATGCTCTATGTAAAGGATGTCGCTGCAAAGTATAGTCTAATTACCCTAGCCGGACTAGTTTGGAGAATTGGAGTTGCCAGCCCAAGAAGGATACAACATTCCCGATGCGCCGGTACTTTCAGGCGTCAAGCCATATGGGCTAGGCCTTGAGCTTCTTCATACTAGTGTTAATCACTAGTTAAGACCTATGGTTTTTCAGGGTATACCACTGACTAGGTTTAATAAATTATTATTTTTTACTTTAATTAAACAATTAAATAATAGATAATAATACTAAATGAATAATTTTTTAACAAAATTACAATACTTTACAAATAATCCATGAAAGTATGAAATTGGATAAAAAAATAACTTGAATCAACGTGAGGTAGTGTAATAAATATATAACATAGGTAATACAAGATGAGTTAACCCAGGTTAACTCATAAATTTATGATATGAATCATGAAATTTGGATAACACGACAAAGTAGATTCGAAGAAAATCGGAAAGGTGACTTTTTTCTATATATAAAAAAGAATTAATATCGAAAAATTAAATTGAAAAAATAAAATGAATACATATCCATGTTAACTCTTGAACCATGTGATCTAATTCATTAAATTGAAAGCATCACACATTGAAAAAAATGATAAAACATAATCCCTAGCAAATTAAACGTTATAGAATAAAACAAGGAAAAAATAACTGCACCAAAGGATCTAAATTAAAAATTTATAATTAAGAAACAAGGATGAAAAACAAAATAAAATTAAATTAAAAGGAAAACAATTTTTTTATTAGAGGGTTAAATTGAAAAAAAAATAACATCAACAAAAAAAAGAATGAGGACCAAATTAAAAAAAAATAACACACCATAATCTTGGATTGGAGGGTGAGATTGAAAGCCAATAAAATGTTATATAAAAAAGCTAAAAACAATCAAAAATCAAAAGAATAAAAATCAATTTTAAAGAAAATACTATATGACAAATCATAATTGAAAATCAATAAAAATTTTGTGAACGACAAATTTTTTTAAAAGAAAATAAAAGTAAAAACATTTAAAACAAAAAAAAAACCAATATACAACTTCCAAGAGAGGAGAGAGAAAATTTCAATAGCAACAAACTACCTATTCACCACCAACAAGTGTTACTACTAGAGAAAAAGAATACAGTGAAATATCCAAGGAAAGTTTTGATCACTAGAAAAATTAAATATTAACTAATATCGATTAAAATATCATATTATCCTCGACAAAATAGTAAATAACAAAATAAACTTAAAAAAAACAAAAACAACCCTTGATTAAAGACTTTTGCATAAATTTAATAACATTTAAGTAATTTAACCATGTATTAAAAGAATAAAACTACTATTACATGTCAAACATATATTTTATTTATTTAAAAAATAAAAAAATAAAAAAATAAAAAAATTCTATTACCTCTCATTAGCCAAGCCTTTCCCTTTGTCTTTGTAGTTTAAAAATTATTATTTTTTAAACGAATAACACTTTATATCATCTTAACAAACAAACAAACAAAAAAGGGAAAAAAAAGTTGCTGCAAGAGAAAATCTAGACCGGCAATCAACTATAGCACATCTCACATCTGCATTGGTGCTTCTTATTCCTGGTCACTGCAAAATGAACTCTCCAGGCAACCAGTGATGGGTCACTGGGTCCATGATTTGAGCATTATTGAGTGAGACATTCTTCGGCGAGTTTGAAGATGATAGATAATTGCAGCAGGAGTAATTTGCTGACCTTAACTCGCCAGGAGACACCATGAACTTTCAAGAAGTTGTAATGCTTATGGGATTTTCTAACTTCACACCACGAACTTTAAAGAAATTGTAATCCTTAAAAGAATGAAAAAATGAATCCATCAGACTGTTGCTTGTTAATAACACTATTAATTTATATACATTTTGTTTTGTTTTGCCAAGAATGGACAACGGAGAGGCCAAAATTCAGACTCGTTTCTGACTATCTGATCCCATGGCTGTTTTTATTAGGCAGGAGGCAGGCTGGGAATGAGAGAGAGATGTAGCCATAAACCATAGGAACACACCCTACCAAACGAGGAAAGACAAGGGGTTATGTAGTTGGATGGCGCCTTCCTTTGAGGGACCCGTGGTTTGATTGTCCTAGTGGTATTTGGAATGTATCCTCTTTCATGACATCCTGGTTCCTGCTTAGTATGCTTGTTATCTCTGCGGTGCCTTACATGTTTATTGGACTTGCAAGATGTTCAGTAGATCCGAGGAATAGTTGAAGTGCGCGCAAGCTGACCCGAATACCCCAATTACAAAAAAAAGAAGAAAAAAGATAAGGGGTTATGCTGAGTAGATACAGTATTAAGAGTTTGGATTTATGGATTTGTTTTTTCTATGATTGATCTCAAATTCATATCTTGTAATTCATATCTTATAACTGCTAATATAATAACCACGGTAAACTATTAGTCATAACTTAAGAGCTCATCAAATGATATCCACCAAAGAATTATTGTCGTTAATTAGAGCTCGTGAGATCAATTAAAATTTATAGACACCCAAATTTATATATAAAAAAAATAAGAGATAAAAGAGAATGAGAAGACAAAAAAATAAACCTCCAAAGTGTATTCCATACAAAAATCAATTAAATACAACGGGTGGTGAAATCAACTTCTCTCAAATTTGAGGTCTAGTTTCTAACCAAATCTCTTGATCAGTCAACAAAATATATCCAGCCAGTCTTTCAAGCATCCCCAGTGTTTAAAGACAGAATGAAATTAATTATGATAGGGAACAAAGAAAAGCACCGGAGACAAACTATTTACAGATGGTAAAGGAGATTACTTTTCCTCCTGTCTTTCATTTTTTTTTTTTTTTAATTTTTACTAGTCGTGGTGAGTAATGGATGAGCTTGGCCATGTGACAAAGGAAATAACCTAGGCTTGGCAGACAGTGACAATGTTTTAGAGGCGGTGGTGCTAATGGATGGATTGGTGGTGGTTGTGGTGGTGGCGGAAGAAGAAGTTGTGGTGGTGGCCACGCGCTCACAAGAAGGGCACATGGTGAGAGTGGTGGCAGGAAGCTGCTTGTAAAAAGGTTGCGAAGTTTTCAAAGCTCTTAATTCTTGCAGTTCCTTTTGTAACCTTCTGTTCTCTTTTGTCAGTGTCTCGCAGCATCTCTTTAAATACTCACAATCTACTTCTGTCTGCTTCAATTTTGTCCTGTATAGAATTCAATTCAAAACAAATACAAAATCCAAATTCATTCGATTTTTCTTCTTTTTTCAAATAAAATTCTCGAAAGATAATGCGAGTAAGGAAAAGGTACCTTGCCCTTCTGTTCTGAAACCACACTTCTACCTGGCGAGGACGAAGATTCAACTGCTTTGCTAAAGCTAGCTTTTGCTTCTGCTTGATTTAAACAAAAAAGAGAATCATCAAGAACTGAACTCTAAACAGTCACATGCAAGTTTTGGGATTCGGTGAGAAATAAAATCAAGAAATCACTTAATTTTATTCGAGTTATAACTTACAGGATTAAGGGTATTGTGTTCTTTGAAACTTTCTTCAAGAAAAGCTGATTGCTCTTTAGAAAGCCTCAGTTTCTTCCTTGTCAAACCGTTGTCTTCATCGTCACTTGTTGCTCTTGAAGCCTCTAAATCTCTCTTATTGCCTCCCCCACTTCTAATCCCAAAATCCACTTGAAAGGACGAGGCCGCACTATTTGGCGACGAAAGCGCTGCTCCTTCATCAGCATCATCCATGGACGAACGGTTCACGTCAAACCCTCTCCCTGGCCCTTCAGTTGAGCCCGGTTCAGACACCACTGAGAAATTCAAAACCAAGCCACGAGGCCAACACGTGAGAAAAATAAACAAAACCAGAATTTTAAAAACTTGTGCAGAGTCGATGAAAAAACTAGTAAAAGAAAGTGACGTTACAGTTATCTGTCAGCCATGGAAAGCGAATCTTTGAAGGAGGCTGGTGCCTACGAGGAACAGGAGAGAAAGGTAAGAGAACAAGTTGAAGTGGTGGATCTGATGAGACTCTTCGCTCATCTTCTTGACGATTATTTTCATGGCTGCCTAGCTTGTCGTGTGATCTTGCTGGTGCTGTAAAACCACTCCCTAAGCCCATGCAAAACCCAAGATCCTTGCTTGATAACTTTGGAGTTTTGTCAAGAAACTTGAAAGGCTTGGAAGCGTCACCTAAACTCAAAGCTAGCTCCATTAGTTTGGAACACAGATGGGTTTCTGAAAGGAAAACAAACACAGAATGACAGATCTCCCTCTCCAACCCTGGTGCCTTTATATTTCTTTTGCCTTGTGGGTATAAAGATTGACCGACAAATCCGGTTGACAAGCACACGTGAATCTATATAAATATCCAACGGTTCACACGAGAGAGAGAGAGATTTTCCATGGAAGAGGAAAAAAGAGAGGCAATCAAGCTTAAGCATATGCTTGATTATTTTAAGGAGAAACGAAATGGAAATATGTAGTCTTTTGACTGTATTGAGAAACAAAGATATGATTGGTAGTATTATATTTATTTATTTATTAATATCTAAATCATCATTGCCATTAAAAAAAGGTGGTGGGGTAGGTCCAAGGCAACATAATTTATTTATTTATTTTCCCTGTTTTCCTCTTCGGTGTACGCTTATCCACACACACATTTTTCTATTTTAATAACGTGAGGGAGAGACTATCTTGATCACGCTTAGCTCGAGTGGTCTGGGCCATGGCCACCCTTTTTTGGCAAAATAATAATAATGCAATTATTTAGGATGCTACATAATTAAGGAGTAGGTTTTTTAAACTGTGATGATGTCAGTAATAGCCTCTTTTATGAGCTTGTTAGAGGTTGCTTAAAAAAATATATTTATAAATATATTAAAAAAATCTTTTATTATTTTTAAAAATAATTTATAATATTAGCATATCATAATGATATAAAAATATTAAAAATTTAATTTAAAATAAAAATAATTTTTTTTAAAATATTTTTGAAATGAACTATCAACACCCCCGTAAATCCTATATAGAAGCTAAATTGAAACAAGTTTTTGTGTGGGAATTTCACACTTAAATAATTCGATTATCACATCCTAATCAATCTTCCAAATAATTGAGTTTTCAGCAATAATACGATCGAGGAAATAATTAAGAAGTAATCTTAGGGCTGTGATCATGCAGCCATGCTGTTTTTGTTGACTGAATAAATAGTACCATTGTTATTATTATTATTATTATCATAATTATGATTATGTCTGTTACCAAATATAATTATAGTAATCAAGTGATGTGGTTTTGGTAGTAAAGTGCTCGAGCTATGTATTATAGATCTTAAATTCAAGTCAAAATATATTTATTTTATAAATTAAAATATATTTATTTTATAAGAGCCTATATAACAGTTAAAATGTTTTTCTAGATCCGTAAAACATGACTAGAAGATAGTTTACTTCGCATAAAAAAACACAATTGCGGAGAAGAAAGCAATACGGTGTTGTTTGTTCGAATAGTAATAACCCACCACAGGGTTATTTCATAACTTTGCAGTTTCCAGGTTATTTACTATACGACTGCGATCAAAGTTGTCAGTTTTGTTTTGGGTTATGTTTTATTTTTTTCAATTGTAACAGAATATTTTGATTTTAAAGTATTTTAGCGTATCATTTATGTATAATTAATTATAAATATATATATAAAAAAATTAAAAAGAAAAAAATTAAATATATTTTTTATTTTTTATTGTTGGAATCCACAGTAATCTGTGTCTAGGTACACAGTGAAACTTTCACGCCTTTTATTTGTTTTTTAATATATACTAAGGCTTGTATTTTTTTATTTAAAAACAAAATATGAAGCATGTAGGTTGTTTTGATATGTTTTTTTATATATAAATCAAAGTGTAGATTAAAAGGTTTATACAAGTATCTAATTAATTAAATTAATAATTACTTTTGTAAATAAAAAATCTTTAATAATAACAATTTTTTTTTTAAAAAAAAAATACTAAAAGATGAATATATCTCAATATATTCCATCACACAAAATTAGATATTCAACCGATTATGCTTAGTAAACTTATTTAATTAAATTAATAAAAAATAAATTCACACCATAAATCATGCTTTACAAATCGTTTGAAATAAAAAATAAATACAAATAAAATTGACGGAATAAACTCACGTAGATTAGTCACATTAACAATATTATTTAAAAAGATTTTTTTTTTGATAAATATTTTTTTTATAAAAAATAAACAATTATAGATGAATTAAATTACTTATATTTAGAAAAAGCATGCAAGGATCATTACCTAGATTATGAAATCATGGTAAATTTATAGTTAAATTATGACAAAAAAATATTAAAAAAGTTAATGCTTATAAAGCCGAATCCCTGATAAGTCAAGTATCAAATAAATAAATGTTTCAATTAAAAATAAATAGATAATTTAAAGGTAGCAATTGATAGTAAATGATGTCGAGAAAACTTGGAAAAAAAGCAAAAGAAACTTTTTAAATAGGCTGTAAGCGTGATGTGTGAGCAGAGAGGGAAACACATCGGGAAGATATTAGTCAGATAGCACGATGTTTGACCAAAAACTGCCCCTTCTTTTTATTCACTGAAGCAGACAAAGAGACCAATCTTTTACTTCTCCAAGAAAAGTCTGTTTGCATAATTTTGAGAGGGCCAATCTTCTACCTTTTGTGTCTTTTAAGTAGCTAAACTAGGCATTAGATTATAATGATTATATATATATAGTGGGGCCCCCAGGAAGGCCACATAAGATTTAGGTATCCAATGAGGCCGTCGTATTTTACAGGGTCATCAAATGGGTTTTGATTTCTCTGTCTTGACGAATAAATGTGTAGAGTGAGAAGGGGTTTGAGAAATTTAAAAACATTATTTTTTTAAAAAAATATTAAAATATAATAATATCAAAAACAGTTTTAAATAAAAAATATTTTAAAAAAACAATTATAAAACCAGACATAAGAGAGAGGACCGGAGGAGTTAAGACTTAAGAGGTTGGGGGATGGCCCCATGCGCGTGGGATGACTTTTCCACAAGGTCGTAATTAAAATGTACATCTAGAGGGTGTGAGGAGGTCAGACATGTCATGCTTTTCGGGTCATTGCAATAATTGAAGTCATGCAGGCTTTAATGATAAGTTTGGATGGGGGCCATGAAAGGGATGAAGTGCTCCCACCTCTCATATATTTTATAGCACCACCACCATCACCACCACCTACCACAGCAGCACCGCCACCCCTTCGCTTTGCAATATACTAATCTAATTCAAAGACCAACCATTTCGACAATCATAAGGTTTCTATTAAGGAAGTCAAGGCCGTGGAAAGCCACCAAACTAGACATCATGTATTTCCCCTCGTGCCTCAATCATATAAATCTTTTTCATTTAAATATTTTGCCGATTAAGCAAGTGAACCATTTTTTACATACCATATGAATCCCTGCATGTAGCCTTTAGATTGGAATGTTTTTATTTTCTTCCTTGTAAATTTTTTTTCCATAATCATTTCTATGACTAAAGATGAGTATAAGGAACGAATTTTAGATAGCATTATTCTTGTCATTTTATCTATTCATATAAAAAAATCCGTTTATATAGCATTATTCTAATTTTTCTACTATTGGTATGATCCTTCGATCATCTTCATCGTTTATAATTATTACTTTTTTCTTCCGAGTTTTAGAGATTTATGATTAACTTTGTGGGTTTATCTTATTGAGATAGGTTTGTATATCTATATCTATATATATATATATATGTGTGTGTGTATTTATTTCATGTGTTGATTGAATGGTTAATATAAAATGATTATAAGTACTTCACGTGATGCTTAAACATGTAAAAAAATTAAAGTACTTTTAGAAGCATTAAATAATTTATATTTTTTGCTGAATAAAAACAATATTATATATAAGAATAGAAAATTTAAGAGAAAATGATAAACTAATTTAGATTTCAAGTACCTATAACAAAATACGGAGTTGAATAAGAGGCCTGGAAACAAATAATTTATTTCCTTAAAGTCTTATTGTCTTCGCTGCTATAAGTTTGTTAATGAGTCCATGGCATGTATATTTTTAAAATATACTAAAACCAATTTAAAAAACAAGTCTTATCAAAGAATAATCAAGAACAAGCTTCAAGATATAAGACATAAGAAATAAGAAAAGAGAAGAATGTGTTATATCTTTGGTCTTATAAACACCCATATTTAGTATGACAATGATTAAATGTATCTCTTAATTAATTCCAAACAATTATTAGTTATATCTTTTCAAAACCAAGACTCTTTAATAATCCAAGAGATTCTTAAAATTCATCAATATGATGAATTCAATAAAAACTTCAATGAATATATGAGTTTTTTTTCATGGTAGAGTAGACGAGACTTCGATTTTTATGGTTGAGGTTACCTACAAAACAAAACTCTAAGTCAGAATGAGTTATGTTAAGTAGATTTTTATATAGAATTAATATTTATTTTTCATTTGATCAACATGTATACCTACAAAAATATTTTAACATGTTGTATCAAGATTATCACAATGAATATAAGAGAAATGAACATGTATAACTACAAAAATAGTTTTAAAATACCTGTTTATGTCAAAATTGAGGACTAAATAAAATCGAATCGAATCGAATGACATAAAATTTTATGTGGATTAAATTCTTAAGACAAGCAAATCCAAATATATCATATGATAGAATTATGAAATCATGTACATAATTCATAATTCAAGATTAGTTTTCTAATGTTTTAAAACCACGTGAAGCATAAAATAAAAACTTCACATGTTTCTTTGAGGCAGAAATAAGTTCCATTTAATTCCTACGCTACTAGGCATGTTCATGGCAATTATTTCCCTTGCTGTTAGGCATCATATTCATGGAAATTATTGAAACTCATTCAGACATAAACTAAACTTTCAAGCCATATATAAAGTCAAGTTAATCATAAATTCAATTTGGGAACCAAGACTATTCCTAAAATTCTTAGGGATATAATTAAGCAAAAAATGAATAAATCTAAACATGCTTGATAAAATATAATCCTATTGCCATTAAGTTAGTAAATATTAATATGAGGGTTAATTTATTAGATAAATATTAAAAAGAAAAACTAAATCCCACAAGTGAACTTTAACAAATGAGAGAGAATTAGCAGAATTGAAATTAATATCAGTCAGTAGCATATATATATATATATATATATATATATATATAGGTCATCATATTGCTTACTGTTATTAGCTAATAATAATACAACGCAATGATTTCTCGCATAGCATCATTGCTCATATCAAAGGTTTATAGAAGGACCACGTTACAGAATCATGTTCTTATGGAATGATTTGCCATAGCACTATCTTGCAGGTGATCGAACCGACCGAGAAATTATGACCCTGTAACTATTTATATGATAGTTTAATACACACACACACACACAAGTCAGAAATATTCATAAACTATTTATAAATTTGAAAAAAATAGGGGTGAAACCCTGATGGAGGGGTGGTGCAACAAACAAAAGGAAAAAGAATCATAAAACTCAGTGGTTAAGCAATATGATATTTTGAATCGATTGGCCATTTATAATTAATAAAAGTACGTTGCATAATTAAAAGTCAAAAGAAATCAAACCATCATCATGAAGTGGCGACACAACAAGACTGAGATTATGATAGCAGACTTAGCCTAAACCTAATTAGCTAAAAAAAGAGCATTTGGTTGGGCAAATGATTTTTATTTTATGATTACCAGGATGGGATTTCGAAGAGACAGCTTAGCATGCAACCCTGGAAATGGAAGGGCCTTTGCTCCCTTTCGGACAGCATCATTGAGACTTTGTCATGCTCTCTTTCATTATCGTAATCCTGGGATGCTGTATTGTGCTGGGAAAGGAAGGGACAGCAAACCCTAAAAAAATGCAATGTTTTTACGAATGATGAGAATACTGATACACTTATAATAATTGCCACACTTCTTTTTAACTTTTCTGTGGCTCAAAGAAGAGGAGGATGATGACAAAGAAGATGAAACCTCATGATTATAGTTTACTTGATTTTAAAAATTCAGAAAAGAAGTCCAAAAACTAGAATGATTCGAGCGAAACACTACAATGTTAGGGCATAAACTGCCAATATTGGCAATTAGCATATTCGTTCTGGGACAGAATAAAAGGTGGCAGGGCATCCTAATTATTTCGGAATGAAGACAACTTGGAACCCCACCAGTCTCCATGTTTACTGCCCAATTCACCGGCGATCCTTTACCGTCTAGATTAATTTTTTTTATAAATATTAATATTGTAAAAATTATTTTAGTTATATCATTTTATTCAATCAATTAGCTTGATTTTAAAACCTATTAATCTAGCTTTATACCTAGCTCAAAATTTTAATTAAACCATAAAAGAGCTGACCTAAGGTGAGTCAATCAATTTAATAGGTTTAAAGACAATTTGTATAGCCGATAAAAACATGACATGACTTTTTTTTTAAGATAAAACATATCAGGTTTATTGAGTAAATTCGTTAAACTCGTGAATCAGGTAACTCAGGTCAAAACTTAAAACATACACACTATTGTTGATATAACTATATATTAACAAAAATAAATTATCAACTATTAACAAAACCATATAAAACGCAAATCAAAATTACTAAAAATTAAAGAATAAAATCATGCAGTTTATTTCTCAGCCAATACAAATATAAATTAAAATAAACTATTAACTCTAAATTCTAATAAATATATAATATAAGGACCAAATTAGAAAAAAAGCAAAGAAACAAAAGGAGGTCAAAATGAGAAAAAAAAACGATTAGTGTGTTAACCTACCATGCAAATAGGTGCATAGATACAATGTCCCCCCATATCTTTTATAATACAATTGTCAAAATTGAGTGCTTAAAAAAGCTTCATTGTGCAAAGAAAAAACTTGAGAACAAAAATAAAAATTTATCAAAATACACTTATAATCCACAATTAATTGTTAGAGGGTGAACAATGAGAGAATTTACCGTAAAAGTGACACATTGTTTGTATTATAGGCAATTTGTTACCCTTTGTCTATTATTTTCTTTACTCAATCTAATGATAATAAAAAAAATTCAAACACATTCAATTAAATAAATAAAATAAAAATAAAAATAAAAATATGATGCATGACTACACCTTATTGAAAGTAAGAATTCTTTATTGTAAAAAATATAGTTTACCGACTTAAGTAATTAAAAAAAGAAGGGGTATTAATTTAAATATATCCTTTTTACATAAGAAAAACATTAAAAAAGGAAAAAAGGCAGACACTAATTGACCTAACCCGTTTATGTTGTACCCATGCACGAGCTACTAGATAGCCCGCACGATTGAGCCTTTTTTTTACTGCTTTTTGGGTGGATAACATGTTATCTGCCCCTCTTTCTTTGAAAAATATTTATTAGACAAAGCCTCGTTTGCCAAGACAGATGGCGCATCACTTGATTCCGCTTCGATTTTGGCCACAAATTAGGGGCTTAACCCCCCCCCCCCCCCCCCCCCAAACACCCATAAAAACAATTTATGAATCGTGATAAACCTATCAATGACATTAAAAAACCCGAAAAACTGCTCCAAAAAACAAAATCAACTTGGAACAAAATATCAAGCCGAGCTCAGATATGTTTTTTTTACAAACCCTAAAAATTAAAAAAAAAAACACATAATATGAACTGTTCTCATCAAATGGAACAATTTAACACTATTTTTATTGTTTTGGTAGTCGAAATCAGTGTCAACAATATGTTTCTCTTTCTACCACTAAAATTCAATGCTCCTTCTCTCCTAAAAATAATGTGGCTGTTGTACCAAAAGTGAATTTGAAATCAAAATTATAATGTGTGTGATTTTTGAAAGTTTGAGTAGAAAAATATATTTTATTTTAAATTCATAGCACGCCACCCATGTTTGACTCCTTTTTATTTCGTTCCGAATATTTTAATCTAACCCGTTATTAAGAAATCAAAATCAATTGATTTTGAATTAGGATGAAATGGATGGAAATGAAAGATTAAGAATCAAATTGAAAAAATAAAAAAATTATTCGCAATAAGCTAACAATGATGAAAAGATCACGTGTTTTAGTTTTTCAGGTAATAATTATTTTGGAAAGCTCATTTAAGACCAAACTTCCAATCACACCCAAGTTCACTCTCCCACCATGTTATAAACTTCTGCTGTTCATTAATAGATTGTGGCGGTGTTCTCTTCTGAAGGTTGCTGGATGATTTGTTCCCGGTGGAAAGTTGCCGGATACACCTGCACAAACCAGTATAAAGGAGATTGTTTTTTTTTTTTTTTTAGAAATGTATTAAAATATATATTTTTTTTAAAAAAAATCAATTTTAACATCATCCTATCACATTAAAATAATTTAAAAATACTAAATTTTTTCATCATTAAAAAAGAAAACAAGACTTAATTTCATAAATAAGTTTTAAGGTACTTTAGGACAAAAAAATAAAATACCTTATTTTAATAAAAAAGAAGAAAACTTGATTTCCTGACTTTAGATTTAACGGATTTATCATTTAAAAAATTTAAAGAAAATTATGCTACAAGCGTTGTCATGTTTCAATGTAAAAAGAATTTATTGAATACATATATTAAACAATAAATTATGATATTATTAAATGTCACACTATTTAAAATTGTTCTTTATTTCGTTTATGAGGTCTAGGTATCAATGCCCTAGTAGCTTATAAGGTCCAAGTACAATTTATGATCTCTCAAGGACAGAGTTCACCACGAGAATGCGAGTCTAAGCAGATTTGACATTGTCTATGGGCCATGTTCCTCTCAACTACTGGGCCTATGATTATATTAATATCCACCTTTCTTCTCAAGATAAAACTCTTCATTAGGCTATAAGCCTGCAATACCTTTAAGGACTCTTGCTACATGGACCTGAACTGGGCTCTGCTAGGAGTCAGGAAATCTCATCATTAATGGACTGATTCGTAGTTATGGGCTGTCCTATTCGGTTTTCTTTTCCTTTTCAGTTTCTTCACCTATTATAGAAGCACCGACTTTGATTAATGAGAACTTCATAAACGAAATAAAGAACAATTTTTTTATGGTCAAAGCATAAGCTTCAGTTTTATAAATAAATAAATAAAAGCACATAAGCTTCCTAAGACAACAGGCTATAAGGCTTTTTTTTTTTTATTATCGTGAGTGTCTGGTCAGCCAGCTTGCGCGCAACTCAACTAATCACACAGATCCTAAAATTAACAATTATATAAGTCTCTAGCGATCATCATATTAGCAACCACATAACTCGAACTAAAAAACGATAGAAAAAACAAACACTTTAGTCCCAGACTCTCTATCACTAGACAGTAGACACTGACTAGATTTTGCTATATGCCTTTTTTACTTTGTTGTGTCGTGTTTATGATGGTTGAAATGAACTCAATAACATCTGGTTAAATTACATTGCTGTACTTTTAGATATTAAATAATCAGTTGAGAATCAATTCAACGTTCATATAAACCAAAACAACAACTAGCATGATCATATTTATGGCAAAAAAAGTAGTCATTTTAAGTATATCTAAAAGAATTCCACTCGTAAACAACCATCCAAGCACCATGGCGCTATTGTAATCTTCTCCAATTCTTCAAACAGTAAGGGGAGCGAGCGATAAATCATTCCTTTCAATCTCTAAGACTGCAGTTTTAATTAATCCATAAGCACTCTTCAATAGGGTTCTAAGGTAAGGTATGCCTAGAGAGAGAGAGAGCACAAACATGACATCCAAAGATTGGAAACGTAATTGATGTCTACCACAGATACACAATACTTGCAGTACTCATAAGTCATAACTGGAAGTTTGAACAAGGTGAAATTAAATTAGAAAATAAAAAACCAACAACAAATTGCGTGATGAAAAGATTCTGTAAATTGAGAATTGTCATATCTTAATTTGTTTATACTACAAAACACTTAGTACAAAGCAGGGATTTTGTTCATTGTGGTGTCACAAAACACCAGCACAAAAAGTTAAAACAAAAGGAAAATCATTGGGATTTTTCCCCTTACAATTTAGAAGCACATTTACATACCTCTACAGTGATTCTTCTGTGCTAATTGAAGCGTTTGAAACTGAAAAGGAATGAAAGAGGCCTATCACTTTGACCACTTTGTTACAAACAGCCACACAATTATGCAGTTTTTTATTCATGAAGCTTTTGATTTCATACATGTTAGGTATTGAAGCTTTTGATTTCACACATGTTAGGTAGTGAATGGACTTGGTCACTGAATGGAACAATGCCTAAACAGGTGTTTGTAACACTAGTGGAAGTTCCTTTTCAAGGTGTTTTTTACTTGAACATATATTAAAATATTTCTTTTATTTTTTAAAACTTATTTTTTATATAGCACATCAAAATCATTCAAAAACATATAAATATTATAATTTAAAGCAAAACAAATTGCAAGATTGTGGTTGCCAACCCCCCCCAAACAACAAAGTTCCGCAGCGACAAAATTAATATTGGAAAATTTAACAGTTTTTCATCAATAAGAAGCTTGAAAGGTTCTATGTACAATGGGTAAATTGGCCTACATGCTCCGGTACAAACTTACCTTTTCCAATAAATTTGGAAGCGCAAGCACCTAAAATGACTACATCAATATCACATTAAAAGTACAGGAAGCAGCAAAGCACTGGAAGAATTATAATCACCTTATGAAAAGTCCAAAACTGTGGCAGAAGGTGAAAATTTTATGGAGTAAAAGCACTGTAATCAGGTAGCACTTACATGTGGGTTTGGATGTTGCATCTAGGGCAACTTCCAAGAGGATGATAATAATTAGATGGACCCTTTCTAGTTCAATCGCCGCCTCCTAGGTGCACGAGAATCCCCACTGTCCACATCAGAGATTCTCGAAGCATCATTTCTTCTCCTGGAAGAAGTTGAAAGGGAGCCCGTAGAATCGATTTCCACGGCAGTGTCCATTTGATTTTCTGAGTTTATAACTGCAGCAATGCTTGAGAAAGAATCTCTATCATCAACAGGTTGGGGCTGCTCCTGAGTCCTCCCTGTAGGATGGTTGTGAAAATACGTTTCAGCTATCCTTTCAGTTGAATTCAAAGCAGAAGAAAATGCAATGTGGGTTGATGATCTTTGAGATCTTCGAAGTAGAAGCCCATTTGCCCGACGAAGTGGTCCTGTCCCTGTGCTGCCTGTCCCAGAATGTATTAAATCCACTATGTCATGTAGCCGACGGGTATACCCTCCCACAGGGCTAGTTGGTCTGGTCCGAGTTAAATCCACTATATCATCAGGAGGTGCAATAGGATTTTGCTCAGCACGCATTCCCCTGTATGTCATTATCCTATTCAGAATGGATTGGGTCCTATCAGCAGCTCCACGACCATTTGAATCCTGTGCAGATAAATCCCGGGGTAAATCAAATCTTCTTCCAAGTCTTCTAATCATCTCCTCTACGGGGAAGCTGGAAAGATGCCTTGAAGCAGTTTGTCTCAAACTCTCAACACGCCGTGCATGAGGCCTAACAGGGATCTCCAGATTTGTATCCTCCCCAGGCTCACGGGCGGTGCACCCACGGCCATAAATTGGGGTCACATTCTTCATGGTCACCTCTCCCTTGCAAACTGGGCATTCTTTTGCATCGGAATGCACATGCAACCATTGGTAGAGGCATGGCCAACAAAACAGGTGACCACAGCAAGTAACAACAGGGTCTGTAGCCAAGTCCAAACAAATATTGCAATCATAGAAGCTCCCATCATTACCACTGGCCTTCTCAACATCATCGTTTTGCTGTGACATCTCATCTTCCAAAAATCCATTGTTATTTTCACACATTTTAGACACTTCATTTGTTCTTTCTTCAGCAGCAACACTTCCCTCACCAGCCTGTAATGTGCCTATATGGCCAGAATGACCCATTAGTTGATTCAATTCCACCGAAAGGCTTTGAGTTTGCTGTGGAACTTGATATTGTCTCCATCTCCTGGGCTGTCGAGTCGTAATGCTGACAGCTTCCCTAATTCTCTCAATAGGGTCATCAACCCAATCATCTAAATTCATGGCTTCATTAGATGCTTCTAATTCTGACCCAGCCTCAGGACCAGGACCGAGATTCAAATCAAGATTCATAGTATCAGATGTCTCACCCATTCCAAATTCAACAATTCTTGATCAAAAACCCTATAATTTTTTTTAAACACATGGTCAAATCAAAATCCCAACTTTCTCAAAAAAATAAGCAGACAAAGTTCACTTCACATCAATTCAACAAACCATGATAAAAAACCCTAACGTCACAATACGATCAAACAAACCCATATCATATAACCACAAAATTCAAGAAACCCATATCATAAAACCCATCATTCGCCACAAATTACACAACTCAGTTAAGAAATCCCTTGAAATCATCGAAAACAAAAACTCAAAACCTCAAATTAATCAAATTTTCAAAGAAAAAAAACCCATTTTACTTTCAACAACAAAACCTTAGTTAAAGGTCACCAAAGATTGCAACTTTAACCTAACGGGTTTTACAATAATTAACAAAGAAATTAATAAGCTAAAAGGGAGCCATTTATTAAGAAAAATGAGAGCCGGAAACAGAAGATTATAAGACCTGATGATACTAAAGGAGACGATCTTGATAAATTAGATTAAGATTCTTTCTAGACTCAGTGCTGAGATGGCTCCGAGTTGACCCGCCATGAGTAGTTGTTCCCCTCTTCTCGATTGTAAAATCTCATCATCGAGAGCGAGCGTGTGAGTTGTGAAATGGAGTCTCCAAAGAGAGGAAGAAGGATTGTATTTACTTAAGAGTTTAGGTGAGAGCAAGGTTATTAAAATCGTTTTTTTAATAATATAATATAAATTTAAATTGTAAAATTGGATTGTAAAATTATAAAATTATATATAAAAAGAAAAATTATAAAAAAAAATCAAACACCTTAAATAATTTTAAAAATACAATACAATTATACCTTCCACCATCCAAAACAGGGGACACTACTAGACATTTTTATTTTGTTTCAAGCTAAAAAAAGCCATGTTTATTCTTAAATCTGTTACTCAATATTTACATAATCATGAACAAGGGCAATGTATTGAAGTGATTATCATTCTTTTTAAGGAAGGTGGTGAGTTTAATATAGCTCAGGTTGCCATATAAAAGTTGCAAGATCTGATTAGATGAGCTAAACCAGCCTTGGTGCCAAGAGATTATGAGCCTGTTTGGGAGTGTGGTTGCGGTAGCTTTCAAAGTGCTTATCGTGCCGAAATACGTCAAAATGATATTTTTTTATTTTTTAAAAATCATTTTTGAAATCAGCACATCAAAATGATCTAAAACACACAAAAACATATTCATTTAAAATGAAAAAAAATAATTCAAATTTCGGTCAAAAGCCGGTGGGATCGCAATGCCAAACGGGCACTATAACACCTAAATCTTACCACTGATTTTATTATGTGCACATAGAATTAGATTATTATTCGTGGTTAGATTTAATTTAGGTATTGTTAATATATTTCTTAGTAAAAAAGATTTTTAATTATATAAAAATTGACTCATTATAAACTAATTCAAGAATAATATAATAATTGATAAAAATATATTTTACCAAGATTTTTTTTAAAATCAAATATTAAAATAACAATATATTATATCAACTCTGATTAATCTATTAAATTCATGAAATATTGTGAGACTTTAATAACCATATAAAAAAATGAAACTAAGATAATCCATATAAAATAAATTAAAATTCAATTATCAATTAACTCAATTTTAAAAATAAAACTAAAAAATCTATTAAAAACACACAAAACCACCTCAATCAACCAACCACACTTATAAATCAAGTTGTAAAGGTAGAATAAACTCGTAAAACAAACCAAAATAAATTATAAAATTTAATTTTTAATTAACTTGATATTAATATAAATTATATTCTGGGGTTTGACCTAACAACTTAAGCTTTTAGGTGAGATGATTTTTTGACATGATATCAGAGTCTTGTTGACCCAGAGGTCACAAGTTTGAATCTCACCACTTTCATTCTATTTGATAAAAATTAAGTACAAGGTAGAGTGAGCCCGTGTCAAGTTTCAAGTCCAAAGGGCTTTTACTTGAGATGGTGTGTTAAAGAATAATATAAATCATATTTTGGGGTCTTACCTAACAACGCTTTTAAGGGAGATGGTTCCTTGACATACGTACTCAATCCATAGCTGATCATTCTCATATGTAACTGAAGAAACTCTAAGCATAAAGCAATTCATAACAATAATCTGATGATCTCACTCACTTTTATTCAAAGCAAACAGGTTGGCTTTGTAAGCCTTACATGAAGATATTGAATAATAACAACCCACGTAAAATGTGGTGAGCAATTTAAGGAAATAAAATCTTAGACTACGTGTCCCAATTAGTAGGGATTATTGAACAAACAAACTTTGACAATTTCAAACAATCCTGACAGTTCCAACAATGCCTCTCCTAAACTGGATGTAGTAATACCTTCAGTTTAATGTTGGTATCTCACACACTCCCAACAACTTGCGCAACTTTAAAAATACATCCAATTTAAGAGATTTTGTCATAATATCTGCAATTTGTTCTAGTGTGCCACAATGCTTCAGCTCAACAACTCCATCTCTAGTCAAATCACGCAGGAAATGGAACCTTACATCAATATGTTAGTTGCGTCCGTGCATAACTGGATTTTTTGATAGCTTAATTGTAGAACTATTGTCACAGAACACGGTGGTGCACTTGCTTTGAGAATTTCCAAGCTTTTCCAATACTCTCCTCATCCACATTCCTTGACATGCACAAGATATAGCTGCTACAAATTCTGCTTCAGCAGTAGACAACGTAACAACCAGTTGTTTTTTGGAAGACCATGACACAACTCCTTCACTGAGTCAAACACATAACCAGAAGTATTTTTCCTGTCATCCATATCTCCTACATAATCACTATTTGTATATGTCATTAGCTCTTTATTACCTTTTTTTTGATAAAAAATATCTCAAATCCATAATACATTTCAAGTATCTCAACACCCTTTTTGCAGCTTGCAAACGCAACTCAGTTGGACTTGCCATGAATCAACTGATGAGAAACACCACATATATCAAATTTGGCCATGTTGCAGTTAAATGCATAAGGCTTCCGACCAACTGTTTATACATAGTAGCATCTACTTTGACTCCTTCTTCATCCTTTATTAATTAATGTCAAGAACAATGGGATATTTTATGCTATTATTTTTTCCATCCCAAACCTCTCGAAAACTTCTTTTGCATATTTTTTTTACTAATATAAATGCCTTTAGAATTTTAGAGAACCTTCACACCAAGAAAATATTTTATCTTTCCCAAATCAGTCATATCAAATTCAAGTTTCATAGACTCCTTGAATTTCACAAATAAACTTTCACTATTACCAGTACAAATCAAATCATCAACATATAGGCTAACGATCAGAATTGTACCTCCATCTCCTATTTTTATGAACAAGGTTTGTTCACAGCTACACCTCTCAAATCCTTCTTTGACAAAGTATGTTTCAATACGGCTATACCATGCACGATAAATACCTTTTTAATCCACACACCTTGTGTTCTTCACCTTTCTTCTCATAACCCCATGGTTGTGCGATAAATACTACTTCATTTAGCTTTCCATACAAGAAAGCACTTTTGACATCTAGCTGGTACACACTCCAACCATTTCAAGTTGCTGACGCACTCACCATTTGTATTGTATCCCATACTTCAGTATAATCAATACCATGCTCCTGTGCATACCTTTTTGCTACCAGTCTAGCTTTACACTTGTCAACCTCGCCAGTTTTGTTGAATTTAGTTTTAAAGACCCATTTCACTCCAATCTTCTTCATTCCATTAGGTAGATCAGTCAGCTCCCATGTCTTATTTTTTCAATTGCTGCTATTTCCATGTCCATTGCATCTCTAAATTTGCGATTTTGAATAGCTTCTTGAAAGGTAAGTGGGTCTGTGATAGGAGAAAAGAAGGCCAAATTTTCCTCATCATCTCCCTCTGAAAATTCTCCCTCACTCACATAACTTTCCATCCAAAATGGAACTTTTTTTACTCCTCTTCTCCGATGAACTTTCTGTGAGTGATCTATGCCTTTCTTAGCGTAGTCCTTCTGTTTCAGCTGCCGGTGATTGTTCTTCATATGGTCGTGGGTTCTCCGATGAACTTTTTGTGGATGATCTGTGCCTCCCTTCTAGTGGTCCTTCGATTTTAGCTGTTGATGAGTATTCTTCATATAACAATGGGTTCTTAGGTGAGTTTTCTTTAGTAGATATGTGCCTCCCTTCTGCCAACTCTTCTATTTCATCAAATGGGTGTTCTGTAAGTGGGTTTTCTGTGAAAGATCTGTGACTCTCTTTTGATCTCCTTTCTGTTTCAGCTTCTGATGGGTTAGTTACATATGGGTGGAACTGTCAGGATTGTTTGAAATTGTCAAAGTTTGTTTGTTCAATATCCCTATTGATTGGGACACGTAGACTAAGATTTTATTTCCTTAAAGTGCTTACCACGTTTTATGTGGGTTGCTATTATTTTTTATATAAAACTCAATTCTCAATTAAAGAATTATATAGAGAAAAACATAACACATGAAAACAAATATAAAAAATATCATGATCTTTAGTATTATTAATAATCCACTTAGCTGGTGAGAGGTCACAAGAGCTTACTTTAGCAAAAGCATGAAACCACCTACTCTAGATGAAATTTCAATGAAAATCCTATCCCGTTAGCAATGCATTCAAATAAGTAGAGTGCTGAGATTCGAATACAATGAATAAACTGAGTATGCATAATTGTAAAAGATGGCTTGAGGAAAACCCATATTTTCTTAATGGCAGGTAAGTTCTCAATTTGGCAGTAGCAATATTGCAAAAAAAAACCAACCCAATAACAAAATTATAAAGCATTAACTTAGTAAATGTTCCATCACTTGATTAGAAAAAAAACAAAAAGGGATCAATCTAGGCAACAACATAATCGAGGCTTTAAGACCTAAACTTCAGTCTTTTCCTCTCCCTCATTCTTGACAATTTTGAAGTATCTTAAGTCATAAACATTACGATCTTTGTTGGATGAAATCACTCGTAGCCAATCCCTAACATTGTGTTTCTTCAAATACTTGTTAGTCAAGTACTTGAGATACCTAGTATATATAAAATAAAATCATAAATCATGTGAGATAAGGGCAGAAGGCCATGATAGTGCAACTAGAACAAATGGTGACAACTTCGGTTAGAAGTTGGGAGAAAAATTGAATGATTTATAGCAAACTCTACAAACAAAGCAAACTATGAAGGAATAAAGACTCAAATAAATATGGGATTTGTATGGGATTTGAAGGTAGATAGAAGAAAACGATGCCTAAAGAAATGGTTGAAGAGAGAAGGGTTTTGGTGGGTTTGATAAACAACAACTGATTTGAGAAAGGGAAAGGGAAATGGAGGCAAGAGTGTAGGTTGATCGATTCAGCAAGATAGGGAAAGGGAAACGAGGGAAAGGGAAAAGGAAATGAAGGGAAAACATAATTACTTGCACAATTACAACTTGCAGTGTTGCACATTCGGCATGATCATAAAATCAGCCCGTGTTTATTGATTTTGTATTTTTTTTTTACTTAGTTACTCACGATTTTACCGGGTTTCAAATTTTTAACCCAATTTTACCAAGTTTATACATTTCTCGTAAAATCATATGATTTTATGAGCTAAACCGCGATTTTAACAACATTGGATGGGAGTGATGTTTTGTAATGTTGATGGTGTAGATCAGACAGTGGAGAGTAAAATGGGGCCACTTTACCACTAAACATGTGTTTGACACTACGTTTCAAAATCGTTTTTGAAAAAAATTAAAATTTTTTTATTTTTATTTTTTACTTAAAATTAATTTTTTTAGTGTTTTTAGATCATTTTCATATGCTGATGTCAAAAATACTTTTTTAAAAATAAAATATCATTTTGATGAATTTTCAAACAAAAAGTACTTTCAAAAGCAACATTAACCATACTCCCAAATAATCATCAAGTTGGGAAATGTAGGGATAAAGGATGGCTCAGATTGTTGATTGTGTTTGATTGGCATAGTAGAATTGAATGGTAGATGCCATATGATGGATCAATAGTGAGGGCTATCAATTATATATGTAACTAGGTTAAAAATTTTCTAAGCATATTTTTCACAAAAACAAAAAAAAATCGCATATTTTCTCATGTTTTAAAATGAAAATGGGATATCATAACCAATTTATGATTATCCATTAGAGTTCAGACAAAATATCAAAAATATTTCAACAATCATTTTGTTTTTTTGTAAACTTTAATTATCAGGGTATAAAATTATATTGTAAAATACACTCATAGATATTAAAAAGACAATAAATGCAGTGCTAAAATTCAGACTTTAGAATGATTAAGTTTTTGACTTAATGAGGTGGAGACTCCCTCAGGAAGAGAGATCTACTTTGAGTATTAGAAGATACCAACAAATAAATGTATGATATAGAAAATAATCAAATAATAATGCAACTTATCTTACGGAAGGTGCATTGGGGGTGAAACGTCAATGAAATTTAAGAAGACATTGGTGCACAAGCACTTTTCTAAAAATCTTTATAAAAAAGCAAGACAAATTTTGATATATCCAAGGAGGTATAGGACATGGACAAGACAAAGGAAGAGAAATAAGAGATAGACTTAGAAGAGGAGGCCAAAACAGTCTCAACAAGTCAATTGGTCAACCAAATAAAGCAAACCAATCAACAATTTTTTAATGATGTTTATTATCTCCCAACTATAAAAAGCATTACATTAAGTTTAAGATAATTATGGGAGAATGGTTATGAAATAAAGATGAAAGATTATAGATTGACATTAGTTGATACTTATGAAACTATAATTGCAAAGGTAACCATACAAATGAACAAGATGCTTATGCTAAATATAGAGAAAATTATGTCTAAATCCTTAAAGGCATGTGTGAAATATAAGACTTGACTTTAGCATACGAGACTTGGACATGTACTTTGATAGCTTGAAGATGATGGTGTAAAAAGAGTTATTGAAGTGTCTACCATTCATTAGACATGCAAATAAGTTATGTAATCTTGTTTAGTGGGCAAACAATTTTGCAATAACTTTCTAAAGGAGTAGATCTAGAGTAGGTCAACAACTATAAGAGATACATGTGGATGTATGTGGTTATATTCAACTATGCTTATTTGGTAAAAAAATGTATTTTCTACTTTTCATTGATGATTATAGTAGAAACACATATATATACTTCTTAAAATAAAAGTCTAGTGTTTTTAATTGTCCTAAGAAGTTTAAGGCATTAGTTGAAAAAAATGGTTATACTATAAAATTATTAAGGACAAATAGGGGGTGATTTTTGTTCTATTGAGTTTTGTGAAAATCATGATATAAATAAACTCTTAATTGTGCCTATATCTCTATAAAAAAATGAATGGAGATAAAGAATAAAAACATACTTCACATGGTGAGAAACATACTTAAAACCAATAAGAACTTGAATGACACGATTCCGCAAGTGGCATGGAATGGAATAAAGCCTAATGCTACTTACTTGAATGTATTTGAAAGCATTGGATATGTGTATATAGATGATCGAATAAGGACCAAGTTAGATGAAAAAGAGCAAAATGATGATCTTTGTGGGGTATGTCAGATTATACAATTATACAACCCTAACGAAGGAAAGATGATGATTGATATTAATGTCAAGTTTAATAAAGAAAGAGGATGAAATTTAAAGGTAGATAGTGATGAGAAATATGACTTTCTATCAATTCTTGATGATGATGAGGGATATGAACATCATAAAGAATTAGATACACCTCTATATGCTATAAGAGAAGCCTATAAAAAATTAAGTGGACAAGTCATCAAGACTCTGATATTTCATGATATAAGTGTATATATATATATATTGATACAATATTTCATTACAAAAAAAGTTGAAGTCAAGTATGTAAAGGCCAAACATCCGGGCGGGGGGGGAGGCTTTTTATTCTCAGATTTTATGCCTATAAATAAACTTGAAATCAGAAGGATATCTATGGTGTACAGAGAAAGGAATACACAAGAGAAAAACACTTAATAAGATTGACTTCCTCTCAAATCTTCTTGTTTTTAAGTTTTGCATTGCTTTTCATTAGCTTCTACTGCTTTTATTTTCTTCCAACATATGATATTACTAACAAGCAAGACAGACTTTGCTAGGAAGCATCTTGAGAGGATTTTGCCCCCATCAAGCTCCCTATTAGCAACTGATCAGGGTTAAGCTCATTGACAATTACACACTCACACACGCACACATGATCGTGTCCTTGCCATAACCATTTTGATAACTAGAATAATACCCTGTCAGTTTACTATAAATGATGTTTGTTGCTACCCAAATTTTGACCTACTTATTTTTATGTTTCGGATGAAAAAGAAAAAAAATAGAAAAAAGACAAAAATCCAAAAATATCTTGTTACAGGGGCAAAATTGAATAAATTGAGAATTTAACAGTTAATGCAGGGTCGAATCGAACAACTTGGAAATCAAGGACTGATTTGAAACAAGCACGCAAGCTGAGGGTTGTGTTTGGAGTTTTACCTTTGAAAAACCTCTATAAATAGAGAGGTATGAACCACAATATGGAGGATCAAAAAAATTACACACCCACAAAAAAAAACCCTAGAGAAAAAACCCTAAAGTTTTGTGA
This sequence comes from Salix brachista, assembly GCA_009078335.1. NCBI lineage: Eukaryota > Viridiplantae > Streptophyta > Magnoliopsida > Malpighiales > Salicaceae > Salix > Salix brachista. The sequence goes on along the minus strand of CM018577.1, from coordinate 15,354,434 downwards.
AGGGCTGCAGCCGCCAGCCCTCTCCTTTGGCGCTGCAGCCCCTCCCCATTTCCTTTTTTCTTTTTTTTTTCCTCTCACTCTCTTCCCCGACCAAGCCTGCCTCTCCTCTGCAACTCCGGTCAGCCACCAGTAGCACCCACGGCCTCACTCCAGCCGAACCACAGCAGCCCCATCGGCCACAGCTCCTCCGTTCCCATTTCCCCTGCTCTTTTTCTCTTACCTTCGCTCCAACGCCACAGTCAGCCCCCACTCCCTCATTCACTCTCCTCTCTTCCCATCACCTCTGTTTCCCTCTCCTCCGGCCAGCTTTCCTCTCCTCTCCTCTTCGACAACCCCACCTCCATCTCTCTCCCATCAACCACCACAGCAGCCCTGCATCCACGGCAGCCCAACCATCTAAGGAGAAGCCAAGGATTTGAACAGACCTGAGATTTGAATAGACCCGAGATAAGATTGATTTTGTGTTTGTGTTTGGCTGTTTGTTTTGTTGTGCAGGTCGCCTTTGAAGGCCACCAATGGTGGGAGAGAGGAGAAGGGGAAGTCTGTGCAGCCTCCTTTTCTTCTCCTCGTCGGTCAGCGCCGTCAGCCAGCCTCCCTCTCCTTTTGGATGTCCCGTTTAGCACCACCAGAAGTTGGCCATCACCCAGATCAGACCCACCTGTCTCCAGCCATCATTTGCTCCCTTTCTACCTCTCCACCATTGACAACCCCTGCCTCCAGCCACCATAGCAGTCCCTGCCACATCTACTCGCCGGCAGCCACCTGAAGCAGGGAAGGAGGGGATGCCAAAACTAAGAAGAAAATGGCAGATTCGAAGAAAGGAGATAATGAGCTGAAACGTTGTGGTATTTCGGGTTTGAACCCAGAATCGCAGATCTGAAAGGTGAACCCAGAATCGCAGATCTGAAAGGAGGGAAGAGGGAGCCGAAACACTGATTTTGTTGATTTTGTGCTTTTATGTTTGGGTTTGTCTGTCTTCGTTTTGCAGGTGACCGGAAGGCCACCGCCGGCGAGAGGAGAAAGGGAAGGAGTGGATCTGCTGACCCCCCCGTTTTACTGTTCACCGCGGTGGCGCGTGGCCCCACGCGCCGCCAGTCCTCCAGCTGCTGCCACGCGCCGCCAGTCCTCCAGCTGCTGCCACCACTATTCCGGCATTGTTCATCAGTTTACTTTTTGTATTTTTCTTTGTGTTTATGTGTTTATTTGAACTTTTATTGTATTTTAATTATTACTTGTGAAATGTAATGAAAAAGGAAATGAAAAAGACAATGTGTGTGTGAGTTGTATTTTATTTTTAAAATGTGATGAAAAAAAGAATGAAAAAGAGATTGCGTGGGTGTGTGTGTTGTGTTGTGTTTTATTTATTCAATTTTATGTTTGTTTTGATAAAGAAAAGAAAGGAATATAAAATGATATAAAAAATGTGTTTTCTTTGTAAAAAATCAAAAGGGTATTGACTAATATTTTAAAAATATAAAAATCTTATTTTTTGGAAATTTATTATTCACTGTCGGTATTCGGATAAATAAATCTTAAGGGGTTAAAATCCAAAATATTCGGGGGAATAGTATGCTATTATTCACTGTTCGGTGTTTGGATAAATAAATTCTAAGGGGTTAATATCCAAAATATTCGGCGGGGATGATAATAATCAATAAAATTCACAGGATTGTTCTAAGCGGTGATCGATTTCTTTCTTAATCGAAACATTTTTTGTGTGAATAAATATGACTTGTTGAAGCATTTAAAATCACATCGAAATAGACAATGCAGCTTGCCTCAGGTAAGGCGTATTAGGGGTGCTAACACCTTCCCTTTACGCAACCAGTCACTTACCCTTGAATCTCTGAGCAGACCAGTACAAATCGGGTGTTCCTAGTGACCCTCAACAGCCAGGTGGCGACTCCTTCTCAAATCCATCGCGAGAGCCAGGATCCATCACATTGCGCGGCGACGTGCGACAGAATGGCGACTCCACTGGGGACGGTTTTTTTTCTGAAAAATATTGGACTAAGCTTTGAATATTTTGATGTGATTTATTTGTTTCAATTTGTTTGAATTTTATGTGTGTTTATTTTTAGCAAGTTTTTCGCATTTTTCTTTCGTGCATATGTATATATGTTCATGTATTGTTAATTTATTTGAATTACGTCATTGTGGTTTGCAACTTTAAGTTACGTGGGGGACTAGCAGCTTACCTATGACTTGAGTCAAGGTTGAAGTTTGTGTAAACCTCAACTCTTCGCTGAGAGCTTAGATGGTAGTGATTGGTATACGTGCCATCCCATTATCTGCTAAGCCCCCATATTGCCTTTACGAAGGTGATCACTGGGACAGCAAGAGACCCTGTGTAGAGACCAAAGTAGCAAACTCACCATTTGTTGTGAAAAGATTAGAACCAATCATTAGGGTGTATGCTCCCCTCATTCTGTTTTGCATTAAGGTAAACTCTTCTCGAGACATTTTGAATTCAAGAATTTTGGGTGACACAGTAGCCATCGCTTAGGAAATTTGCATTGCAGGGTTTAAGCAAAAATCTAATTTTTGTTTATCATACAATTGCTACAGTCATGTGTCACTTTCACGAAAGACGAGTCTGTAAAAAAAAAAAAAAAAAAAATTGCATATGCATTTTAACATGCATTCCCATAGTTTTTTGTGTATCATACAATTGTTACAAGCATGTGTCACTCCTCGAAAGACGAGTTTGTCAAAAAAAAAAAAAAAACAAAACAAAATACGCATATTCATTTTAACATGTATTCCCATAGTTTTTGTTTATCATGCACTTGTTATGATCACGTGTCCCTCCTCGAAGTTCAAGTCCGTAAAAAAAAAAAAAATGCATATGTATTTCAACATGCATTCTCACAGTTTTTGTTAGCATGCAGTCGTTACGACCACGTGTCACTCCTCGAACAGCGTGTCCGTAAAAAAAAAAAAAAAAGAAACATGCATATACATTTCAACATGCATTCTCACAGTTTTTGTTTAGCATGCAGTCGTTACGACCACGTGTCACTCTTTAAGGGCGAGGTTGTCAAAAAAAAAAAACTAAAAAACCAAAAAAAACATGCATATATATTTCAACATGCATTCTCATAGTTTTGTTAGCATGCAGTCGTTACGACCACGTGTCGCTCTTTAAAGGGCAAGTTTGTCAATCAAAAAAAAAAACAAAAAATATGCATATGCATTCAATATGCATTCCCATAGTTTTGAAATAGGGGTCCCTCAATTTGTCATCCTTCGAAGGGTCAAGAGGCATGGACATTTGACATTGCTGAGAAGAACTGACATCGACACAGAGCCATCATTCATGTCTCTTCTGCAAGCCAACAACAAAGTTCTCTGCTCTCTAGTGAAATCAAGTGAGACATATGCCCAGATATTATCTGCAAGTTGTTATTGCATTCATCAATGGAGATTGTGGAAATTCGGGTTTTCTTTTGAGGGAGTGCGAGTAGTCCATTTTCAGAAAGCAAGCATCAGTCAAAGAAGTCGTCATTCCGTTTAAGCATCAATTGATTTCTCTCCTATTCATGTGAAGTTTTTGCGGCACTGTCAATCAAGGAGTTTTTACGGCATTGTCAATCAAGGAGTTTTATGTCGCCATGCACATTAGACCATGTTATTTTGCGAGCAAAGATAAAGCATCCCGAGTGTGGAAACTTAATATGGGATTGTTGAATCTATTCCGATATCTGAGAGGTCAAAGCATGTGCACTGCAAGATTACATTGCTCAAAGAAGCGAATTTGCCGCAAAGAGAGTCTTTTCGTCGTATGATGAAATTTTTTATGATTTGCGCACTTTGGTGTTTTTGACAAGAGTGCTTCCGAGCTTGATTCACTTTTTATGTCCAATGAGGAGCGCGGTGGAGCAAAAAAAAATGCCTTCTTTTTTGCGACATAATCTAGATGAGAGAGATGAATAGTTGCAAGAATTTCAGTAATCAAGTGTGGAAGTTAATCAGCTAAAGGCAAATCAAGTTTTGTGGAGGATGTTATCGTCGGCAATGTCAGCAATAAATCATCGTGAGCATAAGCGAGATCAATGAGCAGTGACAATACAGAAATGATTGTTTGGAAAGTCTGAGAAAAGTGTCGCATCGTCAATAATTTTCTCATGGAATCTCATCGGCTATCACTTTGTTTTGTGGTTAAATCATCAGTTCATTGAAGCATGTGTTTTCCTTGTCTTTTTGTTGTTTTGAAATCAAGAGATGTTTGCATTCTTATTTTTGACAAAATATTTTGATCAAACTCCAACATGCAAAATTTAAAGTTTATCATTTTTGAAAATTAAAAGTATTTTGATTGCAAAATTGACCCAACTTTTGTTAAAAGACATGATGACCAATACCAGATGACAGAGCAATTTTTGAGCCCATACACTGAGTTTTGAACCACATCAGAGAACTAAGCTTTATTAGTATGCATATCGACATGTAATGGATTCGGTAGTTATGGACCCGCGAATCATGACTCTTGCACGTCCAAATCATTACATTGGACGAGGTCAAAATTTATCAGTTAAAACCAACTTTGCTTGAAATGACAAAAGGCTATCTTTGTTGATTTCCTTCACTATTCTTGAAATATGTATCCCTTGTTAACCCCAATTTGAGCCTGGTATTATATTTCTTTGAAAACACCCGACATGGATCACACCCTCACACTGTGGGCAAATACAGTAGGGGCAAATAAGAGATTTGTAGTTTGAGGATACAGTGACAATATGAGAATCAACAGAAAGGGGGATGTTCAAGAATGAAAACCCAAAATGGGAGAACAATCAAGTTGAGGTAGGACATGACAAAAACCAAGAGTCAATGCTAAGGACAAGTTCAAAAAAAAAAAAGAAGAAAAAAAAACGAAAAAAATCAAAAAAAAAAGAAAAGAGAATATTGAACTATACCATGTCCGTTGGTATCTGTGGTCAAACCTCACATGGGAAGAAATGTTATTACGATTATCGAGTCTTTAAGATAATTTATTCATCAAATGAAGATCTTGCAGAATTGTTTTGTTAGACTATATTTGAGTGCAACAAGAAATGAAATAACATTAGATGACAAATGATGATTCGAGTTTGGTATTCCCCTTTTAAGTTTGAAATTGTCAATGAAAGGAATGACATGGTTATAGAGATTTTTAGAGCATTGGCTGATTGATAGAAAATCACGTTAAGATAATTAACGTATTTTGATGTCGTCTCTTCTACAAGGACAACAAAAGAAAAATAGTCGACTAGATGATGGTGATCCTAGGTCTTTGAAACCCTTAAACACCTTTTGAGCCTATGAATATCCTTTTCTTTTATAGCCATGAACCATAGCCTCATTACATGCTTGTAAAAGTCCTTCTTGATCAAGCAAGCAATCTTAACTGATAAGTGGCGCTCTCCAAATTTGCTAGAGTTTTTCCATAAGGGTTATAATTTCATGAAAAAGTTGCAAGTTGTTATGCATATTGATAAAGTAAGTACTGAACAATGAGACAGATTTTTCAACTGAAACCTCAAGTTTTTACTAAGCTCTAAATTGTTTTGAAAACCACAAATTATTAGTCCATCATGATATACCCCCAAAATCCGAGATTAGAATTGAAAAACAAAAAACCCATAAAAGACGATTTCAATCTCATAATGGGTCAATTACTGTTTGCAAAATACAAGACATTACAGATTTGCATGCATTGAATATCATGTATTGGATATTTGACCAAATGAATTTGATTTTCAACAAATGACATCTCTTTGATTTTATTACAATGATTAGACTTTGGATGCACATGATTTTTTTAAATTGGTGATTTAATTTCAGAACAAAAAGATTTACAAACAAAGAAGACAGTGACTGGATTTTGCAGAATCCTTGATATTGACAGTTCTTGATTTGAAAGCCCAGCAGTCAGAGGGCACAGTGTGGATCTTGATAGGAATATAAACAATTTCACTTCAGCTTGGGGGCAAAGAAGCACAAGCAAACGATGATTTAGTGAAATTCATCAATGAGCACCAACGAATTCAACTCAGGGCAACATTGCTTAATAGAGAGTGATGGTTTGATAAGCTCCAGTAGTGATTGAGAATAAGATTGCATTTGAAGGGCACCTTCAAATTTCTGAAATATCGGCTTACCCGCAGATTTGGTTGTCTCTAAAATGATATCGCATGGGTGCATTTTGATGAATATTGAAGAGTATGCAAGCCACCAAGATTGATTGAGGAATAATTTGCTTTGAAGCCAGTCGACTCAAGGTTCAGTTCACCGCATGAATATGGGAGACAGAAAAAACCTCGTTAATGACAATATCATAATTCTTTGCACAGACAAGAAGAATTTGCTTAGAAGAAATTGAGTCTACGACAAAGAATTTCAGATTGGATGGCCGAATAGTTGCATCAGTTCAAGGCACAATTCATCGCATAAATGTGGGTGATGATAGCCGTACATCTTTTCTCACGAGCTGAGAGAAGTTTATTGATGATAACACGGAGCATGCACCGATGGGGTTTAGATGCATTTCTAGACGACTTGACAATCTATCGCATGAATGTTGATGATGACATATGCTAGAAGAAATATGATTCAATTGATGAAAAAACTCCATGATTGATCGGCAACCGAAGATGAGGTCAGCACTAGCAAGCCTTGCAATGATTGTTAGCAGAACACCCGCAAACCAAAGAGCTGTTGTTGAGAAAACCCAAGAAAGATGATGACTTGTTACACTCTTTCACGATGAATCAAGCAACACCACACTTGGGGGCAATGTTAAACTTGATAAACAATGAGAGCAGAGATCATCGCAGATAGCCCAGAATAAGCAAAGTGCTTAAGTTCGGTGGATGAATGACAGCAAAGCTTTGAAGATTAGACAAAGACATCTTATGACAATGAAGCATCAAAGAAAGGGGACCTATATTTCTCAAGTAAGTATACATGCATCATCATGCATTGCATCCCCATCTTCATCATTTTTCAACCGGGTAGGTCACCCGTCATCATTGAGACCCCATCTAAATCCGGGCAGGTCACCCGTCACCATTGAGACCCCATCTAATCCGGGTAGGTCACCCGTCATAATGAGACCCGGGCAGGTCACCCGTCACCATTGAGACCCCATCTAACCCGGGCAGGTCACCCGTCATAATCAGACCCGGGTAAGTCATCCGTCACTATCGAGACTCTTCTAACCCGGGTAGGTCACCCGTCATAATCAGACCCGGGTAAGTCATCCGTCACTATCGAGACTCCACTAACTCGGGTAGGTCACCCGTCATAATCAGACCCGGGTAAGTCATCCGTCACTATCGAGACTCCACTAACTCGGGCAGGTCACCCGTCATAATGAGACCCGGGCAGGTCACCCGTCACCATTGAGACCCCATCTAAATCCGGGTACGTCACCCGTCATAATGAGACCCGGGCAGGTCACCCGTCACCATTGAGACCCCATCTAACTCGGGCAGGTCACCCATCATAATCAGACCCGGGTAAGTCATCCTTCACTATCGAGACTCCACTAACTCGGGCAGGTCACCCGTCATAATCAGACCCGGGTAAGTCATCCGTCACTATCGAGACTCCACTAACTCGGGCAGGTCACCCGTCATAATCAGACCCGGGTAAGTCATCCGTCACTATCGAGACTCCACTAACCCGGGCAGGTCACCCGTCATAATCAGACTCGGGTAAGTCATCCGTCACTATCGAGACTCTACTAACACGGGCAGGTCACCCGTCATAATCAGACCCGGGTAGGTCACCCGTCACCATTGAGACCCTCCTAACTATTATTTCATTCGGGTAGGTCACCCATCATAATGAGACCATCTCCACAATTCTATTTTTTCTTTACAACGCTTACTATTTAAAGTCTTTTGCAAGACTTTGGTCGTAAGCACTGTAAAGAGGGGGCATCTGTTGCTACCCAAATTTTGACCTACTTATTTTTATGTTTCGGATGAAAAAGAAAAAAAATAGAAAAAAGACAAAAATCCAAAAATATCTTGTTACAGGGGCAAAATTGAATAAATTGAGAATTTAACAGTTAATGCAGGGTCGAATCGAACAACTTGGAAATCAAGGACTGATTTGAAACAAGCACGCAAGCTGAGGGTTGTGTTTGGAGTTTTACCTTTGAAAAACCTCTATAAATAGAGAGGTATGAACCACAATATGGAGGATCAAAAAAATTACACACCCACAAAAAAAAACCCTAGAGAAAAAACCCTAAAGTTTTGTGAAGGGCTGCAGCCGCCAGCCCTCTCCTTTGGCGCTGCAGCCCCTCCCCATTTCCTTTTTTCTTTTTTTTTCCTCTCACTCTCTTCCCCGACCAAGCCTGCCTCTCCTCTGCAACTCTGGTCAGCCACCAGTAGCACCCACGGCCTCACTCCAGCCGAACCACAGCAGCCCCATCGGCCACAGCTCCTCCGTTCCCATTTCCCCTGCTCTTTTTCTCTTACCTTCGCTCCAACGCCACAGTCAGCCCCCACTCCCTCATTCACTCTCCTCTCTTCCCATCACCTCTGTTTCCCTCTCCTCCGGCCAGCTTTCCTCTCCTCTCCTCTTCGACAGCCCCACCTCCATCTCTCTCCCATCAACCACCACAGCAGCCCTGCATCCACGGCAGCCCAACCATCTAAGGAGAAGCCAAGGATTTGAACAGACCTGAGATTTGAATAGACCCGAGATAAGATTGATTTTGTGTTTGTGTTTGGCTGTTTGTTTTGTTGTGCAGGTCGCCTTTGAAGGCCACCAATGGTGGGAGAGAGGAGAAGGGGAAGTCTGTGCAGCCTCCTTTTCTTCTCCTCGTCGGTCAGCGCCGTCAGCCAGCCTCCCTCTCCTTTTGGATGTCCCGTTTAGCACCACCAGAAGTTGGCCATCGCCCAGATCAGACCAACCTGTCTCCAGCCATCATTTGCTCCCTTTCTACCTCTCCACCATTGACAACCCCTGCCTCTAGCCACCATAGCAGTCCCTGCCACATCTACTCGCCGGCAGCCACCTGAAGCAGGGAAGGAGGGGATGCCAAAACTACTAAGAAAATGGCAGATTCGAAGAAAGGAGATAATGAGCTGAAACGTTGTGGTATTTCGGGTTTGAACCCAGAATCGCAGATCTGAAAGGTGAACCCAGAATCGCAGATCTGAAAGGAGGGAAGAGGGAGCCGAAACACTGATTTTGTTGATTTTGTGCTTTTATGTTTGGGTTTGTCTGTCTTCGTTTTGCAGGTGACCAGAAGGCCACCGCCGGCGAGAGGAGAAAGGGAAGGAGTGGATCTGCTGACCCCCCCGTTTTACTGTTCACCGCGGTGGCTCGTGGCGTCCCGACGACAGAATTCTCTTTCTTTTTTTTTCGTTTTTTTTTTTTTTTTAGTCGCCATTCTGTCGCACGTCGCCGCGCGGCGTCCCGGGAGGGATCCTGGCTCTCGCGATGGATTTGAGAAGGAGTCGTCACCTGGCTGTTGAGGGTCGCTAGGAACACCCGATTTGTACTGGTCTGCTCAGAGATTCAAGGGTAAGGGATTGGTTGCGTAAAGGGAAGGTGTTAGCACCCCTAATACGCCTTACCTGAGGCAAGCTGCATTGTCTATTTCGATGTGATTTTAAATGCTTCAACAAGTCATATTTATTCACAAAAAAAATGTTTCGATTGAGAAAGAAATCGATCCCCGCTTAGAACAATCATGTGAATTTTATTGATTATTATCATCCCCGCCGAATATTTTGGATATTAACCCCTTAAAATTTATTTATCCAAACACCGAAAAGTGAATAATAGCATACTATTCCCGTCGAATATTTTGGATAAGATTTATTTATCCAAACACCGAACAGTGAATAATAGCATACTATTCCCCCGAATATTTTGGATTTTAACCCCTTAAGATTTATTTATCCGAATACCGACAGTGAATAATAAATTTCCAAAAAATAAGATTTTTATATTTTTAAAATATTAGTCAATACCCTTTTGATTTTTTACAAAGAAAACACATTTTTTATATCATTTTATATTCCTTTCTTTTCTTTATCAAAACAAACATAAAATTGAATAAATAAAACACAACACAACACACACACCCACGCAATCTCTTTTTCATTCTTTTTTTCATCACATTTTAAAAATAAAATACAACTCACACACACATTGTCTTTTTCATTTCCTTTTTCATTACATTTCACAAGTAATAATTAAAATACAATAAAAGTTCAAATAAACACATAAACACAAAGAAAAATACAAAAAGTAAACTGATGAACAGTGCCGGAATAGTGGTGGCAGCAGCTGGAGGACTGGCGGCGCGTGGCAGCAGCTGGAGGACTGGCGGCGCGTGGGGCCACGCGCCACCGCGGTGAACAGTAAAACGGGGGGGTCAGCAGATCCACTCCTTCCCTTTCTCCTCTCGCCGGCGGTGGCCTTCCGGTCACCTGCAAAACGAAGACAGATAAACCCAAACATAAAAGCACAAAATCAACAAAATCAGTGTTTCGGCTCCCTCTTCCCTCCTTTCAGATCTGCGATTCTGGGTTCACCTTTCAGATCTGCGATTCTGGGTTCAAACCCGAAATACCACAACGTTTCAGCTCATTATCTCCTTTCTTCGGATCTGCCATTTTCTTCTTAGTTTTGGCATCCCCTCCTTCCCTGCTTCAGGTGGCTGCCGGCGAGTAGATGTGGCAGGGACTGCTATGGTGGCTGGAGGCAGGGGTTGTCAATGGTGGAGAGGTAGAAAGGGAGCAAATGATGGCTGGAGACAGGTGGGTCTGATCTGGGCGATGGCCAACTTCTGGTGGTGCTAAACGGGACATCCAAAAGGAGAGGGAGGCTGGCTGACGGCGCTGACCGACGAGGAGAAGAAAAGGAGGCTGCACAGACTTCCCCTTCTCCTCTCTCCCACCATTGGTGGCCTTCAAAGGCGACCTGCACAACAAAACAAACAGCCAAACACAAACACAAAATCAATCTTATCTCGGGTCTATTCAAATCTCAGGTCTGTTCAAATCCTTGGCTTCTCCTTAGATGGTTGGGCTGCCGTGGATGCAGGGCTGCTGTGGTGGTTGATGGGAGAGAGATGGAGGTGGGGTTGTCGAAGAGGAGAGGAGAGGAAAGCTGGCCGGAGGAGAGGGAAACAGAGGTGATGGGAAGAGAGGAGAGTGAATGAGGGAGTGGGGGCTGACTGTGGCGTTGGAGCGAAGGTAAGAGAAAAAGAGCAGGGGAAATGGGAACGGAGGAGCTGTGGCCGATGGGGCTGTTGTGGTTCGGCTGGAGTGAGGCCGTGGGTGCTACTGGTGGCTGACCGGAGTTGCAGAGGAGAGGCAGGCTTGGTCGGGGAAGAGAGTGAGAGGAAAAAAAAAAGAAAAAAGGAAATGGGGAGGGGCTGCAGCGCCAAAGGAGAGGGCTGGCGGCTGCAGCCCTTCACAAAACTTTAGGGTTTTTTCTCTAGGGTTTTTTTTTGTGGGTGTGTAATTTTTTTGATCCTCCATATTGTGGTTCATACCTCTCTATTTATAGAGGTTTTTCAAAGGTAAAACTCCAAACACAACCCTCAGCTTGCGTGCTTGTTTCAAATCAGTCCTTGATTTCCAAGTTGTTCGATTCGACCCTGCATTAACTGTTAAATTCTCAATTTATTCAATTTTGCCCCTGTAACAAGATATTTTTGGATTTTTGTCTTTTTTCTATTTTTTTTCTTTTTCATCCGAAACATAAAAATAAGTAGGTCAAAATTTGGGTAGCAACAATGTTCTCCCTATGTTTTCATTTTTGCCCATATTGGTGCTGCTGTGCCGTACTTTCTTTTGATCCAATCATGACTTCTTTCAGACTATCAGACGAAGCTGCTGGAATTTTCATGCCAGTCATTATAAATAGATAGCATTATGTGCAGTATGATTGTTGTTAGTTTTTCTAGTACAAGCAAAGCTTTGAAAACAGATTAATCTGGCTTTTTAGCTGTAATTACGAAGGGTTTTAGCTGTATGAACTTACGAACTTCACAGGCAATTTTGCAAATCCTCTATCCTGCCTAATCGTAATCGAGCAATGATGAGTGGAAGTATAATTGTCATGGGAGAAGCCGGTCACATTATTTTCTATTTTTTCCACAATAAATGCAATCCAAGAAGAAGGAGAAGAAAAACACAAGAAAAACTAGGTTAAATTTCACAGGTTAGTTCATAACCTTACACTATTTCAGTTTTTTTCAGTGTGGCATAGAGCTTCCCTTTCTTTCTTTTCTCTATCTATGTATAAAAATATAATTTTTCTTTCCTAGTTAGCCAAGTTTTTTACACATTAGCTTTTATATAATCTAATCAACTTGCCCCCCACCGGAAATGCGATTCAACATAGGAACTAAACCAAGGGAATCCAATGAGATCAAAAAGTAAAATGGAGTATCAACTTTATATTCTGTTGAAATACGGCTCAAAAATGATATGCTTATTGTTCGAAATTGCAATGATGCACTAATAATTATTCATAGTATTATAAATGTTAATGAAATTAGGTCATGACGATGATTAGACCGCAACACAAAGTCATCTTGCTAGAAAATATATAGTGACAGTAAAAGGAAAGGATTTGTTATCTTCACGAGTTACACATAATATAGAGTCAAAATCATTGAGTTTTGAATACTCTTGGTGAATATAGAAATTATAGAGTGGTTAAGGGATGGAGATCATCAGAAATGAAATAGAATGTAATTGCTTTGTGCTCTTGCAGCAATGGCGTTGCTTTCTTGATATGGAACATTCCCTTTCAATTTAAAAAGAGTTAGGAAAGTTATCATCTATAGGCATTGGAAGGTGGAAAGATACGAAATTCGGTAATATAAATGGAGATTGAAGTATAAAATGAGGTAACTCTTGTTTAATCTTCAAATCTTTTGCTCTATCTCTTTCAAGAATCAAACCTAAAAGGCAAAAACATTCTAAGTTTTACTATTAAGAACTAAAATACACACACACCATGAACATTGAATGCTAAATTGACCTTAAAATCACTCTCTTTTTTTGTTTTCGATATCCAATGAGCTAGATCTATCTAGGTCAGATGTGGGCTGAGTAATCACTATAAATAGTTTGATATGATAGGCTAACATGGATATTATGAGAAGCAAATTGCCTACTCATAAAATACAAGCGATGAAAAAACTCTCTATTCGGCTAAGGAAAACTTGGCTTTATAGTTGAAATTTATTTATTTATTTTTAAAAAAATATTAGTAAAAACAAATTAAAAATTTCATGATGTAATGGTTGAACCGCTGCACTAAATTGACCTAAAATAATATAGATAAAGATTAAATCTAGATAAAGATCAAAGAAAAGGTAAATTTTAGCTCAAGTTGATGTTACAACCCCTGTTATTTATTTATTTATTGTTATTTATTTATTTATCGAGGAAAACAAGTCTTAGTGATAAAAGTTTTGGGTTTAAAAGGTATAATTGTTTAAGGTTTAGAGTTCAAATTCACCTGACTATATTATTTTAGGGTCATAGTTCTGGTATAAAAACTAATGACTTATCTTGTATGAGAAATTTATGTAGGTATAGACACAAGAGTCTGGAAATTTAGTCAAGGTGTCTATAAATTGGTCCGGACATCCCAATTAAAAAATAAAATAAAATCCTTTCTTATCATAAAAGTTTGGATCTAAAATTCTTAATATATATAATCCTATAAAATTTAAAGTCTTATAAATTTAAGCCATTCGACCAGTTCTGACATCCTAACTCTTTAATAAGAATAATATACATCTCTTCTAACATGAAGGTCATATTTATCCCCCAATTATTAGTTGATTCGCAATTAGATCACCGAACATAATCAAATTCCAATTTTTTGTTGGACATTATCAATCAAATATTGAAAGATAAACTAGAAATTAAAAATATAATAAAAATACACTATAAAATACTAAAAAAAGAAATAGTATAGGCACCTAGCTAGGCCTAAGACTTTTATTTATTTATTTTTAAAGGTGCCCTTAAAAAAAGATGTAAATGATGCATAATTTAATAACAAAAAATTTTGACCACTATAGTGGTGGAAAAAAAATCAAGAGGGTTATTTTTAGGTATAAAAATCTATTCTAAATTCATCTTAACACTTCAATACGATCTTTTTTCTTTAATATTTAGAGACTAAATAAATAAATAAAATGAAATTTTAAACCAAATATTGAAACTTATAAAACTATAAGGGATGGAAAAAAGATACTAGACGGACTAAAAAGTAATTCTTAAGGTGAATTTTAGTTTGAGCATGAAACTTTTCTTGTCTTACATTTTAGAAGGCTGCCATTGAAAAAAAAATTAGAACAAAATTAAAAAACAATTGTGTTACTATAAATTGCTATAGTGAAGATCCTATCATTTTTAATATATGTTGTGATGTGATGTTTGATCAATTGAAAGATCAATAAATTCAATCTGGGTCTTGTTAAAAAAAGAGAGAAAGAAACTCTCCCTCGATAACAAAAAATCGAGACAAGATCATATGGTCCAGCAGTATGATCAGCATGCATTTCTGTTAATTGGTGCAATGAAAGGTACAGCCTTGTGGGTGGGTCAAAAACATGCAAATCCACACAGAGAAGCAGTCCCAGACACAGACAACACCCCACCACTTACATCTACCCCACATTCACAAACTTCCACTCTAATAATAATAATAATCCACACAGAAAAAGGAGCATCTCCGTCGATGTTTAGGGAAAGAGATGAGTTCTTGTTCGATTAGTTCTTGTTCTGTAAATAGCCAGAAACACAAAATTAGGTCATATGAATGTAGATCCTTAATACATGTTCGATTAGTTCTTGTTCTGTAAATAGCCCGAAACACAGAATTAGGTCACAACCACACCAAATGGGTGGTGTTGCTGGAGAACGTACACCTCACTAGATCTATATTGATTGCCGGCCAGTAAAATTACGATCTTGCTAGCTGCTATGTCAATAAAATTACTAATGATAATCGTCGATCATTTATTAACGTTGTAGTTGATATGTTGACTTTGGTTGTTAGCTTCATGTCAGCAAACTTGTCAAAGCCTCAATGTAATGGTAAATCCGTACCGTAGGGCTTGCATCATACAGCATTAATGGCCACTAATTCGTTTTCTTACTTTTATCTTTTCTTCTCGAAATCTCAGATTCGGCGTAGCTCAGCTAAGTAATTAATACGATGAAATTGTTTGAAAACATTATGAGATTGTCGATAAAAGGGAAAGTGAAATATTAGTAGGTTTGTATATATAATAAAGTTTACCTAAAAGAGTAATGTAGGATTTAATTATATATGGTATAGCTACTGGTATAAATAAAGGATTGAAAAATAAAAATAAACCAGACCACCCACTCCCATCATTTTGTATTCTGTGTCCCTCTCGCTTCCACCCTGGCAGTTCTCGTCCGTACCCTGTCCCCTTCTCCTCCGTGATTCCCTACTTACCTTCTACCCTTTCCGCCGGTCACTCGCACGTGCCTCCCCACCTGCATATCCCCTCTAACCATGAGTATCACGACGACTACCCTTCCTATTCCCTTGTGTGGTGCAACAAAATAAATAACAATAATAATAAAAGTTAGAGAGAGAGAGCTATTGTGTGTTATTTTTAATTAATAAAGCATTTTATTGATTTTTCCCCCTCTTGTTCTTGGTTTTTGTAGTGGCATAGCAAGTAGTATTGGGGTCTTTGCACTCTCTTTTTTAATTCTCTCTCTCTCCATGTTTGTAAAATTCCGAGCTTCCCTTGAAAAATCACACTTCTTGGCTGTGGGTTAGTCTGGTTTTTTGTCTGATCAAATCTTTCTAAGACAAGGAGACAGATAGCAAAATCTTATCTTGCACCTAGCTAGCTATGAGGATCAGGAAAAGACAGGTTCCCTTACCTCTATCCTCTCTTTCTCCTGTACCTCTCTCAGATCCCCAGTTTAGCCAGTCTCCTGTGGTGCAACTTCGACTTCAAAATCTCCCTCAAGAACCTCACACACTTGCTTGCTTTGATTCCCACCCACCTGATAAGCCAAATCAACCGATCGGAGGTGGAAGTAATGGCCAAGATTGCTCGGATGGAGGGGAACAAGAAAAGAAGGTAAGCGGTGATTGTTGATTTTGGTAGGTGAAAAATAGAAAAATGCTGATATTTATTTGTTTTCGAGTTAATTTGGTAGGTCAGTATAGGAGGAGTGCACTTGTGTTCAGTATAACGTAGTAAGGGCATCTTGTTTGATTTATCTTGTGTGGTTAATTTTGCACCCGGCCCATAAGAGTTACATTATAGACGATGAAGTTTGATTGATTGGATCCTCTCTATCTGTGATTTCATTTTGTAGATTATGTTGGAGAAAGATGAGGGAGGGAGAGAAGGAGAGAGGAGTAATGATACCTGGTAAGAAAGAAGACATAAAGTTAAAGTCCATGTTGTTCTCTTCTTTCATGAAATCTTGTAGTAAAAGAGGCCCAAGTTACTGGAAATACTGTTCAAGTGTTTTATTCTTTCTTTTTTTATCAGCTTCGGCTAGCAACCTTTCCTTACCATTTAATCTAAATTATCTAATCTAGGCACTTTTTTTATTTAATTTTCCCCCTCTATTTTGGCTAGCTAATATGCCTATGCGGTGCATGGGATGTTGGTCCCGGTTTCTAATATCTACAGACATTTTTGCATTCATTTTTTTTTTCTTACTTGCTACTAGCATTTGTTTTCTCTAGCTGTAAATCTCATGTGTGGTTGTGGGTCTTCTTCATGTGGTTATGCTTCTAGGAAGGGAAGTTTAATGGATGCAGAAATTGAAACTATGAATCTTACACCATCCCGTCAAGGTAACCCCCCCCCCACAATAATTTCTAAATCAACATTACAATATCCCCATAGATTCATCACAATCTATATTTTGCTATATATCTTGTTGTTGCTGCTGTGTGATGGCAATATAGGAGTTGGGATGTGGGGTGACGGAGAGAAAGCATTTCCGCTTAAGAAGAGAAGACGAAGCTTCGAAAGAGGATCAGGTGATGATGGAAAAATGATGGTGAAAGATAAGAAAACGAAGAACAAGAAATGTGTGCAGCAAAAAGGCAATAACAAAGAAGAAGAAGAAAGTAAGGAAATCATCGTAGAGGGTGATGGTACTGCCATTAATAACAGTGCAAGAAAGAAAGCTCGAGGTGGTGCACTAATGGAAGGATCGAGATGCAGTCGCGTAAATGGGAGAGGATGGAGGTGTTGCCAGCAAACTCTCGTCGGATACTCACTTTGCGAGCACCACCTGGGAAAAGGAAGGCTGAGAAGCCTGAGTAGCGTTCGAAGCCGTTCCATGGCTCGCACTGCACCAAAGAGGGCCGACTCCAAGCCATTATCGAGCTCCTCGCTGTCACTAGAGGAAAGGGAAACAAAACGTGCATCGTCTGATCAAAGTAAACTTGATGGCGATCCAAATGATGAAGATGGAGATGACGAGAAACCTTTAATGATTGCGAAGAAGAAGCTGGGTACGGTCAAAGCTCGTTCAATTAGCAGCTTGCTGGGTCAAGCAAATTATGGCATTGCAGTACTGTCAGAGGATAGCAAGTGAAGAAGACAGGATCTGCATCAATTCAAGTACTTGAGACGAATTTATGTTTTTGGTTCCTTCTCTTCTCTATCTGAGGCTCTAAATGAAGAAGAATTGAAGGATGTTTAATGAAGTAATGCTTTTCTTGTACCATTTCCATTTTAATGTTTAAAAAAATAAACAATTAATGAACCAAAAAATATTTTGTATTGAATCATAAATGTATGAAATTGCCGTCGATCGATGCAGATTACTTTTCTTGACAAGTTATATCGTATGGATCGAGAGCCCCACCACCTACAGGACAGTATCATCTGACTCTTGTTCAGTAAGATGGCTGCTGTATTGCTATTGACCATGGTAATTAAACAGCTAGCTGTTGAGTGCTGGATATATGGATCCTGGAGGTTAGATGTCTAAATATGTTTTTAAAACAAATTAATATCTAAATCTGCTGTTGTTTAGAAATAAATAGATTGACTGTTTCTTATTGACACACCGGAATTTAACTATATATTTGTATAGGTAAAGTTTGCATATTAATGTCTAAATCTAAGAACCAAAAACCTGTTTTTGTACTACAAGATCAGTCTCATTAAACTCTTAATTGGTATATTTTGTTGTAATTTAATATAAGATTTAATTTATTGAATCAAATATAATTTATCGTCATTTAATATGGGAGTTAATTTATTGAATCAAAAGTTAAAGTTATTGATTTTTTTTAATGGGATTTAGTAAGACACCCCTTTAACATTCTCCCATTTGGTCTAATAACAAAACCTCATTCTTTATCTTTTTTAGAATAAATGCATGAATTATGATAATAAACCCTCTAATAAAAAGCATTCCATAATTCTGATTCTTCATAACATAAAGCCTGTGAAAAATATTCGGGATTATTTTTTATCCATTGTTATAGTCAGATTCTTATAGATACATAACATAATAATAAGAATTATTGATTTATTCATTATAATAGATACTCTCAATATTCTATCATCTTCTTGACAAGTAATTGGTTGTCCGAAAATCCTTAAGAGTCCTTGGACCGATTGATCTACTAGTATGTTGTCAGCATTTTATAGGACTTCATTAATTAGTCGTTCAACACTAGTTTGTGCTTGATGGATACTATAAAGTATAACCACTATATCATTTGGTGTGGATAATTAAGATTTTGAATGATTATGTTGTCACCAATTAAATTATTTTCAACAAACTTTATATTTTTTGATTCCACAATCCTAGTATTGAAAGATAAATAGTATAATTTGTACCCTTTAGATCTTTCAACATATCCAATAAAATATCAATTAATAGTCTTCAAGTCAAACTTCTTTTCATGTGGATTATAATTTCTTACTTCATATGAGCATCCTTAAAATAACTTATATATTCCAAACTCAGTTTCAAACCTTTTAATAATTCAAATAACATTTTTGAAACAACCTTGGTTGGAACTTGATTTAATATGTATATTATCATTTTTAGTGCTTTATTCCATAAGAATCTAAGAAGATTAGAGTTGCTATTTTTTGCAAGATTAGTACACCATGTTAAATATCTTGTTTCTATTTTTTGCTATATATTTTTTGTTCGGTGAACTAGACATAATGTATTGGGTAACTATCTAAGTCTCTTAAAGAAGCTTTGCGAATAGACAACATGCTTATCCATTCTTTATGTATCTACCATAATATTTTGCACCTCTATCATATCTCACAATATTAGTTTGTTTCCCATATTGTTTCTTTACTTTACCCTAAAATTTCTCAATATATATTTATTATGCATAATAATTTATAAAAAAGATGAAGTATTGTTTAATGTGTTTGTCAATGTCTAGACTATATGTATTAATATGAGTGATTTCTAATATGTTTAAAATCCTGTTGACACCTTTCTTGGATTTGTTGGTTTGTTTTTCTTTAATATAGTCTACACAAATTTTAAAGTCAAAAATCAAAAGTACTAAGTATCTTATCATTTACTAATCTATTAATTTTCTTTATTAAGATATATATCAATCTTCAATGCCATAACATAGAGGAGTGCCCATTAATAACACATCTTTTAATGTCAGTGTGAACATGCAATGAACCATAAGCAAAAAATTTAAATTAATACAATAAATTCAATTAAATAAAATATCATTTGCAACATAATCATATTTATAAAATAAACTAAAAGTTTTCAAAAACTTAATGGCATATCAAAGAAGTATAAGTTTTGAAACTAAGATCAAGTTTCTGGAAAATTACAATATAAAAAGGCTTTTCCAACAACAAAATACAACCATAACTTAAAAAGTTAAATAACATATTCATATATCCTTTTTAATATCAACTTGGGAAGGTATTTTACCTTTTTCTTGTCGGTTTGAGTCTCATTCTCCCCCGTATTACCACAACACTTTCTTCTAGTTACAAAACCAAACTCAATTACTCTTAAACATATATGATCATGAGTTTAGTGATTGACTATTTGCTTTTATATGTATTGTATGATATTTTAAAGGGTCTGTATTGTTGTTGGAAAGTATTTAGGATATAATACATACAAAAAAATTATGACATCTCATCCTAAAGATTCTTCAATTAAGTCGTAATGTCTTTTATTTGCATGATGTGCTCACACACGCCTTTTATATTGGTGAGCCTATGGATGAGAATTTTATGATTAGGGTGTTAGCAAATCACAAATGTTTTCATGTTGATTAACCAAACCATGTATAAAAATAGATATCCTAGTTTTTATTAACATTATACTAAGACTATTAGATTGCTCCTATCATTTATAATGTACAATATCCTCTAAAGTGTTGGAATTAGTAATTGTAGGTGGTTTATCTTTTATAAATATATAATTTATGTCCATCTCCTGTAAATGAAGGATAATTCTTTCTTTTCATACTTTATAGTTATCATTGAGAATATCATAACAAATATAAGAGAAATTAAGAAGTTTTACAGCTATAAAAACAAATTTTAAAGTAATGTTTCTGTCAAAATTAAGGATAAATAAAATTTCATGCTTTATCATTGTAAATCATGTTAAAATTGAATCTATTGACATAA
This sequence comes from Salix brachista, assembly GCA_009078335.1. Lineage (NCBI taxonomy): Eukaryota > Viridiplantae > Streptophyta > Magnoliopsida > Malpighiales > Salicaceae > Salix > Salix brachista. The sequence continues at coordinate 15,333,775 of CM018577.1, read as the reverse complement.
AAAATTATTGTGTGCTAAGCTCTTAATTCAATAGATTCAATCATCAAATTATATGCTTAATTTATAATTCCTATGAGTATGTTATAAAAGTAAATTGATACTTTATCCCAATTAATTGTATAAATATAATGAAAAAATCATGTGGAATAATATTTAGTATAATTAATTAGAATTAACATCTATAATTCTTTATGTGATCTTAACATTTCATGATATATAATTTTATTTAATTCCAAATATTGTGACTAATCCTCAGTTAACTAAAAGTTACATAAATCATTAGTGCAAATCCCCGACTTGAATTTTAAGTATTAAAGAACCTATATTTATATAAAAAGAGTTCCATTAAACTTTTAATTCATATATAACTTTGTTATCATTTAATATAAAAGTTGATTTGTTGGACTACAAATCAAATTTCTTGAAAAAAGTAAATCCTATATTGATAGAGATAAACATAAAAGCAATATTGGAAATTGGAGTAGGGAATGCTTTCTTCTCTTCTCCTGGTACTGAAATCTAAGTTATATATTCCATGTTTTTCTCCCAGATTAATCAATATGGAGAACGAGGCAAGAACAAGGATTTAGATTTTAGACCAGTTTCCTTTTCTTATATGGTGTCCTTTACATGTTATATCTTCCATTCTTAATGTTTGATTTAATCTCTCTGAGGATATTATAATTTTTCTACACTGGATACAAGTTTCTTAATCAGCTTGAACCTGATAGCCCAATCAAGCTTGAAAAATGTGCTATCCATGGCCCTAGCTGAATTAGTGCCGCTTTGCACCTTTTTACTCTCTCTCGTTAATTTACTAAATGTGGGTAATTAAGAGGTGTGTGTTCAGCCTGTAACGGGCTTGTTCATGACCTAAAGCATTGATTAAAAAGAAAATAGATTGCTTCTTCATATGGACAAAACGTTGTTTATTACATCATCGGCAGTTATACTTGGTGTTCACTACATTGCAAATATATGGTTTGTAGGAATTCAGTAGCAAGAAATTAGCCAGCACAGACCACAAGCGGCACTTGGCGATCGCAAGCTCAATTAATGGAGATCCATACACCCAGTTGTAGTGTCAATTTTAGCTGAGCTTTCAAAAGTTTGATTTGTCAAAATAGTTGTGTTGTGCCTCAGCCATTAAATGGGACAGATTTTTCTCGATGGAGACCATGGCAGTCAAAATCGAGATTTTGACACGGATCGGAAAGGGCTCTGAAAAATCGGATCGTAAGATCGGATCGTAAAATCGTAGAAAGATCGTAAAATGTCCGTACAAAAATTATTATTTTTAATTATATTTAAATTTAAAAAATGAATTTAAATATAATTAAATATTATTATTTATTATTATTATTATTATTCTACGATTTTTCTACGATTTTGAACGATTTTTCTACGAGTTTGACCGAGTTTGACCGGTTTCGATTTTTCTTTCCGGTCCAACCAGGTTTTCGGAGCCAACTCGCAAAATCGTACGATTTTGCGAGTTGCCTCGCGATTTTGACTACCTTGATGGAGACCTCAAGATAGAGACCATAGCCAAATCCATTTCCACAAGTTGATAGACCATAGCCAAATCCATTTCCACATGTCAGATTGCATGAGAAGACTAATGATTTGTCTAGTTCATTTAGAAGACTAATTAACCAGAGCCGGCAGCCATTCGATGACAACAGCCCGCCTAATAGTCAGTCAACCAAACATTATTCGTATTTTAATTCCACAATTGTAATAACTACAACTCTAAGCTTTCGAAGGGAATAAAATACAGGAAGTGCAAGGAAATTCACTCGCTAATACATGTCAATAATTTTACTAAACTTTTTTATTATTATTTAAGCTGATAAGAATCTATCTTCTGTGTATTCGGTATCCGTAAATTCTCATTAAATTCTGATTTAACGTTGCCAGAAAGTTGTACAAGAAAATCTGAAAAGGTCATTCGAGAGTTTTGCCGAGATGCGCTTTCCTCTGGCAGCCACAGCTATAATCCTAGCTGTCCTCTTGGCTCTTGATCAAGTACAGAGCCTTCAGTTTCGGTTTCCAAACTTCTCGATTACAGATCAATCTCGACTTTCTTTGAGTGATAATTCTTCTATAGCCCTTGGCGCCATCCAGGTCACAACAGATGTTCGTGGAGCTAGTATAGAAAACAGGGCTGGAAGGGTCCTGTACGGACCGCCATTCAGACTGTGGAGGAGAAAAGGGAAGAACGCAAATTTCAATACGACCTTCGTGCTCAATGTCGGAAACAAGACAGCTTCAATTGGTGAAGGCTTGGCTTTCATACTAACAGCAGATCCTGCTGTTCCAGATGGAAGCGATGGACAATGGCTTGGGATTGTAAATTCCACGTTAAATGGAACCACCGAAGCCCATACAGTGGCGGTAGAATTTGACACTCGAAAAAGCTTCCCAGAGGATCTTGATGATAACCATATTGGACTGGATGTAAACAGTGTCTACTCAAAAAGATCGGTTTCGTTAAATGATAGAGGTATTTATATTTCTGCGGCCAAGGATATCAAGGTAGTTGTTCAATATGACGGCAAGAATTTGACTGTTTTTGTCGGTGACGACATGAAGAGTCCAGTTCTCTCTGAGCCTCTCGATCTCTCAGCCTATCTTCCAGAAATGGTGTATATTGGATTTTCGGGTTCAACAAGCGATCACACTCAATTAAATTGTGTGAGGTCGTGGGAATTTACCGGTTCTGAGATGAAAAAATCCAAGTTGTGGGTTTGGATTTTGGTTGCAGTATCAGTGCTAATCCTGTTGGTTGGTATTGGTGTCGCCTTTTTCTTTTACAGGAAAACGGTATATGAAGGAAACAGGCTGGATAATGCTTGTCCAAATATTGAAGAGGAAATCCTAGGCTTCTCAACTGCTCCGAAGAAGTACAAATTCAAAGAACTTAGCAGGGCAACAGGCAAATTCAACCCCAAAAACAAGCTCGGGAAAGGTGGCTTCGGGACAGTCTACAAGGGAGTCTTGGGGGGCAAGGAAGTTGCTGTCAAAAGAGTCTCAAAGAAATCAACGCAAGGAAAGCAAGAATTCATAGCAGAAGTCACAACAATAGGCAACATCCGTCACCGGAATCTTGTAAAGCTGATCGGATGGTGCCACGAAAAGCGTGAGTACCTTCTGGTTTACGAGTACTTGCCGAAAGGTTCCTTAGATAAATATATATTCTGGGATGAAAAGTCAGGCACGCAGGAAGAAACACTGAGCTGGGGGAAAAGGCTGGGTGTGATTACAGGAGTGGCCCACGCGGTGGAGTACCTGCATAATGGATGTACGAACAGGGTACTTCACCGAGACATAAAGGCCAGTAACGTGATGCTCGGTTTTAATTCAGATGCAAAACTCGGAGATTTCGGATTAGCTCGCACCATTATTCATAATGAACAAACTCACCACTCAACAAAAGAGCTTGCAGGAACACCTGGCTACATGGCTCCGGAGAGTATTCTTACAGGAAGGGCAACAGCCGAAACGGATGTTTATGCTTTTGGTGTTCTTATTCTGGAAGTTGCATGTGGAAGGAAGCCTGGAGGGCAAGCAGAGCGTGATGACTACATTAGTGACATTGTGCATGGGTTATGGGAACTTTACAGGAGGGGAACAATCCTCGAAGGTGCAGACCCCAGATTGAATGGAATATTCATAAAGGAAGAGATGGAGCGTGTGCTTATTCTGGGGTTGGCCTGCTGCCATCCAAGCCCAAAAAGTAGGCCCTCCATGAAAACTATTTTGCAGGTTCTTACAGGGGAAGCCCCGCCACCAGAAGTTCCAGCTGAAAGACCTGCTTTTATGTGGCCACCCATGCCTCCATCCTTCAAAGAATGGGACAACTCTCTTGTTGGCGGCCAACTCACTCACTTTTCAGTAATCTCAGGGAGATGAATCAAATACCAAAGGTTTCGAAGCAGAATGTCGTCAGTCCATCAGTATGATTTGGTTTTAATCAATGGTATATGTATATGTATATACACAACGTTGCTGTGTTCCAGGAAGTGATTGTTGAAAAACAGTAACACTTCAATAAATTTATTTACGAGTATTGACGTTGGTCGTATTTCTTTCCGTATTTATGCTGCGTCACCTTATTTAATTACATATAATGTGACTAATCCTTATTTAATTAAAAGTTACATAAATCATTCGTGTAAATCCCCGACCTGAGTTTTAAGTATTAATGAAGCTCTATTTATATAACAAGAGTTCCATTAAACTTTTAATTCTTACATAACTTTGTTATCATTTAATATAAAAGTTGATTTATTGGACTACAAATCAAATTTCTTGAAAAAAGTAAATCCTATATTGATAGAGATAAACATAAAAGCAATATTGGAAATTGGAGTAGGGAATGCTTTCTTCTCTTCTCCTGGTAATGAAATCTAAGTTATATATTCCATGTTTTTTTTCCCAGATTGATCAATATAGAGAACGAGGCAAGAACAAGAATTTAGATTTTAGACCAGTTTCCTTTTCTTATATGGTGTCTTTTACATGTTATATCTTCCATTCTTAATGTTTGATTTAATCTCTCTGAGGATATTATAATTTTTCTACACTGGATACAAGTTTCTGAATCAGCTTGAACCTGATAGCCCAATCAAGCTTGAAAAATGTGCTACATGCTGGCCAAGAACAACGATAGGTGAAACTACTTTACATTTGTGTGAGGAGTTAAATATTATTTGAGCCTGTGTATACCATAAAAATGCAAATTATATTTTGTGTTTGCTAATTAAGAAACTACTTTATATTTGTGTGAGGAGTTAAATCCTGGTTTATCTTCTACTTTAAGATCACATGATCATAAATCTTGAGTTTAGGGTCCCATCCATGGCCCTAGCTGAATTAGTGCCGCTTTGCACCTTTTTACTCTCTCTCGTGAATTTACTAAATGTGGGTAATTAAGAGGTGTGTGTTCAGCCTGTAACGGGCTTGTTCATGACCTAAAGCATTGATTAAAAAGAATATAGATTGCTTCTTCATATGGACAAAACGTTGTTTAATACATCATCGGCATTTATGTGCTTAGATGCAGGTTTCTATCACAAGGATGGAAGATCCATGGTGAGGACCAGCAATATAGGGATTGAAAATTGATTAAGATTTTCAATCAATGGGATTGAATCGTTGGATCGCAACTATCCTAACCTGATTGCCCTTCAGCTATACTTGGTGTTCCCTACATTGCAAATATATATATGATTTGTAGGAATTCAGTAGCAAGAAATTAGCCAGCACAGACCACAAGCGGCACTTGGCGATCGCGAGCTCAATTAATGGAGATCCATACACCCAGTTGTAGTGTCAATTTTAGCTGAGCTTTCAAAAGTTTGATTTGTCAAAATAGTTGTGTTGTGCCTCGGCCATTAAATGTGACAGATTTTTCTCGATGGAGACCTCAAGATAGAGACCATAGCCAAATCCATTTCCACAAGTTGATAGACTCATCTCCTCAACCTGGCTGGCTAGGTAGATTCAAATTAAGCAGATTAAAGGTAAAGATTGTACAATTACGCAGTAAGAACTGCATAAATAATAAATGATAACTTTAATTTTTTAACAAGGGCAAGAACTGTATACGAAATCAATGAAGACGAACATTGCTTTTAAAACAACAACTATTTAGCCACTTTCTTGAAATAAATTATATATATATATATATATACACACACACACCCAATGACGACAGCATAATTGTTATGATCTTTAGCTTCTTTTTTTTTTTTTTTTTTTTTTTCCTTTTCACTGGTGCGGTATAAGATATTCTGATTTCACCAATTATTTCCTTCTTCGTAAGCAATTTCTTTTTCTTCACTTTTTTTCCCCCCTTGACTTTTAGTTTTATTATCATATAATTAAATAAAAAAATATGTTTTGAAAAAAAGACAAAGTTACTAAATCTGGTTGAATCCTTGACCCAGATCTTCAGTTGATTAATATATATATATATATATAATTAAGTAAAAAGTAGTTTTAAAAAATCAAAATTATTAAATATAGTGAAGTCCATAACCCGAATTACGTATTCATACAAATGTATGTCGTCCTTTCATAAGTGATGCATCATCCATCACATCGAAACTAATTCCTAACATTTAAAATTCATTTAGTTGTAGTCTTTCATTTGTTCAAATAAGTTATCTATGATTGATAAGTTATATACAACTAATTTTCTCAATTAAATCTTTTAGTGCTTCTTGAAACTATTACCATGAACAATAATACTATTATTCATTGACAAACACTGGCCACTGCAAAAAGCAACGAGATAGAAAAAACCTTAGTTTATTCGAAATCAGTTGTTTCTTGATCAATTCAACGAGGAAGAAATTAAGTTTGCTGTTAATTATTTGGCGAGGGATAGGGTAGGGTGTCACCAATTGTGAAGCCAGGGGGTGAGGGGTCGGTCGGTCCCAACAGCTAGCGATTGAAAATGAATGTCATGTCGCCAGATAATTTACCGGCTGTCAATCATTAAGCTGATATAATTAAGCGTATAGCCGGAAAGCCAAGACAAGAATTAATGAGTTTCCTCAGCTTACAAGTTTCTTTATGCAGAGAAAGTCATCTTTGCTAGCTATTTGCTTATAAATTGAGAAGGTGAGACGTGGAGCCAGCATGGAGATCGTAGAAGATACCATCACAGCTGAAACTTAAAACTTAATCATGATTAAAAACTTAATCATTTGATCATTGGTTCAGCTTTAGCCCCATAAGGAGCTTTGTGCTTAGAAGCTGTCTTGCTGAACATTATGAATTCTCCTACTGTCTTGTTTGTTTTCAAGTCCAAAGCCCATCGAGTATCTAATTAAATCAAAAAAAGGAAAAGGAAATATACCTACATATATTCAGATATATAATGTAAGAGAGAGTGTTCAGGTGGGGGGGACTCACATTTCGAGACCACATCTTCGGAATGAGCCTGTTAGACTTCTTGTTTAGAGCATTGGATATAATTTCGTCAACAAATAACTTTTTAAGTAGCATGTTCCATAATACAAATCTTACAAATACACACACTCACACAACTCTGTACTAGCACGAAGGTACGTTGGCAACTTCAATTTTTTTTCTCGGCACCACCATCTTTTTCCTCACCTCATCGTCACAGTAACCTCGCCTCTTCCCCACGCAACGGCAACTTCTCTTCTTCTTTTTTTTCTTCTCTGGTCACAGCAGTAGCAACAGCTGCACCTCTCCACGTAGTGACAGTAGTCATTGCAACACCTTTCTTCTCTTCCTACGGCCACCACCATCACCATTCCCGACACCACCATCATTGACAAAACCATCCCAATCTTCTCTACACGACGACAACAAGAAGTAACCTCCTCCTTCACATTATAATAATGTATTCACAAATTATCATGTGACTAACCATTAAGATATATAAAATCTACACACAAAATCACAAATTCCTCTACCTTTTATTTGACAATGGTTATGAGAGATGCTTGTTTGTGCTAGAATTGTTGCAACAAGGTTTACTCGATTTCTTTCATCTTCCATAAATACATTAGCCTTAAAATACCCAAAGCCAATATTTGAATTCTACTAACACTATTACCCCTTGGCTCTTCAACCTTTTATTGAATAAGTCTTCCCATTCATCCTAATGTCAACTTTAGCACTTGAATTCTCCTTTACTCCACTTGTCTTTTCATTCGATGATAGTGCTAAAGAGTATATATAAATTGAGGTATTTACAACAATTTTTATATTCTTTAATATTACATACCATTTCAACTTTTTCAAAAGAGAAACATCTATTTATAGAACTTAAACCTGCATCGTATCTCTGATGGCTAATTTTAGAAAAGGTATGTTCAACTCTTTCATTAAGTCTTTGTACCTCTGTCAGAATACATATTAGTCATGGATATTTATTTTTCCCCAACTCATCTAAAGTTTATCAATATCGCTAACAAAAAATATGCATTTCAATCCTGATAATTCACCAATAAATCCATGGCTTATATAATCCTTTTTTATATTTGTAAGGACTAAGACTCATGTTAGAATTGATCTTGCTTATATTTTATGATTGTTTTGCCATCCATTTCTTAAATAAAAAAAATATTGATGCAAATGTAGTGGCATTACAAGAAGACAACCTAGGAAATCGTTTAAGCCATTACATGAGGGTAAGTTACCTAACCTATTGGTCTTAAAAAGATTCCTTATAACTTGAGGGAGCAAATCTTAAGAAGTTACCTCAATGTGTACAAAGTGCAAAAAATATGGATAAAGGAAGTCTATATCAACTACTAATAGTACTCTAAACTTTTAATGAGATTTTGAGTCATGAGTACAAGATTTGATCGAAACCATATTAAGATACCACTAATTCTTTATATGCTAAGTTAAGTTAACTGTGTGCAAAATAAAGTATCATGTAATAAATGCACGATTGTACACTAATTTTCAATTCAAAGAATGATGCATGAGATTAATATTCCTAAGTCCCTAACGGAGTTGTCATTTTATTATTGGGGTCATCTCGATGAATTTAATTATTTTAAAAATGGTAAGAATATTAGGTGGTATTCTTTTCCTTTTAAAGAAACAGTTGTTTACCTAAAAATCTTTAAATACTAGTTCGAGTTTCTATTAACCATTTTATTATTGGGGTCATCTCGATGAATTTAATCTTTATTAGTTTTATCCCTTCCACAATAATTAAATTTGTTGAGATGTCTCTTACAACACTTTATATCATAATTTCTTTGTCTATCTCATCTAATTCCTTACCTAATTTTTTTTGAAGATTAGTTCGAGTTCCTAATAACTATAAAAGCATATGAGAACATCTTTTCTTATTTTCCCCTGTCACAATAATTAAATTTGTAGAAATGTTCCGCACAATTTCTCAGCTTATCCCATTTAATTATGCTATCAAAAGATTCAATCAAAAAATCAAACAACTAATAGACAAGAAAAATTACAAAAAAGGGGGGAAAGTTTCAGCTTCACAAAACAGGCCAGAAGCTAATACAAAGACTTGTACACAAAGTCTTTGCGAGGTGACATATTATAGGTGATGTATACTTGTGTTATATACATAATATTCTGGGTTGCACTTCCACTTGGCATGAGTAATTTCTTATGGTACCACGACGAAGGTCTGGTTTATATATATAACGCTCCCTCCGCCGACCCTAATGCCTTACGATTACCTCAAAAAACTAATCTCTACACACAAGTTTCGCCTCCAGAACTCAGAAAAAGTTGTGAAAGTTTGGAGTGCCCATCTATATATCTAGCTGTTGGTATCATCAAAACCCCCTTTTAATAGGCCAGCTGATCAATTCATTACAGGGACAAGTGAAAAAGATGACAACAAAGTATAAAAATATTACAGGGCCTCGTGCTCTCTGGCTTGCTGGGATTATGTTCCAAAACATTTAGGGATACTCGAGTTGGCGAGAGAGAAAGTCGGAATAAGAACATAGTTCTGGTAAGGAAATTATGGTGATCACGCTTTCTTCGGTGTTTGAAAAGAATCGTGAACAACTCCCAGCCCACTTGAATATATATTCAGAATCTGCGTAAGCTAGCTCTTAAAATTCAGACTTGGAATGCAGGTGAGGTGTGAGTAGTACTCCCAAGTACTGAACTTAAACCACCATAGCCGTTCTGTAAAACGAAAGAAAAGGGCGACGAAGAGGACGAGAACCACGAGGAAAACACAATAAATTTCATGCACAGATTTCAAGAGCTCATTGACAAATAGTAGTGCTGAATAATTTAGCTAGATGGAAAGAAAAACCTTGTTGATTTTCATGGAAAAGGTGCTCTATCCTCTGGCATCTATCTGGGCCATGCTCGAGTCGATTGACAGGGAAGGTGATACGATACAAACTAGAGGAAGAATTTACAACCTCTCAAAGAATTTTTCATCTTGAATGGATAGAGATGTCATTCTACTATCCTCGTTCTCTCTCCAACTTTTTAGTTGTTGCCCCACACTAAAGAATAGTTTATATGCTTATAGACTAACGTGCTAACTTAGGCGGGGGGATTGAAGACCCAGCACTTGTGGCTGAGATTGGCACCGACGTTCAGGGCCACCGGCTACCGTGAACTGGGACACAGCAGGTCGGAAGACGGCCATGGTGGAAATATGAATTAATAGGTTGTGGGTCCTTCTTGGCCTCTCAGTTACATTTTTATATTTTTTGGAATTTTTTTTTTATATATATTTTTTGGAATTTTTTTTTTATATATATTTTTTGGAATATTGATTTCACCACTTGCAGTTGTAATTAGTTATACATAGTAATCAAGCTTTTCCCGGGTCTATCTTCTGCATAAAAATATAAAAAAGTTGAAAGACTGGTCGATTGTTTTTTTAATTGTTTGGTAGCATGAAATTTTATTATTATTATTTTTTTATTTTCTAGAAACATAAAAACTGAAGATTTGTTATCAAAAATCTTAAAGCCTAGCAAAATAGTTTTTATTTTTAAATTGTGATGCTAGAGATTATTATTTTTATTTAAAATATAAAAACAAGAAAAGTTTCAGGATCTTGAAGAAAAGAAATAGTAACAAAGTGCTTGAAATATATATTATTACTAGCTATATTGCCCGCGCGTTGCCGCGGGCATTTTTGTCTTAATCACAAACAATTTAAGAAAATATTATTAAACATCATAAACTATATATATATATATATATATATATATATATATATATATAAATCACTCAACCCTTGTCCCCCCCAAAAAAAAGGAAGAGCGAGGGCGAGAACTTAAACAAAGCTTGTTAATGAGAACTTTGTGACATAATTTAATGTGTTAACTATAATATTCCAAGTACAACATTGACCCTTAACTTAACCCGCCCATCAGCCAAACAAACCCTTGTAAGAAAATAACTTAACCCGCCCATCAGCTGGAGGAAGGAAATTATTTTTAGCCTCATCTAATCACACCATTAGGAAAGGAACAACGACAGGGAGATTTTGGAATTTGACAGCATGCTCTCTGTGCTCGCCAGCCATAATTTTGGTTATTAAATGTTTTTTTTTTATAATTTCAATCATATATATGGTGTTTTAATTTATATCTCTTACTATATTTCATTCAATTTTTCATTACATAAAATGTAAAAATTCATAAAACATTGATCTGAAAAATTAAAAAGTCAACCTTCAGTAATATTATGATAAGAATATTTCGTGATGTGATAAACTTATCATCAAGATATTAACCTCGATAATTTTATGAATCTTTGGCATTTTTATAGAAATAAAAAAAAAAGTGACTGAAAGGTTAAAATAATAATTAAAAAAAAAATTACGAGTTATAGTTTTAAATGATCTATATAATTTAGGTGTTTTAACGATTTAGACCATAAAAATATGATGCAAGAATGCCTAAAGGTAATTGAAAGATATAATGATATATGTTACGTGAACAATATTATTTTCTTTTCTTTTTTCTTAAAAAAAAAACTTTCAGACATTAGACATGTTGAATGAAAGTGATACAGAATATTTGTGTTTGTTTTTCTATTTCAAACTGTTGTAAAAAATTTCAAAATCAAACAAATTAATCTTCTTAAATTGTGGTGTATGATAGTTTTTTTTATTTCTTCAATAAAAAATCCAAAACAAACAATTGTTTTTCAAGAATCTGAGGATAATTTTTTTTTTAAAAAAAGATAAAAAACAATTTAGAAAAAAAATGAAATATTCTAAGGGAGAAATACAAAGGCTTAACTAGTATAGGAGGCCTCATCCACCCAACCTCTAGATACTAGAGATCATCGTGTCATGGATCATGCACCTACGAGTTGTTCCTGGCTTCAGTTTTGGCCATAGTTGTAAAATCCGTTCCGGGTACCGTTCCAGTTTTTTGTTTGGAACGGAACGTTCCGGTTTCGGTGCATTCCGGCGTTCCGTTCCGGTTTTGTACTGTTCATATTTATTTAATTATATATATGAAAAAAATAAAATATTAATTTAACAAGTATAATTTAAATTCAAGATAAATGAAATTTAAATTATACAATACAAACATAATCTCAAAATTAGAAACATCTTTAAAATTCCAAAATATTATGAAAGTAAAATGTTCTAAAATAAAAGAAAAATACATCAAACATCTTCTACATCATTAATATAAAAATAAGGATTTTGATCTTGCTGTGGAACATAAGGAAAGTCGTCAACAAGACATTCCAATAGCTGGTCATTTCCACCAAGCTCATTCTCCTCATTTACACATGTCTCTTCATCATCTAAATTTAAAGTAGCGAAAGGTGCTTCGATACTCTCCCAACTTATGTCATCTCCATCAAGAAGACCGGATTCTTCACAAATCCATTCATTCAATAGATCAATGTTGTCAAGGCTAATGGGATCTAAAGCATCTCTTGTTCTGCTCATATTCCTACAAAGAATGAACACGAAAGAAATTAAAAAATTAATAGCAATGAAATAAAAAATAATTACTAATATAATAATATTGATATTTTACCTCTGTTGAATCTTTAGATTATAGCGAACAAATACTAAATCGTTTAATCTCTTGTGCTCAAGCCTATTTCGCTTATTTGAATGGATGTATTCAAATACACTCCAATTTCTTTCGCACTCAGTTGCACTACAACATTGACTAAGAACTCGAATTGCAAACTTTTGAAGTTCTGGAGTATCATTGCCGAATTGCTCCCACCATGAAACTAGATAAGAAAATTTGAATAAATCAAATATTATAGATAAAAAAAAAGACATTATATTGTAAAAAATAAAAGTTATTACCTGGATTTAATTTTTCTCTTTGACGAATAGCTAGGGTTAAACCAAAATCACCAGTTGCTCTCTTATACTCCTCAATTTGGGCACTGATGTTATCTTGAGTATCACAATCAGGAACCAATCTCATAATTATGGTAAGCAAACCTCGAGTTACCTCCTTTTGTTTTGAAAAAGAAGGCCTAAAAAATATTCCAGGATTAAGAAAACATCCTGCTGCATGTAATGGACTATGAAGTTGCTTATCCCATCTAGCATCAATTACCCGAATATATGGTCCATATTGAGACATTCTATTTTTCAACCTTCTTTTGATGGCTTCTTTTGCTTTATCCATTGCCTCATATAAATATCCCATTGATGGTTTTTCTTCACTGTCTGCTAACCTTAGAACTCGTACTAAAGGCTCGCTGACGTTGACTATATGTGCACATCTCGGCCAAAAGTCTTTATCTTCTAAAACTATAGCAGCAATTTCCTTTCCAACCCGACTTTTGCCATGACTTGATTCAACCCATTTTGTGCAAGTAAACATCTGTCGAAGCTCATTATTAAACTTCAGTAAACATTGGAGGCTTAAGAAATGGGTTGCAAACCTTGTTATGCCAGGACGACATAAATCGTGTCCATTTGTGAATTCTTTCCTCATCAAAGCAGAACCCATGCATGATTATATATAAACTTGGTTATATTTCTTGCATTTTTAATGGTTTCATCAATCATTGGAAAATATCTCGGATCACAAATATTTTCTAGCATTAAATCAATGCAATGGGCAGCACAAGGAGACCAAAAAAATGTGTCATACCTTTGCTGCAAAGCTTTCCCAGTAGCCTTAAATGAAGTCTCATTATCACTAACAAACTGGACAATATTCTCTTGTCTAACTTCTTTGACAACTTCATCAAACATCTCCAGCAATGTCTCTTTATCTTTTCGAAGTCCTGAAGTGTCAACAGACTTCAAGAATACGGTGCCTCTTGGAGAATAGGCAAGGAAATTCACAATTGGTGCATTCCTCCTATTTGACCACCCGTCAGCCATAATTGAACATCCATAAAGTCTCCAATCAGCCTTGATACTTAAAATGTATTCATGGACATCATGAACTACATTTTTCAAAAGTGATCCTCTTAAATCATGATATGATGGGCCTTTAAACCTAGGTCCCATGGATGTTACGGCATCTAGCATTGGCTGATAATAATACGAATTAGCACTGTTAAACGGTATATTAGCATCATACCACCATGTTGCTACGGCTTTTCTTGCATTGTGTTCCATCTCTCTAGTAGCCATTGCACTTCTAATACTAGGCTGGGAACCCGGGGTAGTTCGTGGAGCAAATAAAGGAATCCTTCTTCTAGATGTACTTGTTCCTTGCACTGTCATTCTTCTACTTGTTTGTGAACGTATATCACCAGAACGAGGATTTGCAGCATCACCCTCTTCTACTTCTTCATCATTGGATATTGATTGAGAATTTCCAATATCAGTTCTAATTCTTTTTCTTCTCTCTTTCTCCATTGTCATGTCATCTACCAGTTGTTTCATTTGCCATTTAACATCTGGAGGGACCCTTTTACAAGGTTCAACTTCACCTTTAATACCAGCTAGGTGATACTTCAACCGAGTAACACCACCATCATTGATCCGTTTATTACAATAAATGCATATACTTGCATTCTTTACACCAGCAACCACTTGTCCATGAGCCCATGCTGGATCATCTGATCTTGCTGGAGCTGAAGCAATTGAAGTCCCACCACTAGATGAGTTTTCAGCCATGTAATTTAATCTGTTGTAAAAAGATAACACAAGTTAGGCATGTAAAAAGAATTACAAGGACTATACATGAGTAATGTAATCTGGGTTTGTCAACATATGAACAAGCCTCATATTTTGCATTATCAAGTATCAACCATGTATCCATGAACACAGCTCAAACGAGCAAGAATTATAGCAGGAGGCATCATCTCTAGCCACCCTCAGAAGCACAAGCAATGAAACTTTTGAGCAAAAACAAAGTAAATATATAATAAAGCTTTGATATCTTATCAATGATCATACTCCAACTGGTGCAAACATTGTAAAAAGAAAGAATTATAATAGGAAAAACAAAACACCATGCATCATCTAAGATCACCCTCTTCTCGATCACAATCAATAAATAAAAATGTAGAGAAGAGAGGACTGGGTTAATTGATAACATTATCAAGATATGAACAAGCCTCGTATTTTGCATTATCAACCATGTATCAGTAAATATAGAGCACGAACACGAAAAGCATTTCCATTATCAAGCATCAACAACATCAAGCATTCATTATCAAGCATCAACAACATCAATCCCACATTCCCAGTCTTGCTATACACTACAAAATCTCAGTTAATACAAAATCTCAACCTATACACTACAAAATTTCAGTTAATACAAAATCTCAACCTATACACCCAGTCTTGCTCTACAATAAATTCACATTTATGCATTTTTAGAGCAAAATAGAAAATTTATTTCTCCATTCAGCTCATCTAAACTGTCGAAAATTTATTTCTCCATTTAGAAAATTTAAACTGTCGAAAATTTTTCAATAAATTAAAGGATTTGGTTCCTCAAATGTGTACCTTTAACTGGAGATTTGGGGAAGAAGAACTACTGAAGATTTTGTGCCGCCGTGTGGAAGAAATTGCGCCGCCGTGTGGAAGAAATTGTGTCGCCGTGATTTTGATTTTTGATTTAGGGTTTCAGAAATTGAGCTGATTTAGGGGTTGAGGATTACAAATTGAGTTTTTCAAGTGAGGGATTTCTGGATTATGAATCGAAAACAAGGGATTTCTGGATTAATTTGAGATTGGGAGAAATCGGGAATAGGTTGGGGGAAATCGTTCGTCTGGGAGTCTGGGACTGGGAGCGGGAAGAAGAAAGGGAAATGAGGTGAATTGTTTGCCCGTGTATTGGCTAAACGACGTCGTTTGTTACTTATGTAAACGACGTCATTTTGGCTTGACCCGGATCAGAACGCCCGGTACAAAACCGGGGCGTTCCGGCCGGAATGGCCGGATCGGTCCGAAATTCTACCCGGGACAAAAACATCGTCGTTTTGTCCCGGATTTTGCACTGGAACGGGCCATTCCGGCCGGAACAGAATGGGATTTATAACTTTGGTTTTGGCTGACCTACAGATACAGTATACATGGTTGTCAAAATCACGATTTTGACACGACACGGAAGGGGGTTCAGAAACTCAGATCGTAAAATCGTAAAATCGTACCTGAATTTTTCCGTACAATAATCGTAAAATCACAGCTAAAATCGTGTAGGTAGAAAAATCGTAAAATTGTAAGTAAAATATTTCCGAATACAATACAACATAATTATGGTCATAAAACTTCATTAGTTAAGGTTCATATATAATTCAAAATAACTTAAAAATACATTACAAAATAATTATGTCCATAGAATTTCATTAGGTAAGAACTAACAAATTTAAAATAAATATTTTGTTGATGTGCTATATAAATTACGACACAACAATTTTATTTTTTTATAATATATATTTTTTATAATTTTTTTAATATATATATATATATATATTTATAATATATATTTTTTATAATTTTTTTAATATATATATATACATATATATATATATATATTTATTTATTTATTTATTTGCACAAATTATATGGATTAAAAAAAGGGGGAACTACACAAAAGAGGCTTGATATCCGCGAGAGGGAACCAGGAAAAAAAGGCCAACATGGCCTAAAAAGAAAACCAACTAAAACTAAAAGAACCCCCAAGTGCAACTGGGGCCCTCGACCTAACCTGCCTACCAAAGGGCCGAAGCCGTGAATCCCTGCACAGAGATCCTGGGCGCAAACAAAGCCAACGCCTCTGCGAGGGAAATGGCCTATGGCCTTACAAACAAACCCAACTCCGATTGGCTGGGGAGAAGCCACCCCAGCAAATAAAAAAACGGGCACAAACCCAGCCCCTAGCAGACCCATCACCTTAAAAGCCTTTGAAGACCCAGCACCTTGCAGCAAACAGGCATGCGGCCCGAAGCCCCACACAGAAACAGACCGCTCGAAAGACAAGCACTAACCGCCCAGCCCCAAACAAGCCCATCACCTTGCAAGCCCAGACTCATCTCCTTGCAAAAAGCCTGAGGCCAGACAGAAAACCCACATCAAACCAGCCCAGAACGGGCCACTGAGCCGATCTTCCCAAATAGCCTTCGCTGCGAAGAAGGCTACAGATTCCACTCTTCTCGAATTCTCCGCGGGATTGATTTCTTGAAATTCATCAAGAGAGTTCTTAGCTGATGTAAAGTTTCCCCCGTGAGAGTCCTGGTCGTCTTGTGCTGATTCCTGAAGATTCTACCATTCCTCTCTTGCCAAATGAAGTATGCCGCTATGGAGATCGCATGGCGAGTCAAGATATGGCTGAGGCGAGTTCTGTGCTGGAACGTCATAGCCATCCAATGCAAAAGATCATCCCAACTTTGGTTAGGCCTGGAGATGTGCACCTTAGCAGCAATGTCATTCCATAGCTGCATAGAGTACCTGCACTGGAAAAAGAGATGTGCATGCGTTTCTGGGCAATCCCCACAGAGCACACACACATTGGTTGTACACACACAAACAATTTGTCCCGCGGAAATGCTAGACAAATTGTTTGTCCGATGTGGGACAATGAAATTTGTCCCATGTCAGACACATATCATTCTCCACTTTAAACTTCAGTTTAAATATGTTGGTTGTGGACTTGTGAGAGTGGGACAATGCATTTGTCCCACATCGGACAAATAGCATTGTCCCACTTTGAACTTCAGTTTAAATATTAATCTGAAGCGGCAGCTTGAAAATTGAAGATGACAGCTTGAAAATTTAAGATTTTGAAGCGACAGTCTTAATATATAAGGATCGTAAAATTGGACCGATCCGGTCCGATTTTACGATTTTACCTGATTTTAATCGAGTTTGACCGAGTTTGACCGAGTTTGATCGAGTTTGACCAAAATTGATTTTTCTACCCGAGTTGACAAGGTTTGATGAGTTGAACTCGTGATTTTGACAACCATGAGTATAAAGAGTCTCCCTACATTGACTCTTTAATTACGAATATATGTGAAATTATTGCTATCTGGAAATAAATAAAATTATAGGGAAAAATATACATGTAAAATTAAAAAGCAACGGTGAAATCATTTAGTTTTGTTTTTTGAAGATAGACCATGCTTAACGGTCATCATTTCCATAATCCAAGTTGAAAGTCTTATTAAATAAGTGATAGACAATTAATGTCTCCGGTTTGTAGTAGATGGTGCTGCCCATTCCTGCTGTAAACTCTTCATTAGTCTTATTCCAACAAGAGAACTCTTGTAAAATTTAATCACAAGTATAATTAAATTTAAAAATTAATTTTGGTCGAATTGATTAAATGTTAGGATTAATCAGGCTTTTAATAGGCTAACTTAGTTTTATTAGGAGCTTAATTGGTGAAATATAAAATTAGAAGCTTAATTTAGACTTAATTTAGGCTTAATTATGAAGATTAGAATGTTAGATGACCAGATTTAATTTCTGGAAAATCAATCAGGTCAAATTAGGGATGGAGTTGCAAGAAAATCAAAGTTTAAGAGTCAATTCAAGATGAAATTCAAGACCAAGGGCCATTTAATAAAAGACATGTGAATTCGAGGACCCATTTGGTTGAAAATAGGAGTGAAACTAAAGAAACTCAAAGTTTGAAGGTAAAAAAATATAGAAGACAAAGGGCCAAGTTGAAAAACATACTTAAATTATAGGGTCATTCTAAAACTTGGCAGGGATAATATTGAATTGATTCTTAAAATCAAGATTCAATTGAGACCTAATTGAACAAATTGAGGCTAAAACTAAAATAAGAGATTTTGAACGTAATATAAATAAAAATACCAAAACAACGACATTTCAGTTAAATAAAACAGTGTGTTTAAACAATGTTTTGACCAAAACAACTTTTGGTTCAAAATAACGACATGTTTTGATTCAACATAACGACATGTCAAAACAATTATTGACATGTCAAAACAATTATTATCATCTCACATCATTTATTATCTTCTTCCATATAAATATAAAAGCTAACTAAAAAGGTTTTTTTATAGACATTAAATGCATTCTTAAAACATGAATTAAAATGACAAAAACATCATTTGGTATACTTCAACTTATACCACACTCTCAGTCATATTCTCATTGATTTGCCACAAAACACCACTGAAAAGCCAACTCAAACAGGCTGATATGATCAACGAAGACAACTTTGTATTAATAGTACTAGATTGTTGTTTTCTAGCCAATGATTGGGATTCTTCTTGTGGGAATCAAAGGACAAAACTTGTGCTTGAGAAAGATCCCTCTTTCATCAACTATAAATATGGGTAAAGTTCATGTAGTGAGAGAAGTGAAAATAAATAGAGAAAAAGCTAAGAAAAGTAGAGAAAAATAAAAACAACCCTGAATGCACCTTTATCTTATCTTACATCCTCAATAGCAGCACTACTTACCCTAAACAATGCCTTCTATTAAAAAAAAACCTTAGCAACAATGAGGGACTTGAAAATACTAGTTTCGAGCTAAAACCTTTTATTTTTTCTCTTACTTTCTTCTCCCTCTTAACCTCACCACCATGAGCCACCATCATCGACAAGAACCACCACCAACAAAATCCCTAGGCCAATTATTCTTTTTTTCTTCTTCTTTCCTCGTAAATTATTTTAAATGTTAAAACTTGCATGCAAAATGTGAATAATTCATGTTTTTCATTAAGTTAGAAACAAATATGGTCATTAATCGAGGGCAATGACCATGTAGGATAGCTAGACCAAACCCAGCTCGTGTGCCTAGAGCGTTTAGTCCTTATATATATAAAAAAAAACTCTTGGGTTGTGTATTGGCCCAACAATTGATTTGGGTTGAGCCTAAGTCTAACTTGTATGAGTGGGGTCGAGCCTCATGTCTAATAAACCTAGTTCATATAGTCGGCCAAGCCCAACACATACCTAAAGACATGTTTGACAAACATGCCCTATTTCTACTTAAAGAAGATTGTCCTTTTTTTTACCCTTAAAGCATGTATGTTGAATATTGCCTTGAAGCATTTTCAATGTCTCTAATTTTAGGTTAAAAGTTGTGTTTGTAAAACATGAGCTATTGTCTTCCCATTTTGCTTTAGATTGTTTTAATTTTAGTGTCTATCTAATAAAGAAATTCTAAATCAACTCAGGGATTATTTTGAAATTATTTGTGGGTTCCTTATGTGTTTTTCCAATAACTTTGTTTAATATTGAGTTGTAGAATTACATTGTAAGATACAAGCCTCGTATTAAAAATACTTCATTATTCTCCAAAATTTCAAAAATAATGTTAAAAAATCCAAAAACAATGTCTGATTTAAAAAAATATTAAAATATAATTTTCTTAAAGAGTTTCACTAATATTAGATAATAGACTTGCATTGTAAGATATGAACCCATCATTATAAATACATAGTTTTTATCTTGTTTTTTAAATATAAAATAGATATCGTAATCAGTTTATGATCATCTATTAGAACTTGATCGAAATTTCAAAATACCACAAAATTTTATAAATATTCATGAAATAAAATTTACTATATATTGCATACAAATATTAAATTAACTGAATTAATAATAATAAAATATATTGCTTACACCAATTGTGCCTCCATGTCGCTTTCCAGTGTTTTGAGTTGAGCCTTTGTAAATCACTAATCTCTGTCGACCTTTCAAGACTCCCAAAGTCTAAGCTTATTAGCCAGAAGATTCAAGTTTCGTACAATTCTGAATCCGCCAATACTAATTCCATTTTGTTGACAATTTGACCAATCAATCAAGAAAGCGTGAGCTAATTAATTCTTGCCATGATATATATAGTTGCCCTGATCAATTTTCTTGGTCAACAGTTGCAAAATAAAATAAAATAGAGAAACAACTAAACTAGAGTCTTCTACGGTGGTTCCTGCTAAATACAATTAATATATATATATATAATTTTAAAAAAACAAATACTATATATACATGCTATTTTAATGTTTTTTTTAATATAAAAAAAATTCAAAGTACAAATCGAAATACCTATGCAAGTATCTAATTAAATAAATTGATATTTATTTATTTAAATAAATGAAAAACATTATTAACATTTTTAAAATAATAATAATAAGAGATGAATGTATATCAAGATATTCAATCACACAAAATGAATCATTTACTTGATTGTGTTTGTTAAAAGTTTTGATTTAAATCAATAAAAGATTATATAAATGAAGTTGATTGAATAAACTCATACCCTAAAAATATATTACGCTAGGCTGAACTTATCAGAAATATTATTTAAAAATAATTATTTGTTATATTGAAAAATAAAGTTCATTTGTGTAAAAACAAATATAGATAAATTAGAATGATATCTTGAAAAATCAAACACAAACTAATTGTTTTTTTTTTAAAAAAAACTTATTTTAAGATAAAACATGCAAAACCTGTAATCTAGGTCATGAGACTCGAATAAACTAATATAAAAAATTTGAGGATAATCAATAACTACTATTTATTTAAAAAAATGCAAAATTATAAGATCATACGAATTCAAGTCCCAAACAAATCAAATGTCAAAAGATTAAAAAAACAATCAATTACACAAAAGGATCTAAGAAATTAATGAAAATAATAAAGGTGAAAATAAAATAAAATTATTAATTAGTTGGCAAAACATAATTCTCAATTGAAGGGTTAAATTGAATTGAAAAATATCTTTAACAAAAGGAAAAACAAATCAAAAGAATGAGGGTTAAATTGGAAAAAATAAAACAACAAATATTTTGATTGAGGGATGAAATTGAAAGGCAAAAATAAATAACTAAAGAACCAAACAAGAAAAATTAAAATCAAAAGAATAAGGATCGAAATAAAAAAAAACTTGAGAAATTATAATTGAATGACTAAATTGAAAACAAACAAAAATTTTATAAAAGGAATAAGAACAAAATAAAAAATCAAGAGAATGGGGACTAAAATTGAAAAACCAAAAACAAAGAGGACAATCATGCATTTTATCTAGCAAAAAAAATCATAGACAACAATCCAACAATCATAAGTCGTCAAGCGCCATGATATATAAAAGAGGACACGATAACACCTCCAAATATATAATGGAAGGTTAGGGTTGACTACCTTGTAATATCAAATATGTTGTCTAAATAGTGCATGATTAACACATGTTAATAACTTTTTTTATTAAAAAAACTAAAAAATCAATGTGAAAATATCAAAATATCTTCTATTAACTTGGTAATTACCTAAATATATTTGTGTTAAAGTATCTCCTGGATGCAAACCTTTTTGTTTCTAAGATCAAATATGTATTTTAACTGTACATAATGAAGGAGAAACCATATAAACCATTGTCCTTTAATATCTTTATGTTTTGTTTATTTTAAGGATTTTTAAATTAAAAATATAGTTTTACCATGAAAAAAACTAGAAACAACTTTGATATCCTAAATAGTCTTGTAATCATCAATGGAAAATATCAAAGCGGCCCCCACAGCTAAGGCTTTTTTTTTTTTTTAATTTAGAGGTAAAATAATCATAATTTTAATTTACTATAGCAATCCATATATAATAATATATATCTACTGCTACAATGAAATGGACACACACACACTACACTCATCATACAAGAGCATTGAACAAAAGATATAAACTGTTCAGAAACAAAATGTAAAAAAGAAAAAGAAGAAGAAAGAGATTTATTAAGCATTACAAGAGAAAGAAAAGATGTTATCAAGCATTCGCCCTTCCGTTGATCATCACCAAGACTCTCAAACTCCATTAATTAGGTTGAGCCCGACACAATCTGGAGGTCTCCCCTACTCGTTATTCTCAGCCACACCAATCGCATAGTTTGCTTGGCCCAACAAGCTGCTTATTGATCGAGCTTTTACCATACCAAGCTTCAGCTTCCTCCTCGAGATCATCAATGGTTTCTCCTTATCATCTCGATCATCTTCATTATTTGCAGCACCACGAACTTTCTCATCTAAGGAGGCCCCCTGCTTCCTCTCTTCTTTCTTCGGCGACAGCAACAATGAAGGGCTCGATAATGCCCCATGCTCGTCCTTCTCCGGTACAGTCGTAGCAATTGATCGGCGGCGAACACTGCTCATACTTCTTAGCCTTCCTTTGCCCAAATGATGTTCGCAAAGAGAGTATGCCACTAGGGTTTGCTGGAAACACCTCCATCCCCTCCCATTAACACGACTGCACCGCGATCCCTCCAGCAGTGCACCGCCCCTAGCCTTCGTTTTCACATTGGAGATAGCATCTTCTTTTGTTTCCTTGTCATCTGCTTCATTATCACCATTCTGCTGAACACATTTCTTGTTCATCGTTGTGTTCATTTTGGTTTTCGTTTTCTTATTTCTATCCATTATCGTTTCCTCATTCGATCTCCTTTCAAAGCTCCCTCTTCTCTTCTTTAATGGAAATGCCCTGTCTCCCTCGCCCCATCTCCCAGCTCCTATAGTGCAACCAAACATGCAACAGCTTAACACACTAACAATTAATAATGTTTTTTTTTTCTGCGTGCTTTTTTGAAATGGGTTTCGAACATAATTCAATATATCTACCTTGATGGGAAGAACTGGATTGTTGAAGAACCGTAACGTGCACTCCTTCGCTCAAGAAACTTCCCTTCCTGAAAATAAACCAAACTCAGAAATCCATATCCACGTAATTTACAACGATAAGAAAAACAAAGAGAAACCAGCTAATAAAATGAGTGCAAAATAGAGGAGGCATATACTGTGGATGGGGACCAGCTGCGTCCACCCATGCTAACGTGCACCTCATGGACATATTAGTTTAGCCAAAATAGAGAGGCCAAATGGATATCGATTGGATGGAAGAAGGTATGGTGGCTAGCCAAAGTTCATATAAAAACACTTACAAACAGTATTTCCACTTGCAGTATTTTTACTTTCTTTTCTGTAGCCAAAAAATAAAAATCAATTCACAGGTCTCCTTGTTTTCACCTTTTTTCACTACAAGAATTCAGGAAAGAAGAACATGATTTAACTTTTTTCACCACTTCTAATTACCTGGCATCATTGCTCGTCTCTCCTGCTCCTCCTCCTTTAATCTCATCTTGCAACAGAACCTACAATAAAATCCCAATAAATTTGGATAATATAAACCATATCGTAACCTTGATGGATGCAAATTGACCATATAAAAGTAGATCCAACAAAAATGACTCTTTCAAGTCACATTGAAGCCAAGTGCACTCTCATGTAGAAATACCCCACTAAACAAATTAGATAAAAGTGTTGTAGTAACTCTTTTTTTTCCAACCAACCAAATTGACAGACACTATGACTGCTTACCTTGTTCTCTTCTTGTGGTCCAGCACCACAGAAGCAATCATCATGACCTTCGCTTCCACCTCCGATCGGTTGATTTAGTTGATCAGAGGGCAGCTGAAGATCGAAGTATTCATCTTTTTGAGGTTCTTGGAGGAGATTTTGATGTGGGATGCTGTGTAATTGAAGTTGCACCACCGGAGACTGGCTGAACTGGGGATCTGAGAGAGGTATTGGTGAAAGAGATGAAAGAGGCAAAGGAACCTTTCTGTTTCTAATCCTCATCGGTGCAAGAAAAGAAAGATTTGATTCTGGAAAGAGAAAAAGAATTACAACCCAAAGAAGTAGAAAGTTGTGATCTTTGAAGGTCAGATTTCACATACAATAAAACTAGAGAAAGAGAGTGCAAAACTACCCAAAAATACAAATATAAGACCAGCAAAATGATTTATTTATTTATTTTTATTATGTTATGCTTTAATAACACAACAGCACTCTCTCTCTCATTCTCTCTGTATATTTCTATACTTTCTCTCTCCAACTCTTATTCGTTGCACCACAACAAGGCTAGGAAAGAGAATGGAAGTCAGTGTCTGTGTATGCGGAGGTAATGTTTGCACGTGTGGGGACTGGTTGAAGAGGTGGCCGGTAAGAGGGAAGAAGGCAACAGGGAAGTGACGGGGATTGCCAGGGTGGAATGACAAGGATAGATTAAAAAAAAAAGAACACAAAATAATGGGAGTGGGTAGTAAGTAGTTTTATCGTTAATACTTTATAGAGGAGAGTAGAGTGGGTCCCTCACTCACACAGACGCCCTTATTAACAACGGTCAAGATCGTTTCCTCTTATGAATTTGACTGCTGATAATAATCTTGAAGTCCAATTTATCCATCAACCAATCGCATAGTTTTGATTAATGTAAACTTGATATTTTGTAAATCTATTTTTTTTTACCCTTTTAGCAATATATCGAATTTTTAATATATATATATAGACACCCCGTTCCAATTAAAATAATAAAAAGGTGTTGTAAGAAATTATTTATTGGATGTGTATAAAGCAATATTATCAAAACAGGTCAACCCATTAATTTTTTCACTCAATTGGTGAAATCTGTAATTAAATTATTTTTGTTGGAATTTGTTTTAATAACAAAAATATTATTAGTTAGCATTTTGTGGTCAAGTGTTTTTTACTTATTTTTAGGGTTAAAAATATTGAAAATTATTATCTACTAAAAACTTGTTAACATGGCACATTAACACTATTAAAATAAATTGTAAATAACAGAGACTTTTTATTTATTTATATAAAAGGAAGTTAAAGAATTTCAAATGCAGCTTAATAAAGTAATGTGAGTTTATAGGACATACATTAAAACATATAAAGGGTGTTCCATTTATAATTTATCTAATTTTATTAAAAATTGATAGAGTTTTCTCAATACAGGTACTACTCGAAAATATCATCTCAAATTAATATTTGTAACAATCTCAATCGTATTCGATTCATACTATCAACATCTACTTGAAAGTAATTTCAAACATGCCATCTATTCATCCCATCAAGAATATAAATAACACATTTTATATTCAAGATAGAAAAGCTACAACATGTACTTGAATGCCTACAATATCTAATACAAGAGATATTTCCTTCCTTTCTTTTTAGTTTATCATATAGGCTATAAGGTGTCATAAACTTGTAAACATATGTACTATAATTATTTACACATCATCATTTAGCTTATAAAAAGCTCCACCTAGTATAAAACTAAGTAAACTAAAAGTTTGGTATCATGATTGAGGTGTTAGATAAAATGTACTATAAAAACATATAAGAGATAACATGCATGATAAGCATATTTATATCCGTTTATGTTTTATAAAATTCTCTTTATTTACTTTACATCAACCATTTATTTCAATACTTATAACATATATTATATGTCAACTATGTTTATGTCAACTTATTTCATTCAATTCCCAATAATTTTAGGTGCTGATTTAATCCACTTAAATAATGATACCTATGAATCCCAATTTAATATGTGTAGCTCATATTTTAGGTTAACCAACATTCATTTATTTATTTAAATGTTTATAACATGTTCTATATATCAACCATGTACTCATTAATTCACTTTGGTAATTATGGTATGTGCTCTACATCGTCCATATTCTTTAATTCTTTTCAGTATTTATAATTCATGTTTTAAGACATTTTTTATCCCCCCCTCCCTCCGTCCATTACAACCCGTTTAATTTTAATTAGAACCCTTACACATTATGGCCAAATTGACTTCATATGATGACCCTTACCATCTTGACCAATTAATTTAATGTAATAGTTTTTGTCTTTGCGAACAACTTATTCTTGCATTATAATCCTTTCTATTATAGACAATTTAATTTTTCTGATTTATCAAAGGAGCCAAAATATGCTAAATATACCTTTAAATATCGAGGTTGGCTTAGAGCTATGAAAGATTAACATTTTGCACTATAAACTAATTAAACTTAAGATCTTCTTCACCGTCCATCATCAATAATTGTTGTCAACTTACAAGGGGTTTTAAAACTAAGTCAAAGTAAAATTGTGATCTTGAGCATCTTAAATCATGTTTAATGGTAAAAGAGGTTTAATCAAGTTGAATGAGTTGATTATAGTAAAACATTTTCTCCTATTGTAAACCCTAGTAATATGTACACTATACTCATTGGTCTTATAATCAAATAATTGTATTTTCATCAAATTGATGTAAATAATGAATTTCTTCATGGATGTTTGCAAAAAACAATATATTGGGTTTATTAATAACAATTTTCAATCATATGAGTGCAAGCTTAAAAAGACATTATATTACAACACTACACATATCTTTTTATTCTGTTTCAGGTGTATGTTGATGACATCATTTTAACAGGTAATAATCTTGATCATCTAAATTAGTTAATTGTTTAGTTTAGCAAGGATTTTAGCAATATTATTATTTTCTTAGTATTGAAGTCAATCTATTCTCAAGTGATTTATCTTTAAACCAAGCCAGATATGCTTATGATATTTTGACTAAAGCAAAATATTATACTACAAACCTATCTCCAATCATATCGTAACCAAGGTGCATCAAGTTTTGTTAGATAACAATGTGTTTATCTTACACCTATGCATTATCAGAAAATTTGTAAGGCTCTATAATACCTCACTATTACATGATCAAGTTTATTTTACATACAAGACCATATTTATCTTACAATGATTATTATGTATATCAATTCATCCATGCACCTTTTCTTGCAACTACGAAGCTATGAGTCGTATTATTTATTATTTGAAAGGCACTTTATGTAATAACCTCCATAAATTCATGTAATTAATTCCTTAATTTCTCATGAATATTACTATTTTTTAGTGAGTTGTTTTTTGAAAATATATTGAAATTTTAGCAGAGTCTCTCCTATATCAGAAGATTCTAAATTATCGATTAACACATATTGCATTTAAATATATATTTTATTTAATGTTCAACCATCTTGTAATCGTCACAATTCATTTTGGTTCACAACATACATATAATTAACAATATTAAAAGTCCAAATTAAAATAATTATAACTAAAAATCATCTTCCCCTAAATCCAATAGATATAATGGAAACAAGTATGCCATCATAGTTTATGTAATTAATTTGAGTTTAAGTTACATAATTTCAACAAAAAAATTTAATTTCACTTACAAAACCCATTTCTATACAAAAAAGGTATTTAATATAATTTTTCACTAAATCATAGAAAGCCTTTTATTTAATTGTCATTCTGCTCGAGGCTACAAGATACATGTTATTAATAAAAAATTAACAATCAATTTTATAACAACAATTTAGTTAACAATTAAAATAGAGGTAGTATAATATTTAAATTATAGCTCATCATCATTAAATCTTATTTGAATACTATTGACCATAACCCATCATATAGTTTTCATTGTTTATTCACCATATTGAAATTTTCTTATTGTCATAAATTTAATAAAAAAAAATTTATTCCTAGAATATATTTGGATATCATAAACCTTACAAGAAATACCTAACACTAGGTAATTCATTTCCTTGCCTATGCCCAAGAGTTATTTTCATTTACAGAAATCTAGATTCAACCCATTACTGAGTAGCATTTCCATATCGGGGCATTCAACTTCAATGCTTTATACCAAGTGTTTAGCCCAATACCGAGTCTCATCTCTATTATCTAGAAAATATTTTTTTTTGCTCTTTACCAGACATTATTCCTATTATTATAACACTTTAAACATCTGAATCTTCTTATCTCTCAAATCTTTTCCCCCTCTAATCTATAATTCTTATTCGTTTTACCTCTATAATCAAGTCTTTATCAACTTTTTATGAAAATACAGGTAGCATTCTTTGAAAGGTCTACATCAACCTTTCATAGCAAAAAAGAACATTAAAAACATTATGAATTTTAGCTAAAAATGGAGGCAAGGCTAACAAATATTTCTCTTCATCACTTTAAATGATCCAATATATCTTGACGTCAATTTTCCTCTCACGCCAAACCGAAGCATATTTTTCTAAGAAAAAACCTTTAAATACACCTTATCTTTAACATTAAACTTTAGAGGCCTTCTTTTGACATTTGTATAACTGTTTTGCTAGTCCTAAGCAACTTTTATATTATCTTTTATATTTTTCACCCTTTTAAAGTGATTTGTACCAATTTCAATCTCATCACCTTCTTATCCCTAGTTTTTTCCTAGCATATAAGTGTCCAACATTTTCTATCATACAAAGCTTCATATAGAGTCATCTCAATGATAGACTAATGACTATTAATATAGGTGAATCCTACTATAAGAAAATGTTCTTCCTAATTTCCTTTATATTCCAATATATAAGCACTCAATGTATCTTTTAGAGCAAGTATTGTTCTCTTTGATTTCCCATTTGATTATGGATGAAATGGTCTGCTCAAATTTGCTTTTGTCCCTAAAGTATGTTGAATATTTGGCTATAATTGTGAAGTGAATCTTGGGTCTCGATAAAAAATAATTGATATTGCTACCTCGTGTAATCTTATAATTTAGCCAACTTATCTACAGAGTTTGTCATTTTCATGGGCAAGAAAAGTGATGACTTTATCAAAACAATCCATTTAAGTGGTTGTTTTTTTAGTCTATTTTTCTTGACATAAGAGAATATATAACACCTAAATCTATCAAAACATACACATACTGGTTTTCTAATAATAAAATACATTATATTATATTTATGGCAGCCCATACATCCTCTTTGACTATATGAAGCACTCTACCCTAGGTCTTCTCCACATACCATTTCTATTAGATTTTGATTGCTCTAGCCTGACATGTCTACCCATAATGACTTATTGTTGGTAGTTATAAGTCTATTGTCTTTATCCCTAAACATATTCATCTTCTTGATGACAATTCTTCTTATAATGTCCTTATTCATCACAATAATAATATCTCCAATCAAAATAAAGATAGTCACGTCATTTGTGCCTATCCTATCTATAACTATATCATCACTCTGGCAAAATAATCTTCAGGAAATCACTACTAACAATTGACACAATTTAGATAGGTAATGACCTTATAATCTAAAGCTCCTCATTTCATAATTGAACTTCCACCTACTCTCTAATATAACCCAACAACTAACTTATTTTGTTTGGTATCTTTTTTTCTTCTTAAACTGACTATTTTATCCATTTTCCCTCTTAAAAAGTAAAGGCCTAAGAGGTTTACCCATGGAATAACCAACCTCCTTTATCTTGCCACCATTTGGTTTGCCCTGATGACTTTCAAAATATTATAAAAAGTTCTATAAAAGAAAATGTGAAGGTGTTGAAGACCTATGTATTGTTAAAGCTTTCATAGTACTTCCTTGGATGCACAACTATCGATGTCTCTCCTGTATAAATAGGAACAAATTTATTTTTTATATTCATTACTAGATTAAGTCTCGTAACAAAATGATTATCTAAACCAAAATAGAACAAATTTTGTACTCATTTCTTAGTTGTTAGAAATGGTGGAAGCAGTAAGAAATATGGTTGCGGGGGGGATTATGATCTTATGGTGTAGAGTGGAAAGTGTTTGTTTGTGTGTGCATGTGATTATTGGCTGGTAAATTTAAAAAGAAAAAAGAAAAAGAAATGATCGTTTAATTACTATGCCTAAATAATTATTACACTTGAATAATCTATACGAGGAGAGGAGGGTTAATTATTACACTGGAGAATGATAGAGTTGAGAAGATGAACACCAATATTGATGATCAATGAAGAACAGAGAGAGGGACGAAGAGAGAGAACAGAGGAAAAGAGAGGGAAATGAAAAGTTTGAATAATTTTGTTTTTCTGTTTTATTCAACATTACATCTGCGTGTGTCATACAACAGTATATATAGCATATTCATATACCATGTATTACACGTGTCTTCTACAATACGTATAGATGTATTTATACCCTAGCAGAGAAGACAATATATGCATTTATAAGGAGTCTGGGATGCTCGAGACAGTATGTGTGGAAGGTATAAGAGTGAATAATCGATACGAGGAGAGGAGGGTTCTTCGACCTCGATGTAGTTTTTGTAATTTCAAAACCATGAAGGGAGTAATTACTTTGCAGGCTCAAGCTCAGTTAATTAATAATTATTTAGTTTGATAAGACTAATTAAGCAGCCTTGAGTCATGGTGCTGAACTCCTTCAGAAAATAGCGAATGGATTCCTCTCTCTCTCTCTTCTTGATAAGATAAAGCAGTCTTGAGTCTGATCAATTTAGCTTAGAGAAAAAAACCCGAACCCAATTTTTTTTGAACTTCTACTGTTACATTTTGTGATTTATTAAATTCTTTTGTAGATTTATGCCTATTTACGTTATATATGGTGTCAATATCAGTCCTCCGATCCCATTGAGAAACTGCCTTGACACTCTTGGGGACTGGAGCCACCAATGGCTTTGTTTCGGTTTCCTGGGTTCTCTTCCATTTTTCCTGCTGTCTTGATGGCCACCACCATGAGTATACACTGTAATGCCACCAGGGAAGAGAGGCAGGGTAGTTATTATATTATATATATATATATATATACACGCTCTTTATCATATATATATATATATATATATGATTCTTGATAATACGAATTTATTAAATTCCAGCATCCTGATCCATGGCATACACGACTCGAATTTTTTTGGGCTCAAACATGAGTGAAGTATTGAATGGACTCCAAAAATTGTGTAATTAGTTATCACGAAACTTCAAATTAGTCTCCGAACTGTCCACCAATGTTTCATTAGGTCTCCAACGTTTTGGATTCGTTAAGTATTGAACATTACTCGGATCGAGCCCTTATCTCCATGTTCAGAAATATTGAAAAATGTCTTTTACATTTGGAATGAAGTTGATGAAAATATTTGTCTTCGGATCGCTGTAATATTTTGGGAACAAAAATGTTTTCCCGTTGCTTGTAAATGGATTCCTTCTCTCGAAACCGCACACGCATAACAATATTGGTGAAACGTGCTGGAATACATATATAGTATGCATGGGGTCCAGACCGAGAGGGCACACTACTCACTCTCTTCTCGACAATTTAGTGTGCTTCAAAATGACCTCGAGGAAAGGTAACTCGGTATTAAACAATCGAAGTTTTAGTAACACAAGTTTTTCGATTTGGGTTTCCATTTGTCCCTCTTTCATTTCTAATTGTGGAAATCCTTAATTTTCTAGTTACAGTATGGATTGAGCTGAAAAGAGGTCAATGGCTTCCAGGTTCCAAGAGGGGAAAAGGCCCGAAACTAGTACCATGATCAATATTTAATTTTTTTGAAAAGTGGGAACTGCACAGATTTGAATATGAACAACATGCTTAAAATCCTAAGGAAAAAAGATTTAATCTTGGTGTCCAATGATACCCTTACAGTTAAAAAAAATATATTTCATTTTTCTGATCAATGGCTCTTCATTATGTGGTTCGATTACTGTTTTCTTTTTGGTTTGGCCTCGTTGAAAATTCTTTGGTGAGAGGAGCTTCAATGGATTTGCTGCAAAGGCTGGCTAGTGAGTATTCATTCCATGATCGATCCTTCAATATTTCATCCAACAAACTATTTCTTTCACTTTGGTTCTCCGCAACGTAAGAGGAATGTAATTCTAAGAATAACTGATTTCAGAAATGATTGGAGTGGTTTCAGTTTTTCCAAGTAGAACTCTCAAACTTCACACGACAAGATCTTGGGACTACATTGGTTTCCCTGAAAATATCAAACGACAATCCACCGTTGAGGGTGATGTTATAATTGGTAATACTGACTCGGGGATGTGGCCTGAATCAGAGAGTTTTAGCGACAAAGGTTTCGGTCCCCATGCCAAAAATGGAAAGGTGTATGTGAAGGCGCATGGCAAGAACTTCACTTGCAACAAGTAACGCCTCAATTATTTTACATTTAACAATATGACCCTGCCGCAGTTTTCTAGCTGCATAAATATAATTGAAGTTAATCAGACATTCTCTGTCCTAATTTATTCACGGTACTTCAATTAATTCTTTCCAACTGAAAGGAACAGACTTCACTCTCGGGAATGGAAAAGATGATTCGGGTCGTTGTAATCAATCTGCTGCCCAGTAATATCATATTCCATAACCTTTTTTCCTCGTAATTCCTTCACATGAAAGAAATGGTTTGATCTCTTTATAATTGCATCACAGAAACTGCTGGAAGGATTGTTTAGACAGTAGATTGGTGAATCAAAAGATTGTTTTATGTGATGGGTACGACGGAATAGAAGAGGCTTGTAAATCTGGAGCCCTCGGAATTATCACTCAAAAGTTCATGTCAACTGATACTTTTTTCTCTGCCGGTGGCAGGTTTAGATCCTGAAGACTATACAAAGATCCTACACTACTTCAGCTCCACAAAGTAAGGTTTCAGTTTAAGCAATCATCATTTATTTATTAATTTTGCTGGAAGAAGTTCAAGTTCTGTGTTCTTAATTAATATTTAAGATCTCCTCAAGCCAACATATTGAGAAGTGAAGCTGTGCATAATAGTAATGCCCCAGTTCTTATTGACTTTTGGAAGTCTGTTCTTCTTCATTTAATTTTTATTTCATGTTTTGGTTACTGTAATTAATTTGATTGCCGATAAACTTCAGCATTTTCCCCCGTTGAGTCTACCGTGTAGACAAGAGGTCGGTTACATGCAACTTCATGTCTGGAACATAAACAGAAACAAGTCAGTTCAGTGAAAGGCAACATCAAAAATTAAAGACAAAGCAGCAAGTCTTTCAGCTTCTTTGAAATCATAAGTCAGCAGCAGTATATAACGTGTCATCAATAGTTTTTTTTTTTTTTTTAAAAAAAAAAAAAACAGTTGCAGTTTTTGAGCCATTTAAAAGGATGGGTTCTAATACAAAATTCATTATTCGTATTTGACGGTGGGGGGGGGGGGATCAGAAGCAATCTTTCTTTCAGTATATTGATATTTTTTGTCAAGAATGGAGTTCCAGAGTCAATTAATGTGCAAGAAACAAATCAAGCCAAGAAAAAAAAATCAAGAAACCGTCTATTTTTTAGAAGATCATGCATGCTGAAACTGCAAAAACAACTTGGGATGTTTTAGACAATTCTTACAAAAGTTTAGACACAGCGAATAAGGTAAATTAAGTTGGAGACCTTACATAGAGTTTGAGCTTCTCTGAAGAGAGACAATAAAACTTTTGTGGAGTATTTTTCACAAACACAAAAATTTGTTAATTAAATGAAAGCCAATGGAGTAAAGATGACAAATCGGCTAGTTAGAGGTGAAATTCTTCGAAACCAAACACTCTATTTTTAGTATCTGGTAGCAGCTATTCGATAATCAAAATATTTGAGTGAGATGTCAATTGATGAATTACAAGGTTGTTTAGCAGCTTATGAGTATCACTTGAATTTGAAAAGTTTGCAGTAACCATTGAAGATGCATTGCAATCTCGGTTGAACATGATGACTAAAGAGGAAATCTTAAACAAAAACTCAGTATGGTCTAAGTAGTAGAGGTAGAGGTGGAAGAAATAACAAATTTGACCAACGACGATGAAAGAACAATTAATAAAGGTGAAGAAGACTCAAATTAGCTAGGAAGTATCAAATCCAATGCCATAAATATCATAAGTATGGTCACTATAAGAAAGATTGTAACTCTCATATTCAATGGCATAACTTCAAAAGATTTGGTCATTATCAATACAAGTGTCGGCTTAAAAACTCAAATAATAGGAATGTGGATGCCAGATTTCTTGAAGACTAATAAAGATTCTTATGACATTTTGTTTTTGGCAA
Source organism: Salix brachista (assembly GCA_009078335.1). Classification (NCBI taxonomy): domain Eukaryota; kingdom Viridiplantae; phylum Streptophyta; class Magnoliopsida; order Malpighiales; family Salicaceae; genus Salix; species Salix brachista. The sequence goes on along the minus strand of CM018577.1, from coordinate 15,299,176 downwards.
CCATAATATAGAAAAGGAAAACAAAAAAGGTGTTTTAATTGATGGCTAGTCATATGAATGAGAAAAATGAGAATGGGAAATTTAAAATTGGGTGGGAGTTGATTAATAAAGAAAAATAAGCTAAGAAAGGACAATGAATATTTTATTAAGGAGAGAGAAACTATTTATTGGTTGCTCAAGAAAGAGAGTAATTTCTTTAAACTAGAAAAGAAAGCAACTTAAGATCAACATAGGTAAAGTGTTAGAGTTATTGAATCATGAACGTGAAATTTTCATAAATAATATAGACTAACATTTTAAATGGTTCAATCAAATTTAAAAGGACAAATAGAGTTTTTATTGGGAATTGCGATGCAAAAGAGTGAATTTGATAAAAATAATTATAAAAGGCGTGAAAAAGGTTATTCAAGGAATAAAAAAAATCTATAAGTTAGGTAAAGATTAGACTCATTTTTTTATATTTTCATTTTATGATTATATGACCTCCAAATATATCATTAAATAAATATAATGGTAACGCCAAATGGCATCTCACCAATTTGCTAGATATATTCCCATAAATATCCAAAATAAATTAATATGGATTATTGATTGTGGGTATACCTATAACCAAGATTTCTTCTTTATTTTAGGCATAGGGGGAGCTCCACCTACTAGTTGAGTCCAACAACGAGTTTGCTAATGACTTGATAATGGAATGTATTGCACATATATTTTTAGGCATTCTCGTTTTATTTTAGATTATTTCGTATGATTCTTAACAAGTTATCTAGAGTTTAAGTATCTTTGAGATTTATTTACTTTTTGGAAATTCAATGTATTTTTCAAGTATTTAACTACAAGAGTGCTGAGTTTTAGATCATATGATGAGGCAAAAAAAAAGATTAAGCTAAGTACTTGTAATTAGGCAGTACTTTTGTCTTAATTATCATCTATTTTTATCAAGACAAGATAAAACTGTACAGCCAATGATGTTTGCTTGTTACTTTCATATAATTAATTCTCTTATCATTGTAAAAAATAATAAATAATAAAACAATTTGTTCAATCTATAAGACCACATGCAAGCTCGTACTCGTATAAGAATGGGTCCAAATAAAGGAGCCCGATGGTCCTGTTAAACGCACCGTCGTAATAAAAAAAAAGGCAACCGGAAGTCGTCCTCGCATCAACGGACGACCTGCAATCTGCATATCTAACGGGCTACCGTTGTCCACGCATTTATCTGCGAATCTATATGTCCACGATCCGATGATGACAAATGATAACATCGGCAAGCGAATTCATCAGTAGAGCACTTTCTTGGCATTAAGCATCAAAAGACAATAGACATTATGGAAAAATCTTTTTTTAAATAAATAAATAAAAAACCTTCCTCCTCCTGGCTCCTGCACATATAAACCGTGATTTTTGGACCAGGTCAATTCAAACTTCAAAGGTTATGTCAGTACAAACAAGGACTGATGATAGGTGACAGCAATATATCATTAATTAAATTTATTCAAATCATTGATTATTATTGTTGTTGTTATCTGGACAGATAAACTAACTTCTTAGTCGTTTCTCAGGAAATAAAAAGCTGATAATTAAAAATATTTAAGTGGACCAGTTCTCTTAAAGCCAAAAGATAAACTTCATTGATCCCTCTCAATTACGAAAATCGAAAGAAAAAAAAAAACAGTGAAGGGGGGAGCTTTTCAGATCAAATCTAATTTTACGTACTCAATTGCATGTTGAAAACCAATATCATCCCTTCATTTAAATTCACACGTCCCCTTATTCTTCAAATTCGATAAAAACTTAAACAAAGTATTATCGCAGCATGCGCCTTTCCATCCTAGATGTGTCATGACTCGTGAATGTGTTTCTTCCAATCATGAAAGGTTGCTGTGAAATTGGTGCAAAACCCTAGCTACCACCATCTAGGGTAGGGTTTTGCTGCTGGTGATTGCAGGCCTTAGATTTAAAACGATCGATGATAAAAACCAATGGGAATAGTTTTTCGTAGTAACCCGCGATGACCATCCTCAGTTTCACTATCAAAATGACGTGCACAGCAGCATAAAATCATAGTCCAAATCCTCGGCCGGCTGTACAGCTGTGATCTGAAAATCTATACCTGCCATCTTGACATGCAAGTAATTGGACATTGTAATTGGAGGTTCGAAGCAAATCAAAATCCAGACTTTTGGATATATGCTTCTCTTTTTCAACTATGTGGATTGTCTTTTTTCGTTAGGCGTCATAGTAATTACTTGGTCAGACAAGGGAATACGTACATGGGATCATTGTCTTGAGAAGGACAACCGAAGTACAGAAGCCGTCGTCTTTCCAGCTTCTCGGAAATTAACCTCTTCAATTTTCCCAATAAAAGAAGTTTCGTCTTGAAAGGAATCGCTTCAGCACTGAAATCATGATCAAAACAGAAGTTTATCAGCACTGAAATCATGATCAAAACAGAAGTTTATTATATATGTGAATGTTTATGAATGTCAACTCATTGGAAAACTTTTGATTAGTCCAATGAAGTTTCCTGGCACGGGGCAGAGGCAGACGAACTCTGGAGGCGCGCGCACAGCGGTGCAGGAACAAATTGCAATGAGAAAAACAATATGGGTTTTGTATTCATTTTCGTTGACTATGAAATTAGGTGAGGTATGGTAGTTTCAATGGTCAAATAACCCCCCTTCCCTGGTTGGCTACTGAATGATGATAAAAGAAACGTTAGCATGATATCCAGTTAGACTTGTTCTTCAAAGAATCTGTAAAATCTCATTTAATTTACATTATTATTATTAATATTATTTAATTGAAAAGGACAATTATCAGGAGGAGAAGATGTCAGATTGCATGAGAAAACAATTATAAAGGACTCCAATGATTTTGTCTAGTTCATTTAGAAGACTAATTAACCAGAGCTGGCAGCCATTCGATGACAGCAGCCCGCCTAATAGTCAGTCAACCAAACATTATTCGTATTTTAATTCCACAATTGTGATAACTACAACTCTAAGCTTTCGAAGGGAATAAAATACAGGAAGTGCAAGGAAATTCACTCGCTAATACATGTCAATAATTTTGCCAAACTTTTTTATTATTATTTAAGCTGATAAGAATCTATCTTCTGTGTATTCGGTATCCGTAATTTCTCATTAAATTCTGATTTAACGTTGCCAGAAAGTTGTACAAGAAAATCTGAAAAGGTCATTCGAGAGTTTTGCCGAGATGCGCTTTCCTCTGGCAGCCACAGCTATAATCCTAGCTGTCCTCTTGGCTCTTGATCAAGTGCAGAGCCTTCAGTTTCGGTTTCCAAACTTCTCGATTACAGATCAATCTCGACTTTCTTTGAGTGATAATTCTTCTATAGCCCTTGGCGCCATCCAGGTCACAACAGATGTTCGTGGAGCTAGTATAGAAAACAGGGCTGGAAGGGTCCTGTACGGACGGCCATTCAGACTGTGGAGGAGAAAAGGGAAGAACGCAAATTTCAATACGACCTTCGTGCTCAATGTCAAAAACATGACAGCTTCAAGTGGTGAAGGCTTGGCCTTTATATTAACAGCAGATCCTGCTGTTCCAGATGGAAGCGATGGACAATGGCTTGGGATTGTAAATTCCATGTTAAATGGAACCACTGAAGCCCATACAGTGGCGGTAGAATTTGACACTCGAAAAAGCTTCCCAGAGGATCTTGATGATAACCATATTGGACTGGATGTAAACAGTGTCTACTCAAAAAGATCGGTTTCGTTAAATGATAGAGGTATTTATATTTCTGCGGCCAAGGATATCAAGGTGGTTGTTCAATATGACGGCAAGAATTTGACTGTTTTTGTCGGTGACGACATGAAGAATCCAGTTCTCTCTGAGCCTCTCGATCTCTCAGCCTATCTTCCAGAAATGGTGTATATAGGATTTTCGGGTTCAACAAGCGATCACACTCAATTAAATTGTGTGAGGTCGTGGGAATTTACCGGTTCTGAGATAACACAATCCAAGTTGTGGGTTTGGATTTTGGTTGCAGGATCAGTGCTACTCCTGTTGGTTGGTGTTGGTGTCGCCTTTTTCTTTTACAGGAAAAGGGTATATGAAGGAAACAGGCTGGATAATGCTTGTCCAAATATTGAAGAGGAAATCCTAGGCTTCTCAACTGCTCCGAAGAAGTACAAATTCAAAGAACTTAGCAGGGCAACAGGCAAATTCAACCCTAAAAACAAGCTAGGGAAAGGTGGCTTCGGGACAGTCTACAAGGGAGTCTTGGGGGGCAAGGAAGTTGCTGTCAAGAGAGTCTCAAAGAAATCAACGCAAGGAAAGCAAGAATTCATAGCAGAAGTCACAACAATAGGCAACATCCGCCACCGGAATCTTGTTAAGCTGATCGGATGGTGCCACGAAAAGCGTGAGTACCTTCTGGTTTACGAGTACTTGCCGAAAGGTTCCTTAGATAAATATATATTCTGGGATGAAAAGTCAGGCACGCAGGAAGAAACACTGAGCTGGGGGAAAAGGCTGGGTGTGATTACAGGAGTGGCCCACGCGGTGGAGTACCTGCATAATGGATGTACGAACAGGGTACTTCACCGAGACATAAAGGCCAGTAACGTGATGCTCGGTTTTAATTCAGATGCAAAACTCGGAGATTTCGGATTAGCTCGCACCATTATTCATAATGAACAAACTCACCACTCAACAAAAGAGCTTGCAGGAACACCTGGCTACATGGCTCCGGAGAGTATTCTTACAGGAAGGGCAACAGCCGAAACGGATGTTTATGCTTTTGGTGTTCTTATTCTGGAAGTTGCATGTGGAAGGAAGCCTGGAGGGCAAGCAGAGCGTGATGACTACATTAGTAACATTGTGCATGGGTTATGGGAACTTTACAGGAGGGGAACAATCCTCGAAGGTGCAGACCCCAGATTGAATGGAATATTCATAAAGGAAGAGATGGAGCGTGTGCTTATTCTGGGGTTGGCCTGCTGCCATCCAAGCCCAAAAAGTAGGCCCTCCATGAAAACTGTTTTGCAGGTTCTTACAGGGGAAGCGCCGCCACCAGAAGTTCCAGCTGAAAGACCTGCTTTTATGTGGCCACCCATGCCTCCATCCTTCAAAGAATGGGACAACTCTCTTGTTGGCGGCCAACTCACTCCGTTTTCAGTACTCTCAGGGAGATGAATCAAATACCAAAGGTTTCGAAGCAGAATGTCGTCAGTCCATCAGTATGATTTGGTTTTAATCAATGGTATATGTATATGTATATACACAACGTTGCTGTGTTCCAGGAAGTGATTGTTGAAAAACAGTAACACTTCAATAAATTTATTTTTTGATTGGTCAAATCATGTACATATATAGCGCTGGAAAACTAGCTGCATGTTCATGAAAACAAGAAGGAATATGATGCAAATGAAGAGCAACTTGGTGGGAGTGTACGTGAAGATTCTGTTGATAAACAGCCTAATCAATCCAAACACAATGGAGGCAGTGCAGTAGAATCTGATGAAGATGATAGCATGCTGGGGAAGGGTAATTCCAGCAATCAAACTATGAAAGTTTGTCAGAGAAGGAAGTCTTTGGTGAATGGTTGAGTTATTAGATTATCTTCATCATTAGTTATGTAATTCCATGTCAGCAGCTAATTATGAAGTTTCCTAGTAGCAGTTATTATCAATGTTTATCCTAAAATAAGAGTTAACAATAGTTAATGTTGACTGATGCTGGAACTGCTGTAAGGTAGAGAGATTTTCTAAGATAAATCTTGGAGAGATTTCTACCCTAGACACTGAGATTCTGCTTATTCTGTTGTAATCTTAACATTACAGTTCTTTAATTACAGACTTCTTAATTGCTGTTAATTACATTCTATGATTATTGCTCTTCCAATCAATTCCCATTTTTCCTTCTGCATCAGAATATGTTCTCTGAATCGAAGCCTTCTGACCAACTATGATTATCAGTTTATCTTTTAAAGAAATTTTCTGTGATTTCTTTAAAATAGAAATTAGGCTGATTGCATTTTGAAGGCTGTCCAACATGTTTAACCATTATCACGTCCTTGACTTCAAGTAGCAAGCCAACATGTAACTTCAGTTAGTGGATTTTCTGAGTATAATTATCGGATTAGTTGGTGTATAATTCTTTAGATATTGAGATGGTACCTGTTACTATCATGAACTTGCTATAGGTTTATTGGTTTTAGTATATGTTCTAGACATGAACATGAACTAAGGTTCTCTTCCTCCTAATTTGAACAACTAGTTCAAAGGTTGTTGCCTTTTTTTAAGGTAGTTGAAGTAATTAATGCTTGCTATGCGCTATTCTACAACAACCTTTATTGCTCTATCAAATTTACTTGAACTTCCTCTACTAGATGAGGTAGTTGTGTAAGTTTATTGAGTGATTCTAATTACAACAATATCGGCTAGAACTATCGCCTTTCTTTTCATAAATCTTTAGCTTTTTGGGTTGATAGATGCTAGAGAATAATATAAAATATAACTTAGAACTTTTTACCTCACAGTTATATTTTTTAAATTGAGATGGTCCTTTGATATAATATTAGAGTCTTGATGACCAAACGATCATGACGATTGTGATGTTTTTCTACACATCCAACTAGAAGTTGGAACAAAGACAGAAGAATTAGCCATTGTGTTAAAAATAATATCAAATGCAATTAATATATGATAATATTGATGTTCTTTAATTTTACACCTCCAAATTATATCAACTTCAATATAATTATAATTTCACTCAAAGTATATGGCATACCTTATTTAATATCCCAAAATGACATTTCTAAATTAGCATTCAACATCACACTCTTTCTTACCAATTTTCAGTGATATTATTGTTTACATCAAGAACAATAGTACCATTATAATGGTTGTCATAACCCATTTCTAGATTATTCCCAAAATTTTCTCAAAATAAAAATAAAATAAAATAAAAAAGATTAAAGTGGTGGAAAAATCAAGTTAAAAAATTTCGACAGATTCAAGAGCTCGATTGTACCTTTATAATGCCCAAAAATGAAGGAAAATGCATATTTAAGGATCAAATAAATGATTATCGGATAAATTTGCATGAAAATTAAGTCAAAAGGTATAATTATATTTTTCATAAGCCAATTTAATTTAATCATGAGTCAAATTAAAGTTTAATTATGTTTAGGAATTAATTAATGGTCCAATTGAAGGATTTAATTAAGTGGAAGGACTTAATTATACTTTAGATTGATCACATTAATTTTATTAAGGGCTTAATTGGTGAAAATAAGTTTGTGAGCCTAATTCAGGTTTAATTGAGAATGTTGAAAATTTTGGAGATCAATTTTAATTTTTACCAAGTGAATTGATTGAAATTTATGGTAAAATTGCAAGAAAATAAAAGTTTTATGGTCAATTAAGAGAACAATTGAAGAAATCTGAGACCAAGAACCAAAGTGATTAAACACGTAAATTAAAGGGCTCTATTGAAGTTTGACAGAGGTTTAATTACACAAAATTGACAGTTTTTGGCCAATTAGGGATAAAAACAAAGCAATCATAAGACAAAGAACCAAATGGAACTTTGGCACAAAAAAAAGGACCAGACAAAATAACTATGTGGGCTTTATACAAGTTGGTCGGATAATTGTCAATTTAAATTTCAATAAACATTTGACCCCACTTGTCACCCCTTGTTCTAACATAAATTTGATTGAAGGGATAAACACGAGACAAAAAAAAAAAAAAATGAGAGTCATATTAAAAATTACAAAGAATGCGATCTCAAATACATGATGTTTAGAAGTGTAGTAATAATTATTTTTCTAAATAATTTTTTTTTCAAAAATACTTTAAGATAGTATATTTTTTATGTTTAAAAAAATAATTTTGATATTAATATATTAAAATGAGATGAAAACACTAGAAAAAAAACAAAGAATTATATAAAATTATTTAATTTGTTTTTTAAAAAAATACTTTTAACCAAGAGGATAAAAGTGCATAAGAGCAACTACAACGTAAATTGTCATTTTGGAAAGCTAAATTGATAAAATAACTTTTTTAATAATATAAATATAGTTTTTTAGTTTATGTATATTATAATGGTAAAAGTCATTTAGAAGTGTCAAATGTACAATAATATTTGAAACAAAATACAAAAATATAGAGTAATAGTTAAAAAAAAAATAGTAATAATTGAACTAGTGAGATATAAATTGATAAACATTGATTTTAAATAATATATTACTCCAAAATACAGTAACAGTCGAATAAGTGAGATATCCATAAATCTAGTCCAGATTTTGAAAGAAACTCGTAAATCTATATATCATAAAGAGATGAGAGGGACCTATTTGAAGATGATTTTTGGCTGGAAATTTGAGGCGGCATTTGATGTGTGAGAGAGCAAAATCCAACACCTATATTGCTTCTGTCGCACCCTCCGCGAAAGCGCGGCGTCGTGGCGCCTCTCCCCGCGAACTAGAAAATTTATGTTGGGGTTTTATCTTTATTTTTGTGGAAAAAAAGGGAGTCGCCACCTAGTATTATGATTACTAGAAAATCTAAACTGGTCTTTCAGATATTCTAAGGCAAGGGACTGGTTGCGTAAAGGGAAAGTTTTAACACCCCTAGTACGCCCTACCTAAGGTAGACTGCTTGGTGTTTTGGTTTGCCTTATGATTTGTTATGGTGTTAATCTTTCAAAAAATATATTGGTTAAATGATGATGGTGTATTATTCCCGTAAAAATATTTTGAATATTTACCACTTTAAGGTTTCTTTATCCAAGTATTTACGGTGAATAACAACGAATTATCCCCGCTAATATTTTGGATATTAACTCCTTTAGGATTTCTTTACCGAAATATCAACAGTGAATAATAACGAATTACCCCCGCCAATATTTTGGATATTAACCCTTTTAGGATTTCTTTCCCCAAATATCAACAGTGAATAATAACGAATTATCCCCGCCAATATTTTGGATATTAACCTCTTCAGGATTTCTTTACCCAAATATTAACAGTGAATAATGTGAATCCCCAAAAATAAGATTTTGATATTTTTGGAATATTGGTCAATACCCTTTGAATTTTACAAACATGTAAAATCCAAAAATGCGAGAAAACAATATTTGCGTTTATGAAATCCATGCTAAAACACATTTTTTCTTTAAACTCCGAAATAATATTTTTTAGAAAAGGAATGTTCAAAATATGTTAGCGTATTGGTTGTATGCACGAAAACAACACATTTTTATCTTTTTAACAAAAATATTTTTTTTAATGCAAATTTTGTATTATTGTATTTTTATTTTTATATTATATTTTTTTATGGGCTGGCTGCCCAACCCTGATGGGCCGAGAGGCCCATCTTTTGGGGCTGGCCTGCAAGCCCCAAGTGGGCCTAACAACCCACCCATTCTAATAGCCTGGCTGGGCCTTGTCCCCGACCCAGCCAGCCTACTGTTCTGCATAATGCATAACAGTGGCATGGGTGGCACTAGGGAGTAAATTAATTCACTCCCCCGTGCATGAAGAAGATGATAATTAACAGTAAATGAGAGGATTTTCAAGTGTGATGAACGACATATCTGCTAGTACCATTGGGTAAAGGAGGTTGAGGTGGTTCTTCCTGTTGTGGCAGCGTAGGAAATGGTGGTCGGAGTGGGTGTCGGAAAGTGACGTGTTTTGCTTGTTGTCGTTGGGGTTGCTCTTGTTGCTTCGCGGGAGGAGGTGGCTGGGCTGCTAGAGTGGAGGGGAGGCTTTCGGTGATGATGAGGGTGGAGCTAGGTGGTCTGTTGTTGCTGCCGTTGCTGACCGAGTGGGAGAGAGAGAGTGGTGGCTTCTGGTTTTTTAGAGAGAGAGAAGGTGAACTGACCGAGAGAGACTAGGGGGAGAGAGAGAGATCACACCGGAGCTGGGGAAGGAGATGGGTGGCTGCCGCTACGTGTGTATGATTTTGGTCTGCAAATTTTTGATGTGTCTTCGTCTTCGTCTTCCACAAATTTTTCAAACTCCTCTGCTTTTTTTTCCTCCAATGCTCTACTCTTCTTTTCTTCTTTTTTCTCTTCTAACGATGCCATTTATAGGGGAGGCAGCCCTTCGGCATGCACCTTGCATGCAGTTGCTGCCTCTCTGCACTTGCAGAAGCGTGCCTTGCACTGTTCAGGTGTCGAAATAGTGCAAGCACCCTGCAGATTTGATTTTGGGAAGGTGAAAGTACGATTTGGTTCTTAAATTTGCAAATGTTCTAATTGCATCCTCGATTGGTTTTAAACTTTTAATTTTGTACGATTGTATCCCCGTCAGAATTTCGAGAGCATCCTTAACTTTGCGCGCCTTTTTATTTTAGTCCCTAGTTTTTGATTTGTGATATTTAACCCTCAACTGACCATTAGACTCTCAATTCGTTCAATTTGGCCCCTGATTTCGCATAATTGGCTTAAAACAATTCAATTCGATCTTTGAAAATTCCAATCTCATCAATTAAACCCGAATTAAATTCAAGAACTTGATTTCTCATCGACGAAACCCTTAATAAAATTAATTTGACCAATTTAAAGTATAATTAAGTCCTTGCACTTAATTAAACCCTTCAATTGGACCCTAAATTAATTCTCAGCATAATTACCCTTTTAAATTGGCCAACGATTAAATCAAACTGGCCCATAAGAACATAATTATATCTTTCAACTTAATTTTTACGCAGATTTATCCAATAATGAATACTTTAGCCTTGAATCTATGCTTTTCTTCATTTCTAGGCACAAAAAAGGTACGATCGAACTCTCAAAAATATCCAAAATTTTCACCTTGATTTTCCTACCGACACCGACACCGACACCGATCCCTTTTATTTTATTTTATTTTTGCTATTTTTGGGTAGATGTGGGGAGTAACCCAAAATTGGGTTATGACAGCTTCCTCCATTTTTTTTCGTGTTTGGACACAAGGGTGAGAACAAGATTTTTCTTTTTTCCTAAAAATCCAACAAGGTGACAATTCATCTAAAATAGAAAACCTCATTTAAAAACTCGTCATTTGCTTGACAGGTATATTTTATCTTTTGATTTTTCTATCAAAATGTGTAAAAATAACAACTCAAAATCAAAAAAAAAAAAAATTAGCTACTAAAATAGTTATTTCATTGTAGAAATTAAAAGTTAAAACAAAAACTAAAAATATAATCTTTAATTTTGTCTTTAGTTGCTCTAATAAACATTAAAATTATCTCTAAATGGACGATTATACCCCTGTATTTAATGTTGCCCTAAACCCTTCGAGATGAAAGGCCAGGATGTGACATTGCTCGAAATCAACGGCTTATAAGCCCCATGCAGCCTTTTGTATAAATTTACATCCTCTTTCTCGTGCGCCCTAGGGTTTCTGTTTAGTCTAGGTTTGCGTATTCCCGCATAAGAAAGAAAGAAGCAGTCTCAAAGATAAAATAAATTTTTCCAATGGTGAGTGAATTGATGTGATCTTTTTTTTATCTGTTACGTTATCTGTTATGATCTGTTCCGTTCTTTAACTGATCTGTTTCGTTCTTTAACTGATCTGTTTGTTAATGAAAGGTTCTTCAAAACGATATCGATTTGCTTAACCCACCAGCAGAGCTTGAGAAAAGGAAGCACAAGCTCAAGCGTCTTGTTCAGTCCCCAAACTCTTTTTTTATGGTAATTACAAACACTGTACATTTTTCTACCCATTTTTTATAAAAAAATCCCCTTCTGATTATGTTTTTATTGTCGAAACTTGCAGGATGTGAAGTGCCAGGGTTGCTTCAACATGTAAGTGATGTCCTTACCTTCGTTTCTTTTTCTTGATGGACCTAAGCATTCCTTCTTGGCTGTCTGGATTGAAAAGGGATTGTAGTGGGTTTTATTTAGTTATTTAAATGAATATATTGTGTGCAGAACCACTGTTTTCAGTCACTCGCAAACTGTTGTGGTGTGTGGGAACTGCCAGACAGTGTTGTGTCAACCAACAGGGGGTCGTGCCAAGCTTACAGAGGGGTGCTCCTTCAGGAAGAAGAGCGAGTGAAGATTATGATAATTTACTGTCACTTTATATCTTTTTTGCCCTGTATGGTAAATTGTTCTAGAGTTCTTTTTTAGGCACGATGGTGATGAATTGAACAAACGTGTTTTGATATTTTTGATCTTTAATTGTCTCAGGCTCTCTATATTATATAAGATTTTGGATATTATTCAGTTAAAAATGCTTTGAATATCAACCCAAGTCTTTTGCTATGTAGTTACTGCCTTCGATTATGTTGTAGTTGAATGTAGTTTATGCCTCATTTGTGGGTCCGGGGGGATTCAAGCTTTTACCTGCATTATGCATTTCAAGCTTTTATCTGTGCTAGTTTGTCACAATTAGTTGATGGTACTGTAGTGAATGCTGATATGGAGTTACCCCCTATTATGCTATTATAATTAGTAGAGCACTTAGTTTTTTGGGCATTCTGTTTTGACAAGGGGAATGGAATCCTTGGCATTGGTTGCTTGCCCACTAGTTCCATAATTTTGGAGATTTAGTTTTGAGTTATACGAACGTTGATAGTCAAAGCAGCTAGACACATCTGCTATGTCCTGTACTCTGTTGTAGCTGTTAGAAAGTGTCTTAACTTTTTCCAGTTTGCTCGCCACGGTATGACTACTTTTGCGTCAAATGGATTTTCATTTTGGATGATGCATGTGTTTCCTGACTTTGATATAGAGCTTGTTACTTAGGATTACTAGGTGATTTTGTGGTAATGCCTCTGTTCCCAGGCTTGTGTTTCACATTGATATAGAGCTTTATTGACTTCAAATTACAAGGTGATTTTGTGGTACTATGCTGTGTAATTTAGGTGATGCCAGGTAATCTTAATGCTTCTTGTGTGGAACGAAGATAAAGCAAAAAACCCCATGTTCCTTTTGTTTTTAGGTAATTTATGTTGGTATTTATGAAAACGAAAGCTGATTACTTGCATGTTCAAGCTGTCCAGGTGGATTTCTATAATGTTCAACAATTTCATCAAAATTGGAGAATATCTATCATCATTGGTTTGCTCTGAAAGACCCTGCATATCAGATCCCGAGCAAACCAAGCTATCGTCCACCCTTTTGCTAGTCATCAACCTATTCATTTTGCTCTATGAAGTGGATGTTTGTTTTTGTGGTTTTAACCAGGGATGTCAATCTTGTTTTTTGTCTGATATGTTATGTACAAACAAGATATGAATTTCGATTCATTATAGATTTTTTAGCCAAATGCATTATTTTGACTGTCATTTCAATTAAATTGAACCCCCACCGCCCGGCACCCCATAGCTCATTTTCCCTCAAACTCAAATCCCTTACTTGTTCTTCCACGGCGGCACCCTCATCAGTTCTTCACTTCTTCCCCAAAATTTCTTTCCACGGCGGCACCCCCATCGTTTCTTCTTCCCACGGCGGCACCCGCATTGTTTTTTCTTCCACGGCAGTGACTGACCTCATTCTTAATCTTTATGAATGAAGTAACCTAAGCCGTTTGATTTCATTTCATACCTGGAAAGAGTATACCAGGACCAATGTTGATTTCAGTCTTGTATTGAGAGAGGGTTGCTGGAGAGAGTTTTCTTACTTTTGGAAGGTTTGTTGTCTAATTCTTGTGATCTTCATGGTGGAGCTTTGCTGGCCTTCAGTATGGTTGGTCTTTTATGGTAGAGAAATGAAAGGTATTTGGGTATAGAGGAGGAGAGCTGTGATCTAAAGGTAGAGAAATAGAGAGGTTTTTTTTTTAAACTTTCTAGTTTTTACAGGGGATTGATAATTTGATATACAGTTAATCATGTGGCGTAGAGGCCACGAGGTCATGCCAATAAATGAATGACACGTGTAACTAATATTGATGTGAATTAAACATGTATGGGCATGGCAGTCAAAATCAAGATTTTGACACGGATCGGAAAGGGCTCCGAAAAATCGGATCGTAAGATCGGATCGTAAAATCGTAGAAAGATCGTAAAATGTCCGTACAAAAATTATTATTTTTAATTATATTTAAATTTAAAAAAATGAATTTAAATATAATTAAATATTATTATTTTTTATTATTATTATTATTCTACGATTTTTCTACGATTTTTTACGATTTTTCTACGATTTTTCTACGATTTTGAACGATTTTTCTACGAGTTTGACCGAGTTTGACCGGTTTCGATTTTTCTTTCCGGTCCAACCAGGTTTTCGGAGCCAACTCGCAAAATCGTACGATTTTGCGAGTTGACTCGCGATTTTGACTGCCATGTGTATGGGAGAGACCATACATTCGGCCACTTCGATCGGGTTAAAAAGGCACACTAAATTGGCAGGTAATTAAAAAATCATAATTAATTTTGAGATTATGGTTGTTTGATTTTGTGTTTGTATTGTATAATTTAAAGTTAATTTATTTTGAATGTAAATTATTTTTGTTAAATTAATATTTTTTCATATATATAATTAATTAATTATATATAAACAGTAAAACTTCGAAACGGCGCGACGAAACGCTCTAAAATCGAAACATTCTGTTCCAGTTGAAAAAATGAAGCACCAACCGAAACGGAATGGATAACCTCGGTTTTAACTTAGCTTGAAAAAAAAAACTGGTGTTTTAGTGTTTGATTATGTATTAAAACATTAAGGGAGTGTTTGGTATTGCGATTGTTTTTGTGGTTAAGGTTTTAAAAAAACAGTTTCATGAAAAAGCACTTTTAGTTGCGGTTCATAACTGAAATTGAAGTGTTTGGTTAAGATTGTGGTTGAGTTTGAGGTTAATGAAAAACAATTCCATGTGTTTGGTTACTAAGTTTTTCATATTGCTGCCAACATGTGAAATTAATTTAAAGTATACACACACATATATATATATATATATTGTTTTTTAAATATTATAGATTTAATTATCATAATAATAAAATGTAATTAATAATTCAAGTAAATTAGACACTTGTTTTTATTCTCTCATCAAACTACTTGTAATTTCATCACGAACTAAATCCATACATAAAGGCCTCTGTGATCCTTGACTATTTGATCGAGGAACAACATCTGGTAAAATATCATCTGAAATAAAATTAGGATTGCGAGGTGAAAGTTATATTGTGATCTCCTTCTAATATATTTTAATTAAGTTTTTAGATTTTTAGATTTTTTTAATATAAAATATAATAAGTAATAAACCATATATTGTGATCTTTGACTATTTGATCGAGGTGAAAGTTATATTGTGATCTCCTAAAGTATTGTTTCTTTGAAGATAGTAAAGAGGCTTGAGGATTTTTGGGTTTTGCTTGTTTGTGCCTGTGGTGTGTGAAGGAGAGAAGAAACGAGTGTGAGAGGTTCTAGTGATGGGTCCCAGATAAATGTGTTGATGCTTTTATCGATAACCAAACAGCAATTTAGTAGTTTTTTTTTCAAATGTGTTCAAACCACAATATCAAATTAAACTACTATCTAAATGGCGTTGGCTTTTGACTGTAGCTGCCACTGTGGATGTAGACTGAATTGCACTGTGGATTGCGGCAGTGGCTCGACGGTTTTGCCCTTAATGAAACTTCTTTTGGCTTTGTTTTTCATCGGGCTATTTTTGCCATTTGCTTCCTTTATTTTCTGGTTTGCATTTGTTTTCACGGGCAGAAGAGAGGGGCGAGTCGTTCATGTCATTTGTTTTTCTGGTTTGCATTTGTCGGTCGTTTGTGGGGGTTGCTGGGTTGATTTCGGGTCGGTCTGGGCTGGCACGCTGTTGCTTCGTTGTCTCGGTTCGTTGCTTCTATTGGCGGCTCGGCGAGGTAAGATTCTAGCCATTTTCTTTCGTCCAGTTTTTGCGTTGTTCGTCTTTTCTCTCATTTCTCTCAATGTGTTAATGGGTTCCAGTTTTTTTTTGTTTTTCTTGCATCTTCTCTGTCGATTTAAACTTAATCTGGAATGGGTGTTCGGTTGTTGCATTTATTGGATTGCAATTGGTTTCGTTTTTCCATTATATGTTTGTTTCATTCTGGGCATGTTGCTGGGTTGGGTTCGGGTTGATTGAGTTTTGTCGATTGTATGTGTTGGGTTGTGGGTTATTGGTTTGATTGGTTAATGGTTTGATTTGAACTTTAATTGGCTCATGGTTACGGTTCAATTTGGGTTTTGCTCTCGGCTTGGAGCAGTTTCTGTTTCCTGTTTTTTGTGTTTTTTTCTTATTATGGTTTGCTGCTTACGTTAATTGAAGTTTGCATTGTTGTCTTCTGCTTTCAATTTCTGTTTTAGTTAGTTTTGATTAGTTCGTATGGTTTCACTGTTGTGTTTTAGTTACTTTACTTTAATTAATTGTTTTAACGATTTGTCATTTCGCATTTAATGCCTTTCTGTGTAACTTTGGCAGCATCATATGATATTATTTTAACTTCTTCTATCTGGGGCGGTGCTGCAGTAGACTACGAGATCATTCTACAGCCTTCTTTTGCTCAGTTATGTTCTATATATTACGTGGTTTGTTTGGCTTTGTTTTTCCCTTTCATCTGCCACCTTTTCTTCACTCGGCTTCACCTGGTTTTTTCTCTTCCTCCTTGCTTTTCTTTTCAGCTCTTGGTTAACAAGGGTACTTGGTTTTTATCGTAGCAGAAGTAGCACCTCCAATGGTGAATGTTTGTAAATATGATTTTATTATGACATTTTAGTACTGTTTTTATATGTCAATCCTACTTTGTCGTCTTTTTATTATGTGTTCACAACATTACTCTCTAATTGTGAATCTGTTGTATTTATTTGGAACAGGTGAACCCACATACGCACCAAGTGAAGCTATGTGACTTTGGAAGTGCAAAAGTTTTGCTTTGTATTTACCTTTTCTGGAACTGTGTCATAATTTTGAGATACAATGCACATAATGCAAATCATTCTAATTTTGGTTGTTTTTGACAGGTTAAAGGAGAACCAAACATATCTTACATATGTTCCAGGTACTATCGAGCACCTGAACTTATTTTTGGTGCAACTGAGTACACCTCTGCCACTGACATCTGGTCCGCAGGATGTGTGCTGGCTGAATTACTGCTTGGACAGGTTGGTAGTTTTTTTCTTACAAGGTTTTTTCCCTCTATGTTTTGTTAGTAAATTATACAAGTAACTCCAATATTTCTGTTAATGACAGCCTCTCTTTCCGGGTGATAGTGGAGTTGACCAGCTGGTTGAAATTATAAAGGTAATAATTGTTTCCTATACAATACCTTGATAAAAAATGTAATGGCATGAAATTAAAGAAAAAAACTTTCGGGGCTGGGGGTAAGGAGGGAGCAGGAAGGAAGGCTTGGAACTATGCTTCTCACAAAAAGGTGTTAGATTGGTCTGTATAAAGAAAACATTCATTTTCAATTCGTCACTTGATTATAGATGTCATGAAAAGTGGGATGCTCCTTACAATTCCTAATCCTATGAGCCTATTCCCACCTGAACAATTGATGAAGTGGTGAATATGTATTGTTGCATTTATATTGCACTTAGAGGGATCATTTTGGGTTATGTTGCTAAGATTGGAAATGTCAAGCTTTCTTCTCCATTGTAGGATCTTTTCTCCCCTGTAATTTATGTATTCTCATGCAGGTTTTGGGTACACCAACAAGGGAGGAAATTAAGTGATTAAAAATTAATTGCACTATAAAAAATTAAAAATTCAAGAAATTAAGTGCACTATAAATATGCAGATTGCATTTTCCATGCATTTCTCCATCCAATTCCTAAACTGCTTTCTATGATGACAATTCTTAATTTGCAACGTCGGCATATATGGATTGTTTTTGTTTCCAACCTGCTTGCTAAATCAGTATGCCACCCCCGGTTACTCTTTTTTGTTACTTTAGTACATCGAGTTACGCTAGACTTTTTTCCAAGTCTTGAAACAGTTAATAACATAGAAATGTTGGGCATGCTAATAAAGATTTCCTGCGTTGTGAGCATGTTAAAGATTTTATGATGATGTTTTTTTATTGTATAGGTTGTTGCTCTGGTGTAACTGTTATTTTGAGACCTGAATTTATTGTAGCCAGTGCTGATTTTGTTTGTTAACTTTCCATTGGTTACACTTACATAAGTTATAAGAATTTCGCGTTTAATTTATTTAGGAAATCGCTACCTTAGAGTAGCCTAAACTGTGAGTGGAAACAGTTACAAATATGATAGGACATGTCTTTGAGATGCGGGTGATATCCACTTTGTTCATTTGTATTGGGTTCGCACTCAGATTTTTCAGCTTTTGTTGAGATTGTGTTATTGTTCATTTGTATTCGGGGGAGGATTAAAATTTCGGTTAGAGTGGAAAAGGAGTGTTTTTTCCACCTTTGATATTTAAATTATGTCCATATTGGGTGTTGAGTTGGGAAAGTGGTTGTGGGAGTCATTTTTTACCCCCAGGATTCATTTACACCTGGCAGGGAGAAGAAATTGGCAGAGTTTCTTTTCAGTTTGGGCAAAATACTTTTTCTATTTATTTTCGCAAATTTCCATTGAACCTTAGTGTTTGTTCCATTGTGAGTTTCTTCTCCTCCTTCAATTTGTTTGCTTTTGCATTGCCTGTTGTTCGTATCTAGCTTTTGATTTTGGACAATCTTTGATGTTTTTGTCCTTGACACCCTTTGCTTCTATTTGTTTATTCTTATTTTTCTATGTACATGTTAAAAAAATTTAGCTATTCTTTGACAACCAGTTATTGTTTGCTTATCAGAGATTGAACTTCCACCTTTTGACTACCTCCTTAGATGTATGAACCTATATATGCCAAATGGACATCAGAAAGATGTGCTGTTTGTAGATGGATTGAAGATTGGGATGATAACAAAATTATAATCTGTAACAGGTAAGGCCCTGTCTCACCTATTTCTTTGTGCCTGTTCAGTGTTATTTGGGTGATCAGTGAAATTAAGTGCTGCTTTAAGCTTAAAAATGAATTATGTACTCAATTACCATTGCCCGAGACCTATTTTTCCCTTTATAAATTTTATTTTCAGGTGTCAAATAGCTGTCCACCGAGAATGCTACGGGGTAAGGAATGTTCAGGATTTTGCTTCATGGGTATGCAGAGCATGTGAATCTCCTGAAGTTGAGGAGTGCTGCCTTTGCCCTGTAAAAGGCATGTTCTCTTGCATTAAGTTTTGATAGGTCGTAGTAATTTACATGTGGTTTCCCAAAGTCATTGGATGACTGAAGTTCTGATTTGGTTAGCTTCTTTCCTTTTCTTGACAATGAAAGTAAAGAAATATTATTCTGCTGCTGAAATATAATTTACTGTCTTACTTTGGCACCCTGGAATTTGGCGGGTTGATTCCAGTACAGAATAAATAATGAACTGATGATTATTTGAATCAATTTTTTTGCACTGCTGCACCAAACTACCAAAGCCATTCATCTAAAACAATATTATTTAGTGACCTTTATCTGCTTTCATGCTGTAAAGTTCACTATAGCTCAATGCTGTGGTTTTTTCTTATATTTGAGACCTGCTTCTGTAGGGGGTGCTCTCAAGCCAAGTGATATTGAAATAATGTGGGTTCATGTCATATGTGCTTGGTTTCGACCTCAAGTTTGTTTCTTGAACCATGAAAAAATGGAACCTGCTTTGCTGGTTAAAATAAGATGTAACCTGTGTTTGCACAACAAACCCTTTTATGTACTGGACGATAACTTTTAAATCCGTACATATTATAAGTTAATCATTATCAATCTAATTATATAGTATTATATACACATGAATGCCCGCAGTATATTATAAGTTAATCATTATCAATCTAATTATATAGTATTATATACACATGAATGCCCGCGGCATCGCGCGGGCTATGTTGCTAGTAACTACTAAAAGAGTTGCATGGGACCCACACATTAAAACCCTCGAACCACCAGACTCGTAAAGAACAAACACTAACAGGGTACTGAGAGTAGTATCTACACAGTTGGTTCTTTTAATTAATTTTGATCATAGGGTAAAGTCATCTCTTGGTCCCTTAATTTTTTACTATTGGTTAAACCAACCCCTATAGTCTTATACATGACAACCCTCTCATTCATCCAAGTGGAAAAGGATCGCTTGTAACCCTTGTAAAGAACTACAGATTCAAAGAGTGAGGGTTGGCCGCATGATGAATTTATCCGTCTTGATCATACATGTTTCAGGTGACAACTATGATTCCAACTTCCGACCAAGTGATTGCCGGAGTATATTATTTTGGTTTCATATAAAAAAAAAGAGTGAAGATGATGATGTTGCTATCATCAACAATTACCAGAAAGACATGACAATATCAGGAGAATTCTTTGGAATTTTCAGCACAAGAGTGGTGAGGATGATGACAGAACCTTTTTCAAACATGAGAACACAGAGAAAGCCTCGCTAACAAGTCTTTATTCAATGCACGAGCAGGGTAAAGTTCTGTACATTTTGGATGGAATGTCGCTAACAATTAAACACAGGTTGTCCAGTTGCGAATTAAATGGCTCGGAGAAATGGCCTCTTCCACACACTCCTTACAGAAGTCTTCAATGGCTTCAATGCATCCCATCACATTCCCAGCTTCCACCATGGATTTGAAAATCAAAGAATGTCAATCCCAGCCCCAGCTACTAAACACCTCATGTGGAAAGGAAAACGGATCCCCATTTCTCAAGACTGCAAATGATGATCTAGAGTGTAGGCATGGGTGTCAGAAGGGCTCGAGCCAGGCCTGCAAAGAAGTATCATAAGAGACTTGAGCCAACATGAGCATGCTTTAATAAGAATTATTTAACTAGGTAGCTTAACAAGCAAGTATTCTACAAGGAAAGAACAAGCTAAATTTAAATCAAAATAATTTCCAAGGGATATAAAAAATAATCCAATTAGAGGAAAACAAATAGCAATCAAGAGAATAAAGACCTTAAAATCAAAGTAAATCAAATTCTAAGAGATCAAATTTGAAAGAAAGAAAAAAAATATTCAAAACAGAATATATAGCAATCAAAAGATTAAGGGTTAAATTTAATATAATCAGTAGATAACAGAATATTTCTAATTTTTCGCAGCTTTTGGGCAACGTTTCCGCCCTAAATGAAAAGGGAAATCATGGAAACCAAGTCAAGATTTTCCCTTAATTGGAAAGTATTTTCCATTGGCTAACTTTTCGAATAGTAAACAAAAACCACTTTCCATAAAACAAATGGGACCTAGAATATTAGCAACATTGACAATAAAAGAATGTTATAGGAAATTCCACCCCGTGAAAGCCATGCCCAGCTAATGGAACAAAACCCTACAGCCCCAAGCAAACATTGCCTTCAAAATTGAGGGACCAGAAAAGGTGTATGGAGTGGATCAATGTGAATCACAGAGAGCTAAAAAGAAAAGGACTCACTTTTGGCATTAATTTTGTGAAAAAGAAGTTGGTCATGTTAAATCCAGCCTCATTCCCAAGCTAAGGATCACAGCCAAAATTTATCATGACAGCCCACAACCCAAAGCTGTCTGGTTTGAGATGATAACTGGATTATCCAATCTCACAGGAGTTCACATAAGCTTCTAATGCAAAAAAAAAAAAAAATCATTGTAAAGTACCTTTTGTTAATTGTGCCATAGTGAAATTTTTGACTTCCAGCTTTAACATCTTCGATGTACTGCAACAGCATGAGATTATATATATGAGTAACAAAAGCAAGTGAATGAAGATACTGTATTTTGCTAAAACATGCTCTTACCAACTTTAAAGTAACCACCATCGATGAAAATGCCAAAGAATCAAAAGGTATATCATCTAGAGAAAAAAGTTGGCACTCCAATGACTCTGGACCAGGTGAAAAGTGGGGCTTCTTCAACTTTGCCAAGAAAATTATGTAAGTCTGCTCCACACAACAACAGCAAATGTCGAAACCTTAAGCAAGTTTATAGAAATATGAGAAACGAGAGGCATCTCTCCCTTACTTGGCCAATAAGAGGGATGTCCAACTGTGCAAAGGGTGACACGATTTCCACTTCTGCATGTGCTTCCTCCCAGGTTTCCCTGATTGCTCCTTCAGCAGCAGACTCGCCAATTTCCAAGTAACCAGCTGGAAGGGTCCTACATCATCACAATACAATTACCAGGGTTATCCATCATGGATAAAGAGAATAAGAAAAACTGGTTAAAATGCAAAGAAGAAAGGACCAAGTACCATTTGGAGTAAATGCATTTTTTTCTTTTTAACTACTATTTGAGAATTTATATTAGAGAAAGCACGCAGTGGTTCCATTCTGTACCAAAATTCCAATTTCAGATGCATACCAGAGACCATATGATGGTTGGATGTTTCGCTTGCAGAGTAGGACCTTGTTATCATGCTCAATGAGGCATCCCACCACCTATTCAAACCAGTTTACAAAAGATAACTATATTTCCATTGCCTTTAAAATAAAGCAATTATTCATTGAAAGTGCAGTATCAAACAAACTGGAGAGAAAACCAAGTAGATATAGTGCACCAACATAACACGTTTTGATCATTCTTTATCAAGCATAGAATGGTATACACAGATTGCAAGGTTTTCCGCTTCATGCCTATTATGTTTTCCTTGTTTTCAGTACTCGTTAAAACAACCAGTAGAATTAAAATAATCCACACACAATTCCACTATTATATGACTCGGAAGCTTATGATCCTTAAAAACTTTTCGCATACAATCTCTATTTCACAACAAGTCCTCCCGTCATATTTTAGTAGTTGCCGAAAGAATATATGAAGCTAGCTAGTTCATGCACTTCACATTAAATGGAGATACCTGACCAGCTGTGATGAGAACCAGGATGCTAAAATCATTTTTAGAAGAAACATACACGACACATGTAATCAGACAAGACAGCAGAAACATACATGACATATTTGACTGTGATGATGAATGACCATACCATTTTAGGGTTTTGATACATAATTTTCCCACAAACTGTGCAAATAGCTCTTGTCTTTTCCTCTCCATCAGGTATATCATGTTTTGTCTGGCCACCACACCACTGACAGAAATTGATCTTGCGTGCACTTCCCTGAAAAACAGATTATCATCAGCAAAGAGCAACGTTGGGGACATTGGAAAAGAAAAACAATGAGCACCCTACAGGATTACGTGAATACAAGTGTCTCGAATGAGAGAAAAAGGGAAGAAAAGTAGACAACACTGGCATCAGCAATCAATGATATCCTGAACCAATTAAGCTAGCCCACACCATCTCTTTCTAAACCTAGCTGTGGATACAAGCACTGACAAAACTTGAATAAGAAAAAAATATATATAGTGATGTTCGAAAAAGAATACAATGTGATATGAGATTAGTTATAAGGTTCCTCCCTTATGTTTTATTCACGTATCTTCGATCTAGCTTGTGTGTCAACCGAGATTAAGTAGCTTCCCGGTCGACCAAATAAGCAACTCAACATTTAAAATAAATAAAAACAAGTAAACATGATCAATTTCCACAACAATGGAGATAAAACTTCAATTAAAGCATGGAGATGACCAAAAAGAAATGGACTGGATAAATAAAGAGAAGCTTCTACCACACAATCAAGAAAATGACAATTATAAACCCCAACAGCCCAATATTCATAATTAATTATCAAATTTATTGACAAATTCAATAAGAGTATCAGGATTTCAACAATACAGAACAAGAACTCAAATAAGAGAAACTCACAGATGACTGAGCAGCAACTGATGATGATGAAGAAGAAGTGCCATCCATCTTAGACTCAGGCCGTGTTGAGTGAGCACGAACAGGTTCCAAAGATCGAGTCTTTCGAGTCAAAAACAGAAGAGGTTTTGTGGGTCTGGTTCTTGGAGAATAAAAGGATAATAGACTCTGTGGGCTGGTAGAATTTGAGACGAAAGCACTAGTTTTAGTGGCATGTGGTGGTTTCAATCTATAAAAATAAGCCACAAACCCTACTGTTGTTGCAGTGGTTATTGTTGTTGGTGAGCCAAGATTCTGTATTGCTTTTAGCATTGAAAAACTCACCAATTTCTTGTCTTTGTGACGAAAACTGTTGACGTTTAGTGGGAATTGTTTATCAAGTATGACTGATTGTGTTTGGTGGTGGTACAATGCGAAGTCAGAACTCAGAACCCGTGTTAACTCAGTTGAGTTCGGTGTGTTTTTAGAGAATCCAGATAAGAGAATTTCACTCTGGTGCTGCTAAATTTGATTTACATTTGTTCTGTTGAATAGTATTCTCCTATGCCTGCAAGCCACGTGTTAATTGTGTTTTTCAACCTATAGCTGCTTGCATGGAATAAGTGCCTCCTCGGCTATAGAATTGCAGTGGATCATTAGTCCAAGCCATGTTATTGATAGGGTTTTTTAACATAAGAAAATATTAGTAATTGCTACCATATTTTTTATTACAAAAAATATATAAATTGCTGGATTTGATATAATTGACTAAAAATATGTATTTATAATAAATCATTATCTTGTATATTTAGCTATTTTAAATTTTAACTCTGTGTTGGTACAAATATTTTATTTGATATATCATTGGTTTGAATATTTATTTAATTATTAAATATATGTGGAGAAATGATTTAATGATCAGTCATAATTAAATTATATTCTATTCTTAGTAATGAATTATTTTATTATTACCACATATTATTTTTTAAACAAGGGAAGAAATTATCATTTTAAGTTAGTTAAAACAAATACTCATTATAACCTAAAGTAAAAATAATAATCTTTATTTGTTATTTTGATGATAATAGAGATTAAAAATAAGACAAAATACATAGATATTCATTTTATCTTATAAACCATTATCAAACATAACTCCTTCTCTATTTTTTTTCTTGTCCCCTTCAACTAACTCTATCATCTCCTTACATCAAGAAATTGTAATTTAACTAGATACTTGACCTGTGTTCAAACATATAATTAAATAAATTGATAATTATGTGTGCTAGTAAATAAAAACAAACCATAAATGATAATTAACAATAAAACTAGACAAATCGAGATATAAAATTATATCAAAATTATTAATCTCTCAAGAAAGGAGATTTATCTGATTGTGTTTGCTAAATTTGTTTATTAAAATTTATTTTTATTCAATCAAATAATAATAGAAATAGATACACATATTAGATTGATAAAATAAAAGAAAAGAAAAAAATACATTATGCAAGGCTCAACATATTAGAAATATTATTTGAGAATAAAATAAAGTTCATTTTAAAAAAAATACATATGAATCAGAACCACAATAAAAATTAAATGCATTAAAAAAACTGTTATTTAAAGGAGGTTTTCCAAACAAAATAAAGCAGAGAAGTGTTGAATTCAATTGCTATTCAGGCCTAAAAAGTCGGTTGTGCTAGATCAAAGTGACTGGAAATTGTCAGAAGTTCATCCTTGCAACCTGTCTCCCAACAGGTCTAGGTAGACCTGCAAACTTGGGTTTGCAAGTTGATTTTAGTTCATTTAATTCAGATAATCATAAACAAAACACTAATAAAAATAATTCAATAGTGCAAGTATTAAAGAATATTCAGTGGTTAAATCCAATTTAAGAAATAAGAGTATTAAGAACATACATTATGATATGTTTAGTCCTACTTCCCTTGCTAATCACTATCCAACCACTTCCTTAACCTTTTGTTCCAAAATCCTCTTAACACTTAACTGAATGTAACAATTGCACTACCTTCTGGCATCCCCATGGCAACAGCAGTGACTTGACTGAATGTAGTTCAGGCTACAATAGCTCGGAACAATTTTCAAGTTGCAGCCAACTTACCACATATAGATTGATATGCTGCACTGCACGGTTTGAACTTTTCCTCCGCGACTGCCTGTCCAGATACATTGATTAATTGTATTGTCGATAGTACTTGATTAGCTGTGATTAGATAAGTAGTTCAGGCTACTTGATTAGATAATCAGTGTTCTGGAAAGGAAACTTTTAAGCAGCCTTTTATTGAGAGGTGTCCTGATATCCTAAAAACATCGAGCTCAAAAAAAAAAACAATGAAGCATGCTTTTGTTAAGTGATTTGACCCGGATAAGCCAGTTCATATCACCATGTTTCCTGAGCTATATCGATATGATGCAAAAAACCAGAAAAGCCATGGGCTGATCTAGGTTGGGAGAGAGTACCTTTGAAGAGCCCTGGTGACGATCTGGATACCACTTCAGTGCACATGCCTGGTATCTGAATGGAAAATCATATTTAGATTAAAGAACAAAAGAAACTGTCATCCATGCAGCAACTATAATGTCTTAGAAGACTAGAACAATAATTGAGATATATGCAACTGAGCAACCAGTCTAGTGAGAACCCACGCATGTTTGACATCTTCAAGTTTTAGAGGACTAGAAGCACTCAGTCCAAGGGCAAGCCTATCTGAAGCAAAATCTGACTCTGAATGGTCAGAATCAAATTCTGATGAGGAATCATAATCCTCTTCAACTCGATATCTCCAATTCCTTTCATAGTTATAAGAGTAATCAGATGAGTTCTTCCATCGAGGAGTCTCTTCATTGATGAAAGACCAGTAAAAGATCCGATTCCCACCAAATGTAGAGCGGAAGAGGGTGTCAACATCAAAATAATCTCCATCTTCACAAAACTGGAAACCTGCTGGAAAGAGTTGAAAATTGTGCAATTTTTCACACAATTCTGAAAGGGTGACAAGAAGGAATTTCAAGACGACACATGTAGCACGAATACAGTTTCCAATTTTCCCATTTGATGCATGAATAAAACGCACAAGAATATACACAATTGGTAAGAAAATAAGTATGGTATGTTGAGGTGTGAAAGGAAAATGATATGCAAGAAGGAGCATACCGATTCATTAAGCAAAGGTATCGATATCCCCACCTTCAACCCGCCCATAACAATAAAGCAACAAAAACAACATTTGTAAGTGCCCGTTTGGAAAGCAATGGAAAAGTGCTTTTCAAAAAAATGATTTTTTTTTGCTTTAAATTAATTTTTTTTTTAGTATTTTTAGATCATTTTGATGTGTTGATGTCAAAAATTATTTTTAAATTATTAAAAAATATTATTTCAATGCATTTCTAAGTGAAAATCACTTTGAAAAGCAACCGCAACCACACTACCAAACACCCCTTAAGACAATTTCAAACTAGTAGATCACAAAGACAATTTTCATTTAACAACATGACACTGAAATTGTTTGTTAGCAGATGCTCCATGAAGATATTCAACAGGATATATAAGTCTGCAAGATAGGCATGTTTATTGCAAGATTAAAAAATAATTGTATAAATGTTAAAGTTAGTTTTAAAGTTAGTACGAGGGGGGATTCAGGGTACTGTGGTGGGGTGGAAGAATACCCCTACCTCCCAGGTAACAATCATCCCCTTGTGGCATTAGGAGTTACTTGTTACCTCTAATAACTGCATCCTCACAAAATAACTCAAACAAACAAAGAGAATGATTACATAGGCAATCATTCTATACCCTAACCCCTGCACCAAACTGTAAGTACTTCATGGTCCGAACTTTACCGCAACTCCTGGTTCCCTGATTGCCAGTTCTGTTATTTTTGGATCCCTTAGAGTATTGTTGTCTAAACCATGAGGGGCCACTACTTGAAGTGGGATCTTCCTCATCAAAACTATCCTGCGAACTCTACATTCCAGTGGAAAACTTTAAATTAATTGTGGAAAGTTAAAGGCCTTTGCAGGCAAAGAATATAACTGGAATGAAAAATTACAAGATGTCCAACCACTCAAATTTCACATAGAGACCATTCTATGAAATTTTTGTAGTAATCCATTCTGAAAATTATGCTTAAATAGAAGAAACAGTCTCAGAGAGGGAGGCAACAGAACAAGACTGTAGGGTACTTCTCACTCATGCACAAGCATATCTGAAAAATGTCTCACATTATTAATCTTAACAATTAAATGTGAAATACGAATCAGTTTCCTAAAGATATTCAAAAAGATTTTAACCTGTACTCATTCAAGACTTCGAGTTTGTTTGGGAATGTGGTAGAGGTTGTTTTTCAAAGTGTTTTTCCGTTCGAAAATGTACAAAAAAAATTTATTTTTTAAAAATCATATTTGATATCAACACATTAAAACGATCTGAAAATATAAAAAAAATCAGTTTTTTCAAAAGCGTTTTCGAAATGCATTTCCAAACAGTCCTTTCTATGATGAGAAAACAGTGATCTGACATGTCTGCATTATTTGAAAACAAATTATATATTCTAAGTTAATTTTATACTGTAATATTTGATTGGTTCCCATTATTTTAAGTAATCAAGTTCACCAATTGGCTAATGAGAGATCCTCTCTCACTCTAAATGTTGAAGGTTCCCTTTATCATTCTCAAAATCTTTCATCAATAAGAAACTCCAAATATTCTCATGGAATTCACTTGCAGATTTTACCTTAATGAATTCTTGTGCATTACAGAATTTCAAGCCAATCAACCCTCACCATATTTTGTAATCAAATCAAACATACACCATTGATTTAGATCCCTACTCTTGACTGCCAATTAGCTCCTAATCTCCAATGGATTGCCTTACTCTCTTCCTTGGCCTTTCACAATGCCTATCTCAAGATTTATACTAGAAACCTCCCCCTCAAAAAAAAAAATCTCTTCAATTATATTAAAGGAAAATCAATAGCTTCTTAATGCCAGTAAATTACTTTTGGAACTTCTATTCAACTTCCTGCCCCCATTCCCTCTTACCTTGTATTCTCCCAGGTACAGCGTCACCCTCTTGTGCAACCATCAATTTGTACAAATCTCACCACCCAACCAATGAAACCTTGAGAGTATAAAGCAGGACAAAATGGGGAAATAGCAGACATCATTAGAACATAAAGATTCCATTAACCCACCCAAATGACCAATGGTCATATCTTAAAATAGCGTGCGTGCGTGCACACACCTTTCAAACCTCCACTAGTTACCAATACAATCAATTACAAAGCACATATTGTGAAAAAAGATTCAAGAATTAAATAAAAATTGTTTTGTCTCTAAGAAACTAAAAGGGAGGACTACCAAGAAAAGCACCTTGAGTTTTCCAAGCATAAAATTGAAAAGGATTTGTGTCCCTAAAATTATACAAGTTACCATACACACATAAAGAAAGTGCATAGGCTGCACAAAAACCAATTAACAAAACCACAAAGAGTTCAGCGCAACAGATGGTTAGAAACAGACAGTATTGTCCGATGAAAAAAATTGTAAAAAAAATCAAACTTCTTGAAAATAACAAATGACTTGAGAAAGCATGAACTCCTTGGAAAAGACAAAACGCATAAGAGAGTTATAGCAAGTAGTCAAGATAAGAAAAGAACTTGAAATATGTGATCAACATAAGCAATGACATTACAAAATAACGTTTCCTTTGCACTTAACCTCCTGGGCCTCCTAGAATAACCAGTGGATCTATGACTCTACATTGAACAAACAATTTTATTCAGCAAGAGAATATGTTCAATTTATTGAAAATATGAGAGAATATTTTCATTTCACACCATGTAGAGAGGGAAAAATATACAACTCTTTTCGACAGTAAGAAGAAACAATTGATTGGACTTGTTAAAAATAAGATATGTGAAGTTTACTATCATAAGTGCATCAAGAGAAAATTTTAAACCCAAAAAATAATCATACTTGTTTTATTACAATCCCATCTTACTATTTTCATTAAACTGCCAACACATGGAAATGCTCTCAAGAATCAAGCTTTTTGACAACCTAGTGTGACAGCATCACCAAAAGAATACACCAGTTTGTTAATCATGTGACACAACTTTTGCATTTTTCCACAATATTAACAGAAACCTCTTGATTTCATATTATCCACACACACCTGTACCATTCTTCTTTCCTTCCACTTATTGACACACTTAATTTCTAGACAAAAATATTGGAGTTGATCAATTAATAAAATGGAGGAGCAAAGTAACAATTCCGATCCATTTCCCTGGTAAAGCTTAACCATTTATAATATAAGTCTCTATGATTGTTAAGGACAAATATGATATGTAGCAACACTGAGTTACATCTTTATGTTGTTTAAGGATTAAGGCAACTATGCACCTAAGGGGGGGGATTAGGTGTAAATACTAGGGGTGAGCATTTTCGGTTCGGTTCGGTTTTTTGTCAAAAAAGTAACCAAACCGATTTTTTTTTAAAAAAAAAAACAAACCGAAAACGAACCGAATCTATTCAAAACCGACCACTTTCGGTTCAGTTCGGTCCGGTTTTTTTGGTTAAAAAAATCATAAAACCAAATTAGGTTTTTGGGCCATCTGATGGGCTTTTTGATGGGCTTTTTGATGGGTTTTCTAATAATAAATTTTCTGATGGACTTGAAAAACTATTTTCGTACAAGAGCCCAAAGTATTTTTAAATTTTTTTTGAAACAAATACAAATATTAATGTATTAAATTGTTAATATAGTGTTTATTAAGTTTGTTTTAACCTTTCTAATACTTTTGTTTTGTGTAATTTAGCATGATGAGAAATAATTAAAACTACACAAGGGAACAAATTTAAATTTAAATTACAGAAAATGCCTTCAAAGGGCTTCAAAATAAACAAGCAACATTAACATAAAAAACTTCAAGTGAGGGCATTAAATGTTGATGTTGGGACCTTGGGGTAGTGTCGGTGGATGAAACATTTTGGGTTTCCATCTGTAATTACCAAATGAAAATGATCAAAACATGTTAATAATATATATTTTAAGAATGCACAATATATTCGCAGCATATATTCATAATAATTCCATAATATATTCGCAGCATATAATCATAATAATTCCACAATATTTGTAGCATGGTCTAGTCACATTATACTGATTTGTTGATAATCATATAATCATAATAGTCACATTATACTGATTTGTTGAAACACAAAGGCATTGACATTGCACTCACTTGATATTGGAACATCCAACAAACTAGTCCAATTTGACTTGCTCATATACTTTATTATCTTCAATGTTTATAATAGGATTAAGAAGTGTTCACAAGTTACAAAGTGTTCCTAATCAAAGCATATGATAGGATTAAGACGGATGTTCAACTGCACTTAAACTCATTGAAGTTAACTAAGAAGATAAATATATAAATACTGTAGTTAGGTAATCATTGATTAGAAAGTAGCTATTTCATAAGCAGAATTAAGCAACTTACTTGGATGGCTTCTGTATCTATTATTGAAGAGATGCCCAGAAACTTTGCAATCTCGGCCAAATCTGCAATAAAATCATAGTTATTTTTTAATTGCAACAACGATAATAATAATATAATCATAGATGTTAATGAACCATTTTTAAGTCATTATAAAAATTTTAGAGAAAAGAATGGCAAAAACAGAGATGCCACAGAGACCAATAATAAGAAAAGAAAAGTTGCAAAAGAAAAGAGATAGATCCAGACCAAGAAAAGAAAAGTCCAAACATATGCACTTGCAATGACCAATGAGAAAAGAAAAGAGATAGATCCAGACCAAGAAAAGAAAAGAAAAGTTGAGATTGAACCTTGGCGAAACATAGCAACAGGGGGCAAGCCAGGTATCCTAGTAGGCAGGGGATTCAAAACAAAAGAGATAGATCCAGACCAAGAAAAGAAAGTGCATATGTTACTACTCGTCCCAGAATGGGCGTTATGGCAAAGAACAAGAAGAAAACAATCTGTTACTAGGGACATAGCTATCAGATCTACTACTAGTGCTTTAGCCATAGCCTTCCTTCCTTTACCAAAACTATCTTCTCTACTTGCTACAATGCCGCTTAGTGATGATGCTGAAGCTTACTAAGCTAATAAGATATGGAAGTTTCTCACCTTTAAAAAAGAGATTCCATAGGACTTAACTTATACGATACGATATGCCCTGGGGTAGGCGAGAGGGAGGTTGGGTTTAGTTGCAGAGGCGAGAGGGAGGCTGTTGCAGAGGCTGAGTTTAGTTGCAGAGCCAAGAGAGGGAGGCGACAGGAGAGAGGCGAGAGGCAAGAGTTGTGAGGACTGAGGCGGATGACTTTAACTTTTCATCAGTTTAGGCCTTTAGGGTTTCATCCGTTTCTATTTATAGTAATACTTCAAACCGAACCGAACCGGTTCGATTCGGTTTAATCGGTTTTGTCCGTACAAAACCGATACCAAACCGAACCGGACATTTTTTAAAAATTTTGTAATCGGTAATCGGTTTTTTTTTTCGGTTCGGTTGTTTTGGTTTTTTATTTTCGGTTTTTTCGGTTAAATCGGTTTTTCGGTTCGGTTTGCTCACCCCTAGTAAATACAACAATTAATGCAATTTTAAAATTAATTACTTTAAAGTAAAGAGATAAGAGAGAGAGATTGCTAACTCGGTTTTTAACGTGGTTCGGCAAGCCTACATCCACAGCTCAAGTACCAACCCGTACTTGAGTATTGTATTCTCTTACTAGTCCAAGTAACAAGATTACAATTCCCGCTTGATGAATCCACACCAAGACTTTTACACCACTTGAAGATATGCCCTCTTCAAGATTTTCCTTTTTCCCACTTGAAGATGTACCCTCTTCAAGATTTTTCCTTGGTGATGTTCCCTCACCAATATCAAGAGTTTTATACTCAACTCTCAAGAGTTTTACAAGGATTGTTTTTGTAACACAACAATACACTCTCAATAGTGTGGATATTACAAATTAAGATCTATGATCTCTTTATCTCACTTAATAGCACTTAGAATATTTGAAGGTGTTTAAGTGTAGTGAGAATGAGATTTAATACTCTTTGTGTTAGGATATGAAGATTTAAACATAAATTTGAGTATTAATGAGGATTGATGATATGAAGGTGTTTATGCACTACTAATTGCCTCAATATCAAATATAAAAAAATGTCTCTGCTTAATTTTGCAATTAAGAGGCCTATTTATAAGTTTCAAAGAGAAACTAGCCGGTTCTAGCCGTTTTAGTGCAACTGTCATCTCAAACGGTCGAACGGTTCACAACGGATAAATCAAGTGGTCGACCGGTTCATTTAAAAGCCAGAAAATCAATCTTTTTGACCAAGCGGTCGACCGGTTCACAAGCGGTCGACCGGTTCAACTTAACATGGTCCAAACGGTCGACCGGTTCACTTGGTAAAAACCAAGCGGTCGACCGGTTCAGTTCGAAAGGCAATTTGTCTTCCAAGCGGTCGACCGGTTCACTTGGTAACCCAAGCGGTCGACCGGTTCATGCAGAAACCCTATTTTGACAAATTATCTTTTCTGAATTTCTTGAACCGATTGATTATGACTTAAACCTATAATCATCAAACCCTTTTAATGCATGCAATGTGAAGTGTGTGAGTTCATTTTAATTTGTGCTATCAAGTTAGAAATTGAGATTTACATAAAGCACTAAAATGAAAACTTATTCTAAATCTTCACTTGCTTGCATCTTGGACTTCCTGGAATGATTTCTTCGTGTAATCCATTATGCTTGTTGATGTATTCTTTGTATAATACTTGTTTATAACTTAATCTCATCCAAGCATATTATTAGTCCATTTTCTTTTTATTGTTATCATCAAAATATATAAAGCATACAAGTATGACATTATATGTCAACACTTTAGACATTCCAGTTTTGCCGAGTTAAAAATCAAAACCTTCAGGTCTTAGGATATCATATTTTTCCATAAAACACACAACTTTCACTCCCTTTCCTTCTCGACGGAAAAAATGATTAAAAAGGGTCATCAGCAAGATCAAAAACAATAATACCAAACTCATCAAAAGCATTGAATATCACAAGATTATCAAAAAAAAAAAAAACCCAAATTTTGAAAACAAAGAATTCATTTCATATACATGTGCACATATAAAGAGAAAAAGTGAGAGAGCACTAACAGCATCCCAAAAATGGCGGCGTCTTTTGCGTTCAAGAACGGGAGTGGAGTGGAAGAGAGTTGTTTGGCGGTGGTAAAGGTTTGTTTTGGTGATAGAAATAGCTGTTTTGGTGCCGCAATTCATCATTTTTGCATAACAAGTCCTCCATAGAATTGCGAAACTCGCAGCCTCGAAACTAGTTAGACGCTTGAGGACATCGGTGAGGCCACTCAAAAAAAATCACTTGTTTATTTGATACTTTTTGGGAAGGTTGGTTTTTTTTTCTTGTTCTTTTAATTTAAGGTATATGATATGAGAATATTTAAATTTTACGGTATATATTTAAGGAATGTGTATAATATTGATGCTGTTTTTTTTTTAAAAATGTTCAGATTATATTAAAATAATAATTTTTATTATTTTTTAAAAATTATTTTTGTTATCATCATATAAAAATAATATTAAAACATCAAAAAAAATTATTTTTTCAAAATTATTTTTAACATATTTTAACTAGGAAAAAAACATAGTTTAACTAGGAAAGAAATTCAAGATGATATTTTAAAAAAGATATTAAAATGTCAATATATTAGATCAACTTGTTTCAACTTGAGTTTTTCAAATCCACGACTGGGATCATGATAACCTCAATGAAAACAAATTATAAACTCAATTCTTAATGAACTCATTATTGAATGATAAAATTGAAAGAGAAAATTAATTTTATAAAAAAGACATAATAAAAAAAACTTGAGTTTATTTAAGTTAACTCGCAATACTTGTAACCTAGGTCATAAGACAAAGATAATTTTATAGAAAATAAATTGAAATAAATGACAAAGTTTGATTCATAATCAATCAAATATTAAATGATAAAACTAGAAACAATATCAATTAAAAAAAACACAAAAAAAACAATGTTGACCCATGACATGAGTCATGAAATTGAGATAACCAAAATAAAAAACAAACTATAGTAAATTATAAGACTTAATTTCTAATAAACCAAATGTTGAAGGATAAAACCACAAAAAAAAGTATACATATTTAAAAAATGGAAAAAAAATATCAATGTATATATTAAAAAAAAACATTAGATTGAAAGACAAATAATCAAAGTGAAAATAACAAATAAAATAGATGGTGATTTTGAATTTTATACAAAAAATATATTTTAATATCTAATTTTTTGGTTTGTAAGGGATCGGTCCTTCTAGTTATAAGAAATTCTATTTTGATATCAAAGTCCATTTTCTTTGTTTTCTAGTTTTTTTTTAGAGGAGAGAAGCTCATTGAATTCTAGTGTATAGAAAGAAAATCACCATTAACCACGATTCCAACAACTAAAATAGTTGAGATTAGTTGAAATGATATTCATTCCCTTATTGTTTTCTAAGCAACATATCTAGATTGAGAATGACAAATCTTATTCATGTTGATCTTGTGATTTGAGTTTTTTTTCTTTTGTTTATAGGGTTAATAAGTTCATTTGATAATGTTTTAAAAGTTTTGTAGAGTGTTTTCAGGTTAAAATAATTTTTTTGTATAATAAAACCTCTAGGCTTGAGATTTCAATCACTACAATAATGACCAAAATTTGGGCTTGCAAAAGATATGTCATTTGTCATAACAAGCGATGTGTTGTCTTTTTTAAAAAAAATATAGGGACAAATAATAATCACAAAAAATCCCAAGCTTAGGCTGTTTAGGCCCATGTGGTTGGGCTCATCTAGGGTGGTAGGGCATGGGCTAGCGCTTCTGGGCTATTTTTCTACCATTTTTGTTTTTCTATTTTTTAATATATATTTAGGTTAACTATAGATTTATGAAAAAAAAAATTAAACTCGATTGAGTCCATGACTAGAATTGCAAGTTCAAGGAGTTAGGTCACAATATCTAGCCTTTTGTATTTTTTTTGTTTAGTTTTTTTTCCTCCATTTAAAAAAAATATAGTTTTACCTGTTGTTATCGATAATCTTTAAGTTTTATTTTACTTAACCAAAAACAAATCCAAATTGACCCTTTAAAATTAATAATTTGCTTTTGTTATCTCGGTCTCACATACTTGTCATTTTGTTTCTTTTAAAGAATCATTTCATTCAAAAAAAATTATCATGTGCAAATTTGTTAAATAAAAAATAATCTAAGATAAGATTTTTATTAAATTCGATGTCATGTATGACTTGCATTACAAGCTTAGTTGGTTGACTTGAGTTTACATGATGTTTTTCATATCAAGTGTTTTTTTTATCAATCATATCTTTCAACATTAAACTAATTAGAGATTTAACTTCACTTTATTTTTCAAGATTATCCTTTAAAATTTCACAAGTCATTTCGAATTCACATGAGTAAATTCAATATATTAAAAATATATTTTACCATGTAATTAATTTTAAATTTGTTAATAAAAATATATATTTTTTAAGAAAACACATTAACAATACCTTTGTTTTTTCTTATATTCCTTTTAGAAAATTCCAACTAGCGAGTATCGTGTACCAATGTGCTAGTGTTTGCTGTAATTAAAAGTAAATTGTGTTTTCTTTAGGGTTTCACCAGCAACCTAGAAGTATTTGTGTCAACCCATGAAAACCAGGGGTGTTCATTCCGAAGACTTTTTTTATAAAGGGATGTAGGCAAATGCTAAGGGATAATTTTAATACATGTATTCGAAATTCTATACCTATTTCTTTCTTTAAAATAAAAAAAAATAAAAAAAAGTTATTTATATTAATTAATTAAAGATATTAATCAACTTTATTTTGTATGGTAATTTCTTCAGAGCTAACAATAAATTGTATTCCGAAATAAAAATGTAGAGTTGGGAGTTTTCAAAATATTTCTCGTTAAAGAATATATTAAAATAATATATTTTTATAGTTTTTAAAATTTATTTATAATATTATCTGAAAATATTAATAAAATTATTTTAAAATAAAAAAAATCAGTTTTTTTAAGAACATTTTTAAAATACAAAAGCAACAGGCTTCTAAGACATCCGTGAGGGGATATGGGCCTCTTAGAAACACAAGTGGCGGTCGATTAATCCAAAAGTGACCGGCTATAAATAATCCGTTCCCACGTTGTGCTTGTTATACATGGCACGTCATATGCTTCATTTAGCAAGATACAATGTCAACCGTCGGATCCTTGACTGATTCCTCAAGTCAATGACCACTCTGCTGCAAAGAAGGCGGGGTGTAACAGACAGGTGGTGATGGGCATAACAATTGTATTTTTTTGAAATATATAAGTTAAATAAATGATAATTATATATATAATTGGATTTTAGATTCTAAGACTGTCTTTTAAAGATCACGAAAAAGAATAAATTTAAATAAAAAAAAAAATTTTTTAAATAATATTTATGTAACGCAAGCATAAATAAAAAAAGAACGAATATATAAAATAAAAACTCTATATGAACGAGAAGGAAGAAACGGTCAAATTGAGATTTGTGAGAGTGGTCAAAACAGTGTAACAAAAACCCACAATTAAAGGCTCACAATACCCGAAATACCCTTGTTTTACGATCAAGGTTAGAAGAGGCGTTGTGACAATCTGAAGAGCAAATCCGTCCATATAAACAAAACAGCTGAAAGCGAGCCAGCTGTTTACACAGTGAGCGTGACGCGTCGTGGGGTCCGTAAATCAGATACTGAGAGCCAACGGCCAAGATCATTTGAAAGCAAATTTGAGGTTCATTTAAGTTGAATTATATTTGAGGCTGAAATTTCATTTCGCATCTTCCCCTTTTTTTAAAACAATAGGGCGGGTACCTTGAACAGACGCCCACACAGAGAACGAATCCAGATTTCTAAACGGTATGTTAGTTGAGTTTCATTATTGTTGTTTTTTTCAATCCGGGTTTAGCTTAGAATCTAGCGTTATTGATTCAAACAATTAAAAGATTTATCTTTAAATGAGGGCTAATTCATTTTTGTAATTCAGCATTGCTAAGGTTGTGATCTTCGATGTGATTTTAGCAGAATGAATATTCAGATTTTGATTGTTACTTGCAGAATGGAAATGGGATGCTTTTATTTTCTTTCTTCTTGGATAATTTGTTTTTTGGTGTCAAAATAGTACATTAGATTGTTGTGATTCCCTATTTTTATAGCATTTTAATGTAAAGTTGGCATTTTTAATGTGGCAGGTGAGAGGATATGGCAGAAAGTGAAGATATTCAGCCTCTTGTTTGCGACAATGGTACCGGAATGGTCAAGGTACTATAAGCTAGATTCATTTGTATCTATTTTGCTGTTTAAAGATTCGATTCTTAAAGCGATAATGGTATTGGGTTTGCAAATTTTAGGCTGGGTTTGCTGGAGATGATGCACCGAGGGCTGTTTTCCCTAGCATCGTGGGTCGCCCACGCCACACCGGTGTGATGGTTGGTATGGGTCAAAAGGATGCGTATGTTGGTGATGAGGCACAATCAAAGAGAGGTATTTTGACTTTGAAATACCCAATTGAGCACGGTATTGTTAGCAATTGGGATGATATGGAGAAGATTTGGCATCACACCTTCTACAATGAGCTCCGTGTGGCTCCTGAAGAGCACCCGGTTCTCCTTACAGAAGCTCCTCTCAACCCCAAAGCTAATCGTGAGAAAATGACCCAGATCATGTTTGAGACCTTCAACACTCCCGCAATGTACGTTGCTATCCAGGCTGTCCTTTCCCTTTATGCCAGTGGTCGTACAACTGGTAAGTGATACAATCCATTATGTATCTGCTTTTTGTTCAAATTAATGCATGTTAAAATGCTGTTATTGGCGTTTATTGCACTGCAAGTTTTCAAAATAAAATGGAGTTGTACTAATTGATTGATAAACAAACTATGAAATGTGTTACTGGGAACTTGCCAAGCCCTCAATATTTCTTACTTGTGAGTTGACACAACCTTTTTCACAACCACAGTTTGTTTTGGAAATTTTTATATGATATCTACTGGGATTATGATCATGAAAACCAAAGAATTTCCTTAAAAAAGCACCTAGTTTATCCAGCTTGGTGATATACATATAGACTGTTTAAATATAGAGATAAACAATATGAATTGATATATTTCACAATCAATGTGTTTTGGCTAGGTATTGTTCTGGACTCTGGAGATGGTGTGAGTCACACAGTTCCCATCTATGAAGGCTATGCCCTCCCACATGCCATTCTGCGTCTCGACCTGGCAGGTCGTGATCTCACTGATGCCCTAATGAAAATCTTGACTGAACGTGGCTACTCTTTCACCACCACTGCTGAGCGTGAAATTGTAAGGGACATGAAGGAGAAGCTAGCCTACATTGCTCTTGATTATGAGCAAGAGATGGAGACAGCAAAGACCAGCTCATCTGTTGAGAAGAGCTATGAGCTTCCAGATGGGCAGGTTATCACCATTGGAGCTGAAAGATTCCGTTGTCCAGAGGTCCTCTTCCAACCATCCATGATAGGGATGGAAGCTGCTGGCATACATGAAACAACATACAATTCTATCATGAAGTGTGATGTCGATATTAGGAAGGATCTCTATGGCAATATTGTCCTCAGTGGTGGCTCCACCATGTTCCCAGGCATTGCTGATAGGATGAGCAAGGAAATTACAGCTTTGGCTCCCAGTAGCATGAAGATTAAGGTGGTTGCACCACCAGAAAGGAAGTACAGTGTCTGGATAGGAGGCTCCATTTTGGCATCCCTCAGCACCTTCCAGCAGGTACTGTGTCTATTTCTTATATATTTGGACAGTAAGCAGAATCGGATTTTAAACCTGATTCTACACATTTTGATGTCTTCATTGCCATGCTTGTGTTTTATTGTTTTGCATCATTATATGTTAAATGCTTAAAATATGAAATTTTAACAGTAATGGTTGGAATTCTAGAATAATAGTGAAGCTTCGGAGGGACATTAAGTTGTCAAAAGTTATATCTGAATTCATGATTAACCATGAACAACACTTTTGGACCATGCTTTTCTAATCTGATTAGGAGAAACTTGCCTTCTTTTGAGTGCAGATGTGGATTGCAAAGGCAGAGTATGATGAGTCCGGTCCTTCAATTGTCCACAGGAAGTGCTTCTAATCATGCAAAGCAAGAGGCTATTGGTCAAACACATACTATATACACTTTGTATTACAAAAGGCTTCTAATCAAGTGGTTACAAAATTATCTTCTGCATTTGGTTACCTCATTTGCTCTTTCGACTTGTGTTTGCTCTGTGGAAGTCTGGACGACAAACATGAGTTGAGTGGAACAATTTTAAGATTTAATTTTTAATTTGTTATTTGATTTGTAGAGGAGTTGTGGAATCTAACTGATTTGGTTTGGGTTAATTTCGGGTTCATTACTTATTGTTTCCTTAAGAAATTTTAATGAAATAAAGCCAGTACTTATATTCATATACATGTGTACTTGCAACTCAAATTTTCTCTCTGCTTCATTGCATGATTACCTTTGGTGGATGAAATTTTTTGTTTGTTTTGTTATTCACTTTCGGGTCAATGTACCAACAAATGCTCGAGTGAATCCCAAAACAAGCAGGATTTTCATCGATGACATGTTAAAGTCTTCTCAAGGGTTGGAAGAGAAGGAATTGTTATTCTGAGAGCGAATGTCCTCAGCTTTTGTTGGTCACTATGAAGTGTTTCTGCGTTTTACATGAAAAAACAATCGCTAGAACTTCGAATATAGCAGCTTGTTGATCATATGTTAATGGCGATGAAAGACCTAGCAAAAGTGATGCATGGACAATGGGCGTTTCTATAGAGCATCTCTCAAGATGCACGATCGTGGAAGGCTCAACAAGAGTGCGATGCTAGCAAGATTTATGTACCTGTGCAATTGAAATGAAAGCTATTCCTGTAGAAAATATTCAGTGGCACTTGACTTCTTGTCCGTACATGGAGTGACTTGAAAAACACAACCATACCAGATGGAGGCATTGCAGCACGAGTGGATTTTTGCCAGAATTCCATTTGCATGGAAATGTTTTGAAGCTTGAATGTAGACTGTTGGTTAAACGGTACCAAGGAATGCTTGGAGAATTGTTGACCTCATTCTCAATTTTGTCCGCGGATCGTGTGCTTTATAACCATTCATTATTCCCGGTTTGAAATAATACGAATCCAATAGGTTGTATTTTGCTCCTTTAGGTTGCCATACTTCAACATCAATAGAAGCAATAGAAATTAACCAGACGAACACACTTTTTTTTATTGAAACACGGCGTATGAATAGTACAAACTTCAGGTGTGTACAGCCCACATGGTTAAAGTTAAACCCAAAAATCTGTGACTTCACTCGTAAGAAATTCAACGTGGAGCACAAGTATCAGAGTGAAAGAAATCAGGCTCGACGGACCACAGAAACTTGGAAAAGAGAAGGAGGAGGTACCAGCACTATAAGATGTTGCAGAACATAAAAAAGGAACTGACAGCAGAAAGTTTGCTCCTTCGACTTGTCTACTACTAG
The DNA here is from genome assembly GCA_009078335.1 of Salix brachista. Taxonomy (NCBI): domain Eukaryota; kingdom Viridiplantae; phylum Streptophyta; class Magnoliopsida; order Malpighiales; family Salicaceae; genus Salix; species Salix brachista. Next base: position 15,257,875 of record CM018577.1, on the reverse strand, counting down.
TCTGCCCATTTCAAGTGCCCAGGTGCTCGTATAGACGATGAACCGGCATTGGCGTCAATTCCTTTGAAGAATGTTGAAATCTGATGGTCCAACAGTGTCTCTAAACCCTTTCACTGACATCTCCGGCACAGATGTGCTATTTCCTAGCAACTCATGGTCTATAAAGATCACAACTACTGTTATATCATCATGAAAAAAACGCCTGATCCCCCGATCAACCTTCTTAAGGTCATCGTACCTCATCACCCTCTTCCTAGCTGCCACATTTAGAGCTGCTCTGACTAGTCTCCTTGCAATTCCCTGACATTTAAGAAAATGGGAGCAAAATATCAGTGTCTTGAATTTAAAAGGCCAAAAAGAAACTGGGGCAACAAGAGAATACATACAGCTCGTGGATTACTGTACACAATCTCCACTGCCTCCTGGTTTGTTAATTGTTCCCACAGCCCATCGGATGCAAATATGACAAATTTATCATTGGGTTGTAAAACCCTCGAATATATGGATGGCTCCGATGTTAGCACAGGCCGACGAATGGGTTCAGGGAGGTGGAATCGTGGAAAAGAAGGATCAAGAGAAAACTCAGGCCGCTTCAAGTATGCATCACCAATAGATCTCGATACCTACACAATTCAGCAAGAGAAACCAGAAGGAGATATAACTAATTAACACGGGAGAAATTGACTGATTGAATGGGGTAAGAAGAAAAACTAACAGGAAACTAAAAAAGATATTAGCTTATAGATAAATAAATTTTAATCTTGGAAAAAGTTCCCTCATCTTAAGTAGCTTGCAGAACAAGCATAGCACGTAAAGGTGAACAAACACATGCAACATGTATTCTGAAAGGTTTGAGTTTCATTTATATGACAGTGAAATGGTAGAAGAAAATCTGGTCAGCGTTTGAATATTGCTCTTTTATTCCACAGCTCGGCAGAAGGGAAATTCCAGAAAAGGAGCTACCATATTCAGATTCAGATTGTCTCATTATGAGGATGCTTCTAGGTAGAAAACCTCCACTTGTAAACTTCAGCTAACCATGCAACTCTGTAGTGTCGTGAACTAGGTAAATGTATGGTTTTGAAGAAAATATAAAATCATAACTGTAACAAGCGAGACATATGCAGCACGGTTTAACGACATTTAACACTGAAAAGACAGTAAGGCATAGAAATTTTCCTGCAGAGCCTTAAGAGATTTTCCTATTTAATCCATTTGAACTAACCATATAGCCCAGAATCTTAAAAAAAATGCCAGCACGTGTATGAATCTGAATATCCCAGAGAAATAATTTGCTGGAAAACTGAAAAGGGAAGTGAAAGAGGGAGGGAGGGATTTTGATAAAGAAGAGAGTTCAAAACTTGTATATGTGCCGGTATCTCTTGATCATTTTCCAAACTTTTTCAGAAGCATTGGTTAAGTAATCATGAATCAGAATTGTTCAAGAATGCAATATGTGAAACCCTCAGACAGACAATGAAAAATTATAAACACCAAAATTTGTATCCACTTGCTTAAAGGAAGCAGGGCATTTTCCAGATTGAAGTGCAACTTTAAGAGAGAATGAATTGAAGATACAGTGAATATGCATTATAACTTCAAAACGAGAAGGCGGTTAAAATCATAAGAATAGAAGCGAACCTGAATAATGCCTTTGATTCGCCATACTCCATGCTTCATAACAACAATATGTGAATCATCTGGATGCAAGGATTTGAGTTCTTGTCTAACCTCTTCCATACTAGCATTATGATCCCTGGTCAACTGCTCGGCAACTATCTTATTCGATCTACCTAAAGAGCCAATTACAGCTCGAGAATCACCGAGATTAGCAACAAATAATGTCCCTCTCCAGATGACTCCAACCAAGCAACAAGATCCAACTGCTGCAATCAATGGTTTTATTCCACATGACCTACGGACAAGAGCAAGAAACCCATCCTCAGTTGAAGAGACGGCACTTCTAAGGATTTCTTCGGAGATGGTTCCTCTTTCTCTGGCATGCCCTACAAAGCAATAATTGCTTATGGTTCATCACATAGAGAATTTTGCCTGGAAAAGCATTAATAAAATACAAGTCGTAAGAGTTTCTATACTGCAAGCATTATTTACTTCCTTTTCCTTAATTCTTTTCCCAAAAACAAACAAAGGGTGAGGAACTACCACACCAATGGACCAGGTTCAATTTTGGTAATCAACCATCATCTAGTAAATCAAGCAAAACTACAGAGCAGGCTGACGAAGCATCCATCCGCATAACCATGATAATGAAAACCACTCTTGCCAGTTACCATAGATCTTCAAAATTTTGCCTTGCGATACTAAACTTAACCACACAAACTAATGTAAGAACAGCAACACTAGAAGTAGTTGACATTGGCAACAAACACTCACAAGAAATCAACAAGACTCCCAAAAAATCAATAATTAAAATGCATGGAAAACCCGATCGATTCCACCAAAAAGCCATAAAACGAACATTCAAAATCCAAGCTTGTTCTGAAGCATATAAAATCCATTCACAATAACATCACGTCACTCATAAAACTACTAACCATACCACAAAAGTCAATTCAACTCCACACCTAGGCACATGAACAAAACCTGGAAAATAACCAAAAAGAAGAAGAAGATATAAGACTCACTCATGAGATTTAAGAACAAATGGTCAGATATGAACCGAGACGCATCAGGTCCACCATGACCATCATAAACACCAATAAAAGTAGCATCACCACCAGTCTCTACTTGACTATGATCTTCAATAATCTCATTGGCTTGAACCACAGAAAAAGAGAACTCTCCAAAAGAGTGTTTCTCAAGGTCTCTAGACCATAGAAGAGAGTCACCAATGGCAGAATCTTTATCATCATCATTTAAAATGTCATCCTTGCTCATACGTGCATATCGCCTCCCCGGTCTCCAACAAGCCATTGCTATTCTTGTTAGCCACGAGAACATCCCTCATTTCCTATTGAGAAACAAAACAAAACAAAACAAACTAAACAATACCCGCTATTTTTAATATAAAAAAAAAAAAAAAAACCGTTTGGCCTTGATATTGTAAATATTGAGAGTTTTCAAGATCTGGGTCGATAAAGATTCCAACTTTGAGATAGAAACCTCGGAAGAAAGGGGTCAAAACAAGGCGGTGTTGTAAAGAGAACTGCGAGATTGTAATAATTCAAGAATAGGAATCTATAAGAGATTGATGGCTCATGTTGGGGAGACTGAGAGTTGAAATGGAAGTTTTTGCAGACTTCGGCTCAGAGAGAGAGAGAGAGAGAGACACTGGAGAAAGATCTCGACTTTGGGTTAATTAAGACGAAAGAGTTGCAGAGAGGAACGTTGACAATGGGTTTATTTTTTGTTTCTTCTTTTTTCTTCCCTCCTCCTCGACTTCTTCTCTGATGTGTCGTGTAGTGTGTCGTGTTTTTTTTAATTATTAATATTAAAAGAGACAAAAAAGCAGAAGTCCACTCACCTTTGGTCGTCTTCTCCAAAACTTGAAGTATAATTGTAAACATCTAGTGGCTATAGTTTGCTTACGGATTGCTGAGTTGTGATGAACCCCTTGTGTGAGAAAAACTGTACATGCTCCCCTCACTGAGTGTCGTCACCTCTTCTGTATGAAATGAAAGACACTGTATTTATTTTGGCAGGCTCTGTATATAATAAGGGAAATGACCTTTGATAAGAGGTCAGACCGTTGTGTGAGAGCTTATCATCAATCTGATTGAATTGTAAACAGTAAAAGGGTAACTTATCATGAATCTATCTCACAATCCTAAATCTATCTGTTTCGAGTATATCATATATATATATATATAGCAATCATAGCAAAAATGTCTCAAACCTTAACAGTTACAGCAAATCATCATTACTAAACTGGTTTTGACAAGGTTTTTAGCTCATCATTATGATCAAACAACTTAGATGATGCAAGTATGGTAAATCTCTCTCTTGTCTTCTTATGGCTGCTTGCTTCTATATTTCACATAATCAAATAAGAAAATGGCTCCTAGGAAATTAAGAAGAAGAAGAAGGGGGTGACTCTAGCAGCACAGCATGGCCAAAGCAATCCTGACCATCCAATCCAATGAAACAGCTTGATATAAGACGCGTGTAATAATTGAGTAGGTGGAACGGCAATTACAACTTTGCTGGTCTGTATTAATAGAGGGGAGGAAGATGATAAGCAAGTGTGGTGGTAGAGGCATGTTGTTTTCCATAATCTTAAAGGTTAGGGCAACACTTGAGACATGTGACCTAGGGCCTTTTCTGGATCACATGACTGTCAATCTATTTTGGTTTTACCTACAAAAATCTCCAATCCATCTATCAATCCATCTATCTCTAACCAAAAGTTACCAATAATATGGTTGCGGCAATGAAAGAGATTGTTGATGCCACTGTTACACTCAAGAACAGGTTGTCCAGCCATTGATGGAGTTCCTGTGGGCTGCGAGTTTTCTGCCATTTTACAGGTCTAGTCTAGCTCCCAGCAATTTGTCGTAGCTCTTGCCATTTTGTTGCTGGGATGTGGGATCTGGAGCTAGCCATTGGTGGATCGTGGTGAAAAAGACAACTGAACTTTTGAAAATTATTGCTGAGATCGTGGAATTAGTGCACGTTGTCACCTCCGATTTGATTGTTGACAAATACAAACAAACAAGCCTGCTGATGTATGATTCATAACATATGTTTTTCGGACACTTCATTTGATCATGGAAGCTGGACCCATTCGCCATTTTTCTTCATTGATCACGGCTTTTGGACCCATTGGCCATCTTTCATCAAATAATAATAATAATAATAAATAACAAGATCGTGTCATTCGACATTTGAACTAGAAAAAAGCAATATAATTGAAAATACCCCAAGAGCTGGTGGGTGGTTAGAAAAAAGAAATATAATTGAAAATACCCCAAGAGAAGAGCTGGTGGGTGGGTGGGTAGTCACTATCACCTGCGTTTCTCAGGGTGGTAAGGGGGTGTTTCACACTTTTTTATTTTTAATATTTTTGAAAAAAAATGATTTTTTTTTGTGTGTTTTTAACTTTTTAGATCATTAATTTTAAAAAATAATAAAAATATTATTTTGATCAATTCTGAATGAAAAACATTTTTAAAAACAAACGCAACCATACTCTCAAACAAGCATTAAATTGTATTTGTTTGAAAATATAGTTGGAGTTATTTTTAAAAGTATTTTTCGTTCATAAATGCATCAAAATAATATTTTTTATCATTTTATTTTTTATTCTAAATTATTTTTTTGTGTGTTCTTAGATCATTTTGATGTACTGATGTCAAAAATGATTCTAAAAAAATAAAAATAAAATATTATTTTAATGAATTTCTGAATAAAAATATTTTTAAAAGCAATCATAATCATACTCTCAAACAAACATTAAATTCTATATGTTTGGAAGTGTGGTTGAGATTATTTTTAAAAGCAATCACAATCATACTCTCAAACAAACATTAAATTCTATCTGTTCGGAAGTGTGGTTGAGGTTATTTTTAAAAGTAACTACAATCATACTCTCATACAAGCATTAAATTGTATTTGTTTGGAAGTGTGATTGGAATTATTTTTAAAAGTATTTTACATTTAGAAATGCATCAAAATAATGTTTTTTTTATTTTTTATTTTGAATTATTTTTTGTGTGTGTTTAGATCATTTTAATGTGCTGATGTCAAAAATAATTCTAAAAAAATAGAAAAATATTATTTTGATGCATTTCTGAATGAAAAACACTTTTAAAAATAATCACAACTATACTCCCAAACAAGCATTAAATTGTATCTGTTTGAAAGTGTGATTGAAGTTATTTTTAAAAGTATTTTTCGTTCAGAAATAATCAAAATAATATTTTTTATTTTTATTTTAAATTTTTTTTTTTTTGTGTTTTTAGATCATTTTGATGTGCTGATGTCAAAAATAATTAAAAATATATATTATTTTGATGCATTTCTGAATGATAAATATTTTTAAAAACAACCACAATTACACTTCTAAACAGTCACTAAATTGTATCTATTTGGAAGTGTGATTGAAGTTATTTTTAAAAGTATTTTTCGTTCAAAAATGCATCAAAATAATATTTTTTATTTTAAATTATTTTTTATGTGTTTTTAGATCATTTTGATGTGCTGATGTCAAAAATAATTTTTAAAAAACAAAAAAACAAATTATTTTGATGCATTTCTGAATGAAAAAAACATTTTTAAAAGCAACCGCAACCATACTCCTAAACAGTCACTAAATTGTATCTATTTCGAAGTGTAGCTAATGTTATTTTTAAAAATATTTTTCGTTCAAAAATACATCAAAATACTGCTGTTTTATTTGTTAAAAATTACTTTTAATATCAACATATAAAAATGATCTAAAAACATCATATATATATATTTTTTTTTAATTTAAAGTAAAAAATAAAAAAAAATCAAATGTTTTTTTAAAAAAAAATTGAAACGTAGTGTCAAACCACCAAAATATAATTGGCAAGAAAGATAGGTGCCATTATATCCAAGATGGAGTATGATTTCTTGAATATCTTACCTATTACATTCTCACAATAGTTGCCATTGTGAAGAGGACAAGAGTAAAAAATATACAAGGAAAATTGATTGGTTTAACTTTAAGTAGTGGTTTACTATCAAATTTGTTTTTCACAAATATATTAAAATAATATTTTTTTATTTTATTTTTAATATTTTCACATTAAAACGACTTAGAAATTATTAAAAAATAAAAATATGAAAGCAAAAACAAATTCTATTTTAGAATTTAGCCTAAAACTTGTTGCTTGTAAAATTAAAACGAGCAAAAAAATAATTATGAATTCGATGTTTAATACTAACAAAAATTAAACCTCATTTTTTTTTAAAGATCATATTTAAACAGTTGTAATTTAAATATACCACGAGCTATATCATATCGTTAATCAAACGCCTATGTCGATTGTAATGCTTCTCCAAAAATACTTTTGAAGCTCCTTCTACAGTCTTGCGCCATGTCTGCATTGTAAAAAGAAAAAAATAATAATTAGTAAATAAACATGTTGGTTCAAATCTGAACTAACAACACTGATTAAAATTTACAAGTTCGGAAAAATAAAAATACTGCTCTGGTGATGAATGAGTAGAGAATGTCTGACCTTGTCAATGGAAGCCAAGATTGACCTGTTCTTGGTATCCCTTGCTTTAAGCTGTAACCTTCCGATCCCAAGTTGCCTAAGCAATAAGGATTTCCTCGTCGCCGGAGGAAGAAGTGACCTCCTCTCCGCCAAGCTAGAACTCGACTTGTAATATGATGGACTTTCACATAAATTACCACTTCCAAGATCCCTTCTTGTCTTCCTCCTTTTTAACACCGTCGCCAGCTCCAGTTTCTTGGCCCCATCACTCATTTCTGCAAATTTCCTTAGCAGCTCATCTGAAGATTTCTTGGTTACATGTTGAACTGTAGAACTACTAGAGTTATTATCAGCAGTGACCATTTTGAAGAGCAAGAGAGAGAGAGAGAGAGAGAGAGAGAGAGAGGTGAGAGGGAAATGTGTATGCATGGAGGAGCTGGTTTTGTAGGGTAGTGAAATTGGTGTTATGTGAGAAATGGACCGTTGAGGCAGAGGAATGATTTGAATAATTGAGATAGAAAATATAGCCGTTAGAGAAGGGAATAATGGGGTTAACGGGACAATAAATTGGCATCGACGTGGGATTTATTAGTGCATGACGGTGATAAGATTTACATTCATTCCAACTTCGAGCAGTAATGCGCGCCACCCATGTTCTTGCTGATAAAATTGTAAGAATCGAGTTGAATTGAACCCACGATAGGCTTTGATTCATGGGCTGATAAATACAGGATCAAGGGGGGCTAACAGGATGGGCTTGATTACCAGGAATTGTATTGGGCCGCCCAATTGATTCATCGATTACTTCTCTAAAGTTGATCCATGGACCATTCCATGGAAACGAGACCGTCGTAAAAATGCATTTGCACACAAACGTTTAATCGGTGAAGTGCCTTCGAGTAGAGAGAAGAACTCATTGACCACTAGTTCCATTTTGTGAAATTATTATTATCAAGTTGAATGATAGAAGGGCTTTTATGAATTCATGGCTACAGAAGTTATAATGTTCAGCTAGACCTAGGCAGCTTGAGTCCAGCCTCAAAAAAAGGGAACTATAATCATGAAGCTCAATTATGCCCTCAAAAAACAACATAGTTTAGACACTGACAATACCTACACCATTCTTTTCTGGTCCTGCAAAGCGTCCTTGAATTTTAAGTGCAGAGAAGTTGAACTACATTTAAAAATATACAGGACCGACCTGCAATCCACAAGGCCCGCCAAAATTGAGAAACATCCTGCAAGAACGAAATGCAGTCTAGGCAGTTGGAAAACCTGCTGGCAGATGCACATCTTCCGATAGAGATTATGTGTAGTCCAATTAATCCTACTGCTGGAAGTTAATTTACCTTTCTCCACTCCTGGAAAGGCTTCAGACAGTGCAATAGGCAATGATAACGTCCTAGCTCGTCCTTCGGTAATACAGATATCATGCATCATTGAACGTTTTTAAGGTGCTGGGTTGAGCACCAAAACTGAGAGTATGGCATTCCAGATTTCTCAGATTAAGCTGCAAAATGTATGAAAATTACTGTTATTAGCAAACATTGTTGAAAGAAAAAACTAAGAGAAAGAAACAGAAAAGACGAAAAGGTACAAACTTTGTGCTCCCTATTTCACAACACTTGAGTCATGAAACTACATTCTTGTTTCTAACTCTTATAGGGGGTGTTCAAGCAGAACTACCATGTAATATAGTTTCACATATCTAATCTAGAGTCATTTTAACATTGTTATTAGTAGTCTAATCAAATTAACTCAGTAACGCTGATAATTTTGACATTCCTTGTTGTCCCACAAAATCCATCTATTGCTTTCATGTTTCTGATAAACTTATTTGAGTAAACAAAAATAAAGTAACTTAAAAATTCTAAAATGTAGGTTAAATGATTCTATCATTCATCTTTCTGACAATAGACTTATCTTCTTTTTAAAAAACTTTCAAACAGAAGTGTTTTTCTTTTCCACTCCTATAAGAAAAAAAAGAAGATCGATAACGCTGGCCACAACCAGTTTGCAGTGGGGGCTTTGTTGCTGTTGTTTTTAAACAAAAGAAACAAATGGTAAGTAAATCAGAAAGAGGAGGTCTTGCATATCTTCCAATCCACATGTAATCACGCATGCTAAAAGGTTGCATAATAAAGTTCAGCTATGGTTGTTTCAGATCCCTTTAATAACTTTTGAGCATTATAATAGCATACAAAAACTTACCACAACCGCAAGTCCAGTATTACAGAATTTAGGAATGGAAATGAGTCTCACCATCTGCCCTTCTGATCCTGCAATTTAATTCAACATTAAATCTAATTGTAACTTGAAGAAAATTCAACTAAAAATTGCATCTGTTTTTCCTTATCTATTATGTATGAGTTTATGCGAGAATACCTTCTAAAATGCGAGTTCCATATTTATCTTGATTACCAACAAAGTAAACATGAGGGCAGCTCTCAATCAAGAAAGGATCCCTATCAGTGAAAGGATAACACCCTGAAAGACATTTATGAGAGTAGATTCTGGAACTAGGAGCTCATGGGAAAAAATCAGAATTTTAATTGCAAATATTCCTGTTCTCTTTGTTTGAATATAGTGTTATCTAAGTTTTTAAACAATCAAGCTAATATAAGAAAAATGGAAAATGAATTGCCAAAGCATAGCAGGTGCTTCTACCGAGTGTGTTAGGTGCTGTTGGTGCCAGATGCCTCCACTTTAATGTCCTTTCCATAAATTCAAGCTCATCCCTTGCTTCCGAATACTTTTTTAAATCATCAATGTTCTGGCCTGATGTTCCAAGAAACCTGAAACAGACCATAAACAATTGCCAAAAATGCATCGAATTATCACAATTCACTGTTGAATTATGCACTCACTTCTTACCTGACACCATCAAGCTCAAAACAATGAGGATTAGTACACGAGTTAAAAGTGTTAAAAGTTCTCGATCCAGGAAAAAGACATCTGTTCAACGGCTGAAAAGTAAAAAATTGAGAAAAATATCTTTCAAGTTGAAGTGAGGATGTACATAAATTCCCAAAAGAAGGAAAAAGATAAGGGCAAACCTGTTGAGGTAAAGCAAAGTTTGCTGGATCATTGGATCCTGGCATGATATCCACAGACACACCTACAGCAATCTAAACAGAGGTTTTAAACAATGAGACCATGACAAACATATTCAAAAGAAAGAAAAATGGGAGAACTCAAAATAACAAAAACAACCTGACTCAACAAAATATCCAGCACTTGAACTGCTTCAGAGACCCTAGATTGATCCTTTGAAGCCAAATTCTGCCAAAATGACCAAGGGACAAAACATTGTTTAGGTGACATGACATTTCTAGAAAAAAAGCCCCACTAAATATTTGAGCCCATAAAGCAAATGATTTACATGTTTTTAATTCTTATAATAGCTGGTTGGTATACTCTCTCTCTCTCTCTCTCTCTCCCCCTTCTCCAGACATTAATATCTCATTCAGGATTAATCAATGTTGCAAAAATAGCATCGCTACCATCGGGGAAGCTACTCTTACATCATCTAAGCAGTGCTCTAGCTTCAGTTTTGCACCATTTCAAACAGGTAAGAAAATACAAAGATGATAGCATGAAGCATCTTATGAAAATATGAGACTAATTGAAAAGAACTTCAGAACTGAACACGCACAAAGTAGACAGGAAAGATATAAAACTGCTACCTGCCCATTTAGAAGACCAAGGGGAATTTCCACTGAATTACCTGCAAACACAACATGAACTATCTCTGCCGCAATACCCTGTTCCTGGTCATTTAAGGATTTCAAGTAAGCAAGATAAGCAGCAGAACAACCTTTAGGGGAAAAAAAAGAAAACAAGAAACTGCAAAAACCTGTTCATCTCCCAGATGTCCTGTTATATGATCCACAAGAAGCTGAAATTGGAGAGGATTCGATGTGCTGCTTCCAACACTTACCCCAGAAATAAAAACAACATACTTGTCCTCTCCTGTGAATAATAATAAGTGCCAGGTCTAAATGACAATTTTACTTCTGAGAGGAGTAAAAGGATGGGCTCCCAGAAAATGACATGGTAAATGGAATCCAAATATCAAACTTAAGAATGGACAAAGTCTACACTACTCAAATGGGCATTAAGTGATTCGTCTACAAAGGAAGCAACTTGAAATACACATTCAAGATTTTCAACAGGTAATTAGGTGTTCGGTCAAAAAATTTATGATCTTTCAAGTAATATTTTGTGAAATTAATCCCAAATGCATTTCTCATATGTTACAGTCCCTTGTAACAAAAACTCCATGCTAAGTCCAAAATACTTCTGTCTATATAATCTGTTTCTGTTAATTTCAAATTTATCTTCAGTTGTATGAAATTGTTTTAATTCTAAAGCTCGTATAGATGATGATTACAATGCAAATGTATACATCTTCAAAAAGGACTTAATGAATAAGGATGCGATAACCAAGAAACAGAAAGGTTTATATATATTTGATCCAGGTAGAAATCATGAATATGGATGCCAGAAATATAATTTATATCATACTTGATTTAAGTTGGGGCACTATTTGTGGTGCTAAACCAGCTTCAAAGACATCTAGAACCAAAAAGTCACCAGCAGTAGTTTCCTTTCCATGCAAAGCAATGACGCCACCTATCAAATGCAACACATCAATAAGAAATCGGTTTGTGCGAAAGAAAATATTCAAAATCATATTGCTCAAAAAGTTGTGGAAAACAAATATTTCCATGAGAACTATTCCTCCCTTAGTCATCCACACAATTCCAGTCCAACCATAGATTCATCATTAAATACAAAAGCATGACACTGAAATCATTACCACACGATTTTCATGTCACAGAAAGATAATGCTTGACAAACACATGAATGCAACAACTGGAAAAAAAACATCGATCAAGCAGGCTTTACCATTTATTTCCTGAAAAAAAAATTGTGCCTCTCTAATAGCTGCCAACAAACTGCATTTGACTGCGCAAGAATTTATTATTTCTTGTACATGAGAGGTACCTGTAACATATGTTGAAGGTGAAAGCACGGTGCCACCAAGCTTAACTCTTCCACTTTCATCTTCCAAAACCAAATGATCATCCGGATGCATGAAGTTATGAGGCTTGACAAGAGGCACTGCAGATCTCTGCCAAGTTTAAAAAAATAAACACCCTTGCAACATACAATTTCTTTCTCAATTTCAAGAGAAAAAAAAGATATAAATTAAAACATCATGAGATTTATTATTAGCAACCAAATACCTCCTTAGAATATTCATCAAGGACACATGGCTTAAGTTGCATGTGCTTGTACAGGGTCCCAACAATGATGCATTCCTTGCCTTCTTCCAATCCCAAAACCGTACAAACTACAACAAAAAGAAGCTGGTCAATAAAGACTACTGCATGCATCTTATAACAATGTCACATCATCACATCATTAAGAATCCAAACTACATACATCCAAGACCGTTACAAATGGGGGAAAAGAAGAATTTGAAAAATGCACCACTGAGGAAATTTACCAACACCATGTACAAATGGCCTCTGTCAACCACGTAAACCTCACAACCAATTCCATTGAAATCCTATGAACAATCAGAAATTGATAAAAATCCCCAAATTATCTATGAAATAAATCAACAAAAACCAACAAAAAAATATACCAAGACCCGAAATACCACCATAACCTACAGATTCCCTCTCACCTACCAACCAATCAGAAAAATAACAAGACACCCACATAAAACCCCAGCTTTACTCTAAAAGACAACTCAGTTAAAAAATAAAATGCTCTAAGAGAAACATTTCAGAAATTACTCCTCCCCCACCTCCAAAATTACAGCAATAAATGTCATAAGTAAGCTAAAAACAAAAACAAATCAAACCCAAATCAGCTAATCAAACAAAAAAGCAAACTTTAACTTCAGTTCAACAAGGAAAGAAAGAAAGAGAGGTACCAGGGACATGGGGTTTCCAATGGGTAACAAGAGAGTAAAGCAGAGTTCTCATCGTGTGAAGACGAGCAAAGTATATTTGACTGTACTGCTGGCCTCTATAGATCTCGTTTTGAATATCAAAGGTCTTATCCTGCAATTTCAGCAATTATAAGTTTGCACTTCCAGGAAAACAGAGAAAAGGAAAGAAACTATCGATATTTTTGGGCCATCTAAGAAACTGAAGAAGAATAAGAAAGAAACTGAAGAAGAAACAGATAATGGGAAATAGGGACCAGAGATTGGTAAGTAGAATGCTTTCTCTGGATATTTTTCTCTGTGTCGATTTCCATCGCAGTCATGGCGGGAAAACAGAAACAAGTAGCGGCAGGAGCCTACACTGACACTCGATCTCCCTCCATTCACCAGGTCTTATAAATGTGTACTTTTTATGTCCGAAATATTTATATATTATTATAACCTTCATCGAAGCGGGGATGTAGCTCAAATGGTAGAGCGCTCGCTTTGCATGCGAGAGGCACGGGGTTCGATCCCCCGCATCTCCAATTATATGTTAGTTATTTTTTATTTAAAAATTTATTAAAATAATATTATTTTATTATTAAAAATATTTTTAATATCAATAAATCAAATAATTTTATTTAATTTTTTTAAGTTAATGCAATAATTGGCTAATTAAATCCCTCTATCAATTTCAAAATTAATTACATCATTTTAAGATGTTTTTAATATCAATAAATCAAATAATAATTATCGTTTTCTCTTATATTTAAATTGTTTTTTATATATTTTTTCAGTTTATTTTGACGTGTTATATTAAAAATATTTTTTTTAAAATATAAAAATATTTTTTTGTTTGGATACAAAACGTGTTTTCTGTTAGAAATATTTAAAAAGAAGAAGGTAGGTTTCTGCTCGGAACATGACAGTACACACAAACAAATTTCAAAGCACTGGAAGAAAATCTCAGCAGCTCTTGGAATCTGAATGGCTTCTTCGTCGTCGTCGTCGTCGTCATCAACACAATCTTTATTCCAAGGAGGCTCACTTCCTTCATTCTCTGCAATTCGCTCACGCCATTCATCTTCGGTCCATTCTTTTCTATATTTGATCAAGTTACCGGTTAATGGCCGGAGGAACTCAGGCTACCGGCGAATGGCCTGCACCGCTATGCTAAAGAAATCTGTACATGGGGCTCCAGCTATTTATGCTAAGGAAATGGAGAGACTCTCTGCTAAAGAATCTCTGCTTCTCGCTGTAATTACTCCCTCCCTCCCCGCCTGCCTTCTTGAATTATAAGAAAGTTTATTCATTTCTATGTATTGAAGTTAAACTCGATTCATTTGGATGAATTTTACCTACGATTGAATGCTTTTGAGTGGATAATTTCAAATCCTAGAAACATTTAGAGTCATTTCTTAGTTTGCAATTAGTGGATACAAAGTAAGAAATGAATTCAAAATTGGGATTTTGTGCAAGAAATATATATATATAATTGCTAATCCAAACAGAATGAAATCCTCAATTCTTGAAGCAGAACATGCGAAACAAACATAATAAACAGTAGAAAGCAAAAGCCTTGCTGTGCAATCGCCTAAAACTGAAGTAGCTAAGAAACTAGAGTACTAAGTCTCCAATTGCTGCAAAAAGAAATTGTTGACTCTGATCAAAATATTCAGAACCGCTCTGATAACCTCGCAACCTGTTTTCTTTGTATAAAAAAATAACCTCCCAATGTCCCATTTCCGTCAAGACAGCATATGCACAAAAGCTAGCGGTTATGGGTTGCTAGTTTTTGCAGAGCAGACACAAATGACTCTTCTGAGATTCTTCTTGGCCTAAATGAGTTTTTTATCCCAATACCGTATGTAAGATTCAGTGCCAAACAAATTATTATTTTTATTTAGACTGAGAGAAAAATAAGTGCATGTTCTTGCTCTCTGCTACTTGATTACACAGGGAATAGACAGGATTGATGCTTCTCCCTGTACATATCTATCTCTCATTTGTTGATGCAGCCTGTTTAGGATAGTTGATAGAGCCATAAAACTGGTTCTTGGGAATATCTAGAGAGGCCCATAACAGTTTTTGCCAATCAACCTGTTCTGAACTGGAAAAGATTAAGCTGCAAGTTTTGGTCTGCTCTGCCATTGCTTCAGAGTTGTCAGGAAACCATTATCAATCATTTCCTTGAATAACAGCAACAACTGTTGCATTCCCTTGGATACCAGAATGAAAAATAAACCTTTCTCACAAACCTTTATCAATAGGTCCTCGGTGCCAATTGTCTCACCAACATAATATCATTTTGACACTGCAAATAGCATAATCAACATGACGCCAAACTAATGGCTTGAGATTTCTCGAGCTTTGAAAGGAATCCCTTGGCACTTTCATAGTCCAAGTGTTTTTGCTTCCTTGGTTTTACTAGTTTTAATTTCACAGAATTAATGCAATAGTTTGTATAGCAGACAACAAAACTCTTTCTTTAAATGTTGATCATTTATGGTTTGTTTCATTAATGTAGTAAATAGTATTGCTTTGGAAATTCTTGATGTTTGTTAAAGTGTTTTTTTTTTTGGGTGTGTTTGTGTCCAATGCTATGCTATTGATTTAGTTCAAAGATTCTGGTGGTTTTGAAGCTCTGGTCACTGGAAAGACAACAGATATGCAGCGGATTGATGTGAATGAAAGGATAAATGGTCTTGAGCGGCTCAATCCAACTCCTCGACCAACCACGTAGGTGCTTAACAAAGCATTTCCCATTTGCTTATATGTTGTTTTTGTCATTTAATTGAGATGTCTACTTGTTATCGAGCTACTCAGGTCACCCTTTTTGGAAGGTACATGGAATTTTGAGTGGTTTGGAGCTGGAAGCCCTGGATTATTTGCTGCCAGATTTATATTCGAGTGAGTACCAATGCATCTTTGTTTCTTATTTTCATCTTCACCCTTTTCTATTTCCTACAAGGAATGTAATATTTTTATGGTTGCAACTTATATGGGAGTTTTTACTTCACTGGGTTAGTCAATTTAAAAGACAAGTTAATTATCTTGGTTGTTGTAGGAGAATTCCTACAAATTTCGCTAATTTGTCAAAAATGGACATGGTGATTAAGGAGGGAAATGCAAAGGTTACGGCAAATATGAAACTATTATACTCGGTATCCTTCTATCATTTAGTGCTCTTGTTACAGCACTTGCAAAATTTTGCTACCAATAAAAGAATTAGAGAAATTCTCTCGCACTGAATTTCTTACAAATAAAGGAGGAAAGTTTCTCTACCTGTCATGCAGTAAGCATAATCTTCTGGAGATACATACTTCATGTAGATGTTGGGAAATTGTATTTAAATCAAGGCCGAAATTTATGCATGATCAAGATCACACCTCAAAATTCTGAAGTGTTCTGCCAAACTACTTGGTTCAACCTGCCTGTAAATATCATGGAAGGTTTGAAGTTATATCAAACATGAACTCACTCATGAGATATATCATCAAGTCTTTTCCAAGCACAGATGAAGACAACTTCCAATTAGTTCTGGTGTGAAATATTTTATGTTTGCTCTTGTTGTATATTTTTGAGCTTTTGTATGAATTCTTCTCTTCTGTGTAATGCAGATAGAAAGCACATTCATTCTGCTCTCCAAGTTAACTGTGGAGGGACCTCTTAGAATGAAAGAGGAATATGTTGAAGGGATTCTTGAGACACCAACCATCATTGAAGAAACAGTACCAGAACAGCTAAAAGGTGCATTTGGTCAGGCTGTTCACGCGGCGCAACAACTTCCTGTTCCTATTAGAGATGCCTTTTCTAGTGGGCTGAAAATTCCTCTAAGTAAGCATTTTGATGTTTGGATCATTTTCTCTCTATCCTATTTGTGAATTCTCCTTCCTAGCCAACAAAGAAGAACAGAGAACCTCTAGACCTCAGTCATATAAGATCTGAAGCGAAAGGCATTTTGTTGTCCCTGTGCCCCAGCCCCTTCCTACCATTGTCTTGGAAATTTTGGGGATTCTCCCTTCCAGTAACTCATTTAGCTGTAATTGTAGCTTGACATTTATATTGTTCATCTGGTCTATCCTTTTAGGTTGTTTAACTCTTTCTACTCTCTTCTGACTATTCTAGGAAATGTTTCTGTTATTCTTCTCTGAAGAAACTCAAATTTTGGGTCAGAAACCTTTCCTGAGGTGTTTGTAAATATCATATGCATCCCTATGTTTTCATTTGCGTTTCTTCTTTGTAGATATGTAATAGTTTCCAAACAAAACTGTTTCTCCTTTTAACTCATCGTTGATTAGTTATTTTGAACTCTTTTTTTGTGTGTTTGTGAACTGTGTTCCATTGCTATACCAAGGGTACCTTTTGAGAACACTTATTTGAGGTCATGGTATATAAAGAACCACAAGGCTGGTTTCCAACACTTCTGTATTCAAGAAAGTTGACCCTGCAGCATATATCAAGACTTGATTAATTGCCAGACATTTTATGTGTGCTGCTTTTAACCAACTGCTTGTGTTCTGTTAGACCTATAATTATGTCATTGCAATTTAGCATTATTTCAATCTATGAAGTTTAACAGGTCCGGAAATTCATCTCTTTCAATTTATTGGAATCCCTTGAACTTGGTCAAGGAATACGAGATGATGGTCTTGTTTCAAAGTTCTACCTTTTTCTTTTTTGTCATAGTGGCAGTTACTCACTGCAAATATCCTGCTCGATACAACAAGTTTTAAATGAAAAGAAACTCGAATTTCAGGGGTTATAAACTTATAATACATAATGATGCCCAATGCTTTCCGTGCTTGGATTTTGTAAATTGCTAAGTTTATTTGTCTATGCCTGCAGCCAGTACTTTCCAGAGACTCTTCATGATTTCATATCTTGATGATGAAATACTTGTAAGTATTCAACTTGTTGTAATTTATCATATCATTCTGCATCATAGAATTTTTGTCCTTACATTATTATTCAAGTGTTCTCATTGCAGAAGTGGATATAAACTGAACATAGGATTAATCTGCCATCTGAATCTTGTTTAAGTAGCACATCAAGAGTAGTCTTTGCACACATTTAAAAGGAATTAGATATGAAAATGTCAAAAGTTCATGCCATATTTCATTCTCATGCGATGATATGCAAAAAGGGAGCCTTAAGAATTCTAGGGTACTATCTGTTGTATTTATTAACTTGGAGATGGATGTCTCCATCTACCAAGATTGATGAAGGCTCATACATTTTCTCCCAGCTTTTCTCTCGGGTTCCTTATAAGCAGTGGCGGATCCTAGAAGGCACAGGGTAGGGCAATAGCCCCTAGATTTTGAGAAAATTACATCTTGGTCCATGCGCTTTTAAAAGTAACAAATTTTATCCTTAATGTCAAACAAATTTATTTAATTAGTTGTCTTCAGTAAACAGAAAAACTGTATATTGGTCCTTGAGTCTTACAAATAACATTTCTGTGTATTTATGAAATAAAATCCATTAAATTATTTCACAAGTCATGAACACATGTGTTTATATGGTTAAATCCTTAGATTATTCGAGAAGTCAAATATATATGATGATAGAAAATAATTATTTTAAATCAAATATTTTTATAAAAATGTATTTTTTTTAATGCACATGCAAAAATATTTGTTCAAGTTTATGAAAAATTATTCATGTGATTTCCACTAAAAACGATCAATTTGTAGACAAACTACATCCATGAACAATGCAATAAATAATGTCATATTATTGATCTTTCTTCCTCAAGAATTGTTGTCAGGATCCGCCATTGCTTACAAAGGGCTTGAATTTACCTATTTGGTTTTCCTTCATTACATGTTCCTCCACTACTGATATAGCTTGTATAGTATAATCACTTGCACTGCTCACTGCTGTTGCCAGAAGGATGGTCATGCAGAAGTATCTATTCTGCATGGTCATAAATATATACTTTAACAACATCAATTTTCAAAGAATTAGCTTTGTGAAAGATATGTAAGGACTTAATCCAGGAAAGGCAGGCATTATCAAATTTTGAGTATTTTTTCTGGTTTTTGACACAGATTGTAAGGGATGCTGCTGGAGTACCTGAAGTTCTTACAAGGCTAGATGCACCAGCCCCTCCAATGGCAGATCCAATTGCAGAGTATGAGAGATAGAGATGTGAAAACTGATTGGTTATAGTTTTTTTTTCTCAACCTTCTAATACAATGTAGACTCAACAGTTTCTCTCTCATCACTCTCAATAAGAAGGGCATTCTATTCACTGATTGGAAATGAAATAATCCTTCACTGACAGAAGAATTGATGAAACTATCTTAAAGTGTTCATAAGTAATTGACTGGGATTAAGTTGTTGGTTTCAATACAAAATTAACGGTAGATTTGTTTGAGGGTCACTGTGCATAAAATTGTTTGACCTAGGATATGTTTTACTGGTTGAAATTGAAAGCCTTTCGAAAAAAGCTGTGGAGGACTGAAAAAGATAATGATAAGAGTTTGGTGACGAGTGTGAATATGATTAATTAGGAGGGTGCGGTGCTGTGTGGCTCCATTGAGCTTCGCTGCAATGCTGATAAAACCTCACCGCATCAACTGTTTCAAAAGTTTGCCTTCACGTTGTTTAATTTGGAGAGACCTATCGTCCATGTTGTCTGGATTTTCCTATTCAGGACCTTCGCAAGACTCCAATGGATAGTTAGATATTCATACTAATTTTCTAATGCTCGAGCAGAAGAAATGGTTGGCCATCGCCAAACAACCATTAATAATGCAGGAAAATAATCATCAATGGGAGGGGATTTATCCAGAATTTATGGTACCAGATAGAAGGTCTTAGGTCAAAGTGTTTTGCATAATAATAATACTAATAATAAGATTTACGCATCAGAAACACGTATGTCATTTCCTGAAACAATCCCACTTCTATGTTCTTACCCATAATGCTTTCAAAACCCAATGGAAGCTTTCCAGCACTCTGTTAAACCTAACCCGCAAGTGTTGGTCAAGGTTGTCAGGACTTGATGGATTACTATCTTAGGCATCGCCTGTGAATTTCTTACTCTACTACAAGTATGCCCCGAAACCATCCACGTTATCTCTCTCTCTCTCTTGTGTGTGTGTGTGTGTGTGTGTAAAAGACACTTCCCAGTTACAAAGTAGAAGATTCTTCATAATATGGGGATTTATGGAAATTCATGGTGAATTAAGTTTCATCTTAACATGTCTCAAATCTTTAAAATACTTTTTGTTTTTGTATTTTAAAAGGGTTTGTTTTAATTAATTTTTTACTTTATATATATATTTTTTATTTTTAGATAGTTTTGATGTTCTAATATAAAAAATAAATCTTAAAAATAAAAAATTATTTCAATGTTTTTTAAATAAAAAATACTAAAAAACAACAAGTTTGTTAATTTGAAAATAACGAATGAATAAATTCTTCTTGTGTATCATATGAAAAACGATATTTTAATTTGCTCTGCATGCATGATTAATTGGATTCTATATCTGAAGTTATAAGCACGATTAACTTATTAATTTTCTTTTATTTTTATTTACCAGATTTGATTTTTTTTACTGCAATTTATTTTATTTGATATATTCTATACTAAATTTTTCATCCATCAAATTTAGTCTATTAACAAGATTTTTTTTTTCAACTTATTTTCTATACACTACAAAATATTAAAAAAACAATACACTTTCTCATTACTGATTTTATATAAAAACCGAATTTTCTTATAAGAAAAAAAAAACGTTCTAGCAAACAAACCGGCCAATCAACACAGAAACTTATCAGGTGGGGGGCTTGATAATTAGCGAGAACGTGAGAGAGAGGGAGGCAGATTCATGCACAGTGTACCAAGAAGATAAATAATTGAGAGACGACGACTAGCTGCTGTGATTGAAACTAATTCTCTTGATTTCATTTTTATTTACATCAAGAGAGAAGTTAAAATGGAGATTAAAAAATAAGAAAAATGAACAAATTAATAAGCAGAAGAATTCATGAGTTAAACCATCTAAATGAGATCCATACCATATAATCCCAAAAAAAACACGCAGAAAAGCCTGATATAATCAGGCATTTGCAGCATCATTTAGGCGAGCCGAGTCTCCCCGAACCCTTGCATGTGATTAGCATCCATTGGCGGCAATGGAAATTCACCAAGTTCTTGAAGAAAACCATCCAAATCTGTAAATCCACCAAAGAACCCACCTGAGTTTGCACCAATATTCCATGTTTCTTCTTCCTCTTTAACTCCTTCTCTCGACCCCAAAGCACTCCCAAACCCGCTTCTCAGCTCAACTTTCTTGGCCACAACAGGCATGCTGTCACATAAGTAGTTGCTGCTGCTGCAGTTTCTTGGTTGATCCTGTACTCTCGCGCTTATCGATTTCCTCTTGCAACCGCTCTTTTGAAGAGTCGGCTTCCCTGTCAGTCGTTGCACCAACTCTCTGAAGCTTGCAGCATCTGTCTTGATGATTTCAGGAGCAAAGATGTGAATTATGCGTATCTTTGGCTTGGCTTTGTCGATTGTGTGTGAATTTTTATGCATGGTTAGTGGTGATGAAGGAGTGATTGGACCAGCCATAGAAGCTGGTTGTTTCCTCATCATAAGATCCTCCATTAACGAAGATGTTTTGATGTGATTGATCAGGTGAAGAGAAAGAGAGATCAGGGAGATGGAGCTGTTTAGTGGGACGGAGAGGGTTTTCTTATATAAGAGAGGGGGGAGGAGAACTGAACTGGCAGGGAAGATTATTTTATATATATATATATATATATATATATATAGTTTGTTTTAATATGATAATTTTAAGCACAAGTTCTGGGGAAAGAAAATCAATAAAGTAAGAAAGCCATTTTGGTCCCACAATCTCTATAATCAAGACTTGCATATAAACAACTCTCTGTCGAGGCTTGCATTTTGAGAGAGAAATCAAGATGATAATGTTTTCAATCTTGCAAGAAATGACTGAAAAGACCCTGCTCTCAGAGTCTAGGTTGATTTACATGTTTTAATGCAGAGATATTAAGTACAAATTAAGCAGGCTTCGATCATGGAGTCTCTCTAGCTGCATAGCAAAATGGCTGGCTGGCTGGCTGGCTTACTTTCTTGAGCGACTAATAGAAGACTTCCTTTTAGGTCATGATCATGGCTTGAAATTTGATTTGTTGCAACAATATTATTCATATATCCACTATTTAATAAATCTTTTAGACATTAATTACAGAACATCATTGCTATTGGACAAATATTGATCTAAAGAAGAGTGCATGGTAATATTATTCATATGTTATTGCAACATAGGGTAATGTTTACTAGGTAGTGCAATATGGACATTGATTCCCACTTTGTTTCTGGTCCCCCAGCTTAAACATGAGTCAATGTTTTTAGATGATTCTTTTTTTTTTATTATTATTATTATTATTATTATTATTAATGTAGCAGAGGACATATATGTATTTATAACCCCCAGCAAAGGACAAACCTCAACAATTATACTTCCTATCGTTGATGAGCCCAAAATTGTAAAATAAGCAACATCCTAAAATGGGAGGGAGGTCATGAAGTTTAGTGTTGGACTAGAAAAAATTATTCCATTCATTAGTTTTTAGCATATATATATGCAACTTGCTTTATATATGTGGACTGCATATATATATATATATATATATATATATATATATATATATATATATATATATAATGAACAATTAAACTGCCGATCTATATAATATAATAGCCATTGCTCAGAAATATATGTGTAAATAAAGCAGCAGCACATAATTTTAGGTTTGTGTACAGTGACTCCACCACCACCACCTAGCGGTTGAAGGGACTTGTTTTCTTCCTCTGCACCAGGGTTCAAGTCTCACCATGCACGCCTGTCACCCCCGCGGTGTCTTACATGCTCACTGGGTTTGCAGGATGTTCAGTGAGTCCGGGGATTAGTTGTGGTGCGCGTAAGCTGGCCCGGACACCCCGGTTATCAAAAAAAAAAAAAAAAAAAGTAAGGAACCCGCGTAGCTGGAAGCAACAGAAACGAATGTCATGGCCTCCATGATACGATGATCAACAAGCTAATATATCCAGATATTAACATTATAATTTACACTTCACAGCAATACATTTACAAAAAAAATGGCAAATCATTTGATATTAGATGGATGCATCGACATGCAATACTATATATACATAGTCGTTTATGTTGGAAATTTGGCAGAAATACAGAATAGAAAAGAAAAGGGTTTAGGCTGCACACTCTCTAATTTGGTAGAATACAATACATATGAAAATGGTACTCTCACACTTTTTCATTATGAGATTCATACAATATATATAGACATTAATAGTTGCGACTCTTCAATACTAATAGTTGCGACTCTTCAATACTAATAGATGTGACTCTTCAATACCAATAATTGTGACTCTTGATAAATAAGTTTAATAACTAACATTCACCCCTCTTAAACTTGTTTCATCAATCTTCACGATTCCAAGCTTCTTCTGCAGATAACAAAAAACTTCAGTCTTCAATGGCTTTGTAAAAATATCAGCAATCTGTTCAAGAGTGTTGACATGAACTAACTCCACATCGCCTTCTTTTATGTGCTCTCTAATAAAATGAAATCGAGTATCAATATGCTTTGAACGTTCATGATGCACTGGATTCTTTGCAAGAGCTATAGCAGACTTGTTATCAACGAAAATTCTTGTGGCTTCACTCTGTTTCTGTTGCAGATCTTCCATCAATTTCCTTAGCCATATTGCATGACACACACATGATGCAGCAGCAATGTATTCTGCTTCACATGTGGATAATGCAACAATAGATTGTTTCTTGGATGTCCATGTAAATGCTGTTTCTCCCATGAAAAATATGAATCCAGTTGTGCTTTTCCTGTCTTCCAAGCTTCCTGCCCAATCACTATCACTGTAACCTGTGATTTCGAAATTCTGTGATGATGAATAACATAATCCATAGTTTAATGTTCCTTTAATAAACCGAAGGATCCTCTTTGTTGCCTTCAAATGTGAACTCCTTGGTCTCTCCATGTATCTGCTAACCAAACCAACTCCAAACAGAATGTCTGGTCTGGTACAAGTTAGATAACGCAAACACCCCACAATACTTTTGTAATATGTAGGATTAACTAAATCTCCTTCTCCCTCTTTAGTTAACCTCGTTCCATACTCAACTGGATTGTCTGCTGGATCACAATCTTCCATAGCAAATTTCTTTAACACTTCTGTTGCATACTTGGCTTGAGAAACGAAAATTCCATTACTGCATTGCTTCACTTCTAATCCCAGAAAATATGCTAGAAGACCTAAGTCTGTCATCTCAAATTCCTTTACCATGGATTGCTTGAAATCTTGAATCATTGTAGGATCATCCCCTGTGAACAGAATATCATCCACGTATAAACAAACAAACATTATTCTACCATGCAAGTTTTTCTTCACATATAATGCATGTTCATACGGGCATTTTGTAAACCCCTTCTGAGAAAGATAGCCATCAATTCTTGAGTTCCATGCTCTTGGTGCTTGTTTGAGTCCGTAAAGGGCTTTCTTCAATCTGCACACCTTTTCTTCTTCTCCTTTTACTACAAAACCAGCTGGTTGCTCAACATATACTTCCTCTTCAAGATTGCCATTCAAGAATGCTGATTTTACGTCCATCTGAAATATCTTCCATTGTTTCTGAGCAGCCAATGAAATCACCAATCTCACAGTTTCCATTCTTGCTACTGGAGCAAAAACATCTTCATAATCTACTCCATATCGTTGCTTGTACCCTTTTGCAACTAATCTGGCTTTATGTTTTTCAATTTCTCCTTCAGCATTCTTCTTTGTCTTGAAGATCCATTTTACTCCGATTGCATTGTGACCTTCAGGAAGTGTTGTCAGTTCCCATGTATTGTTCTTCTGAATGGAATTGATCTCCTCTTTCATTGCTTTCTTCCACCTGTCTTCCTGATATGCTTCTTCAAATGTAATAGGATCATTTTCTGAAAATAGGCAAAACATGTTCACATCATCAAGATCCATTCTTTCTGTTACATCATAAATCTCCTGTATGCTCTTTGTCTTTCTTGTTGAACTTGGAGAATTAGATGGGCTGCTAATTGATGGAGATGGAGCTATCATGATTTCTCCTTCATCTTTCTGGATCTGCTCTTCATCTACAATCAGTTTTTGCAGTTGATCCTCAGTACTCCAGTTCCATTCTTGCTCTTCATCAAATCTCACATCTCTTGACATGATCACCTTTTTTGTTACTGGATTGAACAATTTGTAACCATACGAATTTTCTCCATATCCTAGCAGTATGCATTTCTGACTTTTATCTTCAAGCTTGGTTCGTTTTTCATCTTGAATTTTGGCATAAGCTATGCTGCCAAAAATCCTCAAGTGATCAACTCTCGGTTTCTTCATGCTCCAGGCTTCTTCTGGTGTAAGCATATGCAACCTCTTTGTTGTAAATCTGTTCAACAAATACACAGCACACACAACTGCATCTCCCCAAAACTCTTTAGGACAATTCTTTTCTTTTAACATACATCTACCCATGTTCATAATAGTCCTATTTTTCCTCTCCGATACTCCATTCTGTTGTGGAGTCTGTGGCATTGTGAGCTGATGTGCTATACCATTCTCTTTACAATAATAATCAAAAGCATGAGACACATACTCTCCTCCCCTATCAGTTCTCAGATTTTTCAGCTTGCATTCACTTTGCTTTTCTACTAGATTTTTAAATTCCTTAAACTTGCTCAGCACTTCTTTTTTTTCTTTCAACACATATACCCATGTTTTTCCACTAAAATCATCAGTGAATGTAAGGAAATACCTGTTTCCCCCTATTGTTGTAGGTGTAATTGGCCCACACACATCTGAATACACCAATTCCAGAGGCTGAGATGCTCTAGAACTCTTCTTTGGGAAGGATTTTCGGTGCTGCTTTCCCATCACACACACTTCACACAAATCGTTTGTGTGTTCGAGCTGTGGTATTCCCAGAACCATCCTGTGTTTCTCCATCATCATTAATGATCCACAATTCAGATGTCCATATCGCAAATGCCACAAGTTTGTCAGATTTGAACTTTCTGCCTTGAAACAGTTTGACATACACACATTTAAGTCAAGAGGAAACATCCTGTTTTTGGTCATCTTGACTGAGGCAATTAAAGCTCCAGATTCATCAAAAATCTTCAAGTTCTTATTCTTCATCTGCACTTCAAAATCTTGCTCCAGAAACTGTCCCAGACTTAAGATGTTACTCTTCATGTCTGGAACGTAAAATACTTCTGTTATGAATTTCTGCTCACCATTCTTGAGTTGTATAAGAATTCGGCCTCTTCCTTCAACAGGTATTTGAGAAAGATCTCCAAAAGTGATTTTTCCTTTGTAACTCTCATCAATATCTGCAAATGCTTCCTTCATGCCACACATATGATTTGATGCTCCTGTGTCTAGATACCAGGTACTAGATTTGCTATCATCAAATTTTCCACATGCCAGCAGCAGTGCAGGTTCTTCTGAATCACTTACCTTCTCAGCAAAATTAACAACTTTGTCTTCAAATCTGTATTGTGAACAGTCAGAGGCGAAATGACCATATTCCTTGCAATTATAACATTGCACGCCTGCATTGTTATTTCTCCAGTTTGAGTATCCTCCACGACTTCTTCCTCTGAATCTGCCTCTGCCTCTGCCATTGAAATTCTGATTTCGTGCACCATGAAATTCTTGATTTCTATATGATCTTCCTCCTCTTCCTCTTCTATGCAAAAATCTGCCTCTCTGGAATGATCCTCTGTTGGATTCATTGGAATTCTTCAAAGTTAGCTGTGTCTGCAAAGCATGTTCAAGTGTTCTTCCTTCTCCTCTTCTGTCAATTTTCTGCTCATGGGCTTGCAGTGATCCCATTAACTCTTCTACTGTCAATTCTTCTAAATCTTTTGATTCTTCAATTGCTACAACCACATGGTCAAACTTTGAATCCAGTGATCTCAAAATTTTCTCCATCACACGAACATCATCAATATTTTCACCATTCCTTCTCATCTGGTGAACCAAAGTGATTACTTTTGTAAAGTAATCTGAGATTGTCTCATTGCCTTCTTTGTTCAGCTTCTCAAAATCTCCTCTCTGAGATTGTAGCCGAACTCTTTTTGTTTTTTCAACTCCACTATAAGTTTTGCTAAGCATTTCCCATGCTTCCTTTGATGTTTTTGCCGGTGCCACCATCTCAAGGGTTGCTTCATCAAGCCCCTGATAAATTGTGAATAACGCCTTGTTGTCTTTCTTTCTTGATTCTCTCAGTGCTTGTCTCTCTGCATTGCTCATCACAGTATCTTCTTTTGGTTCAGTATAACCATCTTCAACCAGCTCCCATAACTCTTGTGATCTAAGTAGTGCTTTGTATTGGATGCACCACAAATCATAGTTTTGTTTGTTAAGGCGGGGAATATGAAATTGGGAATTGTTGTTGTTGGAAGTCATGTTGTCTCTCGGGCTCTGATACCAATTTTGTTGGAAATTTGGCAGAAATACAGAATAGAAAAGAAAAGGGTTTAGGCTGCACACTCTCTAATTTGGTAGAATACAATACATATGAAAATGGTACTCTCACACTTTTTCATTATGAGATTCATACAATATATATAGACATTAATAGTTGCGACTCTTCAATACTAATAGTTGCGACTCTTCAATACTAATAGATGTGACTCTTCAATACCAATAATTGTGACTCTTGATAAATAAGTTTAATAACTAACAGTTTACTCCTTCGACGTAAATATATAATAATGAAGAATGGTAGTAGAAAATTATTTTACAGCGAAAATATTTCTCGTCAGTGCTAAAGAATATCGGGTTTTTTATTTTCTCAGACACAAAATCTTCTCCCTTTATCCATTTATGGTGAAAGATTCTATCTACCCTCCACCCCATTTATGCATATTGTATACTAGACTGGAAAAAGGCACTGTTCTTTCTGCTATCAATGCGAATGGAGGCTGTTTTTGTTGTTAAGATTCTCTTTCTATATTTTCCTCTTTAAACCAAAACGAGTAGATTAATTTTTAGGTTGAAGGCAGTTCAGAATATGTGTGGAGAAGAAGAAAGCACAGGTGATTTAATTGAGGGCAAATTTCAGCCAGCAGGGTCGATGCATGGATCAGTGCCATACATAAATATGAAAAAAAATGACTAGGGTTATCTTGCCTTTGGAAATAGAAGAAGATGATTGACTTTAATTAAGAATACTGTAGCTCTACTTGGGACCGACTCTGCTGGCCTGGTATATTTCATTAATGCTTCAAGTGATTATGTATAAACATATCAAATGATCAGTTGATTTAATTCTTTTTTCAGCCTTAAATTGCATAAATCATTTTCAATCAACTTCAAAGTTCCCCGGCCCAGTTGATTATGTAAATATTTAAACACAGGTGTGTGTGTGTGTGTTGAGTCATCAAAGGCTATCTCCTCAAAAAAGGAGAAGAAAAAAAAGGGCCGGGTTCTCACCAGCCTAATTGTCATTCCAATTTCCATCAGTGTAGGGTTCATTACAATATTTGGAACGAAATTAAGAAGACCAGCAAGAGAGATTGGACTCTGTGATTTTGCATTTATTTTTCTTCAGATGAATGATCTCATTACAGAGCTGCAGGTTCACATTCCATATGGAAATTCCATAATGTGGGACAGTAACCTTAGTGTAAAGTGACTACAACGCTAAAAATTCAATATTTTATTTAGATTTCTTCATGTATATGCAAGTATGATGTTTTTTGCCCTTCCTCTATCCTCTTGCAGTCTCTGTCAATAGATTGCTTGTTGAGAGTTTTTCAATCCTCACAGAAGAAAACGCATATTTTAGATTGTTTCTTTTTTTTTAAAAAAAAAAAGAGTCCCAGAAAGAAAAACGAATTGTAAAAGGGCACTGGAGGGCATGATAGCAAGCGATAAACAAATCAAAAGCAAAAAAATGAACGATACCTGAAACTAAATTAGGGCCTGTTTGGCACAGCTGTTGGAGCTGTAGCTGTTGTGGTTGAGGTTGAAAAAAAGCTGGTTTCTGAAAAGCGCTTTTAGCTGCGGTTCATAACTGAAATTTGTGTTTGGTTAAAACTGTGGTTGATGTTGAGTTTAATGAAAAGCAGTTTTGTGTGTTTGGTTACCCTGCTTTTCATATTGCTGTCAACTTGTGAAATTAATTTAAAATACACATGTATAAACACACATACATACATATATATAAATATTTTGTTGGAATAATTTCATATATTTATTAATAATTAAAATAACAAAATATTTGAAATAATTGAAGTAAATTAAACACTTGATTTTATTCTTTTATCAAACTACTTACAATTCCATCACGAACTCAATTCTATAAAAGGTAGGACTCGTCATATCCAACCAAGCTCCAAAAAACTCACATATTAAGTTAAAAAAATGTTGTTCAATCCAATTTTGTTATTTTTTCTTAGAATTCTATGTTATTTTTTTTATTTTTGTTTTAGGGTTCTGATTTTTATATAAAAACTTGTAAACCAAAACTTATTAAATTATTGCTCTACAAATAAAATAAGATTTGAAGTTGTTTATTATTTAACCCTATTTCAATCAATTTTCTATGCTTGTTATTATTCTTGTTGTGCTCCCCCCGCGTCATAAACTAATTACACAATGCATTTTTGCAGGAACCAGATCAACATCAATATCTATTTATGCCATCTCAAATCAAACCTCTAATTCACAATGAAAACCTCAATTAACTGAAATTTTATTTTATTTTTAAAAAATCTCGACAAATTTATCCCTTCTGAAATAATTTACATCACATATAGATTACATGCACTCCCTATTACAATTTAGAATCCAAATAAAATAAGAAATAAAAGGGAAACAAAACATCACCACATAATTCAAGTGGATCATCTACCTTAGTCTACGTACACAAATTATCACACACATTCAATGGAAGGTAATCAACAAACCAGAGAGTTTTAACTCCTAAGATATGGAGAACCTTTTCCTCCTAGGCTTGGTAATACCCACACCGATGTTATCATCAATATGAAAAGTATCTTTAGACCCATGCTTGAAAGGATTCAACTTCCCTAATGTTTTTGACATGGATGAGAAGAAGGTATGTTTTCGAGACCCAGTAGCCGTAGGAGCAGCGACTGCAATACCCTTAGTTGAACTCCCTTGATTCTTCTGCATGTCTGAGACATAAAGCTTCATCTTCATAAGCTCTGACCGCAAGGCCTCGTTCTCTCTGACAAGTGAAACATCAGACTGCAATTGACTCCTTGTTGCAGCAGCATCAGGCTTGTCATCTGCACCACTCCTTAGTTTAAGCTGATCATAGTAAAGTGCATGCAAAACAATCTGTACTGATAATCTTATTCCTAAAGCTGTACTCCACACTCAAGTTATTCATACCAACTGTGTCAAAAATGGCCGAAACAGGTAAGAATATTATCAATTTCTAGCTATTTGTTCAATTTTTCCCATCATTCATAAACAAAATCTAAAATGGCCGAAATGTTATACAATCAAAACCCTAGCTTCTCTGTAAGCAGAATATCACATGCAATTTATTCCTAAAGCTGTACTCCACACTCAATTTATTCATACCAATTGTGTCAAGAATGGCCGAAACAGGTAAGAATATTATCAATTTCTAGCTATTTGTTCAATTTTCCCATCATTCACAAACAAAATCTAAAATGGCTGAAATGTTATACAATCAAAATCCTAGCTTCTCTGCAGTGTTATGCTAACTATTGTGCATACGAAGAAAAAAACTGAGGGAAATTTAAGTATACACACCTTCGATATCAGTGCCTCCCGTGCCTCCTCTTCGTGGTAACCGTTGATCTGAGGGAAAAGTGTGGACTTCGTGCAGGTGTGGCTGAGGAAGGGTGGAAGGTGGGTGTGGCTGAGGGCTGAAGGAGAGGTTCTGTGAGGGAGAGGGGGATCTGAGGGAGAAGACAGAGATGAGGTGAGGGAGGGAGAAGTCGAGGGCTGACGGTCAGGTCTGTGAGGGAGAGAGGGAGGTGAGGTGAGGGAGAGGGAGGGAGCAGAGAGGCGAGGAAGAGGGAGCAGAGAGGCGAGGGAGGTGCGGGTGAGGGTGAGACAGGTGATGGTAAGGGAGCAGAGAGGCGAGGGACTGAAAGAGAGGGAGGTGAGGGTGAGGGAGGAACAGGCGAGGGAGGTGAGGGATGACCCGTGACAATAATAGCTAAGACAATTTTTGCAGTCAATTTCGTGCCGCAGATGCAAAAGCATCTCTCAGGAGCTTTTGCATCTGCGGCACGAAAATCAGTTTTAGTGTGGGACCCACAGCAAAACGCTGGGGTCCCGTTTGGTGAAATTAAATTTCAGCTCCGCGGTTCAACGCAACGCTGCGTGAACCGCGGAGCCAAACGGCCACTTAATGCGAGAGAGAGAGAGTACTAACCGTAGGATGTGCACGCCAAGAAGAGATTCGAACAGATCGGACGCTCAGTTAAGGTTCAAGTCATCGTGATCATCACACAGGGTCTCGTGCCGGCTGGGCCAGCCGCCCCCACACAAACGCCATATATCGTGAAAGACGTTGTTGCCACGTGGCGTCGTGGGTGCGTGAGTGCCATTGGAATTGCGTTTCCTCAGCGGGAGCCACCCACCTGCTAAACCCTAGCAGACAACAGTTAGGTGTGAAGTTGAGAGAAAGAGAGGGACCCATTCTTCGCCATGGTTCAAGGGCTGCAATCATCTTCTCTGCATTTTCTGTCTTTTGCATCTTCCGTTCTCCGGTTATTTTAATTCTTCATTACCTTAATAATATTTACGATTTAAATCAACCGACTTTTAAACATAAATATTAAAAATAATCTCCCTTATATATATATAAAAAAAAAATATTGAATCCTAGATAATCAACATCTGCAAACTCATTTAACCACAAAGAACACTGGTATTTTAAAGTGCAGATGAGATTGTTTTAAAAATAATTTTTTATTTAAAAATATATTAAAATAATATTTTTTTATTTTTAAAAATTATTAATGATATCAATGATTCAAAATACCAAAAACTTTTAATTTAAAATAAAAAATAATTTTTATTTTTCAAAAATATCCTTGCAAAACACACCTTAGTATCCTAAATTTGTCGTGACATGGCTGTAAAAATAAGCCCAAACAGCAACAAATACAGGAGGATAAGCCCAGCCCAATAGCTGCCTTGGATAAGGTAGATGGAGCTCAGCTGAACAACCAAGCAATTGCACCTCGTGTTTTTAGGCAGCACCATTTTTCTGACAAAATAAAGTATATAAAAATTAGATATAACTTTACTCTACAAATAAGGTTCCTCTGGAGGTAGGTAGCACCTGTTTGTGAGTGCGGTTGTGGTAGCTTTTCAAAGTATTTTTTGTACCGAGATACATCAAAATAATGTATTTCATTTTTTAAAAATCATTTTTGACATCAGCACATCAAAATGATCTAAAAACACCAAAACATATTCATTTAAAATAAAAAATAAAAATTCAAATTTCGGCAAAACACCGGTTGCAACGCAAAGCCAAACGGGCACGTATTCTAGTTGTATTCTCAACGGAAGATGTTAATTTAAAATATTGAATTGATAAAATAGTCTTTTTCAACGGTGTAAATATGTTTTTTTTATTTATATAGAGTACAATGATAAAAAAAAAAATCATTTAGAATAGTCAATTATATTGGTTTTGATATATTATTTATATAACTTATTTAACTAAATTTATATAATATAATCATGCTATTAATTATACAATTAATATGAATGATTTATACGATTAAATATAAAATTAATGAGGTATAATGAAGATTAAAAGATATATTTCTTCTCATCCAAAGACAATAGAATTTGCTTGGTAACTTCTCATTATATCTCTAATTAATAATTAGATCTATTAAGAATTCATCATAATACGAAAAACTTAGCATAACAAAACTAGTTATAAGACTCGAGAACATGTTATGTATCACCGATACTTATGAAAAAAATACTAAGTTTGATATTCATATCATACCAAAGGTAAGTATTGATCAATTTAAAGAAATTCTTGAACATCACAAAGTCATGTATTAATCAATTTATCACCAAATCATGGTTGACCAAGATTACAACCAATAATGGTTTATTTATACTAGGGGAACTTACAAATTTTGTTTACAATTAGCTCATCATTAAACAAGGACAATGATCAATGATAGTTCATTTATCCTAGATGGAATTACAAAACAAAATTGCAATCCACTTGTCATTAACCTATGATAACGACTAATGATAATTTATTTATCGCATGTAGACTTATAAAATTCCAACCCGTTATTGATAATGACCAATGATAATTCAGTTCATTTACTCTAGATGGATTTATAAGCAAAATCATATATCAAAAACAGCATCCACACCCATCAATTCAAAAGCTACATCCAAATCAAACAATAGATTCACAAAACAATCTCAACACCATTAGTTTTCACAACCATGCACAACACATTATCAGCCAATCAAAATCATTCTAAAATAGCCATTATTATATAGCATGATATTACTTCAAACAATCACAATCCATCTCAATAAAACATAGTAAAAACATTCAAAAAAACAATTCATAAGAAAATCCAATAAAACTATTCAAGGTTTAAAATGAATCTTCTAAAGTGATTGAGGTTTCTTGAAAGTTGTTAGAGCATTTTAAGAACTATAAGAATTGAAGTGAAATAATGACGAGACTAAGAGCCTGTTTGGCCAAGCGGCTGCACCGCCGTTTGGCCAAAATTTGAAAAAATTTCTTTTTTTATTTTTAAATAAATTTTTTTATGTGTTTTAAATTATTTTGATGTGCTGATGTCAAAAATGATTTTTAAAAAATGAAAAAATATCATTTTGATGTATTTCGGTACGAAAAGCACTTTGAAAAGCTACCGCAACCGCACTCCCAAACAGGTATTAAGTGGTTTGTGGAGCCATACTATAAGAGCGCCACATTACAAAATAATTTAGATTTAGATTTAGATTTAAATTTAAATTGTAAAATTCTCCATGGAAGCTAAATGATACAAATAGACACTAAAATAAAATCTTTTGAATAAAAATAGTCTTTATAAATTTTTATTAATGCAACCGGTGATAATTACCTTACATTTGTTGGAAATAGCACCGTTTGGGTAATTTCTGTAGATATTAAAAGGATGGCAAACTCTATGAGCTGCCAAACGCAAATATTGCAGCAAAACCGATGAGAAAACAAAATTATTGAAGCAAACCCGGGAAGCTAAAACAAAAACTATCCAAAATGCTGTCCAGCTAGAGAGAATAGAGAAGGGGCAAGAAGCAAGCTCTAAAGAGAGTGATTTTTGGGGCAATAATTGTTTGCCAAACTTTAAAAAAAGGAACAGTACATTCTCTGGACCTTGATACTTATGGTTATTCAAAACGGAGCAGAGCTAAGATTGAAGTTCGAAGAAACACAAACTTGAACAAGCTCCGAGTCATAGAGACAGGGAGGCTATAATCCCTAACAGGCACACTGAAACTTCCCCGATAAATTCATGATGGAAGTTTTTTCAGTCCAATTTATTTCTGTACCAAAAGACGCCTTTGCTTTTCTGGTTATCATCATCATCTGGGTGAACATAAACGCACTCCTTGGCCTCTCTCCACATTGCCTTGTAGACTGGAGTCCCGTCTGCCTGGTAGTACTCTCCCAAAACTGGTTTGATTGCCTTCGTAGCCTCCATAGCATGGTAGTGCGGCATCATTGAGAACAAATGGTGAGCCACATGAGTGTCTGTTATGTTATGGAAAACCTTGTTCAGGATTCCATAATCTCTATCAACAGTTGCTAGAGCCCCCTTCAGCCAGTCCCACTCCGATGAATCATAATGCGGCAATGAAGGATGGGTGTGCTGCAGGTATGTGATCATGACAAGAAATGCATTCACCACAAGTAATGGTCCTCCATAAACACAAAGAACCCAGGCAAGTCCCTTCACGACGGCGAGGCGGTAGAGCCCGTAAGAGACGGCGAGAATACCAGCATCGGAGATAAAAATCTCCACACGCTCCCGATCGTTGTAGATAGGGCCGTATGGATCGTAGTGGCAAGCAAACCTATCATAAGGTCTGCCTGAAACATTGAATGCAAGGTAGAGAGGCCAGCCAAGAGTAAGAGTGATGGTAAGAGTGACGAAACGACCTACTGGGTTGTTGAGGTATTTGGAGTACCAGCGGATACCAGATTTCTGCTTGGGGACAAAGACTTCATCCCTATCCAGAGAGCCCGTGTTGGAATGATGGCGGCGGTGGCTGTGTTTCCATGAAAAATAAGGGACGAGGAGACAGGAGTGGAGGATAAGGCCGACGATGTCATCAAGCAGTTGATAATCGCTGAAGGCATGGTGACCACACTCGTGAGCTATAACCCAGACGCCGGTGAGGACACATCCCTGGACAGCCCAAAAAACCGGCCAGGCCACATAGGGGAGAGGGTGAGGAAGGAGGTGGAAGTAATTGGTCGCGACATAATAGAAGAGAAAGGCAATGATCAGGTCATGAGCAACGTAAGAGAACGAGCGAAGAACAGAACGCTGGAAACAGTGAGGTGGGATGGCTTTCTTGATCTGGCCGAGTGTGAATGGCGGCTTCGAGTCAGGAGCTCGCTTCAAAACTTCCGAGTCCGCGGGGGAAGGAGGAACAGACATTCTACCACCAGCACCCATGTTTCTAGACCTGAAAAGATTGAGACTGGAAGAAGTATTAGTTTTCCCTACGCTGAAGGTTTAGAATAATTTGAGCATTATATCAAAATTATATATAGACTACTACAGGTATTAACGTTTGACTGCTAAATATCCAACTACATCAGCAGCCATGAATCCTCTTGGAACTGGAGATCGTGTCAAGTTCAATGTAACTGCTAAAATCGTGGAAAACATGTCCACATTATAGCAAAAGCACATACTTTTACTAATTCTGTACAGTGCGACGAACAACAAGTTCCACCTCTTTGTCTTCGTATTAATAGTTTTTCATTCCAAGCCAAGCAAAGACAAGTAAAAGAGATAGCCTTTGAGTTTTTCCAAGTTTTGACTGTACACTTGAACGAGGTGGTGCTCTAATCAACTAGTCAAAGTCAATAGGAGAAAACACCTGCATGAACACGGAATTTATCAACACGGTATTAAAGAAGACTCCAATGTCTCGAAAAAAGAAGCGGTCTTGAATTTGACCACGCGGGGAGAACCCAATAGGGCTCATCCTCGCTGTCACCGAGTCATGTTGAATTTTTATTTTTTTTTGGTTTGAAAGATTATTATCAGACGTGTCAAATCCTTGGCTATAGAAAAAAAAACCGTGATATTTTTCTTTTCGGTTTATGAAATAAAGGTGGTACAGTCGTGATATATACTCATCCACACACGGCCTAGAAAGTCACAAGTCGAATGACGACATCCACTGTGGAGCCCAAAACATATTGGGCGTAAAAAAATAAACAAACTCCTTATAACGTGGACAGAATTCGCATTAAAGGAAACGTGGAAGTGGTCCAAGGAGACGTGAGGTAGGTGCTCCTGGGCACTTAAGGAGCATTGAATTCCTATTTTCAGGAGGTTAGGTGCGCCTAGGGGATTATTTTTTTAAAAAAAAATAGCATAGTAACCTATACATAAAATAATATCATTTATATCTTTACCTTATCGACTTTAAAAACATAATATTTACTAAACATTAAGATAATTATTATGCTATATTTTAAAAATATGATAACTTAATATAAATTAGTAAATAAATAAGACATGAAAGCCTCTCTATCTTTGCTTCAAACTTGGCCATCATTTGCCATCCTTGTTCTTTCTTTGCTCTAGTATTATCTTATTGGGATTCTTCACCTCATTTTCTTTCCTTAAGAGACGCATCAAACTCTCCACAACAAAGGTCGTCATGTCACCAATCTCCCTGTTTATTTATTGAGCCCACTTAAAGAAAATTATTATAAATGATGAAACCATTTACACTGATACAAAAAATATATATTTTTGTTTTTCCCTTCTCTCGTTG
The DNA here is from genome assembly GCA_009078335.1 of Salix brachista. Classification (NCBI taxonomy): domain Eukaryota; kingdom Viridiplantae; phylum Streptophyta; class Magnoliopsida; order Malpighiales; family Salicaceae; genus Salix; species Salix brachista. The sequence goes on along the minus strand of CM018577.1, from coordinate 15,220,653 downwards.
ATACTGAAAACTTCTTTTCAAACATGGCCCCACGAAATTGAATAATAAGCTCAAACAAAAGGGCTATTTTTTATTATTATTAATAACACTTTTTTAAGAAATATTTGCAAACTAAAAAACCAATATTTATAACTAAATAGAAGCATCTAATAAAAAAAAATTTCTAAGAAAAATGAATATACTCGTCTTGTAAAAATGGAACAGTCTGGGTTTTACTCGCTTAACCCGATCCGTAAAAAATACCTAATAAAATATATAGTTTTCTCGAATCAAAAAAATCTAATAAAAAACATTACATGGACAAAAAAGAGAGAAAATCCCTGTATCATGCAAATGAAAAAAAAAACATGTAAGGTGACCAAGAGCTCGCCATTGTTGTCAAAGATAAGGGAGACATCCACTACTCAAGTGTCAGATGTGGCTCACCAATGTTGCTTGCTAGAGTAATTTTTTTTTGAATTTATCGAGATCTTTATTTTTATGATAATACTAGAGGTGTCTTAATCAAAATCTAAATATTTCTATTTAATTTTTTTATGCATAAGCAATGTTAATTATCTTTTTTAACTATTATGTTAATATTTTAAATTGTCTGTACTAACTTAGAAAACAGATCAACAGAGAACGATTGTAATAACACCCACCAACCTAAATGACCGACCGACAATACGAGGGTACATAAATGAGAGACATCATGAATCATTGAAATATGAAAGAAATGATGCTGACCACCCGCCGAGGTACTGTCATCCTGTTTACCCACCCATCATAAATGAAATAGCTATTATTCATTCCCCAAATCTAAAATTATTAATTCTAATGTATCTCCAAGGATTTTCCTGCCCCCTTCACGTGTCGACAGCTGTCAGGGCGCTATCACTTCATCAATTTGGATGTCGCACCTCTCCCTCAAGACTAAAGTGGACCTTGAGATTTTATTTTTATTTTCAAGAAAAAAGGTCTTCTCAACCAGGCTTATTGATCCCGTTCCGTTCCGGCCGGAACGGCCCGTTCCAATGCAAAATCCGGGACAAAACGGCGACGTTTTTGTCCCGGTCAAAATCCCGGCCAGTTCCGGAAAATCCGGCCGAATTCCGGCCGGAACGCCCCGGTTCCGTACCGGGCGTTCCGTTCCGGGTCAAGCCAAAACGACGCCGTTTCATGTCCCCTTACAAAATACACAGAAACGACCCCCGATTCAAGAACTTGCAGACAAATTATAGCTAGGATCAAATTTCTATGTGCTTGGAATCTCCATGGGAAGCTATCCCACTTGGGTACCACACAGGCATGAAAATCGAATGCTGGCCTCTTCAGTTCATGAATCGGCAATCCAGTTGAAAATACCTGCTACTCTCTAAATATTTGTCGGAAAAAAATTAAGATCTCTTGCATTCACTTGGCTTTGGTATACGATCTCTCGGAATGGAAGCATTTGTTTTTGTTGTGTAGAGGAAGATGAGGAAGATGAGGAAGAGGAAGAGGAAGATGAGGACGAAGAGGAAGATGAGGAAGAGGAAGAGTAAGATGAGGGTTGGGCGGCGGCTAGAGAAGAAGAAAGGATGGGTAGGGTTTTATAATTTATATAGGTGGGCTGAATTTTAATATGTTATACTAATTATTGGTTTTTACTTTTTATACTAATTATTATATAATAATTAATTATTAATTATTATATAATAATAGTTAACATAAAAAATAGGGGTATTAATTTGTAATTAATTTGATTGAATTATTTGTAATGGAATGTATTTTAAGTAATTATGTTTGAACTTATTGATTATTTCTTAATGTGTTTATTTTGTTTTTTTAAGTTTTTCTAACATCAAAAACAATAAGTAACATTAATTAATTTCAAAATTCAAATTCAAATACAACAACCATAAAAAAACATAGAATTACTTGAAAAACATACAATAATTAGCTTAAATTTCAAATATTCTGGATCTTTTAATTATAATTAAATTCATTTTTTATTTTTTATTTTTAAAAAAATAATTTTATTGTTGGAATTTCAAAGATGTTTCTAATTTTGAGATTATGTTTGTATTGTATAATTTAAATTTCATTTATCTTGAATTTAAATTATACTTGTTAAATTAATATTTTTTTTTTCCATATATATAATTAAATAAAAATGAACAGTACAAAACCGGAACGGTACCCGGAACGGTACCGAAACCGGAACGTTCCGTTCCAAACACAAAACCGGAACGGTACCCGGAACGGGATCAATAACCCTGTTCTCAACGCCACCACCTCATGTATCCAAGTTCGCTTCTTTATTTTACCCCCAACAGAATTTAAGCAGAGCAGAGGCAGGAAGATATTTAAAAAAAATAAAGAAGGTCCAAGAACCCTAAAAAAAAATCTAAAGCCGGACGGCCTCTTTACCCCCACTAAGGAGCCACCCAGCCTCCGTCACTATTAAAAAATTCACCAACGCCGTATCTCCCAAAATTCTAGATATTTTAGAGATGTTAATTTAGTTTCAAAAACACGATCTCAACAACTTTTTTTCAACTACGAAAGTATTAAAAACCAAATTGGATGCGAATCGAGAAAAGCATCCGAGTTCTTCTAATCGCCTTGGGTTGCCACGATTCATACAGAATCAACAAGCAGACAAATACTTCGAAAGCATTCAAAATTTTATTGATATTCAAAATCAGCACAAAGTTCGTTAAAAAAAATTAAAAAAAAGGTTTCAAAGATGCCATCTGCAATTAATAAATGGAAGAATTGAGAAAAAACCAGCCTCTTGAACTCTTTTTGCAATCTATTCACGGAAAAAAAATAGATCTAGCCACACCAATCTCTTATAAAATAGTACTGTGATTGACTCAAATATAATACCAGAAATATCAGAATAACATACACAAAAGCAGCCGATATGCATAACAGAAATCTAGCATTGGATTCGTAAGGCAATTACGCACCGATGTTAATGTTTAATCAGAAGGCTTCAACGATGTTGATGTTAAATCACCATTTTTACCTGGATCTAAGATATCTAAGACCCAGAAGAAGAGAAAAATTCGTTCACGCACACAACCCGCAAAGGGAATCAGATACAGAAAACATAACAGAGAGCTAAGAAGCTGATTAAAAAAAGGAAAGGATTATTACCTGATAAAGGAGAAAAGGAGCGACTCTCCTCCTCTTGAAGCTGCCTTCTCCTATCTCAAAATCCTCTCTATTTCGATATGCAGGGGGTAGAGGTCAGTATTTAAGCTATGTCATCGACCTCTCCCTCCACCTACAAATGCTCTCACCTGGGCCCCCACGTATAAACCAACTTGTCCTTTAGCCGTTTCCTTGTTTAATTTCGACTGCCCATTCTTCCTTCTATCACTACAAAGCGGTCCCTCCATTATTATTTATTTCTCAAATCGCTTCTAAATCACAAATCGCTTCAATCTTCAATCCATTTGCTTAAATAAATAATAAGGATTAGGTTTCTATTATGGATCTGTGTGCTTATATCATGGATCCCTAAATTTAGATGAATGTCATTTTATTGAAAGTTGATAGATGCACAAAAGATTCTCAAATTTTATGATTTTTCTTTTACTTAGATTATTAAAGGCAATTTCATTCTCAATGGAGGACTAGATTTAATTTTAGTGCCTTGAATTGTTTTTAAAATCATGTTTGACACTATGTTTTAAAAACAAAATTATTAAAAAAATTTATTTTTATTTTTGAACATCAAAACCCATTTAATTTGTTTTTTTCCAATCTACCCTCATCAAAAAAGCCAGATTTTTACATAAAAAGCCACAATCAAACAAGTTTTTCATATTTTTCTTTGCTTCTCTCAACACACTTCTATCCCAAACACACCCTTACGTGAGAACTTTATAAGAGCATCTCCAAGGAAAAAAATTATTTATAGAAGCCAAATTAATAATATATCTTTTGAATAGTATAAATATGATATTTTTTATATTTGCACTCCAATGGAAAAAATCCATTAAAGTAGCCAATTTTATTTTAATATATATAATATTTATATAAATATTTATTAATAATAAATAATTAATACAAGTTTAATCAAAATTACTTTTTTATATAGAAATATATTAAACAATTTTTGGTTATTAAACATGTAAAAATAATTCTTCAACTTTAAAATATTATTTTAGTTTTTCAATATTACTCTCCTTTTCAAACTATAAAAATAAAAAAAACTAAAAAAAATATCTTTTTATTTTGGATTTTCTCTTAACTCTTGCATTGGAGTTGTTCTAATCACCCATTACACTTCCTAAACGATGTATAACGCGGGTGCTTTAGGGTGTGTTTGGCATTGCTTTTGCTTTTGCAATTGAGGTTAAAAAAAAGCAGTTTCACAAAAAGCGCTTTTACTGTGGTTCAAAATAAGCAGTGAAGTGTTTGGTTAAAACTGTGGTTGAGTTGGAGGTTGAAAAAAAAGCAGTTTTGGGTGTTTGGTTACCAAGTTTTTCATATTGCTTTTAACTTGTGAAATTACTTTAAAGGGTATATATATATATATATAATTTTTTTAGATATTGTAAATTTAATAATTATAATAATATAATTTAATTAATAATTCATGAAAAAACAAATATTATTTTTTATTCTCCCATCAATCAAAAAATAACAGGGTTGTGGAGTGCAACGAAGTCACGCGTCATTTTTTTTCATCAGAAAAATACATTTTTTTTGTTATTTTTAAAATATATTTTTTTTAAAATTCGGACTGGACCTCACCCAGCTAAATGGGTCGGCCCATCTTAGTTGGACTTGGGCTGGGCCGAGAGCAGCCCAGCCCAGCCCCAGCTAACACACGCAGAAGAAGAGAAGTGAAACGGTGCGCTGCACTGTGCACGTCTTCTTCGCGTGACAGTGCAGCGCATCTGTGCACGTGAATTATTTCACGTGCACAGTAGCTTTCAACCGACCACCAAGATAGCTTCAACGGACGATACCGACGGGTAGAGGAGGCCGAGGTGGTTCTTCTTGTGGTGGTGGCGTCTGAAATGGTGGCCGGAAGCAGCGTTGGAAGGTTGTGGTACTGTTCACCGACCACGACGAGAGCTTCAACGGACGATACCGACGGGTAGAGGAGGCCGAGGTGGTTCTTTCTGTGGTGGTTTTTTCATCGTAAATGGTGGCCTGTGGTGGCCAGAGTCAACGATGAAAGCTCTCGGCTTCCATGACTGTTCTGTTTTGGGCAGAGAGAGAGAGAGAGAGAGAGAGAGAGCCATGCACAGATCGATTTTTACATGCAAAATACCAGTCACAGATCGATTTTTTTTTAAAGGATTTGTCAAAAGAGCAGCTGCTTGAAATCGCAAGAGAAATGGTGGCCTGTGAGATATATATATGTATCGGTGTTTTATTCAGCTGGAATCGCCATAAAAAAAACATGTAATACATGTTTTTATGCAAACAGCGTTCCGGAGCAATAATTTATATGGATCCCATGGAAACCATTACAGTTACACCCAAACCAAACACTTAAATAAAAACGCTGTTTGGCAATCGTGGATCGCACAGGTCGGTGACAGTTGAGAGAAAAATTGGCGATGCTCTGCTATTCAAGACTAAATTGACATGACTATCATCATTAGGTGACTTATTTATAACTCTAACATGTTTCACGTGGCAACTTGTCAGTGCTCTTTTGTGCGCACGCACGCGTTGCTTCGCCAGAGCTGTATCCACGCGATGCTGAGGACTCAATCTTAGCCGTCCCTCCCAACAATATATGGTTGAGATTACCTGTAGTCTTTGGAATTTAAACTTCCGGCTTTTGCGAGATCTCAAGATTCGTGATATGGAGACATCTGTTGAATATATTCACGGATTGTCTGCAGCTCTCTGACAGTGATCGCACGTTTACTGCTATTAAAAGCATGTTCGGAGTTTGGTTTATTTAAAGTGTTTTTTTATTCAGAAATATATATTATAATAATATTTTTTCAAAATTTAAAAATACTTTTTGAATTAATATTTCAAAACAAATTAAATTTTTATTTTATTTTTATCTCAAAAATATTTCAACAACACAGCCAATAAAAAACTTCTTGGCTCCTCAACCGATGTTTTGTATGGACTTTTCTTTTGTGTGGGACGGCACAATAAAGCATATTGACGTGTTTAATAATTATCTAATTTATTAAGAGAGGTAATGACGTCATGAGTCACATACTAAGACAAATCATTATTAATTATAATAGTATTGTTCTTTTTTCAAGTAGGTTCTGATTGTTTGGTTCGCCAATTTATTAATTTTTATTTTATTTTAAACAGTAAAATAATAGTTTTATCGCTTAAAAAAGACAAAAAAATAAGTAATGACGGGAGGGGTGCCGCAATAATTGCACGTTTTCGGTCTATTCCAGGTCGCCGCTTTTTTATTTTTTTATTTTTCTTTGCACATTCAATTAACCATTTTGTCCCTAAAAAAACAAAAATCAATTCTGACCAGGAGTGGTGCCACGGGCATTTCATATTTTTTTTAAATGACTAAATACAGAAATGCCCTCATTAAGACAAAAATGAAGAGTTGGCTATAGGGGTATCCTGGTAATTGACTGTCTTTTTTTTATTAATCTCCGGTCATTGTGGGCGCTTGTGTCACACGCGGGCAGTTGTAATCGGCCTCAAGACCTCTTTGGGCATCGCGTGCAACGTTTTCTCGTGGTGACAAATGTGCAACCGACGTCTCCGTGGATGAGTCGTCGTCTTATCTTTCTCATGGTGGGGCGCGTGCAAGCCAACGGTGGACGGAGACGAAACGGTGGGCGATTGAAGTTGTTTTCCCCGTTTTCTCTCTCCTTGACCCTAAACTACACAACAGCCCCTTGGTCTTATTGCTTTTTCATTTGAGTCCCTGATCTTTTAATTGTGATGTATGGTCTTTATTGCTCTTATGTAAGTTTTGATTTGTTTCAATTTTATCCTTCGATTGAAATTGATTATATATTGCATTTTTATTTCGGTCCTTATTCTTTTAATTTTTGGATTTCTTTTTAAATCACTTAATATTTTCGATACATAAGATTTGATATTTTCAATTTTATCATTTGATTGAAATTGATAATATATTTGATTTTCATTTCGGTACTTATACTTTTAATTTTTTATTTTAATTCCTTTATTTTTTTATTTTCTTAAATAGTTCCTATTTTTGTCCATGTTCATATATATGTGCTCTTAGTTTTTTTTTTAATTTTTATTATTTTCTCTTTTATTGAGATAGCATTGTTTTTCAAAAAAATTGTTATTAAATTTTAGTTTGTGTTTACAATCATTTGTAAATTGATATTTCTTTTTTTTTCCCATTCTTTCTTTTGGTTTTTTTTTATTTGTTTGTTTATTGTTATTTTCACGTCAAATGATATTTTTTAGCTATTTTTTTTGTTTGCTCTTTTTTTTAATTATCTATATTTCTTTTGTACCGTAACAAATTTTTAATTTTAAGAATTAATAAAGACACTTTATTGTATCATTTTGTTCAATATCTTCCTTGTGTCTATAACACTGTTAATGAAATTTATTGTTGATCTAATCTAACTAGTCATCTAACTTGTTTTTTCTAACCTTTTCATCTATAATTTTGTTTTTTTTTACATTTTTTAATTACAAAAAGACATGAAATAAAAACCGAGATTTTTTTTAAAAAGCATTATTTATATCAATTGAATATCATTATCATTATAATCATGCTTAAGCAAAATTGATTTTAGAAACCTAAGAATAAATTAGTCATCAACTTCCATCTTTATCTTTCATTGTTGTCTCACCAACAACAACTTTCACATCATTTCCACCACTAATCACAACCTTTACTCAGTCAATAACACTCCCAATAATCATTATCTATTTTATATCAGTTGCAATTGTATAATAATCCATATTAATTTAGAATTTAAAGGATGAAATTAGAAGATTTTACTTAAATTTGAAATTACTTATGGTAAAAAATTGGACTTGATTGAACAAATGCCAAACAAAATTAAAGAGAAAAGATGTTTTGGGCCTCATAAGCTGAACTATTAAATTCTAAAATAATTTTCTTTGTCAACCAAGTTATGAATTATTCAATTTAAACGAATGCTTATATACTTAAATTTGAAACACAATTGAAATTTCAATTTGAAAATATCTTGGATCAATTTTGATCGAAGACCAACTTAGCTTTTCAAAGTGATATCGTGTGGAATTTAACTCTTATATGTCGTCTAATAATGTTTGAATGAGATATCGTTGTCCACGTAATCTCTACTTCTTTAAACTCAATTTGAGCCATCCATTTTCTTTTTTCCTAGATTTTTGAAATGTCTGTTTATTTTTCAAAAAAGAGAGAAAATAAAGTCATTTTCATCCTATTTATTTAGCTACTCTTTTTCCCAATAAAAAAATATCTCTATTATATGATACAATTCTATTTTCTTTTTTAAAAAACCTTGCCTTCAAAGTGAGGGTGAATGTTTTTCTTTAACTAAGATTCATCAACCTAGACTACATACTTGAGGTTTTGGCCCTTTAGTTGACCAGTACCTTATTCTCAATCTTTTATTAAAAATAATGTTCTTGTTAGTCTAGTTTCTTAGTTGGTTTTGTTGTATCTTACCTACCTAGCCAAATAGTGTAAGCGTGGGCTCTAAATGTTTATTTTGGTTTATCCTTTTTTTTTAGTAAAGAGACATGAAAAGCTAGATGGACCTTGATTCCCTCTAGGAATTGAAATTAATAAGCTACATATCTTGCTTTAGATTCTACTTTAAAGGACATAGAATATCTAAACACTAACTTTTTGTTTTGCTAAAGTTTGAGGTGAAGTCATTTCTCTTCATATAGATCTATCATATTTCTTTTCTTATTGGATGATTTTTCTATTGATTATATATTTTTTAAATATATTTAATGGACTGTGTTATTTTTGTTCTTTTCTTGAGGTGTGAATTCACCACTTCATTCTAAGTTGTCCTTGCAATGTCATTAATAAGATTGGGTGGGGGTAGCTATGCTTTTAATTAAAAAAAGTGGGTTTAATTAATGTGTGATAACTCATATTGTACTATCATTCTACCATGTTTAATTAGTTTGGTCATTCTTTAGGATTAGTACCCACTCAAAACATTTAAATAACCTTACAAGTTTTTGGAGTGACCTCTATTTAATCATTAGTTTGTCGTTGGTATGGGTGAGCAAACCGAACCGAATAACCGAAAAAACCGAAAAAACCGAGGAAAAAAAACCGAAAAAACCGAACCGAAAAAATAAACCGATTAAACCGATTGCAAAATTGTAAAAAACCGTCCGGTTCGGTTCGGTATCGGTTTTGTACTCACAAAACCGATTGAACCGAACCGAACCGGTTCAGTTCGGTTTGAAGTGTTAAATTGTTGATATAAATAGAAGAAACCCTAAATTCTCTCGCCTCTCTCCAGACTCCCTCGCCTCCTCTTGGCTCTCGCCTCCCTCGCCTCTGTCCTCTCATCCTCTGGCCTCTCGCCTCTGTCTTCTCATCCTCTGGCCTCTCGCCTCTGTCCTCTCATCCTCTGGCCTCTCGCCTCTGTCCTTTCGCCTCCCTTTGGCTCTCTGAGTCTAACAGTCTAACACAACAAACAACACCTTAGCAAGCAACAAACAGCCTCTCGCCTCTCTACCTTAGCAAGCAGGCTCTCGCCTCTCTGTCTCTGCAAGTCTGCATCTTAAAGGTAAGTACATTTAACTAGTTGATTTTAGGGTTAGGGCTTGTTATCCTTGTAGTTTAGAATATTTATTTTAACTAGTTGATTTAACTAGTCTCTGCAAGTCTGCATCTTAATTCTCGATGGAATATGTTGATGTTAGGGTTAGGGCTTGTTGTCCTTAGAGTTGATATATGCTTGAATATTTATTTAAATTCTATTCGCTTATTTATTAAACAAATCATTGTAAAAATATTGATTTGGAGGTTAGGGTCTTCGATCTTCAAAAGAAATGTTTCTGTCTTTCTGATTTGGAATTTTGGATGCTGTTTTGTTGGACTTGGAACTTTGTCTTCGGCTAGGTTAAGTAATAATTAAATAAAAGTAGCAAGAATTCAATCTAAGCTACATAACTACCTATTAGTTTCTGAGAAAATCTCCAGTAATTTCATTACAGTACATATCAGTTCCTTGAAAACCCACCAAAAGATCAACAATGAATTAGAAATTTAAAGCATATATACTCTTTTTAAATTTGGGCTGTCACAAAGTGCTCTATCTGTAAATTTGGAAAAATCATTAATGGTAGGCTAGGAACAATGTAATTGTTGGCAACATAGTTGTTAAATGCAAACATTCTCATGTAAAAGGTCTCAACATTTATAATCTATGCTACTGTTTATGCTACTGTTTTTCTGATGCCTTCCTAGGAAGCTTTTTTCTTATTGTTTGTGCTCATTTGTTGTGAGGATGCATTAGCACTACTATTATATTGTGGACTAGACCATGCTGCATATATAGTGTAAATTTATTATGCATATATGCTGCGAATAAATTGTGGAATTATTATGAATATATGCTGCGAATATATTGTGGATTTATTATGAATATATGCTGCGAATATATTGTGCATTCTTAAAATATATATTATTAACATGTTTTGATCTTTTTCATTTGTTAATTACAGATGGAAAACCAAAATGTTTCATCCATCGACACTACCCCAACATCAACCACTGCAGGATCAGGATCTGTCACAAATGATAGAGGTAAACAACCTGAAGTCCTTATATTGCAATCTAACATTTCTATTATTTTTTGTAGAATTTGGTGGAAAGTTAAATCTAGCGACGGATGATAATTAGTTGAAGACCGATTGTATTTCTTGAAGTTTTTTATGTTAATGTTTCTTGTTTTTTTTAAACCCTTTTTGAAGGCATTTTCTGTAATTTAAATTTAAATTTGTTCCTTTGTATAGTTTTAATTATCTCTCATCATGCTAAATTACACAACAAAATTATTAGAAAGGTTAAAAAAACTTAATAAACACTATATTAACAATTTAATAAATTAATATTTGTATTTGTTGCAAAAATAATTTTAAAAATACTTTGGGTTCTTGTACAAAAATAGTTTTTCAAGCTTATCAAAAAATTTATTAGAAAACCCATCAAAAAGCCCATCAGAAAGCCCATCAGAAGGCCCATCAGAAGGCCCTAAAACAAATTCGGTTTTATGATTTTTTTAACCAAAAAAACCGGACCGAACCGAACCGAAAGTGGCCGGTTTTGAATAAATTCGGTCGGTTTCGGTTTGATTTTTTAAAAAAAACAAAAATTTCGGTTAGGTCCCTATTTTGACAAAAAACCGAACCGAACCGAAAATGCTCACCCCTAGTTGGTAGTCTGAAGATAGATGAAGATGAATACCCTATACATTAAATATTTCATTTCGAAATTTGCTAATAAATATAGGATCTTAATCATTGATTATATTTTTTTTGATGACCCATTAAATTTTGGGGAAAAATTAAATCACCTTAATAATAGTATAAGGGTAGGTTAGGGGTAAAAAGGAGCATACTTAGTTAATCTATCTATAATAACCTAGATTACTAAGTAGTAAAGCTCGTCTTAAATCAAAATGCAATGAGCATAATGCTCCATATTGTGAGATGCTCAATTGTCATAAGTTGATTACTCTCTTCGCCATCCAGGGTTCAAATATGTTATACACAAAGACTAACACTATCCTGTTAATATGAGTATTTTGATTGACATACCATAAATTCATATCTTATTCAAATAAATGGATTCATATCTCAAGGTTCAACTTATGACATTAATCAAATGAGAAGTTCAAAAGTATATAATGACTGATATCAAAGATTCAATTTTAATAAATGATCATGATTAATCATAAAAAAGGAATAAATAAAAATATAAATTTTTTTAAGAAGCATGATCAATTCCATATTAATAATTCACTTATTTGTAATAATCCTGTAGCATATAAAAAATTATTCACTCACCTAACTTAAGAATAAAAATAACACGAAAGCAAATACCAAAAGGAATCATACTCATGTACTGCGAGTGAAATATTAGGATTACCGAATACAAAATAAAACATACTAAAAAAACTATAAAAAGAATGTACAGTCTATTTAATACATTTAACTAAGGAATTAACTCATAACCTTATATGTTTATGAACCAAACCGGTCCTTTTTTTCTTTAAAAACTTAAAAATCAAATGATTTTCTTGATATCTAATTCTAAAGAAAACAAATCATATAACTTGGTAATAAATAACCAAATAAACCTCAATTATATTTTTGAAAACTTAAAGATTATAATTAGGGACTAATATGAACTTATATCAAATCATAGAGGTCAAATTGATAATTAGAGAACCAAGCTGAAAATATCTTAAATTCATAACTATATTTAAATTTTTCGTATAACCCATCCAGAATCTAGAATTTTGTTATAGGGACAAAATTGTAACTTTTCCAAAGCCCGAGGAATAAAATGTATTTTTCATAAATTAAGAGATCAATCTAAAATTTCATCCACGTAAACCTTAAACCCAAACTTGTTTTTCAACGATCACTTACCAATATACCAAAATCTCTAACTCAAATTCTTCATTTAAATAAACCATAACTTTAAATCATTATCCTTACCCAAAATCAACTAAACATACCATTATCCATAATAACTAACCCATAATATTTCAACAAATACAACAATTAAACTGGAAACAAAATCTTCACAATCTTAATCTTCAAGAAATTCAAAATCAAAGTTAAGTATCACATTTATACATGATCAAAATATAAATCTTACCACAAGGGTTTACTTCTTGTAATCACTTTGTCCTTGTCTTGTCCTTCTCTTCTTCTTCCATCTTCCTCTCTCATGGTTCTCTCTCTCAAAAATTCTGATTTCTCCTTTTCATTTCTTTCTCTTATTTATGATTATGAAGCTATTTATTCAATCATCATAACATCCCTTGTTCAATCATATCTATTCTCTAAGTTCTCAAGGATATTGTTGTCTTTTTCTACCAACATTTCCCCTTTATATTTAAATATTGCACTCAACTTCACAGAATTTGTACCGGAAAACTTTGACAAATGAACACCCGTGGTAGAAGCTGTCCAAAAGAAACCTAAGAACTGGCACCGAAAAAAACAGAAGAGAATACTTGCTGGTCACTGTTCAAACTTATACTAGCAAAAAGAATCCCACCTTAACGCTGGGGGAACACCAAGGGAAAGGCCAGAGATAATATGAAGGCCTTAATTTTTTTGGGATGAGACTCATCCCTAAAAAAATGTATTTTATAAGAACAAACAAGTAAAATTCATCCATGCATTGTCACCTCACTTCTCGCGCTACCCTTTCCGAATAGCAGCCATTCTTGCTTCGGAATCATAGCTCTCTGGAGATGAGTCTTCCACAGCTGTCTCCTCTTGTAAGACTAAGCCACGATTCCTGGAGAATTTCCGAGGGGGAGTGGTGGGTCCAGCTCCTTGAGGACTCTACAGTTACTGGATCCGATTGACCATCACTTGGCATGTTTATTTATCTGATTCCTATTTGGCATTTGCTCCTCCACCACCTCCACTGTAGACATCATAAACCGCAGAATTCTGCGTCGGCACAGGTCAGAAATTAGATCAGCCACAGGGACTGTTTAATTTATAAATACATTTTATCTTAGGCAATATACCCGACTATTTGGACTTCCTACACTAGTCTTAACCAGCATTCTATCCCAGGTCATCAGCTTCAACAATCAAATCTTCAAATAACGAATCCAAAATCATCAAGACAATTGTTCCGGACTTCTGTTCTTGTTCTGCAGCTCCAAAATGCTGCTAGATAACCTGCTTTGAGGCTATAAAGATCCTTTGAAATGGCCAGTATTAGTAATCAAGAGGGAATTTAAAAAAATCCAATCCATCAAACTAAGATCCAGGTACCCTCCAATCCCTGAAGTCAAATCTGAAGACAAAGCGCCGGCGAGCTACCTCCCCTGAGAATACTTTACCAGCATCAGGAGCATTCCTTGGTGCTGAATAAGGAGAAAAAGGGGGCGGTAAAGGAATTACTTGGAAGCAAAGCATCGATCTGCAGGGATCTTACTGTAGGGAAATTGTTTTTGTCAGTCTCTTTCTCGCCACTTTCATTGACCTGCAAATAGTTGCTGAATGAAGAACAGTTTGATTTCTCAATTGATTAGGGAAACAAAATTTGAAGTCAAATAATCATGATAAAGCACCCTCACTTCTTCAGGCCGAGCTCTTCCAGTTGGGTCTTGTGCTTCTTCTACCAACGTACTCTCTTTCATCTGTACAAAAAGCTCAAAATCTTCGATGAAGATGCAACACTAAAGTGTCAACTGTAAGGAAAAACAAATCGAAAGGAAATATTGTAAATAAGTAAGACATAAAGGACTTGTAAAGAAACTTCAACAAGGTGCCGATAAGGATCCTCCTCCTTAAACGTCATGGTAACGTCTACGGAAAAGATTAATGATTGCACACACAAAGATTTATAAAGATTACTGTTGTTTTATAAATTATTTTTTATTTAAAAATATATTAATTTTTTTTTAATATTAATACATCAAAAAATATATAGAAATATATTTTGATTAAAAATAATTCAACCTCAATTTCAAATATTTTTAATTATTATCTGTTAACAACAATTAAAAAAATATAAAAATAAAATTATGAATAACTCTTTGTTATTTATTTGTTTTGTTCATTTAAAATGTGTTTATATATATAATTTAATGTTTAGTTTGTATGACATATTTTATAATTTTTTCTTATCAAGCTAAAATATTTTAAGCTGATTTATAATTTAGTTTAGTCATTGAATATTTTTTTAATCTATAAGTTTCCTTAAATATTTTTTAATCTATCAATATTTTACCAAAATTAGTTTTTTAATTTTTGATTGAGTTTTTTTAGGCTTTGATGATTGGGTTTTTTTCGATGTTGTATTAAATTTTTTTTTAATTTTATGTTTTTTTTTTATATTTTTCAAATCCAAAACTAGGATCAAACGACACAATTATTTTTTAAATTTGATATAAAAATATTTTTTAAAAAACATCTACTGCAATTTTAAGACACCTTAACATAGTGATGGACCACTGTTTTACCGCATTTTAAAATACTTTTTAATTCAAATTAATATTTTTTTATATTTAAAAACTATTTTAATGTGATAATATAAAAAAAACAAAAATATCTTTATCATTGTACTAGACACCAGAAATAAATCCCCACCGCCCTGCATCGCCCCCATAAATCTATTGAATTTAAACCCAAATTTCTGTCATCTAAATTTCAAAATCCCTCCAAAAATTTCACCCATTGAATCGCTATATAAAGCACCCAATCTTCACGAATCACGACACTGAACCTCTCCGGAATTTTTTTTTAAAAAAAATGAAAGCGTCCCTAAAATTTCGTGAAGATCAAAACCCTCTTTTTAGAGCCAAAGTGCCCATAAACATCATAGGTTTACCATTCCAATCAGGGATTCTAGCCGGTGAATCCAATGAGCTTTCTTTAAATCTCTCTACTTTCTTTGAATCAGGCCCCTCCTTCAAAATCTCTTACCGTCCTAATGACACCTGGAACCCCTTCTCTCTCGTTATCAAAACCGGAACCGGTCCTTTCGGTTCTCCGGTTTCTAGCTCCATGATTATGAGCGCTGAATTCAATTTGTTGAGTAAGGGTATCAATAATAACAACAATTTGAACCCTAGCTTCATGCTTCACTTCAAGCCTCAATTTGGGGACTTTTCTGTTAAGAAGTCGCAGTCGTCCAGTCAGGTCACTCACGTGACCAGGTCCATTCAGAACGGTGGCGTTTCGTCTGATGATGATGGATCGACTGCGTCTCCGAGCCCGACTCCGGCTGTGGATAACGGCGTGTTTTATGGGAAGAAGATTACGGTTTTGCCACCTGTGACGGCGAGTGCGGTTGCGGGGGTGTTTTCTGGTCTGGAAGTGGCAGCAAGGACGAAGTTACCCGTTAGGAGTAGGGCGGTGGTGAGTTTCCGGTGGGGAGTTCGGGTTCCGGCTGAGATCAAGAGTGGTGGCGGGGAGTCGACGGCTGGGATTAATTTCAGGAAGATACCGTTTCTGGTGATGAACAAGGTTGGGATTGAACAAGTGGATGATGGAGATGGGAGTAAGAATGAGGGGGGCACAGGGAAGGCGGGGATGGATTTGGGGAATGCTGACGTGGCAGAGGCGTGTTTGGGTGTGAAAAGGCAATTAGAAGTACTGCAAAGCGAGAATGGGCATTTGAAGAGAGCTGTGGAGGGATTGAGGGAGGAAATTGGTGGAGGGAAATTGCTAATTGGGGAATTGAATTCTGGGAAATTTGAGAGAAATGGAATTAAAAGTGGGAGTAGCGGTAATAAAACTGAAAGGAGAAGCATTGACAAGAAATCAGTAGAAGGAGATGTTAGCGACGAGTTGAAGAAGGCATTGAAGGGAGCTAGCAGTGGTGTTGGTGCTTGAATTTGCTGAAATTACTGTTGAACTTTAATTTGGTTATGTTAAGATAAGTAATCGAAATTCACCTCGGTTTGGAGTATTGGTTTCTTTTTTGTTTGGAGTATTATAACATATAAGTTTTGTAAGGTTTGTTTAGGGTTTTATGAACTATGTAATTTTGTTTTTTTGGTTATTTATTTGGTTTACTAATGCAAGATAAAGGTGTATATTGGTTAATATTAATGGGTTAGTATTGATTTGGATATGGAATTTGAAGTCAAGGGTAAATTTTAAATGAATCTGAATTTCAAGTACAATAGCAAGGTCAAGCTTTACTTGTATTTTCATGTGGGTGAAAAATGTTTCAAATGCCGATTTGCAATAGAATCCTAGCGATCAATCAATCCCTTGATTTGCATTTTCAACAGTTTTGATTTAGAGAAATGATGAGCTGCTATAATTGTATGTAATGTGTATTGATGATATAGACAATTACCTAAAATACTTAAACATTTGTTTGTTTGAGCCTCCTTAAGTTTCTGCTAGTTATGAATTTTCCATAGGAAATGGTGTCCTGATCAAAAGCACTGCTGAGGGAAATGAAATGGCAGGGATAGAAGCTTTCTGTTTCAAAACACTCAGGCTCTTGCTTGGCTTTGTTTTCTTCCAAAATTGTAAAACATTCAGGCATGTCCACCAGCTAATTGCTTGATTACAAAAAACATAAATTGTGCTCACTTAGTTTTTGTAGATGCCCTTGATGGTTGTTTGTGGTGACCGTGGAATGCTCTAGCCTAGTTTGGGGTTGCCTCAGATGCATTTGTATTCTAATATTGCAATTCAGGGGAACGGGCTGGCCTGCACAGGTTGTGGAATGTACTGGCCTAGATTGTTGATCATGTCATTAAAGTTAGGCCTGTTATATAATCACATTCATTATGTTATATATCTTATGGTGTGAGTATATCATTTCATTATATATTGGGTGTACCTTAATTTCTCTGAACCGTCTCTAGGGAAAGCTTTGATCTCAATTCTCAAATCTTTCTAGTCAAACATTGTAAATATCACTGGTGTTCCCATGTAAACCCTTTCAGGATTTCTTTTCCTTTCCTTAGATCTTCTGGAGCTCTCTTGTGAAAATCCA
The DNA here is from genome assembly GCA_009078335.1 of Salix brachista. NCBI lineage: Eukaryota > Viridiplantae > Streptophyta > Magnoliopsida > Malpighiales > Salicaceae > Salix > Salix brachista. The sequence goes on along the minus strand of CM018577.1, from coordinate 15,203,018 downwards.
AAATGACATGGCATTGTGTTGTACTGTAATCCTCTGCGAAAAAAACAGGCTTATGGAAACTTCTTTTCTCCTAAAATTAACAAGTCCTTCATCCTGTCGCCTAGATGTCTGCCTTCTGCAGCTCACTAACATCAACAAGACCAATAGCTGCCACTCCTTCAAATCATCAGCCTGGCTTTCTATGATTCTTGAACCCCTACATTATCCCTTATCATTCTCAACTAACACAGCCATCAAGTGTCTGTTACAGGTTCTTGGTTCCTTTTCCTTTTCCCTCCACGGTCAACAAAGATTGCAATTGAATATTGTTTCATTTCAACCCCCAGATGGCACAACTCTTCATGCAATAGTCTTCAAGCCATCCCAAGAAACCACCCAGATCAACTGACAAGCAATGCAATAGTGCTGGTGCATCCATACTCAAAAATGGGAGGGAGCCAGCACTCGTGCATGGAATTGCATTGAGGTGAGGTTATCCATCAAAGGCTTCACTGCAGTCACTTTTGACTTGACGAGTGTTGGGATAATATCAACTGGTGTTTCTTCATGGTTTTGCTGAAATTCAGATGTTGTACTTGGATCTCTCAAAAGTTGCCCTCATACAAGATTTTGTTGGTAGGTTCTGCAGGCATGGTTTTGATCCAAAAACCATCGAGATTGAATCGGTTTAAACCAATGGAAGAAACATCGATGTTTGATTTGATGTTTCTGTTTGCATGCCTACTCCATGTGCTCATCACCGATGATGTCGATAGGCGTTTTGAGCCACATTTATTAAGGCCTGCTCTTCTTGGGTTGTTGATCTTTCAAAGCCCACCCTAGCCCACGTGTTTTGGGAAAGCTCATTAAAGGTTTATTTGAACTTCTTTACTCTAGCCCATGTGATTTGAGTTCTCTTGAACAACCAATGAATTATTTAGTGTGAGCTTGATCACATTAACCTGTGACCCAACAAACAAGATTCAAGGGATGCAAATCCACCAAGACACAAGTAAAATGAAGATTTGGCTTTCACAGAAGAATTATTTTAAAAAAATCTTGACAGTTCAACATGCAGGATTGTAATCCATTTTCAACCCCATTTTCTGTTAGCTTCAAAGTATCCTCAAATATGTTTCGTAGAAATAAAATAGAGAGGAGGAAGAAGCCATGATATGTAAGAGACCAGACATTGTACAAACAATGAAAGGAGTTGATCAATACATGGCAAATCCTAGTAGAGAGAATTAGAATACTATTAAAAGGATCCTGATACATATCAAAGGTATCTCAGATGTTGCTGCATTATATTATGAGCCGTCAAAACTCGCTATCAAAAATTATGTTAATTTAGATTTTATTGGTGATCCTGACAAAAATTAAAAATTAAAAACTCTTGCAATAGATACACCATCTACCTCGAACTCGAGATCTATTGGGCAGATTTCAACCTCTTTGCTATCATGCTACGTCCATTAAGGACACTTGTGGATATCCATTGTAGGATTTCCCTGTTTGAGATCATAACCATGCCCTACCACAAGGCACTCGGGGATAAATTAACTTGGAAGTGGATGGACAAGTCGCCCCGTTGCATTGCAGAATTCATCAACCTTCAGCAGGTTTTTCAAGAGCCTAGCTAGGTTTGATAAGCTCTGTGGCTCATAAATGTGCTACTGGTTTAGAAAATTAATCTCAATTCCAGACATGCATCTCTGTCTTGCTATGTGTTTTCAAGATTGCCGATTAGACAACAACAACTGACAGATCTAACGATGGGGCCATACCAGGTAAGAGTGCATTTGCTGTCTGATGGAGCTGATGATAAAGGATATGGTTAGGCAATAACAAAACCCGCTGCTGCAGGTGTTCGCATTATTGCTGGTCGATGGACGCCTCCATATAAATTTATTTATCTTAACTCCATGTGGTGTTCAAATTCTGACCGACCACTGTTTCTGATGGGATGCTCCATTTTTTGTACTGTTATTCAACCTATTTGAAAACAGTTTATTTCATGCCACAATTTGCTCGAGCCAGCATCGGATACTAGAGGTGGGAATTGATTTATTCCAAGTTTTGCACACTGATAAATTCATTTCCTTGTCCGTTTGTCATATATGACGGTGGAAAGCATCGTCTTCTTCTTTTACCATGCCGAGTCGACGGGGCTCGGTCAAACAAGGGACCACACCCAACTGATTATAACAGGCGGTGTTTTAAGAAAATACAGCTTGTTCATGATATTTAAATTATATAATCTGATTTAATTGTTGAAGTAATGTGATGTAGATATCATAGATGATATTGAATTGATAATTTTTAAAAATAAATATTATAAATCATTCAGAAAACCTAATTTTCAATCACGTCGAACTCACCATCCGGATTATAAACTCGATCAGGTTTGATAACTTCATTTTTTATTTAACTGTACGATAATAAAACTAAACACTAACATGACTAGTCACACATCGAAACATTAAAAAGATTGAAATAAATTATAAAGATTAATTTAAAATCTATCAAATATTGAAATCTATTAAATATCAAATACTAGGTCATTCAGGTTTGACCGGACCAATTACAAGCTTGGGTTTTCATAATATAAACCCGACCAAAAAGTCGGGTCACTTGGATTCCAAACCAACCCGTTAAGCCGGGTTTCATATCTATGCCAGTGGGGGCAGAACCAGAGGAGTTAGGTAAACAGTTGCTTTAGAGTCACGTTGTCAGAAACGGAGTAGCATAGTATGCAGGGTTATTTATGGCACGTAATTAATTATTGCAAACAGCTCATGGAGATGTAAACCGACGTGGTTGACATTGCTTTTGATTTTGTTTCATTCTAAATTAATTTATTTAGTTATTTTTTTAATATATATATATATAATCAAATAATAAACACTTTAAAAATAAATCATTATCACAACATCAAATTCTTCTTACATATGCCTAACCCGACATGATTCTCTCCCCCACACTTTGAATACAGACTACATTTTGGACCAGACGACGCCGATTCAAATTCCGTGTTATCATGACAGCAACGATGATGACATGATCTGGAAACTCTCTCTTGTATTAAACATGTGCAACTGGTTGGGATCTTTCTTTCTGTCTCTGTTTTAGAGAACCACACACACACAGATCTAGGGTTAGGGTTTGACAGCTCTTAGAACTATCTAGCTATCTGTTTATTTATTTTTACTTTTTATAATTTCGAATTATCTATAAAAACCGAACGAATTACCTAACCCTCATCCGTCGATCCATGGCCTGACAATTATTTTCCTTCCTCCTCTATTTTTAGGTTTCAGATATCACGAAATACTACGTACCGCCATCAACGGCCAGTGATTCCCTCAAGCTTTCATCATTACGTGTGTTATCATCGTATGTTCGTGTATGATTATTAAAATTAATGTCGGTGTGGATGCAAAAAACAGTCCAGTTACAAGTATATTTGCCTATTTTGCTTGGACTGTTTAGATGATAAACTATTTTCTTTTTTATAAAATGATGTTATTTTTATTTATTTTTAAATAGAAATAAAAATAAAAATTGAATTATATTAGATTGATCGGGTGAATTGTATATGTTCCAACCATACCAAACTCAGGATGAAGTGTCGCATGCAACTATTCAAAATAGACTATCTCAAGGAAAAATTCTTGCAAAAACGCCAATTTTTTCAATAATAAAAGGGGGAAAAAACAGCATGCTGGCTCGTTTACTTTTATGCATTTTGGTATGTACTAAATAATTTCCCTGTAAAGATCATATGCTCTCGTGGGCATGCCATGTGCTTTCTAGTGCTTTGTCCATCATGCGTGATGAACAATTTCCCATGCCATTCCTTGTAATTTCATATATATATATATATATATATATATATATATATTCCAGCTATTAATTAGAACACATACTATATAGTCGTGTTAGATGGGAATGCCTTCAGCCAAAAATAAGAGGCAAAATGTTTCTCGGGATGGCTCTCCCGTTGGAAAGCAGAAATTGAGCAAGAACAACCATATTTTCAAATATTTGACTTTGGCTCTCAGGATACCTCTCCCATTGGACTTGCCCTAACAAATTAGTAGTACGAGTGGTGTATACTACTTCCTGTATAAAATCAATATTTAAAAAATGACTATTCAAATCAAACAGGAGAATGAATGATCAACACTTTTAATGGAATCTTCATGGGAGAAGGAAGCTTCACCTATATGAACATAAGAAATTGTGACAATTAATCTCTTTGTAAATGTTCATGGATTCAAGAAGTAACATAAGGTCATGCCGGCGCTAAAAACTTCTGCTTTGGATTAATTTGATCATCTGTGTAGTATTTTCAATTTTATTGACTGAATCTTGATTTTAGCTTTTTTCCATCAGGATTTCTTTAGGGTTTTGAAATATTTACACTATGAAAAGTTAAAATTTAATAATACATCCTTTTATGCATGAACACAACCTACCATTATAAGCTAAGTGGAGGTTGTTATAATAGTTTGTATATTAGGTAGATAAACAAAGAGAACTCTATCCCACATTAGAAAGTTTCAAGACTTTGCTGTCCACCTGTCAAATATCCACAGCTTGTATCAAGATATTTCAAAGGAATATTGTGATGAAATGCTAGAATTTATGGGCCATTGCTCCTGCATGCATGCGTGGAGATCAACACGCAAGCCAAAAGAGGTCTGAAAACTTCAGCAGCCAGTTTCTCTCTTATTGACGTGGCATGCACAGAAGGGAACACGCGATCCCCCTCCTGTTTACTGGATCCGTCACAATCCTATTTTTTTTTAAATTAACTGTTTTAGTATTTTAGATTATATTCATGTTAAAAATAGATTTTTTAAAAAATAAAAAATATTATTTTAATGTATTTCTAAATAAAAAAATATTTTGATAAAAACCCATAAACAAACTCCAAAAATCAGCTGCAAATCGTTTCCAGCACTACTGGCCATGAGCAGATATTCGTATTAACAAGCTGTCTTAGCAGTCTCAACCCAATATCACTTTCGAAGTTTTATTTTTAAATAAAAAGAAAAAAAAAATCTGTCTCGAAAAAACCCTACGCGTTGATGAGAAAATGAACTGCCCGTGTAGAATATGCGTACGCACGACGAGCCGAACGCTCCCAGCATGCTTGGATTTTTTTTTTAAATTGTTTTTAATATTAAAATTATTTTAAAACATAGAAAAATAAAAAAAATGTTTTTTATTTTATTTTAAAACTCAGGGTCAACCGGATTTACCTCGTAACTGTGAGATTATAGGTAATTACTTGGGTGGACCCCATATTTATTACATTGAAGAGACTAGAGAGCACCTCCTATTCGCCCAACACAAGAAAATAAACAAAACCTATGGACCAGCATAATTAAAATCCCACTATATAATATGCTAATATTCTGTTATTTGAGATAATATAAATGACTGTTTTTTATTTATGAATAAATTAAAATAATATTATTTTTAATATTATTACATTAAAATAATATAAAAAATTAATCTTAACAAAAAACAAATATTAAAATTTAGCCACCGCAATACAAACAATGGCTAACTCGACAAAATAATCATTAATCAATGATTTTGTAGCTGAAACAAAACCGGAATCGACTAGCATGTCTATTTAATAATTCATTGTTTTGGGATTCGAGATCTAATCTGAAGTTAGAAATATAATCGATATTATTTTTTATTTTAAAATAATGTTTTTTTAAATTAATTTTTAATATCATTTTTAATATCATTTTAAATAATGTTTTTTTAATTCGGCTCTTGATAAATAAATAAAGAAAAAGAAAAAAAGAGAATCTAAAATGCAGAGGAGCCTTCCCCTCCTCTCTCCATCCCTTCACGCGTATGGACCAGGATTATTGATCCCGTCCCGGGTACCGTTCCGGTTTTGTGTTTGGAAGGGAACGTTCCGGTTTCGGTACCGTTCCGGTTTTGTACTGTTCATTTTTATTTAATTATATATATGAAAAAAATAAAATATTAATTTAACAAGTATAATTTAAATTCAAGATAAATGAAATTTAAATTATACAATACAAACATAATCTCAAAATTAGAAACATCTTTGAAATTCCAAAATATTATGAAAGTAAAATGTTCTAAAATAAAAAGAATTACAAGGACTATACATGAGTAATTTAATCTGGGTTTGTCAACATATGAACAAGCCTCGTATTTTGCATTATCAAGTATCAACCATGTATCCATGAACACAGCTCAAACGAGCAAGAATTATAGCAGGAGGCAGCATCTCTAGCCACCCTCAGAAGCACAAGCAATGAAACTTTTGAGCAAAAACAAAGTAAATATATAATAAAGTTTTCATATCTTATCAATGATCATACTCCAACTGGTGCAAACATTGTAAAAAGAAAGAATTATAATAGGAAAAACAAAACACCATGCATCATCTAAGATCACCCTCTTCTCGATCACACAATAAATAAAAATGTAGATAAGAGAGGACTGGGTTAATTGATAGCATTATCAAGATATGAACAAGCCTCGTATTTTGCATTATCAACCATGTATCAGTAAATATAGAGCACAAAAACGAAAAGCATTTCCATTATCAAGCATCAACAACATCAAGCATCAACAACATCAATCCCACATTCCCAGTCTTGCTATACACTACAAAATCTCAGTTAATACAAAATCTCAACCTATACACTACAAAATTTCAGTCCCAGTCTTGCTCTACAATAAATTCACATTTATGCATTTTTAGAGCAAAATAGAAAATTTATTTCTCCATTCAGCTCATCTAAAGTTCTAAACTGTCAAAAATTTATTTCTCCATTCAGAAAATTTTAACTGTCGAAAATTTTAACTGTCGAAAATATGTACCTTTAACTGGAGATTTGGGGAAGAAGAACTACTGAAGATTTTGTGCCGCCGTGTGGAAGAAATTGCGCCGCCGTGTGGAAGAAATTGTGCCGCCGTGATTTTGATTTTTGATTTAGGGTTTCAGAAATTGAGCTGATTTAGGGGTTGAGGATTACAAATTGAGCTTTTCAAGTGAGGGATTTCTGGATTATGAATCGAAAACAAGGGATTTCTGGATTAATTTGAGATTGGGAGAAATCGGGAATAGATTGGGGAAAAAATCGTTCGTCTGGGAGTCTGGGACTGGGAGCGGGAAGAAGAAAGGGAAAGAAAAGAGGTGATTTGTTTGCCCGTGTATTGGCTAAACGACGTCGTTTGTTACTTATCAAAACGACGTCGTTTTAGCCCGTACCGGAACGGAACGCCCGGTACGGAACCGGGGCGTTCCGGCCGGAATTCTCCCGGATTTTCCGGGACAGGCCGGGATTCTACCCGGGACAAAAACGTCGCCGTTTTGTCCCGAATTTGGCATTGGAACGGGCCGTTCCGGCCGGAACGGGACGGGATCAATAACTCTGGTATGGACAATTGACATTGACCTCCGTTTTTTGTTCGGATGAGATCCATTAAAAGGAAGCTCTACCAGGTCCTAGCGCTCTGTGAGCTTTTTATTTTTATTATTTATTTATAAATAAATAAATAAATAATTTTATCATTTAATTAATGGACTGCTAATCAGCTAGCTAGTAGGGGATAGTACAAAGTAAACATCACATCGTCAACTTCTAGATTAGATTACAAGAATTTTCGCAATTACAAAATCAATTCTCTTAAATTTCAACCCATTTTTAATAAATAAATAAATAAAAAAGAAAAGAAATATATTATAATAAGAAAGAGGTGGCTGCTTTCTCACAAGCCCAGCCATACAGCTGGCTTGGATTCATTTTAAATGATATTTTTAGGCTCTTTATTTACTATTTATAAATATAAATATAGGACCAGTAGTAGTAATAAAAATAGTAAATTCTAAGATCTATTTCCTCTCCTCATCTCTTCCTTCTCAAATACAAACACAGCACAGCACAACACGAACACCCCTCTCCTCTCCTCCCAGCTCCGCTTCTCAATTCTCTCTTTTCTCCCTTCTCCAAATCCACATTCTTCCGCTCTCAGCTCCAGCAACAGACGCTACCGTTCTGGTGAGTCACTCTGCTCTAATAATACCTCGCCGGCCGAGATCTGCGTGTTTCTTTCTTTGATCTGAATTATTGATTCTTTTTTTATTTATTTTTTAACTGCAGTAGAGGGTGCAATGTCGGCGGATTTGAATGTGAATCACATACAGGAGAAGATACCTGTATTGGATCAGCCTGAAGAATCCACTCGTGTTGATTCTAATGGGAGTGGTAAGGTTAATGATCATCATGGCCCTGATCCTGTCTACTCCGAAGACTCTGTAGCTGATCAAGTTGGAGAATTGAAGGCTGATCGTGTCGAATCTGAGTCCATTACTGGATTCCGTGACGACGACGATCTGATCGAGAAAGAAGAAGATCTTCAGGCAAGGGCTTTACCTTTTTTATTATTTATTATTCAGATTTTACGTCATTAGACTGGTTCGACTTTGTCTATTGATTTTTCTGACTTCTTCGGATTATTGTAAAATCATTTTATTAAAAAGAATATATCTTCTTATATATATATATATATACATATATATATATATACATATATATATGTAATGTAATGTAATGTAATGTGACTGCCAATGGAAAAAAAAAGGTTGATGCTTTTGATAATCAAACATGTCGAATAGTGGTTCAAGGCTCGTCCATTTAGAGTCCGAGTCTGTTCTTTACTCCGAATCAGAGGTGTCATTCAGGATTTTGGATTCCAACTTCGGAGCTGTTTTTGGGCTGAATATCTAGGTAGCAGTACTGTAGGTTTGTAACTTATGAGCGTGTCTTTTGTATCTGTGCTGTTTGACCGGGTAATGAGGATGCGTTCTATTTTGTTACTTTTACACTTTCCTTTTGTTCTCTCTTTTCCATATGATGATAGACTTACATTTCTATTAACTAGATGCTTCTTTTAAACTCATATTTTATATTTTAAAACAGGATGTTGAGAAGCGGAGGGAAGAAAAGCTGGCAGAGATACCGGAAGATCATGATGTAGAAGGGAACAAAAAGGAGTTAATTAATCATGCTGAACACTCAAATGCAGGTAACCTATCGATGCCCTCAAATGATTGTTCAAATCGTAAGCAATGAATAAAGACTGTAATTGCAACAAAACAATTAAGAAATTAATACCTTTTTCTAACATCTAGAATCGACATATGCTACCGCTACTAAACTGCCCCCATTTTCACTTTGATAGGTTTTTATTTTCATCATGGGGCTTTTGTTTTTGTTCATTGAAGTCATTTTTTATATCTTTTGAGCTAATTTGTGGTCTTTACTTGAACTCTCTGCCCGAAAAGTGGCAGAAGCTCAGGAATCACAAGACACTAGTGTGCATGTTGCTGAATCTGAGCTAAATCAGTCAAATAATGATGAGGAGAAGGTTGAGGTGGAAAGCAAATTGAATTCGGCCATTGACGTAAGAGAACATGAAGATTCTCAGGCTGTAGTTATCAATGGTGTTCATAACGATTTGGATCTGGCAGAATTGATCACCACTGAAGATGTTGCTGAATCTGAGCCCAGTCAGTCCAGTTATGATGATGAGAAGGTTGAGGAAAGCAAATTGGGTTCTGAAGATTTAGTTAGCAACGCTGTTCATAATAGTCTGGCCTTGGATCAGGAGAAGAAACTGAAGGAATTGATGAATAATGATGATTTTACTGAATCCAAGCCTAACCAATCTAGCAATGATGGGGAGAAGGTAGAGGAGGAAAGCAAATTGGACTCTGTCGTCCATGTAGAAGAAATTGAAGATTCTCAAGCTGTCGTTATCAATGGTGTCTGTAATAATTTGGATTTGAACCAGGAGAAGGAACTGTCTGAATCAATCAAGGATCTTCCTCAGGAAGATTCTGTGGAGGAGTCTAAGGATCCCTTCAAGCAGAATCTGGAAACAGCTCCATGTCCGGTCATGGCTGATGAAAAATTGGAAGCAGAATCTGTTGAAGGCCCTACATCTGATGAAAATAGAGATGGCTTGCCTGCTGGTCATGCTCAAGATACTGTTGCAGAAACTCAGGTTGTTGATGACCTGGTTGATGCCAAGCAAAATATATCTAAGAGCTCTTCTGAAAATGTTGAAGTTGTAGCAACTTCTGATGCTGAAACTGATCAGAGTTTTCAAATTTCTAGTGATAATGGTACAACTGGAGATGAAGCAAATCACATCATTATGGATGCCGTGCAATCAGAAGCTTCAGATGCTAATGGACTTGATATTCATGGAAAAGGAGACTTGCTAACCAGCCAGGAAAGTGCTTCACAAACTGTTCTTGTAAATGACTCTGTTCATACACCCGAGCAAAACCAGACCTCAGATATCAGCACAGAAGTTTCCTCCCCTGCTAATCACGAGGATGCACCTGTTGAAAGTAGTGAAACTTTTCCAGTTTCTCCTATCAATGATATTGGAGCAGAACTAGTTGTCAGAATTGATGATTCTTGTCCAGTAGAGGATTCCAAGTTATGTGATACTGTAAGAACAGAGGCCAAGGTTGATAACATAGGTGAAAATGCTGATTCTCATCCTGTTGATGATTCAAAAGTAGAGGCTGAAGTTGAGAATGTACTTCTTGCACCAAGTGGCCATGCTAATGATGTGAAGCCAGATATGGGGACTAGTCCCCATACCATTGACTCTGATGAGAAACTATCAATTTTGTCAATCGATAATGCGGATGTAGAATCTGAAGTCACAGAAGCAGTGACCGAAGGTGATAGCAACAGAACTTCTGTTTCTATTGGCAATCCAGATGGAGAAAGATGTGATTCAACTGGGAATGAAAGCTACATTCCCAAAATTGAAGTCCAAGCAGACTCAGAAGTTGAAAATATATCAACTGCACCAATGGAAGAAGTGCCCAACAGAGATGGCCTTGTGTCTCAACTTAAGGATACAACTTTTGATGAGGATAGTAAGAATGAAAATCCCAAACCTACTGTGGAAGACTCTGCCGTTGTTACCTCCGATGAGCAGCATATTGTTGCTGAGCTGGGGAAAGGGCCATTCTACATAATTAAGGTTCCAAAATTTGATGAAAGAAATTTAAGAGAGAAGGTCGAAGATGCTAAATTTGAAGTTGAGGAGAAGAGTAAAATCCGGGATGCTATTCAAGCTCAAATCCAAATAGAAAAGGTTAGATTTTTTGCAAATGCTCTATTTTACTCCTTATATATTTTAATTATTTTCTGTCAACATGATTGGTGAAATGTTTCCCCATTAGGCCAAGCGTAAAGAGTATGAAGATAGCTTTGTAGATGCCAGGTCAGAAGAGAAAGCTGCACGTGACTTGCTTAAGGCCAAGCGGAAGGAAATAGATTCTGTTCAATATATAATTAACAGAACAAGGAATGTCCTTGAAATTGAGGAAATTGATGGCAGGGTATGTATGTTTCTTATTTGTTTTTTTTTCCAGTTTCTTAACACGCAAGTTCCAAAGCTATTCTAAAATGCTTTCAAAACATGCAAACGCGATATTTTGGCACTAAATTGGCTTCAAACAGATACGCACTACGGAGCACAAGATACAACATGAAACCTTGCCTTTGAAGGAAGAAAAGCAGTACATTCGTGATATCAAACAGTTGAAGCAAATTCGAGAGCAGCTCTCTTCTAATATGGGCAGCCAGGATGAAGTTCAGCAGGCTATGGATCAGAAAGACCAAAGTGAAGAGCGCATAAAGGTACTATTTGCTGTTAGTGTCTTTGCTTAGCTAGGGTCATTTCTGCCAGGTTCAGTACCAGTTGACATCTTTCTTCTACTGATCGTAGTGGAAGTGCAATACTGACTCCAAGACAATTTGTGCTCCAGAAACCTAATAATCAATTTTTTTCTCACTTTATTAGTCACACAGACAAGTCTTTTACTATTGAAGTAGCATGGTTAATTTGTTGAATTGTTTATTTGCATAGTCTTTGAGGAAAGAAGCAGATGTATTGAGAGACAGGCTTCTCAAAGCTGAAGCAGTCACTGAAGATGCTAGGAAGAAATATAATGATGAACATGAGAAGATAAATCAATTGCTATTTCAGCATAGAGCTGCTAATGATGTACGACAAGAAGCATTTGCACATTTGCAGAGTTTGAGGAAACAACTATATGAAAAGGTATGCTACTATATTGTTTGCATGTGCATATTTTGAATTTTTTATGTTGAGAACTTTTGATAAAACTTTAATTGTTCGGCTGTGGGTATTTAAGAAAAAAATTTATGTCAAGCAGAATACCTTGAATATTCTGTTATGAAGTCATGAATGTTGATATAATTTTTTCTATTGTTTGTGTCAGTAGGCGAGCACAACATGATTGAGACTTTAATTGAGTTTTTGGTTGAACATGGATAAGGAAGCATTATAGGGAATAATAAATATAACTTCGAACTATCTGGAGTTGATGAGGCAATGAAATTTTTTCTAACAGTGTTCCGTGTTATGACTTACGAATCGTATGTCACTGGTGTTTTCTCTGTTTTTTGTTATATACTAGATTTATACATAGGAGAACACAGTTTTATTCTTCAAATCTCTCTCTTGTTTGTTGCGAGAAAGGTGTGGTAGCCACTGTAAAAACTATTCCTTTATTACATGCCTACTGCAAATAATAATTCTAGGTTTGTGTCTGAAGCAAAGATTGTCAAATTATGCAAACTGAATATACTGATGCTACATCTCCCTTGAATTCACAGAGTAAATATTTTTACAAGTATAAAGATGATTTAACGGCAGCAACTAATTTGGCATTGAAGGGAGATAAAGAGGAACTTCAACGTCATTGTGCTAACCAAGTGAGTAAATGCACTTTACCTTTTCTTTTCTATTCTAAGCCATGTTTTGACTTACTAATCTACAATTTAGGTGGAGAGAGTTATGGAACTATGGAATAACCATGACGAGTTCCGGAAAGAGTACATGAGTTCCAACATGAGGAGTACATTAAGGAGACTGCGGACATTGGATGGTCGTGCACTGGGCCCAGATGAACAGCCACCCATTATTCCAAGTGTTGTCAGTCAACGAGTGGCCAGGGCCAATGTTGTTGCACCATCAGCTCCTGCTCTTGAAGTAGAAAAGCTAGTTACGCCTGTGGAGACCCAAAAGATAGATGAAAAATCCACAACAAAGCTTGGGGACAAAAAGAAGCCCAATGTTATGATTAAAAAACAGGCAAACCCTGCTTCTTTGGAGAATGGTCTGCCAACTGTTTCTGGAAGAGATCAGATTGAAGAATCAAGACAAGAGGAGAACAAGCCGGCAAAGGAGGAAGAATCAAGGCAGGAGAATAAGCTTACAAAGGAGGAAGTCGAGTTAGCCAGGAAGACAGAGGAATTGAGGAAGGAAAAGGAAGAAGCCATGTTAAAGGAGCAACGAAGATTTGAGGAGAAGGCCAAAGCAAAAGAGGCAATGGAGAGGAAAAAAAGAAATGCAGAAAAGGCCCAGGCCAGGGCCTCGCTAAGAGCACAAAGGGAGGCTGAGCAGAAAGAGAAGGTAAATTCCAAAAAACAAACAAACTCCTATATTGAGTGTGGTTCCAACCCTGGACAAAATTTATCAGCGTGTTAGAATCTAGTTGTGTGGCTGTCCAGTCTTGTTAATTAATTGGCCGGGGAACAATACATTAATGCAGGAAAAAGAGAAGAAGGCAAAGAAGAAGGAAAAAAAGAAGGCAGCAGCAGAGGATACTAAAGATATCGACGAGGTGGAGTCTGCCCCTAGTTCTGAAACTCCGACCGAAACCAAGGAGTCTGAGACAACCGCGAAGCCTGTGACAGTGACAAAGAGGCCTCAAAAGCCATCACAGGTTGCAAAGCAAACAAAGGCAAAATCCATGCCTCTGCCTCTCCGCAACAAGGGTAAGAGAAAGATGCAAACATGGATGTGGGCCCTGGTCACACTGCTGGCTGTTATTGCCTTGCTTTTTATGGGGAACAGCAGCTTCTTTAATTTTGGGCTGCTACAAAGGTCTGGCATCTAAATATATAATACTGTTATTCTTTAGATAATCTACACTCTACACAGTTTTGGAGGGGTTTTCCTATAGATATTTAATTAAGCTATTCTTTTCCATCGAAGTTTGCTTCCATTACTCTTTGGGTTTTTATTTCATACACCCCATTAATAGGTTGGCTTTTTCTGTTATATGCCAACAACATTAACACAGATATTCTGGTATTGCTTTCATTTATTTAGTGTGATCTCTCTCTTTCTATATATAATACAATAAGTTTTTTGGTCTCTCCTCCTGATAAATTGTGGTTTTTTCTGCTGCTTACCCCCCCCTACCAAAATAGAAAATGTGACCCCAAGAGTCCAGAAAACCTATGATTGAATGCGTTCAAAATCTATCTCTACAAGATTCCTGATGAAAGGACTGCTGTTTGCTGCTTCGCTCCTGTATCTTCATCACCAGGAATAATCGGTCTGAAACATGAGATTAAATAATTGGTCTAACCTGATAACACCTCTTGAATTGCGAGGGAATACTTGAAAAGTTGAAGCAAGATAAGCCGGTGGGGGATAGTGTTATGATATTTAGTTCTTTAATTATTGATATAGAGAATATGTCTGAGGAGGATAAACTATTCAATTCTCTATTGGAAATCTGATTGTGAGCGCAATTAGAATTAGAGTCAAGGAGGTAGAGAATCTCCAAGGGATCTGATCGAGGGACCAACTTGGCTGAGCTTGCTTTACTACCTTAGAGGAGGTAGGACTCGGTGCGCTATACATTCTGGCGATCGGATAGACTAGGTTGAAGGAAGCAGATATGGTTGATTCTGGCGATCGTCATGGGAGTTGTACATCATGGTATTGGTCTCAAAGTTGGGTGGGCTAAATGGGAGATAAGCAAGACCCTAAAAAGGAGCAAAGCTACAACATGCCTCTCTAATTGTTCAGAATAGGTTGACAATGGGATCGTCAAGTTCCTTTCTCAGAGCAGAATCAACGGATTTCTCTGTTTTTTTTTTTCATTAACAATGCAAGCAAAGAAGCAGCTTATTTTACAAAACTTTAAAATGAAGAACAAACAACGAAAATTTCATATTCCTAGCATTAGGCACATAACAGAGCCTGTAGTTATACTTTCTACAACGAGCCTTGAGCATTTCAATTCAAGCAGTGACCGCTGAATGCTGTTGCCTCCATAGATTCTGTCATTCCGATTTTAATCCTCCAAGGCTTTAAACTCCTGTAAGGGTGTTTTTTATTGAGAGATCAATCAAAGAAACAAGATGGTTAAATAGTGGGCAAATTAAATGGATGATAGCTTGTTTGCTGCTGGCCAACTGAAAATATAAGAAATAAGAAAAGTTAGGGATAGTGTAGGGCGGGAGATGACAGGCACTGTTCCTCTTTTTTTTTTTTCCTGGAAAAAAAAGATAATTATTAACATTAATGGTGGCTTAACCCCATGCTATCAGAAAAGGTAGCCACTGTATCATCAAGAAGAGAATATTTACAACGTTAAATGTCATTCGCTGCCATGCATCATTATACAGTGACGTGACTGCTCTTTGGATGAAGGTGAAACAAATTGACTTTCAATTAAAAGGCTCCAAGTGTGCATAAAATGTTTGTGCATGGATATGATATGATACAAGTATCGAGTTTTATATCAAGAAGACCACTTGGATAAAAGATAAAAAACCCAACCAAAAAATAAAAAGGATCGAGGGAAAAAAATTGTAGTCTTGCTGTTTGAAGTAATTCGATGCTCTACTCAATAAACACTTCTAAGTACTATCAGTCCATACTACGAGCTTCCACCATTAGCAGGTTTCATCGACCTCATTCCTGTTCCATTGCTTGCCCATGCAAGAATCGTGGATCTCCATCTGATTTGAGGGGAAAAAAGGTGCAAGAGTTTTAGATAAACCAACATGAATAATCATTTGGAGGGCAAACTAGTCAGCAGCTTTATAGTTTTTACTTGTAATTAGCTGACGAGTCCAAGCAAAGCCTTCCATTGGCAAGTGCTTTAGACACCAAGTAGGTTTTAACTGCTCATTCAATTTTATTTCCAGCAATCCGGAAAAAAATATGCCCCACTTACTGGTACCCCTGATGTTATTTCCTAGAGAATTGGACACCGCATCTTTAATTTATGAAGCATACATTCAGAGGATAGCAATTAAATGGAGTATCTCTATTCATATTCCACATTTAATCACCCAAAAAGAGAAGGAAAAATTAAATGATTTCCTAGATGCAAGAAAACAATAATTTCTATTAGCCCCCAGAGAAACAATTCACTTAAACAGAGGATATTGCCAGCTCCAAAGAAACAA
Organism: Salix brachista; assembly: GCA_009078335.1. Classification (NCBI taxonomy): domain Eukaryota; kingdom Viridiplantae; phylum Streptophyta; class Magnoliopsida; order Malpighiales; family Salicaceae; genus Salix; species Salix brachista. The sequence goes on along the minus strand of CM018577.1, from coordinate 15,186,696 downwards.
AATATGCAGCAAGATGCAAACATATCTATTACCACTTTCTCCATCTGATGCATCTGCTAGCCTTGCAATTGCATCAACAAGTGCTTGTTCATGCTCCTGCAACATAAGACCAGTCAAATCTGCAGTTTAAAAAACCCAACAGTTTGTCTGCACTCAGCATGATATACAAATTGTCTTACTTTTAACTTTTTTTTTGCCTTCTCAAGCTCAAGAGGATCAGGATAACTGACACCAAAAACCCTCTCCACCTGTGTTTAAGGTTTCAATGAAAGAATGAACAAGGTAATGTTTCCAAATAATAAATGTAACAAATTCCAAGCTATTTCACCCACCTCCTTAACTAGGGACTCTGTGTTGAGTAATTCAATATTGTCAGAAAGTTTCCGTGCAATACCATTCTGTGTTCGAAGAAATTCTTTTTTTGATTGATCCTTAGTGGATCCCCTCCCTCTCACAGAACTTGAAATAAGACCACCACGGCTCATAGATTTTTTCATTACATGGCTTAGCCTGCCATGAGAAATTCCAGGATCCTCAACTTCCCAACGAAGGTCCTCTGGAGCCATCTGTAAAAACATAGACCATTTCTTTTTTAAGAGAGTGAAGATAACATGGATATACAAATGGAAGCCACACCCACGCCTCTCTTTCTGTTTTTCTTTATTTATATGGTATGAGCCTCAAAACCAAATTACAATTCTAGCACTTAGCGGTTTCCCAAAAACCAATTTCAGAATACAAATATTGGAACATTATACAAGCAATTATTGGGAATCAGAAGAATAAATAATTCATCCTCTCCCCTCAACAGACTGGAAGGTAACACCACCCATACTGACCCCATCCAAACCTTCAGCTCTATAACATGGCTCAAGGTTAATTAAGATACCTAAGATCCCTAAAGCAACCAAAACAACCTCGTGCAAACAGATAGAGAGATGGGAGTTGAATACACTCAATACCTGATCAGCAGAAAATCTCTCTCTAAGAGAGTATGCAACTGACTCTTAAAGAAAAACTACAAACCATGCACCAAAATCCCCATCTTCTACCTATTGCTCACCAGCCATACCAATCCCATAACACGATTCCAAACTCAGAATTGATTTCTTTCTTTTTCTGTGCATGTGTCTCTGTGGGTGCACACTTCAGGAAGTTACAAGGTTCACATTTTACATGCATGTGAAAATAATCTTGGCAGTCATACAGATTCACAAATTCTATCAACTTTCTGTAAAATGGCTGCTGCAAAAGGTTGTGGCTAAGGAAGTAGGAGGATAACTATTTTAGCTCATGAAATACTATAAACTTACCCCATTGAGATCAACCCATTCCCATGTCTCATTTTCAGTATTCATATCGTAGACCAGAGCATGTCGAGCCTGCAAATTATCAAAATCTAGTCACTACAGCTGAACATCCACCACCTAAAAGAACTTTCTAAAAACAGTGAACATACCAGGAACCAGAACAAGAAAATATCTATGTTGTAATCAACATACAATTTAACAAATTATTGCAACAGAGGAAATATAAAACAAAGAACCTTAAAACAACAGAAACATGAATAATGAAACAGAGATAAAGAGGTCATGTTTCTTCACACGGGGGGACTTTCACTGCTGCAAAAGTAAAATCTTGAGCAGGCCAACACGCCAAAAATATCTTTTACTTGTTACTGCCATTGCTTCATTCTATGTTGCAACTCATCAAGAAATATCAAACATGCCTTTTAAAACCTCAAACATACCTCAACAGGGTTATATCGAGTTATGACAGCCTTGTAGAAGTTGTTGTCCTCAGGCCATCTTGTCCACACTTCTTTTCCAATTTCCTTATCATCATAGGCGGAACCACAGTTATTGAAATGTTGATTTCTGGGAGGACCAGTGGGGTACTGCATAGAATTAAATAAAGAATATTTTAAGGTATGGTTGACCCAGCAAAAGAAAATAGAAGGAAGGTATGCAAGCGGAGACAATACATTTTTAGAGTTATATCACAAAAAATCAGCGCACAGAACTAGGTTTTCTACTATGGGAATAGCAGCTTTTCAGTTTGCATCTGAAGAAGATGAATGTATGGATTGAGGTATTGATGAAGGTTACAATGAGAGTGTAATTGCATGAAATACTAGAGAAAATACCACCAGGGAAGTCTTCTGTTTTTTACGGGATGCAGAAACAGTGGGACTGGACAAAACATCATGAACAGACTGTGAAGCAATGAACCTGGTAACTTGCGGGCCACCTGCCTCTCTCCACTCCCTATACCATAACCAAGACTTTAGCCATTCCGTACAAGTTATACTGATAATCAAGTTTTCACAAACTCACAGAGCATTCAAACCTTATCCTTTGAATGATATCATCTCTATTGACCAAAGTTAAGATCTCTCTGTGTTCGTCATCTGACACCCTGAGCTCTTTCCTGAGTTCTGTAATCAAACCCTCCTTATCCTGAAAAAAAGACATTGTGGAACATCTAGATTTTATCAGATATAAGAACGTTTCCCCCTTTTTATGATATGGACAAATAATTAATTCTTAAGTATAAGAAGATACACCAACAGAGAAAGTCGATACCCAAGAAAGTTGATCAGACTGAGCCTTGAAAGCACGAAGTACAGCCCTATAAGCATCTTGTTCGAGATGATGAATTTGGGCCTCCATGTCAGCTTGCATTCTAGAATATGTTGCAGAAATCACAGCAGATTGCCCACTCCCTGGAGCTCTTCCTCCTCTTACATATCTATTTTGATTTGTGGGCGGGAGATCATCATCAGTACCTGCATTTCCCGCAAATTCATCTACTAAACATCCGTAATTCTATAATTCTTATTCCTAATCTAATCTTCATGCAACATATCAGCTTCACGTGCACAGACAATCACATTGAAGTTCAAAACATTCTGATGTAAATATGAATTTGTTTCTCACTTAAAATTCTACAAGCACATTATTACATATTCAATAACAATTGCCAGCAAGTTAAAACTGGCACAATCTAAACCAAGTGAAACAAAAACCAGAATCAAGTTCTGATGCCAATTGCATTCCAAAAATTAATCACACTGTCAAAATTCAACTCAATCTCCAAAATGATAACCCAATTCCACATTCAAACTCTAAACCCTAACTACTCCAGAACCCACGTCCCAAACTCCCTCTATATCACAGGCTCACCAAAACGACAATACCCCAATTAAATTTACTTAGTTTAAAAACCTACGTCACAGCAAGCAAATCCACATAATTCTTTGGAAAAAGAGAGAGTGAATAATACTAATAAAACAACAAACTTTATGTTGCATACAAGGCAACGAAAGCAAATCAGAGAAAGAAAAATAAAACAACTGAGAGAAGGAAACAAAAGAGCATACCACTACTGTCTGAAACTTCATATTCCATACAAGAAGAGTCACATGAAAGATGCAATTTTTTCTACCGCATTGCAATTCTCAATAATCAAGGCTAAAGTTTGAGAGGTTTTACAAAAGTTAAGAAATGGATTTCTTCAAAATTCTTTATGGGAGCAGGGTTTAGAGAAAAAAAGGAAATGGGTTAGAGAGAGCAGAGCGAGGAAGAGGCAAAGGAAACAACTTTTTCTAGTTGTTGTTGGAGAGCTTTGAGTCTGCTCTCTCTCGACTGTGTGCTGTGTATATTTTATATAGAGAATTGCCCTGGCCTGTTATGAGACTGGATGGTGGTTTTCTTTTTTGTGGACTTCTTACTTGCTAATTAAACTTCATTTTGCCCTGCAGATTCATCAATCTACCCCAGCGGTTTATAATTTTGTAATAGTACCCTCCTGGTTTCCAAAGTTTCAATGAAACCTCTTTTTGAATTGTTTTTAAGTTTTTATGAGATATTATAAATTACCTATTGGACAAGCTTGAGTGGAAAATGGTAGGAAAAAAAAGAATTTGTAAGTTATTGTCTAAGCTTGAAATGTATCGAAAACCATGAGAAAACATTGAAGAGTTTAAACTAGGGGTTAGAAGTGAAACATTGATGAATTTAAAGGGTCAAAATATAGTTTACGTAATTTAAGTTCTAGTAATAATAAAAAGCATTATTAACCAGTAAAAGTTTTACTATACTCCCATTGTTCATTATTTTATATTAAATTGGTCACCCGTTGTTTATATCTAGAATTTTTCTGTTAGATTTCTAAATTTGTTATTTTCACTTCAATTATTAAACTTAATTTCTTTAGATTTTAGTCTTTCTAATTTATGTTTTCATGGTTTTATGTGTTAAGCTTTATTTTGCGTTGTATTCTCTTGCATGCGTGTTATATCAAATAATGTTTAATAATCTTATTATTTGATATATAATATTGATATTAGCAAATACAATTATGAGGTTATCTTACAAAATTAATAGAAAAGAACATAATGACATTTTTTTTTTCATTTTTATTGTTCAAGTGGTGTGTGGTGTAATGTTAGAGGGCTTGCGATCTGAATAGCAGATCTCGAGTTTGAGTAAATACGTGTATTTTTTATAAGAGCCTGAAACAGTTTGGATTTTACTTGTTCATCTAAACCTACAAAATACGTTTTCAAAGGCATGAGGTTTCCTCGTATCCAAAAAAATTAATCAAGTGGTGCGATATTTTACACCTTAATCCTTGTAATTTCTCACTTTGAATTTCAATCCTAAAACTTTATTCTCTTTTGTTACAATCCATGGTTAAGAAAATAGAGAGAATCATTGTAAAAGGAAACGAAGAGAAAAATCTATATGGTGATGAAATTTCATCCACCAATAACTCGGTGTCTATGAAATCATATTTAAGAGAGAAGCTCCATGAAGATAGTTTTTACATTTAATGATGTCAAAAAAGTAGGTTAGAGCTTGAATTTGTTTTTTATTTGATTTGATTTTGAGTTCTTATGTTAATTAAAATGTGTTTCACAGTTTTAAATTAGATTTTAGAGGTTTATAAAAAAAATTATATTTTTAGATGAAAAAATATTAAAATTTTCGTGTTTGGATCCAAAAACTCAAAACTTAATTTTCAACCCTTTATTTATAACTAAGACTATTGCTGAGGTATGATAAGGTAGCGAATGATATGTCATTCACTATCATTAACAAATACCTAAAACAAAACGAAAAACACTGTTGAAATACTGTTCACGCTGACTCAAAGTCACTGTGGACGCGAACTTTGCCCTCTATGCGTCGCGCGAGTTCGTCCACCCTTTTTTTTTGTTTTTTCCGCCTATGAACAGTGTAGTAACGATTTTAACCCCGATAATAAGACAAAATAGCGTTTTCGGCTGAGGGTTAAGGGCGTAATTGCGCGCGTCCGTACCGGTCCGGTTCGGTCCGGTCCGCCGCATGGTTTTTTTTTTTTAAATGGCTAAATACGGTTATAACCCCTAATAAGACAATTTATTAATTAGGGCCAGGGCTATAACGGTAACTGACCATTATTATTTATTTATTTTTCAAAATTCTGTCAGGCGCGTGCCGTTCACGCGAATCACGGTATTCTCCCTAACGCCCCTTTCAAGTGGCGCGTGCGGTATTATACGGTGGCTGGAAATGGGCTAACGGCGCCTAATATGGTGCGCCTCCTCTTGGTCTTCCTCCCGGTGCGGCGCGTTTTGCAACAAGGTGGCCGTGGACGCGTTGGTGGCCGGTTAAAGCCGGTTGCACCATTTCTCTCTCTCCTGCACGTCAAAGTGCAGAAGAGCCCCCCGAGTTTTGTATACTTTCACTTCGGTCCCTTTACTTTTAATTGTGTTATATACTATGCAGTTTGACTTGATTTCAGTTATATAAGTTTTGATTTCCTTCGATTGGGTCCTTCAATTGCAATTAATTAAATGTGAATGTTTCACTTCGGTCCTCCTTCTTTTAATTTCCGGATTGGGTTGAAAAGGCTTAATATATTCGGTACAGTAGTTTCCATTTTTGCAAATTTGTCCTTTAATTGAAAATATAAATAAATCTGATTTTCATTTCAGCCCTTAAACTTTTAATTTTTGATTTTAATCCCTTTATATTTTATTTTCATTTCAGCCCTTATACTTTTATTTTTTTTAATTTCTAATATAACCCCTACTTTTGTCCATGTATATATAAGTGTGTTTAACACAATAATAATAATAATAATAATAATAATAATAATAGTAATAATAATAATAATAATAATAATAATAATAATAATAATAATAATATAATCATATAATGAATAAATCGGATAACATAAAATAAATTTGTCTTCGAATTGTAATTTTGTACTTAGCACAATAATAATAATAATAATAATAATAATAATAATAATAATAATAATAATAATAATAATAATAATAATAATAATAATAATAATAATAATTTAATTGTTTTTCTTGCTTACTCTTTTGTTAATGTTTTTTTTTTCTCCGTATAATTTAGTAATTTTTATTGTTTTTACAATAATGGCAATGATATTTATTTTTATTTTTTTGTTAAAATTTTTAGCGTATTTTTAGTCTTTCATTAATTATATGTTCTAATATTTATTGAATATTATCTCATAGGAATATAAATAGGGAGAAGAAAACATGACCTAGGATTTTTTGAATAAAAAAAATTAATATCAGTATTCTTAAATACATTTAATATAATCATATAATAAATAAATCGGATAACATAAAAAAAATTTGTCTTCGAATTTTAATTTTGTATTTAACACAACAACAACAACAACAACAACAACAACAATAATAATAATAATAATTTAATTGTTTTTCTTGCTTGCTCTTTTGTTAATGTTTTTTTTTTCTCCGTATAATTTAATAATTTTTTATTGTTTTGGCAGTAATGACAATGATATTTTTTTTTTCTTTTGTTAAAGTTTCTAGGATATTTTTAGTCTTTCATTAATTATATGTTCTAATATTTATTGAATATTATCTCATAGGAATATATATAGGGAGAAAAAAACATGACCTAGGATTTTTTGAATGAAAAAAATTTAATATTAGTATTCTTAAATACATTTAATATAATCATATAATGAATAAATCGGATGACATAAAAAAAAATTTGTCTTCGAATTTTAATTTTGTACTTAACACAATAATAATAATAATAATAATAATAATAATAATAATAATAATAATAATAATAATAATAATAATAATTTAATTGTTTTTCTTGCTTACTCTTTTGTTAATGTTTTTTTTTCTCCGTATAATTTAATAATTTTTATTGTTTTGACAGTAATGACAATGATATTTTTTTTTTCGTTTCTTAAAGTTTCTAGGATATTTTTAGTCTTTCATTAATTATATGTTCTAATATTTATTGAATATTATCTCATAGGAATGTATATAGGGAGAAGAAAACATGACCTACGATTTTTAAATACATTTAATATAATGATATAATGAATAAATCAAATAACATAGAAAAAATTTGTCTTCGCATTTTAATTTTGTATTTAACACAATAATAATAATAATATAATAATAAATTTAATAATAATTAATATTATTATAATAATAATAATTTAATTGTTTTTCTTGCTTACTCTTCTGTTAATATTTTTTCCCCTCCGGATAATTTAATTTTTTTTTTATTATTTTGACAGTAATAGCAATGGTAATTTTTATTTTTATTTTATTTTTTTGTTTTATCTTTTGTTAAAGTTTCTTAAATACTTTTACTCTATCATTAATTATATGTTCTAATATTTATTGAATATTATCGCATAGGAATATATATAGGGAGAAGAAAACATGACCTAACATTTTTTGAATAAAAAAAATTGATATCAGTATTCTTAAATACATTTTATATAATAATATAATGAATTAATTGAATAACATAAAATTTTTTTTATTGAATATTATCGCCTGTAGATATATAAAGAGAGGAGAAAAATGACCTTGGATTTTTTCCTTAAAAAAAATTAATATCAATATTCTTAAATACATTTAATGTAATAATATAATTAATAAATCTTATCAAAAATATTTGTATATTTGTATATTTATGTCAAATTAAAATATGTAAAACTAATTATATGTTTGAATATTTATTGAATATTATCGCCTAAAAATATATTAAGAGAGAGGAAAAATGACCTAAGATTTTTTAAAGGACAAAAATTCATATCATGTTTTCTTAAATATATGTAATATAATAATATGATTAATAAATCTTATATAAAAAAAAAAGATTGGCTTCAAAATTTAATTTTGTGCTCTTTTATTTAAGCAGGGTTATGAATTTATCTCTCAATTCATTAGCATGTGCTTAGTAGCAGTTTGCAACTCAGCTTCCGTCGTTCCCGCCCGCCTGTCCTATTTGATTCAGTCAGTCGTCTGAAAGTGCTTGCGGGGAATTTTCAATATTTTCATTTTTAATATTTTAGATCTAATATTACTGGAAAAAAAAACATCTCAAAAAAAAAAATGTTGACAAATTTACCTGCATTATCTACAAGTCAAATTAAAAAATATACAAGTCGCTTCCCGTTTCCATTAGACTGTTCTTTTTAGACGGAAAATAAATAATTATAACACACAAAAAAATTAAGTTTATGTTTTAAAAACAAATTACAATATTTTTATTTCTAATATGTCTGATATTTATTGAATATTATCGCCTAAAAATATATTGAGGGAGAGGAAAAATGACTTTAGATTTTTTGAAGGGCAAAAATTCATATTAGTATTCTTAAATATAATTATACTAACTAAATATTAAAATAATAAAATACAATACATAAAAAAACAATCAATTTTCTACATAGATAAAAAAAAACCCGCCGCATCGCGCGGGTTAACCGCTCGTTAAAACAATATGGCATGGGTTCGGAAACCTAGGTTTGTAGGCCGAAGCTGGATTCTCTTGGCCCTCTTATTTTTGTTTTCTTTCTTATATCTAAAAACAAAATCCTATTTAGATAAATAATTATAATATATTTTCAGAAATATTCAACCATCGCATGCTTTTTTAAATAAGATTTGATCTTTTTTATTTAATATTTATTATAATTATATATGAAACTAAAATGCAATAATTTTCAAACAAATTACACATGAATATTCAATGAGGATAATATATATATATATATATTATTCTAAAATTATTTATTCTTTTATCTTTTTATATGGTCACATAAAAATAATCGAAACAACATATTGTATTTCTGGGTTGGAAATTGCTATACAAATTATGATAAGTTTTTATTTGAAAAATCAAGATGTTAATTAAAAGAAATAAAAAATTAATGAAAAGAGAATAATTAAACTATTAGTAATAATTGGTGAAAAACAAATTTTAGTTCTTCAATGTTTAATTTAATTTCCTTAAGTTTTTGTTCAAATAATCATATTGTTAACAAACGATTATGGTTTTGTAATAAATAGATAATTACATAGGAGTCTGGTTTTTAATTGAATAAATATTGAAGGATAAAATTTAAATCATTAAAACTTTTATAAATATTTATTTTGATTATAATACAAAAAATTTAATTTTTCTTTCTTTCTAAGTTTTAATTCTTTTAATGCCCTTCATAAATTGTTTTGCATAATGTTGATGTGTCTAAAATAAATAAAAAAAATATTTAAATTATTTAATAAAATCTATTCTTTTACTTCAATTAAAAGGTCCAAATGATACAATATTCTATATCATTTATATTTGAGAACATGTAAAATAAAAATAAACATAAAAACTACTTTTATAATATAGTTTACATTGAAATTAATAAAAACTTTTCATATAGTTTTCGTTAAAAAAAATCAGGAAAGTTTAAAATCTTAAAACTAAGCCAAATGTGTAATTAATATAAATGTTAGCATAAAAAACAACTCAATCTATATAGAATTCAAAGAAAGATGACGCTATTTAATCCAATATGGACTGCATTTTTATCTAAAATAAATATTATCATTATTCCAAATTAAGCTTTAACCAAAGTCCTGGCCTTACATCGATAGTCCATCAATTTATCTCTTGAAAAACAACATACAAGTAGTCAACGCCAAGACTAATTGATCTTTCGATGTTAACGTCCTTCTTGACAAACAACTTCACATGTGCACAGCCGCTGATCACGTCCGGCAGGGCGGCACGAGCAACCCTTCGGCATGCTACCGGCACCGTACTTGTTCAAGAAATCAAGAAAACACTGGTAGCCACCTCGCTCACCACAGCCTCCCGGAAAAGTCTCCTTCTTCAGACACCATTGAGGATCAGCTGCATGCATTTTGAAAAGGGAAAGACAGAAACACTTATCTAAATGAGTTCTTGCAGAGAAAATTCCAGCAGTCAAGCAAGAGCTAATAGCTTTGTAAGCTGATTTACCTTGAGCATGGCTGCAGAGGCCGGCGAGCATGACCCAGGAAATGAACAGAAAGATGAGTGGCTTCACCATATCTTTTTTATTATTTCTTGTAAACCCTAACCTGTTTGATTTACGATGCTAAAATGAATTCATTATCTGTGTTTGCAATAGAAATATATAGAGAGTTATCTATCCGGTTAATATGGTAAGCACATATTTTCTCGGTTGTAATATTTGTTTATATGGAAACAAACTTGGAGGTTCCCTGGTTGAGAAGAGTATGTGACCTTGTTAACCCTAAAATGTATCCTTCATTTTCGTTCTCTTTATCTGTTTCTTGGCTGTAATATTTGTTTCTATTTTATTTTAAGTTGACTTAATTAGAAAAATAATAATTAATAAATTACTACTAATTACTCCTTCTATACCATAAAATATTCCATAACAAAACTAGCTAGGTGCTCAAAATTCTTCTTGAAATTAATCCCTTTTTCCTAGTGAAATGTAATTACTCTTGAGTGGATTCATGATATTGTTTTTTAAACTCCATTCATGATCATAATAATTTTTTATTTTATAAAATAATGTTTCTAATAAAAAAAACATTTTCATCTAGAATTTTAATCATTGTTTTTTTATAATTATATAATTTAATTTTTATATAATTAAATAAAAATAGATATAAAAACAATCAAGAAAAAATATCAAAGCATTGTACTAGTCTATTCCCAAATTACTTTGTTGCTTCTTTGTATCAATTTTAAAGATTAATATTTCAACATAGTTTAAAGACTAAATTGCCATATTTTGTTTTTGTTATTGTTATTGTTGTTATTATTATTATTATTATTATTATTATTATTATTATTATTATTATTATTATTATTATTATTATTATTATTATTATTATTATTATTATTATGATATTAATAAGGAAAGAAACAAAAATAAATGAAAACTTATCTGATAATAATAAAAAATTATGAAAATAAAAAAAGGCCTATTGAGATCAATTTTATTTGTTTTATATTTCAATGATATTTTTATTATTTCAATATTCATTTTTTTTTATCGTTTTCTATATTTAGTGAAATACAAAATCACTCTCATCTTTATAATTATGAAAAGTTGAAAATCCAGTCGAGGAAAATTTTAATTAATTTATTTTACTATCATAACAATTTGACAATAAAAATATGCCACTTATAAATGTGCAAATGTATGTAATTTTTTTTTCGTGGAAGAAAATTTTAAATTCAAGCATCTAAAGAAGAAAACCAACATCGATTGCCAACATTTCTTTTCTTCATTCTCAAAAATTATTATTGCTATTATTATTTGAAAAAAACCTTGATTTTTCCTTCTAATATTATTGCTTTTATACACACACACACCATGGTTCATGAAACAAGATAAACCTATAGAAAAATAAAATAAAATTAAAAATTAAAACTCAACTCTTAGCCAACAAAATATTGAAGAAAAACATTGAAAACAATTAAATTAAAAAGGAGCAAAAAACAAGTTAGCAAACCCAAGTTAACATGTCTATCCTATGATTTGAGTTATAAAAATGAGATAAACCCATAAAAATAAAATTACAAAATTACAAAAAATCCTAATAAACACAATGTAGAAGGACAAAATAATAATAAAAAATACAAAAAGTCTTAAAAAACCCCATAGACCTTAGTACCCATGCTATCTTGTTAAATTTACGATCCAGATCATGAGACTAGAATAATTCCTTAGAAAAAAGAAAGAAAAACTCATAAAGCACGACTACATCAACCCAACAAGTAAGGATACGGTGGAATAAATAAATAAATAAATTTAAAAAAACCTACAAAATAGACCAACATCAACATAAGTTGTCCTTTTTAACATGTGACATGAATTATGAGATAGAGATTAATCCATAGAAAAAAAAACTAAAAATAATAATGAAGCCCAATTCCTAACTTATGGAATGTTGAAGGATCAATTGAAAAAAAAGAAAGAAAAAGAATAATGACCAAATTTGATATAAATCAATGACATGACATCTTATTCTTGAAAGATGAGTGTGAAAACCAAGCATTACCTAATGATGATGTTTTGTTGATAATAGTTGATCATCATGTCTGGAAAACTAAAATAAATCATCAAGTCCAATCATATACTATCACAACATTAAAGGATCAAATCTAAACAAATATATTGGGTGACCGAAATTCAAAAAACCAAATGACTAATTTTTCTATTTTAAAAAATCATTATGGATTACACCCAATCACCCAATCACCCAATCACCCATTTAAGGGGTAAGTTAAGCCAACCATACATCATAATAAACACAACCAAAAAGAAATTCTTAGTAAGAAAAAGCTAGCAAAAATCAATTAAAGGCCATGAAAACATGTGAAATAATTGAAAGCCTATCACCCACATAGGCAAGCCTATCACCCACATATGAAAACTTTGATTTCTATATAGTCTTTTTCATGACTTCATCGTAAATCAAGTAATATTTTGAAAAATTATTATTCAATATGAATAACATAATACTATAATTTTTTTAATATTTCTCACTAAAGTATGATGAGGCACCATTTTTTTTTTAAATTAGATAACTTTTTTGATAAAGATGTTTTCTAATGTCAAACAAGAACTCAAAACACAAATAGTTTACCCATAGTGATGCATGAAATTAAAGTTTGAAGAACTTGTTCTTGTTAAATAGAGGTTGATAGAATTCAATATTAGCTAAGAGTCTATGGTTTATAAGATTCAAAGTTTGTAGGAATTATAATATTTTTAGAACTCTATAATATTAAGATCAATATTTATTAAAGTGTTTGTGTAGTTAGAAGATAATTGGTTTATTAGTTCTCTTTTTAATTGAATAAAGATAAAGTCTTAGCTTAGTAAGATTTGTTAGGCTATATAAATCCACCTTAAGCATTTAGAATTATAATAGAAAATAATAAGAGAAAACAATGGTTGTTGTGTTTTGTATAGGAAAATCTATATGAGTTTTGTTTAACAATTGATATTAGAAAAATAGGTTGGGAAGATAAAAGAGGTGTATGCGAAGCAATATTGTCTTTAACAGACGTCCCAAAAATAAACCAGTAACAACCTGTAATAAAATCCAACGCACTATCATCCTTATTTGTAGCAACAAAAACTTGTAACATTAGTACAACAAACTTAGTAACAATTTATTTCTTGGAAGAAAAAGACTAACATTAGTGACACCTTTTTTTCTATAGTAGATCACATTCCATATAGCAAGATTAAAAATAATGTCCAGACATGGTAATAGTAGACCTTCTAGGATGATTAAATAGTAAATCACATTGTAAAAGTAGAATCAACGGTAAAATTTAGACTTAGTAGTGGTAGACCTTTACCTAATCAAGCAGGTAGTAAATCTTTTTTCTTGTTCCATTAGCAAACCTTCATGTAATAAAAAACACACTAACAAGTAGAAATTCCAGCAGTATATACAACAATAACAAGTCAATAGTAGCATAGACAATAACAAACATAAGAGATCTTTAAATTATCAGGGGTTAAAAAACCTAAAATCAAAATTACAATACATGGTCAACAAGCATGATATTTTACATTCAAGGATAAAATCTGTAAGAGGTAATCAATGGTAGTAAAAATAGATAATCAACCATATATAATAATAGAGTCATACTTAAATGAAAGATTAATACCAACAAAGCAATGTTTTCCTTAAAGACCATAATTAAAGAAGATATGTTAGAACACATTTAGATTTAGGATGTTACATCACTAAAACTAGTATGATACACTCTTGTTAGTCTCTTCTCAAAGAAGAAAGATTTTAGATTGCAACTTCTCAAAGTATGAGTTGTTGTCAATGACATAATGACATATGATAATTCCTCAATACTTTAATTACGTAAAATAAACATGTTATAATATTTCTAAATTAAAATTTAATATAAATATTAGAGAAACCAAGATAAAAAATAAACATCCATGGTCTAAGACTTAGTTTTGTTATCGTAATTCAAGGATGACTTACTCAACCATCACTAGTTGAGTTTGAAAGTCTGCTTGTTTGTCAAAACAATATGGTCAAACAAATAACATGAATATTGTTGATGGGTGATTAAAAATCACTCTACTCCAATATTGACAGGAGTAAGCAATAACATACTTGTAAGGATAAAATTCATAGTTTACCCACTATTGGTGGATCTAATAAGGATGATGATAAGAAAAAAAATCAAAGAAATGGAGGTTTTCATCAAAAGAGAGTTTCAAAGAATTATGAAATGACAGAAGATTTAAAGGCATATGTTATAAATTTAAAAAAAGTGGTCAAGAAAGATTATTGATTAAAAAACCCTATAAAAATCAATGTTTCTATTCCAATATTAGAAAGGCATGTTGAAAATGAATGTTGTGTTGAAGCTTATTTTACCATAGAAGATGATGGTTAACATTGATAATGATAATTAAAGACCAAATCAATTATATAAATGATTGGATCTTTGACTCCAGGTATTCTAACTACATGATAGGTGATACAAAAAAAAACTATAACATCCAATAAAATACAAAGAAAGTCGTGTGATAGTGATAATTGACAACTTAAAATTACCAATAACTCATATTGGTAGGGTGAAAATCATGTATCACTATAATTATAATCATACATATTTTTAAAATGTTTATTATGTCCCAAATATGAAGAAAGATAGGTTTTTTATAGCACAATTAATATCAATATACCATCATATCTTGTTTGGTTCAAATGATGTTAAAATATATTAGGATTGTGATCATGACCAATATAATGACCATAATCTTGATTATGATAGAAAACCAAGTCAATAATAAGGATTTTCTTTCATTGGTCTTTGAAAAGATAAATTTCCAGTATAAATTTGAAGTTTGAATGGTCTTTTGCTTTGATACAAAGAAAGACATTGTAAACAAGATGAAAAAGAACTTAGTGATTTTTATGACTTTTATACAAGCCACAAGAGTTTATAACTTTTATCACAATGTTTTCTATACATATAATAAAGTTGTCTCACCATATTTATATAAGAAAGTAGTAATGGGTCTAATATGGATGAAAAAGATAATTTTGAATCTCTAGTGTTCATGTAAAACTATTCAAATACTATATAAGAATAAAATTTGGATACAAACCTAGAACAATCATTTATAAAGATGGTTGTTGTTGTTATAGTTGAAAATTTTGTTCAAAATAATGATTCTCCTAGGAGAAGAGTTTCTTCTATAAGAGACTTTCCTCCACTTTATAGATCCAATGCTCCATCTCTTAACCAAAAAGAAACTTGTTCTGTAGAAAAAAAATGTTCAAGTCAAAACAACTCCAAAGAAAATTTAATGATTAATGATGTTAAGGGTAACATCTTTAAGAAAAAAGATTTCAAACTTATATGGTGTCACTATTGCTGAAGAGGTAGAGCTGAACAATTAAATTTATAACATTAAGGTAAGTTGTATGAAATTGAAGATATGTATGCCCGAAAGTCACTTTCAATTGGAAAGCTATGAATCTAATTGAAGGTGTGAAAACATGAACATAGTTTGGAAGAATGCAATTGATGTTGAGAATAATGGTTATATTACCTTTTTAAATATAAGAGAAATCCATGTTTGATAATGATAAAACAAGTATGACATCAACCCTTTTGAGGGAGGACATCATGAAGAGAAGGAATTCTTTTTTTTTAAAGAATGATGGTTGTTCCAAATTGCAAACATGTCTGCATCTGATAATTCTAGAATTAACCTCTGAATATCAGCTAAGAGTTTGTAGTTCATAAGATTTAGAATTTGTAATTTGCAATATTAAGAACAATATCTATTAGAGAGTTTTAGTGTAATTAAAATACAATTGATTATTTTTCATTTTAGCTAGATAAAGATAAAAGTCTTAACTTAGTAGGATTTGTAAGGCTATATAAAGCCACCTTAAATGTTTAGAATTATATATATAGGAAGAGAAAACAATAGTTGTTATGTTTTTATTAGAACAAAATGTACATGAGTATGATGACCACTAAGTAGAAAGTGAGTGATTGTGCATCTAAAAATGAGTTAGAACTTGAATTAAGTTGACTTTAAAAATCTAGGGCAATCAAGGGCAGGGCCACAAATATTTCTGTCTTGGCTATTAAGAAAATGCATAGAAATGTTTTTCCAAGATCAATAATTAACTCATATACATAAATTTGTCAAGTTAACAAAATCTCCAACGAAATACATAACACAAAATATGAAAAGCTTTAAAAGTACATGAATTTAAAAAAAGAGAGTAAAAATAAACTATACTATTAAAGTTGCACCATTTGATGTTTTATGGAATATAATTCATCTATGATCAAATATAAATCAATATGCTCAACAAGCAATCAATCAATGTAAATCATCATAGAGTCTACTAAGAACTCCTCTCATTTTATTGCAAAACATAGTTTTAACATGCTTCATTACTGAAAATGCTTGTTCTGTAGTGACATTACAAATAGGCAAAGTCAAAACAAGACGAATCAACCTATCAATCAAATGATAACACTAGTAAACTGTCACCGATCATTGTTATTGACATGAATGACCGTGCCGTTTTATTTGAAGCATTCAAATATGGAATGTTAATCTCATATAATGTGTACACAGATTGCACATGTAATAAGAGAAAATCAAATCTCACATTTCTAAAGTTCAAAGCAATGCTATAGTAGTTTTTATAAGATCCATTGCATTAGATGTGAATTAGAAATTTGCAACTTGCAAGGTAAACGTAAAAAGGTAGAATCGATGTCATGGTGGGATGACATATAATTAGGAAGCAGTTAACAATGATTTGAGAATACGTGTGATGATCAAGTGAATATTTAACGTCATCTACTCTTGTCATCTCCATGTGCTTGTATGATCTCAAAAAGATCCATCACCAAGCTTTTCCTTTCTGTGGTTGAGTGCACGTAGCTCGCTGGATTAATGCAGAAGCAGAAATAACCTCGAAATCAATGGAGGAGGGCCTAATGTTTCAAATACTTCTCGATGAAGTCCATGCACGTACGCTGATATATTTTTCATCTAATTTGCATGTATAATGCATCAAAATGTCACCGTTTCGAAGAAAATTTGATAAGCAACATGGAAAGAATGATCATCTGCTTGAGAAGTGAGAAAAAAATTGGTGATGCAGTTGGTATGCTTCTCTCGAGGTAATTTCCTCGTTAATGGCATTAATTATGTATGGCTGGCTATCGTTTCTTTTAATATTCCACGGATTTCGGTATTCTAAAGAGTAAAGTAATCTCGGTTCATGCTGTCATCAATTTGTGAAAATGAGTTTGAAAGGCACTTAGAATAAGGAATCTCACAAATTTAGCCGTAGCTTGGAGAGAGAGAGGGGGGGTATTCTTTTGCTTTATAATTTTAAAGCATGCTGGTAAGAATAAATACATCACAATATGCCTTTTAATACCAAAATATAGAATTATATGGTTGTTTTACATCGGCTTCTGAGGCACCTTTCGGATGAATTTCAAAAGTGAACAGCGCAGAGGCATTTAAGTATCCAAAGCATCAGCAGCAGCCATGAGAAATCATTGCCGAAGAAGCTATTAAGTACGAGATTTTGAAGTCATTACTGTACGGTCTTTCTACGCATTTTTTCAGGATAATGTTTTCTATCACGTCGGGCTCCACATTGATATGCTGTGTTCAGCACCCTCAAACATTTCTAGCTTTAATGCAGAGTAGATACACCATAGCGATGGCGGCAACAGCGGCACGATGATGGAGCCCAAGGGAGATTGACCCAGTCCAAATAAGGCTAAGTATCGCAATAATCGGCACAATTATCAATGTATATAGTGACCTCAAATGATCTAAGATCATAATGTGACTTGCAATCGTTTGAGATACGAGTACGTGGTTAAAGAACTTAGCCATCACATTCATGACTAATAAACTTGAAATATGCACTGCTTACTTTTTGACTCTTAAGATGATAAGAAATCTGGACAAGAACACATTTGTTTTCTAATAGAAATTATAAAACACAAAACTGTTTTTTTATGTGGTTACTGTTTTGGAACGTGGATATTTGATATTTAGATAGGGAGTAATTATATCTTCAAGTCAACATTATATTTTCTGAATCTCAAAAAATAGATGGCTGATAGCAGAAAGTCTAATACCAACAATACAATTTATTTATGTCCGATTTATAATTTTTAGATGATAAAGTTAATATGATTTCTTTAGTAAAACATTGCAATAAACGACAAGTTTTTGTATAATTAATGCTATGAAAATTAAAGTATGAATACTTAGAAATTAGAAATTATGAATCTTTTACTTAAGTGATTTAATGGGTGTTTTGTTCAATCTCTAAACCTTGTTGTTTTGATTAAGTAGAAGGGGCTGAAAAGTTATTTTCTGATGATAAGATTAATGAAGGATCAATATCATTTACACACCGTTAATGAGAAACAAATATTCACTACATATCATTAATGAGATAAGAAATGACAGGCTTTTGAGAGATTCTGTATGCACCTATGGGTGTATGGAGAAGAAAATCTCCTTGACATGAACATTTTATGTTAAAAGTGTTAAAATAAATAAGCAGTCTTATAACACTAACATGGACCTATAACGACCTACAAACCAATTGAGCTTGGAGCACACCCAAGTTCCTAAGTTCAAGGGTATTAAGTCTAACAATTTACCAGACCATCTTAATCTAGGCTTAGCATGTAGCTGAACGCATGAACGTTTGATTTGACAACTTGCCAGATCCATGTTTGTTTGGGGTCAATATGTAGCTAAACTTGAAGGTGTTGGATCTAATAGCTCGACATAAGTGAGATTGCCCTACTTAAGGATAAAATGAATATCCATGAGCAACTATTGACACCCCTTATACATACCTATGGTCAACCTCATCACCCTCCTAATTCTATTAAAGATTTGCCTCCGCCTCTTCTTCTAGCTTTTGTCTAGTAAATAAATTGGTTTTTTTATTTTATTACTTTTTTATTGTTTATTTTTATTTATTAAATAGAATACTGATACAATTACCAATGAAATCTGAATCATCAACGGACTGAGTCTCTCAAAAAATTCTAGAGAATTGGAAAACAATTACAAGACTTGCCATATATTGATGTAACTCCTTCAACAATTTAATCTTGTTTGTAATATGGATACGATCATCAATAAACTTACCAATACTTTATTTTATCAATAATATATCATAATCACCAATGGATTTACCTATAAAATTAATGTAGGTAAGTTTTATTTGTTTCACGTGCCATTTTGATATGTAAATCCATCAATAATTTACCAGACCATCTCTGTCTAGGCTCAGCATGTAGCTGAACACATGAGCGTTTGATTTGGCAACTAGCCAGATCCATGTTTGCTTGGGGTCATATGTAGCTAAACTCGAAGGTGTTGGATCTAACAGCTCAACATAAGTGAGATTGCCCAACTTAAGGATAAAATGAATCTGTGAGAAACTATTGACAACCCACATAGGTACCTATGATCAACATCGTCACCCTCCCAATTCTATTAAAGATTTGCCTCTGCCTCTTCTTATAGCTTTTTTCTAGTAAATAAATTGGTTTTTTTACATTTTTTTATTGTTTATTTTATTGTTTATTTATTAAATAGAATACTGATACAATTACCAATGAAATCTGAATCACCAACGAACCGAGTCTCTCAAAAAATTCTAGAAAGTTGGTAAACAATTATAAGACTTGCCACGTATAGATGTAACTCTTCTAACAATTTAATCTTGTTTGTAATATGGATACGATCATTAATAAACTTATCAATAATTTATTATGTCAATAATATATCATAATCACCAATAGATTTACCTATAAAATTAATGCTGGTAAGTTGTATTTGTTTGTTGTGCTATTTTGATATGTAAATCCATCAATAATTATATCACAAACGAATTGATTGGCATAATTAAAATCATTAACAATATTTTTTTTGTAAATCATTAATGATATATAGTATCACATGTATTCATGCTGAACATAGTATTTGTTGTTTGAAGACAAAATTGAGAGTGAAGTAATACATTATGAGCGAAAATGAGGTTTTATCTCGAGGCTGCACCAGTCAAGCAAACCCATTAATGAAAAATGCTTTGCACAACCATGTATGATCACAAATTATAATTCCAAAAAATTCTTGCTTGATAGAGCTTGCGGACCTTTTACAAATTCGGGTACGATCTTACGATTTTACGATCCAATCTTACGATCCGAGTTTCGGAAGGCCCTTCCGTGTCGTGTCAAAATCACGATTTTGACAACCTTGCTTGTTGAGTATATAAAATAATGTAATTGTAAATAAAATTATCATTTATGTAGTAATTAGACTTAATCCAAACTTTATTCTTTTCCTCTTATTTTCTTTGATTGAAGCCAAATGTACATTAAATTCTTATTTTACCAAAAAGATAAAAAAAAAGAAAACATAAAAAGGTAGAATTATACCTTAATTACTAAAACGACATAAATTACATGAATCTAGAGTCTTGACACTAAAGAAAAGAAGAAGAATTGGTAAACATTAATTATTATTTTTTTAAGAAATAGCTTTCACATATATGCTTCAAATGTTAAGATTATGGATGTCTCCAAGGAATGTGGCGTGATGACAAAAAGTTTGTGATATGCATAACAGGTCTCGAGTTCGAGTCAAGATGTGCATCTCTTGTAAAAATCTGAAACAGTCGAGATCTTATTCGCTCACCTGAACCCATAAAATATATTTTTCAAAAGATGAAATTTTCTCACATTTAAAATAAAAGTTAAGATTAGGGATATCCAAATGAAAACGTCTTATTCAAACCTCGAGGAGTGAGGATTTGGAATTGGAGAAGAATCTCAATCCATTGAATTTCCAGTTAAATAAATAAAAAAAAGGAAAAAAAAAGAAATAGAGAAAGAAAGTCAAGGAGGTGGGTTGGAAGGTAGGGTCTTCACCCAAATTTCAATAATACAAAGCTTGTGTGCATCCCATGACACCAGGGTAGCTTTAACAAAGATATAATATAGAAACACCAACATCTAAAAATGAAAGGAAAATTTCAAAGCAATTCAACGATAGATTAACAAACCACACCTCCACCACCATGAATGAGGTAGGCATCATCATATTTCTAGCGGCCAGGAATTGCACAAATTACCCCTCTCCCCTTCTCCATTACATGTACAACTCTCTATGCTTCCACCATTAATTTTCTTAAAAGAACAGCACAAGATCAGAAGAAGAACCTAAAAAGATACCACTATGTACTCTCCTCACCCCACCAATGCTCTAACATAGAAGAATGGGAAAGCGAAAGCGAAATTACAACAATATAATAAACTCGATCTCCGATTCACATGCTTCTAGCCATCATATCTTGGAATCTCCTGTAGGACTCCTGCTTCTCCAATTTGAACTTTTCATGGCAGCTTGCGATGAACAAATCCGCCAGCCGATTGATATCTTTCTCAGTGCCATTAGAATCCTCATCATCAACTTTCTGTTCTAGCCAGTGAAGGTAGCCTGAAAGCTGTGACTCAGTGCTGTGTTCATGCTTCTCATTTGGAATTACTGAGTTCCACGTCGAGTCGTAGTAGAAATGGGAAGCGGAGAATCCATCGAGAACTGGTTCTGACACTGGCAACACATGTGAAGAGCACCAGTTATAGTGTAACCTAAACGAGCCAAGGAATATCTTCCTACTCCTGTTCTTCCTTTTTGTGCTCCTTGGAGTGGAGATGAAGTTTATAGGCTGGTTTTCCTTGAGAATCTCAATGAGAATGGATTTTGCTTTGGATAGAGCTCGAATGATGCGGCCCACGTGTGAGATGAAGAGCGTGTGAAGTAGGGTTTTGATCTTCATGGAGCTTAAGGTAGAAGATGGTGATTTCGTGGAGAAAACTTGAAGAGGGTGCAAGGATTTTAGGCCAGACATATTTTCTCTTGGTTTGGTGGGGTTAATTTCTTGGGCATTTTTCAATGGGATTTATAAAGAGTTTTGATTACTTATTTGCCACTACACTTTAATCATATTTAAAAGAATACCATCCACTTCGTAGACTGTGTAGGTATTTCTCCATTTTTTTCCTTTTTCTTGGAGATGCCGATGATAAGGACTTGAAATCTTGTAGCTATCTCAAGTTTCTATATTACGTGACCCGCTTACAGTTTTTGAAATATGTGGCACTTTTTCTGTTACTGATTAGTGTACTGTCAAGGTCAGGTTAATAGTAAAATTAGGGTTTTAAATAAGGATGTTTTACACTATATTTTAAAAATATTTTTTTATTTTTGTTTTAAATTAAAATAATTATTGTTTTTAAATCATTTTCAGTGATGGTGTTAAAAATAATTTTTTAAAAATAAAACAAAATTATTTTAATATATTTCAAAATGAAAAATATTTTAACAAAAAATATCAACTACATCGTCAAACAGTCAACTATAGTGATAAAGCAAGCGATGCATGATGATACTTGTATGTTTCTTGAAACTGCGTTTTAAAAGTGTTTTTTTAAAATAATTTTGTTTAATTTTTTTTATTTTAAATTAAAAAAATAATGTTTTTAAATTATTTCGATGTAATGATATTAAAAATGATTTTTAAAAAATAAAAAAATTATTTTAATAGATTTTTGAAAGAAAAACACTTTGAAAAACAATCTCAACACACTCCCAAACATACCCTAACTGCTTCCCTAATACTTTTTTTTTTATTTTTTATGATAACGTAGGTGTTGTATTTCCCTTACAAATCTTAATTTGTTTTTATACAGGAGTTCGAGTAGGTTAATTTGGACGACCCTAAAATCTGGGAAACTTCACCTAAGTTCCACTGAAATTAACCAAGAAATTAGAGATATATTTAATTATACAGCGAGGATGAGGGTAGTTTTCCAGATGATGGAATATTGGTATCAATAAAACACTATTTTATGATAAGATGTAAAATAAATTATAATTATACCTAATTAAAACCTTATCAATCATCAGATTAAAAACACAACATATGCATTAAACCACTTGAAAATTAAGGGAACACCTCATTTACGTATAAAATGACTGCAAGATTTAGTGGAAAGAAATAGTTAACCCAATTAACTTAACCTAGGGAGAATATATATAAAAGTTTCCTGTCCCGACTTTACAGATCATAAATTCAAGCAAACAGTTTTCAGGTACTTGAAAGCTTGGTGAGATTATAGAAATTAGCACCCTATACTCCAAAAGATGGCCCACTAAGTCTATTCGAATGCATAAAAGGATATGTTATACAGTCTTGAAATGTTCTGAAATGCAAAAATTTGTGAGGAAGTACAAGGCAAGATTGTGTTTTTCCTGACTGTAGCTGCTGCGAAGAGAATCTCCAGAGCTTACACATAAAGAAAAGGGAGGGTGGCAAAAGCAACAAAACCCTAGCCCAACTTTAGTCATGTACAAAAGAGATACATTCAATGACATTTAGGAGGATTGGAATACGTTATCTTCCCTTTGATATATTGCCTCGGAATCTCTAGCAGCAACAGTGAAAGTCACTTGTAATTTAACATTTCAACTTTCTATGCTCTGAGCAGTTTTGAATTTTTGTCCCATTTTGTTTCTAGTCAAGAGAAATTTCCTAATTCCTAGCCCTTATTACTTCAAAACCTTTATGCTATGGCACCTAATTATTACCAACTGGAATTATAGAATATTAAGGTGGTTGTATGGCAATTTTTTTCTACTAATATTATTCTATTTAAATATCTATATTTACCCATTTCTTAACCAAAATCCAAGATAATTAGGAAAAAGATTGTTGTATTGGATAATTAGTTAATCTCTTTGTTCTAGTAATCTGATTCATTCTTCCTAGCCAAAATGTCTAGTGGCTTAATATGAAAAATCAAGGTAATTGGTAGCTGGTGGTGTCTGGTAAACCATGATAGTTGATACATGTAAAAAGTCTCATTTGATGTATATAGAGACCTGTAAATGTTTATGTTAGTGATTTTGAAGAGAGAGAAAGTGCAATGATATTTTAGAAACATAAGATCTCAAAATATATATGCTGAAAATATTAAGAATTAAGATCTAAAGTTTTAATTTACACATGATATATGTTACAACCCAATTTTTTTTATTTATATATATATATATATATCTAACACACATGGTGCCGGTAATCAGCGATCCTGATCCCTCACATCATCAAAATACAGCCCATACAATCAATATTTCATTTAAAAGTGAATCTTACATAAACACGTAATATTATGGTTGCATGATTAGAAGTTCATATTAAAAATATACATACATAGACATGAGTTTGCATTCCTATCCTACTAATAGCCATTACGAATTTAAACAAAAGGATCTAATAAAAGTTATATGTTCAGTACATTGATTCATACGAATACATTGTGATTTAGAATGCATCTACATGATTCCTTGCAAAAGTAGGTTCCCGTGTATCAGGTTCCCTATACATCTCGTGGATGTGACGTCCCTGCAACAGTACAAAACATTTAAGAGAATGTAATTACTTAATAATAATAATAATAATGGTAACTAAACGGTCTGACAGTTAAATGAAGCATTAACATTTATAATTTCTTCATGTACTTGGTATAAATAGCTTGTAATGCATATAAATGCACCAATTTTTACAATCGACTATAATCTTAAACCCGGTTATCCTTTTAAGGCATCATTTGCTGAGGTTAACCGTTCATTCACCCCGATCATCCTTTTCGGATGCCATTAGCCAAAGCTAATCAATCGTTCGTCCCGGTCATCCCTTCGGATGCCATTAGCCGAAGCTAATCATTCATTTGTCCTGAGCATCCATTCGGATGCCATTAGCCGAAGCTAATCAACCATTTGTCAACATTTAAGCGTTCAACAATCTAATATCGGTTCTAACACAATAGGATAATATTCATGATAAAGTATTTCATTATTCAACGTATGAAAAAAAAAGGTGCAAGTCACCTACCTGCTCCACCTGTGAGTTGTTCTTGTCTTGACGATGGTCCAATCCCGACCGCACCACCTACGACATCAATGGTCATAAATCAGTACATTTATATTTTTGAATCACATTCGTCACCATACTTTTTTCAAGAGTTCATATGTTCATATTCAAGTGCTCCACATTTTACACCATCATACCATGAAATCGTTACTAGCATTTAAGTTATTTTTGCCTAGGAGGCTTATTGTAGAATTCGGCAGCGATAACTGGTTCGCTGCAAGCTGCCCAATTCGGCAGCGAGAACTGGTTTGCTGCAGGCAGCCACAATTTCAGCAGCGAATCACAATTTCGCTGCAGCCAACACAACTTCGGCAGCGAATCGTAAGTTCGCTGCAGAACACGCCACTCGACAGCGAATTGTTAATGCGCTGCAGACGACACAGTTTTGCTGCACATCACACAACTCGGCAGCGAATGCCAATTCGCTGCAGAAGACTCAGTTTCGGCAGAGAATGCTAATTTGCTGCAGCTGACACAGTTTCGGCAGCGAATCACAGTTTCGCTGCCCAACACACAACTCGGCAGCGAATGCCAATTCGCTGTAGAAGACTCAGTTTCAGCAGCAAATCACAAATCCGCTGCAGACCACTCAGTTTCGGCAGCGAATGCTAATTCTCTGCAGCTGACACAGTTTCGCCAGCGAATCAGAGTTTCGCTGCACAACACATATTTTGGCATGAACATACACAACACATGCTGTAACAACCCCAACATTTATACACTGTCACTAAGTTCCAGTAGAACACACACATTGAAACCATCAATTTCAGCACATAATCCTTCAACAAATCCCAACAAAAAACACACATGCATGCTGGCCAACCCCATAGTTAAAGTCAGCCCTCTACCATGATTTGTTATTTCCATTTTATTCATTTTTCTTTGTTAGATGTTCTAAAATTGGCTTCATTTCATTTCTGTTTCCTTGTTCTCCTAGTTAATTTCAGTTTCCTTTACAGCTAGCTTAGGTCTTAGGTCAATTTCCTTAGGGTTTTCTTCTTCATTTCCATTTCTGGTCTTAAGGAGAAGAGGAAGGGAGTTTCATGACCCATATCTTTCGAATCTAACTAAGTTTGAGGAAGGTTTGACACTATTCTTTCTCTTCTCCTGCTGGTTCTCCTCCTTCTTCCTCTCACGTTTCCCAACCCTCTTTTTTCCTTTCCTTTAGGCAGCTATCCAATCTTCTCTCAAGGTCTCATCTTTCCCTCACACGTTCACAAAGCACTCTCTACTGGTTTGGTTTAGGTTTCTGTTGTGAAAGAGGAAGGGAAGAACGACATGCAACTGCTGTTTTGGGAAGAGGATGAATCATCCTCTCTCTCTCCTCCTTGTACTTATACTCCCCATGAAATGAGGTGGGTTGTTTGGGGGTTGGTTTAGATGTGCTCTTATCCTTGTTTTGCTCTATCTAAAACCGGTTTTATTCCTCCCTCCTAGCTCCTTAAGTTAATTAATTTTTTTTTAAAACAAAACTGCGTCGCTGCCGATCAGGCAATCGGCAGCAAAACTGCGTCGTTGCCGATCAGGACATCGGCAGCAAGAACTGCGTCGCTGCCGATTTCCTGATCGGCAGCGAAAACTGAGTCATCAATTCATATATATATATATATATATATATTTTCTCTTGGGCGTTTACAATATATTTATAACTCATAAGTCTATTTTTTTTTGGAGAGAAGGTGTTGAACTTTAATTTCACCCTTGTGATATTTTGAGTTGAATTCCACTAAAAACAATATATTAGATTAATATAAAATATTAAAGAACCCTCGTAGGGTCCTGGAAAAATCCCTTATGGAGTGTTTGGTTTAAGCAAGGTGTTTAAGCTCATTGAAAGTGAAAGATAGGTCCAGACATGTTGTCTTGACCCAAGAATATTAGGCTTGGGCATGGTAGCTCGAGCTCATATGGGTGCTAGGGTGCATGCCTATCCTAAGCATCCGACCAATATGGCTCGGGCTACAATGTCGAGCAAATATGCATTGGTAATAACCAGGCTCGAGTGTGGTAGCCTGAGCCTATAAAGTTTTTATTAGGTCTTTTAAGTTATTTTGGGCCTTTTAGGGGTTTTTTGCACATGTTAAATTTAAGTTTATCAATAGCCCCATAAGTGTTTGATACACAAAAACTTGTGAAAATGTTTGATGTATCAAGTTTTGTTGAGTTTTCTTTGTATGAGAAGAAAGGAGAAAACCCCAAGTAATATACTAGAGAGCCCATGTGTAGAGACATGCATCATGGTTGAAAATAAGAATTTTTAAGTATGTATAAGGGGAACCATAATTAAAAAAACTTCTAAGTAGATAAGGTTAACCCATCGAAGGTGAGCCTACATTTAAATTTTTTTCTAAGAGTCTTAAGATAAACCATAAAGCTTGTAAGATAACCCAGCTTATACTTAAAAGGTTTCTATGTGGCTAAATGGATGGGCCCATATCAATTCCTATACTTAGAAATATTTATAAAGGGATGAGAGGATGGATCTATAAAGGGCAGTGCTATTGCACTAGGAAGACTAAGTTCATCCATAGAAGAGTTGTTGTATTGGAGTGTGAGAGGTATGTAACCTCTCTAGGATATTAATAAGTATGAGATCCATTCATTAAAGAGTGGTTAATAGAGCATGAGAAGTATGTGACCTCTGTAGATGACATAGGGTATAAAATCCCTCAACTTGAGAGTGGTTGTTTTATGAGAATGAATGGCTTATGGCTTTCCTGATGATTTACTAGGGGGTTATAAAAGCTTCCTACTAAAGAGAAGTTGTATCTAAAAATGGGAGATATAAGATCATTCCTAAAGATAATATAATGTTTGGGAGCTCCACTGAAGAGTTATGATAATCTAAAACTATATTAGAGAGGTAGAATATCAAAGATCAAGACCTAACAAATTAGTGAGAGGAATTTTGGCATCTTTTGAAGAATGTGTTAATCCAAAACTGCTTTGGAGAATAGGAGATCTAATATCAACCCTTAGCAAATTGGTGAGAGACTTTAGTCATCACTTGAAGAATGAGCTAATCCAAAACTACACTGAAGAATAGGGGATTTGAGATCAACCCCTTGTAAGTTAGTGAAAAGCCTTTAGGTATCACCTGAAAATTATGTCAATCTATGATTGTAATAGAGAAAATAGAGGATTCAAGATCAACCCCTAGATATTTGATGAGAGGTTGTTATGTATCACATGAAGAAAGTGATATTATAATAGGAAGACCTCATATCCATCTCTTGAAGATTATGAGGGTATTTTCTTAGAAAGACCAAATCAATCATTTTCTTGAAAAGTATCCAGAAATCCCACTTGAGATTTATAAATAATGAATGTATGTTTGGGATATATTATTCTTATTTTAAAAAATAAACTTAAATTCTTGTTGAGGATTATGCATCCTAAGGTGAATTGAGTTATATGTACAATGAAGGTTCTTATAAGGAACATGTCTTGGTGATGACATTAAGGTGTTTGCTTTGACTACCCTAATAACTTTCTGTAAGTGATCTTATGTCAATTTAAGGGAGTTATAAATCCTTAAGATACACCAAAATCCCATGGTCTAATCCCTCATGGTTCTTTCTTGATCTTTTATTCTATTAGAATAATGATGTTTTCTTGGGAGGTTCTTCATGTTGGTTATCCTTGTAACAACAAAGAGGCCTATATTATATCGAATTAGCCTCTTTCATTTGTATGTGATTTTCATGACTTGTTTTATCTTGAGCAAAGCTTTCTTTGAATGGTAGGTTTCCTTACTCCTTTTATCAACCCTTGTAAGTCTATAGGCTTAAGAAGTTCTTCCATCTTGAACATCTTCGTATTAGATCTCTCCAAGTATGCCCTTATGGATTCACCATCTAACTAAGTAACCCCAAACAAGTCCATGAGATTCTATTTGGAAAGTATACTCATACTAAAACATGCCACCAATTTAACATAAAGATATATGAACCCTTTTATAAAGCCTGGTTTCAAGTTATACCAAAAACGCACAAGCTTTCTAAAAGTTGCAGAGAGTATCTTTTACAATCACTTAACTATCTTGAATTACCAGCTTCATGCTACCACATATATTTTTCACATGTTCTCTCGGGTTAATAAGACTATCATAGTTCCAAGGTTTTTTTTATACAGATTTAATCATGAGGGATTAGAGTATTCAAAACATGCCTAGACAAGGAGGAGTTTCATACTACATAGGGATGATAAACATCTTCTTGGAAATGCTCAAAGGTTGGGCACCTTTAATCCTTTGTCTACTCGGTTTTGGGGAGTTTAAGTTTTCTAATGTGGAAAATTAGGATTGATAACTATTATCCATCTCATAGTGGTTGGATGGATCACGTCTAAAATGAATATTTATTAGGATATCTTCATGTCAATGAGAGTGATCTATAGTGGGACTAGTGTATTGTCGTGGTGGAAAACATTTCAAGCTATTTTGTCTAGCATCTTTTAGATAATACAATTATCTCCCAGTAAAAGGGGTTATATGTGGATGAGAAGTTAAGATTGAGGAGAAATCTCATGGGTTGACAAGGTTTTATTTTGTCCCTAAGATGCCCAATTGGCTCAGGAAAGAGCTTGCACTTGATCTATGAGTTATCAAAACATTAATGAAATAAACATACTAACAACTATAGAGAGATTCATGAAACGTCTTATCCTGGTGGTTTCTTGATTTTTTGCTATTAATAACGATTAAGGATGTTAAAAACCAAAGAAGAATTATTTATGGTTTTTTTATCTTTTCTCTCAAACAATGCCAAATGATGATATCCTAAAATGAAATATGCATATGAATAAGGATAAAGTATTGGATAATTGGTTAATCTCTTAATTTATCTAATTTTGATTCATTCTTCTTAACCAAGGTGTTTGACAGCTTGATATAGGTCTGGTAGCTAATGGTGCTAAATTAGCCAAGATGACTAGTATTTGATACCTGTAAAAAGTTTCATTTGATGGATGTTGTGACTCTCAAATGCTTAAGTTAGCAATTTTATAAACAGAGAAAATTCAATAATATTGTAGAGAGATATACTTTATATATATATATATATATATATATATATATATATATATATATATATATATATATATATATATATATATATATAGTGAGAATGTTAAGAGTGAATAAAGCTTAGTCTCTATATTTTAGTTTCTCCATCACTATTTGTTATCAATTTCTAACTTATTGCAAAGATTTCATATTAGCAATTCAATTCATATTCCATATAACCCAAATCTAATTCACTAACTCACCATTTAGCTGCATAAAATTATTTATTCAGATATTCTTATTCTTATCAACCTAAAATTCATTATCATTTTGATAAATTTACTTAATCCATTTGGAATTATCTTACACACACAAACAACCTTTTTTCCCAAATAAATTACCTTTTAGGAACATTGAGGGAGCATTTCAAATAACCATCCCTTTCACCATACTTTAATTAAACTCAAACTTTCCCAACACACAAATTAACAATCAATAGCAAAACAAAACTAAAGTGTTTATATATCATCATTAGTATATCAATTTAACACAATAAGATTAAATTTTCCAATTCCCTCAATTTTTCTACCATGGCCAACCCCAACATCCATACCTACTCATGGGTTTTTGTCAATTTGTTTCTTCTAATTACACTACATATAACATGCATTTCATTTCTTCTTAACCATTTTACAACTTACACCATGTATCCCTATCCAACTTGTTTAGACGACGATAGAAGTCTCTAGTCATCAAAATGAGCTTTGTATGATAACCAATTCAAATTTCTCCATCCCTTCTCCTTCTTGCTCACTCCGCATGATTTCTCCCTCCAACTCCTTTTTCTCTCCCTTGATCTCTTTTTATTTTTTATGTTTAAACTCTTATCCTTTCATCCTTTATGCCTAAAAACATTGTTCTCCTAGGTTTTCCAATTAAGACTCAAGAACAGATAAATAACTTAACCTTTCTAATTTTTCAAATAAACCAATCAGTTATAAAAAAGGAAGAATTTAATTTTTCCATTTGTTCCACTTATTTATGAAATTGTCATTAATAAGTCTATATAATGTTTTTCATCCATCTACTGCCAATATTATATAGTCTTATCAAATATAGTATGAAATTTCAAACCAAGCTAGAAAAATGTTTTGGAAGACTACTCATATACCTAATCTAATGATTAGATTGAGAGTTATGACCAATAGCATAAAATTGGTTAGTTTGTGATTTTTCATTAGAAATCCAAATGTTCTTTTTCAATCTTTGCATAAATGACCAATTATTTGACTGAATCCTTTGGATCGTTTTCTTCTCCCAAGTATAATTATTTATCCTTTTTACTAACTATTGTAATGTTATCTATTTTTATTCAGGTTTACATCAACACTCTTACAAGAAATTCTTTCTTAACTTTAATTCTTAATGTCATTATAATTCCTCAAAATTATTTCTCATTCTCAAAACATATTTCTTTTAATTTTCCTAAATGTTTTATCCATAAAAATTCATTGCTAATTGTTGTGATGTCATGATCACACAAATTAATTACCATAGCTTAAACAAATAAGATAATAAATAGGGAAAATAAAATTGTTTATGTGAGACTAACATCAAGCATAATAGCTATATGACTCTATTTATATTTTTATGAGATATTACCTAGTATTTGATTACTATCTTAGGATATAAGAGATGAAGACAAAAATATTTTTGGTTAAAGAGATAAAGATGGGGAGATAAATCTCTTTGTGACAATTTTGGAGTTAAAGAGACATCCCTTTTATCCCAAAACATTAACCAAATACTATCTTAGAGTTCAATATAATCTCTTAAAGCTAATTTTATACATATTGTCTATATTAGATGAATATATGAGGGCATATCTTCAGAGATTCAATCAGGAAATGCTAAGTATAAAAGATCTAATCAAACTTTTCACCACCAAAACCATAATCAATGGGGTTTATAATTATTTTTTATAGGAGAGGTTATACACGGTCCGTAATAAAAATGTCATTAGCATCAAACATTTAATGAAAAATCACATTATGGTGGAAGAAACTAGCATGGACAAATAAGGTCAACTATATTTCCACACACAAGAAAAGTCTTCACCACATCATTAATATTCAACGAGAGCATAAGAAGATCACTAAGAGGAACATCCATGATCATCTTACAATCCTTGAGCTTATGACCACACCTCTCACATTGGCACGTGTTCATGTGTTAACTTCCATAAAAGGAATAAACTTCTTGCAATACCCACCTTCAATGAAAAATGATTGAAATACAAAGAACCCCAATAATTTTTATCTATTTCACCATGATTATGGATATGACATAGAAAAATTTCATACACTTATATTAGAAAATAAGAAGATTGATTTCAAAAGAATACTTTCAAGAATTTATGAAGAAGGAGATACAATAAGAACAAATAGGAAATCATTCTTCTAATGTATTACTCCAGATAAGATAAATCTTACAAATTATATCTCTATAATTTCTCGAACACACACACGACCAATTTCTCCAAACTCAAATGGTCTCTGTGAATTTTCTATAGAGAAGTCTCGATTAATTTCCATTATGTCGCTAAGTTCCTACGACCAATTTTTCTCTAGTCCCCAAGACCACTTGTCTCCAAGTGTCATTGACCACTTATTTCCAGGTGTCATTGACCACTTTCTCCAAGTTCCTATTACCACTTGTTTTCAGGTATCGGTGACCAACTTTCTCCAACACCTTGTGACTACTATCTCTAAAATATTATGGATCTTTCTCCATAAACATTGGTAATAGGAAAAATATTTAAAGACATACCCATAAGGTAATATGAATATGTTTTTATAATGAATGCATGCAAACACATATTATATGTATTTCCCCCCCTTTCTAACTCTTTAAAGTGTTTTAAACATGCATGTTCACAATACTTCGAGGGGGTAAATGATAATACAATAAAAAAAGAAGGATGAATAATAGTATGGACGGTACAATTCATAAACAATACTTTTCACCGATATTTCTAGATATTCTCCAAGTTATTTATTATTAGGTTTTGAGAGAGATAGGAGAAGGATTCATCAGAAGAATACTATGCAGATAACATTCTTAATGAAACATAGATCACATCTTCTTTCGACACATAAAAATACCATTTTTATCTTCATGGACTCTTACTTGATTGTCACTTAATAAAACAAAAATTAAATATTAACTTAAGAATCAAAGTGTCTTTGAAAAACTTGTTCAAATCTCCTCAACCAAAAAGATCCACCTTCCTTTGAACACTCCAACTTTCCTCTGCACGTTCAGTTTGCAGGCTTCTGGCATCAGCATGAGAGTCATGGAATTTGAAAGCTGCACGCATATGATGATGGTTAAATTTTTATCTGCCTGCTACACGGTCAAGGATGGCCCAGCACTGCCGATCATGGCCTTCAGCTCTTCAACTTTCACGTATTCCTTTTTCTTTTTGCAAAGTTGGTGAGTTATTTTTATGAATAAACTATAAGCTAACACAGCAGTGCCGATCATGGAACCTTAAACTTATTTGTTAGAAAAGTGAAAATTGTATAGAGATGATATGATTAATTGCAGCAGTAATTAACTTTTAATTAACCATAAAAAAAGATTTAAAAAGTTTATTTTGAACAAAACCTTTGATGATGGCAGTGAAAGTGTAGGAGTAAGGACGAAACCCTTGATGATATAATCCAAATCGCAAGTTGTTTGCCGGTATGGATTTGATGGTTTTTTCATTCATAAAAGTGGGACTGCGAAGAATATTTCCTTGCATCAGCATATATGAACTATTCCTACATATATTTGATGCATCGAGACAGAATTTGATTGTCTTTTACAAAACAAAATCAGCATATAATTGAATTTGATTACTGCGAGAAAGAATATTTAAGAAAAAACAGTTCTCTTCTCCGTCGTAGATGATGTTTGAAAGTCGTAGTTGCAATTGTTTTCTAAAATACTTTTTACTTATAAATATATTAAAATAATATTTTTTATTTTTTAAAATTATTTTTAATATCAGTACATCAAAATAATCTAAAAATACTAATTCTCTTTTCATTTAGAGCAAAAAAAAAACAATTTCAATTTTAAAAAACTCACTGTTTGAGTGCTTCCCAAATACGCTTTTAGTGCCATTTGCAATTTTCCTGCAAGTTGGCACCCGAACAATCCCTTTGCTGCATGGTTCCTTTCCTAGATAAATTTTGGCACGTGCTTGGAATGTTTTTATCTCCTCTCAACTATATAAAAATATAAATTAAGAGGGAGAATATAGAGTTCTTTCTCCATGAAGCATGGAAATTCTACCGTTGAAAGAACAATCACTGTTATTCATCTCTATCTTGATTAGTTTTCAGTGGGCATAATTGAGGTCTTTGTCTTAAGTATACACCAAGGGATGATACTAGCTGGGCACAATTTTAATATTAGCATGAGAAAAAAAGAAAGAATAAATCCTTTTTTATTTTTAACATTTTAATTATCTTGAATATACATACATACATACATACATACATATATATATATATATATATATTTTCTTATTTTTACACTCTTAAGTCTGCATTACTTGATAACAATTAAAATCACTGGAGAGAGAGAGGAGAAGCATGCTAGATAATAGTGAATGGCATGAATTTTAAGTGGTAATCGCACAAAAAGTATTTTTTATTCAGAAATGTGTTTTTTTTAATTTTTTTTGATATCAACATGAAAATAATCTAAAAATACTAAAATATATAATTTAATGTAAAAAATAAAAATAATTTTTTTCAGTTTTTTCAAAATCACTTTTGAAATGTAATAATAATTTTTATTTATTTTTTTTGTTTTAAATTATTTTTTTAAGTGATTTCATATTTTTTTAATATGATAAAATCAAAAATATTTTTTCAAAAATAAATTAATAAATTAATGTATTTCTAAACTAAAATATTTTGAATAGTATCTTGGTTATTTTTTACGAGATAAATTCGTGAGTTGTGCACTCTGTTCTCCCCTGAAGCAAATTATTTAACTCATATGGATAGCATTTAAAAAAAAAAACAGGACTATTAACAATTTTTTTATATATTCAAAAATTTGGTGCTGCCAGTGGCGAAACATCGCACAATTTTTATTTTATTATTGTAGATAGTTTGACACATTTTCTCAACTTGTCTTGTTAACGTGTGGTTTCATAGTTTTTTTCATGTCATATGAGAGCTGAAATATCATAAATTTTAAAAAAATGCATAAGTTATTTAAAAACAAAATAACATTGACCAAAGAATTTATATTACAATTCTTATAGCTATCATTATAAATATTATATACATAATTAATTTTTTAATCATTATTGGTCATACTATCGATGACACCATAACTATTGTTTAGAAAATTATTTTTTTTAGTTTATAAGATTTATTTGTCATATTACTATATTAAAAGTATTTTAGAACACTTATCATGAATTATTATTTTATTTTAAGAGAATAAATAGGTCATATATATATATATATATATATATATATATATATGTATGTATGTATGTATGTATGTATATATGTATGTATGTATTAGGACGTTAATATTAAACAAATATAAAAATATATACTTAGCCTCATATATTTATAGGAAAAACAATTCACAAACAATCATTATTATTATTTTAAATGTCTCACCTATAATAAATAGGAATCTTGACACTGAAAAATATTAGCAAAAAAGCAATTACCAAAACAAATGAAAAAAAATTGATTACATTTTAAAATAATAATATGTAAGGGGGCTTTAGTGAACATTGAAATTAAATAATTTAAAACAAAATCAGAAATCAAAAAAATTGGGACCGAAATGAAACTGAAATCCATAATTAATTTGCATAGAAGGATAAAATTGAAAGAAATCAAACTTTGATACCGAAAATATTAAGGATTTATAATAAATGTGCATGGAAGGATGAAATTGAAATCAATCAAAACTTTGATACCACATATATTAAGGATTCCAGACCAATCCGTAAAATTAAAAGAATGAGGACCTAATTGAAACTATAATATATAATCAATTTAAATTGAAAGACAAAATTGAAACAAATCAAAACCTATATAATAGGAATAAGGGCCAGAAAAACAAATTCGAACGTTCAAGGACTGAAATGAAATTTGACAAAAAATAGCCGCGCTGATGTCATCTTGCGCAGGCAGGAGAGAGAAATGGGGGGGAATTCAAATGACCATTGAAACGTCTCTAGACACCACAAAGTCACACGCGCCGCACCAGGTGGAAGAGAACATGCCTAGAAATCATTCTAGACACCGGTTGGGCATTTTTGGACGCTGGAGTAAGCCGCACGCGTCGTCCAAAATACACATGAGCGCGAAAACAGACGGCGTGTTTGGCGACGCGCCAACAGTAAACCGGCAAAAAAAAGAATAAAAAATTGGTTAATTACCGGATCGCCCCTCCCTCCCAGGCATGATTTTTGTCCTTTTTGAGGGACAAAATGGTTATTGCACTGTTCAATGAAATATTAAAAAAAAATAAACCGGCCAAACAAACCGGACCGGACCGAAAATGTGCAATTACCGTGGAGCCCCTCAACCCAAGCGCTGATTTTTGTCCTATTCGAGGGAAACATTCGTGATTACATTGTTCATCAACGAAAAAAAGAGAGCTCACGTAGGCGCGAAGCAGCGGAGCAAATGTCCAGTCCACAGTACACGACCGATCTACTTTAGGTTTCTTTATAATAAACACTATACACTATTTTAAATCCCAAATAAAATTTTCAATACAACTTAAGGTATATAAATGAGATTAATTAAATGTTATTTTAACTTAAATTATGTTTAATCAAAATTCATGAAATTACTTAATATTTTCTTATCAATGCATGGAAATATCATTTAGTTAATGTTGAGTGCCTAAATGAATATGAATATTTAGATTCATATAAAAGTCAAAGATATCACTTGCAAGATGTTTTGCATCAAAGGAAACAAAAAAAAAAGGGAAGAACGATTCAATCGTTCACACTTGTTACTATGTAATAATATCACTTTACACAAGATCCTAATTGCAATGATACTAACTCTACATAAGAACAATCACAAGAGATGTTCATCATTCAAGTTCTTAAATATTTGGGCAAATAGATATGATTTTCTCACAAGAGCGACCCTTATCCGGTATACTGAAGTAAAAGGCAATCCAATGTTCCAACTCACCACTAACCTGAAGATGTTAAATCATGTTTTCAATTCATCAGGTTATCTCTAACACATAAAATAAGTCCTATTTCAATTCAAGTGTATTGATCTTCAATGTTCATTTTACCCTACTCTATTATCAGGAAAATGGAGAGTAAGCTTGTTGCGTTTCTATGGAAATTAACCTCTTTTGCTTATACTGAAGCTAAAATAGCCTGAAATGCAATCTGTTTTCAATTAACAAAAGATGGACTTAGTATTAAATGAATAAAAACATAGAATAAGGTAGTAAATTTAAAGCACATTTCAAAATTGCTTTTTGGAAATCATTCCATATGGGTAACATGGGTACATGAAATCCTTTTACATGGAAGGTCATTTTGAAATATTAGTATCCCTTCCAATCTCTGTGAGTTTGAAGGAAAATTCTCCAAGTTAAAGAATGGTGTAGAGGCTTGTTCACTTATTGCATTGGCAATGGATCCTCAACCTCCTTCTAGTTTGACTATTAGTTGCCGGAAGGACAAAGGATAATGGACATTATTCCACTCAGAACCTTAACCTTTATAGATCTTACGTGGAATACAAATGTATTATAGGTAATCACATGAGATCATTAGAAATTCATAGGTGGTAACCTTCAACAAAGAGCTTTATAGAACTCTATAAACTTCTAACTAAGACTTCACATGAAAAAAGTAATGTAGGTGGAAAGACCACTCCTCTAGGAAGTTCTCCATTACCTCAACATATGATCTGCTCAGAGAGTACAAACAAACAATCATCATGCACCGCATCTTATGGTATAAAGGATATATCTCATGTCAATCCTTCATATGTTGGCTTGTTACACAAGATTGTCTTCAAATAATAGACAAACTCCATATAACTGGAATAATTCATAATGCAACATGTATCCTATATAGGTTGTATAACGAGTCTCATAACCATTTAATTTTCCATTGCATTTACACTAAAAAGGTATAGGAAACAATCAATATCATAGCTAACATGTATTTGCCTAGATTACCCTGACAATAACTTTTTCAATGGGCAGCAACAAGACTTTATAAGGGCAAGACAATAACTCACACCATTTTCTAATTATTGTTATCATTGATAGTCTATTACATTTGATAGGAGAGAAATAATTGTATCTTCAACAAATGATTCCAATCTAGTGAAGTAGCAAGTAAGGACATCATCCAAATCACGCATACTCATATCATCAACATGACTTACAAAAATCATATTCCTACCTTTATCAAGTTCATATGGAATCTATAAGGTTAGTAAGATACAACAAAATATACCATGTCAATTTCTTTGTTCTTTGGTTATTATTGCTTGTAATTTGTATAGTTGACATTTTGACTATGCCAGATCAATTCATTATTCATCATTTTGTCCAACTTATAGGTTTCTGGAAGGTTTCTTATTTCCTTCGGTTTACTATCTTGTAATTTGTTGCTTCTTTTTTATGAGAGTTTTATCTCTCGAATCTTGTATATTTTCTCCTTAAATATAATTAACCTTCTCAAGTTTACCATCTCCCATATCCATTTATGGGTGCCCGTTCATAAGCCATAGATTAGCTCCCTACCCCTTTCCCTTTCATCAAGGAAACTCTTGGTAGCAATGACATAATATTTAGAAATTATCAAAGGTGTAGTTTAGATGAATATTTTATAGTTCTTAATTGGCATCATCTTAAAACAAGTCACAGTTCACAAACATTTTGTATTTCCCAAGTGGAATCATCATTCTCCTTGATAGTCATAAAAACCATTTTTTGAGAACATTTGGCATGTTTTTCCTAAGTAGCAATAAGCTTCAACAATCCTTATAATCGTTAATCTGTATGTTATTGTATGTTTTTTATAATGGTGATCACCCTTTATTTCTCTAGCACCTTTCAATGTTATGGGATTTAATATGTATAATCTACTAGACAATATGTAATAAAAATATACCAAATAAAGTAAAAAAACAAATAAAAAAAGAAGACTTATAGATAAAAAAAAGTTAGTTTTCTTCATGAAAAATCCTATAATGACCCAATGTCCTGATAAGTTGTATTAAACATCAATCTAATTTAAACTATCCTTTCTGGGATTTAAAAAAAAAGCATGAGTAATCATTACAAGATCTAAAAGTCTTCGTACTTGCCTTATTGTAATCAAAATCAAATGAATCCAATAATTTTGCTATATTAGTAAGGAGCTAGGCTAACACACCTTAAGATGGAAATTATATCCCAATGGTGAATTAGAACAACGTTTTTAACTCACTAATAAGTAACCAACCTTGGGTGGGTAAGATGTGGCTAGTTCTCTACCTGAGCACCTAGGTATATAAGTTATACCTTATAAAGGTTCCGTAACCATTTCATTTAAGTTGGTTTAAAAAACAATGAGACTATCTTTTAACTAACCATTGCAATTCATGAAGAAAAGATAAAAAAACATCATATAACTAGAAGATTAGAGAATGGAAGAATGAAAGAGAGACAAAGATAAATGATGTATTTTATAACTCCAAACTAGACCAAAAGGTATCGCTCACCTTATAAAGGTTCCCAAACCATGTAATTCAAGTTAGTTTAAAAAACAATGAAACTATTTCTTAGCTACTCGTTGTAATTCATCAAAAAAAAGGATAGAAAACATCATATAACCAGAAGATTAGAGAATGGAGGAATGGAGAGAAAAGAATAAATGATGTATTTTATAGCTCAAAACTAGACAAAAAAGTATTGCTCCATTTATAAAGGTTACTTAACCATTTCATTCAAGTTGGTTTTAATAACAATGAAACTACCTCTTAGCTAATCATTGTGATTCATTAAGAAAAGATAGAAAACATCATATGACTAGAAGATTAGAGAATAAAGGAATGAGAGAGAGAGAGAGAGAGAGAGAGAGAGAGAGAGAGAGATAAATGATGTATTTTGTAACTCAAAAACTAGACAAAAAAAGTCTCGCTCACAAACACCCAGATGATATAGAAACCTAATGTGTTTTTAAAGGAAAAAATAAGCACTAACATGTGTTCCTAAATAAAAAAAATACATCAACACACACTCAAATAAAATAAATCACACCTTCATAAATTCACCCATTTTTTGCACACATCTTGTTCTCATCTCACTTGGATATCTTGTTTTCATATGGTCATGGATGCTAGGTATATGCCCACCCATGCCAACTTTTGTCTCCATTATGCTCCTCTATGTGTTTCTTTATCATATGTGTTACTTCCTCATGTTATGCAACATGCATCTCAAAACATAACTCATTTTAGTGTGCTCATACACCCATATGGTCTTCTATACATTGGAATTGTTTAATGATCAAAACCCCAACTACTAAACTAAACATGCTCATCAATCTTGCATAGAAATTTATTTAGTCTTAGTGTTTTGTTGGCTATGAAGACTTAAAAGAGCAATTATTGTACCTAAGGAATATGTTTACCTTATTGGGCTTAATTTTCCATTACGTAAACTAACATGTGGAGGATAAAGATCCACTCAAATCAAATTAATTACATTGGTAAATTCTATAAATAAGCCTTATAAGAACAAACATATATGAACAAACAACCACATCATTAAAAGGAGAATGTGCGCTTATATATGTGACTTTTTCAACCTTCACTTGAGGAGCTCAATCAATCCCTCGTCTACTACATGGATAGATTGTACACTTATTAAATGTTTGCATGCCACTAAGATTACTTTTGTTTAATTACAATAGCCATGATGGCGTCATGGCTATCCAATAGTGACCCATTAATATTAAAGATATTTATACCTCATGACCTTTTGATGCAAAGGAATTAACAGTTCTACCTTTTTTTTATGCAACTTGGTAAACCTTATGGCTATAAAATTGGTTGCGGGTCTTAAGTGTTAAGGATTCATAATCTCAATCAAAATCTCTTTATATTCAACATTGTTTTTACCCGTATGACAACCTTCTCAAGTCTACACCCAATGTCTTTTCATGCTTGTTTTTATTTATTTAGGCACCATGTGCTTTTACGGTGCTAAAACACTTTTCAAAAAATATGATTTTTTATTGTTTTTAAACTGTTATGATATTCTAATATAAAAAATATATTATTTCAATGTATTTTCAGGTATAAAACATTTTGAAAAGTAACTACTATTACAATATCCGAAAAGAGTTATTAGTCATTATAACATCAATACAAGGAAGATTTGTTTTGCCGGTGTTATAAACCTCAACACTATTTTTCAACTTTCCAACCTCATCATAATGCATCTTAATTTATAATATTCCCTAGAGGTTAAATTATATGAGTATCAAACCATGATAATATTCCGTACAAGTTAGATACAAAAAAAGAAAAAAAAAAGAATTGGTGGATTGGATGGAGGAAAAGAATTGTCCCAGCATGCGGTGCCTACGTGCACAAAGATCCCAAAAAAAAGTCTCTACTTTTGATACCTTTGCACTTCTATCTGACTGAGACACGGAACAAGGTTCTCAACTCTCAACTTGCTTGTGTGTGTGAACAATTGAGATTTCTCTTTAATGCAATTAAACCTTCTTTTTTTTAACATATACTAGGTTTTAAAGGATAAAAAATTGAGATTAAGAGATTTTTTTGTTCGTATGTTCGAGATTTATGGTTGTCAATATAATAATTACTGAAAATTTATATAATTATTAATTTTAAAGCCGCGTAGACTAGTCACTACATCGAAGTTAATAAAAAAAATTAAGCAAGCCTCTTTTTTTTTAATGTAAAAGCTATACATATGGTTCATGAACAAGACAGATTTTGTGCGTTTTTTCCTTTTGAATATTGAACGCATATCGTGATGATTCGACTATTTCTCCTCATAATAAACGACAAAGAACAAATGTTCAAGAAGTTGAGAGAGAATATTATTTAATTGTTTTTTTTTCAGCTTAATTTACGCGTACCTCAATTAATTCCATGAATTCTAAGTGAAAAATCAGTTAAAATATCCTATGATCTAACTGATATGAGATTCAAACTAATAATTTCTGTGGAGCAAACTCGGGTTTGTCCGATAAATTACAATACCACGATATGTATGCAATTGGTGTAGCTAATGTAAAGTTTAGTGTTATGGTTATGGATGTGGTTTTTTGAAGTATTTTTTTTATTTAAAA
Source organism: Salix brachista (assembly GCA_009078335.1). Lineage (NCBI taxonomy): Eukaryota > Viridiplantae > Streptophyta > Magnoliopsida > Malpighiales > Salicaceae > Salix > Salix brachista. Next base: position 15,143,889 of record CM018577.1, on the reverse strand, counting down.
TAATATTTACTTTTATAATTTTTCCATCAACATATTAAAACTATGCAAAAATATAAAAGAAATTTAAAAAAAAAAAAAAAAAAAACCAATTTTGCCAAATGATATTTGTGACACGCAGACATTGAACTCTTCCTTTATACTTGGTTCCTTGAGCACGATTTAGAATCTGACCGTTACAATTCCACTGTACGTTGAGAATGATAAACACTACATATTGCTATAATACAGCAACTTTGCTGGTGATTTCAGATTCCCACTGTGCAAGATGCATTCATGCAGGGAATGGAGGAGAGGAAACAAGGCATCCTTTTTTTTTTTCTTTAATGTTTTTCTCGCATACCTAAATCTTGTGTGGTGGCTATAGTGTTTTCAGAAGTATCTATAATAGGAATAATTTCAAGATCTGTTTCTGTGAATTTATGCCAGGATCACATTAAATTATTAAGCCAAAGTCACAGATGCCCACAACCAACTTCAATATTCTTCATGAACCTAATTTCTAATTGTTAAGAAACCATCTCACCTAAAAGCTTAAAACGTGTGTTAGAACCTTATTTTTTAAAATGACATCAGAGCCTTGTTAACCCAGCAGCCACGAGTTTGAATCTTATCATTCTCATTCTATTTGATAAAAATCAAGCACAAGCTAGTATGAGTCTTTGCAATTTTCAAGCACAAGCTAGTATGGGCCTTTGCAATTTTCAAGCACAAGCTAGTGTGGATCTATGCAAGTTTCAAGTCCAAAAAGCTTTCACCTGAGGGGTGTGTTAAAGTATAATATAAATCATATTTTGATACCTCACCTAAAAATTTAAGCTGTTAGGTGAGTTGGTTTTTTAACACTGATGATAAAATACTAACACTAGGGAAGTTCTAATGGGACAAAACCCAGAAAAATAAAATAAATAACAATAATAATATATATTTGAAACTTCTTTTACTCTCATTATTTTTATAAAAAAACAAAATCCTGAACTTTTATTTTCTTGATTGAGACAAGATATTCCTTTCCTAACCATTTTTCATCTCGTATATATGAAGACAAATTTGTATCAACTTGTTTAATGTTAAGAGTATTGCCTCTTTTCTTTTCTCCCTCTCTCTTTTTATATTTATCTTGTGCTTTGCTTATGTCAAAATTCGTTGTTCGTCCCTATCCATTTTAGGAATAATTAAAAAGGAATGCATAGTACTTTGAACATATATATTTATATATTCATATCTTATGCCAGAAGTTTTTTAGAATATCAGAAGAGAATTTTCTTAAAAAAAAATTGCCATACATTTGAATTCAAATTTACAGTGGATCTTACCACTTAACTGCATCTTTCTTTTCTCAGAATGATCGTGTAATTTGCGTTCTAGTCTTTATATAATTCAAAACAGTACGAGATTTGATACACTTTGTGATGCTTGCAAAGAAACCTCAGCATAAACTCTCTGCTCTTTCTTTTTAGCACAATATTAGGATTGCAGTTCTGTTCATTTGTGAATGAACACTCGAAATATCGACAGCGAAGAACGAGTTCATCAGAACGATGGAGTAATGATTGGTGACTTCGTGAATCTATCGTCAGAATATTTCGGAAACCAACAGATTCGAAACATGACACCTCGTTTGCCACCCGCAGTCATGGAGTCAGGATGCCAACAGCAGAATTTTAGCCCTGAAAGATCATCTAATAGCATAATGAGCCGGTTTGAATCTCCGGCTTCAGCATTTTACGCGACAGAACGATGCATGCGATTTCCGCAGTATGATTTTCAAGTTGGTAGTTCCTTCTGCTCTCAATATTCCAAGTCCTACGATTCACATCCATCTTCCGGTCCAAACTATTCTATTGACATAGGAGAGCAATCTGATCACAGCTTTGGATTGAACAGCACTTTGGAATCGATTGCAAAACCCCATTTCTCTTACTTTAATTCTTTTGACAAGTCTGATAAAGGTCTACGCAATTCTTCAGGGAACAAGCTTCCTTCACAACAGCACAATAAGTTCTTAGACAACCATGGTGTCTCTCTAGGGAATCGCTTTTCAGTTCCTTTCCAAGGAAATCAGGATCGTCAAGTACGTATTCTCCATTCTATTTAGTTTCGCTGGTTTTAGCATCTAACAGATATACATGTCTTACGTAGATGATTCATTTTGATCATGGTTTGTTGTTTCTGTACAGGTTTGTTGTAGTCCATACAACTCTCCATTTGCAGGGCTGAGCTTTAATTCTCGAGAAGGAAAGCAGTCTCCAGGATTTTCCTTGGGAGGTGGTCCTACATCTTCTGGAAAAGATCTGCCAAGTAAAACACGGATAAGATGGACCCAAGATCTCCATGAGAAGTTTGTTGAGTGCGTAAATCGCCTTGGAGGCGCTGAGAGTAAGTATCTTCAGTGCTAGCTTCTTATCCTTTTGAGGAGGAGAAATTGTTCATCTTCTTACAACTGTACTTGTTGATTTGTCAATTACAGAGGCAACACCTAAAGCAATACTAAAGCTGATGGATTCAGATGGTTTGACTATCTTTCATGTGAAAAGTCATTTGCAGGTATTGTTGCTCAACCATAAGTTTGGATTTTGTATTTTAAATGGGATTTTCTTCCCAAGATCTGTTGTTATTTCTTTTCTCTTTTTTCTTGCAGAAATATAGGATTGCAAAGTACATGCCAGACCCTTCAGAAGGTAAACCCTAGTAATTATCTCCTATAATATATGATTTAATTTCCTAAGTTCTTATCTGCCTGAATTTGATCTCATAGTTTCTATTAGAACAAAAATAATTTATCATGAACTGATTGTGTTGGGTTTGAATATGAATACATGCAAAGAGATCTTCATGGAACCTCTGATGTTTTAATTCAGAACATCCCTGTCAAATAGTATGAACAAGTAACACTACCTTTCAAAACACATAAAGACAGGAGAGAAGTCTTTAGCCTTCGATCCCTGTCAATTTCTCGCAGCAAGGAGTAAAGTCCTCTGCTTTCTTGCAACAGCTATTACATCTATCATGTCAGTAGCTCAAGGAACTATCTCACCTAAAAACTCAAGCTATTAGGTGAGGTTCCGAGATATAATTTATATTATTCTCTAATACACCCCTCAAGTGAAAGCTCTTTATGCTTGAAACTTGCATACAGACCCACACTACCTTGTACTTAATTTTTATCAAATAGAATGAGGGTGATGAGATTCGAACTCGTGACCATTAAGTCAACAAGATTCTAATACCATGTCAAGGAATCATCTCACTTAAGACTCAAGCTGTTAAGTGAGATCTCAAAATATAATTTATATTATTCTCTACCATTTTTTTCTATATACACAGTAATCATGATGATGTTAACGGTATGAAATAATTTGCTAATTTGGTTTTTGGTAATTCTGGCTTGTATTTGCTAAGAGTCCAGCTAGCTTGTAATATCCACACAACAGCAGGGATTACTACAAACAAACTACTTTTACTATGCTTTCTTTCACTGTGCTTAAAATTCTGATTCAAATACCAATTCTATGGCAGGAAAGGCTGAGAAAAGAACTAGCATAAATGATGTATCACAGCTCGATATCAAGACGTAATTCTCATAATGCGTCCTTCTTCCTTGGTTATTATTCTATTGGCATCCCCAAAAGCATTCAAGCCAGATAAATTTATGAAAATTGAAATTGATTTTCTTGTTTTCTTTTCTGTTTCTTCTATATATATTATCATGTGTGCTAATCCTCTCAGACAATCACTTAATCTTATAATAACTATTTTTTAACCTCGTCTTGCAGTGGCTTTCAAATCAGAGAGGCACTGCAACTGCAATTAGATGTCCAGAGGCGTCTGCATGAGCAGCTGGAGGTACATCCACAAGATCTTTCATCGATGCCAACTGTTATCTCATTTTTGTCAATATGGGTCTTTTCTTTTTACATGCTAGAAAGAAAAGAAAAAAACCCTTCAAGGGCAGAGCTGCAAACAAAACAAGAAAAAAGAGTATTAAAACTTTCAGACAATAATATAAATCATATTCTGGGGCCTCACCTAGTAGCTTAAGCTTTTAGGTGAGATTATTTCTTGACATGGTATCAGAGCCTTGCTGACCCAGCGGTCATGATTTCGAACCTCACCACCCCATTCTATTCGATAAAAATGAAGCACAAAGTGATGTGAGTCTATACAAGTTTCAAACCCAAAGACTTTAACTTGAAGGAATATGTTAAAGAATAATATAAATCATATCCTGTACCCATCCTATTCTCTAACAAAAACTATATACTAACCCCCCCGAGAAGCACCGGCCCCGCGTCATTTGGATATTCAAGACCGAGATGATCAGAACTTTTGAATGACAGAGCCTTCAAATTTTACGTACAAATTATTACTTACTTTACCTGGTTGCAATTTTTTTGTAACAGATTCAAAGAAATCTACAACTACGTATCGAAGAGCAAGGCAAGCAGCTTAAGATGATGTTTGATCAGCAACAGAAAACAACTAATAGTCTCCTGAATAATCAGAATTTGGACATTACTTCTCCTGAAGAGCCCACATTTAGCCTTGAAGATATTGATGTTTCCATTTTAGAAGGCTCTGATAACAATACCCATTTCCCATCCAAGATAAGTTAGATCTTCAAAGCTCACAGGACTGGTTTCCATGTACGAGTACTAATGGGTTCTGGAAAAGTGATTTTCTAGTCCCCATTAGTACTACAGAATTGAGGATGGTCTTTGCTTCTTCCTAAAGAAAGTAAGAGCATCCGAATGTACCTATATAGGAAGAGTAAATACATACGAATTCGATGTGTGTTCTCATGCATAGTACCCTTTTGAACTTGGAGGCTGGGATTCTTTGCAAAACAGAAAGTCATGTGGTTCTTGTAGGGTTCAACTCTTTTTGAGTTCTGCTTGTTTGATATTATAGTATTTGTTGTTTTTCAAAGTGATTTTTATTTGGAAATATATTGGAATGATATTTTTTTATTTTTTTAATTTTTTTTTTAATATCAGCACATCAAAATAATTTGAAAACATTAAAAAGCTTTTTTAAAAAACAAATTTCTTTTTTTTTTTCAAAAGTGATTTTGAAATGCAAAAAACAAACAGGATATTAAAACCATAATCTATGTACTTCAAGTTCATCCTAATAAAAATGTACCAAAGTTTTTATGCATGTAGCTTAGTTAAAAACACTATGATGCGAACCTTGTAATTACGTAACCCACAATCAAGACTGAGATCTGATCCCGGAAAGACAAAATAGGTCTGATAGGAGTGTGGCACAATGGAAACCTACCCCAATACACCAACACTATTGGAATGAGTAGAATGAAGCAAACATGAAGAACGAGAAGATGAATGCAAACACTGAAAAACTTTAAGGAACACTAAAAAAACAAAAATAACAGAAGAATATGACCTTTTTTCAGAGTCTAGCTTTGATACAAACTGATGCGAACCTTGCGTGACCATGTGATCACGAGGTTCACATCACACTAGCCTTTTAGCTTTGCATGTTGCACCCCATTAGAAGTCGGCCAAAAATAGGAATACATGTTTTTCCATTTTCATTTTGTTATCAGCATAACATTTGGTTAAATGGAAGAAACAAATGACCTTTTTTTTGGTAACGTACTTACAGAATGATAAGATGTTTACTGATATGGAAGTGTCATGCTTTATACAATTTTTCATAAGATCCAGCACATTTGACTGCATGTATGCTACTATCTTTGAACCTTCACTAAAGAGGGTGAAACTATTTATGATAAGGTTATGATGTCAAAACTAGAAAAGATAGAATTCCCACACCCTTTGGAATCCACCAAACGTCACTGCCATTCATCACTCTTTGAATGAACCAAAGAAATAGATAAATGAAAGCAAAGAGTATGACAAAAACTACTATCAAGTTGATTTAATCATTCATATTTGCAAGTGTTTTGAATGTTTTACTGATCAAGTGAATAAAGTTGACAAAGAGATGATTTAAACAGTAACTGTATATTATTGTTTTATTGAATGAAATGAAGGATTCAATTGTTCATTGTTCATAACAATCTTTACAAATATATAGAAACTAAATAAACTGATTCGTTTACTTTTAGCAACATAATGTGTCAGAATCAGTTAACAAACTAACAACCTAACAAACTCCTAAAGACTAGACCAATTCTTTACTGAAGCAGAAAAAATATAACAGTAACACATGATTTTTGACAGCAACTTAAAGCAAACTTCAACACTTCTCCTTGCTTTAAGGGTTGCTAACTCCTATCTTACATATTAGAAACTCAAATCGGTTTACTGGAAGTAGTTTCGTAAATATATTTATTAATTGATCTTCAGACTTGCAATATATCAGTTTAACATCACCATTTTTCTACACTTCATGCAAAAAATAAAGTCTAATATTGAAGTGTTTAGTTTTTCTATGAAACACTGGATTGTGAGAGATTGTTATGGTTGTTTAATTGTCAACTGATATTTCTGAATCTTCTTCTTCCATATACAAATCACGTAGTATTTTTTGAAGCCATAGTGCTTGATTTACTGTTGTTATGGCTGCAATGAATTCTACCTCTATAGTAAATTATGCTCCAATATCTTGCTTATTGGAAGACCATGAAAAAATTATTGGTTCTAGATTTAAACAAAATTCATAAGTGCTCTTTATATCATCAATGAATCCATCTCAATCACTATCAAAGAAACCATATAATTTTAACTTTTGACACTTTATAAACTTAACGCCAAAACTGCATGTTCCTTTGATATATCTTAGAATTTGTTTGGTTGCTCTCATATGAAATTTGCTTGGACAATGCATGAAACATGATAGAAGACTTGTTACATAAACTGTATTAGGTCTTTTTGTTGCTAAATACAATAAACAACCAATCAATCTATAGAAATTCTCTTCATCTACTCTTGCAGTCCTATCTTTTTTGTTGAATTTGTCTTTTGATTGATTAGAGTGGCAGTTGGTTTGCAATTCTCCATATAAAATTTCTTCAAGATTTTCCATTCCGAGAAAGAAACTCATGAGACCAAGATCGGTCATTTCAAAGACTTGCATCATCTTCTGCTTGAATTCTTTAAACTGTTGTGTATTGCTTCCAGTTACAAGAAGATCATCGATATAGAGAGATATTATAAAAACTTCATTATTGATTTTCTTTACATTGAGAGTTAATTCAAATAATTTTTTTTGGAAACCAAAGTTTATCAAGCAATCATCAATTCTACCATATCAGGCTCTAGTGTTTGTTTTAACCTATAGAGAGCCTTCTTTAACAGATAAACCTTGTCTTCTTTTCCTTGAATCACGAACTCAGCTCGATGTTCAACTTAAATCTCTTCTTGCAAAATGCCATTTAATAAGGCTGATTTGACATCTAACTGGTATATTGTCCAGTTATTATTCGCAGTAACAACAAACAATAATCTGATGATATTCATTCTTACTACAGGAGCAAATGTGTCAAATAATCAACACTATAAGTTTGAGCATACCTTTTAACAACCAGTCTAACTTTATGTTTTTTTTATAGTGTTATCAACATTCAGTTTGGTCTTGAATACCCACTTCATGTCAATGATATTTTTGTTTGATGGCCTGTCAATTAGTTCCCATGTGCAGTACTTTTCGATCATGTATATCTCCTCCTGCATTACTTTCTGCCACTCTGGATTCTCCTGATTGGTGAATCATCAATTGATTCATCCTGCAATAAAGGTATGATTTGATCTTCAAGTAGCTCAATTCTTTGTGAGTCTTCCCAATTCCAATGTTCATCTTTATGAAAATGAACATCCCTAGTAATGGTTATCTTCTGAGTTTGAGGATGATATACCTTATAGGCTTTAGAAATTGTGTTATAGCCAACAAACATACTAGACATATCTTTTTAATAAGCTTGTCCCTCTTGATCTATGGAGCATGAACAAAACATATACCATCAAAGATTTTAAGAAAACTTAGTGAAGGTTTGTAGGCATACTAAACTTCAAACGGTGTTTTTTTTCCAGACAATGTTGTTAGAAAATGATTTTGAAGAAAAATAGTTGTGTTAGTTGCTTCTTCCTAAAACATCTTTGGAAAAAAAAATTCATGTAGTATGCATCTAACCATATCCATTATGTATCGGTCTCAATTTTTTCATTCAACTGCAAAACTTGTTTAGTTAATGAAATAGGTTTCAATAAATTTTCTTCTGGGATATCCCTTTTCTCTTCCAACTTTGAATTTAAAATCTCAGATGATTAGGTGGGCAACCAAGAACGCTAGCTAATGGGATAAATATAAATGTAGAAACATCTTTATGAATCCAAATTGAAAATAAGAAAATCTATCCAAGGAGAATAAATAAGAATTATACAAAACAACATAGAAGGATTCTGATGTAGCGGAAGCTTGATCGAGAAAGACCAATGAACAACGATAGAAACAACCTACTAAAGTTCCGTTGATTTGCTCACAAATACCGGAAAGTTTAGGCTTCAATTTGTGGAATCATGGATAATTCCGAAAATTGGATTTAATTAGAGTAAACTCTGAATTTTATATCAAAAAAACTGTTTTGCCCATTCGGCTTACATCAAGATTTAAAGGAAACAATTCAACCCTAATCGTATTCCTTGGAAAGCAAGAAAGACGTCCTAAAAACGGAAATTGACCAAAAGGGTAAACTGAATTTAAAACAAATACTAAATCTAAGGAGAATCCTAATCACTTCCAAAATTGGATTGATTTGAATTCCGCTCCTAATCTTAATCCTCCAAAATTTGAATTGTTGCCGATCTCATCCCTCTAAGTGACTAATGCCACTTGGATGGTTTTGAATCCCACTTCTCTAAATAATCTAACGCCAGCTGGTCCACTGCTGCATCATTCTCCCCTTGTTGGAAAAAATTCGACCTCAAATTTATTGTGGTATCCTCATCAGATGAATCACCATGGAAAGGCATCAGATGCTTGACATTAAAAACATCATGAGTTCGAATATGGCTGGGAAGTTTCAGTCGATAGGCATTCGGATTAATTTTCTCCACTATTTCTAGTGGTCCGACCTTCTTAGCAGCAAGTTTGTTATACTCTCCCACAGCAAACCTGTCCTTTGTGAGGACTGCCCACACAAAATCGCCCACCTCAAACTCCAAGTGACGCCTCTTTTTATCCGCGGCCAGTTTGTATTTCTCCACTGATTGCAATAAATTGTCCTGCACCTGCTTATGAATCTCTTGTAGGCCTTGAACGAAATCTTCAGCCTTCCCATGAACTCTGGTCTTGCTAGGTAGAGGGATCAGGTCAATGGGACTTCGCGGCACCAGTGAATATACAACCTGAAAAGGACTGAAACCGGTACTCCTGTTGACGGCATGGTTATGGGCAAATTCGGCTTGGCTCAGCTTCAAATCCCATGATCGCACATTGTCTCCTACCAGACATCTCAGTAAATCTCCAAGTGACCGATTCACCACTTCCGTTTGCCCATCTGTTTGTGGGTGGTATGCACTGCTAAAATCCAATCGTGTGTTGACCATCTTCCAAAGGCACCTCCAGAAGTGACTGAGGAATCGAGTGTCCCGGTCTGAAACAATTGACGCCGGTAATCCATGAAGACGGTAAATCTCGCGGAAGAACAACTGGGCTACCTTGACAGCATCAGTAGTTTTTTTACACGGAATGAAATGAACCATCTTGGAAAATCGGTCGACCACCACATAGATGGAATCACAACCTCTTTGTGTTCTGGGCAGTCCCAAAACAAAGTCCATGCTTAGGTCTGTCCAAGGTTGATTAGGGATCGGTAATGGCCTATACAAACCAGCATTCGTGGCCTTCCCTTTGGATACTTGGCAAATTTGACAACGTTCCACATACCTCTCTACTTCCTTGCGAATTGTTGGCCAATAGTATGAAGCTTTGACTAATTGAAGAGTGCGATCCCTTCCTACGTGTCCCTCTCCATGTAGTTCCTTGATAATGTGTAGCCTCAAACTACAATCGGGAATACATAATTGATTTCCCCGAAATAAGAAACCATCTACCAATACAAATTCTGAATTTCGACCCCCTCGAACAGTAGCCATGATTTCTGAAAAATGAGGGTCTGAATCAAACAATTCTCGAAAGGAGTTAAAACCTGGAACTTGGACAGTCATTGTGGATAACAGGTTGGTTCTTCGACTCAAAGCATCAGCCACTCGGTTCGTCACGCCTACTTTGTGCTTCAGGACGAATGTGAATTGTTGAAGGTACGCTGACCAAGAAGCATGCCTTGAAGAAATTTTCTCTTGACTGTGTAGATGTCTCAATGAGTCGTGATCGGTAAAGAGGATGAATTCTCGGTGAAATAAGTAATGTCGCCAATGTTTCACCGCTTGTACCACGGCATAGAATTCCATGTCATAGGTGCTATAGCGTGCGCGAGATCCTGATAATTTCTCAATGAAATATGCCACCGGTTTCCCACCTTGGCTCAAGACAGCCCCTATCCCCACCTTGGAAGCATCACTATGCAGCTCAAACGGTTGGGAAAAATCTGGAAGAATGAGTATAGGCGCTGTTGTCAACTTCTCTTTGATCCGACTGAAACCTTCTTCAGCTTCGGTTGTCCACTGAAATTTGGCTCCTTTCATGCATTCAGTGATAGGTGCCATTATGCTACTAAAATGCGGTATGAACCGGCGGTAGAATGAAGCCAATCCATGGAAACTTCGCACCTCCGTAATTGTTTTGGGTCGTGGCCACTGCCTCACTGCCTCTATTTTGGACTCGTCTACTTGTAGACCCTCTCCAGAAATAATATATCCCAAAAATAATACCCTTAGTGTCATAAAAACACATTTTTTGGCTGCAGCAATAAATTTCTCTCTACGCAACACACTTAATACTTCTCGAATGTGTTGGAAATGTAATTCGGGATTTGCACTGTATATCAAGATATCATCGAAGTAAACAACAACAAACTTACCGATAAACGGTCGGAGGGCTTGGTTCATCACTCTCATAAAAGTGCTAGGTGCGTTTGACAAACCAAATGGCATGACTAGCCATTCATATAATCCCTCTCGCGTTTTGAACGCTGTTTTCCATTCATCCCCAGGTCGAATACGAATCTGATGATACCCACTCTTCAGGTCCAATTTGGTGAACACATGCGCGCCACTCAATTGATCTAACAAATCATCCAGTCTCGGAATGGGAAAGCGATACCTTACTGTGATCTTATTAATTGCGCGACTGTCAACGCACATCCTCCAGGTTCCGTCTTTCATAGGAATTAATAACGCGGGAACAGCACATGGACTCAAACTTTCCCGGATATGCCCCTTTGATTGTAGCTCCTCCACCTGTCGTCGTAATTCTTCATGTTCCGTGGGACTCATTCTATAATGTGGTTTGTTCGGCAACATTGCACCGGGTTCTAAGTCGATATGATGCTGAATATCACGTAGAGGTGGTAGTCCTTGAGGTAAATCATCCGGAAACACATCAGCGAATTCCGAAATCAAAGGAGCTGCCTCACTAGGTACCTCCATATCAGCTTGCGTTTCTTTCCCCAATAACACAAACACTGTTTCGGCTTCTTTTACTTCCAACTCGAATTTCGCATATGATAACAGGTTAGTATTATCGCCATGCGTTTGAATCTTCTCTGTTGGTTTGCCCGGTAGTAGCACAATTTTCTTACCATTGAAAACGAATGAATAGGTGTTTTTGAACCCATCATGATATACCCTCCTGTCATATTGCCACGGCCTCCCTAGTAATAAGTGACATGCATCCATCTCCACCACATCACACCACATTTGATCCTTGTAGTTGGTTCCCATGGAGAACGCCATTAGCGCCCGCTGTGATACCGTCACCTCTCCCCCTTTTTGCAGCCATGCTAACCTATATGGTTTTGGATGTTTTTCCGTCTTCACCCCCAATTTTCTTACCGCTTCAACCGACACAATATTTTCACAACTTCCCCCATCTATGACAAACCGACACACCTTACCAAGGATGGTACAAGTAGATTGGAAAATGTTATTTCGCAGCCACTCTTTTTCTTCCGTTCTTGGTGCCAAGCAGGTACGTCGCACCATCAACATTGTTCCGGTGTCACCATCTACAAAATCTTCAGTTGTCTCCTCCTCTCCTGACTGTGTCTCATCCACGATCTCCGCATCTTCCTCATTAAATTCTGTCGGGTCAATAAATAAGACTCTTTTTGCCGGCTTTGGGCACTCGGACAGCCTGTGGCCTGTTTCCCCACACCCAAAACAACGAAATCCTCCTGTTGTGCGGGGAGTTTGAATGTTAATTGTGGGGGTGCGTTGTATGGTGCTGTTATTAGCGTTGGTTCTCCCCCCAAAATTCTCACCCGAACTGCTGCCCACAGTGGCCCTATTTCGGTTGTTCAATCCACTCCCAAAGCCTGACAGTGGTCCACTCCCAGATTTTCTTGCTAAAGTCTTCTCCAATTGTAAAGCTCTTTGATGCGCTTCGGTTACCGTCAACGGATCAAATAAATTAACCATGTCTAGAATTTGTGTACGCAGCCCTCCACAATAGCGAGACACCAATTGGTCTTGTGTCTCTTCTATATCGTTCCGCACCAACAATTCATAGAATTCGGTTGTGTATTCATCAACAGACCTTATGCCTTGCCGCAGGTTCTGCAACCTCTGGTACATCAACCTTGCGAAATTATGAGGTAGGAATTCCGCTCGCAATTTTCGCTTCATCTTCTCCCAGTCAACAAGCTTGGGTTTTCCAGCGCGATTCCTAGCCAGTTTACATTGCTGCCACCAAGCCGCGGCTCTTCCCCGAAACCTTGTGGCCACTAATGCCACCCTCTCATTCGCAGGAACTCTTTTGAATTCCAGAATGTCCTCAGCGACTCCAAGCCACTCCAAAAACTCCTCTGGTTGCATGCTTCCACGGAATTCTGGAACCTCAGTCCGCATCCCTGACTCCCATCGTCTGAAGTCTTCAACCCTGTCATCAGCTAAAGGTGCTCTCTGTCCACGACGTGGTCGCGGATCCTCTTCTACTTCGTCACTGCTTGTATCAGGATTTAAGGCCTGATACTGGTTTTGGTTGGCCCTTGCCGCCGCTAGTTGCGCCGTCAATTGCTCCACCTGTTGCTCCAATTGTGCCATACGGTCACGTTCGATGGCTACGTCTACTGGAACCTGGGCTGGTCGTCGTCTCGGTGGCATGATGGAATCGTCCCGAACGAACCTGGCTCTGATACCAACTGATGTAGCGGAAGCTTGATCGAGAAAGACCAATGAACAACGATAGAAACAACCTACTAAAGTTCCGTTGATTTGCTCACAAATACCGGAAAGTTTAGGCTTCAATTTGTGGAATCATGGATAATTCCGAAAATTGGATTTAATTAGAGTAAACTCTGAATTTTATATCAAAAAAATTGTCTTGCCCATTCGGCTTACATCAAGATTTAAAGGAAACAATTCAACCCTAATCGTATTCCTTGGAAAGCAAGAAAGACGTCCTAAAAACGGAAATTGACCAAAAGGGTAAACTGAATTTAAAACAAATACTAAATCTAAGGAGAATCCTAATCACTTCCAAAATTGGATTGATTTGAATTCCGCTCCTAATCTTAATCCTCCAAAATTTGAATTGTTGCCGATCTCATCCCTCTAAGTGACTAATGCCACTTGGATGGTTTTGAATCTCACTTCTCTAAATAATCTAACGCCAGCTGGTCCACTGCTGCATCAGATTCATTCATAATACCACTAGTAGTGAGCTTGTCAACCCCTTTGTCCTGCTCATCACATGGTTTCAGTGATGCAGACTGGGCGACAGATACTGGTGATAGAAGAAGTATTGAAGCTTATTGTATTTTTCATGGGAAAAATCAAGTTTCCTAGAGTTGTAAGTAGCAAAAAACAATTGCACACACTATGGGGTTGGGCTTGGTCCGCCAAAGAGGGATAAACCTGGTTCCAATGTAGAGAATTTATTAAAGAATGTAATCGTTTATCTACTTATATAAATAGAGACATAACTCATAAAAAAAAAGTTTTTCATAATAAGTTTTTTATTATTGAAAGAACATAATTTTGTCTTTATTTCCATCTTAATTCTTCGTATTAACTTGATAAAATCTATAAAGATGTTTATACTATGGAATATCACTTTGATTTTAGTAATTGAAATGACACTAAAGTGATAGATCCAGAACTCAAAAAAACGAATTCTCGCAGGTAAGTAAGTTTTTATTTTCAAATCTATATAACGATGATAGAAAAAATATTAAAGATTACTGTATTTTTCATGGGAAAAAGCAAGTTTGCTGTAGTTGTAAGCAGCAAAAAACAGCTGCATACAATAGTACGGATTTCCGAGTATAAGTCTCGATCCAGCATTGCTGCCGAAATCCCATCTTCCGTGCTAGAACTGAACACACTGACACACCATCAATTGAAGCACCTGAATCCTCTACTTAACAAAATTTCAGGCCCTACTTGATTATGCCATTGGTTGATACCGATCAGAACTCAAACAAGAGATGAAATGGGCCGGCCAATATTGGGCCCTAAAAGGCTTCTCAGCAGCCCAAAGCTCAACCCGGCTTCTTGATGCCACGTAACTCAGCATCCGTTATTTCTTTTGCTGACGTGGCTGGATTCAGTTAATCAGTTATATCTACGCATGTCATGTGATCGATAGCCGTCTCTATCACACTCTCCTCTCTCTGTAACAAAGAAAAAACGCCTATTTGTTAGTCTTGCAACTTAAGACCTTCCTCTTGCAACTTATTCCACCATCTGTTGTAAGTCTCTGTAGTTTCTAGCTTTGAGAATTTCTCTTTAATTTCTCGGAACCCAAACAGGAGCGACAAAAGATTTTGTAAGGATTTGAGTGCGTCCTATTTGTTTCTAGGAAAAAGAAAGTGAAAAAGTGTAGTTTCTTGGAGTTACAATGGCTACCCAGAGTCTGCATTGGGGTTTTGTTGTGATTGTGTTCTTGGCGATTCTTTCTTTACAAGCTTCTGCTTCTACTGATGCTCCTGATGGTAAATCTAGTTAATTTCACCTCTAGTATTGCCTTTCTAGTGATCCATTGAGTGTTCTTGCGTGGTTTTTTTGTGTGTTTTTGAGGCCATAATTCACTAGAAGGCTCTTTGGCAATATCTATTTGGATGCTGAGAGAAAATGTAGGAACTTAACTGCAGCATTTGAAATCGGTACTGTTATTTAGTAATTGAACAACAGAGAAGAAAGTTTTCTTTTGATGTGTTTTAATTATTTGGAAAGAGAAGAGCATAGACTCAGGATTAAATCAAGAGTTTAAAGTGATTTTCCTATAAATAAAAGCTTTAATTCAATTTTCTCTCTTTCTTGGTTTACTCAGAAACCAACAGAAGACCAGGAAAAAAAAATAGCTTCGTTTTCTTTAGCGGGAAAATTAGGCTGCAAGGGAGAAAAATGGCGAGAGAATAAGAGAATAGGATCTGATGCACTATTATCGAGATACCTGCCGTTATTGTTAGAGCGATAATCTAGCGTGTATAATTAGCTTACTTGTACATCATGTATAGATTGTGATTACTGATGATTAGGGCTTAATTGCATCATTTTGACTCGGTTTTATTCATTTGTTTGCCACCCAATAAACTATTAATTGATTATCAGAACATGATGATGCTGATACTGTTTGCTAAACAAAATAATGAATAAATAACTATTTACATAATTATACTAGACAGAACGTGATGATACTGATACTGTTTGTTAAACACAACAATCTGATTATTATCTTCTAATGTTAATACAGTCATAGCACTTCAAGATCTATACAAGGCCCTGAATAACCCACCACAGCTAAAGAAATGGAGATTGGATGGAGGAGATCCATGTGGGGAATCATGGACTGGAGTCTCATGTGCTGGAGCATCTGTAATACACCTGTGTGGACATATTCCTATCTCACAATCTATACATTTTTTTCTATTAGTTACCTAGACAAAATTTCCAACAGTGATTTTTTCTTTCACATTGTGCAGTAAACTTCAGGGACTGAACCTTAGTGGGTTTCTCGGTACCCAGCTGCATTTTCTCCATAGCTTGAAGCATCTGTAAGTGATTTTTCATGTCTTAGATTCAGTTATCTAAATTCTTTCAGCCATTTGACTCTTAAAATTGCTTTTCTGTGGTAGGGATGTTAGCTCCAATTACATTGTGGGTGAAATACCGTATGATCTGCCACCTAATGCCACTCATATGTAAGCTCTTCTGAATGCTCTGGCTGTAAATTCTGTATTACTTTGATTATATCTATAGTACTCTAGCCACACAACAACCTACTTATGCATCTTTTTCTTTGGTTGTGTGTATTTAACCTAGGATAATGTTTGACTTATTAATTGATGCAGAAACTTAGCATACAACTACTTGAGCCAAAGTATACCCCTTTCCTTACCAAGTGTAGAGTTACTTCGGCATCTGTAAGCTGATTCTCACCATTCTACTGCCTATTTTCTTTTTCTTTTTTTTCTTTTTTTTTGCTTGGTCTTGTTCAGTCATAAATTCTTTGGTTGTATTTTTGCAGGAATTTGAGTCACAATTCATTGTCTGGACCCGTTGGCAATGTGTTTACTGGCCTACAGAACCTAAAAGAGATGTAAGCTTTTTTTAGCCCTTTGGGTTTAGCTTTTTCGAAGGCTGCACTCTGTAGAGAAATATATACACAGGGTCTTCTGTTAAATAAAACCATAGCATAATTCTGAAGCTGTTTTAGTGGTGCAGCCTTCATCAGCATAGTTTCCTTAATCAGATCATATGGAAGAAATATTTCATTAATAAGAAAATCAAACTAACTCATTTTCTTATGTGTTTCCATCTTGCATCAAAAGATTGTATTTAATTTGTTGGGAAAAAAAATCTCAAAAAATCCGTTCTTAATCAAACATTGGCAAGGAAACTGGTTTTATTATGCCTTTGAGAATATTTTTTGTTCCATACCAAAGTTGGCGCCATAATCAAACCATGATGTGGTTTCTTGAAATGACAGTATGTCATGCAAAGCAAGTTGCTTTTTGGTACCTTATTTCCCTAATGTTATCAGTTCCAATGCCATCATAATATTACTAGTAAATTCATGATCACTCTCATTTCCTTGTGAACCTTCCATCTGCTGCCACAGCGACCTGTCATACAATAACTTCACTGGAGATTTACCAAGTTCTTTTGGATCTCTGACAAATCTTACCAAATTGTGAGTTTTATACATCTTCCTTTAAATTTTCCTGTGTCTTATACCTGGTGTGTTTCTTGATATACTATGTTGGTTTCTGTGTGTTGTTTTGGCTGTATATACAGGTTCTTACAGAACAACCAGTTCACTGGCTCAGTTGTCTACCTGGCTACTCTTCCACTAACTGACCTGTAGGTTCTTACATGTTTTTGTTCATTTTGAAAATTAGGCTAAGTAAATTTGATTATTTTTTTCTCACATATTTCTATTATCATCAGGAATATCCAAACCAATCACTTCAGTGGTGTGATTCCAACTCAATTTCAGTTAATACCCAATCTATGGTGAGTTTGGAAGATTTCAGCTGCTTTGCTTTTAATTTACTGCATTAACTATTCATCAATTTCCTTTTCTCTCTACCTTTCACTAGGATTGACGGAAATCAGTTCCACTTAGGGGAAAATTATCCTGCCTGGAATTATCCTTTGGATAATGGATCCTTTGGACAAAATTTTAATGGTCACCCAGCGACCGAGTCAAGTGCCATGGAGAATTATCTAAAGGTAAATGGACACAAGAAGAAGAGGTTGGGCCCTGGTGGAATAGTTTGTGTGGTGGGTGCGGTAGCTCTGGTGGTGACGTGCGCTGCAATCTTCATTGCAATGCTTATCAAGCGATCCCGCAATTCTTGTTCTGTCAGGACAACCACAGGTCAGAATTGTGTACAAAAATATGTTTGCTAATGCCATGATTGTTAAATCTTTCTTGGTTCCATTGTACGTGCAGTTTTGTGCTTCTTCTTTTTGTGTTTCCTATCCCATTTTTAACAATTCAAATGGCCTATTGGGAACACAAAGCAACACCATCTTAGTGGTTCGGAATCTATACAGCTGCATGACTTTGTGGTGGCATTACTTTCCATTTGCTTTTGATAGCAATAACTCTTTACCTTTCCATCTGTTTTCAAGTTGATACATCATATTGCTTTATCTTAAAGTTTTTGATCTTTAGGTGTTATTGTCTTGCTGATTCTTTTATTAACATATATTTCCTTACCACCCCTCCTCTTCCAACGGTTATGTCTCTTTGCAGTAGCATCTGAAGTGAACCCACAACTATTGCCTCCCAGATCTCCTTCGCTTCTTCATATCCCTCCTATTTGCAACCACAGAATTGAAAAAAATTCAGCTAGAAAAAGTTTCTCGAAATATAAAGCTCCAGTAGGTGCAAAAATTTACACTGTGACAGAACTTCAGTTGGCAACAAACAACTTCGGTGAAGAAAATCTTCTTGGAGAGGGGTCTCTTGGTTCTGTTTACAGAGCCGAATTCCCTAATGGCCAAGTATATACTTGAACTTGCTGATTTCTTATTACTTCTGAAATTCACAAAGGTTATGAGAAGTCACTGACCACCACCATCTCCAACTAATATTTTATCTTTTCCAGATATTTGTCGTGAAAAACATCAATATGGTATCACTGTCATTCCAAGAAGAAGAACAATTCTTGGATGTGATTTGGACTGCATCCCGACTGAGGCACCCAAATATTGTAACTCTCATTGGCTACTGTGTAGAACATGAGCAGCATCTCCTCGTGTATGAGTACATCAGAGATTTGTCTCTTCATGATGTTCTGCATAGTGATGGGTACAAGCCACTGTCATGGAACATTCGTCTCAATATTGCACTTGGTGTTGCTCGGGCTTTGGAGTAAGTATCCCATTTGCTTGGTTTGCTTAGTAGGACCATTTCTTTAACTCCACCTTGCAGGACTATAAGAGTAGATCTATAGTTGCAAAAAAAAGCAAAAAAAAAAGGAGATATATTCATTTTATGCAAAAGAAAACATTCTGGAAGCATGCATCTCTGTGCTTCAGCATTCTGAGTTGAAGATGGTAGTAGTAAATGAACTGATTTTAGCAAATATCAGGGGTAGGAAGTGGAAGAACTTGATGTCTATTATACATGTTACATTTTTCCACGCACTGGTTACTTCCACCTTGAAAATTTTGATTTCAGGTTCTTGCACTCCACATTCTCGCCTCCTGTTGCTCATGGCAATGTAAAGGCTTCCAATGTCTTACTTGATAAAGAGCTTATGCCTCGTCTCTGTGACACTGGACTAGCTATTTTGAGGCCACTGACAAGCAACAGTGTTAAAATGAAGGTAAGTGCATAACTAATCTTCTCAGAATTTTCCTTGTCACCCAACATTGTAGTATACAACTGCGAGAGTAGGCTGATAATATTAAAAGTTGATGCAACTTGTTTGTTTGACCACAAATGTTTCAAGGAGAATTTGAAACGACTTGTGTCAGAAATGTTTTTACAAAAGAATTTGTGAGCTTCGAGTTTCTTTCTTCCTCAAATCCCTTGAATCTTATTTGTCATTGAAGCTGAATCAAATGCATCTCTAGTCAAGTTAACCTTATTTGTCGATAGAGAATGAAGGACCCGTCCTATGTTGTTGACTGCTGATATAAACAGGCTTCTGAAATTGCTATTGGTGACACGGGCTATATTGCTCCTGAACATGGGGAGCCAGCAACTGACAACACCAAGAGTGACATTTATGCGTTTGGAGTGTTGCTTTTGGAGCTATTAACTGGAAGGAGACCTTTTGATGGGTAGACTTTTTTATACCTCCTTCCTCAATCAAATTGCAGCATGGTGTTCTGATATCCGTTTCTGTCTCTAACACAGCTC
The DNA here is from genome assembly GCA_009078335.1 of Salix brachista. Lineage (NCBI taxonomy): Eukaryota > Viridiplantae > Streptophyta > Magnoliopsida > Malpighiales > Salicaceae > Salix > Salix brachista. The sequence continues at coordinate 15,123,963 of CM018577.1, read as the reverse complement.
AAGACCAAGAGAGGAGCAATCTTTGGTGAAATGGGCTTCGTCTCGGATGCATGACAATGAGGGTTTGCTTCAGATGGTTGACCCGAGCATCAAAAGAACACTTACCTCCAAGACTATATCTCGGTTTGCAGATGTTGTCTTGCTCTGCATTCAGGTAATGCATGTAACATCTACAAAAAAAAAAAAAAAGACTGACAGAAGATTAGAAAAGTTTGTATTATGTGATTATTCATTTGATGTTGTTAATTTGTTAACAGGCTGACAAGTTCTTCCGTCCACCTATGTCTGAAATTGTTTCATCACTGACAAGTGTGCTGCAAAAATTCACTGCTGCAAAAAGTGGTGCCATGGAAGGTGCTGAAGTTGACCCTTTTGAGAGGTCTTTCCGTTCGACCTATACTCGCTTCGTAACCTCACCAACACCGAGTTACATTTCTGTTTGATTTTCGCAATAAATGAGTTACTGTCAGAAGCATGATTTTTGTACTTCTAGTTAAGTACTCTGTTTTTAGCGCAAGACCCTTGATTGTCGTCTGGCTTCCCTTTCCATTTCATGAATTGTCACTGTTTGTTATCCTCTACATTTTGATTACCCAAGTCAAAAAAGAATATATACCTCCAAATCCCTCGTTGACTGGGCTTAAAGTTGGAATTAGTGTTTTTTTTTTTCATTTTTCCTCTTTATCAAGTCAGACTATCCATGCGACAACACATCTCTTTGTCTTCTTTTTTCAATTCCTATGACTATGCACTATGCAGCATACAAGTTTTATGTCCACGCCATACTTTTTCATATATCGAGCATGATTTTTTTTAGAGTCTCAAGAATTTTGTTACCAATAAGCTTTATGTCCACACACCATGATTGTTTTTTTTTAAAAAAAAAAAAAAACATGTGTATTCAAGGACTGTTTTTGACAAAACTTGTAAGGCAATTAAGGATGAAATCAAAAGAAATCAAAAGAAATCAAAAGAATAAAGACCAAATTGAATTTTAATCATATCCCAAATTAAAACTCTAGGGCTATTATAACAACATTATTTAATTTAAATGAAACAATATGTTTTTACTAAAACAATTTCTTTTGGTGTAAAACGATGTCATTTAAACCAATACAAGAAAAAATAATAATAATAAAAAAGGCTATACAATTTGTCATTCTAGCCATTGTTCATCATCTTTAACCTTTTGCTAGAATTATGCAAGTGTAATTTCCCTTTCCTTAAGAATAGACCATTTCATCGAGAGTTGTTCAACTATTTAATAGCTTGAGGCTATGAATAAAATTATCATATGATTATTACTCACATCATAGAGTTGACTTTGAGGTGTACTTTTTGTTAAGTTAAATTGATCTAAACAGACCTAAAATTCTTTAAGAATAGTACAAACTCAAACCACACCATGTAACACACACACATAGAGAGAGAGAGGTCATGGAATATTCCTTTATATATGATAACAAGGTTTTCAATATAAAACTATATTATGGGTTTACAACTTGTTGTAAAAAACCTAAGTAATAGCAAAAAAAGACATTAAACTTCATTATAAGAAAATTTAGATATTACACATATTGATCAAATACTACATAAATACCTTCTTATTAAAAAAAAATGACTATATTTAAGGAATCTTCATGATGCAACAATTATGTGTGCATTATAATATATTATATGAGAACATAACCATTTTCATAAAACTCATCATGGTGTGCATTAAAGAACTTAATTATAAAGATTTGAGGTTACCACTACATGTCATTAATGTTGGAGGTACAAATAAACTATGTAATGCAAATGATATATATAGTAGTAACAAAGTCCTTTATTAAGAAATGAATCCTTCTTTCATTAGAAAAAAAAACTTTAAGTTTAAATCTAACTCTAACAAGGAAACTCTTTTTTTCTTAATGGAATGTGTTTACACATTTCTTTCTTGTTTAGAGATCCAAACTATGCAATTATCAATCTAACCTAAACTAACCAAAAAATGTAAGGCATGACTCAACAAATCTCTATCTTGACTCATAAAGTGAGAAAAATAATTTCTTACTTCAAACTTGTCTTTCTAAACACGACTTAACTCTTACTCATTCACCCTTACTTATACCTTGAAAATTAAAGTTATAAAGAAATTCAATCCTGACTTGATTCATTTGGTTAGAGGTGGAGGCATGTTATGGATTTTATTATTCTGGTTTAAAGTTAGCTAGAAAAAAAAATCCAACCTAAGTTTGATCAATTTTCATCCGTAGATATAACCAACAAGTATATAATATAATAGAATTCTTCTTTTCATGAGGAAAAGAAGATGTTGGACTCTACCTCCTCTCTTTTTTCCATGAAGGACTTGATCATGCCTTCAATCATGTCATTATAACTTTTTATGTTTAGAGATCAATTATGGCATCTTATTGCCAGGAGTCAAATCCAAATTATAGGTTTGTTTGTTTGTTAATAATATTAATAGATTATATGTGTGTATGTGTATCTAAATTATTATCCATTTTAATTGACATATTTTTTTTTAATATGAGAATTGATATCCTTTCTGTCACAATTTAGAGCTCTACCATTTCTCTTATCATGTCACTCTAAAAGACAACCAAAGCAATCTAAGATAATAAAAAAAAAACACAAATAAATTGAAATTGGGAAAAAAAAAAGGTTATAATTTGACAATCCTCTAGTCATATCCTCTTATATGTCATAAAAGACTAGTTTTGCAACATATCATTGTTAGAGCACACATTGCCATCTTATCTTTCCATTTAGACTCTACCTAGTTATCCATGCATCTCCATAGCATTTTGATCAGGTTTTCTATTAGATTTCACTACTTCCATCAAGTTATTATGGTCCTTCATCATCGATCAAGCTTTATTCTTTTCAACAAAGCTAATTTTCCTACTAATTAATTCATTGTTGGTGATTTTATAGGTTATGCAAGTTGGTAATTAATTTTTATTAGGAAAATTTATCTTGACTCTCATACAATTTATCCCTGTCTTTTTAAGAATTACATTTACATATCGACTCAACACTATATTCAAATTTTAACATAAAGACTACAATATTTTTAACTTTTTTTTTCCTTTTACTTTTTACCCTTTTCTTTCCTATAGCTTTTCTCTCTTGCTTTGTCATTGGAGATTGATGATGTTTTCAAACTCAAAGGTTATATTAATGAAGATCTGCGTGCACAAGAAAATCAAAGTGCCTCTTTTAATGGAGAAGTTAAAAATGTTCCAATTGAAGAATGAAGGAACGATATGTCATTCTTATACCAAGATAAAAGGAATCAGCTTTTAAAAGAGTATTGTGAAAATAAAACTGTAATTGTCTAAATTGATCTCTTCAATATTTCATCCATCAATAGTATTAAAACAATTATGATCTTGTTTGTTTGCTACAAGACAAGCTTTTTGGACTTGTGATTTGGTATAAAATGATCTTGATTTTCCTTTATAGCTTGTTAACAAAACATGTACATGACTTTGCTATTAAAATTGGGTTTTTAAAAGATATTTTTTTATGTACAACACTTTCATGGATTTTTATTTAAACTAAGGGGATGTGAAATATAAACAAAAGATGTTTAGAAAGTTACATGTTTAAAATGTTGTTTTGATGGAATATTTTAATTGTAGAACTTGTTTCGTATAAATATTTGGATACTCCTTAACGAGTTTTTGAATAAATACCAATAGGAAATCTATGGGCTTATAATTTATACAATCATGAAGTTTTCAAGATTAATTTTGAAATTAGACAATGGGTTCTTTATATGTCTATCAAAGTTTCATTATTTATTTTAGAAATTTGTAAGTCTATATTTTTTTAAGAAATTTGTGTGCTTGTAGTTCATAAGAAGAAATATTTTGGAACAATTTTTAGATTTATTATCCTTTTAGATTTATTCTCCAACTCATTTTCAAAATTGATTTAAATTTGTTCTTTTTTTGTATTGAAAAGTGTTATGGCTAAGGGAAAAAGAATAAAGAGAATGTTCCTAGATGTGTGGATGGTTTATGAAAGAAAAAAAGACTTTAAAATAGGAATAATTCTCCCTCATTTTTGCATTATAACCAAATCAACTAAAATAATTAGATACACAAATCAAATTCATTTATAAGATGTTTGGATTATATATAAACTCAATTCTAAAGGTTAAAACAATTCTTAGCCAAGTAGAATAGAAGGGATATTAATTCCCATAAGCATTGACATTAAAAACAATATTCTAAATTTACCCTTAATAATGCAAACCTTATTTTTACAAAAACCCGTAATTCTCTCATCCGTTCTCATTTTTTTAACCCCTACTATCTCTTTCAATAACTTTTTAGAAGTTGTCCTCACTAATTTAAAAGGTTAGATTTAGCCTATGGCTATCAAGATTTTATTGGAGAATTCATTAGGACCAAATCTTTTTTTTCTATAAGCTATTATATTTCTTTTTTTCTAGTTTATTTGAATTTGTTCTTGTATTTTACTATTTTTACACTCGTCAACTGAACATTAGTTCTTACACCCATAAATCTTTTTCAAACTCTATTTTATCCTCGTTAGGCTAATATATTGCCCTCCGTATCAATTTTTAGAATATTTGTTTGAATAAGAAAAGAACAATGGTGTGGTATTTAAGCTTAAAATGTCAAACAACTTCATAAATCATTGAAATACTTATACTTGGATGTCTATTATCTTATTGTCTTTTTACTCTTCATAAAAAGACTAAATAATTTGGAAGTCAAATAAAATCTCTAAACTCATTTAGTTTTGTTTATCAAAACCAATGGATGAAATTGTTTTTTTCTTTGGATTTTCAAACAAATTTAAGAAGAGTAAATGACATGGAAAATCAAACTTAAATGATTTTGAAGGGCTAAAGATAATGAAAATGTTAATAACTTTTGCAGTCTTCTCAAGTAAAGTCAGGTGCATGAGTCAACATAGAATGTTAAAATCATACATAATTAAACTAAAACTTAGAACATTGACCACACAAAATTAAAACAAAAAACACTAATAACAAATGATTATTCTTAAGAATTTAAAGAGATGACTAGTGTAATGAATAATATTGAACAAACTATAATGAACACAAACCATCAAGTTTGGAAGTCGGCCGAGATAATTGAAGCAATGAGAAAATTCATATTAGAAGGATCAACTCTTTTTGAAAGAGATGAATGACATTTAAATCTTTCTAATTTTATTGGAATATTTTTTGAATATCTAGAAGAGTTATGCTTTGAATGGTTGGCAAAAAAGATGGGTTGATAATATGTTATTGAGAAGTTCAAGTTAAGTATTAAAGTTAACACTAATATTTATGCAATTGTCACACACTTATTTATGCAATTTTTATAAACTTATTTTGTGTGGTGATATATTTTGAATTATTAGAACTAAAAATTATGGTATATTTATTGAGTTATTAACATTGTCAAAACTATATTAGTAATTAATTAAAATTTCCTTTTCTATGTGATAAAAGGATGATTCCAAGTTTAAAGTTTGTTACATTTTTACTTGTATTGTATACTCCTTGTTAAGGGCAAAATAGGCAATATTACAAATTCAATTTGTTTCCACAGATATTCCAAACAATAGAATTGAATTAAGTTATATGGTCTAATATTTTAGTCCAAACATGAATAAATATAACAAGTTATGAATTGAATTCAACTTAAAACGTGATATAGTTCCAAACAGGCTATAATAATATCATGGTTTTATCTTTTACTTATCATAAATAAATATATTCCTTAATAAAACACCTAAGACTTTATTCAAGAAGATTGAGAAAGATAAATGTGAGAGCTAAAAATATATTTATTTATGAGAAGTGAGAGAATATTTAAGAGGTGGAATACAATAACCTGGTTATTAGTAGTTTGGGGTGAATTATGAGCATTATGTTCATGCATAACTTTCATACCAAGGTTAGCACGCTTAATAATATCAGTCTAGGTATCAATTACACGACCTTGACTATCAACTATAGATTGGTTAAAATTAAAACTCTTTAGTTTGGAAGCCATAATGTTAATACCTAAAGTAGTGAACCAGATACCTACTACATGTCAAGCAATTAATAAGAAATGTAAGAACGAGAGTTGTTATTACTAGCATATTGGAACATCGCCAAAATAATCATGAACGACTACGATATTATAAGTTTCCTCCTCTTGACCAAATTTGTAACCTTCATTAGTAGATTCGTTTTCTATGGTTTCCCTGATCAAACTAGAGATTACCATAATAAATAGTTCTTATTATGTCACTAAATTTTTTTCCTATTGATCTTTATAGGGCTTCCTTTATCAATTAGATCCTTTATTCAAGAATAAAGTATCTAGGCATATTTTGTTTTTTATATATCGATTTTTATGAAGTTTATTAACTCGAATGTTATGACTAGTTTATCCAAATTTTAGAGGACAATATGAATAATGTTGACTCCTTCATACATGCTCCACTTGTCTCAAGGGGGATATAACTCAATTGGTAGAGCTCCGCTTTTGCAATTGGGTCATTGCATTTTGTGGGTTGGGTGTCTAATTGTCCAGGCGATAATTGTAGTATCTTGTACATGAACTAGTGACTCACTTTTTCTAAGTAATGGGGAAGAGGAACGAAACATGTCACTGAAAGACTTTACTGAGATAAAGATATGCTGTCAAGAACACAGAGAAGGTAGAATGAGCAGTTGGTTAGATCTACTTGGATCGAATATAAATGATATTTAGAGTTGATGACACTCCTAGGTTTCCCTCATCTACGACCCTTAGGGAAGAGGGTCAAGATAGTCCTTGCAAACAATTTTTTTCTTGAACAATCACAAACACTTTTTTTTATTATGGATCTATTACCGGAAATTCAATGTGTAATCTTAGCATTCAATTAAATTCCTGAATAGTCTTATTTTTCAATTATTCAACCATTTTATTTTACCAAGTTCAATGTTAGTCAACATTTATATGTTTCGATACAACTACAAGATATTATTTGTAATAAGCAGTTTTGGCTAATATAAAATATCAAAAATACAAAAAAATTACTCATTAGCTAAATGAATAATTTGAATATGAATAATCTTGTAAAAACACATTTAAGAAATTCAGTTATTGAAGAGGGAAAGAAATTCATATTGAATATGAATATGAATAATTTAAACACATGTAAGAAATTAAGATTATATTATCGGGGAATGGCTATACTGTAAACATTCCATTAGTTATGTATCAATTGTTAAGGAATCATCTCACCTAAAAGCTTAAACTTGTAAGTGAGGCCTCAGAATATGATTTATATTATTCTCTAACACACACCCTCAAGTGAAAGCCCTTTGGGCTTGAAACTTGCACAGGCTCACATCATCTTGTGCTTAATTTTTATCAAATAGAATGGGGGTGGTGAGATTCGAACTCGTGACCGCTGGGTCAACAAGGCTCTGATATCATGTTAAGAAACAATCTCATCTAAAAGCTTAAGCTTGTAAGTGAGACCCCAGAATATAATTTATATTATTCTCTAACATCAATGTTCCAACAAAAATACATGTATGCATAAAAAAAACTCAGTTTCAGGGACAAGTTTTGGCGTATTAGTAGCTTATATGCCATGAGAAAAATAAAGCAAAACGAGCTAAATTTCTGAAAGAAGGCACTCTTCAATCCATGGTTGAAGAAGGCTGGAAACTGTCCTTTTTTTTATGTCAAAGACCAGAAGTTATTCGCAGATTCTTATTGGATCTCGGCTGTTCATTTAACTCATATTAATCTAGTTTGGTTCGGCAGCAAATTTGTTTTTTTTCCTTTCCAATTGAATATTAATTTCTTTACTAAATAATAATAAAAAAGGAGCACAACCCAACTTCCACATCCCACAATTACAAGAATTGTTTTCTCACAGGCAAAAAAAAAGAAAAAAAAAGGGCCCTCTGCCTTTAATCCCACCCCTTCCTTTAATCCCACCCCTTCCTACCTCTCTAGTCACAAAGTCTCCTTCACCCTATCACTTGTCATTTTCCACTCGAAACAGACTCAAGTACTGTACTTGCATGGATGAAACGCTCCACGTGCCTCTCTCCCTCTCCTTCCTTCCTTCAAACCATAGTTGTTAATTCCGTTCCGTTCCGTTCAAAAAACCAAGATAAAACGGCGTCGTTTTTATCTCGGTTTTAATTCCTGTCCATTCTGAAAATTCCGGCCAAATCATTCCGAGCGTTCCGTTTCGGCCAAAAGATCCTTCTCAAGAATTTTAATTATATTTATTAAATTAATATTTTAATTTTTTTTATTTATACATAAAATTCACTGAGCCTAAGAACAGACCCGGTGAGCATGTTTAATATTGACTTCCTGATTTATATTTATAGAGAAAATCCTTTGCCTGGAATCCTATTTAGCTGATGTGGGATAGATTTGAAAATTTAAAGCCACAGATTCTAAGGCTATTGCACAATCTAGCGATGTGGGATAGAATTGATTTTTCCAGCTGGACAAATCAATCCAGCGATTTGTCCGCTGGACAAATCAATTGTAACTTTAACTTTGTAGGTTGTAACCATAGTTGTCAATACCGTTCCGGTCGCCGTTCTGGTTTTTCTATTGGCACGGAACGTTCCGGTTTCGGAGCGTTCCGGTGTGCCGTTTCGGGGTTGTACTGTTGATATATAATTAATTATATATATATATATGTGAAAAAATTAAAAAACAAAAAAACAAAATATAATTTTTATTTTTTATAAAATCAAAGTTGACGCAACAATTTTTTTTATAATATATATTTTTTATTTTTAATTTATATATATATATATATAATTAATTATATATCAACAGTACAATCCCGAAACGGCACACCGGAACGCTCCAAAACCGGAACGTTCCGTGCCAATAGAAAAACCGGAACGGCGATCGGAACGATATTGACAACTATGCTTCAAACACAAGTTATATGACTGCTGTTTGTATTATATTTTTTTGCTGTTTTTTAAATTGATTTTGGTTCAATTAAAATATTTTTTTAATTTTTAATATTAACATATGAAAATAATTAAAAAATATCATTTTTTAATTTAAAATAAAAAATAAAAATAAAAATAAATTTTTTTTATTTTTATTTTCAAATATTTTTGAAAGAAAATGAGTGGTAATAACACAATAAAATTAGAGGTACTAGTTACCAGCATGGTTGTCAATTTTGTTTCATTTCGGCCAAAACATTTCGTACCAGTTAAAAAACAAGACTAAATGATGTCATTTTTTCCTCGATTTAAATTCTAGTCCGTTTCAGATTTTGCATCTAAATACCGACCGAAACGTTCCAATTTTGTTTTGCCCGTTCGGTTTCATCCAATTAATGTTTTTTTTTAAATAATGAATGATTTTACAATATCATTCATATCTCTTAATCCGACCGTTAGATTGAGATAAGATTTTACGATGAGTCTCTTAAAATATTATGTTAAAATTTCAGAGCAATGATAGAATATAATAACCTTGTGATATTGATGAGATATTCTTATAATTTTGTTCTAAAAAATCATTTTATTGTGTTTTTTTAGATTAAATTGCATAATTCTAAATAGTTTTATTTTTGGTTTTATATATATATATATAGTACAACCCCGAAACAGCACATCAAAATAATCTGAAATCAAAATATTCTGTTACAATTAAAAAAATAAAGCATCAATCAAAATGGTTTTGACAAACTTTGTTACCGGTGAGAAATGCATCATTCAGCTACACACCCCACCTCACCTTGTACAGGTGTGTTTGGGATTTTGTGGTCATATGTGTTTTCAAAAAATTAAAATGTTTTGAAGTTTTAAATTACCTTGAATCGTTAATATTAAAAATAAATTTAAAAATAAAAAGGATATTATTTAGCTGTATTTTTAAGTAAGATTTACTTATGAAAAACAACATTTATTGTGTCTTAATCACCTGTGTTTTATTATTAAATTTTTATTTAAATTTTTTATATATATTTTTGATTTTTTTTAATATACTAATGTTAAAAATATATTTTAAAAAATAAAATAAATTTATTTTAATGTATTTTTATGTGAAGAACAATTTAAAAACAATAATTATTATACTTTCAAGCATTCTCGAGTATATTTTTTCGAAAGAGCTTCTAAAAAAGCTTAACTTTTTTTATTGTTTGATTCACTTCAAATTATTATTTTTTAATATTTTTATATTATTTTAATATATTAATATTAAAATATATTAAAATAAAAAATATTTTAAAAAACAAACAACAAACTGAATTAAATCTCTACAAATCTTTTAATAATAATAATAAAAAAACTGTATAAGATTACAGAGAGAGATTCACCCGCTTAAAAAAGTCCTGAATTTTTCCAAGCTCATTTCCAAGTTTCTTCTGCGGCACCGACTGGACGACTGTTTTATGTGTCCCTTTTTGTTATTCTTATCTATCCCCGATTGTCACCATTCAAATCTGGTAACCTTGCCTCTCCTTCTCTATCTTTAATTCTGTTCAGTCTTAGATTACACACACATATATGTTTGTGAAAAATCTTGGGAGGGTTTGTGATGGTTTAGTCAGAGTAGTGAATGTGCATAGCAAAACCCATTTGACAAAATCCCGAGTTTGTGAATAAAGATCGATTCATTTTTCAATTTGAAGTTTATTTATGGCTTTTGATCAAACCCCAATACCAAATGATCCAAGGCCATTAAACATAGCGAGAACCATAGCCGAAGAGCCCCGCCTTGTGGCTTCCATGGCTAGTTCTAGTAGTAGTGCTGTCGCCACACCAGCAATAGCTGGTAGAAACCCTGAATTTTTTGCCAGCCCAGAAGGGTCCATACCTGTTATTTATTCGGCATCAGTGTCTGATGCTGGTTTTGTAGGTTTAGGATATGGGAATAATGCTCCTGGGGTTACCCCATGGGCTCCAATCCTGCAGGTGGCTGTTGGGAGTGTGAATGTGGGTGCAAATGGTTCAGGTGTTGCGTTTGGTTATAATCCTAATTTGGGGAACAGGATAGTTGGTAATGCTGTTGATCATGCCGGAAATGATATGATGTCAGGGTTTGGTTCCTCGCCCAATTTCGGGAATCAGGTTAATGTTAATGGGAGCAATGAGGCAGTAAATATGGGGTCAGCTTATAACCCTAATTTGGGGAGTTGTGGTATTGGTAGCGGGGTTGACCATGGGAGTGAAGATGGTAAGGATGATTCGGTGTCAGGAAAGAAAGTAAAGTTTTTGTGTAGTTTTGGGGGGAAGATTTTGCCTAGACCAAGTGATGGTATGTTGAGATATGTTGGAGGGCAAACAAGGATTATTACTGTGAGGAGAGATGTGAGCTTTACTGAGCTACAGCGGAAGATGATGGACACATATCAGCAGCCTGTTGTTATTAAATACCAGCTTCCTGATGAGGATCTTGATTCACTGGTGTCTGTTTCATATGCTGATGATCTTGATAATATGATGGAGGAATATGAGAAGCTGGTTGAGAGGTCTTTGGATGGGTCAGCTAAGTTAAGGGTGTTTTTATTTTCAGATTCACAGCCTGATGCTTCTGGTTCGGTTCAATTTGGGGATTTACATGATAGTGGGCAGAAATATTTTGACGCAGTAAATGGGGTTGTGGATTGTGGTGGTCGTTGTATTGCTAGGAAGGAGAGCATGGCAAGTTTAAGTTCAACACAAAACTCTGATTTTAGTGGGACTGAGGCTGTTGATTGCTCAGGTCCTGGTCAAGGGGATGTGACTTGGCCACCATCTACCAGCCTGTTATCCCCTAGGGATAATTCGGCAACTTCTCATGATTCTACTCCAAAATTATTCATTGCGGATACTAAACCCCCACCTTATGCTGGTGCATCTGCAGTTTCTTTGGTAATTCCAACAGCTAAGCCTGGTCCTCCCCAGACTTCATGTTCTCAACCTGAGGTTGAATTTGAGAGGGCTGTTCCTATTACTGAAAAACAGCAGCATATGGCCCATGATTTCAAGCAAGTTGGTTCTGGCATTCCACCACATGCACCTCAGATGCAGGTTTATGTAGATCCTCATCAAGAAATAACAAATCATGCAGAGTATTGGCACCTTCCTCCACAAATGGGTCTTCCAAATAATCATCTGCTGGGAGCTTCTGGGTCTGTACTCACCCAACAGCATTTTCATGAGAGTAATGCAGGTGCTACTTCTCTTCAATATATTCCTGCAGTGCATATGACTATGACATCCGCACCTTCTCATGTAGCTATAAGGCCATCTGTGGTTCAACCATTGATGCAACCCCAACAAACTCGCTTGGAGCACTATCCTGAAGACAATGCATTTGGAACAAGGATTGTTCAGATTCCTGTTGACCCAAGCTACAATGTGTATCGGGCTCCACTCCCTGGTGCATTTGTTGGAGGAGGCTATGGCTGGACCCAAGTTCCTCAGCCAGAGCGTGCTGTCTTCTCTGATGGGTCAGTGTCTCATCAACAGGTAATTTTCCCTGAGAAAGTTCCAAGAATGGAGGACTGTTATATGTGTCAGAAAGCACTGCCTCATGCACATTCAGATCCTTTGGTACAGAACCCAAGAGAATCTGGAATAATCTATACAAACTCACTTCATCATAGTCTTTGCTTAGAAGATACTATGAAAGTCCAGCCTATGGGCAGGGTTGCCTTGGGAGAACACATTATTGAACAAGGTGTTGGTGTTCAACCTGCAGTTCTTGGTCGTATGGATCATCATATTGGGCTGCCACAATCAGAAGCAATTGCGCCCTCTCAGAATCTAGAGGCACTTCATGAAAATGAGAGAACTTTCTTGAATACTGACAATTCTGATCAACCTAAGATTTCAGCTCCCTATGGCATGATAGGTTTACCAGGTGATGTACAGTCCGCTTGTGGCATGGTCACAGGTGGAATTCATGAGTCTCATGTAGAAGATTATGTCCAGCAGCATTCAGTGCGAATGCAACCCCAGGTTTTGCTGAGTAAACCTGCTAATACTGATGTCTCTCATGCTGCTGGTGTACCTATTCAAGCTTCTGAACAACTAGTTTATGAATCTCCAAGAGAGTGCACTGGCATGCTTCCTGGTTTTGTTTCCAAAGAAGATGCTGTAGACTCTTACATATCTTATGACCAGCTGAGATTTGTTGATGGGATGATGGAAGCTCTCCACACACGCCCCCCTGAAATTAATGTTACCAATGATCAGAAAAAGTCACCTGTTGATAAATTTAGAAAGGAAGAAATCTTAGATCATAAAACCCAGCAAATTGCGGGGAGGGAGGTTCTTCTAGATAATACCTTTAGCAAACCTCAGGTGGTTCTCGATTCAAATCATATTAAACAGTTTAAAGTGTTACCTGCTTCTACAGAGGGTTCTTACATGCATATTTCTCGACCAATGGAATTACATGAAGTTGCACAACCACCTATTTTGGTTGATAAAGCACCACATCCTCAATTTAAGATTGAAATTCCTCCCTTGGATTCTGCTGAAGTTAGCAATGGGATCCCTGCATTCTCTTGTGTTGAGCCGGCCTATGTGAATGACAGAATCCCACCTGTTGTTGAATGGAAGAACGATTCACAATTGCATTCAAAGGTTGTCCCTAGTGACGTGGAAGCTTTATCATCAACTGGTGCTACACTATCTTCCCTGTCACCATCTAACAGAGTTGGCAATGCTCAGGACTCCTCGAACTCACTCTTCAGCAGCCAGGATCCTTGGAACTCAAGGCATGATAATCCTTTTCCTCCACCTAGACCTAGCAAGATTGCAACAATAAAAGAAGTTTTTGGTACTAGGGATCCTTTCATTGAGAACCACTCTGGTGAGGTGGACTTAATCATAGGTTTGATGGTGGAGGATGGAGTTCCCAAGCCTCCGAGTAATTCAAACAAGGATTTAGAGTGTGCTCAATCATCCAAAGGTCAGAAGCTTTTTAGCCGGTGTGCTCATGTGTGTTTATAACTGGATAATCCCATATTTATTTGTTATTTTTTTGTTTATCTGGATACTATCAAATGTTCTATGATGTTGCGAAAGTAGTTTCTTAGCATTTTTTTATTTCATGGTTGAAGGTTCAGCTGAGGAACTCATCAGGAAAGAACTCAAGGCTGTTGCTGAGGGTGTAGCTGCTTCTGTTTTCCAGTCAGCTAATTCTAATCCAGAACCAACAGTGTCAGAAAGCTGTGAATCAGCTTATGAACCAAATCAAGAAAAAGAAGTTTCAAATGAAGGTTTAGAAATGAAGGAAAAGGCTAAATTTGAGGTCCTTAATCCTTACTGTTTTCATTGTGCACTTGTGTGGGAACATGTTCATGTTTATCAATGGGCTTTCCTTTTCCTGTTGCCATATATGGTGACTTTAACTGACTATTCCTATGTCTTGATGCTTTGTTAACTCAGGACATGAAGAAAAAACTTCCTGAAAAGATGAGTTGTGGTTTTCCAGTATCAGAAGGCCTTGGTCGCTTGCAGGTTGAAAGAGTTCACTATTTTGCTTCCTGTAGTTTTTTAATTGTGATTGTGCATTCTAAGCATTTTTCTGGTTGTTGACTGGCAGATTATAAAGAACAATGACCTTGAAGAGCTGCAGGAATTGGGTTCTGGCACCTTTGGCACTGTTTATCATGGGAAGTGGAGGGGTACTGATGTCGCAATCAAACGAATTAATGATAGGTGTTTCGCTGGAAAACCTTCCGAACAAGAACGCCTGGTTTGTTTTCATTTTTCTTTTTTTTTTGTTCCATCTCACCTGTGAAGCTTTGGTTTTATTGATGTTATTCCTGTGTTATGTGTCTGTATTGTGCCATATGCTCAAAATCAGAGAGATGACTTCTGGAATGAGGCAATTAAGCTTGCTGATTTGCACCATCCAAATGTGGTTGCCTTTTATGGTGTTGTTCTTGATGGCCCAGGAGGTTCTGTGGCGACAGTGACAGAGTACATGGTTAACGGTTCTTTAAGAAATGCTTTGCAGAAGAATGAGAGGTGCCATTTTCTTTTCTAGTTTCTTTTCATGAACCTGTATCTCTCTCCATTTTAATTCATGCACCACTTTGAAAGTGAAATTTGATTTTGTAATTGATTGTTATCAGGAGCCTTGACAAGCGTAAGCGTCTCATGATTGTCATGGATGTGGCCTTCGGAATGGAATACTTGCATGGGAAGAATATTGTGCACTTTGATTTGAAGAGTGACAATTTACTTGTTAATCTTCGAGATCCTCACCGGCCAATATGCAAGGTTAGTGACCTGATCTGGAGGAAGAGAGATTTTTCTCTCTTATTCATTCTTATATTATTATTACTGTACTTAATGGCATAGGAAAAGAGAGGTAATTGAATCTTCTCAACTGTACTTGATGCTGATATCTTCAAGTGCATGCTGGATGCTGATATCTTGTCAACAGAGTTTCAGGCTGATATTTTTTTAAGCAAGAGATGAATGGAATGTCGAAGTTAGATGATTTGAACCTTCTTTTGTCCAGCTGTTACGTTTACTTGAGTGACATGGTAGATTTTATCTCCCAGTCTGTTTCACGTGTGAAGTGTTTTTACCCCTCCTTGTAATGGCAATAATCTTCCCCTTTTCTTTTGCTCCTTTTCTGTTTTCTTTTCATGAGTTTGGGTTTCCAAGTTATTCTTTTATTGTTAGTGATGATGTTTAAGATTTTTGTATCTATTTCTAGTCCTGAATTCAAGAATCCTTTGCTTTTGTCATTAATAGAAGTTATTAGAGATTCAAGTGCTTATGAAACCTTATCATAAGTGGCAATTTGCAAATGCTATTGGGAATAGAACTCCATTTCCAAAATGCTCACATGTAATTCACTATATTCTGAACCTCCTTGTATGACAACCAGTCAAAATTGAGTTAAAAAAATTAAAAAGGTCTTTGGTTATGTTGATGCATATAACTTGCAGGTCCTTACATGTGCTGTTTAACGTATGGATTCTTTGTTTGATTTCAATAGAAAATCTATTGGATTGGTTTTTCACTTCTGCTTTTATGCCAGGTTGGTGATTTGGGCCTGTCTAAGGTGAAATGCCATACACTTATCTCAGGTGGTGTGCGGGGAACACTTCCATGGATGGCACCAGAGCTACTGAATGGAAGCAGTAGTCTTGTCTCTGAGAAGGTAGGTTTGTGCTTCCATTTGTCTTTTAATACCATCTTGCATATAAATATTTTCTCTTTCTCACTTGTTCAGCTTGTGCTTCAATTCTCTTTAACATAGGTCGATGTGTTCTCATTTGGTATTGTGTTGTGGGAACTTCTAACTGGGGAAGAGCCATATGCAGACTTGCACTATGGAGCTATCATAGGTAAGGTTTTTGTTTTATCACTAATAATAACGTCGCATTGACTTAAATGGGCTCGAGTATGTGTCTGGCTGATCATTGCCCTACCAAAATGCTAATCAGGTGGTATCGTGAGCAACACCTTGCGGCCACCAGTGCCGGAGACTTGTGATCCAGACTGGAGATCATTGATGGAGAGATGCTGGTCTTCTGAGCCACCAGACAGACCAAACTTCACTGAAATTGCAAATGAGTTGCGCGCAATGGCAGCAAAGATACCCCCCAAAGGGCAAAGCCCGTCGCAGTAGCCCCCCTCATCACATTCTCAGGCTCAAAAAATGATTTCAGGCAAGCTTTTGTGTTTTGTGTCTCTCCTTTGTACACTTGGGAACGTGTTTGCGTCCACGGTTGTTGAAAGACATGTATGCTTTGACTTGATGCACCAGAGGCTAGGTCGGTGTTTCTGTTTTTGAACTACAGTTTTAGTATCCGCCAATCTGTTCGGTTTTACGTTTTATTTTAAATCTGTTTATTATTACGTTTCATATCATCTGTAATCTTAGAGAGGTCGAATTTGTTTGTTCTTTTATAAGTGAAATTGCTACGCTATTTTGCCACCCAGCAGCACAAGAACATGGGCTGAATTGTCTGCGCAAGTGTTCTGTTCACCACCTGCATTCTTTTTTCAAGAGTGCAGTATCATTTTCACGAAATGTTACGAGTCAGTCGATAATAACTATTGCTATTACTCTGGCTTAAGCATAAGTTTTATTTTATTATTATTGGTACGAGGTTCAAGAGACCAAGTGTATGGGGAGTTCCAAGTGTTAGCTGTACTATAGTGTCGGATGCTGATAGGCTGAGTTTGTACGAGAAGCTTTCATTAGCATCTTCCTGAAGATTATATATATGATCTGCCAAGTTAAGGGGAAAAGGTTCCTATATCCTTTAATAAATAATAAAAAAATAAAATAAAAAAAAGATGAAGAAAAGCACAAACATCCCACGTAACCATTTCATAAATTCGTAGTGGAGAATCCTCGGATTCTTGTACGAAAAAGTTTCCCTCCCACGGGACAAATTGAGCAATTAACATGCAAAATGGTGAGGTAAAGTATTTTGATGAAATAATATATTTTTATATTTTGATAAAATTTTAATTAATATGACAGTTAACAATTGTCACTTCAATTAAATTCACACTCACAACTAATTGGTTGAATAGTTTATAATGGTCAAACTAGTATATTTCTTGAAATTTAAAAGTTTTCTTTTATATTAATGATACTTATAAAATATATTTGAATTTTATTTCTATAAAATTATAATTTGTGCTAAATGATAGACCGGTTGATATAATTAGTTGAATTAGAGAAATGATAGCAAAACAATATGTAAGGTTGTTGGATTTTAAAAGTACAATAATGTCAAAATATATTATTTTACCTAAATATTTTTTCAAGTTGTGTGTTCTCTCTAACACTTCTAACTTTATAAGCTGAAAAGACACTTTGTCCTTTGAAGGTGCCCTTTTTTAACTTCAATTTTGGTGTTTTCCATCGTTCGCTTTCTTTCCAGCTACGCTCCTTCTGATCTCCTTCTGATCTCCTTCCAGCTAGAAACTAGCTAGCAAGCTCCAGTGACAGAAACACGTTGCCAAATGATAGGCCGAGATAAAGAAAGGGCTTGCTTTCTTGTGTTCTGGCCTCGAAATCCCAGATGGATTTTGGGTTCTTTCAAAACTCGTAGAATGTTAAAATAGATATAATCACAGCTCCTTTACTGCTGCTATTCTTATCACAGATTCAGAAATATAAACCAATAACTGCAAAATTACAGGACCATGGCACAGAGGGAAGCTGCTATCCAAACCAATAATTTCAATCTCCTTTGCTTATAAGCTACGACATCTAATGTATCAGTCTTCTCAACTGGAATTGATAGTTGAATGGGTTTAGACCATCTTTACATATAAGAATATATTGCAGCCACTTTCAAACTAAGCTGTACGAGCATCACAGGGATAATCTCCAAACAGAACATCCCTTGAAGAATTCTTGCTCTGATTCTCATCCCCGGGTTGGTACACAAGGAAATAACAGCAGCCTAAATTTCAAGTCTTTCCATTGATAGGAAATGTTCAACGCTGGTATCACCTGCATTAGTTGTTTTCTTCATCACAATTAGCAAAATGTTCTTGAAGGAACCAAAATGTTCTTCATTTAACTGTCAAGCTTACTTCTTTCGTTTGCTCTTCGAAGTAGATCCCGAGGGGCTGCTGTGCCAGTTCCTTTTCCTTTGGTTTATGAACCAGTTATTTATCTGCTTCAATTGCAAACCTGTTTCCTGCACCAATCTTGCTTTGTCTTCCTCCTGGAAACAATTTTGAGTTAAGACATTTTGAGGAGCGGCGAGAAAAACATCAGCGGTGTATAGTTAGGACATCATCTCATCATACTTACGGTGGGGTATGGCCACTTGGAATGTGTTTGCCACCAAGCTTTTAAGAGTGACGTCGTATCACCTGGAAGTTTTCCAGCTCTTCTCTTACGTAGAATCTCCTCTCTAATGTCCACAATCTTGTCCTTGTAATCCTAAGCAGAAGAGAGCTTCTCAGCCACACCATTTTTTCACATGGTAATTTACCATTGAAATTTATGCATTCTTACCTGTTTGAGCTCGTGCTTCAATTCTTTCCTCACGCGCTCCATCAAGGACCTCTCAGCTTCAGAGGGGACAAGAGGACCGAATCCCATGGTATCTAACCCATCAAGATTTCCATCATACAAGTTGGCATCACTTTCTGCTTGGTCATCATCGTCATCAGACATGGTTGAGCCAGTGCCTTCCCCTGGGGATACACCTGCCATGCACAGTAATTTAGCTTTAAGCTTAGACAAGCATTTCAATCTGGTTTAACCCTTAGCTTAAACGCACACTATCATATAAAAGAAGGAAAATCCAAAGAGCATGAGATCTTCTATTTCTTTCGGGTTACTCTCAGCAACAACAAGAGTCCTAGCTCAAGCTAAATGTTCCACATGAGAAAACTTTGTATCCAGAGATAATATATATGGGATTGCCAACCTAAATGCTTTGAATGGAAAATAATGAACCAGAATTAGACTGATGAGAAGCAAGCAACAGGAACTGTTGTAGCATTTGGTGGTAACTATTAGCAGTCACAGTAAATGATAGTTCATACAAAAAATAATAATAATAATAATAATTGGTGTTTTAACACAAAGAAATGTGTTTGTTTGGCTTCAATTTGTCAGAGACTAGAACATAATGTGCAAATAAACAAACTACAATTGATTAAATGTTGGTAAAAGATTCAGATTTTAGAGTGACCCAGTATAAGGTTGGACAAATAGCTGTTCAAAGAAATTCCTTTCCCCCACGGATGAAGTGGTGCTTTAAAGCTGCAGGAGACACAGCCAAGAGAACCCTTAATTTGACTGAAATGGCATGAATGATGCGGGAATTTTATTCTAGTTTTCTGTTTTAAGTTTTAAACAGTATTAGTGGGGTACAGGAAGAGAGGTAGGCTGCCCCCATGGTTAAACCCTTGGCCTATTTTAGCAGTCGAGGCACAGTTGGCTAAGGGATTGGCTAACATTGGCCATAGTTCAACTTTGATATCTTATTAACTAAAGTGTTTAGCTTCAATATTGAAAAACAAACAAGTAAAATGTACTAACGAACAGTAAATCCCAGCAAAGGGGGCTTATCCCAACAGAAAATGTTAAACAGCATAGATCGAGTATGATGACACGAAGCAAGACAACTAACATGACAGCAAAGTGACAGCGCAAATTGAGGATCTGCGAGATGAATACAAAAAAACAACGGTAATAAAGAAGCAGTTTGACCAACGAACATGCAAGGAATCATTTACGAATTATTTCAGTAATTTCAACTATGGAGGCCACCAGCAAGCCCTATGCTTTACGTTTTCTTTTCCTTTCGATAGGAGGTCGAACTACCTGTCAAACTTTGTAGAGACTGTTCAAGCTCCCAACATGCCATTACAGCCTCCATAGCATGAACGCGGACATGTTGCTGCAATTGGTCTTTGAAGGAACAGAGCAACAGAACGTAATGTGTCTGAATGACAAGAAAAAAAAAAAGGAGTACAAAAGGAGAGTCAGATGGAAGAAAAAATACTGGCAGCGTTATATGTATCTCACATAGAACAAAGAAACAAAAACAGGAGGAAAAGGACATAATTGATACCATCATGAATATAAATACTTAAACTAATATAAAAATGTAGACATTTTTCATAGCTTATCAGGTCGCATGGAGCAAATGTACACTTGTATTATACATTCATCAACCCATGTAGTGTTAAGAAATCATTTTATCTAAAAACTTAACATGTTAGATGAGGTCTCAAAATATGATTTATATTATTCTCTAACACACTCTCAAGTGAAAGTTTTTTGGGCTTGAAACTTGCACAGACTCACACTACATTGTGCTTGATTTTCATCAAATAGAATGGGATGGTAAGATTCAAACTCGTGGCCGCTGGATCAACAAGGTTCTGATACCATGTTAAAAAATCATCTCATCTAAAAACTTAAGCTGTTAAATGAAACCTCATAATATAATTTGTATTATTCTCATAAACATGCCGAAAGATTCATAATCCTTATTTACTAGACATCAGTAGTAAGGAACAGCCAAAGTGAAAAACTTCAATCAATTCCGTATCACCTGTATCATCATATGACGCTTAGAAACATTAATGACAAATCTATTCCAATCTAAATGGTCTTGAATATCTATTTCTCCTAAATACTTTAGCTTCGAAACGCTAGGATAAGCTTTTTCAATGCAGGACATAAATGCATTATCATGCTGACTGGGGAACAGTCATCAGTTTTATCATTTACACCCACCAACTTCTTTAACGTTGCATATGGTAAGGAAGAAATCAATGTCAGAACAATCCTGAATATCGGGAAACTTCTCATTAATTTACAGCAAGAATTTGTTTCATAATCCATCATGACCAGCTAGTTTTTTACATCAATTTGTAATGGGACTTGATATTTCCAACCTTATTGCTTATCTATAATATGTCTACTCGCTAAAAGGGCATGGGATGGCAGGGGGTATCCATTGATTATGTCTACTCCCTATATATGGGCATGGGGATGCAAAAGGGTATCATTGATCGGGCTTATATTATATTTATTAACTAACTATTATGTAAAAAATTTAGATAATTAATTTCTATCTATCGAGTTTTCGGATACCCATTTGAGTATCCTTACCTAATTACTATTTATTATTCAACATAAAATAAAAGTCATATAGATATAGATTAAATGGTAAAATTACACCCCATTGTAATATTAGGGTATTGGGTTTTAGAGTATCAATTACCAAAGTAATATTTATTATTTAACATAAAATATATTATATTGGATTCAAAAAATATAAATGTTATACATGCATATAATACTAATGTATATATCTTAGGTTTTAATAAGTTTCAAATTGAATTCGACAATATTCATATCGTATCCATTACCCCACAAGTAAGGTAATTGAAAAACAAAACACCCTTTTGAATTTGTTTAGTTTGGTATTCATGGAGTTCGGAACAATATTAATCGGGTTTGGATTAAAATATAATCTCTAAAGAGGTGTTTTGGATTCTGGTGCTAATTGTTTTTTAAAATAGTTTTTCATTTTAAAATGCATCAAAATAAATAAATAAAAATCAATTGTTTTTTATATTTGATATCAACGCATCAAAACTAACTACAGAAAACACTAAAAATAACATTAATTTAATATTATTTCATATCAAATATACTTTTAAAAACTACTTAAAAATAATCTCAAACGCACGCCCCCAATCATCCACAATTATTCTGAAGAATGGAAGTTATGCCAAACACTCTATCTATATCTATCAAGACATTCATCTCAACTTGTCTTCTTTTTGGAGCTCAACTAATTGTCGGCAAACATTTATTCCTCTAATAATTGGGCTCGAAAAATATAGGACTTTTTTAAAAAATAATTAAAGGGAAGAATTCTAGCTTCAACCATGACTGCAACATAGCAGAATCATAGCAAAACGTTAACTCGTGCAGGTCTGAGCAATGAAAGTTGATGAATCAAAATCAATGCATGAAATTTGGAGATAAAAGACACTTGGCAGAAGCTTTCTACATGCCAGAACAAATCCCATGACGCAAGGAGGACTAATCCCTGTAACAAATGGATATGTTTTAGCAGGTAAAACATCACCAAAGAGATGCTCCAACGCACTTCAAAAGTTTCAATTATTTTTGGGAGCTTCAAAAACATCATGATTGATAACTGTACGGTCATAACCAGTGCATGAATCACATCGAGGGCACCATTTATCCACTTATCAGAACTACTTTCCACATATACCAAAAGGGTTTCTTCTTACTTGACTCACTCCCCGTAATGGACAGCAAATTAAGGTACAATCAAGAAGGAAGAGAAGGAAGTTTCTTTGTAAGAAAGTACGACATGCATTCATCAAAAACAAATGTCAAGAACAAATCCCAAGATATATAAATCTCAAAAGCTAAGAGAAATTAAATGATTGATCAGCCATAAACATGATTATCTCATATCTGCTGTCACAAAAAAAATCAAGCTTGAACTCACTCAAAAAACAGACTACAGGACAGACAAACCTTAAAGAACACAAAACGAGGTATAATTAACAAAACATTAAGAAAAGTAGTAGTAATTACCATGAACTGATCGAGTTCTTTCTCCTCAACAACATGGCTCCTTCCAACACCAGAATACTTAGCCACAACATCTTGAGACTGGGCCAGCTGTGTATCAATCCTAGCCAACTGGTCAACTGGCGTGGCGATCCTTAAACAAGCCACGTGAGCAGCCAGAAGCTGTTCATATAAAGGATGCCCTAATATCTCAGCTTTGCATTTAGCTCTCTCCCAATCATCGCTAACGGAATCTATCAATTCCTCTTCACTTCCATTATTGGTGTTGTTTTCGGGTTTTTCGACGCGGGTCTGGGTTAAAACGTCGTCGTGTCTGCGGAGGACTGCGTTGCTTAGCCATGTGGGACCGGTGGAAGGTGAGGCTGAGAGGTGGTGGTGTGGTAGTTGAAAAGCCATTTCTTGTGGTATATGCTGGTGATCTCGAAAAGCCATTAGAAGTGGGTTTTCATTTCAAAATGAGGGAGCGAGAGATACGGGAAGGAAAGAAAGTGGGTCTGTATGTTTTTGAACGGAGAAGGTTTTGAAGTGAGGTGAAAGCATGAACAACAACAGGAAGAAGGAAATGGAGGAGAAAGTGAAAGCCATTTGTTTTTTGGGGTCAACTACAACTTTAGTCCTTTTTTCTTGCAACCAAATCTAAAACAGTTCTCAATTATACTATTGGAATTTCTTTCCCTTTATTTTTTAAAAAAACAAATATTGATTTTAAAATATCAATTAAAAACAAAAGAAAATGTTAATATCTTAGGGTTTATATATACTGATATTCCATCACTCTCAATTAATTAAGCAGCAGCACACAAAATGCAAAATATCATTTATTCCATTGAAAAGAAAAATTATATATTTCTTTCCAGAGATAGATTTTTTAGTTTTCTATATATATTTTTTTGAAATTACAAAAAAAATATGTATCATCATATATCTGTTTGAGAGTTTGATTGAGTTTATTTTTAAAAATAATTTTCTTTTTAAAAATATATCAAAATGATATTTTTTTAATTTTTTTAAAAATATTTTTAACTTCGTCGTGTTATTATCTTCAGCAGATCTTGTTGATGGGATGTGAAACATAAATTATTGAACTTGTACGTGAATTATCTAATTAACACAGTTCACTGTCCACGCGTCTCATTGGAGAAGACCCAAATTGAGAAATTGGTACAGGTTAGAGAGTAAAATTGCAATTTTCGAAACACTGGGACTATAAGAAAAATAGGACGACTGGTCTTTTATATTGGACGGCTTGTTTTTGGGTGGACTTCTAGTAGGGTGGTTTAACGGACAGATCCGATGACACGTGTACGATAGATTACTATTTGCAAGTCAAAGTTTTTTACAGTAGTATTTTTCGCCATCGGCCTGCCTACTTCTTAGGCCACTTGCAGACAACAACAGCTACAATCAAATTGTGTGCTTAAGAAGGACAAGTGTCAGCCCAAGGTTTCATGGACCACAAAAGTGGGGACAACACGGGAGCACGAGGCAGAGGAATCAAGCCAATAAGATTCGTACACTTGTGAGTTGCTGCCGAGGTGGGGACCTGATTAGGATTTGACTTTGTTTTTCTTTCTTTTTTCCTGTCTCTGTCTATAAAGGTTTTCGTTCAGGCTTTAGGGCTGCTCTAGCACAGGGAGGAGGGTGGTCCCGGTGGTGTGTAGATAAGGAGGTGAGAGGTGCAGCCATGCAGGCCCAGCCAGTGATTGAGGTGACAATGTCCGGTGTTGCTCTGAGCTGCCCTGGCGTACAAAATGGTCCCCTCCTATCAAGGGCAGTCTAGCTGCAATTGGCTCTGGTTGGATTTGATTGTGTTTTTGACTAAGTTTTTCTTTCAATTATTGACCCTGCAAAGCCAGTTGTGTAAAATTGTCTAATTTTTGCAAGTAGGTGCTACGGAGGCATCAAAGGACAAGACTTTTATTACATTGTAAATTCTTTACATTGAGGTGAAGTTATATATATATATATATAGAGAGAGAGAGAGTGTGCATGAAAACATTTCATGGTTTTTGTTTTCTCATAAAAATAAAATAAAATTGACTATGGAAGGCAAGTGAGATTTTTTTTATAGTCCTATTGTTTGGATTTTTGCAAGCTATTAGGTTATCTAGTTATTTTAATATTAAGTGACAACTCTTGAATTATATAATCATAATTTTATGAGTATACCCACAACTTTTTTTTCACTCTCAAGAGGCAAATCCGTCATTCAACGCATCATAACACTCTACATTATGCTTTTCTGAAATAGTTAATAGTCCATATCCCTTATACTTTTTACCAGTCGAGCCAAAACAATCATATTATTTATAGGTGTCGAAACTATAAAGGTTGTTCAAGCTACAAGAGTTGTCACATAGGACATATCAACAATATGGTCTAAAACATAGAATTAGTAAAAAAAAATACAGGGGCTTTAGTAGGTGCTACTAGTGGCGGCACAACATTATATCTCTTGTCGTGATGCCTGTTTTTTGCTCGCGGCTATCCCTGAAGATGGGGTGAAGTGTGGAATTTTTTTTTATAATCGTAAAATTATGGTTATAATTTTTAGAGCTCATCACCTTGTATTAAGATTACTAGAAAACCTAATGGTTTTCGAGAGTCTGAGTAAGAGGACTTGTTGTGCAAGGATAAGACACATCACTTCAAGTGCATCCTACCTAAGGTAAGCTACATTGTTATGTGATTGTTTTTCTAAGTCAGATTTTTATTTGTTCGTCTTTTCTAAGTTTCGAAGTAGATCTCTCTTCGTGAGGGAGTCTCTATCTTATTTGGTTAAAACTTAATTGTTTTAAGGTCCGAATTTTAGCATTGTATTTTTTATACTTTAATAACTAATAGTCTATTTTACAATGTAATTTTAAACCCCAGTAATTAAAGTTTACAACTAAAAAAATGAACAAAATGATTGTTAAAAGATTTTTTATATTTTGGATGTACTCTATTGGATAATCATAAACTGATTATGATGTCCCATTTTTCATTTTAAAACATGAAAAAAGATGCAATTTGTTTTTTTGTGAAAATATGCTTAGGAAATTTTTAGAATTTGGTCACATGCATCAAAACAAAACATTTTTTTAGATGCATTTTTTATATTTTTTATGTGTTTTCTAGGTTGGTTTCCCAACCAAATTGCCTGAAACTGCCTAATATGCTTAAGGGGATGGGCTGGATGCAGCGTCTAGCCCAACCAACACTTATTGTTCACATGCATGTGAAAAATAACTGGAGAAGAAGGTTCACCTATTGCTGCCACCGTGTAGAGGAGGTTAGGTCAGTGTCGAAAGGGATGGTAGTGGAGAGATTGGTGGCTGATAGCGACTATAGAAAAAGGAGAAAGCAAGTGTTGCTGCATAAAGAAGAAAATAGGTGGAGTTATCGATGGTGTAGAGATGGAGAGTTGCTGCTACCGATAGCAAGTAGAAGGCCAATCGCTGGTACTCGATGATGAGCTGAAGGAAGTGCCCTACGGTGGAATTTTTGTTATCGTGGGAAGCATGTTGTTGTTGTTGTCGCTGTCATAGGGGGAGAATAAGAAGCTAGCTGTTGTTTTTCTGTCGCCAGAAGAGAAGAAGGGGTTGTTGTTTCTGTCACTGTGGAGAAAAAGAAGTTGTTGTGGTTTGTTTACGGTCAAAGAAGAAAAAGAAGTTATTGTGGTTTGCTTATGATGGGGGAAAATGATGGTCTATGGTTGAACTATGTGCTCTCTCTTTATTTCTCCCATTCTTTCTTTTGTTCTTTTGTTCTCTCCTCTTTCTTGTTCCTTTTTTTTCTATTCTTTCATCCCCCTTTATGTTCTTTTTTTCCTTTTGTTCGTTCAGTTCTCCCTTTACTATATATAAAGTCTACAAGTGTTGCAGGATATGGCGAATTGTCATGCAAGAAATAATTATGGGTAAGACACCATTGTGGGGCATGATTATGGGCAAGGCAATTTCTTGGTAGAGCAATTTTTTAAATTAAATTTTTGAGATGATGTTGAAAATAAAAAATAAATAAGAAAAAATATTAAAAATTAGAGAGTCAAAAATCAGGTTATGACAATAAGGAGTTTTTAGTTGAAAATTGGGAAGAAAAATGCTTTTTATTCAATTTTCACTCTTATTTCTCCCCTCTTAGGCCACATATTTTGCCTTTATTTATACCTGGAGGAAAAGGGTAATCTAGTCTATACTGGAGTAAAATTTCAGCTATTGGTTCAAAGTAGAACCATTCCAACCGTTAGTCATGAATAGTAGGCTGTATGAGTTGTCACTTTTGAAGTTGAATCAATGTGTGTGTGGTGCCAATAAACAACAACTAACCATATGTTGGTAATAGTCAAGAATTAGAGGATCATTTTCATGCAAGTTTTGTCAAATTGATGAAAGATAAAGGCATTAAATGCGCTTGTAAAGTAGGTACCAAAGTAGGATTTTCGACGAATATTTGGGGGGAAAAATAAATAGTGATCAGATGATGAGTTGTCTGGACACACTGATGGACCAGACGACATGTTGTTTGACCTTATTCTTTTCCTCAATCAAAGTTCATTTTGGTCCTTTATCTTATGATTACTTTGATTTTATCACAATTTTACCCGTAAATTCAACTAATTGACTTGGTAAAAAAATTAAATTTCATCTCTAAAAATTCCAATCATCTCAATTTAACTCAAATTAGGCACTCAAACTTAATTTTCACTAATTAAACCCTTAATAAAATTAATTTGACCCAATTAAAGTATAATTAAATCCTTGCACTTAATTAAATCCTTCAATTGAACCCTAAATTAATTTCTAACATAATTAGACTTTAATTTGGCCCATTATTAAATTAGATTGGCCTATTAAAAATATAATTTTCCTTTCCATATAATTTTTTGCAAATTTATCCAATAATGATTTATTTTAGCTTTGAATCTACATTTTCCTCTAGTTTTGGGCACAATAGAGTTATGATAAAGCTCTCGAATCTGTCCAAGATTTCCAACTTAAATTTTTTTACCACGTCATCCCTTTTAATTTTATTTATTGTTTTGTTTTGAGTAAATTTTAGGAATAACCCAGAAATGAGTTATGACATCTCTAATAACCAAAACCCTTTACTATACATGCAGTGTTGTTAAAATCGCGAGTTGACTCGCAAAATCGTACGATTTTGCAAGTCAACTCATCAAATCGTGTCAACTCGGGAAGAAAAATCGAACTCGGTCAAACTCGTACGGAATCTTAAAATCGGACCGGATCGGTCCGATTTTACGATTCCAGGCTTTTCTAATTTCTACATTTTGATTTCTAACGCAGTCCTCTCTCTCGAAATATTGAGACAAAAACAACCCAAAAAATCAAAGGGAGAGAAAAATAAAAGACAGAGATTATGAAATCACATGAACCCATATAGGAGCTTGAAGGCAAAAACAAGAAAAGACTTCAACTTTGAGACAAAATCAAGCAAAACACTAAACTGAAGAGAAAAAATAATCACTGATAAGTTAAACAAACCTTAATAAGCTTTGAGATGATATGGTATTGAACTAAGTGAAGAGCAGAAAGTGGAAGAAAGAAAGAGAAAAATTAGGCCTTTTCAAGTTTCTTTACAGAGAGAAAGGAGAGAAGAATGAGTGCTCCTAGTCCTGGAGAAGAAGGAGAAAAGAGAGAGAGAGGGAGAAAAAGAAGAAAAGAGAGAGAGAGAGAGGGTATAAATGAGAGAAGAGCACCACCGAAAATTATTATAATGTGAGTAAATTATTATTATTATTATTATTATTATTATTATTATTATTATTATTATTATTATTATTATTATCATGAAATAGCTGCAAAATACAGAACCGAAAACATAAAAACAAACAGGCAAAGTAAGGGTGTGATTAATATTGTGGTGGTTTTTATAACTATAATCAAAATAAATTTTAAAGAAAATTATAGATTATAGTTTTTTTATTAATGCTATTAGTGAAATACATACAAAACTGTTAAGTGTTTTGATTAACCATGTATTTTTAAATATATAGTTTAAGCAAAACCCCACAAAAACAATAGATACTAGACGGGGATTTGAAAATATATTTTATTTGAGATTACACTAAACTAATTTATTTTAGTTTGACATGAGCATATTAAAACCATAAAAAACATTACAAAATTATTAATTTAATAATTTAAAACACATAAATATATAAATATAGCGAGGAAGATGACAATAATGACTAATGAGGCTGATTTTAGTTTACATAACACGCCAGCAGAATATTTATTTTAAATTTGTTAGTTTTTACCTAATAAATTTCTGTGGACATAATTTTTTGTAATCTATTTTTAAGTTAATTTAAATTATGTATGAACCTTAACTAATGAAGTTTCATGGTCATAATTATGATGTATTGTATTCGGAAATATTCTACTTACGATTTTACGATTTTCTACTTACACGATTTTAGTTCTGATTTTACGATTTTTGTACGGAAAAATTCAAGTACGATTTTATGATTTTACGATCCGATCTTACGATCCGAGTTTCAGAAGCCCTTTTCGTGTCGTGTCAAAATCGCGATTTTGACAACCATGTATACATGTCTAGAATGTTACTGAAACATGAGAGACAATATTTTCTAAGGGTTTTTTTTTTTTTTGTCTATCCTTAATATCTATATTTTAAATCCTCCTTCATACCAAAAAGGGATCAGTCTTCTATTTTATACATACCATTCTCGAATAATTCAATATTTATCTATGTTCATTTCAAGTCTCCTAGACCAAAGAGGTGCTCTAATACAATTTACAACATCCTTAACTTTTAGAATACAATTCCAAAATAGTGTAATTTAGGTAATGCAAAAATTAAGATTTTTTTATGCACACTACCAAATTTCTAGCAAAATTTGCCCTACACTTAGACTTAACCAAACTATCAACATCTTCATAAATATCACAAGTCAATAACATAATTATGGTCTACCTATCTTGGACTTTGTCCCATATAAAAACAAACTCAAGAATGACATAAATTTAATTTCCATGAAATATAAATAGTGTAGGCAAGAAATAAATTTACTTAAGATTTACATAACATGCTTAGTTAAAGAATCCAAAAAAACATTAAGATTTAGAATATGAACATATATCAAGTTTTATCTTAAATATACATATTTCACAATTTTAACAAAAGATAATGATATCTATACTACTATAAAAAAATAGTAATTTTTCTAAAAGAAAACAAATGATGTAACTCAATTCTTAGCCTATTAAAAATGAAATGATGAGATTAGGTCAAACAAGGACCTAAAAAAATTGGTTGGGGTTAACTTAAGTTATGGAAAACATGTAACCTTGCTAATCATAACTGAGCCAAACTGAGTTTTATATCAAACTCGTGGTTTAGGTCATAAGATTTGGATAACTCGATAGAAAAGTAAAAAAACAAGTACATTTAAAAAAAGCTATATTATGAGGATAAAAAATAAAATAAGTATAAAAACAATATCAATCATCATTAACTTTTTAGAACTGTGTCTCAAATCATTAAATTAGAAGCACCCTATCTAGGAAAAAAAATCATAAAACTCAATTCTTATTCAATCAAATATTGAAGGATATTTTTTAAGTCAATTATATAAAAGGATCCAAAATAATAAATAGCAATTAAAGGGAAAATATCAAAATTAAAATACAAAATAAATTTATTTTTGATTTAAATGGTGAAGTTGAAAATAAATTAACAAAAGCATCCTAAAACTCTAAAACAATAAAAATAATGAGGATAAAAAATAAAATAAAAAATGATTAAAAGGCAGAGCTAAAAAGAAAAACCAATTTAACAAAAGAAAAAAAATAAAAAAAATGACAATCAAATTGAAAAAAAAAAAACATATCCTTAGATTGGAATTGAATGATGAGTTTAAAACAAGTGTAAATTTTACAAAAAGATCAAGATCAAAAATTAAAAATCAAACAAATAAGGATCTAAATAAAAATACTCATAAATCAAAGGACAACTTTAAAATTCTAATACGATAAATAGTAGAGACTAAACACGTAATGACAAGTCATTTTTAAATGTGTAATGACATAATGCCATATTCTACTATGTAATTTTACACTCTTAAATAGTAGAGACTAAAGCTAAATTCTAATAGTTTAAATATTAATTAAAAAAATTATTGGTGATAAATTTTTCATATTTTAGCCAAATCCTAGTGAATAATTTTAAAAAATTGGTTACAATATTCATTTTTGCATATTAAAATATGTGAAAGATACAAATTGTTTTTTTTTTTTTGCAAATATTCATGTCTAAACCATCAAATTTGGATCGACTATAATTTTTTTCTTTCATCTTTCATTTCTTTTTCTTCCATTCTAAGCCAGCCTATCCCTGCTCCAGCACACCTCTCTATGCATATATATTTTCAATATTGATAATTTCTCCATACAAGCACCACCATGTTTACTGTAACCATGATTTTTCCATGCAGAGCTACGCCAACTCAACACCAGTCTCTTGAAACCCTGACGTGCTAGCATGTCTTCTATGCCCACTTTTCATGGATTGCTAGCCAATATTTCCACCAGTAGAATAGCTGTCATCATCCCTAATGAACGTGGCGCCATAACTGATGGTTCTTCACCAATAGCATCACAAGCTCGTGCCACCATAGCCAATGGTCTGCGCCAACTTCCTTTCTCTGCTCCTACGAGGCAAGCCGACATGCTACATCTATAAATATCTCAGGGGGGAGACAAGTGAGACCAGCACTGGCCCACACAAACACATGCCAAACCCAGTCCACACATACCCCATACTCCATGAACAAAGTCTCACGAAGTTTCCAAAGGCGCAGCTACAGAAACTAAATTTCAGAAACTAAACCCAGTGATAATGTCCATGACGGCCTGGTATGCTGGTTAAAGCTGACCAGAATTGAATTAGATCTCGTGGAGATCCAGGGATTGGAGGGCCTGGAATTTGGGGTGGTGGATGCAGACCTGGAGTCTTGGGTCGTGGGGGAAGCTGAGCTAGATCCGTTTGGACCAACATGCTGCTGCATATTGCAATTAGTAAGAGGGAAGCAATAGCTTGGCTTTTGGTCGACATGTTTAGTTTCAAATTTATCTTTTTCTAAAACTCTCGTTATGGGAATGTCTGAGAATTTATAGAAACAAATGAGGACGGATGAATATAAATTCTTACAACGTTCTTAGAAGATCTTTATTGCATAACTATTTACCTTTTTTAAAAACTTGGAGGTCATTTAGTGATTAGCTAGGAATTTCATGTTGAATGATCAAGTTTTGGTGTATTATGGTAAGCTTGATTTTTGTATGGAGCTAGGAATTTCATGGTGAATGATATATTATTGCATGCATGATTCTATAAATTGTATTTATGCTTTAAAAAAAGCAGGATACATTCTTGAAATATAATTTTTTTTATATAATCACTAGCCAAAATATTAAGTTTTCTGTATAGTCAATAGTCAAAATAATTGAATTATATCAATCATGTGGAGCACGTTTAAGAGTATTTTAAATTTATTCTAATAAAATATAGCATACAAGTTGACAAACATATGATACCTGTCATAATCAAATCTCAATAAGAAGCAAAATAGTGGGGGTGGGGAAATTAAACAAGAACAAAGACAAATATGAATAGGCTGTTTGAAATCATGATTAATGGTATATCATGTCATATTACTTTCATTCTTATTCCATTGAATGTATTACAAAGTCCTTAAAAAAGGATGAAAAAAAAGAACGAACTCAAGCTACATATACATGGAGGCAAACATGGAACGTGAACAAATGAATGTAACGAATGATGAACTATGGTAAGCTAGGAGTAAGAGAGGGCTTTGCAACTTTCAGCTCTCCGCAGTCACTGATATAGACAGTCTTAAGAGGTTTGTTCCATATTGTTCGAGCATTTTGTGCTCTTTCATCACCAAGAAACTCCGCCAGGTCGTTGAATTGGCGAATTCTATCTGATGGTTTGTATGTCGGGATGGAAGCTATGGATGTCACAACATCTAACCCTGTAATGCAGTTCCAATGAGAAAGTAAGCAATGTAATTGATGTTGATGATGAGATCATCATAACTTCACTCTCACTAATTCTCTCTAAAGATTTTATGTGTGTGCACAGGAGCATTCAACAGCATTTAAGTGATTGTTTCTAAATCAATCCGACTACCTGGTAATGCACAACAAAATCTCCCAAACCCTCAACTAAACGGATCTTCAGTCACAGAGAATGGGAGCAAGTACGGATGTTCTGGTGAGAGCTAAGCAATATATATATGCATTAACATGAAAACTGAAAATGATCTCTTGCTCCTTTTTCACAAAAGGAAAACTATACTATTCATGTCCCAACAGAAATCAAAAAGAGTAACCGAAATGCATGGTAGCAGGTGCATCCCCTACAGTGCGATCACACACATACTTGAGCAATGGAGGGAAGAATTGATTTAAATGAAACATTTTTGCAACGCAATTGTCGTTGAGTAAAACAATAGCTTTGGAACAAGCTGTTCTCGCAGTGCCAATTGCCCAAGAAGAAAAGATAATTTATTTTCCATGACACATACTGGTATGTCAGTTAAAGCTGACCACCATCGAGTTAGATCTTGTGAAGATCAAGGATTTGGAAGGCTCAGAATTTGTAGTAAAGGAAGTGGATGATGACCTGGATTTAGAGGTAGGCCTAAAATATGTGTCATGAAAGGCAGCCTGATTGGACTAGCATGCTGCTGCATATTGCAGTAATTAAGAGAGAGAAAACTGCTAACTTTGTTTGACATGGTTATTGTCAAATTTATCTCTCTAGGGATGCAAGGAGAAGACAATTTCTAGGCTTGGCGATGCAACATTATAGTGACTGGGAATTTATAGAAACCATGGAGGATGGATGAAGAGAATTTCTTCAAACATTTATGCAAGGAACCACATCCTGTAGTAATTGGAAAGTCAACATTCCTATAATTAGGATCAAGTTTTAATATAGTTCTCATCACCATTATCAAACAAAACACAAAGAAACAGTTCCTCGACTTGAATGCACAAGCTTAAAAGCGTCAGAATCAACTGTCCATATCTCGAAAAAGTTTCACCTACCCTTACCGAAAACATAGAAACTATCAGTGATTTCAGTAAGGACTTCACATATGATAACTTGAGATTGAAATCAGAGAAGTTTGATTTTTGTTGGTTTTTGGTTAATATAGCTTGATTCTCCAGAGAAATATGCCTTGAAGAGATCGCTGCAGAATTTCTATCAAGAACTACTAATATGAAACCAGCAATAAAATGTCAACATCTCTACACAAATCTTATCACTTAAACCAGGTGAGAGATTGGACATATCTACGAAATTTTTTAGTATGGACTGTTGTCATAGTAATTTAAATTTTTAGAACCCGTGAATATTGATTTATTTCAAGGGGGAAAGTGTTAGTAATTTAATTTTAGACCTATTGTGTGACTGTGAATGGTTAGTTTGATATAGAGCGCGAGCAAAAGTCCATGGAAGAAACTGAAACTATTCTATTATTCCTCATTTTTAAATGCAAATATTAACAATTCAAATACTAGCAGATAAAAAAAGTCTACTTGAAAAAAAGTAACACGACCAAAGTTGGAGAAAACCAAAGCTAAGCAAATCTATCGCTACTTCCAGCTGACCCTTTTGAGGTAGCTCTGGCAGCAGTTGGAGCTCTCTGGTGGGACCACAAGCATCCTTGAGCAATGAAGGGAAGATTGAAAAAAAGTAACACAAGAACAAAGTTGGAGAAAACCAAAGCTAGGCAAATCTATCGCTACTTCCAGCTGACCCTTTTGAGGTAGCTCTGGCAGCAGTTGGTGCTCCTCTGCTGGGACCACAAGCATCCTTGAGCAATGAAGGGAAGAGTGGAATTAAAGCACACAGTTTCTGAATACAAATGTCATTTGTTGAATTAAAAGCTTTGCAACAAGCTGATCCTACAGTGCTAAACTGACCATTTTAATTTCCACGACACATCCTGGTACATCGGCTACTGATGTATAGCATTGGATTACGTTGACTAGAGTTCCAGGGATTTGGGGTAGTGTAGGAGTTGGAGGCAGCCTCGGAGCCTGGGGCAAACCTGGAACTGAAGGTAGGCCTGGAATCTGGGGTGGTGGAGGAGGAAAAGGTAGCCCTGGAACCGGGGGCAGACCTAAAACTAAAGGTAGAACTGAAATTTGGGGTAGTGCAGGGGTTAAAGGCAGCCTCGGATTCTGGGGCAGACCTGGAATTAAAGGTAGTGGAATTGGGGGCAGGCCAGGAACCTGAGGCAATAGTAGCAGCTGAGCTACGCCTGATTGGACCAACAGGGTGCTACTACTGCCTCAAATAAGACAGAACTTTGTTCGATATGATTAGTATCAAATTGGATCTTCTTCATAGCAACGCTAGCAGAGGATAATTAGTCTGTACTTGGAGATGCAATGAACGGCTGAGAATTTTAAAAAGAAAGAAATGTAATACGATAATTCCTTTAAACGTTTCTGCAAAGCTTTTTAATCAAGAATAGATGTTATCAGATTTGGGATTGACTCATAAAAGTTCACCTCAGATTCTTTCAAGAAATATTTTATGCATAATGTAGCCTCAAAATTAATCGATAGCAATTCAGCTTTATGCTCTCCTTCATCACATTTGGCTCTTCTAATTATGATGGTGAATATTATCCCACCCAAAACCACAATAAGAAGAAATCAAACCCAAAAAAGCAAATAAAGTAAGAAAATCCCAGTTCTAAACAGATATAATTACTAATAGCTCTACAGAAAAGATGAAAAGAGCTGACCTTCAAGTACCACTCCAAAAACAATGTTCTTGGAATCCAACTGGGGACAAGGACCCGGTCCAGTAGTAATCAAGAACTCAACATTCCTGTATTCAGGATCAAGCTTAATATCATCCTCATCATCATTCTCTGATAAACACAGAGAAAGAATCCCAGGTCCTGAATGTGTTAGCTTAAAAGCCTTAGAATCAACACTCTCGATATTTCTTGTCAAATCTTGAGGCACTTTCACCTCTCCTTTTTCTCTCCTTCCTTGCCGGCCCGCAAGAAAAAACTGACCCGGAAAGATTTTATGAACTAGAGTGTTCTTGTAAGAGTATGAGGTGCACATTGTTTTGAAGTTGGAGACAGTGAGAGGGACCAAATGGCCATAGAGGCCAAGAACTAGGCGGCCTAGGGGAACTGAGTCGGCGCAGAGGGTGGAGAAGTTGTCGGAGAGGGTCCGATCGGGGCGTAAGTAATTGGAGCAGATGGAGAAGTCAAGAAAGACACGGTCTGTTATAGTGGTGTCAAGGTTGGGTCGAGGTGGAGAGAGAGTGGAGAGGGAGGTGGAGAGTAGGAAGGAGCGGCGGGTGATGGTGGTAGAAGATAGGAGAGAAGGGATGTGGTGGTGGTGGTGAGGGAGGAGAGGTGGTGGTGCTTGAGGGGTTAGAGGGGAGTACATGGTGGTGGAATTGAAGTGAAGAATTGGACATGGATGGTTAGGGAGAAAGAGGGAAACAGGATGATTGGTTGTTTGAGATTGAGAAAGAAGAGGACTACAAAAAGTGGGGTCTGCATTTGTTAAACGAGGAGATAAGGTGAAAGCAGATGGAATTAGAGATATTGATTTTGTCTTTCATAAGTATTTTTGAGAGAAAAAAACTATATATTATTTTTTTTATTTCTTAATTTTAATTAAGTTTTTTATATATATTTTTAGATTATTTTGATGTTGTTTATGTTAAAATATTTTTTTAAAATTAAGAAATATTTAAAAAAAAATTATCATGAACAATTTTTTAAATCAGTAAAAAGAACACAAGAACAAGATAATTTATAGTTGGTTTGTTATTTTGATAGTAGTTTTTTAAAAATATATTAAAATATTTTTTATTTTTTTATATCAATACATCAAAATAATTTAAAAATACAGAATAAAACTAAAGCAAACAATATTTTTTTAGAATTTAAAAAAAAAATGTTATGAGCTAAGAAAATTCACATTTCTCTTGATAAATAAATATGATTTGAACACAAGAAAAATGGAGACTTTTCTTGTTTTATAGTCTCTCGGGTCATTTCTACAGACAGTCGAGACTAATTGCTAGCTTCTATTTTTCTAAAAGCATTTTTTGATTTATTTTTATTTTAAAAATATTAAATTGATATTTGTTAGATTTAAAAAAATATATATATATTTTTGGTTAGGAAGTGCTAACTTTCTGTCGGCAGCCAATTAAGGTACGGCTATTCATCTCTAAGATTTCAGTTTATCATGACGTAGCTTTCTCAGATATCAGACCACAAAAGTAACTCAATTTTCAATAAACATCGAAACATTATGTCAGATGCTGCAACAAACATGCTCTCTAGGTTTGATGACAGCTTCTGAGAAGATAGTTTTACAGGAACAAGACATATTATATGAATCTGATTTGAATCTGCTGTCTTGCTATAGGGGTGTGGGTGGTGGAAGATCTGTGTATCTCGCTGTTTCTGTATTAGAAGTTGAAAGTTTTGCGTAATTTTGTTGACCTTTTATATAGAGATGGGAGATAGAATTCATAAACAAGAATATAGGATGGGTTTGAGCTCAACTTAGTGGTTGACGATGGAGGCAATGCAGGGGTACTAGAAGAAACACAACATCAAATTATCCATGCCTGATCTTAAATTATCCATAGATTTTCCCAGATCTAAGACCGATTCACCCTGAGCCCTCACTTCGCTCAGCATTCGAATTGCCGACTACCTGTACTGGCACCTAAATGGGAAGCCAGGAACAGCAAAGCAGCCTAGCATATAGCCGTTTTTGTGCCTAGTAAAAAGAACATGCGTGGATGGGGATTATACATTGCTGTTTCCTTAATTCCATACTGCAACGCAGTGGTCACTGAATCCTGATTATGAACTCTTACACATTTTGCTTCTAAGGAACCTAGCTATCCTTAAAGATGACAGTGAAGATTTAAGCAATGTAATTCAGCGTCTTTGTACTAAAAAGATTGAACAATAGCATTTAGACAATGAACATCTTAATTATGCCATTTTGTCCCCAATAGGTATTGCGTGATGGCAAAAAGCTTGCGATCTACATAGAAGGTCTCGAGTTCGAGTCAGAACGTGCATCTCTTGTAAGAGTCTAGGACAGCCGGGGTTTTACTCGCTCACCTAGATCCACAAAGTGTGCTTTCAGGGGTGGAGTTTCGTCGCATCCAAAAAAAATAATCTTATGCCATTTTCTTTGCTGAATATCTGGATATTGACAACACATATAGAGAGTCCTATTATCCTACACTGTATTTGCTATGTTCGCCTGTTGTGAATTCTAAAATCAGAAAGCGGAGAAGATGGATCCAATGTGAGGGCATATAAACAGTCAATTTGAGCTGTCAATAATTGTTGTATCCGAAGCACCCTCCAAAAATAAGGATCCAATGTTTTGCATTGATGAATCATCAGCTCTAGAAGATGGAGAAGAGAGTCTGGAAGTAGCTACGGACAAGGGATGAACGCTCCTTACCTGGTTCTTGGGGAACGATATACTCCTTTGCTGAGGACAAGCATCGGAACAAATATCTTTCAGGTTGTGGAGAGCACATTTGCAGTTGCGATGGTATCATCTCAGCAGCTCCAGAAGCCATTATCTCCTCCGTTCTTCTTCACTGCAGAATCCGCTTCGTTTCTGTAGGTGGGGATGTAGTGTCAAGTGTGTGTGGTTTTGAGTTTATTTGAAACATTTACGTGCTTTCTTGGTGCTTTATATAGAGCATGGATAGTGTTATGCGAAGCAAGCAATATCCTAGGGTGAATATTTTGTGTGTTGGTGATTCTGTGTGAACTACAGAAAAGCATGGCCTCATCGTTCTTTCCAGGTTCATTATAGAACTAAAACAAATCGTTTTTTTCCTATGGGTTGTTTTATATTTTAGTCCTTGATTGAGGCAGATCGTTTTCGTTATTCTTACTGAGCGAGAGAGAAAGAGAGAGAGAGAGATTTCTAGTTCGGAGAAAGGTTTCTAGTTTCATTGGGTTTGGACCCTGAATTCCTGTGTGTTAAGATTTCTTCATTGTTTTCTCCAATGGAAATGAATTGTTTCCAACTTTTGACACTTCTGATGCTATTATAGTTTTGTGATTTTCTGTGGTTTTAGGGACTATTCCTACGCAGCCAAGGATCTATATTTCCTGACAAATTGCTTCTAAGTATATAGATTTTGACACTTCTGAAATAACAGGGTTGGCTTAGTTTTCTTAATTGATTTCCATGGCTATGAGATTATTTGATGTGGGTTTTCCATTTTGCTAGCCAATCCCTGGTCAGAGTGCCTGTTTATTACTGCGTATTGGTTTAGTCCCAAAAGTTTGAGTAATCTGCATAGTAAATCTCGAGTTCGAGTTAGAACGTGCATTCATGTAATAACTTGGAACAGTCAGGGTTTTACTCGTTTATCTAAACCTATAAAATACACTTTCCGAGAAATTAAATTTCCTCACTACCAAAAAGAAATTTGATTGAGCCTCAAGAGTTATTATTTGTATGAACATATTATGCAAATGATTGACTTAACAGGAGATGCCTAACCATTTCTCAGGGCTTAACAGAGATTTCTTGGGTTAAGCATGGAACACACATGTATGTTAGGGAAATAGTGTGTTTATTGACCTTTATGGAAGGTGTGAGAAAGGAAGAATCGTGGCTAAAGTTGGGCCAAAACCATTAAAATCCCAAGAAATCGAAGGTTGTTTTGCTGGGAAATAAAGAGATTCTTCATGCATGCAACAAAACAGTTTTTTTTTTTTTTCCAGTGAATGAAACATGCCCTTTCACTTAAATTGAAACTCTCGTTTTCACTTACTTTTCTTTTATCAAAACAAAACACCATTTTGAAAGTTTTATTTTTTAAACAAGTCCTCTAATTTTACCCCTTTTCAGTTTAGTCCTTGAACATTTTTTTAGCTAATTTCAACATTTTCTTTTAATTTCCTCTCAATTTCATTAAAATGAGTCTCTTTATTTTCTTGTCTTTTCAATTTAGTCTTTTACTTTCCAATTTTCAGCTAATTTTCAATCTTATTTCCTCATTTCTTCTATATTTTACCCTTGATTGCATTAAATTAGCCCTGTAATTATGTTAGTTTTTTCAATTGATTCCTTGTTTCATTTCCTGCTTTTTTAATTCAGTCACTAGCTTTCCAATCTATAAGTTAAGCCCGTTTTCTTCTCAATTTCACCCATAATTGTATTAAAATGGATCCTTTGCTTTTCATGTATTTCTTCATTCATGTTTTTTATTAAATAAAAACCCAGCAATGCCTTAGTTTTAGCAATCATAATTTTGAGAAAATATTAAGGCCAAAAATAATGTTTGTTGTTCAGGTATTAATGGTGTATTGTCTTAATAGAAGAAACTAATAGCATTTTTTTAGTGAAAAACATAGTGATGTTTGATAAAAAATGGTCTAGGTATGATGAAAACTTCTATATTGTTTTTAGAACTCTAAATAAGTGGGAATTTTATTTGTTAGGAAAATGATAATAAGGCTCTGAAAATTTATTTTATAATATTGATAAAAATAAAATTTGTGTTATATTATGATAATTTATTTCTAATTCTATTAGAATTCTCTTTCAATCAGCTGATAATGTTATTATATAGTTGCAATTTTTATTAGTGGGTTGGTTTGGCTTTGATTATTTTAGTTAGTGAAAAGGGTTCGATCAAATAGAAAAAAAATGTGTTTGAATCTTTTTATTTTATATAATAAAGCTTTTAAATATATTTGTGTATGTGTCAACTAAGTGATGATATATATATATATACACTTATAATAAGGCTAGCATCATTAGTAATTAGTTTTAAGAGTTTAAAACTATTGAATTCCTAATATAAGGAATTGAGTTATTTTTAATATATATATATATATATATATATATATATATATATAATTTTCAACTAGATCTTGAAGGTAATCTTATGTATAAGTGTTTTTGTCATTGTGTAATGTACATATTAATATTTGACTAACATATATCATCGAAGCGCTTTATTAGATAAAATAAAAAAGATCAAACAATTATTTAACCGAAATTAAAAATCAAACTCTTTATTGTAAAAATCACATAAATTTAGGTATTTACAATTCAACTTTACAAGTATAAATAGAAGAAGATAAGGAAAGTCGATTGCGTGAAACAATGTGTTTCATGTGTTCTTAGAACTTAATCAAGGGAATACAACTCAAAAACAAAACAGTTAAAATTACATATGATTAATTTCTATTTTGGTTCTAAATCTTGAATCTTTGATCTGATTTGACGATGGTAAGTAACAATTAGATGGTTGGCCGCAATAAGTTGCAAGCCGACTAAAATTTTTCCATGCATAAAAAAAACATTCAAGTGATGGTATTATTTTCAAATAAACAAGCAAATATATGAAACGCAAATCATTGATTTTATTGGATTCAATAAGCTCGTTAATTTAGTAATATGATTTTAAAAAAGGCATTGATGGTAAATAAAGCAAAAACTAGCAATAATTAACTATAAAAAATAAGTTATCCATATTGTACTAAAAAAAGCTTGATATAGAGTCATTGTAGTTCCACC
This sequence comes from Salix brachista, assembly GCA_009078335.1. NCBI lineage: Eukaryota > Viridiplantae > Streptophyta > Magnoliopsida > Malpighiales > Salicaceae > Salix > Salix brachista. Next base: position 15,082,247 of record CM018577.1, on the reverse strand, counting down.
ATAGACATCGCCCCACCACTAGAAAGATTTTATCGAGACAATTCTAACATTGTTGTGAAACATTGCACGACGGCATTAAAAGAGGTTGCATGTCTTGTTAGAGCAATGACTCAAAAAGCAAATAAATAAAATATCATGAAGTGAGCATCTCTTGCTTATATTTAAGCAATTAATTTAATTAAAAAATATAATATCTTTTAAAAAGCTAAATTTAACAATGAACAACAAATACTTAAGATAGCCTTCCTAAGTTATTTTTTAAAATAGAGAGAAATCCTATAGCAAGTGAAAAAAGAGAGTATAATCTCCAATTAAATAAATATTGAATGATTAAACTTAAAAAATATGAGATTAAAAAAACAAACAAACCTGAGTGAATCTCTTAAACTTAAGTTAATATCTCAAACTCGTAGTCTATGAAATCCTAGACCCGAGTTCAGTTCCTAACCCATATAATTATGAAGGATGAAATTATAAATCAAAATAATAATTTATTTTTTTCCTAGCAAACCTTGGAAACTATCCAAAACTTAGACTAATCATTCAAACTTCTAACCCGGTCTCAATCAAGAAGCTCAATTTCCAACAATTTTAATATTGAAGGATTAAATAGAAAAAAAAAATATAAATTTAAAAGCTTTTGAAAGTGAAAAAAATCAAAATATTAGAGATTTAATTTATAGGGAAAAATTGAAGGACGAGATCATAAGTAAAAATCAATTTTAAAAACATGTTAAATAAAAAAAAATAGAAATCATAAGAATGGAGACCAAATCAAACATATAAAAAAATTAAAGGATATTGAGATTGAAAAATAAAATCTAATTTTATAAATTCTTTCAAATAAAACAAATAGTAATCAAAATAAAATTGATCATATCTGAGGGGGAAATAAATTTAAATAGATGCTTTGAAAACTTAAAGAGTCGACGAGAAAATCCATGAGGAGATAAAAATAATATGGGAAAAATAAATTGTTGGTTCCAAACTGGAGGTCTATTTGCCATAGATGTCATCTTTGGATGAAAAAGCAATTGAGATTATTTGAATGTCACCTAGATAGCCACTACTTGGCAACTGCAAAATCCTTGACACAATGCCCAGAAAGCATAAGGGTATCTCACACACTAGCATAGGAGTTGCACTCACCATCAACCTTTTATTTTTAAAAAATATTTTAAATTTATTAAAATATTATGTTGCCCCTTAACCTGATTATAATCTAGTTCAAAAACATTTGTTTTTAAAAGTAACTGGGATATTTTAAAGAGTGAGAATTCAAAAGGTCCCCTGGATGTCACCTTAATTTTGTTTTTTAAATGGTATTTCAATTATTTTATTATTTAAAAAAACACAAAAAAAAATATCAAGCTCCTGAACAATTCGAATGTAAGTAATGAACCATAAGGAAAAGTTTGTATTAAAACTAATTAAAGGTTTAATGATTTTTTGGACTAACAAAATAGTCATTTATTATTCAAATTCGTAGTGAAATGTTTTTAGAAATACACTGAAAAACTAAGCACTTAAGGGTTTTTGTTAGTGTCTACAATAGTTAATTGGAAAAATTACTTATAGCATCCTATAGTTTAAAATTACACTAACTCATGTGATTGATTATCAAACTTTGAGAAATTAAAATTTATATCTTGGTTGTCCTTCTCCTGATTAGCTCGAAAATGAGTAGTGAATCATAAGGAAAAGACTATATTACCATTAATACAGAATTTTACATGTTTGTAAATTCCATAAGGTGTTGGCCAATATTCCAAAAAAAAATCTTATTTTTGGGGAATTTGTATATTATTTATTGTTATTATTTGGGTAAGAAATCTTAAATGGGCTAGTATCCAAAATATTATTGGGGATAATTCGCTATTATACACTGTTAATAATTAAATAAAAAAAACTGTAAATGGTAAATATCCAAAATATTTTTCTAGGAATAATAAGTCATTATATTTATTCAATCAACACATTTTGAAAGAAAAAAAAAACTCTGATTATAATCGGGGACATTTCAATTTTGACTCCACGATTTACAAGTCATGAATGTATGAAACACTAAGGAAAAAATAGGTTTGTAAAGCGCTCTGAATTTCCTTATATTTCTAAAAAAAATTGTTCATTTTCTTTGTGATTTACGGGTCACAAACACTAGAAATACTAAAAGGAAAAATAAGCACATTGAATCTTCGTAGATTTTTATCCTAGTTATCTCTCAATTCATAGGCTGTAAATTTATTTTAAATCAAACATAGATTTCAAGATATTTACACCGATACTCCTTAGCATTGTATAGACATATCCAAAGGTATGATACTTTTATCCAAGGATATTTTTGTTTAGACTTTGAGCCTAAGTTTATAGTAAACCTATCTTGAAAAAATTTGATTAGATCACCCCAACACCATAGCAATCATAAAACAAACACAAAGTAACTTACCTTAGATATAATGTACTAGAGGTGCTAAAATCTTCTATTTATACAATCAATCTCTTACCTTAAAATTTCTAAAAAATCAGTTAGATTTTTTAATGATCATTACTAGATAGTGATTATTTTTTTTCAAAAAAAAAAAAAACACTTGACATGAACCCCCATTCCCGGGAAGATTACCGCGAAGCCGCGCCCACGCCAGGGTGCAACACCATTTAACCCTCTTTTTATCAAAAGAACAGCTCAAATATATTGATTCCACAGAAGGAAAAAAACTATGATTAGAAAATAACAAAAAATAAAAACAAAAAACCCAATCCCCGCAGTTTGTTTTTTAGAAAAAAGAAAAGGAAAAGGAAAGGTGTATCCTAGTTGACGCGTTTATGGCCTTTTATAGAGTGCGTATGCTGACCTTTCAACCCGTGCTCCAACTTTACTTTGCAAATCCACTCTGTCATCTTACAAAGGAGGTTCAAACTTCCCCTCCCAAGTTCTGAAATTTCTTGATGTTATCTTCGATACGGCTGGAATTGCTTGGAATTTGTTGAAAAGAATCACTTTACAGCAATTATTTTCTGTTGCTTCTCTCTGCAATTAATTCAGCAACTGATGATTGTTCAAATTGAAGGCATCAAAACATATTTAACACAGCCAACTTGACATCTATTTCAACTTTTCTTCAATTCTTTTCCTTGTTTGTTGAGATCTGTACATGGGCCAGAATGGAAGGAGAACGAGAGAGAAGACAAACAGCAGAAGCCATGGAAGATGGAAATACACAAGCATAACATCTAATTTTGTGAAATATAACAGTGGGATATAATGAATAACACTCAATTGTTTATTGAAGAAGAAATGGCTATATATAGCCTACAGAAACTCAACACACAAAACATGTGTTAATAATGCAGCTACTAACAGATTCAGTTAGTAATAACAATTACTAACTGAGTCTGCTATTTAACAAGTAAAAAAGCATATGCAAACAGAGCATCATAATGTAACGAAAGGGCTGGACAATTAGACACTACTGGACTGGACACTTAGACACTACTGGACCCTTACTGGACCACATTACTGGACCCTTAAGAAAACATAAGAAGAATGCAGATATACTGCAAGCCCATTTACATTCCCTCCCTTAAACTAACCATGACACTTGGTTAGTTTAATTCATCAGCTCCGCAAACCCCCATTTGCCTTTTGAAATTCTGGAAAGATTCCAATTTCAAAGGTTTAGTCATGACGTCTGCAACCTGTTCTCCTGATCCACAATGCTGCAGCTCAATAGTTCCACTGTTAGCAAGTTCCCTTAAGAAATGGAAACGCACGTCAATATGCTTACTCCTTCCGTGCATAACTGGATTTTTCGACAGCTTAATGGTGGAGTTGTTATCACACATGACAATAGTTCCTTTCCTTTGTTCTTGTCCAAGCTGTTCCAGAACCCTTCTCATCCAAACCACCTGACTTGCGCAACCAGCTGCTGCCACAAATTCTGCCTCGGTAGTTGACAAGGTGACAATTGGCTGCTTCTTTGATGCCCAAGACATTGCCCCGGAACCAAATAAGAACACATAACCTGAAGTACTTTTCCGATCGTCTATATCACCGGCGTAGTCACTATCGGTATAAGCAACCAAATCAGCTGAACCACCCCTTTTGTACATAATTCCACACTCAATTGTTCCCTTCAAGTATCTCAAAATTCGCTTAGCAGCTTGCAGGTGTATCTCCAAAGGCTTAGCCATGTATCTGCTGATCAAACTTACACTGTATACCAAGTCTGGACGTGTTGACGTGAGATACATGAGACTTCCAATAATTTGCTTATAGTACGATTCATCAACCGCAACTCCATCACCATCTCTACACAGCTTAGATCCAGGAACAATAGGATTACTTACTTCATGACTTTCTGACATTCCAAACCTCTTCAGAATCTCCAGGGCATACTTTCTTTGGCAAATAAAGATACCATCACTACGTTGCATTACTTCAATGCCAAGAAAAAACTTCATTCGCCCCAAGTCAGTCATCTCAAAAACTTGCATCATAGACAAATTACTCATCATTTCATTGTTATCACCAGTGTATACCAAATCGTCAACATACACGCTAACAATGAGTATATTACCTTTGTCATTTTGCTTTGTGAAAAGCGTCTGTTCATTTGGGCATTTTGTGAACCCTTCATTGACAAAGTAATTCTCCATACGACTGAACCATGCTCGTGGAGCCTGTTTCAGTCCATACAATGCTTTGTGCAGCTTGTATACTTTGCCCTCGCATCCCTTGACCTCATATCCCTTTGGTTGCTCAATATACACATCTTCATTGAGTTCACCATGAAGGAAAGCTGACTTTACGTCCAACTGGAATATATCCCAGTTCCTTTGAGCCGCTAGTGCTACTATCATCCTGACAGTCTCAATCCTGGCCACTGGAGCATATACCTCTGTATAGTCTATACCATGCCTCTGCGTGTATCCTTTTGCGACCAACCGCGCTTTATACTTCTCAAGTACACCATGCTCATTGTACTTAGTTTTATAAATCCATCTTACCCCAATTACCTTGCAGCCAACAGGTAATGTAACCAATGTCCATGTTTTATTCTTTTCTATGGACTTTATTTCATTGTCCATTGCCATTCTCCAATTTGCATCTGTCACAGCTTCTTCATAATGCACTGGATCATCAGACATCAATAATGCCATATTTATTCCATCTTCATCAGAAGATCCCGAGCTCTCTCTGCTGGTATAGTCCTTCATCCAAATTGGAGGCTTTCTAGCTCTTCTCTGTTCCAGTCTTGCACTCCCACCATCTGCACAGTCAGTCAGACCTCCACCACCGTGACCATCTTCCAACACATCCCTTCCACCACTGTGGAAGACTACACCTGCACCACTACTATGCACATTGATTCTTCCACCACTATTATTCACAGCACCTGCACCATGCTCAATACTACATGTCTCACGGCTGCCACCAATACTGCACCTTGCACTATGCGAATTTCCAGCCAAATTTCTTGCTGAGCTTTCAATCTCATAACTGGAATCATTTACATCATCTGCTACTTCTCTCTCTGCACCATGCTCAATCCCAGTATCATCACTGTCAACATAGCTCTCAATTCCTTCTTCACAGCACTCATCTCCCCAATGTAGATCCACCAAGATTTGCTCTTGAAAGCTCTCATCCCATTCCCATTTTTTTTCTTCCTCAAATACCACATCGCGGCTCACAATTATCTTCTTAGTGACTGGATTGAATAGCCTGTAACCCTTTGATTCTTCACTAATGCCCAGAAAAACACATTTAATGCTTCGATTGTCTAGCTTGGATCTTTGCACTTCTGGCACGTGAGCATGTGCCACACAGCCGAACACTCTAAAGTGTTCCACAGAGGGCTTAATCCCATTCCAGGCCTCTGCTGGTGTAATGTCTTTGAGCATTGAAGTTGGACATCTATTCAGCACATGATTGCTCCATCTCACTGCCTCAGCCCACAGCATTTTAGGCACATTTTTCTCAATCAACAGTGTGCGCACCATGTTCATTATCGTCCTGTTTTTCCTCTCCGCAACACCGTTTTGTTGAGGAGTGTAGGCAGTGGTCAGCTGCCTTTTAATTCCATTCTCTTCACAAAATAGCTTAAACTCAGCTGATGTAAACTCCCCTCCCCTATCAGTTCGCAGACATTTGATTGGCAGTCCAGCTTCATTCTCCACTCTCTTCTTGAAGCATTTAAAATGTTCAAATGCCTCAGACTTCACAGACAAGAAGTAAGTCCATGATCTCCGGCTATGATCATCAATAAGGCACAAAACATACCTCTTATTACCGTATGACATGGGAGCAATTGGGCCATAGATGTCAGCATGAATAAGGCCTAGCACTTGACTGGCCCTCCAGAAACTCTTCTTTGGGATTGGCTCACGATGATGTTTCCCAGTTATGCATTCTGAGCATAACTCATCTGTCACTGTCATTACAGGAAGTCCATTAACCATTCCTTTGCTTTGCAGTGCTCTTAAACTTGTATAGTTTAAGTGACCATACCTGCGATGCCAAAGTTTCACCAAGTGCTGCATATTCGGTGTATTAACCTGCATGTTCTCCTTCTGCAGATTCGGTGTGCTTGAATTTGAGCTGGAGCTGGTGTGAAGGCACTCATCATGATGAGTTTCAGCACACACTGGTGTTACACACGTTTGTGCAAGCAGAATAAACATTTTGTTTGCACTCATATTGACCTCCATAATACACCCTCTGTAAGGGTGGAAAATTTTGCATACACCTCCTTGGATCAATATTGACAGCCCTTTCTCTTGGAACTGTCCTATACTCAAGAGATTATTCTTGAGTTCTGGAATGTAATACACCTCAGTCACTATGACATTAACTCCCTTAACATGCAGTCTCACACTTCCTCTCCCTAGCACCCTCATTTTACTGTTGTTCCCCAGCCTCACCATCTGCCTAAAACTCTCATCAATTTTATCAAACATGGTTCTGTCACCACACATGTGGTTTGAGCAACAAGAATCGAGGAACCAAGCCTCTCTTCTTTCTGCTTTGTTTTCTTCCACAAAAGCCATAAGCACCATCTCATCTTCCTCATCAAGATTTGCGTAATTGATCTCTTTAGACCAAGATGGACACTCATACTGAAAATGTCCTAATCTATGACATTTATAACATTCAATTATAGACTTATTGAAGTTACCTCTGTCATAATTCCAGCTGTTTCTTCCTCTTCCTCTGAAAGCAATTCGGCCTCTGCCTCTGCCTTTCCCTTCATCAACTGTGATCTTCAAAACTTGTTCCTCACCTCCAGATTTTCGAAACTTCTGTTCATGCACGATCAGTGTGCTTTGAAGCTCATCCACAGTCAATTTCTCAGTGTCTTTTGACTCTTCTACGCAGCAAACAATATAATTGAACCTCTCGGTGAGAGTCCTCAAGATTTTCTCCACAATCTTTACATCTTGCATCTCTTCTCCATAGACTCTCATTTTGTTTGCAACTGTCATCACTCGAGAGAAGTAGCTGTTAACTCCTTCTCCCATTTTCATCTCTAGAGTTTCAAATTCCCTTCGCAAGGCCTGCAGGTGAGACTTCTTCACTCTTGCATTTCCTTCAAACCTCTTCTTCATTGCATCCCAAATGTCTTTCGCAGTGTCCTTCTTTAAGATTGTATCAAGAACAGTGCGATCGATGGCTTGGAAGAGATAATTCTTCACTTTGAGGTCCTTTAACCTCAGCTCATCAGATTTCTTCTGCTGTGCATCTGTCAGCACCGATCCACTCGCAGGTTCTACACACCCATGCTCAACCAATCCCCAGAACTCTTTTGACCGCAGGAAGTTTTCCATAAGCATGCTCCAGTGATCGTAATGGCCATCGAATCTAGGGATTGCTGGTTGTACAAAGCTTCCTTCACTAGTCATGTTTAATGATTTCTCTCGTATATGGCTCTGATACCAAATGTGAAATATAACAGTGGGATATAATGAATAACACTCAATTGTTTATTGAAGAAGAAATGGCTATATATAGCCTACAGAAACTCAACACACAAAACGTGTGTTAATAATGCAGCTACTAACAGATTCAGTTAGTAATAACAATTACTAACTGAGTCTGCTATTTAACAAGTAAAAAAACATATGCAAACAGAGCATCACAATGTAACGAAAGGGCTGGACAATTAGACACTACTGGACTGGACACTTAGACACTACTGGACCCTTACTGGACCACATTACTGGACCCTTAAGAAAACATAAGAAGAATGCAGATATACTGCAAGTCCATTTACAAATTTTACACCACAATTCACAAATGAAATTCTTAGCATTACGAGATTTCTAGCATCCTTACAAAAAGAACCCTGTTCTGCCTTCATTTTCATGGCAAACCACACCAACCATTTGATAGATCAAAACAAACACTATTACAGACCAGAATATTCAAGAATAAAACCAATCCCCACCATAAAAAAAAAACTACAAGGATCAGACCTTAAAAGAATACACATGGTCTTCAACATCAAGATCATGGCTTGACCTCCTCTGATGAGGAGTGGTAGCGCTCCTCCCCGCTTGTAAGGAAGATGGAGAGGAATTACAAGAAGAAGAAGAAGAATTAGCAACCATCAAGGCCAAATTTCCTTCATTCCAACACCTTTTTATTGGATACGACACATTTTTATACCTTGACATTGTATGTGAACAATTCTCTTTGGAATTGTGAAGCGCACATCTGCAATTGCGGTGGTATGGCCTCCGATCAAAACCCACCTCACCACCGGAGAGGCAACCGTCATGGACATAACGGAAGAACCCATCGGCAGCTCCTGTGGCCATGTCGTCCTCACACCACCCCCTTGTAAAAGTGCAGCAAAGCAGCAACTTGTACTCTGGAGTTGTATTTTTTTCTGTATGTTTTAGGCCAGGGGATCTAGCAGAGGCAATTTGCTTAAAGGAGGTGCTTGGGGGATTATTATATATATAGTGAGAAGCGTAGTAATGGCGGCTTGGCAGAAGAGAGGGTGTTTGGTGTTTGTTGGATAGCGATACGCGCGGCAATAGCGTGGTCATAGCCGACAGACCTCGTGAGAGTGTTGTTCTGCGGCGAAATTGTAATTTCTCGACTTCACCGTTTTTACGGAAAATGCAAAGACTTTAATAAATCTTAATTAATTTATTTTACTTTTAATATATATTATTATGAAACTTTTATATTTTTAAAAATAATTAGATATTTTTTTCTTTTAGTTTATATTAAGTATTTAAATTAATTATATATTAATAACATTAGTTATAAAATCAAGAATGACCTAATGGGTTGATCTAGAATCGGTTTGACCACATACATGTATTAGTCTGAATTTAAAAAAAATATATAGAAATGATTGATATGACCTGACTTAGTAAAAAACTCGAGTTGACACGAAATGAAACACGAGTTAAGAACTAGTTGATTTTAAAAAAAAAAACATTTAAGTCAAAACAAATTTACTTCAATTATTTAAAAATAAAAATTGGGTTAACCAAGTCGACCCTTGCAATCCTTGACTTGAACTTTGCCTCGAGTCGGGTTTTAAGATATAGGGTGACCTTTGTCTGCGAGTCATGTCTTGTTTTCGGTCGACCATGAGTCAAGTTTTGAAATTATGATAATAATTATTTTTATTTTAAGTTAATTCACTTAGGCCTTGACTAGTGACCTAGGCTTTGTCTAGGATCAACTCTTGAGTTAAGTTTTAAGATTATAATAATATTTTATCCATACATGTCTTAATTAGATAATTTTGGAATTGAGAGTTTTTTACAATGATATTTAAAGAATAAAAAATATTATTTATGAACACATATCTCCTTTACCTCATGTTTTGAAAGTACAAAATTCACTCCAAAAATATCTCAAAGACAAGATTTATTTTTATGTTTTTTTTTGTCTTTTCAAGTAAATGTATTTTTGTATTCACTATTTTTATCTTTTTTGTTTCAGCACGTTAACAAAATGCTACTAATAAATAAGTAAAAACTAAACGGTTGTTTGAGAGTATGGTTGAGATTGTTTTGCAAAGTGTTTTTTATTTAGAAATGTATTATAATGATATTTTTTATTTTTTAAAAATTGTTTTTGACATCATCACATCAAAATAATCTAAAACATCATAAACATTTAATTTAATTTAAATAAGATGCCCTAAAAAATTAAATTTAAAAAAATTAAATTAAAACGCAATATCAAACACTTACTGGTCATATTATACTATAGTAGTAGCTAAAAAATGTCGTTTATCTATACTTTAGTTTAATGGTGGATGGCTTATAGTTTATTTTATTTACCCCTGGGTAAATCCATAAGGATTGCGAAGTAAGTAATTTTATAAGCAAGTAAATTGAATATTCACACTACGAGGATGATAATAAATTGTAGTAATTTGAAATAAAATGGTTATGGGTTAAGTTACAAATAAAACTAAAAAACAAAGAATAATTAAAAATATAGAAATGCAAATAAAAACTAGAAAAAAGTAATATACCAGAAAATAAATGTACATTAATTTTTTTCTATCCCAGACATTACGATAAACTAGTTTCTAGAAAAGTGTTTTCTGAAAACAAATTTGGCATTATTCGATACTTGACCTCCGGAGGCTTCCTTAGAAGAGGCGTCAATGTTGACGGTGCGCTCATTGATTGGTCAATCAAACACAGCACCCATCCAAAATTGGAGCTTTTCGAGAATAGTACTCTTTTTTTTTTCAAGAAGAGTAGCAGTAGCTTATAGAAACAGTTGTCTGTTTGAGTTTTTCTTTTATTAGTGACGTAGAAAATATTTTTTATTTAAAAATTATATTAAAATAATATTTTTTATTTTTTAAAAATTATTGTTAATATTAATATATTAATTATAAAAAATAATTTAAATAAAAAAATATTTATTTAAAAAAAAAACGTTTTTCAATCGTACTTCCAAATACTTCTGAAAACTTCCATGCAAATTGCTATCACTTTTTGGGTGTTAAAAATTGTGTTTTATATGTTTTGCTAGATTATTTGAATGTGCTAATGTCAAAAATAATTTTTTTAAAATAAATAAAAAATATTATTCTGATGTATTTCTGAATAAAAATAGACAACGAAAGTGTTTCAGATTTTTGATAAAGAATTTTCAAAGCCATGGATTTTTTTAGCTGGATAGATACGTGACACGTGGCATTTATTTATCATCAAGCCCTTCTGATAATCTTGATTGCATCATTCAAGTGTATTATTCAATGCCCACCTTGTTAGCTCATAGATTTTATCAAGCGTTAAATTAATGGTATCAAGCTCTCACCCCCCTACTGTCCGCATCCATATTTAATTCTAAGAATAAAATCCCTACTCATATTTTTTGGAAATCAATTGAGACAGTATTTGCTAATGTCATACGTCGTTCAAGATATAGTATTTATTTATTTATTTATTTATTAATTAATTACTACCTTCTACCAAATTCCACAACTACTAAACCTATGGACGACTGCCCGGCAGAATTAATGGGCAACCGACCTCTAAAACTACGAAGGTGCTTGCTTAACCAACTACAATTATGCCTAAATTATGGGTGGGTAGTATAGTTGAATAACCTCATGATTATTGCCAACTCTTTTTTTATCATCTCCTCGACAAGAAAAGAAAAGAAAATATACTTGGTGAGATCTATAAATGCAAGAAAACTCTTTAAGTTGTTTGGAAAAAAATAATGACTAGAAGTAGTTAATGTCCTACCAGAGTTATTTCACTTCTCGAAATTCATTTTTCTTTTAATTTGAATATTATTCTTTAAGTGTGTTTAGAAATGTATTTCAAATGGTGTTTCTTTAAATTTTGAGTTTTTTTAATTAAAAATATTTTTTATGTTTTAGAATGTTTTGATCTGATGTGTCAAAAGTAAATTTTAAAAAATAAAAAATTATTTTGATATATTTTTAAATATTAGAAAAGTCATAAGTTCTTTTACTTAACTTTTTAGTGAGCAATTTCTCAGTATAATTAATATCTCTTTATAAAAAAATATTAATTAATTATCCTAATTTATTTAGCATTATAATTTATATATGGATTGATTTAATAGGAATATAATAGGTCATATATATTAAGAATCACTAATTAGAAATTAAACTAAGATAATTAATCAAGTGTAAATTGATTGCAAATAAGTTTTCAAAATTAAGGATTGTCGCACCCCAAAAAAAAAATGTAAGCGCGGCGTCGTGACGACTCTTCCCCGTGTGCGGGGATTCAATGGTGTCAGGGGGATTATCTATTTTCGTAAAAAAGGGAGTCGCCACCTAGTATTAATGGTTACTAGGAAACCTAAAACTGGTCTTTCAGAGATTCTAGGGTAAGGGACTGGTTGCGTAAAGGGAAGGTTTTAGCACCCCTAGTACGCCCTACCTAAGGTAAGCTGCTTGAGGTTTTGGTTTGCTTATGATTTGTTATGGCTTTGAAAAAAAACATGTGTTAATTAAATGGCAAATGGGATATCATTCCCGCCGAATATTTTGGATATCAACCCCTTAGGATTTATTTATCCAAACACCGACAGTGAATAATAGCATATCATTCCCGCCGAATATTTTGGATATTAACCCCTTAGGATAAATTTTTACCCAAATACCGATGGTGAATAATAGCATATCATTCCCGCCGAATATTTTGGACATTAACCTCTTGGGATTTATTTATCCAAATACCGATGGTGAATAATAAATTCCAAAAAATAAGATTTTTATATTTTTTTGAATATTGGCCAATACCCTTTGGATTTTACAAACTTGTTGTAAAATCTCAAAATGCAAGAAATGATTTTTTCTTTGCGAAATCCATGCTAAAACTCATTTTTCTTCAAAACCAAGATAATATATATTTTTGAAACAAAAGAACGATTTTTAAAATATGCTAGTGTATTGGCCGTATGCAAGAAAACAACACATTTTTTCTTTAACAAAAATATTTTTTGGAAAATTTGTATCTTTATACTTTTATTTATTATTATTTTTTTAATATATATAGGGGTGGGCTGGACTGCCACAGCCTGTGGGGCTGGGCTGCCAGCCCGCCCTTCTCTAAGGCTGGACTTCCAGCAAAGACGGGCTGGAAGCCCAGTCCCTTTAGTGGTCGGGCTGGGTGCCAAACCCGGCCCAACCTGACCCGACCCGGGGAGTGAACGAAATCACTCCCCCTGCATGCAAAAACGAAGAAGATGAACAGTAACAATGTGATTTTTCGAGTATGACGAATGGCTTACCTGTTTATACCGTTGGGTAGAGGAGATCGTGGTGATTCTTCTGGTCGTTGTTTTGTCGGAAATGGTGGCCCGTGGTGGCCGGAGTGGTCGTCGGAAAACCTGCAATCACGTTGCAGACGACGGGTTCGTTCTGCCAAATCCTTGCCTGAGATGCAATCTGAGTTTATGGGGATGCAGTGAAAGTCTAGTGATGATGGTGTGGAGTGCAGTGGCTAGAATCTGGCTGTTGAAGCTTGTGACCGGAAAGAAAAAAAATGACAGAGGTTCCTCTGTTTTAGAGAGAGGAAGGCAGAGTAAAACGAAGAGAAAAAAAATGCCCGGGTCTCTCTCTATTTTCTGCGTCCTTAATATAAGTTTCTCACGTAAATTGCTTCTCTCCTTTTTTTCTTCCCCCCTGCTTTCTTTTCAACGTGTACTGCTATTTATAGCAGTACAAGACCCAACGTTCATGCAGGGTATTGAATGCAAATCAAAGAAAAATCAGGAATGAAATCACGATTAAATGGGAAAAAATCAAATTAAATTATGACTGCTTTGCTGTGACGGAGACGAAACGGGAAGAGAATCACGCAGGATTTTGGAATTGAGCTGTTGACCAACTGAAGAGGATGAAACGGGAAGAAAAATCACTACTGATTAGGAAAAATATTTGACTCAGCTGTTGTGATCAATGCGAATTGGAAGAAAAATCAATTTGAAAAAAGAATAAAAATTTGATTGATGTTGAAAATGCAAGGTAAACGGAACAGTGCATAAAAAAAATGCAGATTTCGAAAATATTTTTAGGAAGAAAAATATGATTTGGTCCTCTAATTTCTTTAATTGCACCCAATTGGATTTAAAACTTGATTTGATGCAATTAAATCCCACCAAAAATTCAATCTCAAACTTAGCTTTGCGCGATCTCCTTATCTGGCCCTTGGTTTCTGATTTTCGCGATTTAACCCTCAATCGGCCATTAAACTCCAAATTGCTCGATTTCGCCCTTGAACCCAAAATCTATTTTTGAAATACTTTTTTTCGAAACATAAAAAAAAATAAAGAGTCAAAAATTGGGTAGCAACAAGGATTATAATGTAATTATATAGGAAATTATATTCTAGATTTAGAAAAATCAAGTAAATACTTGATTGAATAAATTTTTTAAATTAATCTAAAATAATATATGTAATATTATTCAGGAGGTAATGTGATATCTTACCATTTATAGGGTTAATAAATTTTTCTACAAATAAAATATTATATCTCATATTTTTTCTAAGTTATAATTCAGAATCTATTACATACATTTCACCTATATGGATAAGCAAAGTGGAGAAAACAAAGAGTTAAAATTTAAGGCATAACCACCCCTCTCTCATAAAAGGGTCTTAAGAGATTTTTTATGAGTAATTTGTGTGGATTACTGTTAGATATCGCTTAGATGATTTATGATACGTGTTTCAAAAAACTACCATTTTGTTTTCAAAATTAATTATAATCCATTTTTTTTAAAAAAAAAATCACCATTTACATTGTGTACATATGTTTCAAAAAACTTAATATATACATTGTTGTTATCCTTATCTTCTTTTATTTTTTCTAAATCTATAGTTTCATATAAATATTCTTGTATTTGATAAATATATTATTCTTGTTCAAATTCATATTCAATATCAAGGATTATAATTGATAATTATTCTTTTATAAAATCTTATAGTTTTAATTCTCTAATGTATGTATGTATGCGTGTGTATGAGTTTGGTAACTATTATTAAATCTGATTTGTTTATTTATGTGTATGAGTTCAATTTGACTTGTGCTTGAACAAATACTAGTACTAAATAGATTAAAATAAAATTATAGTATTTTTTATTTTTTTAATTTTTTTTAATAAAATAGATTGAAACTAGAAAGTTAACTATATAAGCTACTTGATGTTTGTTTTATGATTGACTTGTGCTTTACCAATCACGTTAAAGCACCCCACATTATAACAATAGCTAAAACAACTCGGGTTCTGTCCACTGTGCACTGTGACTCATGTGCACTGTGGACTGGACATTTGCTGTCCGTGCGTCGCGGTTGTTCGTCCGCCTTTTTTTTTTTTCCGCCTATGAACAGTGTAATGGCGATTTTGGCCCTGGTGATAGGACAAAATAGTGGTCGGCTGAGCGGTAAATAACGGCTGGGGTCAAGGGTGCAGGCGTAATTGCGAGCGTACGGACCGGTCCGGTCCGCCGCACCCCGTTATATTTTTTTAATATTTGTGAAATGGCTAAAGACGGTTCTAGCCCCCAATAAGACAAAATCGATTATTTAAGGGTAGGGACAAAATGGTAACTAACCATTATTATTTATATATTTTCCGAAATCTGTCAGGCGCGTGCGGTTCACGCGGTCGACGGTTTCCACCCTGACGCCCCTTTCAAGTGGCGCGTGCGGTATGCTACGGTGGACGGAAATGAGCTGCCGGCGTCTAATCCGGTGCGCCTCCTCTTGGTCGTCCTCCCGGTGCGGCGCGTTTGTCCACACGGTGTCCGTGGACGCGGCAGAGGCCGGTTGAAGACGGCGGCAACATTTCTCTCTCTCCCCTGCACGTAAAAGTGCAGGAGAGGCCCCCGTGTTTTTACCTTTTACACTTCGGTCCCTCAACTTGCAATTTCCTGTCCTGCACCTTTCACTTCTGTTACATAAGTTTGAATTTGCTGCGATTTGGTCCCTCCGGTCGAAATTAATTAAATGTGCACCTTTCACTTCGGTCCTACAACTTTTTATTTCCGGATTGGGTCCAAATTCGTCATTAAATTCGGTACATAGGTTTGAATTTTTGCAATATTATCCTTGGATTGAAATTGATAATAAATGATTTTCATTTCAACCCTTCAACTTTTGATTTATGATTTAAATCCCTGTTGAAATTTTAAATGCTTATCAAATAATTGTTACATTTTTCCTAATAATTTCATTTTCCATCGATTTCTGCCACTTTCATTAATTAGAATAATAATAATAATAATAGTTTGTTTTTTCTCTTACTTACTCTGTTGTTAATGTTTTTGAGTGTTTTTTCTTCCGTTAAAATTTTATAATTTTAATTGTTTTTGCAATAATAGCAATAGTCATTTTATATCTAATATTACTGGGAATAAAAGACAACTTAAGAACAAAAAATAGACAAATTTACCTAGGTTACCTACAATTAAAAAACCGATACAAGTCATTATTATATGTTTTAATATTTATTGCATATTATCGCCTAAAAATATATAAAGAGAAAAAAAAAATGACCTCGGATGTTTTTGCAAGAAAAAAATTAATATCAGCATTCTTTAATACATTTAATATAATAATGTGAAGAATAAATCTTATATAAAAAAAAAATTAGCTTCGAATTCTGAAAAAAAAATGAATTTTTAATATTTAAGATCTAATATTACCCGGGAAAAAATACAACGCAAAAAAACAAAAGGTAAACAAATTTGCCTAGATTATATACAATTAAAAAATATATTAGGCACTTTCTGTTTCGACTACACTGTTCTTTTTTGACAGCAAATAAGTAATTATTGCACGCAAAAAATATATATTCCTTTTTTGAAAAATATTGCAATGTTTTTATTTATAATATGTTAGATTTAATATTACTGGGGAAAAAAGGCAACTCATACTGTTTTTTTTAGGAAATTTACCTAGGTTATCTACAATTAAAAAATATAAAAATCACTTCCCATTTTGATAACACTATATAATATGTGAGACTAAGTATATGTGTTTAATATTTATTTCATATTATCGCCTAAAAATATAGAAAGAGAGAAAAAAATGACCTATAATTTTTTGAAAAAAAAAATATCGGTATTCTTAAATATATTTAATATAATAATATGATGAATAAATCTTATAAAAAAAAATTTGGCTTTGAATTTAAACTTATATTTTAGACCCATTGTTTGTTTCTTTGAAAAAACGGTGACCTTTTTTTCACATGTATTTTTGATTTTTTACTGTCTAACTCAGTTGTTCTTTTTTAACTGGGTTTCTTTTGTTGTTTTGTTTTTTTAACCAGAGTATCCGTGACAACAAATTTCTTATAAATCATTTAACCTTCGTAGTCAATTTTCTAACAAATTTTATCAAAAGTTTTTTACCAATAACAATATTCAATCACATTTTGGTTGAAGAACAAAATTTCGAGCATATTTTATCAATTACAATTATACTACTTAAATATTCAAATAACAAAATACATCATTTATAAAATCAATTAATTTTCTACATAGATAAAAATGCCCAGCGAAGCGGGCTAATCAGCTCGTAATAACTAATACTGCAAAGGAAATTACTCAATATAGCACAAACATATTATTCCATATCTACAATCATCTATAATCAATGAAAACTCAACAAAATTAAAAAAATAGCAATCAAACAATTATTTGAAAGAATAATTACACTAATCTTGTAATTTACTTGTTTTTTATTTTGCCTCCTTTCTTTTAAAACTTATACTTTCCATTCCCACCATGATGTGTCAAAAAATAACATAAGCATATTTTTTTTATATTATTTATAAGATCATCAATATATTTTTATTAATAATTGTAGATCTTTTATATTAAATATTATAACTTTGTCATTATTTGTTATTTTTAAAAAAAACTAGGCACCACCATCATCTTTTTCTGCTCTCTTTCATCTGAGATTGCCAAGAGATTTGATATGATTTCTTATTATGATCTTCATACGTAGAAAAGCCCATAACCTATAAATTTATAATCAGCATTTATATAAAACAAATTTTATATCTCTTTCATGTAACTCACTTCACTCATAATATAGGAGAAGGTGAATCTTATCACCAATATAGGAAGTTAAAAAAAAGAAGAAGTTGTTCCATATCCACTAGCTTTCTTTTCTCTTTTTACCAACAACGACAAATGAGTCCACGTGACAATAGTGGAGGTGGTGCGTGAAACCTACACGTTTCCATTACTGTTACTATACTAGCTTATTTACAACAACTTTTTTATTTGATCTCAACATGTCCAATCTACTCAAAAAATTCTAGAAAGTCTATTTCATACTAGTTTTTAATAGATTTTTAATGTGTTATGTTGTGATCTTAATTGATATTTAAGGATGATTATATAAATATATGTGATTTTAGGGTGTGAGAGTACATTAATGAAGAAGGATGCACAAGTGTCATTGCATAATTTTTATTTTTTTAGTATGTGTTACATAAATGGATAAGATTAGAAAAAAATTAATCATTTGTTTTAACTTACATTATAGCCAAGTTTCTCCAAAAAAATAATGTTCATATTTTAAATTGAAAAAAAATATGAAAGAAAATAAGAGAACCAAAAATATATTGCATGATTTCACATTTCTTGAAAAATATCAAAATTTTAAGAAATAGTTTTTATATTTTGCATGCATCATGAACATAATAGCAAGTTTATTAAGCCCATAAAGAACATAGCCTAAATTTCAAAAATACTAGAAATCAAATTTATTTATTTTTAATATTTTAGGATTTATAAACTTATAAATAAAATATGTTTCTAATAGTAAAAAAGAGTGAGAGTAAGTACATGATAAATAATAATCCCTTTATGTCTCTTTCTTGTTTACTTTTAATATTTAAGGATTCTAAACTTATATGTAAGATGCATTTCTAATATTAAAAGAAATAAAATAAAATAAAATATTATTTAACTTTAAAATGGTTAAGTTTGACCCATAAAGTCACGATTTACTTTATTGAGGTGAATATGTTTATAATTAATAGACATGCTAATTTGTTTTTTAAATTAATAACAAATTCTTTGTAATAATTAGACAAATAAATAATGTAGTATGTCCTATATAGGATGTATTGCAGGTATTATTGTTTTTTCTATACACAATTATTTTTTTTATCCAACTTTATAGACCAATTATGATTTTTTATAATCAAAATACTAGGTAGTAACTCTATACAAGACAAAACTTGTTTAACCAATTTAAAAATCATAAGGTTATGATATCAAATTAGAGACTTGTTTTGCAAGAGTTAGCAAACTATGACCTAATTCATTTTTGTTTTTTATTTTACTTAAAACCTCTAAAACAACTGTGAAAAGGCATAATAAAGCAATACGGTTGATTAATTCATTTAATCAAATTAAGTGAAACTTTTTTTTAATCAGTGGCAGTTTTTTTCACTCATTTTCAAGAGTGTTCATGGGCTTTCAACTAAAAGACCGAATAAGTCAGCCCTCAATCTGAGTGGGCCCACACAGCATCTTTAACGGCCCATACCAGATCACCCTGTAACGGCGGAAAAAAAAAGTGTTCTTGTTCTTCAATCGGCAAAGCAGCAGCGAGAGCAAACGGAAACGGCAGCCATGGCAGGAAGGGGTAAGAGAAGACCCATTCACAAAAGCATAAAATTAAATAAGAAAAACAAAAGAAACACCAAAAAAGACAGTGAGGTCAGCATCTGGAGCAGAAGAAGATCGAAAGAACTTCGAAATCCTCTCTTTGTGGAAGGCGGAGTCTTGGCGGATTGGTCCCCTAGCCATTCAGGTCCCCTGATTCTTTCTCTATTCATTGTTTTATTTCTGTTTTGGAGCATTTCTGCTGGGAAAGATCAAAACTTTAAGTTCAGCTGAGCTTAATTTTTTAACTGAATTAGGGTTTCTCTCTTCTTTTTTGGTGTTGAATTGCAGGAAGGAGTGGTAATGTGAAATGGAATCCCAAGAAGGGTTCGAAACCGGGGAATTCTAATAAAGGAAAAGCGGGTTCAGGTTCTAAGAATGCACCGCGTAAATCCAGTGGAAATGCTTTTGGTTGCAACTATCCTTGTTTTGATCCTCAGGTATTTTTGACTAGGAGTTGCTTTCCAGCTATTTATATGGAACATGTATGAGTAGACTGGATAAAGAGAACTCTCCGGCGAACTCCTAATCGGGTTTCAATTTGTACGTGTGCCTCCTTTTCGCTTCCAGTGGCTTTGGTCTAGGGTTTCAATGATGTGCTATGTCTGAAATTAACCTAAACTTCTATCTACTTGAATGGAGCTTGAGAAAAGTTTTCCCCTTTAATAAAAAAGTATGTGGCATACTATCACTGCGAGACATATGAAGCCAAAAGCATTCATTTTGTTTAAGGTTTTTTGTTATTGTGCGAAAAGATTGGGAAGTTGGTAAAACGATTTTACTTATGGAGTTATTCTGTCTTTTGTTTTTCAATATTTATAGGAGGGTACCAGTAGATATGTGGATGAGGTGCAACCTATTGTTTTAGTGGATTCCAAGGAGACACAGATTGTTGCTTATTTTGATGAAACACCGACTCTAAAGGCCTGTAATCGGAATTTAACTTACGAATACAGTTTAGATTTTCTGCTTGGCGATAGCTCACATAGGGGATTGGGGTTCGGTGAGAAATTTGAGGCTACCCCAGGTGCTCAATCATCCTCAAAGCAAATGGAAGAGGAAGAGCAGAAAGGATCTTCTTTTGGTTCATCATCTTTTGAGAAAGAAATGAATTCTGATGATACTGCTAACTGCAAGGCTGGTGAAGAAATGCTGACTGCAGCATTTTCTCCGAAGAAAAATTCAGCCTTTTTGTCAATTGGAGGCGTAAAATTATTCACCCAAGATATTACCGATGGGGGAAGTGATTGGGAGTCACTTGATGAAAGCTCTGAATCTCAACGAGTTGAACTGTCTCAAAGTGATGACTCTGACGATACATTTAATAGTGAATTGGATGTTGATGATAAAGTTGCAGAAGATTACTTGGAAGGAATTGGAGGCAGCTCCAACATATTAGATGACAAGTGGTTGGTAGAATATGTTCTGGATGATTCAGATGAGGATAGTTCTTCTAGTGGTTGCTTTGATGAGACTCTGGAGAATTTGGGTGGGATTGCCCTCCAGGAGGCGTCTAGAAGATATGGTATGAAGAAACCTCAATCAAAAAAGAACCATGCTTTGTCTGCCAGAGATGTGTCTCAAGATTTTGATGATTTTATGCATTTAAAGGATCCAAGAACCGTCTCTGCCAAAAGGAAGCATGTTGCCCACTTGCCTCGGTCTTGGCCTTCAAAGGCTCGAAGGAGTAAAAACTTTAGAAGTTTTCCTGGTAATGTTTGCTCATCTGCATTTATCCTGGTTAATAGCATTCTAAGTTTCTTGAAGTTAGAAAGTTATTCTTCTCTGATGTTTTGATTTTTGAAATTAACACGGATGGGTGCAACTAACTTTTTTGCATTCCCTAACCTGCTAATCATTCAGGTGACAAAAAGAAGCATGGTAAAGAAATGATTGCTGTCAAGCGTCATCAGAGAATGCTGAGCCGCGGAGTTGATCTGGAGAAAATAAATAAGGTTAATGAATCCTTGTTTGATTGATTGTCCCCTGTCTTTTTTATGCTGATATTTCTGTCAGTGGTATTACAAGTATTCATTTGTGTACCCAGTAAAGGAAAGAATTGATTTATTATTACCATTTAATTTCAAAGTAACATGGATGAAATAATGGTCAACAGTGTAATTCATGTCAGGTTGAATGAGAACTAGCATATTAGTACCATTTAGTTTGCAAGCGTAGCCATAAAAAAAACACAAACACAAATACAAAGAATTTATCTAAGCGTTGCCCACGTAGAATGAGATGTTACCAAGATCTGGTGCTGTTTTTGTTTGACCGGGAAGAGGAATTACGGTTCCTTCCTCATCTGTCCTATCTAAACATGGCCAGAGGGAACAGTTATATTTCACTTCTCACTTGTTTCCCTTCTTCTTGCTTTGTTATTTCATGCTGGTGTTCATCCTTCTAACAAAACATGGTATAAGTTTCCAAGTCAGTATAAAGATTAATATGAATGGTGTTCTGACAGTTTTCCTTCAAAGAAAAGCTTATAACCATGGAAATAATCTCAAGTTCAAGTATAGTATCATACTTGATTTTGTCTATGTGCTAATGCAGTTAGGGAGATTAATAGTGTTTGTGCCTTTTCATGTTGTTTATAATGGTACGTACTTTCTTGTTAGGATTTATAAACAATGAATTATATTGAGCTGATCTAGTAAGTATAACCAATCACAAAAATATGTATAACTAATAGCAAAGAACTAGTTACCATCTTTGTTTTTTCTTTTGTCCTTAAATTGTAGAAACTAGAGCAGATTTTTTGGACGAGGTTGATATTTTCTGTTTACAGCCTGTGCATTAACGGGATTGTTCCCAGGTATGGAAATTTGGTTCTTATGTCTTACTGATCTTAGTTTTCTATGCTTCATTAACAAATTAGAGAGGATTTTCCCCTTCCTTTTCTGGAATATATTTTTCTAGCCTTTACACCAGCCCATGCTTTTGGTAGATTTTTAAAGTTAATTTTGATTTAATTATTAGCGTTGATGATTCTCATTCTCTAGTGATGTCTGTCTTTTGATTTCAGCTGATAGGGGCTGGTGATGAGGATGCTGATTTTGCTATCAATGAAGGCTCAAAAACAAAATCAGTTAGTGCAGACAGAAATAGGAAGAAGAAAAGTACAAGGAGGAGTTCTGGGAGAAATGGTTTATACGCTAATCAACCAGTGTCATTTGTATCAAGTGGGGTAATGCAATCTGGAGTCATTGAGACTATAACAGTGGGCGCTCAAGAGATAACTGAAACTTGTGAAAACAAGGATGCCACAAGCTCATTGAATTTTGGTGTGTTTGAGGTGCACACTAAAGGATTTGGATCTAAGATGATGGGGAAAATGGGATTCATACAAGGTGGAGGATTGGGAAAAGATGGTCAAGGTATGGCACAACCCATTGAGGTAATCCAGCGGCCTAAATCACTTGGTTTGGGTGTTGACTTCTCCAACATCAGTGGTGACTCAGTGAAGAATAAACCTCAAAGCATTGGAACTGGAACTGGAAAGTCCAGAAAACATAGTAAAACTCAAAGCTTCGGAGCTTTCGAAAAGCACACTAAAGGATTTGGATCCAAGATGATGGCCAGGATGGGTTTTGTTGAAGGAATGGGCTTGGGTATAGATTCCCAAGGTATTGCCAACCCTTTAGTCGCTGTTAGGAGGCCGAAAGCATGGGGATTGGGTGCAAAAGGTTAGGTATTATCTTTCCCTTTTTCCCCATATAAAAATATGGGCAACACAATGTATAGTTTATTTAGGTTGATTGTGTCAAAGGTACTTGCTGAAAAATTGATCTTCCATTCCCTTATACTTAAGTTAAATATATCAGCATCATAATCCATGTGCTCGAGATGTCTTTATGAGTATGATCGTGTCAAAGGTACTTTCTGATAAAAATTGATCTTCCCTTCCCTTCCCTTATACTTAAGTTGAATATATCAGCACCATAATCCATGTGCACAAGATGTCTTTATGAGTATGATCGTGTCAAAGGTACTTTCTGATAAATTGATCTTCCCTTCCCTTATACTTAAATTGAATATATCAGCATCATAATCCATGTGCTCAAGATGTCTTTATGAGTATGATCGTCTATTACTTTCCTGGCCCTTCTATTCTTCTTGCCCATTCGTTTGAAAAATGAAGTGTAGGTGTGATAATATAACTGGGTTTTTACGTGTAGATTAGATTTAGGGTTTGTTTATTGACATGTTTTTTGCACGTTTTTTGAAACAAAAGATGATAGAACTTGGAAGTATTTGTGATTCCTGTGGAATCTTGCCGCGGCTCCTCATAAAAAGCCATCTTCCAAGTTGCCAGGGATGAACTGTTACTTTCATGGACTATGCACGGCCATAGAAAATATGGTTGGCAATCCCTGAACTGGCATGTGCTGGCTCTAAGATCCTTTTCTCCTTCCCTGTCTAGATCCACCACTGATTCAAATTTATAGAATCAATAAACCTAATTACTTCAATGTTTTCATATTTTGGTAACTCTCAGTAGCTTAGACTATATTTCACTCTGATGGAACGGAACACATGCTTATATCAGCATTTGAATTTTGCGCGTGGATTACTGGAAGAATCATAGGAGTAAACTATTAGTCTGCTCATAGATTTACTTGATCTGTGTTTGAACAAATCACTATTCCTAGTCTTTCAATGCCATTGAGAGAAGAAAATTGGCCTTATTGGTTGATGTGGACTATTTTAGCTGTTGTTTCTCTTACGTTTTACGTGTCCAAGTACATTAGTTTATGTTTATGGCGTGACTTGTGGGGAGGGAAAAGGGAAAGACTGGTAGTTTTATCCATGTGATGGAGAAGGCGAGAAAATGTGATCCCATTCATCGGATCAGCCACAAACTTCTCTTTCAAGTTTTTAGATACATACTTAGCTGCTAATATGTTATTATTGCTTCTTTCGGGTATAATTTCTTCATCAAAGTTTGTATTGTGTACTTTTCATTCTTTCTAGATATAAGAGGACTCATTATGCATAATAGGGGATGATTATTAGTTAGCCAGTCATATCGGGGAGGAACCACGTGATCCGGAAAGCGCACTTTGTGGGCCCAGAGCACGTGTAAACCCCCCAGGCTGTCCCAGGCTCTTACGAGGGAAGTGGCCACTGCAGGGCTCGAACCTGGGAGGCGACATCACTTTGGATGACTGAACCCCAGGCCGACCGCTGCACCCCACCCTCGGGGACTAGTTAGCCAGTCATATGCACTTAGATGTATAAATTATTGAGGCTTTGAGCGCACCACATTTGTGAATCAAAAGGGTTGTCAAAAGATTTATTTTGGTTTATTTTTTGATTTTGGTTGTTAACTAAGAAAAGAGATTTACTGTTCTTCTGTATTGTTGCTCTCTTATCTTCATTAACAAGTATAGAATTTTTTTTTTATGTAATTTTAAGAAGTTGGTCTTATAGCTAAAAACTAGATAGTTTGCATCAGGATCAAGGTAATCAAAAACGCGAGTTGACTCGCAGAATTGTATGATTTTGCGAGTCAACTCATGAAAACAGGTTAACTCGGGAAGAAAACTCGAATCCGGTCAAACTCGGTCAAACCCGTTTAAAATCGGTCCGACTCGAAAAATCGGACTGGATCGGTCCGATTTTTACGAGTTTATGGTGTTTGGACATCAGGGCTTTCATTTTCAATTTTTCATTCTATCAATTACATTCAAAGCTCAAAATCAAAATCTTCTCTGCTCTTCTCACCCCCAAATCCCCCAAATCATCATCAGCTCTCACCCCCAAAATCTTCTCTTCTCTTCTCAGCACAAAATCCCCCAAATCGTCAGTTCTCAGTTCGGCAGCACAAGCAAAGGGAGGGAGATGAGCACAAGAAAGCACAAGAAAGGGAGAAAGATGAGCACAAGAAAGGAAGGGAGGGAGATGAGCACAGAAAAGGGAGGGAGATGAGCACAAGAAAGGAGCAGCGGCGGCACAAGGAACTGGCAAAGGGATTAAGGGAGGGAGATGTGTGTGGGGGCTAGGTAAGGGAATTAGGGTTTGGGGGGCTTTTATTATAATAATAATAATAATAATAATAATAATAATAATAATAATACTACGTTTATGGGTTTATGGGGCCTGGGGAGTGGGGAGGGGGGGTGTTATAATAATAATAATAATAATAATAAATAGTCTCACGAATATTCCAACCCTATCTAGTCTTTACTCACTACCTATTCCCACCAAACTATCCCTAAAATTCTTACTCATGAACCTCTTGCAAATACATCTGAAGAAGAGACTCCTACTGATGATAGCACTCTTGTGACTTCTGATGATGATTATTCCGACACTTGTTCCATGCCACCATTACTAATGGTTGATCCTCCTCCAGCACACTCATCAGATCCTCAATCTTCCGGACTAGGCAAGAGCCTCCACCAACCTCTACCACCAGAGTTAGTGTGGATGAACCAGTCAGCAGTGATGATGAAGTAAACCTTAACCCTCGCCATTATCAATCTCATATCCATTCTTCAAATACCGGTGGACATTTTACTTTGGATGACATTCCACGAGTAAAATGGCGAGACATAATGCTTGAATTCCATTCATGGCTGACTAGTTATATGCTCAAGGACGGAGCAACCTTTCGGGATGCATTACAACAATTCTCTGGCACCTTATGGGATTGGTTTCATGCCTAAGGAGATTATCGGCAAATACAATTTGTGAACAGTGCGTCTCTTTCTGAAGCTTTGGGCTGGCTCCATTATGAATTTCTTGGAGAAGCTTTAATTGACAAAGAAATCGCAAGGTATGAGTACTTCAAAATGAAGTGTTGTTCCTATTTGAGATCTGATCTTGAAAGACATTTTAAAGAGATGTGCCGACGATATCATATTCTCTTTGGTCCTGATGATCCAAGCCTCAAGCATGCCTTTTTGGCCTCCATACCTACAGATTTGGCTGATGAAACGTTCAGACTATTCAAAATCTGAAAAGAAGTTATTGACAACCAATCTCTTGGCACGATCTTTCATCAGGTGTTGGAAGCACTCAACAAAATATGTGATCAACACAAGTATTTCACCAAGATATTACAGCCTGATAAAACTATGCTTCGTGCCTGCAAACGACCAGATCTGATGATTAAATGCTCAAACAATGCTGATTGCAATTGTTCCATGAAAAAGAAAAGGCATTTCAAGAAAATCCACAAATCTTCTTTTAATGGTCGCCAGAAGAAATGGAAGCTCCTCAGAAAACGCCACACCAGACGCCCCAAAAACTTCTCTTCAAGCTCCAATAGATGCTTCATTTGTAAGCGCAAATGTCACTTTGCAAAAGCCTGTTCAAAGAAGCAAGCCCAGTCACTGAAGTTAATTGATTTCCTGGCTCAAAATACAAAGTTCAATCCTGATGATGATGAAGTCGAATCCCTATTCTCACTCACAGATGAGCTCACTCCTGACACTATAGCTGCTGTTGCTGATGAAAGTTCTGATGATGAGATCTATGAACTTTACCAAGCCCAACCTACCAGCCTCCCTTCACACCCAATACCTCTAACCCCTGTTACTATTCTTACATCCACATATGCCAAGCCCATCAAAGCCATAGCATTATTTGATACAGGAGCCCACAGAACCATTCTTAACCCTAAAATTATTCCTCCTCATTGTTGGGTCACCCATAAAGAATACTTCCGAGCCGTTGACAATCAAGTTTTCTGCACCAATTCAAAACCAAAAAGCCTATTACCATACAAATCCTTCCACAGTGTTCAGTCAAAACCCATGTTCTTGGATCTCATTAACCTGGAAATGATTTAATTATTGGGTTTGATGTTTATTTCAAATCTAAGTTCAGAATCCTTCCTCGTGGTATTCAGTACAAAACTCATTTTCTTCCATATACAATTACCCCTTCACTCTATGAACTCCAACCTTCACTCCCAGACCACATTGTCCTCATCAAAGCCCAAATAATTCAACACTCATGTTCAAACTCTCACCAGGAATTTCTTGCTAAATGTTCTCAACCCTTATGGCAAAATCCGCAGCTTTTTATTAGGCTTCCTTTCAAGCTTAATGAAGACATCAATCCCACAAAAGCTAGTCACACCGGAATGAACCCTGAGCACAAGATGCTAGCTCAAGAAGAATGTGCTCAATTACAAGCCCAAGGATTAATTGAACCCACAGACTCCTCATGGTCTTGTGAAGCCTTTCATGTTAATAAAAGGTCTGAACAAAAACGAGGCAAGCTCAGGTTGGTAATTAATTATCAGCCATTGAATCATTTTTTACAAGATGATAAATTCCCCTTGCCAAATACCATGACATTATTTGCGAACCTCCACAATGCCAAAGTGTTCTCCAAGTTTGATCTTAAAGCTGGCTTTTGGCAACTTGGCATTCATCCTGAAAAAAGATACAAAACAGGTTTCTGCATACCAGACCATCATTATCAATGGCGAGTCATGCCCTTTGGTCTCAAAGTAGCACCTTCCTTATTTCAAAAGGCCATGATTAAAGTTTTTGAACCTATACTTCAATCAGCTTTAATCTACATCGATGACGTGTTACTTTTCTCAAAAGACGAGGAGTCACATGTTATGCTGTTAAAGCAATTTGCAGAGCTCGTTCACCATCATGGTATCATGCTTTCTGAAACCAAGATGCTTATCTGCCAAAAGGAAATTGAATTTCTTGGTATGATTTTTACAGATGGTGCTTACACACCTGCACCCATATAGCTGAAGAACTCCAAAAATTCCCTGATGGCCCCTCACTAGAAGACAAGTCCAACAGTTCTTGGGCATTGTCCAATATCTCAGAAATTTTATTCCCCGGGTTGCACAAATGACAAGGCCACTCCAGCTCATGTTGAAAAAAGATGCAGATCCCTGGACAGAAAAGCAGACACAAACAGTCAAACAACTAAAGATGGCCACACAACACCTACCTGCTTTAGTCATTCCATCAACAGGGCAACGTATACTCCAGACTGATGCTAGTGACAAATATTGGAGTGTCGTTCTACTTGAAGATAAAGAAGATCACCGACATATATGTGGCTACAAAAGCGGGTTTTTCAAGGAGTCAGAAACCCACTACCACTCCACTTTCAAAGAGATCTTAGCTGTAAAGTATGGCATCCAAAAGTTCGAGTTCCACCTGGCAGCCTACCACTTCAAAGTTAATCATGGATTGTTCATCTTTTCCTAAAATGCTACAGTTCAAACGCAAAATGCTTCCCTATCCACAACTTCTAAGACTAGCAGAATGGTTTTCAAAGTACACCTTTATCGTCGAGCATATAAAGGGAAACAAGAATCTAATCCCAGATATGCTCACCAGACCACCTAAATCACAAACACTACTCCTTCCCTTGATTCTTATGGCTTCCTCTTCCAATCCATCTCCATGACCTGAGAATGAAGTACAAAAATAAAAAAATCGAGCAGATAAATTTGGGATTCCCAACAGTTCTGAAACCGCATGAGATAGAAATGATTGCAGATGATGACTATGATTTGGCCCTACATGTCCAGGATAACCTATCAGATCAGAATCTCTCTCCAGATCATGAACCTATTATTGGTTGATACTTATCACTTGTCTTGTCATGTAGTGGTGTACTATTAGGTGAGTGCTCTATTATGTAATCAGTGATGTAAGCAACCACTACTCTTGTCATATAGTGATGTGTGCTTTCTTATGTAATTAGTGAGCACACTGACATAGACAAGGAACTCTAACAGAGTGGCTTAACACGACCAAGTTTATGGGCACTCAATAGCTACTCACTGGAGTCGTGTCTATTGGATGATAAACAAAGCTTCTAGTTATAAGGAAGAGCTTGAAGAACAGAGAATTTAGACAAACAAGTTTTTTTTTTTTTTTTATTGAAGAGGCTTAACCTTTGAGAATAACTCTCTTCGGGTTCTGCCTTGTAACATTACACACAGCCTCCATTTATACAAGTTTTTGAGGCCTTTGATTACATAAGAAAGCACTTACTTAATAGTACCACTACATGACAAGACAAGTGGTTGCTTACATCACTGATTACATAATAGTGCACTCACCTAATAGTACACCACTACATGACAAGACAAGTGATAAGTATCAACCAACAATAGGTTCATGATCTGAAGAGAGATTCTGATCTGATAGGTTATCCTGGACTTGTAGGGCCAAATCATAGTCATCATCTGCAATCATTTCTATCTCATGTGGTTTCAGAAGTGTTGGGATTCCCAAATTTATCTGCTTGATTTTTTTTATTTTTGTACTTCATTCTCAGGTCATGGAGATGATCAGAATAGTGAGGGTCATAAAAATCATAGTCTGGTTCTTCATCAGGATCTGTGCCTTTAGGCCATAATTCATCAGGAGTAATGTTGTTCTTGAGGCACACCGTTTTTTGCATGGTCCTAAGCTCCGGGAGGTTTGTAAGGGGTTATTCATACAGGGAGTACGGATGCGTTGTGTAGTGGGTAGCTTGTGGAAAACTCATAACCAAATTGTCTGTTGAAGACTTGAAAGGTCTATGGAATATGAAAATAGAGAACAAATGGGCAAAGGCTTGTTTAACAGACTTAGGTCGGGCTGTGTTTTGATATACTTCAATCCAACAAAGGTGTGGATGAGGCCATTGAGATTTTTCATGTTGGAGAAGGGAGATCCATGTGTGGGGTTGTGGAACCAAGTGAGGAACTTGAAAGTATAGTACAAAGAGTCCGCTGGCCAAGAAGTCCTGAGAAAGCTGGCAAGGAAGTAATAAATGGAAAATTCTATAGCTATATGGTACAGGTGACAAAGGTACCATAAGAAAAAATAGAGTTCTTTAGAGAACAGGTCAGATGGTTTGAAGGTGAATAGGTGGATGAGATGGTTTGAAGGTGAATAGGTGGATGAAAGGATATTTGGGATGAATGCCTAAGCTTTGGAAACAAAGGGATGATGCATCATAGTTGAGAAGGAGGTGAATAGGTGGATGAAAGGATATTTGGGATGAATGCCTAATCTTTGGAAACAAAGTGAGGATGCTTTAACTTCTTGTTGAGAAGAAGGTGATGGTTAAGGCTATCATTTTGTCTTGAGCAAGAGGGTAGCCCGCGGTCGAGAGTATGGTTAAGGATTCCCAAATTTATCTGCTTGATTTTTTTTTATTTTTGTACTTCATTCTCAAGTCATGGAGGTGGATTGGAAGAGGAAGCCATAAGAATCAAGGGAAGGAGTAGTGTTTGTGATTTAGGTGGTCTGGTGAGCATATCTGAGATTATATTCTTGTTTCCCTTTATATGCTCGACGGTGAAGGTGTACTTTGAAAACCATTCAGCTAGTCTTAGAAGCTATGGATGAGGAAGCATTTTGCGTTTGAACTGTAGCATTTTGGGAAAAGAGGAACAATCCATGATTACTTTGAAGTGGTAGGCTGCCAGGTGGAACTCGAACTTTTGGATGCCATACTTTACAGCTAGGATCTCTTTGAAAGTGGAGTGGTAGTGGGTTTCTGACTCCTTGAAAAACCCGCTTTTGTAGCCATATGTGTCGGTGATCTTCTTTATCTTCAAGTAACACGGCACTCCAATATTTGTCACTAGCATCAGTCTGGAGTATACGTTGCCCTGTTGATGGAATGACTAAAGCAGGTAGGTGTTGTGTGGCCATCTTTAGTTGTTTGACTGCTTGTGTCTGCTTTTCTGTCCAGGGATCTGCATCTTTTTTCAACATGAGCTGGAGTGGCCTTGTCATTTGTGCAACCCGGGGAATAAAATTTCTGAGATATTGGACAATGCCAAGAATTGTTGGACTTGTCTTCTAGTGAGAGGGCCATCAGGGAATTTTTAGAGTTCTTCAGCTATATGGGTGCCAGATGTGTAAGCACCATTTGTAAAATTCATACCAAGAAATTCAATTTCCTTTTGGCAGATAAGCATCTTGGTTTCAGAAAGCATGATACCATGATGGTGAACGAGCTCTGCAAATTGCTTTAACAGCATAACATGTGACTCCTTGTCTTTTGAGAAAAGTAACACGTCATCGATGTAGATTAAAGCTGATTGAAGTATAGGTTCAAAAACTTTAATCATGACCTTTTGAAATAAGGAAGGTGCTACTTTGAGACCAAAGGGCATGACTCGCCATTGATAATGATGGTCTGATATGCAGAAGCCTGTTTTGTATCTGTCTTCAGGATGAATGCCAAGTTGCCAAAAACCAGCTTTAAGATCAAACTTGGAGAACACTTTGGCATTGTGGAGGTTCGCAAATAATGTCATGGTATTTGGCAAGAGGAATTTATCATCTTATAAAAAATGATTCAAGGGCTGATAATTAATTACCAACCTGAGCTTGCCTCGTTTTTGTTCAGACCTTTTATTAACATAAAAGACTTCACAAGACCATGAGGAGTCTGTGGGTTCAATTAATCCTTGGGCCTGTAATTGAGCACATTATTCTTGAGCTAGCATCTTGTGCTCAGGGTTCATTCCGGTGTGACTAGCTTTTGTGGGATTGATGTCTTCATTAAGCTTGAAAGGAAGCCTGATAAAAAACTGCGGATTTTGCCATAAGGGATGAGAACATTTAGCAAGAAATTCCTGGTGAGAGTTTGAACATGAGTGTTGAATTATTTGGGCTTTGATGAGGACAATATGGTCTGGGAGTGAAGGTTGGAGTTCATAGAGTGAAGGGGTAATTGTATATGGAGGCTTGGATCATCAGGATCAGAGAGAATATGGTATCGTCTGCACATCTCTTTAAAATGTCTTTCAAGATCAGATCTCAAATAGGAACAGCACTTCATTTTGAAGTACTCATACCTTGCGATTTCTTTGTCTTTTAAAGCTTCTCCAAGAAATTCATAATGGAGCCAGCCCAAAGCTTCAGAAAGAGACGCATTGTTCACAAATTGTATTTGCCGATAATCTTCTAAGGCATGAAACCAATCCCATAAGGTGCCTGAGAACTTTACAGAGAATTGTTGTAATGCATCCCGAAGGGTTGCTCTGTCCTTGAGCATATAACTAGTCAGCCATGAATGGAATTCAAGCATTCTATCTCGCCATTTTACTCGTGGAATGTCATCCAAAGTAAAATGTCCACCGGTATTTGAAGAATGGATATGAGGTTGATAATGGCGAGGGTTAAGGTTTACTTCATCATCATTGCTGACTGGTTCATCCACACTAACTCTGGTGGTGGAGGCTCTTGCCTAGTCCGGGAAGATTGAGGATCTGATGAGTGTGCTGGAGGAGGATCAACCATTAGTAATGGTGGCATGGAACAAGTGTCGGAAGAATCAGAAGTCACAAGAGTGCTATCATCAGTAGGAGTCTCTTCTTCAAATGTATTTGCAAGAGGTTCATGAGTGAGAATTTTAGGGATAGTTTGGTGGGAATAGGTAGTGAGTAAAGACTGGATAGGGTTGGAATATTTGTGAGACTGAATCATAAGTTGATAAGGGTCCTGGGAGTCTTGGAAAGGGTCATCTGGTTCATGTTTTTTAGATTCAAAAGAATTAGAGGATGAGGAGATGACAAGGGCTGGTGATCTGGGTTTTTTGGAAATAGATGGTGCTTGGGTTTTCCCTTTATCACGTTTGGAAAAAGGTTTTCTGAGTCTGGGTTTCCAAATAATTGAGGTGTAGCAGGTAGAGGTTGTGTAGTGAAAGAAGGGGAGTGTTTAGCCCAATACGGGTCTGGATAATAGGGGGTCATCCTAGTCTGTAAAGGTTCAGGGAATGGTAAAGGCTTTGATTTGGATTTGGCTAACTCGGTCTGAAGAGACTTAAGTTGTATTTTGAGAGACTGAATTTCTTTTTCTTTCTGAGGGTCTATATGGCTGCCAGTAGAAGCTTGAAGAAGTAGATACTCATGAATGGTGGAGATCCTTTGTTGAATTTCAGCACACAGTTTTTCAAGATGTAGAATTCGAGAATCAACAGAAACTGTCATCTTTTTCAGATTAGTCTGTACCATGTCAACCTTGGATTCAATGCGATGAAGAACAAAATTTTGAGCAATGGCATTTTGGCTTTGCCAATTGAGAACAACTTCAGCTTGGGTAACTTGTTTAGGGCGGCCATCAGCATCAACACCCTGAGGGTTGTGGACTTGGGGAAGAGTACGAACTATGTCTTTAACTTGTTCCTGTAAAGCAGGAAAATCATCATCATAAGGTCTTGTGGGTTGATACATGGAAACTGTGGGGACTTGTTCTGGAGATGCCCAAGAAGGAGGAGTATATTTGACAAGATAGTCAAATTTTCCAGAAGGTTGTCCCAAGGTGTCAATTGTGCTGTCTCTATGGTTGTATCTGGATTTAGCTTTGTACCAGAAGATTTTCTTTTGTGCCTGGGAGTATCATCTTCATCTGCCATGGTTTCATTACAACAACCATCACAATGACAAGTGTCCCAAAAAACATGGTTGTCCTCAGCAAAAGAGTAGATGGGTAGACCAGCGTCTGAGAAGGACTCAATAGGCACTGGAAGAGGATCATGAACGGGCTGCATCATAGAGATGGAGGAAAAAATTGT
The DNA here is from genome assembly GCA_009078335.1 of Salix brachista. NCBI lineage: Eukaryota > Viridiplantae > Streptophyta > Magnoliopsida > Malpighiales > Salicaceae > Salix > Salix brachista. The sequence continues at coordinate 15,048,053 of CM018577.1, read as the reverse complement.
TGGGGAAGATGTGGAAGATGCCCCCTTCTGAAAGATAATTTCTACAGTACCATCAGCCTTTTTGGTGAACTCAGGTTCCATGGATTGTATGGGAACAGAGTTTTGGATCAGTTTTTTGTAATTGGTAATCCAAGAAGAGGGAAGTAATTTTTGTAATTCTTCTTTCAGGATTTGTCGTGGGACATGGGTACATGTGGCTCTTTGATTAGTATCAATAGTGATGAGTAAAGTATCATTGTTAACAGAGAGTACTAAATCAAAAGCATGATTTTGGACCCGATAAGCCATTTGGTAATGAAGAGTGGCTTGGTAGGTGTCTAAAACTTGATCAGCACTAGTAATCTATAGTTGGACTTTCAAAAAGTGATGGAGTTGAGGATCATCCAAGGCCATGTTGAAATTGGGATAGAAAGTAACAACTACTGTGCCACAATTAAGAGTGGTTTCAAGAGATCCAATACAAGCATGTTGATACTCCAAATATCGGGTATCTAAAAGAGCTAATCGTGCTGCAACAGGTAAGCCTTTACGGCCATGATAAGACAAGGCGAGACGAATAACATCAAAATGGATATGTATATATCCTTGAGTAATCCACTGGCCTGGAAATTCAGATGGAATTTCAAGAGTAACAAATTGTTCTCGAGAAGTAGCAGGAATCTTATGCTGGTCAAAAGAGGAAGCTTGAACATATTCTTTTGTCATTCGAGGAGGCTGTTTGATGAGAGTTTTAATACTGCGGATGACAGAAGGAGATTTTTTTGGCAAAAGCATGATAAGGATTGACTAGAGGAAGGTCTGTTTCAGAAATTTTTTGTGTATCATCTAAAAGATTAACCTTATATAGATAAGTAAGCTTAGTCGAGGTAGACTGGCATAGAGAAGGGAAAGGTGTAAGATGGAAAGAGGAAGTAGAAGTCTGAGGAGAAGAAGAAAGAGGTGAAGATGGAGAAGAAGAAGTCATGATCAACCCCAAACCAGATTAGGCTCTAATACCACGCTGACATAGACAAAGAACTCTGACAGAGTGGCCTAACACGGCCAAGTTTATGGGCACTCAATAACTACTCACTAGAGTCGTGTCTATTGGATGATAAACAAAGCTTCTAGGGTTATTATAATAATAATAATAATAATAATAATAATAATAATAATAATAATAATCGGGGGCTTTAATAATAATTATTATTATTATTAATTGTTATTATTATTATTATTAATTAGCATAAAAAATAGTTAGCATAAAAAAATAATTTTAAAAAAATCCTATTAATTTAAGACAATAAATAACATTAATTAACTTCAAATACAACTACCATAAAAAACATACAATTACTTGAAAAACATACAATAAGTAGCTTAAATTTTAAATCTCAAATATTGTGTGTCTTTTAATTATATTTAAATTCATTTTTTAATTTAAATATAATTTAAAAAAATAATTTTATTGTTGGAGGGTTTTTCAAAAGCAATTATTTAATTATATAACTTACTCCTATTAATTATAATTAATTGCATACTTAATATATATATATATATAAAATAATTGAACTTTATTTAAAATAAGATAAAAATGGTTCTCCAAAAAAGCTTTTATCATTGGAGAACACATTAACAAAAAAACCATATATACACTATTTAAGGAGCTATTTTAAAAATCATATATACACTATTCAACAAAAAACCCTTAACTAATGAAGTTTTATGGCCATGATTATGTTATATTGTATTCAAAAATATTTCACTTACGATTTTATGATTTTTCTACCTACATGATTTTAGCTGTGATTTTACGATTTTTGTACGGACAAATTCGGGTACGATTTTACGATTTTTTGATCCGATATTACGATCCGAGTTTCGGAAGGCCCTTCCGTGTCGTGTCAAAATCACGATTTTGACAACCTTGATCAGGATGGGATGATTTTTTTTAAAAAAAGACAATCCATATTAATTTAATTATATAATATAAAAAACAAGAATAGTAAATGAGGTGATATGATAACAAAAGGGAAAAGAACACTTGTCTAAAAGGAAAAAAAAATAGCAAAGTTGAATTTCAAGATAACCTCACATAGGATGAAATTGAAATTAAAAAAAATAAAACATCTCAAATCAACTCGAGTTGGCATGCATATTGCTACTTAGGTTGTAAGGTTTGGCTAGCTTTATAAAGTAAAATTGAAAGAAATAATAATGGTTAATCCTTAACAATTCAAATATAAAACATGGTTAAACCTCAAAAGACTAAAAAAATACACACTCGTAAACTCGAGTAAGGTGAGGTGGTCAAACTTTACTCGATCATGCAAACATAATAACATAAGAAAAGGTAAAACAAGAAAAATTACAAACCTTATTTTTAAAAAGAACCCTGTTTTGAAGGGCAAAACCAAAATAATATATTAAAAAACCCTAAGAAATATACATGGGTTAACCAATCAAATTCCAAACTTGCAATACTTGAAATTTTAGACTTTGGCTCAATAAATTTTTTTAGCTCTCCATTAATGTAATATTGAAGGATGAAATTTTAAAAATTAATATCAATTTAATTTTTTTAGCTAAAGCTCAAAAAATAAAAATAAAAAATAAGAATTTAATCTGATAAGAGAAAAAAAATAAAGGAGGATTAAATTCAAAAAAATTATCTCAAATTAAAAAAATAGCAATAAAAAGAATGGAGACCTATTTTCATAGAAGAGGAAATTAAAAGAGAATGAAATTGAAAAAAGAAAAAAATTATTTAAATTAAAATTATTTATAATCAAATAAATAGGGATCTAATCTAAAGGAAAAAGAAACTGGAGCGTTATTTTGGAATTTAAAGGTTAACATGAAATTTTTTGACCTTTGGGTCATACATTAATGTTTGTTTTATATATTTTTTTAATGATAACAATTAAATTAAAAAAATTATAAATAATATGCTTGATTGAGAATAAATTTAAATAGGTTTATATAAAGATCATCAACAAAAATGAAGGATTAAATGAAAAAATAAATCAATAAGTTCATGATGCAAATCATATGAAGACTTAGTCTTAATTATTTATTTTAGTGTTAAATATATAATTTTTTATATCTTAGTTGATATCATTGCATGCATTATTAGATTGATACATGATTTGATAAAATCTAGTTTTTTCAGTTCAAGAGTCACTAGGTTTAAAACAGTTAAAACTACTATTCCTCATGAACCGATTGACTGCTTGTTCATCAAGGATGAACACCTAGTAATATGTAGAAAGCAATCGACTAATTGGCTTGACCAATCTAAATTGATCAACTATTTTATCCATTAGTGGGGTTCCAATAACTAGAATTAGTGGGATGAACACTTAGTTTTCTTTTGAAACATATAAATAGCTCTCATTATTACAAAAATATAATAGGATTTTGAACATACAACATATATTATGATTATTTATAAAGTAAACTTAGCTAGAAATCATTAATCCTTACATACTTTAAGATTGTGCTAATTGAACCTTTACATTCAAGTATAATAGTTAGCACAATAATAGAATTCTCACACTTATTACACTTACACATTTTTTTATACATCCTAAATGTTATTGAGTGAGCTATGAGGATCATATATTTTAAATTATAAAACTCACTTTATTGAAAGAGTGTTTTGGGACTACAAAATCATATTTGTAAATGCTTGAGAGTTTGAATAAACTTTTGGCATTGATGAGGTATTTTTAAAAATCATAAACAATAATAAATAAAGAGGTGAAAAAGGATTACCCAAGCAATGGTGTCTAGATTGAGATCATAGAGCAGTTCATTTGTTGTATTAGTGGATTGCAAAATTAATGTTGTTTGATAGTGAAAGAATTTCATTAATAACATAATGAGTAAATGAATATGAGCAAGAAATTGCAAATGTAATGACAAACACTAATAGTACTAAAAACACAACAACAGTTAACCATCTAGTAGGTGACATGTTGATAAAAGTTTAGGACTAAGGGGTTTACTCCCCATATGGTTACAAGTTTGAACCATGTGGTTGCTAATATGATGACCATTGGACGTTTACATGGTTGTTAACTTCTGGGCCCGTGAGATTAGTTGAGGTGAGCGCAAGTTGGCTCGGATACCCACATTAATAAAAAAACACAATGACAACAACAACAATAGTTTTATGATTGACTCTTTACTTTTCTTCATAAAATAATAGGCTTATTAAAATTAGTGACTAATGGAAGTACCTTTATTGGGTTTAACTTGTTTGAGTTGCTTGATGTTGTCATCAACCTTATTTGCATTGATATGATACAATGGTTATTGATGAGGTGACAAAAGTGGAGATAGGTCTACTTGGTTTGGTGACTTAGCCATTGTGGATCGAGAATAACTAAATTTACAGAGGTGCTTTTAATATATGAATCAACTAATGACTTAGGATTATCATTGATCAAAACAACCACCATTACCTAGCTTAGCCACCAAAACTAGCCACTACTCAAATTTGGAACAATCCATCTTTTTAATTATAATTGCAAATCATAAATTTTCAATATCTATCAAAGATTAACCATTAAATGACCCGTCAAAAGAAGACATATGGAAATACTATGACATTCAACTATAAAATTTCAATTTCATGAAAATATCATATTCATTATATTTGATATTTCTTCTTGAAAATAAAAGTATTTAGTTGGTTCAAACAATAGAAATGAGAGATTTACTAAAAATGTTATATTAGCATATTGATTTTACTTCATATTTGTTTAATTAAGGTTCATAAATGAAAAGAAATTGATTTATAAAAGAGAGTGATTAGATGAAAAAAATATATTGGTTATTGGATATAATTTTAGAAATAATATATATGAAAATAATTTGATAGTTTTATTTAATTTTTAATTTTAAATTAAAAATGGAGATAAAATTAAAATAAAATAAAATTTGGTAAGTGTGATTTTTTTAAAACACTTTGGTAGAAGAACAAACAATTAATATTGTCAATCCATTAAGTCATTGTTTGAGAGTGTACTTGAAGTTATTTTTGAAATTATTTTTATTTAAGAATGTATTAAAATAATATATATTTTTTTCTTTTTAAAAATTAATTTTAATATTAATACATGAAAATGATCTAAAAATAAAAAAATTATAAAAATAAATATAAATTTTTAAAATAATTTTTAAAAATATTTATAGCCAAGCACCTTTTAAAAATAAAAGTTGTCGGCTATCAGGAAAACAACACTAGAACTTCAAATCTGTTTTGCCTTCCAATCCTCATTCTGAGTCTCTAAAAAGATCCCATTTTTCCAAAATCTCATAGATCTCTCTAGTTGCAGCACAATTCTTCTACATTACAGACTCTTCTTTTCGTTTCTCTCTTTTGCATCATTCTCTCTACAAGGTCAGGTTATCTTTCTCTCGTGTCTTACACCTCTAAATAGCTAGACTTTGTTTGTATCTCTTTCTATTTAATGTCAAGATCTTAACTTTTACTGAAAAAACAATAAAGATCAACCCTTTAACGTTCAATCACTTGTTTTCACGATCCGAGTCTCTCAGATCTGATTGAATCCTTTCAAAGTTCTAAAGAAATGGACTTTTTTGCTCATTTTAAGATCTGGGTCTTGACCCTTTGTTTGGTCTTCCAATATGGATATGGGTTTTACCTTCCTGGTAGTTACCCTCACAATTATGGCATTGGTGATACTTTATCAGTGAAAGTGAATTCAATCACTTCTATTGAGACTGAGATTCCTTTTAGTTATTATAGTTTGCCTTTCTGTAAGCCTCTAGAGGGTGTTAAAGATAGTGCTGAAAATCTTGGTGAGGTTCTCATGGGAGATAGGATTGAAAACTCACCTTATAAGTTTAAGATGCATACCAATGAGACCGATATCTTTCTGTGTCGAACCGATCCTCTGTCGGGTGGTAACTTTAAGCTTCTAAAGAAGAGGATTGATGAGATGTATCAGGTTAACTTGATTCTTGATAATTTGCCTGCGATCAGGTATGCTAAGAAGGAGTCTTATTTTTTGAGGTGGACGGGATATCCAGTGGGGATTAAGGTTCAGGATGCTTATTATGTGTTTAATCATTTGAAGTTTACTGTACTTGTTCATAAGTACGAGGAGGCCAATGTAGCACGTGTGATGGGAACTGGAGATGGGTCGGAGTTGATTCCTACTGTTGGTAGTGGGGGATCAGAACTTCCTGGGTATATGGTTGTGGGTTTTGAGGTGGTTCCTTGTAGTGTCATGCATGATGCTCAGTCTGTTAAGAAACTGAAACCCTATGGGAAATACCCATCTCCTATTAAGTGTGATCCCACCACTGTGGCAATGCTGGTTAAAGAGAATGAGCCAATTGTTTTCAGTTATGAGGTTACATTTGAGGAGAGTGATATCAAGTGGCCATCGAGATGGGATGCTTATTTGAAGATGGAGGGCTCTAAGGTCCATTGGTTCTCTATCTTGAATTCTCTGATGGTGATCACTTTCCTTGCTGGTATTGTCCTGGTCATCTTCTTGAGGACTGTCAGGCGGGATCTGACCCGTTATGAGGAGCTTGACAAGGAAGCTCAAGCACAGATGAATGAGGAGTTATCTGGGTGGAAGCTTGTTGTGGGTGATGTTTTTCGTGCTCCAGCTAATTCTGGGCTGTTGTGTGTTATGGTCGGAGATGGGGTCCAGATTCTTGGGATGGCAGTTGTGACAGTAATGTTTGCTGCTCTTGGATTCATGTCTCCAGCTTCCCGTGGAACTCTGATTATAGGCATGCTGTTTTTCTACATGATTCTTGGTATTGCAGCTGGCTATGTTGCAGTTCGCCTTTGGAGGACAATTGGCTGTGGCGATAAGAAGGGATGGGTTTCAGTTTCTTGGAAGGTTGCCTGCTTCTTCCCTGGCATTGCCTTTTTGATATTAACCACTTTGAATTTTCTACTATGGGGTAGTCATAGCACAGGTGCCATTCCTTTCTCTTTGTTTGTTGTTCTGATTTTCATGTGGTTCTGCATCTCTGTTCCTCTTACCCTAGTTGGGGGCTACTTCGGGGCAAAGGCACCACATATTGAATACCCTGTTCGAACCAACCAGATTCCTCGGGAAATCCCAGCTCAAAAGTATCCATCCTGGCTATTGGTCTTTGGAGCTGGAACTCTTCCTTTTGGCACACTCTTCATCGAGCTCTTCTTTATCATGTCTAGTATCTGGATGGGCCGTGTTTACTATGTTTTTGGGTTTCTCTTGATTGTTTTCATCCTTCTTGTGGTGGTTTGTGCTGAAGTATCTCTTGTCTTAACCTACATGCATCTCTGTGTGGAGGACTGGAAATGGTGGTGGAAATCCTTCTTTGCTTCTGGTTCAGTTGCTATCTACATTTTCCTGTACTCCGTCAACTATCTCATATTTGAGCTTAAGAGTTTGAGTGGCCCTGTCTCTGAAGCACTTTACCTTGGGTACTCCCTCTTGATGGCTTTGGCAATTATGTTTGCAATGGGCTCAGTTGGGTTCCTTTCATCTTTCTGGTTTGTGCACTACTTGTTCTCTTCAGTGAAGTTGGATTGAAGAACTTCATCATGCTAAGAGTCATGGCCCTTCGAAGAACAATACTGTCAGTTGGGGCAGAAATGAATGCAACCCTTCACAGAAGTCCATCATGCTTTCCATTTCTTTGAGTTTATTCTGCTAGAATGTTTACTATATGTTTTAATATAACAATAATTTCGCTCGTTTTTTCATAATTCTTTATTAGATGGGATGATAGCATGTTACTCAAGTTCATCATTTTGGCTTAGTTGTTGGTAGTCGGTGGTATTTCCCGAATGTACCTTGTTCTTTCAGTTCTATATGAGGATCGAATGCCGAGTAGTAATGTTTATCATTTGTGTTTGACTTTTTGATGTTATTTTTTTGTCTCTGGTCTGATCGTGAGTCCATGCCTGCATTTACCATGCGCAGAGGCCAGCCTTGCTATCTTTTTTTTCCCATCTAAATTTTTGAAATCCCGAACAAAACAACTGTCTGTCAAAAATACAAGTGTAGGAAGTTTGCTTTTTTTAGGCTGTAAGTGAGTAATTTAAGAGAACTCGAAACAGAATATCATGAAATTAATATATATATATATATATATATATATATATATATATATATATATATAGTAGTAAAATTGGGCAGAACATTTTGAAGTCCCGAAATCCGCTTGTTCAACACTCGAAATTTCTGTTTAAACGGCAACGGAATTTAATCAATCAGCCTTGAATACAAAAAAAGGCTCAAGAAAAAAGAAAACTTTGATGAATATATTAACATGGTCAGGCGTGAAAGCGAGCCTGAAATTATCGTATCACACAAATTTGATACCATTCCAAAATATCTCAAACAAGAGTGGAGGACATTGTTAAACACTTCACTGACATCTCCCAACTCTACCACTGTCCCTTCCACTCCCTCTCTCCCCTTTCTCTTCTCTCTCTGCCTCTTCATCATCATCTCTCTCCTTCCAGCAATCTTCACTTCAACATCGCCATCTTGTCTCCATTGGTCCCAATACCACAACCCTTCTCAGGATAAATTCCAAACCGAAGGTTTGCTTGTTCTTCTATACGTTACGTATTGTTGTTATACATAGTGTTTTCGCGAAAGGCTGTGTTTTCTTTTCCTTGTTTATGACTGTTAAGCACATGGAGTAAGTTTCTAAGTCTGTTTTCTTTGGCGCATGCAGGGAATGTTGAGGGTGAATTGTTCCACAAATAAGCCATTGAAGGTGATGATATCAGGTGCACTGGGATCTGGAAAAGGCACTCAGTGTGAACTAATTGTTAAGAACGTAAACTCTCCCATCATTTTTTTTTCTTTTGTAATCTTTAATTCTTTTGATTTATGGTCATCGCGTGGTTATTTGAAGCACCAAAACTTGAGTTATTTGAATTATGAGGGTTCACATGGCATTGAACTTAGAAATTAGTATGTGAAAGCAAATCATTCTCCCTTCGCAATTTGGCGGGGGTACTGAATTTGAATTGCACGAAAAGGGTTTTAATTATTTGCAATGGGATGAATTGAGCGAAAGGAGAGGGTTAGTTTTGGACTTGAGTTAAAATGAAGAAGATTGTCATATATCTAAATGATATATATTGGCTTCTCTTCTTTAAACATGAACCGGAGAGGGTTTCCCCCTTTGATTATAAATTGTGTTTGGCTACTTGATTTCATTTCATTCTGAAAGTAGTTTGTTCAGGCCTCATTCTCTCAAGCCTAAGTGATGATTACATGTCATCTTTTCTTTGTATTGATTCTTTTGCGGTGACAGAATTTGGCAATAAAGCAAAAGAATTTATGAATGCTGCTTGTCTGGTTCCTGATGAAATTGTAACAGCTGTACTATTTCCTCCATGAACTCTTACTAGCTTCTACTTTGTTTTCATTTCCTTTCTCAGGGGGGTAAGGAATGAGTTGTTTCACTTTGTAGATGGTGGCATCACTGTTATCATACGACGATGCAAAGGAAAGATAGTGGCTTCTTGAGAGATTGAATGTCAGGCCAGTTATCTATGTTGTTTTGGATGTACGTAAATTGAATACTAATGCTATCTTTGCTTATGATTATGTCAGACAGTGATATTGCTCAGCTTCCAACAAGATTATTAGGAACTCATTTACTCCAAATTGTTGGTGAATAACCCAATATTTTCACAAGAAACAAAAATTCCGTGCATATTCATCAAAATGCAGGTACGTTTCTGTGCTATAAAAACTCACATAAAAAAATGCTACTGGGATAATTCCAAAATTCTATGTTGTATCTGAACCTGCTGTGGCTAGTTTTTCTATGAATCACATGCTTTGAAGGCCAACACTGGTTTTACATCTGTGGTATTTCTCTTCGATTTTTCTATGAATCTCCATGCTTTGAATGGAGAAGGTTCACTTACCTTGGTTTACATTGAACATTTTCTAACTCAAACTCTGTGATATTCATGACATATATCTTTTAATACTCAGGTTCCTGGTGGAATTCTGACTGACAGATATGTTGGTGGAAGGCTAGACCCAGAGACAGGAAAGATTTACTACATACTCAAACATTATGATCATGGTAATATCAATTTTACTATATTGTTTCTCTGACTTATTCTGTAAATTTGCCGTCAGTAATTTTTGTATAATTTTTGTATGTTGCTTCATCTTACATTACAGATTGATGAAAACCACCAAAAAGTATTCTTCCAGGAAATAGATTCTTTGCTGTCTCAAGTGCTGAAAGATAGAGCAAAATTGGTCAAACCTGGCAAGTGTTTTCAAGTTTTGAAGTTGTTGTACAAGTTTGCTCAAGGTTTGGGCATGTTTGGGAGTGCGGTTGCGGTTGCTTTTGAAAGTGTTTTTCATTTAGAAATACATCAAAATGATATTTGTTTTATTTTTTAAAAATTATTTTTGACATCAGCACATCAAAATGATTTAAAAACACAAAAAAAAAATTCATTTAAAATGAAAAAAAAATTCAAATTTTGAGCAAACGACGGTACAATCACAGAAACAAACAGGCCCGTCAGTAATCAGGTAGCTAGTGTTTGGCTAAAAAAACCAACATTTTTGAGTTATTTCAATCTGAAAACACTTGACCAACACCAATGTAACACTTACAAATCATTCCATCAACTCTAAATACACAAAGTCGAACCAATTTAATTCTGTCTTTCTCGGTTCATATCTAGTTTTCCATGCAACAATGGGTCTCTAAACAACAATCATAAAGCCTCTCTCAATTCATGAAACTCGTGAACACCAAGAAAACTCATTTCAGCTGTAAAAAAATGGAGTCAACTGTGTGTGACTTTTTCTATCATCACTAAAATGCAGCAACCCCTCTCCTTTTTCTCTCTAGTGAGGGAGTAAAAAATGACACAAATAAAGTAGTGTATTAAAATTGATTTTTTTAAAATTTAAGGGGACCTAAATTGTATAAATTATATGGTGATCATGGCAGCTACATAATTCCCACAGGCAAAGCCTTGCTGCCATAGATCAGAAGTGATCATTTACTATCTTAGTACTTAACTGGATCATCTACTCACCAAGAAAATATTAAATCTTATTTTTGCTTCTTCAGTTGATGCTACAGCTACAGTATTCAATCTGAATTTCAAATGTTCATCAAGTAAAATTGTCTTGTAAAACCACAATTTGCAAATTATTTTTTGGATTATATTCTTTGGTGTTTTATTGTTTATAAATTGAATTTGATCAAGTTAGATGATAGTTTATTAAAAAAAAAATGGAATTAAAATTGGGTTTTAAACAAGAGCAACGACGTCATGTGTAGTTCATCTTTAAGCCACTTCCATTACAATTGGAGTTAGAGCCTTAACCATGCATGTGACGATGACATGGAGCAAAGCTCAGATAAATAAATATTTTTCTTATTAACATATATGAGGCAGATATTTTACATAAATCAAATGTGTATATAGTTAAATATGAATTCAAAAAGTCGTGTTCGGGGGCTGCCGACTTGGGAATGTCGTCAGGGTTAGATTTTTATAATCGACATAGGTTTTTTTTCCTTTCTTAAGGTGATATTGATTAAAGTGTTATTATGTTTGAAATTATATTTAAAGAAGGTTTTTTTTATTATTTAAAAATTAATTTTCATATTAGCATATTACAATAATCTAAAAATACTAAAAATAACTAAATTATTTTTATAATACAAAAATAAACAGGCTCTTTAGATTATAAAAATAGTTTATTAAATTATTATCTAGAAAATAATTTATTTAATATCTCTTCATCCTCGATTTATTACTTGAAAAATTAAAACCATTCACTCTTTGACTTTCAAAATATCTTTAATTGGTTTCAAAGGTGTCTCGTTGATAGTATAGGATAGGATATTCACATGCTTAAAGTGTTTAAAAGTATAGTAATAAATATATTTTTTTTAAATAATGAAATAATATATTTTTTTTATTTTTAATTCTTCTAGTTCGAAATTGCATGTTGGTGTTAGGAGTTTTTAATATAAATGGATTTGAAAATGAGACGCAAAGAAAGACAGAAATGTTCTTTACAATAATCATATACGATTATACATCCTGACCGCTAATTTTTAGCTGAAAATTCTGCTGCACCGAGACAAACTCTTTATGAGACAAATAAACTCCCATCATGTCTCTATCATTAGTGTCATCTTGTCCGACCAAACATATGGATCAGAGTTGAGGTCATGGAAGATTGTTTCTCCTTTTGTTGAATTGTCTCTGCGAAACCAAGAAAAGGGTCTGTGTCTATCTGTTGATTCCGGTGCCTGAGCTTTGAAGATGGCAGGAGGGTCTATTGGGCCGGCTGGTGTGGCCAAGGAGAGGGCAGAGCAGTATCAAGGGAGAGTCACCTTGTCTGTAATCATTGCATGTGTTATTGCTGCTGTTGGTGGCTCTCTCTTTGGCTATGATATTGGGATTTCAGGTATATATATTTTTTTCCAAGACTTGATGGAGATAGATGAATTGATTCTGCTTTTGTTGAAAGAGAATATTCTAACTGGAATATTTCCTTAGTTTTTGGAAAGGATGGTTGTGATGTGTCAAAGGCTATAGTGAAATAGAAAGTGAAACTTTTCAGGATGATGAATAAAACCAGAATTCAAACCAAAAGGGTTTCTGGTCTCCTTGCCCATTTCTGAAATTATAAAGATGATGAGAGATTAAAATCAGTAATTTACGATTCAATTTCTGCACAAAAAAAATGAAATCAATCGTTGACAAAATGATGATAGACTGCCGGGATAATTTTCTTAGGATACTAGATGAGATCTCTCGTTTTCTGTTCTTATAAATTTCAATTCTTCCTTGAAGATATCATGTTAATTCATGTTGCAATTTGATTTTTCAAGGCTGTTGTCTTATGATAAAATTAAGTATCACGATGATTAGAGATTAGATGGCATTAATCACCGAGACGAAAAGAGAAACTAAGAAATGTTGTGAAGGAAAGAACAAAATCCTGAAAATGCTGGAGTTCTACAACCTTTCGGATTCTGCTTCAAAACTGAATTTTTCGGATACCCACTTCAATGATTAACAGGAGGAGTGACATCAATGGATGGATTTCTTCAGAAATTTTTCCGTGGTGTATATGAAAAGAAGCAGCGCGCTCATGAAAACAACTACTGCAAGTTCAACGACCAAGGGCTATCAGCCTTCACCTCTTCTCTCTACCTTGCTGGTCTGGTTGCATCTCTGGTCGCCAGTCCTGTAACAAGAATTTATGGACGTCGAACAAGTATAATCTGTGGTGGTTCCAGCTTTCTTGTCGGAGCAATCTTAAATGCCACGTCCATTAACCTGGCAATGCTTCTCATGGGTCGGATCATGCTTGGCGTCGGCATTGGATTTGGAAATCAGGTTCTTCCTTATTAGTTCTCGAAACGAATTGAAAATGTGGTGATCGATAGAGAGCGGATCTGTTACAGTAAAAATTCCTACTTCTTCTTTTACTAATATATTTTGTTTACAGGCTGTTCCTCTATACTTGTCAGAGATGGCACCGACTCATCTCAGAGGAGCACTAAACATGATGTTTCAGCTAGCAACTACCAGTGGAGTCTTCACGGCAAACATGGTTAATTATGGAACACAAAAGCTTAAGCCATGGGGATGGAGACTCTCTCTGGGCCTAGCAGCAGGTCCAGCTGTACTGATGACAGTGGGAGGGATAGCCCTGTCTGAGACACCTAACAGTTTAATCGAGCGGGGAATGCGAGATAAAGGGAGAAAAGTCCTGGAGAAAATCAGAGGGACCAAAAATGTGGATGCAGAATTTGAAGACATGGTCGATGCAAGTGAGTTGGCTAACTCAATCAAGCATCCATTCAGAAACATCCTTGTAAAAAGGAACAGGCCTCAGTTGGTCATGGCCATCCTGCTACCAGCATTTCAGATTCTGACAGGAATAAACTCTATTCTCTTCTATGCTCCGGTGCTGTTTGAAAGTATGGGATTCGGACGAAATGCTTCCCTCTTCTCCTCAGCTGTGACCGGAGCGGTTCTTTGCTCCTCTACCTTCATTGCTATCGCAACAGTCGATAGAGTTGGCCGGAGATTTTTACTTATCAGTGGTGGAATACAAATGATAACATGCCAGGTAAACGTTCATTTTACTCTTTCATCACCTCTGGCTTCAAATAACCATTACTATTCAACTTTTGTAACAGGTAATTGTTTCTATAATCTTGGGGGTGAAGTTCGGGGACAACCAGAAACTATCTAAAGGCTTCTCGGTGCTGGTTGTCGTTGTGATTTGCTTGTTTGTTTTAGCCTTTGGATGGTCGTGGGGTGGGCTTGGCTGGACCATTCCAAGCGAGATATTTCCACTGGAAACCCGATCAGCTGGACAAAGCATCACTGTAGCTGTAAATCTTTTATTCACTTTTGTGATAGCTCAGGTGTTCCTATCCCTCCTGTGTGCATTCAAGTTTGGAATCTTCCTCTTCTTCGCTAGCTGGATTCTTGTCATGACTGTTTTCGTTTACTTCTTCCTCCCTGAAACTAAGGGAGTTCCTATCGAGGAGATGATATTCCTATGGAGAAAGCATTGGTTTTGGAAGAAGATAGTGCCTGGGAATCCAAATGATGACACTCGGAATGAGGAAGGGAAAGGCGTCGGGCCTAATTCAGTTTCATCCTGAGTGTCTGGTTTAAGCTTTTTCAGCAATGAATTGACCCTGTGTTTTACAGAAGCTTGGCCTTCTTGCAGCTTTTCATTTCTCTGTATTTTCAAATCTACAAGTTATGGGGATCTTCATCCACTCCAGTGGTATAAAAATGAAACATTGTGCTCAGTAATCATGATTTCAAGTGAAGTCAGAGGATGCAGGAGGTAGGGACTTGTATTTTAATTCCGGCAGCTTTTGGATCTTGCATGTGTGAACCTTTACAAAAGTTCGGGGGCTCAGCAGGAATGGTGAGAGCATCCACCGCAGGAAAGAGATTCTTGAAGCACTCATTCCTTCACTTGCCATGTAATTTCTCAACTTCTTCGTCCCCGTTCAACCTTGATTATTTCAGAAAATTCTTAACATTGCTGCATCCAACTTTGGATCAATGGCAAGGAAACTACAGACCACCAAATAAAGTGCGGTTTGATCCCAGTTGAAGAATAACACCTCTTCTATAATATCTATGATTTGTTGTGATGCAATAACCCTTCATTGTCCATGATTAATTCATAGAACATGCACTCTTATTCAGCCATTTTCGGCCGAGCTTCTGTCACCAAGTTCGCGACCTTTACAATAAGCTCTTAATGGTTTGTTAGGCATATAGAGACAAGAAAAACATTAAGAAGGGAAAATAAAAATGTCCCCCGACACGTTGGGAAAATGAATCCTATATATAACATAGTTTTGAAAAACCACCTAAAATCCATGAAGAGGTTTCACACCCACCTGCCTTGGAAGGCAATAAAAAGGCAAGGAAAATAGCCAAAAGAAGAGGAGAAAATAGAGAAAAGAGAAGGAAGAAAAGAAAATTCATAAAAAAAAAAAAGCAAGGAAAAACATACAAATCAAAGTTTTTTCTTAGATTAGAGCTTGAAGATAAAAGATTAGAAGTTTCTTAAGTAGAAAAGAAAGAAAACCATACCAATCTGGAGTCTAAAAAGAAGTTGGGCAAGGTAAATCTCACAAGTTCCTAGTGGAGAGGGTGGAGTTTAATGAGTCTGCCCTTCCTCTCCCTCTTCTATCCATGTTATAATTGTTATTTGATAGTTTAGTGTTTTTTCCTTGCGTCTCAAAGAGTGATTGTGATCTTTACAATAGATTTCAAGTTCACATTAAAGCGTGCACCCCTTGTAAGAGTTTGGGATAACAAAAGTTTTACCCACTCACCTGAGTTCACAAAATACACTTTTCGAGGAGTGAAATTTCCTCGCGTAAAAAAACAGATTTTTTTTTCTTGCTTTAATGTTTGTGTCTAAATGCATTCCTACCTATTTTTGTACTAATAAGGATATATGTGCTCATTTTTGGAAAATGCATAGTTTGTTATGTTGTGATTGTCATCTTAATGGTGATGTTTGGTTACGATGAATAGTTTGCTCATGTAGACTTAATGCTATTTTGTTTTAATGCAAGTGTGATTATTAAGTTATTTTGAAGTCTTGTTAGATTTATTGTCCTTGTTGTTTAGGTGTGTTTTCTAGGTTATAACCACCAAAAAATTATATATTTGAAGTTGAGAATGCAGGATGGATTAATGTTTTTAGTTACTTGGATTTTCAAATGCATTTGCTAAGAGGTTTAAGCATGACATTATTGCATTTGATTCCTATGTTTTGTGTTTGTTATTGACATTTTTAGTAAGTCAGGGTTGTTTCTAAGCACTGTTTCTATAGTGTTTTGAATTTTTTTATAAGGAGAATACAAGAATGCCCTTAGTGGTTTAGAATTAGGTTAAGGGTGGTAGGGTAGTAATTGCACAAGCTAGTAAATATAAATAGAAAAGAAAAGAAAAGAAAAGGAAAAAGAGAGGTAATCTGAAAATTGAGAGAGAGAGAACCGGGAAGAGAGAAAGAAAGAAGAAGAAGAAGAGAAAAGAGGGAAAGAGAAGAGGAAGAGAAAGGAAGAAGGAGAAATAAGTTGTTAAGGTAATGTGTGTGTTTTATTATGTATAAATGTGATTATTAGCTATGATTTTGCTTGTATGGGTTGTTAGGGTTTGAGAATTTTATTTGGGTTTGATTGATGAATTAAGAGAGATGTTAAGGGTTGAATGTGTTGGGTAATAGTTTAATTAGTTTGATGGTAGATGATTTTGAAATTTTGAGATGTTTGGTTTAAGAAAATATTGAGAAAAATGGTGAATAATGCTGATAAATTTCGAAATCCCTTGCTGGAAATTCTGGGTTGAGGTTGAAGATGACAAAAATTCATTTTGGTCCTTTTGGTGAAAATTACAGTTTAGTCCCCGAACTTTAGAAAAATTACAGTTTGGTCACTGGGGTGAAATTGGAGATTCTGGACAGAATTGAGGATGAATTATGGACAAGATTTTAGGATAGCTATGAATTTATGAAGTGTTCAATTTAGTCCTTCAATTTGATAAAATTACAATTTGACCCCAAAAATATAAGAAAATTTCAGAATGGTCCCTAAGAGAAATATTAGTATTTCAGATTGGTTTGATGGATAATTGGAGCTCATTTGATGGATTAATATTAATTTTACGAATTGTGTATTTTGGAATTAGATTTCGGAAGAAACCTTTGTTTTAGGTTTTTGCGAAGAAATGGATAGTTTGATTCAAAAACACATAGGATTATGATTTGAACTCTTAGATATGTTATTAAAGGTATTTTACTTCTTTTGAGTCATTTTTGAGTATAACTTCTTTTATATATTCAGATAATCCCGATATTCTACCCGCGGGACATCAGTAAAGTTTCATCAACATTCTGCTTTTGGAACTTGTCTGCTTTTGAGTCCGGTGAGTGGATAATATTTAATATGCATGAGAAATATTATAAATATTTGAATTTGCTAGTATGAATTGGATTATGCTTTTTGATAATATATACCTTGATTATATTCATGATACGATAAAGCATAATCATTTGTTGAATATACGTTCTTGATATGAGCCTATATCTGTTTGTGAAATGATAGCTCCTCATTTGATTGATACCATGAGTTGAGCCTTGAGATATGAATATGTTTGTTTGATTATAAGATATACCTATGGTATGCCAGTCAGAATACCCATGCTAACAGGGTAGTGTTAGCCTTTGTGCACATCGTATCTGAAACCCTAGTTGGTCGGGGGAGTCACCAACCTGTGTGGACTGATCATCCCACAGTACGGAGCCTCATGCTCACTGTATTCTGATTTTCTGACGAGCTTTACCTATACATTCTTTTTATGACCTATTTGAGAAATTTGTTGTAAGAACCTTGAGCCGATTTGATATTATACTTCTCTTTGCTATATTATCTCGTATGTGTATATTGGATATTATCTACTCACTGAGTTGTTGAACTCACTCCCTCATTATTTATCATTTTCAGGGTCGTAGCTTGCTAGCAGGTCATTTTTGTCCAACTCTTGGAACCTGCTATTTTGGTTGTATTTGATATTTTTGTTCATGTGTCTAGTTAGTGCTCCACAATTACAACTGTATGTAATCAACTCTTGTATAAAGACAATCGAATTATGTTATAAAGTTTACTTTGTTATCTCCGCTGCGTTAAATTCTGAAGATGAATGATAAGTTTGTGTGTAAGTTTGGGTTCGCATAGGTGTGGAACCTTGGAGGGGGACCATGCCTATGTGCCGGTCACGGATCTGGGAATCGGGTCGTGATAGTTTCTTGATTCATATGATATTTTATAGGTTTGTTGCAATTTTTAGGTAGTTTGGGTTTCTGGGCAAGGTAATGTTGTTGGAGTTTCTGAAAAGAACATTATCTTAGCTCTTGATTTGGATCATTTTTTTTATCCATTCCTTATACATTAGCCTTCTTTATGCGTAATTAAGCAATTATAGGGTGCTCATTGTCATCAACAACACCTTTTAAATGGTTTTTGATCATAGGATTTTTTTATTTTGAACCAACATCTATTTTACCAAAATATTGATGTTTGAGTAATACTTCAAACAAATTGACATTCGATTCTTGATCTATTCCTGATTGCGTATAAAACCATGATTTTCTTGCTTTAATTTTGGTTTGGATTATTATTCATGTTGTTGGGTTTAAGTTTGAATGTTTTTTTTGTGTTTCATCCTTTTCATTGAGTTTTTTTTTAATGTTTAATATGTTTTTGTAGTGTTTTGAAATTACGAGGAGTTCAATTGGTCACTCAATTTGGTAAAATTACAATTTGACCCTAAAAATATGAGAAAAATTCAGAATGGTACCTAGGTGAAATAATAGCATTTCAGATTGGTTTGATGGATAATTTAAGCTTATTTGATGAATTATTATCAATTTTATGAGTTATGTATTTGGAATTAGATTTTGGAAGAAACCTTTATTTTAGGTTTTTGCGAAAAATGGATAGTTTGATTCAAAAACACATAGGATTATGAGTTTAACTCTTAGATAAGTCATTAAAGGTATTTTACTTCTTTTGAGTCATTTTTGAGTATATCTTCTTTTATATATTCAGATAATCCCGATATTCAACCCGCGGGACATCAGTAAGATTTCGTCAATACTCTGCTTCTGAACCTTGTTTGCTCTTAAGTCAGGTGAGTGGATAATATTTAATATGCATGAGAAATAGTATAAATATTTGAATTTGCTAGTATGAATTGGATTATGCTTTTTGATAATATATATACCTTTATTACTATTCTTGATACGATAAAGCATAATCAATTGTTGAATATACATTCTTGATATGAGCCTATATCTGTTTGTGAATTGATAGCTCCTCATTTGATTGATACCATGAGTTGAGCCTTGAGATATGAATATGTTTGTTTGATTATAAGATATACCTATGGTATGCCAGTCAGAATACCCATGCTAACAGGGTAGTGTTAGCCTTTGTGCACATCGTATCTGAAACCCTAGTTGGTCGGGGGAGTCACCAACCTGTGTGGACTGATCATCCCACAATTCGGAGCCTCATGCTCATTGCATTTTGATTTTCTAACGAGTTTTACCTATTAAATTCTTGTTATGACCTATTTGAGAAACTCCTTGTAAGAACTTCGAGCTGATTTGATATTATACTTCTCTTTGTTGTATTATCTCGTATGTGTATATTAGATGTTATCTACTCACTGAGTTGTTGAACTCACCCCCTCATTATTCATTATTTTCAGGGTCGTAGCTTGCTAGCAGGTCATTTTTGTCCTACTCTTGGAACCTGCTATTTTGGTTGTAGTCGACACTTTTTATTCATATGTCTAGTTAGTGCTCCACAATTATGATTGTATATAATCAACTCTTGTATGAAGACAATCGAATTATGTTATAAAGTTTACTTTGTTATTTCCGCTGCGTTGAACTTTGAAATTGAATGATAAATTTGTGTGTAAGTTTGGGTTCGCATAGGTGTGGAACCTTGGAGGGGAACCATGCCTATGTGCCGGTCACGGATCCGGGAATCGGGTCGTGACAGTTTTGGTTTTATTTTTTTTGTTTTGTTTTCATGCTAGATTAGTCGAGTTAACTCATTTGGGTCACCCCATCAAGTCAGCCCATTCAGGGTTAACCTGATCCTTGAGTTTCCTAGCGACCCTGAACTAAACAACTAGTGGTGACTCCCTTAACCTTCCAATATCACTCGCCCATGTGCGATAATGCATGCAAGCCTAACTTTTTTTTTTGTTATATAGTCTTAGGAGACAAATATGTCATCCAACCTAAAACAAATAAATTTCTTTATAATTTTCTTAATCTTAATAATTATCAATCAATAATTGTAGAAATTATGTTATATTGCACAATTGTGTTTTTCAATATCAATCATGTACAAAATCACTATCGAGAATAACACTTGAACACAACCGTGTTTTCTACTTTCAACTTTGTACACAACCACTATTGAGAATAACAATTGTGTATTGATATTTTCTCTTTTGCAAAATAATTAACCTTATCAAAAATCAACTCAAAAAGATCCAAGAGAGAAAAATGAGGGAAGAAAAAAATGGATCATTAGGGACACGCTGAAAATTTGTTTTTGACACACTCGGTACAAGTAGAAAGATCTTAACGAGATAATTCTAACCACATCATGAAAGAATACTAAATAAGATTGTAATTAACCTTAAATTAACCATGTACAAAACTCCTAACAAATCAGAATCATGTTTGGTGGTCTTTTAATGTGTAGTTAAAATTATCTCATTGAAATATTTGATATGTAAAAAATGGAGCTACCATTAAAATAAAGAATATATATATATATATATATATATATATATATATTACTTAATGGTCTTAAGAATGTGTATCCCTTTTGTTATTAAAAATTGGATCTTTGATATACAACGGTTGAGTCAAACATCCATATTTGAGAGATTATATTTAAGTTTTATCAATGAAAATTAATGTATTTGATCTCACATCCATATTATTAATATGTATATAATAACATAAAATCTAAATGCTTATTCTTAAACGGTTAAACCCATACTATAATATAGTATGCACGTTTCAATCCCCATGAAATTTCATTACTAATTTTCTCTATATAAGCATCGAAACTTGATTATAATGCAATAATTTCAACCTAACTTTATTATTATTATCTAATTGTAAGCAAGGTGTATTGAGGGCATTTTAAAAATATTTCTGAAAAAATTAAATTTTTTATTTTTATTTTTTTTGAATATATATATATATATATATATATATATATTATTTTAATATATACTGAAACAAAAAAACACTTTCTATCCCTCTCAGAAACACCTCCCATAAAAATATTATTTTATGTTACACAAGTGACAGAAAACGCTATATAAATAACTGATTTGGCAGGTTTCCCAAACTGGAAATAAAAGTACTTATATTCCAGAAAGAGGTCTGGGGTCCCTTTGTCTCCTTCCACGAACAGCACCATCACAGAGAAATTCCTAACGCTTCTAACCTCCTCATAAATAAATCCGTGAATCACACGCACTACCAAACTTGAGGCGGAGCAAGAGAAAAACGGATCTTGCTACATTCTGTCATTCTCTCTCAAATCAAAACCTAATTGATAAAGAAAAGGAGTGAAAAGCGATGGAAACAACGACGTTGGCAACGAAGGTCAAGGTGGAGAGAGACGGTGGTTCGAATGGAAGTAGTGGAAGCGGGAGTAGTAGTAGTGGCGGTGATGGTGGAGGAGAAGAGAGGGGGGTTTATATGTATTCAGGTTGGGTGTATCATTTGGGGACGAATTCGATTGGGCATCAATATTGTCATTTGAGATTCATGTTTATCAAAGGAAAATATGTTGAGATGTACAAGCGTGATCCTCAAGAACATCCTGGCATTGTATGTCCTCTCCTTTGTTTTTTTTCGCTGAAAAACCCAGAAAAACCCAGTAGTGATTGCTGCATTTTGTGCTTTTTGTCCTATGCGATTAGTGATTTTATTTTAATTGATCTTTTTAATGTGATACTATTTCCTTTAGGGATTTAAATTTGTTATTATGGAACCAATACAAATTAGAGAAGGTATATATGCTTTTTGTGTTTTTTTCCTTTGCGATTAGTGATTTTATTTTAATTGATTTTTTTTTAATGTGATGAAATTTCCTTTAGGGATTTAAATTTGTTATGATGGTACCAATACAAATTAGAGAAGGTATATGTGTTAGTTGTAATATCTTGACTGATTGATATGTAATTCATTGATTTAGAGAACTTGATCCCATCCTGGGATATTGATTGATAGACAATTGTAATTACGGTCCAGGAGTAATTTTAGCATGTAGTTCTGTTGATACTTCGCTGTTTAAAAAGAAGAGATCCTCCATTGAGAGAGGCATTTATACCAATTTGACTTGGTATTAGAGCCAAAAGTCTAATTTTTTGCTCAGCTTCTTAGGTAGTATTTTCTTGGGTTTAATTGTGAGATATTTTTTCTTGGGTTTCTTTTTTTCTTGGTTTGGGGTTATAGGTAATTTCTGGGTATAGAGAGATTCTTTTGATACCAAGGTCTTTTTTTTTTTCTCACTAGTTCGGTCCCTTTCTTTTGATTTATCATGAAAAAAGATAATTATATTGTTTTTTTGAATGAAAAAAATTACTCCACTTGGGAGTTTCAATTCAAAAGGGAAAAGAATTATGGGGTCACTTTGATGGGTCATTTAAGGCTCCCACTAATTCAAAAGAGATTGATTCTTGGGGGAGAAAGGATGCACATATTATCTCTTGGTTAATGGTTTTTATTTAACCACATATGGTGAATCCTCTTCAATCATTCACCATTGCCATGTCAATGTATACTTATCTTTAAAGCATTTTTTCCTAAAATACATTTTCTGAAAGTTTTAATTGGAGTTAGAAATTGACAACTATCACCAAGGTGATCTTTCTATTGATCAGTTCTATTATGGATTTCTTAATTTATGGAGTGAATATTCTAGGATAGTTCATTTTACTGTTCCCAATGAGACCTTAGCTACACTACAAGTTTTTCATCTTGAGAGTTGAAGAAATTAATGAAACTAAGACCAAAATTTGAGACTGCACGTGCCAGTTTAATCAACCAAAATTCTATTCCATCTTTGGAGGCTTGTTTGGGGGAATTATTCCATGAAGAACAATGCCTAGTTACTCATCATGACCTTAATTCAGAAACCATGATGTTTTAGATGGTTAATGTGGCATATGCTTCTCAAGGAAAAGGAAGATTCAAGTCACAGATTTAGTGCTACAATTGCAAGGAGTTTGGACATATTGCAAAATACCGCGACAAGAAATTTTGCATTATTGCAAAAAGAAGGGCCATATCATTATGCTGATAAGATTGTCGAGTGTAGCCTCAAAATCAACACACTCTAGTCCCTTGTAATATTGTCCGGTCCAATTTTGTTGTTGCCTCTTTGGTTACTTTTCCAGATCAACATTTTGTAAGCAGTTCATCATCAACTCTCACACTCGAAATGGTCCAATAGATGATTGTTTCTGCCTTTTCTACCTCTGGCATGTAAGATAAGAGGAGTCTTTTCTTCTTAGTTGGTTGACTCTGCAGTGTCCAATCATGACTGGCAGTAGAGATGCTTTACATAATGTTCATAAGTATGAGGGTAAGCAACATATTCAAATAGCCTATAACAGTGCTCTTCCTATCACTATGCTGATATGTAATTACTTGATTTAGAGAGCTTTATCTAGGGAGATTGATTGATAGACAACTGTAATATGGTCCAGAGTGATTGTAATATTTAATTATGTTGACAGTTGACTATTTAAAAAGAGAAGATCCTTGAGAGGCATACAGACTATTTTGACAACATGGATATTTTGTGCAGTGATGACTGTGAGTTATTTGGGTTGATAATGTTTTTTGGTATTTGAATATCTGTAGGGTTTAATTTTAATGGAGGTGAAAGCCTGATTCTTGGATTTTGTGGGTATATGGGACTGTAATGGGTTGATGGAATCTTCAAGTAAGAGAGTTGGAAGTGTTACAGTCATTGGGGTGAGAATTGAACAGAGATAATTATGTCATCTGATTGAACTGTGCACTGTGGTGGGTGTTGGAGGTTTTGAGGATTTGAAAGTTGGATGTGCACCTATTTTTGAGTTCATTGTTGTAGATTTGGTTTTGCATTAAAAAGAGTGAAGGGGAATGGAACTGTCAGATTTCCAGTGAGTTTCTATATAATATGTCCAAATCTTTTTGAATAGGCAGCCAATAAAATGTTAAAATAGGGTGCTAATGCACATTACTTTGCTGTGAAAAAAAAATTCCAAATTGTGTTCTTAGGCTGCAATCTTTCTTTCTTTTCTATTTCTTGGATTATATTCTGGCCTTTGCAAACTGTCTCCTTTCTTTTTTACCTTTTCCTTCTTGTTTAAAGATTCTCTTAGAGGAGACTTTATTTCCCACTGCGCCTCATCTCTTGCAGTAACTGCATGTTTCTGAGAAAAAGTCTTAAAATTCATCTGCTTATTTATGGATATATTCCCATCTTTATTTGGTTCTTCAAATCTTCTTCTTCCATCAAAGGGGAAGAAAAAAGATAAAAAAATTGAGAGATTATGTAATTTAAACTTCCAGAATGGGTTTATTATGGTGCAAAACAAACACATTTCAATATACAAACTTGTTGTGCATGGACAAGTTCTTAAAAGATCATTTAAACCATGAGTTTTTGAGTGTTTAATTTGATTTATACTTAAATCTGACTATCAACTTCTTGTTGGTCCAGAAACCTATTAGGAAGGGTGTAATAGGGCCTACACTTATGGTGGAGGAGCTAGGGCGACGAAAGGTCAATCATGGGGTAAGAACCTTGTCAATCTATATGTCATGATAATTTAGTCATTATTAAAGGTTTTCTCCTTGTACTTTTAAGACATGTTTAGACACTTCTTCTGTTAGTTCTGCGATTCTCTAGAATATCCTTTGAATCATATTCAGCCATAAGGGTGAGAAACGATGGAGGCTAATTTCCTTTTCTTTTTTGAATGTAGGATGTTTATATTGTACGGTTTTACAATCGATTGGATAAGACAAAAAAAGGAGAAGTAAGTTGCAGTTTTTGACTATTCAGTTTTCAAATTATTTGTGCAATTTTAACATGGGATAAAGGTTTCAATTTGACCGGGTAAAGATTGTTGGCTTGTTAGAATCCATGCTACATTCTAACATTTCCATTTGTCTGGTGATTTCTTGCTTTATATAATTTTTCTTAGTGATGATTGATTGTCTCATTCCGCTCATTATGGATATCTAACATGCAGTATTTAATAGTTTACCTGCATGATAGAAATATTAAATGAAGCAGTATTTGTGCCAGTTCATAGGTTAATTTCTTTTCCATTATCTCAATGGTAGACAAATACGCAATGAATTCATAAGTCATCTTCTACCCATTATTTTTTAATCGTCTGAATCTAGTCCTATTGTACAATTTTAAGTGATAGTCCCATGCCAACACTTCTGTCCATTTATCACCCATTGGACTCTACTGCTTTGTGTTCCCTATTTCGCATTGAAGGCAGGTTTATGGTTGTAACTTTATGAAGCTGTTAGTGATGCAAACTAATCAAACCATTTCAACTATCCTAAATTCATTGTGGCATCAATAGGTATTTAGCAAACCTCCTTTGTATTAAGCTATAATACCATATCTTGTCGCAAAGAAAAGCAGCCTCCTAGCTGATAAGTTCTAATAATAACCTGAAGAATGCTCTTTGAAATTCCTTAGAGACTGAGCTCATAAAAAATTCTCGAATTTGATTCAACAACATTAACTATAATATTGTATGTCTTATAGAATAAAGTAGATTGCTTGTCAATTCAACACCATTAAAATCTTTCATCATAGTTGTAGAATCTGTAATCGCACCCTATAAGAAATTATCATTTCAAAATTCTGACAAATAACTGAGAATTGGAGATTATCTTGAAGAATATTAGAGATCCTTTTGCGGGTCCTTATCTTGTTGGCTTCCATACAAGAGCATTATGTGAAATTTGCCAGAAAGGCAACACAAGAAGAAGACAGCACATTCCATGCGTTCACTGACACATTCATTAGAGTTATTTTCTCTTACATGCGAACCTCTACTTTATGTAATAAATATAGAGTGAGGTTGGAAGGAAGAATGGATCAGTAAGTTTCTGGAAGATAGCTTCACGAGCTGAAAACACCTTTTGTAAGTTCATGAACAAATGCATGTCCCAAGTATGTGGCCTGATGCATGCTTGCACGCGACACGCATTCATTGCCAAATGCAATGCTACTGTGACATCCTAGGGTGTAATCTTTTATATCTTCTTATATCCATAGTGTTTCACTCTTATACTCTTGAGATGTTATATAGAATCTCCATTTGGCTTGTTCTAACCTAGCGGCACCTTTTAAATGTTTCTTAATAGAGATTTTTTTCCCCCTGTAATTACACTTTTCGTCATATGCCAAAATGACCTGCCACTAACTGCTTGTTTTGCATTCCAGATTGCTTGTCCTACAGCTGGAGAGGCTCAAAAATGGATGGAGGCATTTAATCATGGGAAGCAACAGGTGCAATGAAGTAGACTTGAATGTAGTCAATAACTGGTCCCATGTTGTTTTTGTGTAGAATATCATAGTTAGTTCTGCATCTAAGATCATCATGGCAGAACCAATTACAACAATATCATTTAGTATATTGTGTTATGCTATTTAATTCAATATGTGATGATGGTTTATTTTCTGCTAACTCAACATTTTCTTGGTCCTTATCTTGAAATTGGAACTAAGTGTTTTTGTTTTGGAAAATTTGGTACAAAGTGTAAGTAATGTTAGATTCCTCATGTTCTTCTCATGTTTGTCTTGTCACAACATACTTTTGGCAGGCCGAGTTTGAACTTTCAAGAGGAGGTAGTACCAGAAACAAGCTGAACATGGAGATGGAGTATGCTTCCAACATGTGTATTGTCTTGTTTAAATATTTCTCCTTGGTCGAGTCTGTTGACCATTGGTATTGCTTGGATAAGCAAAGAGGATATAACAATCATATTAAGTGAGAACTAGAGGAGTCTTATTTCTTGACAGTAAAAGTAATACTTACATACACATATATATAGAAACATACATTAATTGACATGTGTAATCTCCCCCACGCATGTTTGATGAAATCCTGGCTGTACTTATTTATAATAGTTTTCCCAATCATGAATTAAAAATATATTATTTTCATTGTCAGATAATCCTAATTGGCTAAAATCATAGAAATGTAAATGTGATATGTGTAATCAGATGAATTATTGTTTATGGTTTAAGTTTTATTCTTTTTGTATATTGATACATGGATCTAGGTGACCAATTTGAAAAACTCCCAAATGGTTTTAGATGTGAAAGTGTCAAGTTTTCGTTCCTCAAAATGAGTTCTTAGAGAGGCCCATGTGTATTAATTATTAGCTAGTATTTCCATGTATTCCTTAACATCTTGTATTCTTATCCCATTAAGAAGACCATCACCTGGGGTAGGAAAGGGCTTAGAGCTTTCTAGTTATTTTGTTTCTCAAAGTAAAGTTATTATTTCCTATCTCCATTATCTTGGTTGTAGATGGCATGTAATTCCTTAACAACATATAATGAGATTAAATTACAAATAGGGTGTGAACAGGTGGTTTGGCTTCTTGATGTCTATTCACTCCTCCAGAAGACAGAGTTGAATCCCTTGCTGCTCAACTTTTGTGCTTGTTTTTATATCAAAAACTAGGGGACAAAGCATATGTTTCCTTAGGTGCCAATGTAAATCTATGGAATCATTTTGGCAATGCTTTTTTCTTTTTTCTTTTTTTATCAGTATTCTTGCTTGGGTAACTGCAGAATTTTATTGTATGGTATTCTTGCTGAATTATTAGTGTTTTGATCTCTTTCTTTTTTGTCTTGTAAGGATCATTAATCTAGAAGGACATCAACCTAGAGTGAGGAGATATGCTCATGGATTGAAAAGGTTGATAAGAATAGGGCAAGGTGAGGTGGCACACTCGATAGCTAAATTGTAGCAGCTCATCATGCATTGAAAATTTGCTAATTTCGGTATACAGTTTGCTTGCATGGACATGAATAATCGAATTAAGATTGCATATTCAGGTGAAGTGTAGCATTTTACCTTGCTTTTAAAATATAGGATCACTGTATGGCATAGACTCTGAAGGTCTTCTAGGTGTTCATCTATTTCATTTTCCTTAGTAATATGTTTATGGACACATGGAGTTGACTGGTTGTATAGAACAGTGTGGCAACATTTAGGATGTTGTATGCTTGTGATATAGTGGATCTGACATGGAAATGTCTAGGGTACCAAGGTTATGCTGGTATTTTCCAGGACTTGTATGTTCCATGATAAAAATTTGGACTGAATCTTAAATTTATCATGGTATTGAGCAAGAAATAAGCAAAACTGCGGTGATTTTAATGAGCTCAAACCAACTGTTGGATCCATGCCCCCTTAAAAAAACTAAGTTAGAGGATTTGTTTCTCTGCGGAGACTCTTCCATATACCACCAAATTTTTTTTAGTCCTGTTGATGTCTGCTGGTATTTTCTAAAATGCAAGATCATATCATATCTTCCATCGATCATTATATGCCTTGTCTGCTTTCTAGTTAAAATCTTACAACAATTTTATTTAAATATTTGTCTTTCTCATAAGAAATTGGAAAATTCAATGCCATGTGGAAACATTAATGCACCACAAGTCCCCCTAAATATGCTGAGTGAATGTTTATATCCTTATTATCTGGTGTTTACAGATAAGGAATGAATTATTGATTCTAAGAGTAATTTTAGAAAATATTGATGATTTTTTTATCAAATTGCTTCATCTCTTGATGCCAGTTTTATATATCAATAAGTGTGCAATAAAATATTTATTGACTTGAAATTATAATTCTTTATTTTTTATATTTTTGAAATTTATAATATCTCCTTGTCTTTTGTTATTGACAGGTCCAGAAACACTTCTCCGGCAATCCTCAAACTTGGCAAGTAATGTTAGGCCTGATGGGTACTTTGATGGGGAGGTTGGAGATGCAATTGAATTTCATCAATGGAAATGTGTTCGTACAGTTAACGGTACTTTTCTGTGAGGCAATATTTATATGCTCATTGACAAGTGAGGATCGGTGTTGTGTGGATAGCTCTCCCCAAATCTCTTTGTTTCTAATTTTCTCTAGATGACTAGATATTTTGAGCATGCACTTGTAATTATTTTTAGATACATCAGTTCATAATCGTTGTGAACTTACTGAGCTAAGCCTTGGCCTAAACCTTGGAAATCTTAATGCCATAATGCCTTGTATCTCTCATGTCTTGTTGAGATGGTTCAAGTTATATCTATGGTTAGGATTCTCTATTTGTCTTTAAATATTTTGCTTAACTCTGCAGAAAAATAGACAACATACTGTATAGTCTGGGTAAAATTATCATGGCCTCTTTTCTGGGTCTGGGAAAAAAATATCAACAGATTTTACTCTCTTTTCTTGGGATTAGCTAGTAAACCACTAATCTCTGAACTGCAAGAGAAGAGTCCAAAAATGATGAGGCAGGCCCTTGATCTGCCTTCAATTTACTAATGCCCGCATAGGTATATTTTCTATGTGGACTTTCCATATTGATAAGAAGAGAATGCTACTAATATGAACAGATCAAATGAGCCTGGAAAAGAAAAGTAAATTCCTTTATGCATTGGGCATTCAGTCAACTTACAAGCATGTAGCTTGTCACTGCAATCTCTTTAAATTGACGATTACTAACAAAACATGGAATATTAATCATTTAATTGACATACAAGATTTTATCATCTAGATACTTTATATCTTTTGATTATTAAGCATGATAGAATAGTTCATTATGGGTTTGACATGAAATTGTAAACTAGACCTTGATTTTCATTTCTAAATAATTTCAGGTGTTCGAATCTTTGAGGATGTGTCCAATTCCAAGGTTTTTCTTTTACCTCATTATATCTTTTAGCCTTTATCAGAAATATTTTTCTTGAATTCTTTTGGAGAATTATCCTGGAAAACAGTCTTCAGTGTAATATCTCTCTTTTATAATAACGTGAAAAGTTGACTTTCATAGTTACATTGTGAAAAGTAAGATGCAAAATATTAAGTTTGCCATTGTGGGTAATTGAATTCACATATATCTTACATCGTGTCTATGTTTGTAAACTAGCTTTGTTTATCTTCATGTTAATCAATGAATTTTAAGTTTATGATTGCATTTTATATTGTGCTGTAGTATTGTAACTTTTACAAAACAAATAAAAAGCTCTAGTCTTGTTCTGCCTGATGCATTGGTATTCTTTGTAGAGTGGTAAAGGTGTTCTTGTAAAGGCTATTACTGTGATTGAGGCAAGTGCTGATACTGTTTTTGATGTGGTTTTGAACCTCGACCGGCATCAAAGATATGAGTAAGTTTCTTGTTTTATCTTCTATAGCTGTGTTAAATGATCATTAAATTTGTCGCTAATAATTCATTACAGGTGGGATGTGTTGACAGCCGACTTGGAGCTGTTAGATTCTTATGATGGACACTACGATATTGTCTATGGGACATGTGATTCTAAATGTCTTTCCCGGTAATATCTTTAAGCTGGGCTGTAAACACATATTGCAGAATGTATAAAGTCTCTTCTGTTGGTTGCTGACTTGCTGCTAAAAAGATCCTGCAGCTGAAAACCAATATATCTTCTCCCATTATTTTCTTCTTGGAGCGTGCCCTGTAACCTTGCTGGAATACTAGAAAATAAAACTGTACTCTGTTGCTTTTTTCCTCTTTATTTCCTTTGCATTCTGGATTGAACTGGCTAGCTAATCATTTCTTAGTAAATTAAAGGAGCTGGAAAGAGAAATATAAATTCCATTAATATAATTAAACTCATGTCTTACTTTTAATTAAACTGAGAAACTTGTGCATTCTAATTTTCATCATCATTGTACATGTGGCTGTAGAAGAACAAGTTTTTTGTTTTAGATTTTAAGCTTGTACATTATCTAAACCAGAAATTTCATGTGCTAATATGTTATGCTTCAAAACAACCATAATGCCACTTTTTTATGTAATTATCTATACTTCAAGCAATTATGCCATTACTGTTCTTTGCATGTCATAGTTTCCTTGAGCTTTCTTTTAGACAGTGACATTTAAAACTTGCACTTGTAATATATTTTCATTGTTAGTACTGTTTAACATCATGAGGCATGAGGCATTGGCAAGCTAAGTATTGAGTGGCTGCAATGAAAATTACTTTTAACTGCATTTTGTTTCTTATTTCATCAATTTACTTGTTAGACATTGTGTTCCACAGGTGGCAATCAAATAAGGATTTTGTCTTCTCTAGGCAATGGTTTCGTGGGCAAGATGGAACATATAGTAAGCAAATAATAACTAACTGATTTAGAGTTGTTTGTCATTAGTCGTGATGCTATGTGCTATGCAGTGAATCTTCTGAGGCCAAGTGAACAACCCCCTTCCTTTATCTGGTAATGTCAGGGACTACCTCATGTACATTTAGGAGACCTAAACCTCCAAGACCCTGCATCCTCTCACTGTGCCAAAACTTGTCAGTAATGCATTGTTATGCTAGAAGAAGTGGCATAATGATGATTGGATCATTGGCTGCATGCTCAGATCAATATGGTTTTTAAGTCTTAGACAATCTGAAGATACTTGGCCCTATATTTGTTGGATTTTTTTAACATCATGATACCTGTTTGCAGAATGGTCAGTAGTCTAATGTAATGTACCCATGATGTTATCTGTTCTAAGTATCTATATTTAGATTCTTTATTTGATTTTGTTTTTTCAACTATCTTCTTCTATAGTTTGTTACATCAATTTAACTTGTTACCTCAGCTGTTGGCTGAAATTTGTCCATTTTTTCCTGCAGCAATCTTGCAATTTCCTGCTGTGCATAAGAAGCGGCCTCCAAGATCTGGATATCAACGAGAGAAAAATAATCGTAAGTGGATTCATCTTGCAAACTGCTAGATTTCATAATATCTTAACCATTTGGAACTGATTACTGCCTCACAAAATGTTAATTTTATCAAGGAGTTTGTGTGTCCTTGATAATGTGGTTGGAAGTGCGGTAGAAGGTGTGGTTGGGCTGAAAAGGCATCAAATTGATGCTTTTCTAATGTCTAACTGCACTTGGTCCCATTACCAAACAGGCCCTAAGATAGTTAATTGGGTTTGCTATGATGTATTCAGCAGGGAATGGGATCTAGATATTTAAATCTTCAGTCAAATGAAGCATGTGTATCATCCTTGTGTCAGTTAAATATACTTGAATTGATGCCGGTTCAAAGTCAGATAATTTGATTTGTCTTGCGTGCTTGTTATTTGTCTTATGTTGGTGCATGTCCATGCAGATAATGAAGCTTCTTTTTTCTGGTCATAACTGATTGTTTTGTGTTGGGTTTCAGTTTCAGATAATGAAAAACTATCAGTTCAACACCTAAGCCTCCATTGATTTGCTGTTTTCTGTTTATCTGCATTATTTATGACTTGTAGCTTCTATATGGGAGATAAGAAATTTAAAGACACTCGTAGATTCAAATACAGCAAGATGTCTTGTGACGCAAATGTTAGAGATGCAAGAAGCAGGGTGGCGCAGATGGAAGAAAAATCACAGCTCAAAGTTTGAGAAGACTATTGCTTTTGCATTATTATCCCAAGTAGAAGGTTTGGTTTTGATCGTTGCCTTATCTATTATACTTTTTTGTGATGGCATCTTGTCTGCTCAAGTGACAATATCTTATTCTCCCTCTCTGAGTCTTTCTTCCTCCTAATTGTGTATTTTTGTGCATTCAGAATCCTGCCTATTTCATTGAATAGCTATCAGAACTCAAGTAATATCATGTCCCCATTATTCCATAAAAAAAAGGCTTCCTAGCAGTGAAACTGTTGGCAACATGTGGTTTTGTCTAATTCTGAAAGGGTTTACTTGGAACTAGTAGATTATTATTGACATTATGACACAGCTGCAAAACCGTTTCTTGATGAAAATCATTTGTGACAATTTGAATTCTCATTGTATAGGTTATATCTTTGAGACTGGTAGAAATGGTGTTCTTCTGGTTATAATTTACCTATAAAATTAAAAAAAAAAAAATCTACTGCTCAGTATAAGCAAAGATGAAATTTTGTTATGAAAATCCAGGTATGACATGTGGGACATTGAAATTTCAAGAAATGCCATGTTCTATCAGAAAGACATTGAAAGTAAATCCTGTGAAATAAGGCTGCTGTAATTTTCTCCATGATCTTAATAGTGGCAGTTAAATACGCTTGGTTCACTGTCTATCAGGTCTGAAAGAATATATTGCAGCGAATCCAGCATTCAAATTTGAACATTCCTCCACAGTTGTCCATTCTAAAATTTCTGATACCATCTCTGGAAGTGAATATGAGGACTCTGAAGAGCAGGATGAGTTCTATGATGCAATGATTGCTGACTCATCACCATCATCATCAGAAGAAGAGAGTGACGATGACCATGAAGGAGGCAGGAAGGTTATTTTTCTTTCTTGGAAAATAAATAGAGTACTTTTCATGTCTCGTTTTTGTAGTTTACAGTGGAACTCAACTTTCTTATACATAGCAATCAAAATGCTCAATAACTTGTGAGCTGAAAGCCATCTCTTTTATGACAGGACATGAAAGTGAAACTGAAGAATGTTTCATGGGCCATCACAAGCTTGGCTTTGAAGCGAGCTTCAGGTCCTAGCTTTTCTTGGACGATAATAACCTTATTGGTCTTTGGTTGCTATTTCTTTTGCAATGATGTTACTGTTTTAGTTGCATGAAACCTTACTGTTAATAGTAGATATTTTGCCTTCATGGTATACAAACAAACATTTTTTCAGTGGTAAAACTGTATACATTGATTTAGTCTATTTTCAGTATAATTGACTTGAATGAGGGTAAAAAGAAAAAGAAAACAGTGCTTAAGATCAAACTTTTGTCTTTGATACACTCAAAGGTTTAACTGACAACTGATGTCATTTTCCCTTTCACTGTATAGTCAGTATTGTTCTATTTCAAATGCAGATCCAAATGCAAGTAAGGACCTGGACAAGGGTATAGCTCCAATCTATATTGATCCTAGCCAATTTCACGGTTCTCTCAACAAGGGAAAGGATGAAAATGACTCAAACTGTTGGACTTCTCCAAGTGGCACAGGATTTATGATAAGAGGAAAGACTTATCTAAAAGATAGCTCTAAGGTAGGTTTTTCTTTCCTCTCAAAATTTTATTAATAATATCTTCTTCATCTTATTATAATGTGAAAATGAAGGGTATTGCTCATTTTCTCAGTGTTTTGTGCTGCATGTTTTGCATTCAAATTCAAATGAGGTTGTATCGTGTCACTTAACAAAACTGATATTTTGCAGATGACATATTGAGTGAGAATGAAATCTGGTTCATTCTTTTTTGTATTCTGATTTATTTTTCTCCTGGATCAAAATGACATGCTCAACTTTTTGCAGGTAATGGGAGGAGATCCCCTTCTCAAGCTCATTGCTGTTGATTGGTTCAAGGTTGACAAGGCCATAGATGGGATTTCACTTCATCCCAGGTGTTTAGTTCAGGTACTTTAGGTTCAATTTTCACTCTCTTTATCTGATATCCTTGAAGCAATGCAACTCTCTCTGAAAAACATGATAGTCAATTTGAATGTTTCATACTTACCGTAGCTTAAGAACTAGCTGGTCATTAAAACTATATTAGAGGAATATTGTGTTTCAAATCAAGCCTGGTATTTAGTTAGAACAATCTTGCAACTCTTTGCTATGTGATTATCCATCTTTTAGTGGACACTACCAGGCTCTATGGAAATCATAGTTACTTCATATTTGGGCTTTTAGATTTCTACCTTATTCCCAATGGAATCAGATAATCTCTGGTTTTTCTACTCTCTTTTCCACCCTAGATGATATCTTGTCTTGTTGCAATGTGTGTTAACTATCGTCTATCAATAAAATCTCACTTTTATCAGAAAAGGAGTTGGAGTTCTGTTTTTAAAAAGAAAGTTAGCTCTATTTAATTTGAGTGGCCATTTATCCAATGACTGTACCTTCTCAATTTCAGACAGAAGCTGGAAAAAAGCTCCCTTTCATTCTGGTCATTAATCTTCAGGTATGCAGATGAATGCATTCCAATCTGTTTCAATCTGACATGTCTTAAAGTGCCAAGTACTTGGAAGCTAGAAATCAATATTTACTCTGATAAAATATAATTAAGCATGCCTGCCATTGGCAAGTATCACATTAGTTACATATGTAATATGAAAATTCATAGTTGCCTCTGAGTCTATATATATGGACTTTCAAAAATGCATGCATTTCAATCTCCATTCTGACTTGTATTTATGAATGCAGCAAGTATTTTGCAATGCTTGCTCTTTCCAGTTTTCCAGTTATATAAAGTGGTTGAATAAATCTTTTGCATCTTCTATATGCACATCTCACATTAGCTAGGCACTATATAAAAACTTAAATTGTCTCTCAGAAAGATGCATTTGAATTTCCAAGTAAATTTGTAGAATTTTTTTTTCTCTTTTTAGCAAATGTTGTGGAATAAAAGATCTCATTCAGGTTTAAGATAATGAAGGATGGGAAATATGCTTACAATGATGGAATCATCATTAACAATGATTCAGTACTTCCTAGTTGCTTCACAAAACAACACAAGAGCTGAGAGGCAAGGGTCTACTCTGATTGTCCGCTGAACCTATGTTCACTTAGGGAAACAAGGGGAAAGTCCCATTTGGGTACCAGATCATGTAGACAAAAATTCTTAGAGAGTTTGAAAAGGCTAATTGCTAAAACTTTACTAACAATAGAAAGACATGCTAACTTTGATGCCTATAAAACACTCTGAACTCAACTCTTCCTTCATATGGAACTCTGTCAGTTATATGAATTCCTCTCCCCAATTTTCTTTCTGGACCATATTTTCAGTGGGATATTTTCAAATCATTTCTTCATAGCCTTCATTATTGGAGAATAAGCCTGCAAAGGACTAACCTTTTACTTTAGGTAATCTTAGCCTTGCAGGTTATTATAGTTAAATATAAAAAGACTGAAATATCAAAAAGAAAAAGTGAGTAAGAGACTGAAATATGCCTAATTAAAATGTAGCCTTATTGATTTATAAGTTTAATGAATGGCATTGACAAACAAATATCATTAACTTTTAGTATTTTCAGACACTGGTTTTAGATGGTATGTCTTCTTTCAAAGAAACACTTGTTCATTTCATTTTTCTGTTTCAGATTCCTGCAAAACCAAACTACAGTTTGGTTCTCTGCTATGCTGCAGACAGACCAATAAACAAAAGTTCTTTGTTGGGCAAATTTGTTGATGGGACAGACTTGTTTCGGGATTCAAGATTCAAATTAATTCCCAGTATCATTGAGGTATTTCAAATCACAAAGATTATTACTAGCATTAGTGGTGTTTCCCCTATTTTTTTATCTGTGCAGGAAGCTTATTGCACTTAAAAATTAACAGGGATACTGGATGGTCAAGCGTGCAGTTGGAACAAAAGCTTGCCTTTTGGGAAAAGCAGTAACCTGCAAGTACCTCAGACAAGATAATTTTCTGGAGGTAATATTCTCCAATACATTCACTGCATCAGAACCAAGTAGAAACTTTGTTTGGGATCATTCTTGGCATATATTGAATTAAAGAAATAAGCTTTTCTCTCTGAAAACCTGATTGTTGGCTGATAATTAACTCGGAGTGCCTTGTTTGTGTTTTGAAAAATACTGTTACTCTTTTCACATGGTGTATGTTCTTGTTCTTGGGTGTGAAAAATACAAATATACTGGTTTCACTAGCAAGTAAATATGGCTTAGGTTGTAAGTTTCTTGGAATCTATTTGATTACCAAATCAGATGATTATAACATTCATTCTGATCTGTTTTTTGCTAATTTTGGCTAATTAGTTGGATAGGCAAAAGCTTTAGCACATTGGCTGCATGCAGTAATGCTTTCTCCTATTGTTCTTAACTTACTGTTTTTATGCTTTCACCTCTGTTATGTAGATTGACGTTGACATTGGATCATCATCTGTTGCAAGGGGGGTCATTGGCCTCGTCCTCGGATATGTCACGAGCTTAGTTGTTGATCTTGCAATTTTGATTGAGGTTTGGACCTCTGTTTGAAATCATCTTTTTTTATTTGTGACATAGTCTTGCCTAGCCATTGTTCTTATGTTTTCTTCCGCTATAAACTTCTATGTGCTTGCGGTTGGAAATGGTTATAAACCATGACTTATTTCATGTTGTTCTGGTCTGTGAACCTTCACGATACACTAATGATACAGGGGTTATTGTGCTTGCAAAAATTGACCTAGATGGCCTACATGATTAAAAGGAAAATATATTCATTTAAGTACCGTATGGGTGATGGGCCAGCCAAAACCGAGGTTGGCACCAATATTGCTTATATGATTGGACTCCCTGCCAACTGACATATTGAGCACTGGATTGAACAATTGTGATGGAACTAGTTATAGAGTTAAGAACTCAGGACAAGACCCCGGAATCCAATGGATGAAAACATGAAATCTATGATAACATGTGTAATCCCAGTTTTGTTTTAAAAAACAAAATGTTTCAAGTACTCGCCTAGGGCTTTGTTATGCATCCATCTTGATATTTCATTTGTTATTCTCCTTCTCCTTGTGCAGTAATCATGTTTTTTTTTCTGGTGCTTTTTGTTTAGTTTCTATTTATAGCTTATTTGAAAGAGTATTAGGGATGCAATGTGCAAATTTAATGACCGTAGTTGCTGTTTATTGCTGTAGCGTATGTTAATTTTATAATGCCTCTAAATGGCAATTGAACACATGCATGTCATTATCAACCTGATATTAAATCTTACTGTTTTCCAAGGCGAAAGAGGAGCCCGAGCTGCCCGAGTATATTCTTGGAACAGTCCGGCTAAATCGTGTGAGGCTCGATGCAGCTGTACCTTTGGAGGTTTAAGGTTTTTAATTGTCAATATCCTCCATTCATCATATATTTTAATGCCATTATTTTTGGGGCTTCACTCCGATGATCTCCAATCCAGTATAAATTGGCAAAGGCATATATATCATAGTAATTGGGTTGAACTATGATCTCGGATGAAGATGAAACAGGTTTGACAGGTCCCCCCTTCCGTCTGGTTGATATGATCTGCAAGGAGGATTAAACTTGAGTCGATGCTCAGCATGTTGCTGGATTCACTCAATTCAATTGTGGGATCAGAAAACCAGTGATTGGGAACTTGTTTTACAGGTCTGAAGATACAATATTGTATCCAAATTCAACTCTCTTATTTGCTAAAATACAATTATGGAAATCTTAACTATTTGCCAGTCATGGTTCTTACGGTGCTGTTGCTAGGCTCCATCCAAGCAGGGGTCGATGTTATTGTCTATATTTTTTATACGATTTCTATTTTCTAATCCAAAGACCTGCAACTTCATTGAGGATGATGGGTTTGGCTTGTGTTGAATTCCACAATTCTTCTTTCAAATCAAAATGGAGGGCATCCATCCAAACCTCCCCAACCTTCTTTCACTTTAACGATAGCCACTTCTATCCATAATTTGTCAAAGTAGATTTCATGTTTTTGTTGAAGAGTCCTTTTCTTCAATGACTTTACTTCCTCCACCCGCCTTTATTTACTTTGCAGCCCCTGCAGAATGTCAAAAGTATCCCTAGTTTCTTCGGTTTTAAATAACTGTACAGGGTTCCAAATGGTCTTTTCAGTTTTCTTGTGGTTGTTTTGCTATACTTTGGTTAGATTAATACATCAAATCAAGCATGAGCTCCTTCCTTTCATATTTTTTTCGACTGCCTATGATGGGAATCCAATTCATTCAAACGAGTGAGAATTTCTTTTCCTGAAAAGATGTGTGCAGCGTAGGCCCTGACACCACCCGGTCGGTGGGGTCATGACTTTTGAGGGAATTTATCACTGGACGATTCTGTTCTTTCCTTGCTAACAATTGGTTTTGGATGCTATGATGGATATGCAGTGAAACCCATTTCCTTTGTGCAATGGCAGAGCTCGGTTCTTGCTGGTTATTTGTTCAACAACAGTGATGAGAAATATTGGAGAAGAGCTTACAACTTCAAGAACTAAAAGAAAAGAAATCCCATTAACAACTGTGACCTAACAGCAGTTATCCAATGGAATCAGATTATTAGATGAATTTGGCTCGCCATGAGTATCATCTTTACACAATCATTTGGGATCGGCTATATAGTGGACCATTGATTTGTGGCCAGACTGTGCTGTAAGATTTTATTCTGTTTCGGTTAAAATATGTCGTATCAGTTAAAAAACGAGATAAAATAATATTTTTGTCTCGGTTTAAATTCAGGTTTGTTCCAGATATTTCGGTCAAATATCGGTTGAAATATTCTTGTTTTGTTTTGCCCTTTCCGTTTCAGCCAAATAGTGTTTTTTAAAATAATAAATAATTTTACAAAATCAATCATATTTCTTAATCTGACCGTTAGATTAAGATAAAATATTACGAGGAGTCTCTTTATATATTTATATGTATTATATTAAAATTTCAGAGCAATTAGAGAATATAATGATCTTGCAAGATTGATGATGATATTTTCGTAATATTATATATATTCATAATTATGTTCAGAAAAATCATTTTAGTATGTCTTTTTATAGATTAAATTGTATAATTCTAAATAATTTTATTTTTGGATTCGAACTAATTTTTTTTTAAATTAATATATTTAATTATGTATATACATAATAATATAACTCTAAACAACATACCAAAACACTCTAAAATCAAAACATTTCATTTTCAATTAAAACCGTATTGATAATTTTGGATTTCATTGGCTGGGATTAGAAAACGATAGCATTTCTTTGAAAAAGGAAAAGTTTGGAAGTCGGCGCTAAAAAAAACACTACTTTTTGAAACACATGAGGTTGATGTAATATATATATATATATATATATTACAAAACATATAATAGGCGTGGGGTGTGCACTGTGCATCCTCTCAAGAACACCGTGGATTGCGGCACGTTGTATTTAGCTCCTTCGCGCGGCAAGAGAGGCTAATCGAGCGGGCCAATTTCGGTTTTTCCTCTTTTTTTAATAATCAGTTATGAACATTGTATTGACGATTTCGTCCGTAATAAACAAAATAACGGCTCGGGTGAGAAACGGCCACTTATTCTGTTTTCGATTATTTATTTATTTATTGAAATGGCTAAAGACGGTTTAGCCCTAATAAGACAAAAACCATGAATTGGGTGCGGGGAACGGTAATTGGCCCTATTTTTCAATATTAAATTTGATGTCTGTCAGGGCGTGAGGCGCACGCGCCATTTCGCCTCACGCCTGTTTAGGCGGTAGCGTGCGGTGTGATAAGGTGGTCGGAATTTATCTACCGGAGGCTAGATCGATGCGCTTGCGTGGTCTTCCTCCTGATGGTGCGTGTAACCGCCAAATGTCCGTGGACGCGGCGGCGGTAAAGACAGTTGTTTCGTTTCTCTCTCTCCCGCACGTAAATGTGAGAGTCCCCCATGTTTTGTTGTGTTTCACGGTCCCTCGAGTTTTAATTTTGTTTTTGGTCCATTTTCATTATATAAGTTTTGATTTAGTTCGATTGGGTCTCCGATTTTAATTAATTGAATGTCAAAGTTTCACTTAGGTCCCTACTTTCAATTTCGGATTGGTCATATATAACTCAATTAATTGTACGATTACGATTTTTGCAATTTTGTCCTCGATTTCAATTGAGAATAAATGTAATTTGCATTTCAGCCCTTTGACTTTTAATTTTATAATTGAAGCCCTTTATATTTGATTTTCATTTCAGTCCTTATACTTTTATTTTTTTAATTTCTAGAATAATCCCTACTTTGGTCCATGTATATATAAGTGTATTTAACACAATAATAATAATAATAGGAATAATAATAATAATAATTTAATTATTTTTTTTCTTGCTCTTCTGTGTTTTTTCTCTTTCTCTCGATAATTTGATAATATTTTTTGTTTTGCCGGTAATAGCAATTGAATTGTTTTTCTTGCTTTTTGCTCTTTCTTTAATGTTTTTTTTCCTCTGGATAATTTGATACTTTTTTTTTTGACAGTAATAGCTATAATATTTTTTTTTTATCTTTTGTGAAAGTTTTTAGGATATTTTTTGTCTTTCATTTATTTTTGTTTCTTTCATTATTAACATAATAATAATAATAATAATAATAATAATAATAATAATAATAATAATAATAATAATAATAATTTAATTCTTTCTCTTACTTATTCTTTTGTTAATGTTTTTTAGTTTTTTTTTCCAGGATAATTTAATAATTATTTTGTCGTTTTCAAGGGGTTGATTCGTGATTACACTGTGCACATTGCGGCTAATTAAAAAAAAAAAACCAAAACACCCCCAGGAAAAAAAACACAACACGCCTGATCACCAAACCCATTTTCTTTTGTGATATTTTATAACGCAGTTTTTTTATTCTAAAAAATGTTATTTATGCTTGCGCAACAAACTCTACTTAAAAATTGCTATATTTTATCTCATAATCTATAATTTTTCTTAATTATATCATATAAATTTATTGTTTTTGATTTAATTATGTTAAATTATATACACAAAAATACCCGCGGCAACGCGTGGGCAATATAGCTAGTTACTATATATTATTCGTGACTCAATCATATATGCTTAGATATTTATTTTTATTATTATTTTCCAGTACTAGCTTACTATTTTAATTTTTTTAATTAATTTACCGAAACACTTTAATCTTATAAATGTTTGCTTAGGTTCCTACCTCTTGTACAGATATGTTAGGGCTCTGGTCCATGGTCAACTTCAATCTCCATCTTGAGAATCACAGTAAGTGCCGATGACAGCTATCTGTCTTCTTCACTGGTTCTACTCTCCTTCAAAAGTTTTTAGCACCGGCTTAGAGAAGTTAAAGCTTAATTATTAGATTGCATTAAGAGCCTGCACGAAAAGAACAAAATGAACATTCACTGCCGACTGCAAAGTTGAAGGTTTCCAATTTCTGATTAATTTGGTATTTGTTTTTTAATTGAGTAGAATATCAATTTTGAAATGTTTTGATGCTTTGTTAAATATATTAATCTTTAAAAAAAAAATTAGTTAAAATCTAAAATAAAATTA
Organism: Salix brachista; assembly: GCA_009078335.1. Lineage (NCBI taxonomy): Eukaryota > Viridiplantae > Streptophyta > Magnoliopsida > Malpighiales > Salicaceae > Salix > Salix brachista. Next base: position 15,005,694 of record CM018577.1, on the reverse strand, counting down.
TTTAAAATATTGCTATTCAATTTCAAATATAAGTACAAAAAATAAGAGTTGAATTAATATAACTCGAGAGAAGCAATTTGTGGACCTTCTAACAGAGGAGTTGAAATTGCAAGAGGCTGTTGCTCAAGAGCATGCTCGTCACATGAACATTACGCTTGGTGAAGCAAAAAGGGTGGCATCCCAATACCAGAGGGAGGCAGAAAAATGCAATGCTGCCACTGAAACATGCGAGGAGGCAAGAGAACGGTCTGAAGCATTGCTGACCAGAGAGAGGAAAGTTACCTCCGTATGGGAGCAACGAGCCCGCCAACTGGGCTATGAAGGAGAGTAATTGTTACACAGTTGATATTTGAACATTTACGCGAATCGTTCTATCATTAGCACTAGCAGGCGCAATCAAATTGATTGGGATCTTCACTAACTGCGCAGTCAAATTGATTGGGATCTTCACTTACACTGTCAATCGCAAATCGGTTCAGTTTTGTTGAGAAGGCAAGCAAATGCCATGTATCTATCAATTTTCACCGGTAATCTTTACCTGTTCTGGATCTACCAGCACAATCATTATTTATAGTGCTCTCTTGATGAGTTAAAACTTGTTACTGTGCTGTACTGCTATACATGATGTAATGAACATGATTTTAAAAGTCTTGTTTTGTTGCCCTCATATGAACTTCCTGGACCGCTTATTCTCCATCCTTAGTTTTGAGGGAGCTTTGTGGATTTTTTTCCGCTTTGCCATATCTCACTTACCTCGGCGATGTCGTGTTTTTGCCTGCAATCCTCCCTCAACATGTCACTTTGGAAGTGGGTTTTGCCCCTGATCACATCTTACCGTAACCTTGTCCCAACTGCATGTATCGATACCACAGCCAGCTTGGCTTGGCTTAGCCACCAATGTTTTTACAAGACTGAACCCACCACGTATTTCTAACAATTTGGGCCAACATTTTCATTTTTGACATTGAAAAACCATGTTAATATCGTAAACGCATCCCTGCAATGATAACTTCAGGTTTTCATACCTAATGAATGACTTTATCATACCTAGACAACTTTGAAGAGATAAAACCAATGAATGCATAGATTTAGCGATCACTAATCAAGCTTTTATTGTATTCCCAAACCCAAAAGGATGACGACAGTGATCGAACTTTCAATACTTCTATGGAGCCACGAAACTCCAACCACGATGCTTCATTTACATCTAGAAATCAAAGCTTCCGCTTGAATCAAGATTAGTATAAAACTAATTGGATATTGGAAAAGGAGAAGCAGCTGCTTATAGCACATGGCTATAAATTACTGTTCAACTGTAGGTGCCAGGTTCCAGGTTTTCACCTCCTGGATTCTAGCGTTATCTGGGTAGGCCCAGTTGGGATATCTTTCTAGTCATGGGGAAAAAGAAAAACTGAAAAAACAGGTCTACTGCAAGATTCTATTCTGTAACGTGTACTGATAAGATCCATTTCAAGGGACACGGGAGATGCTGAGCAAATAAAACAAGAAAAGAATTAAAATTGAAGGTAGGCAACGATTTGTATCCAACAGCACATAAATGGTCAGCTTGTGGGGGTACACCGTACACCTAACGAAAAATAAATATAAGTGGAGGTGGTTTGGTTCTGTTGGGCCAACCGGCCAAGTGACCTATCTAGTCCTCATCACCAGTTTGACTTCCAACAAAAATCACAAAGGAAAATCACAGTCAAAAATCACATGCTTGACAAAGAGGAGAACAGCAATGAGATACCCACAGACGCGGTTTCAGAGACTTTCAAAGTCCATGCACTCACTGTCATGCCTGGTCTAAACCTTTTTATACGTAAAAATAAATATTTTATTATCTTGGATCATAAATAAAGAAAAGAAGTAAACTTGGATCTATCCAAAACTACACAAGCACATCATCTTTGCAGTACCCAGATCCGCAAACTGTCTTAAAAAGCTGTTTCTGCTTCTTCTTCTTTTTGGGTCTGAAACCTTCATTCCTTTTCTCTTCAATTGTATTATGGTGAAGTGTAATATGCTGTACCATATGGGGTTTTTGTTTGTTTTCCTGTGAAGTTTCTTGGGTTGTATTTGGATCTTTGGACCAATCTTGGGGACCTCTCTACATTTGGAAAGGTAACTGAGATTTTTTTGGATTCTGTTAAGTTTCTATAAATGGAAAGTTCAAGGGGCAGGAGAGTTGAGAAAAGAGGTTATGAGCAGAGTGTTGATGATGCAGCTGACAACCTGCCGGAATCGAAAAAGGCAAAATTGCCTGCTTTAGCAAGGTTGGTCTTTGCAACTACTTCATGAGATTTATTGTTTCCAATTTTGTGTTTTGGTTTTCTTTCTTGGCTTTGAAAGATTAGCCAGAACAACTAGCAGAGGATTGAAAGAACGGATTTTGTTAATTAGGATCCAAAATAGGAGAGGGGGTTAATTATATAGGAGGATTGGCAGATTGGATATATTCCCTTTGATCCTTTGGGTTGAGTTTTAAAATTCAGCACTTATATATCAGTTTTATTCCTTCCAGAGCTAAATTCAGTCTTCTCATTTTAATCTGATGCCTAAACCATACATGGGTGGTCATTATTTACAAAGATTCTGGAGCCTTGATGATTTGTGGATCTCATGCGAAACCTAGCTATGCCAAGTGAAATCCTATCTTAATTAACAATATCATTAAGGTTGGTGATTTGATAGACTTCAAGAATGATTGAAACAGCTTTTAGAATGCGCTTGAGCTTGATTGACATTCAAGGAGGTAAATGAAAGAATGAACCTGTGATTATAAAAGAAACTTGGGTACTAGCATTATCATGGCGGAGTTGTTCTGTGGGTGTAGTGCTGCTGCTGAAATCACTCTTTTGGGCTGATTTCAGAATCGAAGTCTCCACTGAGTTACCTTACTAAATTGGATCAATGTTTAAGAACAGGATCATAATTTCTGAAACATCAAATATGTACTTAAGCTCTTGGATTCAAGTTTCAAACAGCTTAAACTTACGTGTGGAATTGGTTGAATATTGAAGTCAATGTTTGGTGCTGTATTAATTCAGTTTGTCTAAAATCTTCTTTGTGCAAATGTTCTGCCTCAGCATCAGTTTTTTAAGTCCACTCCAACTGATAAATGACTTTATATATCTGCAGTGTAATTGTGGAAGCTTTGAAGGTGGATAGTTTGCAAAGACTTTGCTCATCTTTGGAGCCTTTGCTTCGCAGAATTGTGAGTCACAGATTCTTTCTTTAATTCGTTTGTTCTAATAAAATATGGGTTGAGTTGTGATATAATTTTAAGGGTCCGTTTGGGATTCCAGCCCAAATAGAAGTTGGTCAAAATTCTTTTTTTTTTCTTAAAATTATTATTTATATATGATTTCAGATCGTTTTGATATACTCATGTTCAAAATGATTTTTTTTTTTAAATATTATTTTGATGTATTTCCAAGCAATAAACACTTTGAAAGCAACAGTTATCATACTCCCAAATACCCTCTAAACCTGTAGAAGATACAATGACACTGCTGCTGTTGTATATTTTTAGTTGGTTGTATGTCATGAGAATCATGACTCAGGTCACCTTGTAGTCATACTGAAATAATTGCAGGGACTTCTGTGCAATAAATCTTACATCAATTTACAGAATGTTGATAAAAAGTCCTCAGCAACATTCAAGCATTTTCTTGTCTAATTGTCCCCAATTTGTCTGCTGTTGGTTTAATTTATTAATTTGATCCTAGTTATCTTCAATTCCTTTGCTGATTTTTGCATTCTAAATGAATGATCAGGTCAGTGAAGAAGTGGAACGTGCTTTGACAAGATTAGGCCCTGCCAAATTAGCTGGAAGGTAGGTTCCTAGGTATTTTTTAATTCTAAAAATTAAAAATTCCTTTCTTATCTGCCTTGGATCTTCATGATGGTGGCAAACAATGTAGAAAAAATCATTGTAAATGTCAGTTACACTCCATATTCTCCTGGTGGGAATTGGAATGTCATTTGTATTCAAAAAACTGCAATGTATAGCTATTGATACGATGAATTACGATTCCTCCTATGGCAGGTCTTCACCACCAAAACTTCCCGGCCCGGAAGGAATCCATCTACAACTTCATTTCAGAACAAAAATGCCTCCTCACCTGTTCACAGGAGGGAAAGTTGAGGGGGAGCAAGGGGCAGTTATCCATGTTGTCCTGTTAGATGCAAGCACTGGAACTGTTGTGCAAACCGGACCAGAATCAGCTGCTAAACTGAATGTTGTGGTCCTTGAAGGTGACTTCAATGAGGAAGCTAATGAAGATTGGGCAATGGAGCATTTTGAAAGCCATGAAGTAAAGGAGCGTGAAGGTAAAAGGCCACTGCTGACTGGGGATCTACAGGTCACTCTCACGGAAGGGGTAGGAACTCTCGGAGAAATTACTTTTACTGACAATTCTAGTTGGATAAGGAGCAGAAAGTTCAGGCTTGGTGTCAAGGTTGCTCCTGGTTATTGTGAGAGGTTTCGTGTTCGTGAGGCTAAGACACAGGCATTCGCTGTTAAAGATCACCGAGGAGAATGTGAGTTTTCAAATTGTTATAACTCATGGTTGCTAGTTTAGAGACCGTGCAGCACACACCTGTTGTGGAGAGTAGAACATTCTCTTACTTGGCTAGATAGATGACTACCCGCTAGGCCTCTCAATGAACACCATATTCCTGGTTTTCTCTGCTATTTAACTAATTGAGAAACAATGCTATCATGCAAATATAGTACAATTATTGGTAGAGCTAGTAGCCTTCCACTGCATAATGTGGTGCATATTGAATGGTGACAGGTTGCAAGAATAGCAGGAGAATAGTAGTTCCTTCTGCATTCTTCCAAGCTGTGAGTCTTAGCTTGGGTGAAATATAACTCGCTATCAGGTTTGGATAACATAAATCCAAGTAGTACAGAACGTTTTGACTTGGGACTTCATAGTTCGGTTATTTTCTTGGAACTGAAATGCAAAAACCTTAGAATTCTAATGGTATAAATAGTGCAACAGCCAGTTTGCAGATTCGTGCAAAGAAACCTCCAATTTTTTGGCTATCTTATAGTTTGGTATCTGTATTCAGTTGACATTGCAGCCTCTTACATTTTATCAAATTTCAGATGAATTATTTCCAACTAGTTGTGGTAACCAAGATTGTTTATATTATTTTCAGTATACAAGAAACACTACCCGCCAGCTTTAGATGATGAAGTTTGGAGATTGGACAGAATAGCAAAGGATGGAGCACTGCACAAAAAGTTGGTAAAGGCTGATATTACAACAGTTGAAGATTTTCTCCGTGTTCTCGTTAGAGATCCACAGAAATTAAGAAATGTAAGAATCCTTTTCTTTCTCCCAACATATGTTTGAGAAATTTATTATTCTTTTCAGTTCATACCCTAATTTCCATATTGATTGTTCTTCAATTTCCTGTTTTCCACTTTGATGTTCACATAGATCCTTGGAAGCGGAATGTCAAATAAGATGTGGGAGAATACAGTTGAGCATGCAAAGACTTGTTTCTTAGGAGGAAAGCTATATGTTTATTATGCTGATGGTAATCATAGTACTGGTGTTGTTTTCAATAATATTTATGAGCTCAGAGGCCTTATGTCAGATGGCCAGTTCCTCTCTTTGGAATCGCTTAACCACAATCAAAAGGTTTGTTTTTCTCTGCCATTCAGAATCTACTAAAACATTTACACATCATTTTACACCATTTATTGCCCTGATATTGAGCTGAATCCTTCTATTCAAAGTGCAATACAAAAATAGTGCAGTAAAACGTGTTGCACTATTACTTAATGGTCTAAAGAAAGATGTTCGCTAAAACGTGTTTCAAATAATCTTGAAATCAAACATTCAAGATGTGAGAATTTTCATGGTATGTGGTGTAGAGTCAATACAAACCGTCCTGCTGATGTGTTTGACTGATAGATGTCAGGATCTTTTGCAACTGACTTTTATTCGCTACTTTAGGCATAAGAAATGGTTTTATTCTGATACATTAGATGTGGAAACTTTAGCTTCCCCAACACCATGTTCAGAGTCTTGGATGGCATGCGTCCAAAACCTCTCTTGGAGATTGAAGAATCTGCATTACTTGACCGCTGTCACTACAAGTAAAGTTTGCTCATTCATGCTAGTGTTTGCTTGCAGATTTTAGTGGATTCCCTGGTGAAACAAGCATATGATAATTGGGATCGAGTCGTAGAATATGATGGCAAAGTCCTGAACTCCTTAGCTAGCAATAACAGAGGTAAAGGAGCGTCCATTGTTGAAAACAGCTACGAGAGAAATCACTACATAACATCTGCTCAAAACAAGCAGCAGTTTGATCCTTCTGAACCAAGTCCACAACTCCAAGCCGTAAATAACCACCCATCAGTCCCTCAGCTGATTGAATTTCCATTTGCTAGGTCTGATCAGAATGCAGTAATGACCCTAAATAACCTAAATAATCCACAAGCATCATTATCTGGCACCGTGGATTATACGTCAGTTGGAACTACTCCTGTTGGGGGTATTTACTTTCCAGGAGATTGGTCTCGGCCAAGGAATGAGAATGGATTGGAAGAGTTTTTTGCAGAAGATATACGACTAAGGAGTTCAGAGATGTTGGAGAGTGATGACATGCAGAGAATGCTAAAAACATTTGGTATGGTTGGAGTTGGGATGGAACCTGGTTTTGACCAATCTGACGAGGCTTGTTACTCTTGCAGCATTCAAGCTTATGAGCCTCAGATGGATCAAGCATATGTGCAGGAGCGTGGAAAGGGCTCAGGGAAGGCTGTCGTTGGATGGCTTAAGCTGAAAGCAGCTCTACGTTGGGGGATATTTGTAAGGAAGAAAGCTGCAGAGAGAAGAGCTCAGCTTGTTGAGCTTGATTAAGTTTAATATTTAAATCTAATTTAACTTGTTTTAACGATATTATATCTGTTTATGTGCCTGTGAATCTTCAATGTTTTTTTCGATTGTTGACACACATAGTGAATATTTGTAAGTTTAACATGTTGGAATTGAAAGAGACGCTGGATTATTCCAGGTATATTGTCATAGGCCAGACAAGGAAAAATTGAAATTGTGTGAGAGAGAGCGTTTCTACATTGTCATTTCTCTAAAATTTAAGCTCTTTCCCTCGCTGTAACCTGTAAAAGCAAGGTATTCATTATCATGTGTAGATGTAATATTACTGTAGTACTCCTTTGATATGCGCATCAGTTTTCCATATATTTTTCTTCACAGTGAATTTGTAAGGTTTCATGCTGTTCTGTAAAAACTATCTGCTAGATAGCATCAGAACCCATAATTCATTCCTTGATGTTTCCGAAAAGCTTTGTCGGGTTAGGGTTCATGGAGCCATCGATAAATACCGGCGAGTTTTATCATTCTACCTTCTGTGAATGCAATAAACTAAAACAAAATTTTTCAGAAATTGCTCAAACAGAGATTGCAGATAACAAACAAACACACACACACACACACACACACACACACACCAACCTCATACTATCTTTCCAGAGTGGTATAAACACTCCTGCTTAGCCCAACTCCACACACAAAAGGAAAGATAAGAGAGAAGTGCTCGTGTGGGAGTGTCTGTCAATACACGAGCACAGATAATTCTTAGTACATCCAGGGATAATGAATCTCTTAAAATAAACATAAGAAGGGACAATAAATCCTATCTAATGGAGGCTATTTAAAGCAACCAAGTATCTGTTTTTCTTTTTCTGTAAGAAACTTGCCAGGTTAAAGCATTTTAAGCAAAAGGTCTGCTTCTGATAGCATACGCACACTCCAAGGCCCCAAAAAAAGCAATATGGAAAACCTTTAACTTCCAAAGTAAATTAAGAAAAGGGTGATGAATTTAATATGTACGATTAGTTTATCAATAAGAATTGAGAAGAGGAAAGAGATCAAAAACAAGGATCAGGCTATAAATTTTAACCAGTAATTAACTCCTAGTAACAGAGAATAAGAATGGAAAGGAAGATGAAATTACATTGGGAAAAACGAGAAGGACAAAAACTAAAACGAAAAGAGTAATCAATTACAAGATACAATTTTTCCATGAGAGGAGCGAATTCAGTTGCTCTTCTCCTTAAAATTGGAGGAACGAAGACTCACATGCATGATCCAGGTGAGAAAGATCCAAACCTGAATTCTCCACCCATTAAGGAAGCATCATTTTGACCCTGCTTCAAATACATTGTTAAGTGTCAAAGAATGCAACTTAAATTTTAACTCTCTTGAGAAAAGATTGGAGTTTTCAGAAGAAACAAGTACAAACAAAATGAAACAAGAAACTACTAATTCAAAACTTTCACAGGAACAGTAATAATGAGGTTGTCTATAGACATGATTCACCATTCCTTTTATCATTATGCATAAGATGGCTTTGAGTTTTATCTATCAAATAGGATATAATGATTGTCGATTATACACACTTGCATTCTATCCTCTCTTTCATTCACCTTTCAGTCACTACAAATGTTTATAAGGGAGCATCAGATCTATTTATTTATTTTGATAAATGGAGACTAAGAAAAAACCTACCCATCACATGCTTATTACTTGTGAAATTGAAGTAGCTAATCGATATGAATAGCATAGCCTGTCTATCATAACCAAGACTCCAAAAACAAGAAAGTAAATAAGTGCAACCACAACCAACACCAAATTTATCAACTAGATAATAAAGGTTATCTATGTTGTCATCGTCTTGAGCTTTTATGTTTTTACCAAAAGAAGCAAAAGAGTCATTTAAATCAAGTTTCATAACTTCTTTAGAGCACGAAAACTTGAAATAATGCTGGAAACGCTGTAAAGAAGGCATCTGAAGTGTGTAATTTAGATGGATAAAGCAAAAAATATTCCTGTACCTGTTTCATCATTGCATTCATTATATCATCCAAAGACTCACAATTATTTTGAACGAAACCATTCTGGGACTTTGTTTGCTCCAAGATAACATCCTCGTTAGACCTCATTTTTGGGTCCAAAGCAAAATTCTCTACATCAGGACGCTGAAACATGGATAGAGTCCCACTGTTTGATTGACCAATCATAGATGCGCCAAACCTTTTTATTTGGTCCATACTCTGGTTCAATGCGCCACTGGAAGCATTGCCAGAAACCAGGGAGTTCATGGCACCAAATGAACCGTTGAGACCAGGATTATAGTTCTGGCTATTTTCTTCCCATCTGTTCTTTGAAATGTAATTTGTTGTATTCTGAAAAATATTACCAATAAAGTCTGTTTGTCCTTGCATGTCTACTCTGGAATCTTCTAAAGGTGCTCTGAGAGAACCCGAAGAAGAAAAATCAATGGGGCTATTAACAATGTGAGAGGTAGTGGAAGATATATTGTCTCTCAAGGTACTGGATGGTAATGGATCATGTCGGAAAGAAGGAAATGTGGACAATTGAACTGCACCCTGCCAGCTATCATCACATCTACTGTGATCTAGGAAATTTGAAGAGCCATGGACACCAACATCAAAAGACTCCTGATTCAATGAAGGCATCCTTAGAGAAGACTGAGTCACCAATGATCCTTTACTATGATTTTGTTGTGGGTTCGCTTGTAATATCGGAGGGCTGCTTGTGACACTAGATATGGTGTTGCTCGAGCTACCAATAGTCACTTTGACATCTGGGAAGCAACTTGCAAGTGTAAAACCTGCTGTATCACCTTTGTGATTAAACTCTCCAATATGGTTAATAGACTTCATCTGTAGTTGCTTGGGCTCCAATGAAATCCCTTGAAATAAATTTTTACCTTGGTTTGTTGGTAACAGACCTGGCTGGAGCAGCCCAGAAGAAGCTATTCCCCGTAAGGTCAAACCCCCAGGAGAGTTCAATCTACCAAGCAAAGTCCCAGGTGGATATGATGAAAGAGAAGTGGTTGAAAGCTGAATTCCTGGTCCATGCATAGAGCGAAAATCTCCAAATCCGTCAGCTGAATTCATTCGCAAGTAAGATGAGTCGTTTGCACCGTATGCAGAAACCATGTTGCCTTGCTGGTTTCCTCCACAACTTATTCTTTTCAGGTAAAGCCTAAATTTCTGTACGAAAATATAAACAGGAAGCTTCAGAATTTCATTAAACACGTCTAACTACTTGTTGCATAAAAAAACAACCTGGCCACACTCTTAACTACCATGTGAAACAACAGTTGAATTAACATTTCTAATTTTAAAAAAATGGGCCTCGTTAATGTTAAAGATTTGCCAAATTTTCTACATTATTGTTAAAGATCACAAATTCAGACCCAGTCGACATCCCATTATGATGTCACCCCAAGCACAGGTGCAGAATTCACAATCAGAGGCATCGTTTCTCATGGAAGGTGTACAGAAGCAAAAAAGGAAATATTACCTGCAAATGGCTTGCCACATTTTCCCTTGTAAGCCCATCAACATTCATCAGGTCAAGTATTTTCTTCGGAACAGCCTCTGCAAAAAATTAACAAAAAGCAAAGGGTAAAATCAAATGGTATTAGGATTGGTAGTGCATCAACAGAAAAACAAAAAATATTGCTTCTGAGTTAAGGAAACTAACTGTCAAGACCCATTTGATTAACTGCGGAGACAAACTTCTGATGCAAATCCACAGACCAGACAACTCGAGGCTTCTTCTGATTCCCAGAAACCTCATTATCATCTCCATCTTCACCCTCTTCCTCATCCTCTTCGTCTTGGTCCTTTCGTTTCCTATTTAGTTTTCCATTTTGATCCGCACTACCAGTTGATGTCACTCCATGTTCCCCTTCTCCAGCTCCGTCATCAACCTTGTCTTGATTTGGGGACCTGTTTTGGTCCTTGGGATACCATTTCTTTCTCCTGATTACATGTTGCCATATGTTTTTGAGCTCCTCCATCCGAACAGGTTTTAGCAAATAGTCAACAGCACCATGTGTAACGCCCTTGTATACAAACTCTTTATCACCATGAGATGATAACACTGCAACAATGTTCATGTGGGAAAGAATTATATTCAAATCCAAATTATCCAAGGATTTAAGCCAATTTCCATTTATTCTTTATGTGAAGGCTACACAGTAATTGTAGCATACAAATTTCTCTAAAACCAAGGATTTAAGCCGATTTTCATTTATTCTTTATGTGAAGATGACACAGTAATTCTAACATACAGATTTTATTAAAACCAACAACATAGCCATTATAAGAAACACAAACAAAAAGAAGCCCAATCTAAGTTAACATGCTTTATCAATGTTCAAGAGATCACGGTAAATTGTGAAAAAGAAAGTGAAGATCATTGACCATTTTACAAAATAACTATTTGCTTACTTATGACAGGTAGGTCCATTTCGAGCCCCACAAGTTCAAGGAGCTTAAAGCCGTCCATGTCTGGCATGTTAACGTCACTGATAACCAAGTCATACTTGTTTCTGTTTTCTCTCAACATTTCCAGAGCAGTGATTGCTTGATTGGTAGTTGTAACTGCAAACACCATACGTAAAATGTAAGAAAAGAGATCTGAATTTGAAAGATATTTGACAGGAAGGATTCGAAGTCCCATGTACTAAAATTTAGATCCAAATTACATGCTCTCCAAAACTCAGGAGTATAATTGAGTAAGAGAATGCGATTACTAGCAACAGCCTTGTAAATATGACAATCACAATTAAACAGAAAATAAATGTCATTTTAGTTCTAATAAAGGGTGTTAATGAACAAACAATCAGAATAAGTACAAACCCACTAAAAGGAAAAAAACTGAAACTCGAATGGACAGAAGTAATGAAATACAGATTCAAACTACGCGTACAAAGACAACTAAAACATATAATTCGGCAAACTCCAATCAACAGCAAATTAGTAAAGCAAGACAACAAAACTTAATAATACAAAAAAAAAAATTCGTTAATAGCCAATACCACACTTTCACAAACATATGTAGAATTTGTTAAAAATCAAAACTGTTTACTAAAAAGAGGCAACAAAAAAAAATGATAAACCATATTCCAAAATTCACACAAGAACGAAAGAGAAGAAAAAAAAAGAAGAAGAAAAAAAGAAGAAAAGGTTGAAACATACCCTCATACTGGCATTTACGAAGCAGACTATCCAAAACTTTGAGGCAAATTGGGTCATCATCAACAGCTAGAATACGCATACCAACAGGAAACTTTTTTTCACTAACTAAATTACCACCTCTTTGGTAGTCTTCAGTCATCATGTGCCAAACTAAAAGCACCCAACACAGAGATCACAAAAAAAGTTGAGATTTTTATGAGTACTTCAATTCAAAGATGTGTTCTTTAAGCATTTCAGACAAAACCCCAGATGGAAAAACAAGAGAAAGAGAGATTCAATGGCGCTGGATCAGAACAAGAATCGGAGACACAGAAAGAATGGAAGCTAGTAATAACAAAAAGCTGTACAGAAAGGGACAATGATTGTGTTAGGCCAAAAGAAAAGAGAGTGAAGGGTGTTTCTACCCTCCTAAGCAATACAGAAATCGACAACTAGTTTTTCCTCTCTTTCTTTCCCTTTTATTTCACACACGCACCCTCCCTCCCTCCCTGCCCCATGGATTTGTCTTTAGCTTGTTTTTCTTCGGTTCTAAACAGAACACAAGAGCCTTCTACTTTTTCTTGCATTTAATATTTTGTCAATATATATATGATAATGGGGTTTTGTTTTTACATGAGCCCCTCTCTCTCAATCTTTTTTATTTTCTTGATTTTTTTATGGGAAACTTCTCTCCCTTGTCAGAGTTGTCACCCTACATGGAAGATGTGCTGTGGACTTTTGAGGTTTTGATAATGTGTACTTAAATGTCAAAAGAAATTGTAAATGGTAACTATGTTTGTTGCTATGTAAGATGTTATAAGAGTATTTTCAAAAAATATAAAAAATATATTTTTAAACAAAAATATATTTTTAAAAACATTAACATCGATGAAATGGAGATCATCCATCTATGATTGTAGGGCATTTGGAGGACTAAGGAAGGGAAGAGGTCCTACAGAAGGGTGAATGGATTAATGATTATTCCTATCATTTAAGATGGCGACTCTTTTGGTAATTAAAATTGTACGGTGATAAAAAAAAATGCTCGAGGTTCGTTAGGTTTTGATGGACACTAATGTAATGACGATCAATCAATGACTTAGATTTTCTTCCTGTGAAATTTAAAATTTGAATGTTTAATTTAGGGAAACTAGCATGAGGAGACATCAATGGAAATACAACAAATAACGCCGGATGAAGTATGAGTTTCTTGCACTCTTTTGGTGATGAAAATTAAAGTGTGTTTTAGGTTATTTAATTGTTTTTTGGTATTGTGATAATGATTTTGGTATTTTATTTTTAAAAATATATTTTTTTAGCATATTAAAACGATTTGAAAATATTAATTTTAAATTTTAAAAAACCTTAAAAAAATATAAACATCCTCTAAGTACCGTGTTATTTTTATTAATGAATGTTTTCTTTAAAAAAATATATAATCAAAATCTTGGTTTTGGTTTTGCAATATAGGACAAAGTAGTGTTGTTCTCTGTCCAGAAGAAAATACCTTATTTAACTCTCCAAAACAAATTTATTTAAAACGGGACTAGAAAAAATAAAATAAGATTTGAATAAATAATTAAGGTTTTTTTTTCTAATGTATTCCCCTCCTAATTTCCTCATACAAGAATTAAATTCATTTCCAACTAGGTCTTAATCCTGCCATTCATATAAAAATATTTTTTTATCTTGAGTTTGAGTCAAGGTGTGCATCTCTTTGTAAAACCTGGGATAGTCAGGGTTTAACTCATTCACCTAGACCCATAAAATATGTTTCCCGGGGATAAGGTTTCCTCACATCCAAAAAAATATAATAAACATGAAAAAAAATCAATACATGAGTAATATCTTTGATAGTTTTAGTAAAGTAATTGGAGAATATAAATACTATGGATAAAATGTTTGGTGAGAAGTAAAATTTTATGTGCGTAATTGAATATGTCACAATTAATAGAGACATGGCCAATCATAAGCTAGCGATTGCATATCTTCCTGGATACAATTAAGGGTGAAAAACCGAACGGAATCCGGTGATCAGTTGGCCTTTAATTAATTGCTGAACGGTACCGCCTTTTCTAGACTTCCTGAATTAGGCAGACTCCGACAAGAAAATTCCTTATATTATTTTGAAAAGCTTATTTGGGATCATGACCGTATCGGGTAATTTGTCAATATTATCTATACAGCTAAACCATAACGCGGAAACACTGTGCAAGTAAAACACTGTTCACGCAGACTCATCGGCACTATTCTTTTTCTTTATTTTTTTTCGGCTAGGAACAGTGTAGAGGCGAAAATAGCCCCCGAAAAAGACAAAAAAACGCCGTCTTTTTCGGGGGCTTGACGGTCATTGACCAGTCCGGCCCGGTTCGGCTGGCCGGTTTTTTTATTTTTAAAATACTAAAATGAACAGTGCATCGACGGTTTCGCCCCCCGAAAACGACAAAAACCATGCCTGGGGGTGAGGGGCGTTCCGGTAATTAGCCAATTTTTTCTTCTTTTTTTTCGCTGACATCTGCTGGCGCGTCGGAGGACGCGCCGTCCGTTTCAACGCTCACGCGTTATTCGGACGGCGCGTGAGGCTTCATAAGACGTCGGAAAATGCCCAAACGACGTCTAGAATGATTTTCAGGCATGTGCTCTTCCACATGGGGTGGCGCGTGTTTCACTATGGTGTCCGGAGACGTGTCAATGGTCGTTTGAATTTTCCCCCCCAATTTCTCTCTCCTGCCTGCACCAGATGACGTCAGCTAAACTGTTTTTTGTTAAAGTTCATTTCAGTCCCTAAACGTTTTAATTTGTTTTTCTGGCCCTTATTTCTATTAAATGGGTTTTGATTTGTTTCAATTTCGTCCTTCAATTGAAATTGATTAGGTATTGAAGTTCCAGTTCGGTCCTCATGCTTTTAATTTTGCGGGGTGGGCTGGAATTCTAAATATTTTTGGTATCAAAGTTTTGATTAATTTCCTGGCCCTTATTTCTATTAAATGGGTTTTGATTTGTTTCAATTTCGTCCTTCAATTGAAATTGATTAGGTATTGAAGTTCCAGTTCGGTCCTCATGCTTTTAATTTTGCGGGGTGGGCTGGAATTCTAAATATTTTTGGTATCAAAGTTTTGATTAATTTCAATTTCATCCTTCCATGCAAATTTATTATAAATCCTTAATATTTTAGGTATCAAAAGTTTGATTTCTTTCAATTTTATCCTTCTATGCAAGTTAATTATGGATTTCAGTTTTATTTCAGTCCCAATTCTTTTAATTTCCAATTTTGTTTTGAATTATTTGATTTAAATGTTTGAATTTACTTCAATTCTGTCTTTTAAATTAAAGATATTATTGAAAGTATATCAAATTAATTATATATTTGTATATTTATGTCAAATTAAAGTATGTAAAACTAATATTATGTTCAAATATTTATTGAATATTATCGCCTAAAAATATATAGAGGGGGAGGAAAAATGACCTAGGATTTTTTTAATAACAGAAATTCATATCAGTATTCTTAAATACATTTAATATAATAATACGATGAATAAATCTTATAAAAAAAAAATATTGGCTTCAAGATTAAATTTTGTGTTCTTTTGTTTAAGTTTATTTCTTGAAATAAATTTGCAGTGTTTTGACTTTTTAATTATATATTTGTATATTTATGTCAAATTAAAATATGTGAAACCAATTATATGTTCTAATATTTATTGAATATCATCACCTAAGAATATATAGAGAGAGAGAACAAAATAGCCTAAGATTATCCTTTAAATTCAATATATTATTTAAATTATGTCAAATTAATTATATATTTGTATATTTATGTCAAATTAAAATATGTAAAACTAATTATATGTTTGAATATTTATTGAATATTATCGCCTAAAAATATATTGACAGAGAGGAAAAATGACCTAGGATTTTTTGAACGGTAGAAATTCATATCATGTTTTCTTAAATATATTTAATATAATAATATGATTAATAAATCTTATATAAAAAAAATTGCCTTCAAAATTTAATTTTGTGCTCTTTTATTTAAGTTTATTTCTTTACAAGGATTTCCAATGTTTTCATTTTTAATATTTTAGATATAATATTACTGCGGAAAAAAAAATCTTAAAAAAAAAATGTTGACAAATTTACCTGCATTATCTACAAGTCAAATTAAAAAAGATACAAGTCACTTCCCGTTTCCATTAGACTGTTCTTTTTAGACGGCAAATAAATAATTATAGCACAAAAAAAAATTAAGTTTATGTTTGAAAAACAAATTATAATATTTTTATTTCTAATATGTCTTATATTTATTGAATATTATCGCATAAAAATATATTAAGAGAGAGGGAAAATGACTTTGGATTTTTTGAATGACAAAAATTCATATCAGTATTCTTAAATATAATAATACGAACTAAATATTAAAATAAGAAAATACAATACATATACAAGCAATTAATTTCCTACATAGATAAAAATATATTATGAGAGAGGGAAAATGACTTTGGATTTTTTGAATGACAAAAATTTATATCAGATTCTTAAATATAATTATACTAACTAAATATTAAAATAATAAAATACAATACATATACAAGCAATTAATTTCCTACATAGATAAAAAAAACTCGCCGCATCGCCAATTATTTAGTTCATTATAGATAATAGGAGTAAATATTTTTTCTCAGGTTGCTGAAGTTCAAGTCCCCCTGCCACCGAAAATGATTTTTGAGTAAAGAACAGTGTTTTCTATTTTTCATAAGTGTTTGACATGTTTTTTTTTCAGTCATTTTTTCGATAACTAGGGTGTCCGGGTCAGCTTATACGCATCACAATAAATCTCTGAACTTAATTTTTTTTTACAGTTTTCACTGTTTATTAATATTTTAAAATGTTTTTTCCTCTTCTTTTTTTCAGGCTTCTTTTTTTTTTTTATACTCGCGGTGTCCGGGTCAGTTTACACGCACCACAATTTTTTCCTCACATATATATATATTTTATAACCGGGGTAGGTTACACGTGTCACGAATAATCCTTTGACAGTGTTTTTTATTTTTTTTCAACTTATAATTTTTTTTATAACTAGAATGTCCAAGCTAGCTTACGTGCACCATGACTATTATTTTGTACATAGCCAAAGAAGATCACAATTTCAAACAGTAATAAACAGTGATTTGAAATGTGGTTTTGTTTTTCATTACTATTTAAAGAAATTGATTGAACTATGATTCTGGTGAGATATGACAAGAGTGTTTGGTAATGCGTTTGAAAATCGCTTTTGAACAAATTTTAACTTTTTTCAATTTTAAATTAAAAAAATTGTTTCTACATGATTTTGATGTGCTAATGTCAAAAATAATTTTAAAAAAATTAAAAAAATTACAACACTTTAAAAATCAATTATTTTTCTACATATAAAAAAGTCCAGCGCAACGCGCGGGCAAATCAACTCGTGTATACTATTTTGAAACTTCTACAAAAGTATTAGAAAAATATGTATACTATTTTTTATTTAAGTATTTATATTGATTTTTTTTTGTTTCAAGTATTTGCACACATGAAATTTGATTAATTAAATGCCTTTATTAATTATTATTTTTATCAAAATACTTGCATGATAGTTAACTCTTTATCATATATCAAATGGATCAAGATTGGTATTGTTTTAATATTTTATTATTATTTTAATGAAACACTTTTACTTTATATTTTTGTATTTGAGATCATGTATTGATTTTTTTTCTTAGTTTTAATACATGTGCTCACAAAAATTGATAAAGCATGTACTTTCATGAGCTTTTGTTATAAATAGGTTGACATATTACTTATTTACATTAAAATTGGGCACAAATGTCTAAATAACCATGAATTTTGTCCAAAAAAATAGCTCTTTAGTTTTCCATCCAAAAATAATAAATTAAAAAGAAAAATCATTAAAACTAACTAACTAATTAATTAAGTTTATATTTTTCTTACTCATTGGTTAGAGTTTAGTCTTAGGTAATGATAAAAAAATTATAAACTCTAACCATTGAGTAACTTAAATATAAACCCACTCGTTCAATCAATTAGTTTTTCATTAAGTTTAAAAAATAAAAACAACCACAAAATTAGATTTGATGATATTGTTTCAATACTCCCCTACAAGCAAGTTGAGCGGGCAAGACACTACATTCAACTTGAATTGTAGGAGCATAAATTAAGATGATAAAAAAGGTTTAGTAAGTATATTGGCAATATGATCATAACAAGAAATAAATTAAGTTGGGAGTTCACCATGTCATGGGGAAGTAAAAAAAACAATTCTCGAAGGAATATAATAATGAGAATGGAAATAAAAATGAAATCATTTCTAATTTCTAATTGTGAAATGATAATATGGACAAATAAAAAGTGAATATGACAATAAAAAACATATATAGTTTCAATTATACGAAGGTGATGGGGATGAAAATAAGGGGTGGGGATAAAGTTTTATTATTATTCTAAAGAATGATATATTATTTGTATTTACTGTATTTCAACCAACTACCTCTATTAATGATTAAAATAAACTGTTTATATCACCATCAACGTCTCTATCAAGATTATCGAGATTATATTATTATTTTTTCATTACTCTTCTATAACTATCGTCATCATCATTACTATAACATTCCACGATGGTGACGTTGATTTTATTTAAACAAATATTAGTTGATTGTATATCAACTAACTAACTCTATTAGTTATTAAAATAAGTTGTTTATATCACCATCGATGTTTCTATCAAGATTATGAAGATTATATTATTATTTTTATTATTATTATTATTATTATTATTATTTCGTAACTCTTCTACAGTTATTACCATCATGACATTCCATGATGGTGCCATTTACTTTTAAAAAAAACATAAATCATTTTTATTTCATTCCAATTTCTTAAATTGTCTTTATTATATTCCGTATCTTTGTAACCAAATGTTATCTTATTGACTCCTTCTCTTAACTTTTGAACCAAATACAGGCTAAAATATCTTCACATTAATATAAGATTTATAACTAATTATTTTCTTTATATAAAACTTAAACCGTATAATTAATTAAAAACATGCGCATTCATCAATTATTTTGTTCAACTTAATTCAAGCTTTGTTTGTTTCTCCATACTTATTACATCTTTTACTCTTTATATTTTCTTTTTTAACCGTGAGGTATTCTCTCAAGTTAACTTTTATATATTAAAATCATTTTTTTTTATCAGAAAGGCTTGAGTAGATTATAATATTAGACAGGAATTCACTAAAAAAATAGTTTTATTCCAAAATACTTTAGACTCCGATCAATGAAAGATAACATTAGGAACATATCCACTTAGCACTTACCGATTATATTTTATTGATTGTTTGGGAGTGTGGTTGAGGCTGATTTTAAAAGTGTTTTTCGTTCAGAAATGAATCAAAATGATGTTTTTAATTATTTTTTAAAATCATTTTTAACATTAGTATATGAAAATAGTCTAAAAACACCTTAATTTAAAATAAAAATATTTTTTTTTTCAAAAATATTTTTAAAATATATTTTTAAAATATAATGAAATAAAGGTCTGATCGGCCTTGCCTAAGCCTTTCCACAAGGATTATCAAGGAAATATATTTGTCGCTAGTGCCCGTCAATAATATTTAAATTATACCTTAATAGACAACCCTCCTCTCTCATTTTTTTGTTTTTCTTTTTCAGCTTCCTCCTCCTACTCCTTTTATCATGCAAAAAACAACACATAACACCTCTATATTTTGTTATAAATCAAGCTTCTATCATCACAAGTTTGAGCACCCCCATGCTCAACCTATTAACTTCTTTTTTATGGTTTAAGTTTTTATTTAAAAATTTGTCATTTCAAGTAAGCAAAACTATAAAAAAAAAATTTATTTCAACCCATTGTTAAAATGTTAATTCTTTTGGCATTTTGACGTAATACATGTAATTTGTTTGTGTGTTTACTTATTTTATAACTTTTTTCCATAGAAATTTATGGTATGAATATATGATTTACATGTTAGGGTTTGTTTGAGATTTTGAAAAATTGTATTTGTTTTTCATTTGATGAAGTTGAGTTTAATTTAGTATCTTAGGTATTTTATAACAAAATAAATAAAGGCTTATTTAATGGGTACATTTAATATTTTGTCAATTTTATTGGTTAAGTTGAGATTTTTGGTAAATTTGGATGAATATGATTTATTTTTTTTTGTAGAAAATTGAGTCGGTTAATGTGCTTTTCACTTGAAAATATATTAAAATATTTTTTTTATTTTTTATTTATTAAAAATTATTTTTAACATTACTATATTAAAACAATTCAAAAATGAAAAATAATTAATTTTAAAAAAATAAAAAAGGATTTGACAACAATAACAAATACCACATAAACCAAGATTGCCAGTTTTGTTCCGGTTGAATTTTTTTTCTATTTGGAATGATATGTTTTAGTTTTGAAACATTTCAAGGTATTAGTGTGTGTGTGTGTATAATTCAAAAAACATAAATTTTATTTATATCCAAAGAGAAACTAGCTTAAAATTATGCAATTTAAATTTCAAACACAAGTAAGAAGATGAAATTTGAACTGATATGACCCGATCGACTCGACAGGTCCAAAGCAAAGATAAGTGATAAGAATATAGTTTACCTAAAAACATTAAGAAAAATTTTTCTTGAAAAAATATTAAGATGATATTACTCTGGATCGACCCGGATCAACCTAATTTGACTTTTCAAATGTAAGACCAGGGTCATAAAACCATGATAACTCAAAAAAAAAACCACAATAAAATAATTTTTTGAACAAAATAATGAATTTGGACAAAAATACAAGACCATCATTAGAAGTCTTGCAAGACCTTTTAATATCTAATTGCTATACAATTTCAACTTGAGATATATTAATATATCAAAAGACTAGTCTTAATTGTTTGAGCTCAATTCATCTATCTAGAAAAATATAAATAATACTATAAATTATATATTATTTTATAAAATACTATTCGGTCGAAACTAGTTTAACAAAGCTGGAATGTTTTGCCAAACAAAAAGTTTTAAACGGGTTGAGGTTGTCAGCAAGATAAAACGTGTTCTAATTTATTTCATTTTGTTTTTAAAAAAGAAATAGACAACAGAGTAATCATAATCGACCAAGAAGACTTGAATCTTAACAAGAGAGAGAAACGGGTACAGAAAATTTGAAACTGGGTCAGCGGGTCCCATGCACCCCGCATACTGACGATCACGTGTCAGATTCTTATGGGTCTGTAACCCCCCGCTCTACATGAGATTCCAAAAACTCAGGAAAAAGAAGAAATGCAGTGCCCTTTTATAGTTCTCCGTCATATGCCAGGGATATACCCAGAGAGACAATGACATTTCGGGAACTGAACTAACTTGCTGCAGGGACCATTCTTCGAGGCTGATTCCAGCCCGGTTCTGTTTTTGAATCGTTAGCTTGCAAGAAATTTTTTTCTCTTTTTTTTATTAATAATATAAATTATATTTTGATATCTCATCTAATATTTTAATTTTTTAGTTGAGATGGTTTCTTAACATGGTATTAGAGTCTTATTCACCCAGCGATCACGAGTTCGAATATCACCACTCTCATTCTATTTGATAAAAATTAAGCACATGATCATGTGGAACTGTGCAGGTTTCAAGTCAAAGAGCTTTTAATTGAGGGGGGTGCTAGAGAATAATATAAATCATATTCTGGGGTCTCACATAATAGGTTAAGCTTTTAGGTGAGATTGTTCCTTAACATGCCAACCTTGAAATTGTTGATGAATTGCCTGTTTAGTAGTGTGTTTTTGTTTTTAAAATTATTTTTTATTTATAATTGTATTAAAATGATATTTTTTTTTATTTTTTTAAAAAATATTTTTAACATTAGTACATGAAAATTATCTAAAAACATCTATTTTTTTAATTTAAAGTAAAAATAAAAATTTTATTGTTAAAGATATAAGGTACTTACTTGTTAAAGATCTTGTAATTAGAAGCAGAAAGTAAATTATTGTTGTCAATAATAAATAATTTATCCTTAAATTTTATTATTTATCTCTTGGTGTAAGCAAAATGATTTCAGAACACTATCAAGTTGCTGAAATCTTGAACCCATATGATATGGGGAACAGTTTCTTGCCATGAAAATCATATGGATCATCCTCCACATCATGAGGAACAGCTAGCAGATGAATGGTGGCTGGATGGGATGACGATATACTAGTTGAAGGTCAAGGAGGGGACATCAATGGCTAGAAAGTTTGTAGCTGAACGACACTAGTTGGAATCGATCATGGATGTTTGGGAAATCGAACGACATCCAACCTGCTGCCATCGGGTATTATATTAATAAATGGAGTTGTAGGGAAGCAAATTTTGACAAGGATTAATTTAGCTACTTTCTATTTGCTTAATTCTAGCTTCACGACGCCAGCAAGGTCTTGGCCTGGTGGTCATGAAGGACTTCTCCCTTCCTCTCATCTCAGGTTCAAGCCTTGTCAGGCACGCCTGTCACCCCCGCAGTGCTTTACATGCTCATTGGGTTTGCAGGATGTTCAGTGGGCCCGGAGATTTAGTTATGGTGCTCGCAAGCTGGTCCGGATACCCCGGTTATCAAAAAAAAAAAATCTAGCTTCACGACTGGAGTACAAGACAAGAAGGAAGGCGTCTTTAACACTTTAATGTTGAAGGCTAAAAGTCAAAAGAGAAAATAAATTTTTTAAAAAATAGTAATTAAAAAAATGAGGAATAGATTTGATATAAAAATAAAATGATATAAACACTCTTATTCAATATGAGCTAGCATAACGAATGTGTGATCGAGATTGTTAGAATGGGTTATCATCATATAAAGAAAAATATAAAAAATAATAATTTAATCTTCAATAAATTCAATATTAAATAATGAGATTGAAAAATAAAATCAATGAATAACGAGGCAAAAAAATTAATATCAACTCGAGTTAAAATTTTATATTCGTGACTTGGGTTATGAGACCGAGTTTATCACACTGAAAAAGAAGTAACGAAGCTCGATTGTAAACGAACCAAATATTGAAGTATAAAATTAAAAAAAATAATCAATTTCAAAAAAGAGACCAAGGCAATTTTTTGTTTTGAAAGAATAGGGTGAAATATGTATAAAAAATCAAATGATAAGGGATGTAATTGAAAAAAAATTAAAAGCATGAGAATTAAATTCTATATAAATACCAAATAAAGGTCAATTGAAAAAAAAAAACAATTAGATGACCACTTATAATTTTGGCTAGTTTGACATGTTTTCACATGGAAAAAAGAGAGAAAATAAGAGGGAGAAAAAAAAAATCCAACCCCTACCTAACCACATGAGAAGCCTCACATGCATCATCTTGTATTGTATGCGCTACTCAAAAGATGTGAACATTTTAATTGTGTGTTTTAGCTTTTGTTGTGATTTTTTTTTTTTGATAACCGGGGTGTCCGGGTTAGCTTGTGCACACCACAACTAAATTACTGGGCTCACTGAACATCCTGCAAACCCAATGAGCATGTAAAGCACCGTGGGGATGACAGACATGCCTGACAAAACTTGAACCTGGAATAAGAAGAAGAGAAAAACTTTTCATGATCACCAGACCAAGATTCTGCTGGTCTTTTGTTGTGATTTTAATTTCAGCATCTTTGGCAGCCACACAGAGTAATGGAGAAAAGGGAACACTTGGGAATCTCAAATCTTTCTTGCACTTTTTAGCCAATTGTAGCTTAACAACACAAACCTTAATCTGACGATACAAGAAAGGCTGATGATCGAAAGGCTGATGATCCAAGGGACCCATTTACTTGACCGATGGGAAGAAAGCTGCTCTTCCGACCAGGTGGAGGCCACTCACAGAAATCAAATCGACGGAAAAGGAACAAGAAAATCATCTTGTGTTTTAATGCCATTGATCTCCTCAGTAGATTGAACCTTACCAAGTGCGCCCGAGACAGTCTGGCAATGTTTTTAAAAATATTTTTTTTTTACTTTTTTTTGATATTTTAAATCATTTTTATATGTCATTTTAAAAAAAATATTATTTTAATTTATTTTTTAACAACCACACTTTAAAAAACAATCACAACCACACTTCCAAACAATCACTCAATTATGAAGAAGCCTTTTCCCTTTTTTTTCATTTTAAATGATTTTTTTTGTATTTTTAAATTATTTTGATTTGCTGATGTCAAAAATAATTTTTAAAAAATAAATAAAATATCATTTTGATGTATTTCTAAATAAAAAATATTTTTAAAATTTACCGCAACCGTCATAAAGTTGAGAATATGGCATCTGGAAAGAGTTTTTGGGAGACTTTCAAACCCCACTTAGGGTTTGGCAATGAAGCTTTGACCAACCTTTACCACTCATTTGATCAAAATGTTTCAATGTCTTTCTTTGAAAAATAATATCATTAAGGATTAGTCTACTGATTAAGGAGATTTTCTTAATCAAATTTATTCGGAGTTTATAATGGTTTACATGAGCAGTTAGCCCTCATTAAACTCATATATATTTTTGAATATTTTCAGTCGACAAGAGCCCCATAAGTCTTGGAGTATTTCAAGCATGTTTTTAGTAGGAGAAAGATAAAATAAATGAATAAAAATAAAAACCCTTAATTGTTCACCTAATTATTCTTTTTTTTTTAAATTTTTTACATTAATACTTTTGATAGTATTCTTGTACGTTGTCTTTTTGATGAATTCGACATCATATAACAAGAAGATCAAATAATTGGCCTGCCACAGCAGGTGCACATTTTAGAGCTCAGAATTAAACATATTTTAAGAAAATTAATTGCATTTGAAAAGCAAGGTTCCTTAGTTTCTGGAAGTCAGCACCCAGAAACAAAATGCTTCCATTAAAGATTAAGCAGATAAAACCTTAATTATGACAAGAAGCAAGTGGGGACACCATCAGCCTCTTGTGTTTACTTTTCCAACATTTCACTAAAGCTTAGGATAATTTTTCTTTTTGAAGTTGTTGGGAATTGTCTGAATAATTGCAGTATCATCATACAGCACTCGGATCTATTTACCAGTACTATTTGTAATAATGTAAATATACATGTATATATTGCATAATAATTAAAAGCTTCAGGTGGCGCAATGAATTTGATAATCTGAAGAAGATAAAAGAAACTTTTGGCCATTTCTTCGGCCATGAAACTAGAAAGCACTCGACTAGAATATTTTTTTGTAGCAATTAAAGGTTAGATTTGCTTGTGATGGTGTTATGCTGTTCTCTGATGTTAGATATTAAATGCATCAGCTGTTCTGTTCTTGAAAGCAACCTAGAGCCATGCATTTCAGGTCCTTTCTGGGAACCAACCAGAGCCCCAACCTTGCTAGATTTCATGACTTCAACGATGTAAGAAAATTAAAATGGCAACTTGAATTCTTTCTCTCGAATTCAAATTATACCATTCTTGAGCTTTTGCTTTTGTATTAAGATGATTTTTGACAAATATTGTCAATATACAGAGGAAATCTGTGGTGAGTACGGACGTCAAAGCTTTTACTTCTCCTGATCGGGCACATTTTTGGACAGAACACTTTGACATCACTAATGGATAGTTAGTTAGTTACAGAAACTTGATTCCTGAAAATGCCTACCTGAACAGGATCTGGAACAAAATAAAGTATATTTCCTACAAATTCCTGATCTTTAGAAACATACCGAGCAATAGCATGCTTGGCCACCAATTGCAAGTCCTTCAAGCAAGCATATTCGATCTCGGTACAGGTTCATCTTTCAAAAAAAACTACCTGTTTTGATGAACTAAATTTTACCAAATCTTAAGCATTTGTTGTGTTTGACTTCAATACTCGGGTTCTGTGTGAGTTGCTTGGTTGGCTTCACCATGGAGATTTTCTCCATCGCATTTATGAACTTTCGCAAGTGCTTGATGTACTCGGGATAAGTTTCCAGGTTGCAATGACCACCGCCTTTGACCCATAAGGGATCATATTTTTCTCTGGCAAGTTCCCACAGGCGCTTTCCATGGGACAGATCAACAATATCATCATTTGTTCCCTGTAGAGTTTCAACAACAAATATCATCCATGATCACAGCAAAAAAATGTACTAATTTAAGCTGAAACCAGTAACGACGATCAACAGTAATCACAGATGATTCAATCATATCTTCAGCAAGTAGGGGTATCTGGTATAGCCACAATAAATAACATGGCTTCGCAGCAATTCTTGTGAACTTAGCCGATGAAGTTGTTATGGTAATTGCTAATGAAAGAAAATGAGAGGTGGCATTCTTGTTCTAATTTCAAATGATTCGAACCAGGTCCAAGCAAGGTTTCACTCATCACTATTTCCTTCTGAGCAGTATCATTCGAAAGAAAGTCATCAATTGCTTATAAGATTAAGCTCCATGGTTGCCTTGCTTCGTTTACAAGCCAACGCAACCAGCTTCTTCATCTAACAAGTCAATTGCATCTGGCTGAGGCACCTAGGAAGTAAGAGAGATCATAGGAAAAAGTCAAAGGAACCCTCGTGTATCTTCGGTTGGGTTCATCTTTAAGTCCCTGGATAGGAATATATTCAAGTGTCTTCCACAAAAATGCTTTCAGATCATATGTAGATTTACTAATGCACCCAATCATTAGCAATAATATATAATTATCCATTAAACATATCAGTTATTAGTTGCTTTGACAAACCTCGGTGTGGCACTCAATTCCAAATCATTTTTAAACCATCACCTCATTTTTCTTCAAAAACTTTCAAAATCATTTCCACTTCCCAAAACTATGCACAGTTTCTGTTGGTTTAAAATCTACGTATCTTTTTTTTCTCCACGTCCAGTTTCATTAAGATTGGCCATTCTTCAACAGAAACTAGCTCTGGGTGTCCTGGAAATGAATTTTTTTTATGCAGATGATATCTGAAGTTTTCACAACTCGAGGCTATATACATGATGAACACTAAACAACTTGCAAAACCTTTTTCTGCTATTGGAAGGAAACAAGAAAGATGTACAAGATTTCTCAAAAATTCGAAAGGAAAATGATATAAGGTCCAAAAAACTCGTTTTTATCAACAATTATAAGTAATTTTCAACTGAAAAATCTCTCTAAATGGCCAAACTTGCAAAACGAGATGCACTTAAGTAAATACAATAAATTTCTTTAGCAATGGCATGCAGTCATATCATGAGAAACAAATAAGCAGAGAAATGGAGAACCCTACGTCTAAGCGTTTGCATGATTGGAATTACATGCAAATAGAAAAAAAAATCAGTGGAAACAAAGCCAAATAATAAAAGAGAGTGACTTACATGGATAACCAGAACAGGGCAGCTGACAAGTCGTATTTTGTCTATATTCTGTACATGTTAGATACAGCGCGTTCAGTAGAAAACTAACTTAATTTCTATCCAAAGAACAGGAGATATAATGATATAAGCAGCTAAACTGACCTTGAAAATGTCAAACCAAAATGTCATCTTGACAGGATACAAGACCCTTATGCCTGAAAGAATTGCACTGTGAAGAACTACACCTCTCAACTTTTGTAAGCGAGAAGCCAAGTGCAAAGTAGGACCACTTCCAACAGATTGACCATACACAATCAAGTCTTCCTGCTTTATTCCATAATCCTTCTTCAAACAATTGTACGCAGCCTCGATGTCATGGTATGTGTTGAACTCAGATGGCTGTTACAAATACAGATGAAACAGTTAATCAGGTATAGCATTGCATTAGCCATAGAGTAGAAGAGTCAGATCGAAAAGGGGTGGACAATTACGATTAGATTCTGTTTTCTTGTTACCGTGAGCCTTTTCAGTAAAATTTTGGGCTATTCAACATTTAATTCAATAAATAAATAAATCATATTGATCTGATAGATTTTCTTTACCTTGCCAGAAGATGCTCCATATCCTGAATAATCATAGCTGCAAAACATCAAAGCACAAACTAAGTAATAAAGCATTTTTTTATAACCACGATTATTATAAGCATACAATCGGCATAGCTGCTTCATAGAAAAACATTTTTATCCTGAACAAATATTTCAGCTGAAATTAACATTAGCATACCAATTGATACTGCGAGTGAAATTAACTTCCTATCAAAAACATCCCTCACGGCATGCACCCAAAGTAAATACACAAAACAATATCAAGAAAACTCTTAGTAAGTTGATACAAGAAAAGTCCATGTTAATGTGAATTGGCGCGACGGTGACAGATCAAGCCCTACAAAATCCAGCAGGATCGTGAAATATCTTCTGGGGCATCATATATTTAAATCAGAACACCAGAGATATATTTTCTTATTTCTCTATGCCATTAAGACTTGTTGTAAGGTCACCATTGAGAAAATGAATATACATTCGATGATTACAAAGCCAGCAACTTTCACAGACTGACAGATGAATTTATCCTCAAATCAATAAAATTCACAGAGCTCCAAACATGCAAAGACAAGAACCACCTCAGTAGAAGAAGAGAGAAATGGTCCATCTGGCAAATCCACAATTCAAAGACTTCCTTCTTTTTCCAACACCGAAGGAAAATAAATAAAAAATGGAAAGAAATCATAATTAAGAAACAGTAGTTAAGTAATTGCACAAACAGAACAGAAAGGGAAACTAGAATCAGAAGGCAACAAGATAAAGAAAAAACATAAGCAAACCCCTTAAACCACAAAATTCTCTTAATCAATCACCAATAGGAGAAACCGTAGTTAGAACATTCATAAATAACCAATCACCAACAAGGAACATGTATAGATACAGAAAGAAACATAGCATATGTTAGCACCAAATTCCACCATGAACAAATAAAAACTAATTTCATGAAATTCAAAAGCAAAATCATGAAACCCAGAAAAAAAGTATTGAATTAATTTCCAAAAGAGCCAAAAAAGAGAAAAAAGAAAATTAGAGAAGCCTAACAAAATATCAAAAAAAGAAAAAGGCCATGCCCAGCAAAAATACCTCATAATATTGACTCTCAAATGAGCTCTAAGCTCAATGAAAAGCTCATGCATTTGTCCAAGATCAGCAGCATTTCCATGAGAGTACAAAACTGTGAATCTTGCAAAAGGGTGTTTCCAAAACGTAGCCACAATCTTGTTTCCAACTTTAGTTTCCAGCAAGTGAACATCCATGTTCTTGTCTGCAGTTACACCCGGTAACACCAGCCTCCCATCTCGCTCTCTAAACACATCATACGTTGGGGGGTCTGGCGGGAAGAAGGCAAATTTTGCTGCCACACTTGACGTTACATTTCCCATTTATGTCAACACAAACGTTGTATCTTCTATGTACTCTTATATTTAAGACAAGAAAATATAAAAACAAAGAAAGCAGAGGAAAAGAAAGCAAACCAAACCCAGCTCAGACTTTATGATGACAAAAAATGGGTGTGAGTTAATATTGTCAGTTGGTGATAAAAAGAGGTTAAAGTTCGAAACTTTTGTTTCTTTGTAACGGTGTTTATAGGTTACTGCGAAGGGATCCGATCTAAAAGAGGATGAGCTGGAATTGGTGGTGGTGGTTGTGGAGGAGGAGGAGAAGGGAACAGAAACCCAGAAAATGTATAATAAGGATTTTTAGGGAACAAAACAAGAGAGAGAGAGAGAGATGTTTGCTTGCTTGCTTGCTTGTTTAATGTAGTTTAGCTGTTGACGATGAAGTGATGACCTGTTCAAGACCTTTCTTTTCTTTCTATTTTTGACTGGATGACACCCCTTGTTTTGAGATAGATGATCGTATAGATGTACATTTCTGACCTTTCGCTATCTTCAGGTGAATATTAAAATAATGATTATTAAATCCACATCATTATCAACTGTAATCTAATTAAGGGAGCTGTCACCTTCGATAATGGGAGCCTAGTTGCTGTTCATGGACGGCAGCTCAATTGATCTTCAACTGTATCATCCTTTTTTTTTTATTTTAAATTTAAACTATTGGACTGCATCGTTTTTTAAGTTTGAAATCCTCAAATTAAAATCTCCAATCATTTTAAAGTTTATGTCAATTATTGCATGGAAAAGCTTAATCTAGAAGTTCAATAAAAAATATTATTATGTAATGTTTTGATCAGCTTGCGTGTATGTTTAAAAATATTTTTGAATATTATATTAATATATTTATAAATAAAAAAATATTTTTAAAAATAATTAAAGTAAAATTCCTCCTGATTTCGGCATAGGCCGACCAAATTGTCAATGCTGTCATCACTTCTTGCACAGCACTTGTGTACTGGTTCATAGGTGATGTTGCTGGAAAATAACATTAATAGTCTGGTCCTTTTAGAAGGGTAGTTTGGTCTTTTAAAGCATATCCTTGTATTTGCACACCTGCTGTCCAAAAGGGCCACCTTAAACACGTGCCCTAGCAGAGATTAATAGCTCAAAAATGAGAGCGGAAGCTGTCTAAAAATAAAAAATTGAAAATGAGAGCTGATGGACGGCTAAGATTTGGTCAAAAGCTGTCGGGGATCTTAGAAGAAAGAGAGGGATCTAGCGTCATCAATTGTCAGAGTTAGACATTCCCTCATTTGCTTTGCTCGGCCTCTGTATGGTACCACATTCTGACACTTATTTCCCCTTCTCTCTTTTCCTGTTTTCTTCATTCAGTTCGAGGGTGTGTTTTCTTTTACTTGTGTTTTATTAAAATATTTTTATTTAATTTTTATTTTTTTTAACATTACTATATTAAAATATCTAAAATCATTAAAAAAATAATTTAAAATAAATAAAAAATATAAAAAACAATACTTTTAAAAATATTTTTAAAACTAAAAACCTAATTGTTTAGCTATAGATTCATTGCATTTTGAAAATTTATTTTAAAGTATTTTAAAAATATATTTAATGTAATTGATATATTTTTTACTATATTTGTAATAGTTTTGATATGTTGATAATTTATTTTTAAAAAAAAATAATCACTATAACCAAATACTAAACACACACTTACACTTATGGAACTCTTGCCCATACACTTAACATCGATACTCTATTAACTCGAAAGCTTCTATTTGCAAAGGGAAATTCGATGGAGGAGAAAATTATGAAAACACCTTGTTTTTTGTGTTAACATTAGAAGTTTTTATTGTTTAGAAATACATCAAAGTAATATTTTTTATTTTTTAAAAAATTATTTTTGATATCAGCACATCAAATGATCTAAAAACTTTAAAAAAATAATTTAAAATAATTTTTTTTTTTAGAAGCACTTCTAAAAAGCAATGTCAAACAGAATATTAATTGCAAATAAACTATTGAAGCACGAATCTTGTATTTTATTGATTTAAGGTTGCTTGCTTATATTGTTTTTTAGTGCTAGAAAAAATAAAATTTCCAATTAACTAGTAATTGATGATAAAACACCTCTCTCAATGGCAACTCAGTTTCAAAATCAAACTTATATAAACCTTCTCCCTTGCTATTAGTCACATATATAATAATATTTCCTTTTAAAACAATATTACAGGATGAGTTGAGTCCCTATACCTAGGTAAATTTTGTTTTTACAACAATTGGAGTACCTTGTTCTTTTTATTTTTCATTCCATATCCTATTTTTGTTCCAATCAGCAGAAACATATGAAAAAACAACAAATGTCATCCTTAATTTCATCATAAATCAAGAGTCATTAGCATTTATATTTAGGAAGAAAAAAAACCTTGAAAGGAAACACACAAGATAATGACTTCATAAATCTAAAACAAATATTATAGATAACATTGATCATTAAATAGTGTCATTTCTTATTTTTCATTGTGGTCACCAAGCTTTATTTTCTTTCAATTTTATTATTTTATGTGATTTTTATGATATTTTAAGTGTTGATGTTTTCTTCTCTTTGTATATACTTAAAACTTTAAAGTGATCAATGACATCTCAATATTCAATTAGAGACCTATTTGATGAAATAATATTCATATTTGTAGTATAGAAAAACAATTAAAAAAATGAAAAATGATTTTTTTAAAATTAGCAAAAAATGTTAGTTTGATCCAAAAACTCTCCATTTACTCATTTTTTATCCTTTTAGTTTTGGAGTTTTACTTTTAGATTCTAAATTTTATTTTTAGATTTTTTAGTCCTTTACTTTTGAGAAAGAGAGAGAAAGTTGTTGGAGAATGGAGGAGAAGAGAGAAAGCGGTCTATTAACTACATTTTGATTACAAAAAGTTGATCTCAATGTCATTGGATTTCTTTTTTTGATGAGAGTAGTGTTATTGAGTTGTTTTTTTGGAAAAATGTTTCTATTAATGAGGACAAAAACAAGAGAACAATTATAAGCATGAAATAGTAAACCCTGAACCCTAAAACAAAGGATTCAAACTTCCACATCCCCATCAACATAATTTAAAAGAACAAGTCCACTATTTTCACTTTTTTTGTTGTAAGTAAGGACATGAAATATGAATTCCTAGTACAAGAAGGAAACATGAACATCTTCAAATTAAAACTTTGAGATCCACCATAACATGTTAAAATCAATAAATAAGCATCATATTTATTCAAAAATATCCATTCAATTAACATTATCCAATCAAACTTCATCATAAAACAAATAAAAATAAACTAAGATAATTGTTTGATAGAGACTTGGGGTCAAGGTAGTCAAAATCGAGATTTTGACATGAATCGGAAAGGGCTCCGAAAAATCGGATCGTAAGATCGGATCGTAAAATCGTAGAAAGATCGTACCCGAAGTGTCCGTACAAAAATCGTAAAACAGCTAAAATCGTGTGAGAAGAAAAATCGTAAAATCGTTTGTAAAATATTTCTGAATACAAAATAACATAATTATGGACATAAAACTTAATTAGTTTAGGTTTATACATGATGTAAAATAACTTCAAAACACATTACAAAACAATTATGTCCATAGAATTTTATTAGGTAAAAACTAACAAATTTAAAATAAATATTTTGTTGATGTGCTATATAAATTACAACACAATGATTTTATTTTTTTATAATATATATTTTTTATAATTATTATATATATATATATATATTAATATATATATAGTATACACAAACAGTTTGTCCAGCGTGGCTGGACAAACTGTTTGTCCGATGTGGGACAATGAAAGTTGTCCCATATCGGCCAAAACTCTACTCCAAAGAGTGGAGTTCACTATAAATGTGTTTCATTATTCCACATCGGCCAAAAATCTTCTCCACTCTTTGGAGTTCAATATAAATACGTGTACTCTCCACTCTCCAGTCCACTCTGCAGCCGAGCATCAGTTGAAAACTTAAAATGGTTTAAATCAGTGCAAAATTTGATTTTAAAATAATAAAAAACCTGGATCGTAAAATCGGACCGATGCGGTTCGATTTTAAGAGTCAATCCGATTTTGATCGGGTTTGACCGAGTTTGACCGGTTTTGATTTTTCTTTCCGGTTCAACCAGGTTTGCTGAGCCAAATCGCAAACTCGTACGAGTTTGCGAGTTGGCTCGCGAGTTTGACTACCTTGCTTGGGGTTACCCACAAACTTAAATGAAGACCAGGTAGTGGACGATGAATTACTCTTGCCTTATAATACTTAAAAAGAGCTAAAGAGATAGAGAGAATTCATGATTCAAAAAATCTCGAGAAGTAAATCATTATTTTCGTGCCAACAGTAATATATATATATATGCTCTAAAATAAAATAAAAGATGCTTCAACCTTCTAATCTAAAACACAATCTTTCAATATACTAATGCATATGCTCAATAATAATGATAAAAATCAAGAAAATTATATTTATCATTCTATAATTAGGTTATTTTTATGTTTATTACAATTTATATATAATATCAATATAAATCTTTAAATCAAGCAAAATGATCAAATAACATTTTATATGAATTATAATGGCAATCCTAAAAAATAAAAATATATTTTTATAAAATATTAAATATTAATGCACGTATAAAGTTCAACAAGAAAATTATGTGTTTCTAAAATTATAAAAAAAAGCATAATTTCAAAGTATTTTAAAAAAATATTAAAAGAGATCAGTGATTCAATGTAACAAATTTTTTGTAGCCTTAGACACAAAGTACTGTGGATTGCAATAGTAAAATTATTATTTTATCCCTTGGTGCACAATAATTTCAGCCTTGGACTCAGGGGCATTTTTGATGTTTTACATTTATGTGCACAGTAAAACACCCACAATACCCTCCAATAAGACAAAAATCAAGAGTTGCTCGCGAGGGTATCACGATAATTTAACATTTTCAGTACACAGTAAAATAATTATTTTACCCTCTGATACGATAAAACACAAGAGTTGCCTGCGAGGTGTTTTGGGCATTTCACATTTTTTTAAAAATGTGTAAATACGGATATCCCTTATAAAAGATAAAATCCAAGAGTTGACTGTAGGGGTGTTTAGGTAATTTACCCTATATTTATTACTTTTTCCTGCGGACACTGTTAGCGTGTCGTCTAGACGTGCCAACGACTTTCTTCATGGCGCTCCATTCAGTGGCGTGTACGGTGTCATACGATGGATTAAAATATCTATCCAGTGTCTCAATGGATTTACCACCATGTCCTCCGTCTCATGTTGGGGCATGTGGCGTTCCAAGGCGGATGAGAACGTGACAGTGGTCGATTGAACTTTCCCCCCTTTTTCTCTCTCCTGCAGACTAAACTACACGATAGTCCTTTGGTTTATGGTGGTTACATTTTCGTCCCTGATCACTAGATTGTTTGGTATGGTCCTGATTTCTATTTTGAAAGTTTTGATTTGTTTCAATTTTGTCTTTCGATTGAAATTGATTATATCTTGCAATTTCAATTCGATCATTATTCTTTTTATTTTTAGATTGGTTTTAAATTCCTTAATATTTTTGGTACAAAAGTTTTGATTTTTTTTTTAATTTTGTCATTCCATTGAAATTGATTATATATATATATATTTTTTATTTTATCCCTTATACTTTTAATTTTTGATTTTAATTCCTTTATTTGTTTTTTATATTTCTGAAATAGTTCTTAGTTTTGTCCATGTTAATATATATGCTTTTAGTTTTTATTTTTATTTTTATTATTTTCTCTTTTGTTGAGGTAGTATTTTTTTGAAAAAAAATAGTTCTTAAATTTTAGTTTGTGATCATTTGAAAATTGATATTTCTTTTTTTCCTTGTTCTTTCTTTGAGTTTTTTTTATTTTTTTTTTATATTTGATCTTCAAGTCAAATGATTTTTTTTTTCAGCTAATAATTTTTATTTTTGTTTTGTCATTTATTTTATTTTATTGTTTGCTTTTTTGTTAAAGTTTTTAGGTTTTTTTTATTCTTTGATGTAATTTTGTTTTTTCTATTATTTACATAATAATAATAATTTTAGTTTTTTTCTTGCTTCCTCTTGGTTAAAGTTTTTGATTTTTTTTAATTCCTCAGGGTAATTTAAGAATTTTTATTGTTTTAGGAGTAACAATAATGATAATTTTAGGTGTCATAATTAGAATAGTAATAGTGACATTATTAATCATATTGATAATAACAATTGTAATTTATTGTAATGGTTATAGTGCTTATAGTGTTAATAATTATGACTTTGATGATAATAATAACTATAACTCATAAAATAATATAGAAAATATCAATAATAACAAAAAAACATTATAATAATGATAATAATACTAATTATAGTTTCAATTATATTAATAAAAAAACGGTGCTCATTATCGTTATGGTTATTATTATAATAATGACAACGATTATAACAATAATGATGGTGACAACATAGTACTGCCAATAATAACCAAAATATTGATTATTTACAATAATGGTTATAATGACAGCTATAATAATTATGCCAATTTAACAATCATGATAATAACAATGAGATAATAATCAAAATAATTCATTAGTCGATGTTGTTTCAAAATTGACTTTTACGATCTTTTTATGTATGATATTTCAGATCTAATATCACATAAACAAAAAATATACAAAGCCACACATAAATAAAATAGGGAGGAGAATTGGACCAAATTATCTACAATGAAAAAATAAGCGAGCCACTTGCTTTGCATTTCGCTGCAGCTAGAACCAAAATGTTTGACACGTGAGAAAATATTAATGGTCCTAGATTGTTTTTATAATACTGTATATCTGAGCAAAATAATCAACATACCAAACTTTTGATTATTTAGTTTTTTTATATATTCATTTTATTATGCATAAAGTGTTTAAATTAATGATAACAATTATTTTAAAGGTATTTAAAAAAAAAATATATTAGACTAATTATATATTTTAATATTTGTTTAATATTAACATCTTAAAAAATATATAAAAAATGTACGATTTTTTTTGAAAAAATTGCAAATTAATTTAATTTCAATTTTGAAATACTTTTAATATAATAATATGAAAAATAAATCTTAAAAAATAAAAACAAATAATTTAATTGTTGTAAAATATAATAATGGTCAAACAGATTATCTAATCTCATTAATTATAAAAATTATTTGCTAAACCTTTAACCCGTTTTTTTCTAAAAAGTAATTGGGGTCTCCCTGCAGAAAGAAAGGTGATTGGAGTATCTCCATGAAGAAGGAAAGGTTGGTGGCGTCAACAGTGAAGACATTAAAAAGATTGGTCAACCTCATGGACCACAGAGAGGAAAACACTGTCTACCAACTTTAAGACCAGATGCCATGTAAGGCATCTGTGCCCCGACAAGATCCGACCCATCAGGATCCATGCAAGGACGCTCAATATCAGTACAGCTGAAGGTTTTCTTGAAAGATGAACGGGACGACAAGCCCAGTTGGGAATTGGGATGGCTTGTATAATCATTGGTCCATTTAGTTGCCGAAACGTGTGCAATGACAGGCGAATTTAGCTTCCATCCTGAGTGATTAAAACTATTTCAATAAAAAGTTACACTCTCTACATCAGTTATTCTTAGCATTTTTGGTTTCTTTTTGTTAAATTGAGATGCCAAAGAGAATAAAATGTTCCAGGAAACTGTCATGAGATGTTAAATTCTAGTTTCCCGTGCCTATTGCATTACAAGGCAAGCAACTGGGCACCGCAATTTAGAGTTTCATCATGCTCAAATTGGTTCTGAGAAACAAACAGGGAGAGAGTAAAAGCATATATGCGAAGTCATACCATTTGAAGTTGAGCCATACTAGACGACTGTTTGGTTCCTGCTTCAAGCTGTATGTGAGGAACAAGTCTGTGTCAAAGCCAGTACTGCAGAAATACATGTGCACGACCGGATTATTCAGTGTCGGTGACAAAAGGCGTTATCTATCTTTTTGGGGAGCAACATACAGCAATG
Source organism: Salix brachista (assembly GCA_009078335.1). Classification (NCBI taxonomy): domain Eukaryota; kingdom Viridiplantae; phylum Streptophyta; class Magnoliopsida; order Malpighiales; family Salicaceae; genus Salix; species Salix brachista. The sequence continues at coordinate 14,968,301 of CM018577.1, read as the reverse complement.
CACAAGAGCTGAGTGGAGAAAGCTAATTGTCAAATTGAAATAATACATGCTCCTCTTCTAAAGCAGTCTCATCATCAATAACAGAAACCCAGGTTTCTGCAATTTTATCCACTCTCCCTTCCAGAATCTCCACTAAAGTGAATGCTCGCAATGTGCCTCTAGACCCTGGGGAAATCACTGAAGTTTCGTTATTCATCGAGTTTGTGCTGTCAGTTCCTTGTTCAACAACTAATCTTCGAACTCGAGGAACGATGGCCCCGTTCAGGTATATAGTCTTGTCGGCACCAACCGCAATCATTTTCCGAAGACCATTTCCATATGCTAGCTCTTTATGCATGTGACCAAACACAACCAGGGGAGTATTGATTTTGGTAGTCTCTTTTACACGGGATACTGCTTGTGCTAGATCTGTACCAGAAAATGCTCTTGTAAGTATGGTAGAGTGAAATAGCTTTCCATGATACAAGGCAAATAAATTGCATGTTGTGTCTGTGACAGAAGATGCCCTCAGAAACATCCTAGAACCAAAATAGTATTTTATAACTGAGATAAATAATTGCATGTTTATGTGAGATTTCTGTTTCCTTTCCATATCAAACTCCTCCAAGGCATCAGTAACATGAAGCTACCTTGCACCAGAATCCTTGTCCAGGGAAAGTGACATATTTTGTAGATCTAACAAGGCAGAGATACTCTTAACCACAAGCAGATGAACCTAACATCAGTACCTGGATCACCATGGTCACCACCTCCAAATACCCAATCTTTCCCGCATATATCATTCAAGTTAGAACCAAGACCTGACAAGAAAGGCCAAAATGTGTCATAAAAAATATCCATTTTTTTTCTAAACAGCTAGTCTGGTAGTAACTTTGCTGGTTAAACACCTGTTGGTCCATTATGTGCAAGAAATATAACCATATGGTCTTCTGGAGTGCCCAAAGCTGCATTGTAAATTCTATCAGCACTTCCATCCATGTCTTGGACTCCATATCTGAAAGGAAATCTTTTGAATTTATTTTTTTGCTATATGGGCCACGATAAGGTCAAGGAAGAGACTCGGGTTTTTCTGAATCCAAGACAGGAAGAAAAGAAGATTAAAAGAAGAGGAAGAATGAGGCTGCACATCACAATCTCATCCACACAGTACAGAAAGTTGACTCTTTTGGTTATATGCTTGTGCAGTTTTCATGATAAAGGGTTATAGAAGAGTAAGGCACAGTTGGAATATATTCATACGAAAAACTCAACACAGTACCTTGCAAGAAACAGTTGAGAATGTAATTAGCTTGAGATGTTTATGTCTCCAAACCTTACAAGTATTATTTTGGTTTACATCTTTTAATAATTAGAGATGCATTTAACAAAATGAAGATTAAAAAAGGTTATAATAATGCATGTTCCTGTCACAGAGATAGCAATACAAACCTTGCAGAGAGAAGACTTCTCCGGAATATCTGCTCCCCACCACAAGAAAATGGCCGTCCACCCACAACACTGAGTTTTAGTGTGGGGAAATCTAATCTCTTGTAAGCTACATGCTCTTCACCAAGACTGCTTGTTGCAGAAAGAACATTTCAGAACTGAATTTAATTTCAATTTTGCGTGCATGATGTGTAATGTGCTAAAGGTGAAATATTTTCTATATTTTGTTGTCCCCATTACATGCTGATTACCATAATGTGAGATTATACAAGTTACGGGACATAAATAAGCGAGTTGACAGCAGGAAAAAGGTGTAGATTCTCATTTTTACAGGCTAAAAATTTCTAACTCCCTATGAAAGTGATAATGACACATCCAAGATAATTTCCAACTATATTGTAGAACATCCTGGATCACATAGTAGATTCAATAGCCTGAGCTGAGCTTCATTGGTTGCATGGTTATCCAAGCATAATGTCATTTTGATTAAATATTAATGTTTTTGTCCTTTCCCTCAAGAACTTTTTGTAACCATTTTATAGTTAATGGCTGATGAACTTTTTACCAAGAACCAAAATCCTGAGAGTATGGTATCTTGAAAATGGTGGCTCATAGAACCACATATTTATCTATTTCATTTTCTTTCTGTTATAAAAGATCGATTATAATCCAATCTCTTATTTCAAAGAAAATTGCAGTCATTACATAAGACCATTTATTCTCTTTTACTCTGTCAACTTAAACAGAGTTTACTATTGCCCTTAACCATCAAAGGCATCCTGTATTAGCCAGCCTAACTTTCAGGATTCAATCTCTTGTATTATGTCTACCACTCAAATAGGATTCATCGAATCAAATATAGAAATAGATGAAATGGGATACAGCAACATGCGTTCTAACCATGAAATATGTTAGAGAACAATGAGTCAAAAATTATTAACCAAATATAAGCAATTAGAAGGAAGAACATGACATCCTGTAATTTAGCATGCTTGGAGATAAGTTATGCTTACCATTCCAGCTGACGTTGAACACCATCCTTCCTCCTAATATTCAAATCAAGGAAACCGATTACAAATTTATGCAGGATTAGAAACTGTACTTGTATGATTATTTGACAACACAGTTGGTGATGACAAATCCAATGGCTTGCCTCCCAAAACTTGAAACAATATGACTCCTCACATGGCGTAAAATCACCAGCATGAATGCACGTGGATACAAACAAGCACACACAAATGCAAATAAATCTTTTACAGACAAAATTCTACAAAGTATATGACAATTCTTGAAACATTACTAATGTATAGAATCTACCCTACATGGATACTTTTTAAACACAAGGCAACAGCAGAGTTAACTCACTTTCCTGAAAAATGTTGAGTCTTCCATGCATCGTGGTTTCCTAAGATAACCACTTTTGGTAAATTAAGATCCGCAATGCTTTGGACGAGTTCCACATTCTCATTACCAAAGTCACCTGAATATAATCAAAGAAACACATTCAAACAAAGTGAAAAAGATAACCGAAGGACAATCACTAAGAATAGAGTTTCCAGTTATGTTGCATATGCACAGTCAGAATGGCAAGGCCACACTGAATGTGGGCTGAGATTTTAGATTATCTTATTTCCGTCAAATTAATGGACAAGCACAGAATGTGCCAGACATTTGTGAGCTGTGAGGAAATTCATGAAAAATTGCTGACCAGCATGCACAAGGGTCCTTTCTAAATTAGTCACCATAAATATTTAGCTCACCAATTGCAATAGGATGAAAGGTTCAAGAAGGCACCAAAAAAATAAAAACAAAAATCCAGGCCAAGAGTGTAACAGATAATGAAACAATGAGGGAGAAGAAAACCTGCCTGTGAAGAGAACCAGATCTGGCTGCATTGGACATGCAAACACATGTTAGATTCACTGAGAAAATCCTTGAGTAAAGTGATGAGTTCAGAAAGCTTAAAGAATAAACCGCCCCCCCCCAAAAAAATAAAAATAAAATAAATAAATAAAATCTGGACACAACTAAAAGTAAAGTGCCCATACATATATAGATACATACATATTAGCGACCTATTGTTCTCTCTCTCAACCACAAGCTTCTTTTATCCATTAAGGACCGGTCCTTTACCAAATATGATAAATTCACGAATGCTAAGCATCCACTGTCTACTTTAGAAACTTCAAATTTCACTTTCAATAATCACATTGAAACCCATTTTTAGCAAAACACATAGCCCCGAATTACCCATTTTTCAGTTTTAATTACCCCTAATTTCCAAACCAAAAACTGCTGGCATAATATTATGTGAACCAGAAGCAGATTGAGCTTCAATCATATCAGAAAAACCCATTTTTTTTCCATTTTCTTATAAAAAAGATTAAGAAAACAACATTAATTTGTTTAATGTTTTTCACTTAATTAAGCACCATGAGCAAGTCGATTTTCATTTCCAAACTAGTTAGCGATAAACTAGAAAAAAAAGGACAAAGAAAGGACCTGCAATAGTTGAAGTGCTTTTGAATCTTCTTCGAGATTCCAATCATCATGCTTCAATTACCCAACAACAACAACAACAACGAAATATAACACTGCATTAATTTGGCATATAAATAAGTGAAACTAATTTACAAGTTAGGGCTCCTAAAATTCAAAAAAAAAAAAACGAAAGCTTTAAGGAACTGAAACCCACGACGTCTCCCACGACTGCTATTCGGGCGGAGGCTGCCATTGAGGACGAGCGAACGGTGGTTGGGTCGGGGGACGAAGTGGAGCGGTGAGTAGCGGAGAGAAAACAGGGAGATGGCGCGTGTATTAACGCGCTTAAGCTTATCATAACCATCGCTCTGTTTTCGCGCGCTAATATACCGGTAAAAAGGATTGCCTAATTATTTTATTATTATTGTTATTGTTATTGGATTATTAAACAGCGAGCGCGTCATTGACGAACACGATGGTCTCCACGTCCTGGAGAGATGCCTTATGAACCGTTAGATTGGAATAAAAAGGATTAGTTTTATATATTTGGAATTAAGTTTCCCGTTACAATTATGACATTCAATTAGCTTGACTCTTACATGAATTTACTTCTCTCTTACATCAAAATTATTGTCATTGCTCTTAAACAGTTTTTCCATAGAAAATCACTACAGAAGACACAATTTACATAGTTGATTACGAAGGCTGGGTTTCTCCATCCAATTTGTTGGAGGACAGATCCTTCTGGTTCGAAAATGTTGGCGGAATCCATCCACCAGAACCGCCGTGGGAGAGGTCCAGTGCCTTCATCTTTCTCACCAAGTTTCCCGCCTGTCAGATCGTCGCATGAGCGATCGATTCCAGAAATATATCGGAGAATGCTTCCTTGGTAAGCTAAGTATGAGTTATTTGCTTGTTGTGAGGTGATGGAATGAATTGATTCGAAACTTAATTACAGAGTTCAATCTTTATCAATCTAGGTTACAATCAAGAAGATAATTATGATAACCCAGAACCTTCATCGTTTCTAACATCCGGGAGCATATATGGATCACGGCTAGATCTTAAGCAAGAGAGAACACGACCATAAAAATGGTTGTAAGAGAGATCGATGAAGCTCACTTCATCCACGACATTGAACTGGGATTTCACCTATCATAACCCAGGAGAAGAAATCTCAATCAAGATAAACCCATCGATCCATCCTCGCGTGTTTAGCAACCATAAAACGCCCTTTTCAATGGCTACTTGAATTCTATTTCTACACAAATAAACACACGTTTTTCAAAGTTATAATAGTAATAGACATGTGGATAATGATGTCTAGTTGATTATAAAAGATATTCAAGAAAAGTATAGAGATTATATAAGTTTAAATCTATATATATATGCAAAATAAAAATTCATAGAAAACATGTTTTTAATATAGATATATCAATAGAATTATAGCATGCATTCTAAACATATATTCAAACTTATAATTGATACTAATTATAGCATGCATACTGTTAGGATGATGAATCCTTACTGAGAAATAAGATCAAAACAGATTGGGTTTGATAATCAAGCTAAGCATCACTGATTGAAGTGTGCGAGAGAGAGGGAGAGAAGAGAGAAAAGAGAGGGAAAGGAAATTTTGTAATTGTATTCTGTCAATATTTTTCACACACATCACGTGACTTTCAGTGCATATTTATAGGCACTGTTACAATATACTAATACGTGAATACTCTACGTATATTCTACGTATACTCTAACATCCCCCCTCAATCCCATGCCTTGGTAAGCCAAGCATGAGATTGTTACAATTAATTCGAAATAAAGGAGCACTTAATCCCTTTGTGAGAATGTCTGCAAACTGCTCCTTGGAAGACACAAATTGAACAGCCAACTGATTTCCAACTACTCTTTCACGCACAAAATGTATGTCAATTTCAATATGTTTTGTCCTCTGATGTTGAACTGGGTTGAAGGATAATGCTATGGCAGAGAGGTTGTCACAGAACACGACTGGTGGCTGATCAATTTGAATGTGAAGGAACACCATTAATTGTTTAATCCAGTCAAGCTCAGCTGTTGTGGATGACAATGCACGGTACTCAGCCTCTGTTGAAGAACGAGAGACAATGGGCTGTTTCTTAGAGGACCATGAAATAGGATTTGACCCAATGAAAACCACCAAACCAAATGGTTAATCTTCTGTCATTTGGATCCCCTGCCCAATCCGCATCACTAAAAGCTTTAACCTCCAAAGTCCCAATCCTATAAGTAATTCCATGACTGACAGTGCCCTTTAAATACCTTAGAATGCGTTTGACAGCCGTGTAGTGAATTTCCATAGGACTTTGCATAAATTGACATACTTGATGCACCGAGAATGCAATATCAGGACGAGTGAATGTCAAATATTGTAATGCACCAACAATACTTCTATATAAAGTGGGATTATCAAATGGCAGCCCATCATCTTTACACATCCTCTGATACGGCAAGCATGGAGTCTCACAAGCTTTAGAGTCAAGCATTTCAGTTTTGAGCAAAAGATCTTGAACATATTGAGACTGTGACAGGAAGATACCAGTTTGATTGCGAGTAATTTGCCCACCCAAAAAATAGTGGAGATCACCTAAGTCTTTAATGTCAAATTCAGATGATAAAGCTTGTATAATCAGTTGCACCTCACAATTCTTACTCCCAGCAATAATTATATCATCCACATACACCAATAGGATCACAATACCATCATCAATATGTTTAACAAACAAAGATGGATCAGAATATGTGCACTGAAATCCTAAAGTTGGCAAAAAAGTAGTAAACCTGTCATTCCAAGCTCTCGGAGCCTGATTTAGGCCATATAGGGACTTGTGAAGTCTGCACACAAGCTGAGAATTTTGTGAGTCTGCAAACCCAGGAGGTTGAGCCATGTATACCTCTTCATTCAGAACACCATGAAGAAAAGCATTCTTAACATCCAGCTGTCGCAATATCCACCCAAAGTGAGCAGCAAGTGAGAGGACTAATCTGATTGTAGTAGGTTTAACTACTGGACTGAATGTCTCCCCATAATCAAGGCCTGCTTCTTGACTGAACCCCTGAGCTACTAATCTGGCTTTATGCCGAACAGTGGAACCAGTAGCATCCTTCTTAATTTTGAAGATCTATTTGTAGCCTACTACATTCCTGTCAGGTGGCAAATTCACTAGTGTCCATGTCTACTGAGAGTGAAGGGCATCAAGTTCTTCCTTCATTGCATTGAGCCATAATGGATGCTTTAGAGCTGACTTATACCCACTCGGCTCAGTCAAAGATAAATCAGAAGTAGAGGAATTCATGGCAACAAGAAAACATGTTTTCTTCTTGACAATTCCACTCTTTGACCTTGTTTGCATTGGATGCAAATTCAGAGGTGGAATCTGCAATACTACTGAAAGATCCTCAAGCTGACAATCATCAATTGAAGTCAAGGATTCAGGAGACATACCTCTATTACTGGATTCAGGAGCCACAGGAGGTGAAGATAATGTTGAAGAGGCATTATGAGTATTGGAAATAACTGGTGGGAGAGGAGGAGAAGAACTAGTAGAAACACAATCTTCAACGAGTGTTGGTAAATTGACAATATTTGAAGGTGGAATTAAAGGCATGACAGACAGTGGTGAGACAACTGGAGAAGGAGGAACAACCTGAATTTTGGATGCTAAGTCTTTATAGGGGAAGACATGTTCAAGAAACATTACATGTCTAGAGATATACACATGTTTCTTAGGGACATGATAACAAATGTAACCTTTGTATTGAGAGGCATAGCCTAGAAACACACACATAGAAGTTTTGGGTTGGAGTTTATGCTGATTATAAGGCCGCAAGAAAGGAAAACAAGCACACCCAAATATGCGTAAATGAGAAATGGAAGGAATATGACCAAACAACATCTCAAATGGTGACTTATTTAGCAAGACATCAGAAGGCATTCGGTTGATCAAGTATGACGCAGTGTTAACTGCATAAGTCCAAAATGTTGGTGCTAATTGAGCATATTGTAGCAAAGTGATGGTAGTTTCAATTAAATGTCTATGTTTACGCTCCGCTAACCCATTTTGTTCAGGTGTGTATGGACAAGATTTGTGATGAACAATTCCCTTGTCAGCAAGAAATTTCTGGAAAGGTTTATTAACAAATTCACCCCCCCCATCACTTTGAAAGACTTGAATTGGCTTAGCAAATTGAGTGTAAACATAGTTATAGAATGAAGTGAATACTGAAAACACATCACTTTTATTAACGATTGGAAACAACCAACAATACCGAGTAAATTCATCAACAAAGATTACATAACACCGACATCCATCAACAGATATATGAGGAGAAGGACCCCAAAGATCACTATGTATAGTATTAAATGCTGAAGTAGCAAAGTTTACACGTGAGGGAAAAGGAAGCTTACAAAATTTGCCCTCAAGGCAACTAACACATACAACAGAATTTTTATTCGTAGAACACTGAATATTAGAGTTCTATAACATAAGATTGACTACTTTATTTAAAGGGTGACCTAATCTATGATGCCAAGTGGATGATAAAACCAACTGACCAATGAAGGTTGTGGACTGGATTTTGTTAAGTGACCGTGAAGCACCAGAATACATGGGGTAGAGTCCATTACTGCAATGCCCCTTGTACATTATCCTTCCTGTTAGCTTGTCCTGAACCCAAAAACAGAAAGCATCAAAGATTAGAAAACAATTGTTATCCAAGCAGACCCGATGCACAGACAACAAATTCTGAGTCAATTTAGGCACACATAAAACAGACTTCAATTGCAGAGGCTTAGAGTATGTAGGAATGATCGCAGAACCAACATGACATACTGACAAACCTTCACCATTGGCTGTATGAACAATATCTTCCGCAGGATAGGGAGAGCTGAGTGAAAGTTTTAACAAATCAGCAGTCATGTGATTTGTCGCCCCTGTGTCCGTGATCCAAACAGGAGAAGATGAAATAGCTGCAGATGATTGAGGATGGGGCTGTGCATATGCCTGATGCATAGTATGAAGTGCATGCTGCTGTGATCCAAGCTGCTGGGACTGAGGAACAGGTGAGTTACTTGAGGAGCCAATAAAATTTGGTCCAGCTTCATTGTAGTAGCAGTACCAATTAGTATGATTAGGCTTGCCACAAATTGAGCATTTAATCCTTTCATAGCCCCTAATGCCACATGAAGGTGCTGTGTGTCCTTCCATATTGCACAATTGACACACAATGACACCAGAAGAAACTGGTGATGTAAATGAACCAGGGGAAAATGATCGTGACATTCCAGAATTCATGGGTGAAAACTCAGGAGGTTTAGACTGAAATGATGTTCTTTGTGGGTATGACCTTTGATTGAAATTAGGCCTAACTCGACCCCTATTTCTATTGTATGATCTATATCCACTATTATCATACAAATTAAACCCATTCTGACCTCGAGATTGCTGAAAGGATTGTGGAGCAGTGTGCTGAGTTTTTGCAGTTGTATTCATAGCAGTAAGAAAGGAAGAATTAGCAGTGGTGTTTTGTTTAACAATAAGCTCTTCAGCCAACAATTGAGAGCGAAATTCCTTCAATGTAATAACACTCTCTCTACCTCTAATAACACACCTAAAAGTATTGAATTCAGCAGGCAATCCATTAAGTGCCAAAATTACTATATCCTCATCAACAAAATGAACACCCGCAGCATCTAAATAATCTCTTGCCTCCTTAATCCTCAACATATATTGACCTATACTATCCGACCCCTTTCTAATATTCTGGAGGTTTGATTTTAACTGGAAAATGCTAGTTTTCGAGACAGTAGAGAACTGCTCTTTCAATCGTTGCCAAAGATCTTTGGAACTAGTACTTCCAATCGCACAAGACAAAGCCACAGGGGATAGTGTAGCAGTAATGAGCTGCATGACAGCTCGATCATGCATTTTCCATATTCTCAGTTCATCACATTCAACAATAGCAGAGGAAGAGGGTGAGGAATTTGTACCAATATCAGCAGTAGAGGCAGGACACGGATGCGAACCATCAGCAAACCCGAAAATGCCATTGCTCTCCAGTAGAAGTTGAATTTGAAAGTTCCAATTCAAATAATTTGAATCATCAAGTTTAACATTGACAGACGAAGAAATTGAAGAAATAAGAGAAGTAATTGGAGATTGAAGAATCTGCAACTGTGCAGCCGTCACCATATTTGTGGTGGAATGTAAAATCAATTTGAAATACTGGGTGCTTTAATAGTCAACCAGAAAAGATGAATTTCAGAACAAATTGAAATTCAATTGAAAAATGAACAGTGTTTTTGAATACACCGATTTTAATAAACTGAGTGAAGATTGGATCATTTGTGCTCTGATACCATGTTAGGATGATGAATCCTTACTGAGAAATAAGATCAAAACAGATTGGGTTTGATAATCAAGCTAAGCATCACTGATTGAAGTGTGCGAGAGAGAGGGAGAGAAGAGAGAAAAGAGAGGGAAAGGAAATTTTGTAATTGTATTCTGTCAATATTTTTCACACACATCACGTGACTTTCAGTGCATATTTATAGGCACTGTTACAATATACTAATACGTGAATACTCTACGTATATTCTACGTATACTCTAACACATACTACTAATAAAATAATTAAATGTTTAAATTAAAACAAATGAGGATATTTACCTGTTGATGTACTTTATAGTAATGAAACTTTTATGGCCCTAAAGATAAATTCTTTGTCCTTAAAGTTTTATTGCTCATCGTTTTGTGTGATTATAATGTTTATAATACTTTTCTTAAAATTTCATATCACCACCTTAGTTTATATCATTTCTGAACAAGGTATTACAACCATTATAAAATTACTCAATTATCTATCAACAAAGTGAACATAAACTCTATATTTGAGAGGAAATACAAAGTATAAAAGAGAATTAAACACTAAAAATAAGTTGAGGAAGAGTGTAAAATGTTGGAAAAAAAACCTTGTACGAAACTCTTTCTTCACCCATTTTTTATAGTGGATTTTGTAAGAAAAAGGTTAAATAATGAATTATGGTAATAATAAGACTTAATTGCCATCATTATCAACATTTAATTAGTCATCACAAATCAAGAATTAAATATAAACACGGTAGTCATGAATCTGAATTTTTTAGCTATAGAAATTATTTAGATTTGTAGAAAATATTAAAGAACCATCTCACTTAAAAGCTTAAGTTATTAGGTGAGGTCCCAGAATATGATTTATATTATTTTCTAACACATCCCTTCAAGTGAAAGCTCTTTGGACTTGAAACTTGCACACAGGCCACACTACTTTGTGCTTGATTTTTATTAAATAGAATTAGGGTGGTGATATTCGAACTCATGACCGCTGAGTCAACAAAGCTCTGATACTATGTAAAAGAACCATCTCACCTAAAAAATTAAGCTATTGGGTGAAGTCTCAAAATATGATTTATATTATTTTCTAACAGAAAATACTTCTTGAAGAGGCTCATAACATTCATTAGCTTAAGTACAAATTTTAGGTGGTGAAAAAATAATCTTATGGAGCCTAAAATATTATTGTACAATAAACTTAAAGCACATGAGGAAGGATGATGTACACACTTTGTTTAGGATCTCTCATCTTTAAAAGTTTGGGTGCTATCTATGCCTAACTTTGACCTTATTGTAGATAAGTTTTGTAGCATGAAAAGGATAAGAACGCAGCAAGCATGACCTTGCCTCCCTGTTTCCAGTTTTACATTTGACTTTGAGATTTTTGCCACTTGCAAATCACACACACACACGTATAAATTCAACGCCCTAGAATAGTAAAACACCCTCGCACTTTTTCGAAGTTGTCAATATCGTTTTGATTGTTACTTTATTTTTTCAATTAAAATAAAATATTTTGGTTTCAAAACATTTTACATATCGTTTCGTAGTTGTACTGTTTATATATATATATATATATATATAATTAAATATATTAATTTTAAAAAAAGTTCAAATCCAAAAATAAAATTATTTAGAATTGTGCAATTTAATCTTAAAAAAAGACACAATAAAATGATCTTTCTGAATAAAATTATGAACATGTATAATATTATGAGAAAATCATCATCAATCTCACAAGGTTATTACATTCTTTGATTGCTCTGAAATTTTAACATAATATATATAAATATGTCAAGATACTCATTGTAAAATTTCATCTTAATTTAACGGTTAAATTAAGAGATATGATTGATATTGTAAAATTATTCAATATTTTAAAAAATACTATTTGGCCAAAACAGAACGGGCGAAATAAAATTGGTACGCTTTGACCGATATTTAACTTAAAAATATGGAACAAGTTAGAATTTAAATAGAGATAAAAATAATATTATTTTATTTTATTTTTTTAATTAGTACAAAACGTTTCCACTAAAATGGGATGCTTCATCCACTAAAATCAACTTGCTATGCCGTGCCAGCTGCTGCCACGTGCTTTGATCCTGCCTACTGTATTGTGGGAGCTTTGTGCAAGTAGCACCGCCCCTATGAGCTTGTAGCCAGAGGCTGGCTCGCTTATTTTAGTCAACAAAATCTTTGCGGAAGTGCGTGTTTTTTAATTTTACTGTCTACAAGTTGATCATCCATACGAAATACTCTATAAATTGTAAGTTTCCAAGCAAGGTATTCCTCATCTTCAATATGGCAATCAAAATCTTTCCTCTGATCTTTTCCATCTTCCTCGTTTCATTTCAGCCCTACTTCTCCATCGGCCAAACTGTTGTCAAAGGTGGCTACTGGTTTCCTGGTAGCGGCTTTGCAGTTTCTGACATAAACTCCACACTTTTCACTCACCTTTTCTGTGCATTTGCCGACGTCAATGGCCAGACATATCAAGTCACAATCTCATCCTCAAATCAAGCTCAGTTCCAAGCCTTCACCACGACGGTACAGAAGAAAAACCCTTCAGTGAAAACCCTTTTATCAATCGGTGGAGGTGGTTCCGATGTAAACACATTTGCTACAATGGCTAGCCAATCAAGTTCTCGTAAATCATTTATTGATTCCTCCATCAAGTTAGCGAGGTCGAACAATTTTCTCGGCCTTGACCTTGATTGGGAGTACCCTTCTGATTCTACACAGATGAACAATTTCGGCACCCTTCTTACTGAGTGGAGGGCTGCTGTGGTCACTGAGGCTAAGAGTTCCGGCAAGCCACCATTGCTGTTATCCGCAGCAGTTCTTTACTTGTCATATTACTACTCTTCCTCGGTGACGTACCCTATCCAGGCTATATCAAACAGCCTGGACTGGATCAATCTGATGGCATATGATTTTTATGGCCCAGGATGGTCTCCGACGAGCACCGGACCTCCTGCTGCTTTATACGATTCTGTGAATCAAGCAAGTGGAGACAAAGGGGTCAGGTCCTGGATTCAGGCTGGCTTGTCTGCAAAGAAGCTAGTACTCGGCCTTCCCTTTTATGGCTGGTCATGGCGTCTGACAAATCCCAGTAATCACGGCCTTTTTGCACCGGCTAACGGACAAGGCCTGGCCGGAGATGGATCGGCAGGTTATAATCAGATCAAGCAGTACATATCCCAAAATGGAGCTACCAAAGTATTCAATAACACTGCTGTTGCAGACTATTGTTACAGTGGAACTACATGGATTGGCTACGATGATACTCAGAGCATCTCCGGCAAGGTTGCATATGCAAAAACGAAAGGCTTGTTAGGTTACTTTGCCTGGCATGTAGGTGCCGATGACAACTGGGCCCTCTCTTCTAAAGGTTAGTGGCTACGCCTCATTATATTATCATCCAGAAAATATGACAAAAATCAAAGCTGCACAACGCTAGTCGTAAAAATGTCTAATGTCTACCAGTTCTTGCCCGCAGAAACTTAACTCTTTCAAACCAAAGTTTAGATGATATGAGCAAAGTGAAGCCCTAATGGCCTTAAACTGTAACTAATGGCAGCCATTAATTGCATGATCATAAAACCCCTGCAAAGCCTTACGTACACCAAAAAATGCGACTGTCATCCACCCCGATGGGATCTGATCTTACCATGTTGGCTTGCTTTTACTTTTATCCACATAATTTGAACTTCTGAGCCATCCTTTTCATGGACGTTGAAAGGGTAGTAGCTCTACCAATAAATCTCAATGTTCAACACTAAGAAATACATATATATATATAGATGTAACTGCTCAGATTAAAGACTTTACACAGCACCATAATCTGTTCTTTGATTATCTGTCTGGTTTATGTCTTTCTGATATGAGATTCTTACTGTTGTGGCAGCGTTTCAAACATGGGGAGCCTAGACAAGAGCTTCTTCCTGATCAAATAAAAACCAAACAAAACAGAACGGTTCTTCAATCAAATATACATCCTTTGGCTTGTCCTTTTCGGAATTAAACATATGTACTAATCTCATGTTTATTGTATTTTAAGCTTAAGTTAATAAATAAAACGGTTAAGAGATTTTTCTCTATTAATTTACAAAAGTGCATGTGTTTTTCTAACTCTTAAATTTATTATAGATCCGTGTATATTTTTTAATAGTTATTTGGGTTATTTTTAGATCGGTTAAGTTAATTATATTATGTCAAGGTAATTTCTATATAATATAACTCTAAATTCAAGCTAGATAAGAAGTCAGATTAAAATGTTTTTCTCTCAATTGCATTATCAATATTTTTTTCCGGTCAATTAGGTTGACTTTTGACTACCTAAGTTGATTAGGTCATATCAAAAAACTCTTATATGGTTTAATTTTAAGTTCAGACTAGATAAGAAGTTGGGTAAAAAAGAGTTTTTTTGATAATTTCATTTTTTCCCACAATTTCATTATAGACTTTTTCTTACTAATATATTTGTTTTTGGATTAATCAAATTGACAGGGTATACTAGGCCAAATCCCATCATCAATTCATTTTTTTCTTTAATTCATTGAAAAAGAAAATAACCAACATATATCTTTAGGATGATGCCTTCTTAGCAAACTATTTTTCCTTAATTCATTTTTTTCTATAGTGGGTAGAAACATGCCAATCCTATTAGGTATGAATAAGATTTTGTGCTATTCACACCCGAATCTGAATAACTATTCAAATTGGACATGATTTAGGGTTTCGGGTATTATAAAATAAACTAAAAGAGGTCATTGTTTCACTGTTTATTGTGAGTGAAAACACTGTAGATTGTAAAAGTGTGTTTTTGGGTCTGGTCAGTTTTCGGGTCGGTTCGGTTTGGTCGGATCACCGGTTTATTGATTTTTTATATTTCTTTGCATAGTAAAATAATCATTCTATCCCTAAAAAAAGACAAAAAACAACACTGACCGGGAGGGGTGCCACGGGAATTTCACATTTTTTGAAAATGGCTAAATACTAATTTGCCCCCAATAAGACAAAAATAATACTAGTGGGTAGGGGTGCCACAAGAATTTCATATTTTTTGAAAATGACTAAATACTAATTTGCCCCCAATAAGACACAATTGATGAGTTGGTTGCAGGGGTGTTTCGGTAATTTACCCATTTTTAATTATTTTCTGCCAAATACCAAAAACCGCCTGTGTGCCACACGCAGTTGATAGTATTCGGCCTCACGCCTGTTTCGGGCGGCGTGTGCAGCGTCTTCCAGTGGCTGAAATGTCCATCAGGCATCTCATCCGATTCGCCGCTGTGTTCTCTTCCTCCTAGTGTGGCGTGTCGTTTCCTAAGGTAGCCGAAGTCATGATGATGGTCGGTTGAAAGTTATTTTTCCCTTTTCTCTCTCTTGCATGCTAAAGTACATGACAGACCCCTGATTTTATGGTGTTTTCATTTCAATCCCTTATCTTTTAATTGTTTTGCATGGTCCTGATTTCCGTTATATAAGTTTTGATTTGTTTCAATTGGGTCATTCGATGGTAATTGATTATATATTTAGGTTTCAATTCTGTCCCTATTCTTTTAATTTTTGTATTTTCAATCTCTTAATATATTCGGTACAAAAGTTTTAATTTTTTTAATTTTGTCCTTTGATTGAAATTGATAATATATTTGGTTTTTATTTCGGCCCTTATACTTTTAATTTTAATTTTAAATTTTAATTCTTTTATTTTTTTATATTTTTGAAATAGTCCCTATTTTTGTCCATGTTTATATATGTGTGCTTTTAGCTTTAGTTCTTAATTTTTTTTTATTTTCTTATTTATTGAGGTGATAGTTTTTTGAAAGATTTTGTTCTCAAATTTTAGTTTATGTTTGTGATCATTTGAAAATTGATATTTTTGTTTTTTTCTCTTTGTTCTTTCTCTTAGTTTTTTATGAGTTTTTCTATTATTATTTTCATGTCAAATGATTTTTTCTCAGCTAATAATTTTATTTTGTTTTATTATTTATTTTATTTTTTTGTTTGCTCTTTTGTTAAAGTTTTTAGGCTTTTTTTAGTCTTTGATTTAATTTTGCTTTTTTTTCATTATTAACACAACAACAACAACAACAACAACAACAACAATAATTTTAGTTTTTTCTTGCTTACTTTTTTGTTAATGTTGTTGAATTTTTTTTCCTCGGGGTAATTTAATAATTTTTATTATTTTCTCTTTTGTTGAAGTAGTATTTTTTTTTAATTTTTTTTTCTTAAATTTTAGTTTGTGTTTATGATTATTTGAAAATTTATATTTCTTATTTTTTCTCATTGTTCTTTCGTTTAGTTTTTTTTTTTTTTATGTTCACGTCAAATAATAATTTTTTTCCAGCTAATACTTTTTATTTTTATTTTATTATTTATTTTATTTTTTTGTTTGCTCTTTTGTTAAAGTTCTTAGCTTTTTTTTATTCTTAGATTTAATTTTTTTTTCATTATTAACACAATAATAACAATAACAATAACAATAACAATAATAATTGTAGTTTTCTTTCTTGCTTCCTCTTTTGTTATTGTTTTTAAGTTTTTTTTCCTCGAAGTTGTTTAATAATTTTTATTGATTTAACAGTAATAGTAATGATATTTTTAGATATTAAGGCTTCGATTTTGTTGTTGTTATAATAGGGTGTGTTGATGTTTTTTATTATATCATACCTTGTATGTATAAATGTTATATTTTATTTTTATTTTTGAATTAGCAAAACCTATTAACTATTTTAATCCCAACAATTCTAAAAATTGTTTACTCATCTCACAACAACATACGTTGTGGTCAATTTATCTAGTCTGTAACTACAACACAATAAAATAACTTTATTGCTATTAAAATCAAAATTTCTTTACCTGGTCTCTAGTTACTATTTGTACTTTTATTTTTCTGCTTGACTATAAAGCTCCAGGGACCTATTTGTACTTTTATTTATTTATTATAATGTTGTATTACTAGCTATTTGGTATTTTATTAAATATATAAATATTCAAAAAAAGTGGCTGTGGTTATGCTCATGTGGTGTGTGCAGTGCTTATTATAAAAGCAAAAACCAGGGTTGAACGCACGTTTACATTTTTGAAGTCAAACTGCAGCACCAATAGTTTGTCTAGATCATCTCTTCATCATTCCAATATGAGATTTCATTGGACTGGCATGCATCATTGCGAACATGGGAGCACAAACAAGAGAGCTAATCGCTTACTAGATCAATGGAGGGACTGAAGTTTAAAGAAACGGGATGGTTCTTCAATCGATTATACTGAAGGCTAAGCCAATTGGGAGAAGTTTGTCACAGATGATTCCCAGAATCATCCTGCTGTTCCTGATTCATTTTGTTACCTCAATTAACTTTGACCAGGACAATATCTAAATTTGCTAAGCCTCACCTTTCTAGATGGGTTTCATAAATTAGGTGATAAGCCACCAAGAAGATCGGCTAGAGTTGCAGTTCCAAATCCAAAGTATCAGGAGTAATGACCACGCAAGGAGAATCGTTACTACAAATAAATTGCATTTAATTCCAATTTCCCGTTATTGCAAGTAACTGTGAACCGTTACTGTCATCAGTCACTGTCTTTCAATTGTCTTTCAATTTTGTTGTCTGATTTTAATTATGTAACTGGCAGTAGAACAAGGTTCTGAAATTCTGAGATATAACTTCAGAAGATTGATGATAGCCGTTACTTTTATTGATGTATTTAAACCCTTGAAGATTAATGAAAAAGGCAGCTTAATTTCTTCAACAAACAATCTGTGGTCATTCTCGCCCAAAGTAGAAATTCGTTACTTGCCACGCAACAACTCTGTTACAGAGTTGTTTCCCTTTGTCTGATTGGGACCTAACATTGGTATCAGAGCATGGGAACAAATAAGGAACGCATTGAGAATCTCGAAGCTGGGTTGGGTGGCCTGCAAAATAGCTTCAGTCGCATGGAGACTGGGGTTGTTGATAAACTACAGCACATGGAAGGCATCCTCAATAAATTCTCGGAATTACTCATAGCCAAACAATCCACTGCGGGAAACTCAATTTCTGAGCCCACCTCCAGTTCTCCTACGGAACGATCTCGTCCTATACGGGAAGAGATACGGGAATTACCAGAGGGAGGAAAACCACTATTTTCTTCTAAGTTAGCCAGCCTGGAGTTTCCTCGATTTTCTGGGGATGATCCCACAGAATGGTTCACACGAGTGGATCAATTTTTTGAATTTCAGGGCACCACCGAACACCAAAAAGTATCTCTCGCTTCATTCCATCTACAAGGTGAAGCTAATCAATGGTGGCAATGGTTACGCAGGTCTTATAAAGAAGAAGGAAGGGCTGTTACATGGGACACTTTTCAAGAAGAATTGTGGGCAAGATTTGGCCCCACAGAATGTGAGGATTTTGATGAGGCACTGTCGAAAGTGAAGCAAGAGGGATCATTACGGGAATACCAAAAAGAGTTTGAACGATTGGGCAATCGGGTGCATGGCTGGCCACAAAAGGCGTTGGTAGGGACATTCATGGGTGGCCTCAAACCGGAGATAGCAGATGGGATAAGGATGTTCAAACCAAGATCACTGAAAGAAGCTAGTAGTTTGGCAAGAATGAGAGATGAACAATTAAACCACCAAAGAAGAGCCATTCGGTCTGTCAATCGACCAAATGCAGATTTTCAACCGCAAGCAAAATTCAATCGCACACTTGCAGAATACCAGCCACAAAACAAATTCAAAACAGCCCCACCAATGAAACGCTTGTCCTGGGAGGAAATGCAGAAAAGACGCGCGCAAGGGTTATGTTTTAATTGTGACGAGAAATTTTCAGCAGGTCACAAATGCAGGGGACCACAGCTCCTGTTATTAGAGGGATACAGTGATTACTACGAGGATGAGAATCAGGAGGATTCAACAGATTTCCAACCGGAAATCTCACTTCATGCACTGTCAGGATGGACTACAAACAGAACCATGAGAATATTGGCGCAGATTGGTCCCTATGAGATGGTGGTTCTCATCGATAGTGGTTCAACCCATAACTTTATTAGTGAGAAGATGGCGAATATGTTGCAATTACCTGTGATTCCTACAGATTCATTCAATGTTAAGGTGGCAAATGGAGAGCCTTTGAAGTGTCGTGGCAGATTTGAAAGTGTGAACATCACACTCCAAGGTATTCCATTTACCCTCACATTATATGCCTTACCACTTGTTGGGTTGGACCTGGTTTTAGGAGTGCAATGGCTGGAACAATTGGGCACCGTGGAATGCAATTGGAAGAAGTTAACCATGAAATTCCAATGGAACAATCAGACACACCTGTTACAAGGCATGAATACGTCTCTTCAACAGACGACCAGTAGAGAATTGGCTAAGAATTTACGGCAAGGAGGAGTTCTGTTTGCTATTTGTTTTCAATCCCCAGTCATAACCGTATCCAAGGGAGGTGAAACCGATATCAAGCAATTACTGGAGGAATTTGAAGACCTATTTCAAGAGCCCAACCATCTCCCTCCCACCCGGGAAATTGACCACCGGATTATCTTGAAGGAAGGAACGGAACCCATCAACGTACGACCCTATAGGTACGCTTATTTTCAAAAAGCTGAAATTGAAAAACAAGTTCATGACATGTTAAAATTGGGGCTAATAAAATCAAGTACAAGTCCCTTTTCATCTCCTGTATTGTTAGTTAAAAAAAAAGATGGGACATGGAGGTTTTGTACCGACTATAGGGCATTAAACACGGTAACCATTAAGGATCGATTTCCGATTCCTACAGTTGATGACATGTTAGATGAACTCTACGGAGCCACTTATTTTACCAAATTAGACTTACGGGCGGGATATCACCAAGTTAGAGTACAACCATCAGACACTCACAAAACTGCATTTCATACCTATAATGGGCATTACGAATACTTAGTGATGCCGTTTGGTCTTTGTAATGCCCCATCAACATTTCAAGCCATCATGAATTCTATATTTCGTCCATACCTTCGTAAATTCGTACTTGTTTTTTTTGATGATATATTGATTTATAGCCCCAATTGGACCATGCATATTGAACATGTGAAAACAACTTTTGAAATTTTGCGTCAAAATCAATTCTTTGTCAAATTCAATAAATGTGCATTTGGATTGCAAGAATTGGAATATTTGGGGCACATTGTCACTTCCCAAGGGGTCAAGGTCGATCAAAACAAAGTCGTCGTGATGCTGAATTGGCCCCGTCCTACTAATGTTTCAGAATTACGTGGTTTTTTAGGTCTTACAGGTTATTATCACAAATTTGTCTGCAACTATGGACTCATTGCTCGACCTCCCACCAATCTACTCAAAAGGGGAAACTTTGGGTGGCCAGACGAAGCAGAAAAGGCTTTCCAAGAACTCAAAATAGCCATGACGACGACACCAACATTGGCTATGCCAAATTTCCAAGAACCATTTACCATTGAGTCAGATGCGTCGGGCAATGGAATTGGAGCGGTTTTATGTCAAGGAGGGAAGCCTATCGCATTCATGAGCCGTGCCTTAGGAGCTTCCAAGATGTCATGGTCAGTGTATGCAAAGGAGATGTTGGCTATTATCCATTCAATTCAAACATGGAGACCCTTTATACTTGGAAGGAAATTTTACATACAAACCGATCAACGCAGCCTTAAATACTGGTTGGAGCAGCGAATCACAACACCAGAACAACAAAAATGGGTGACAAAATTGTTGGGGTATGATTAGGAGATCACTTATAAACCAGGACGCGACAACAACGCAGCTGATGCATTGTCCCGAGTTCCTGGCAGCCCTCAGTTGGATTCATTGTTTGTCTCTCATACTATCCTCTGGGATACCATTAAGTCCGAAGCTGAAAAGGACCCTTACATGGTGAGCATCAAAGGAAAGGCAATAACGAACCCCGGGGTTCCTTACAGTTGGCACAATGGGTTGGTTTATTACAAGAACCGCGTGGTGATACCCCCGCATTCCAGCATCATTTCACAGCTCCTACATGAGTTTCATGATTCTCCCAGTGGTGGGCATTCTGGGGTCTTGAGGACTTACAAACGAATAGTCCCACAATTCTATTGGCCATCGATGTTTAAAACGGTGAAAGAATATGTGGCCGCCTGCGAAGTGTGTCAACGCAATAAAAATGAGACTTTATCTCTTGCGGGTCTGTTACAGCCGCTTCCCATCCCTTGTCAAGTTTGGGATGATATAAGCCTAGACTTTATTGAGGGACTCCCCCCTTCAAATGGAAAAACAACTATTCTTGTGGTTGTTGACAGGTTGAGTAAGTCAGCCCACTTCTTAGCACTCACTCACCCGTATACTGCCAAACAAGTGGCTGAAACTTTTGTCAATGGTATAGTCAAGCTCCATGGAATGCCACAATCAATTATCAGTGACCGTGATCCAGTATTCATTAGTCATTTCTGGCGTGAATTCTTCAAGATGTCAGGCACCAGCTTGAAGATGAGCTCGGCATATCACCCACAAACGGATGGACAAACCGAAGTGGTCAATCGCTGTATTGAACAATATCTACGTTGCTTTGCTTCGCAGCAACCCCGTAAGTGGCATTCATTTCTTCCTTGGGCTGAGTATTGGTACAACACTACATATCACTCATCCACAGGAATGACTCCCTTCCAAGTTCTCTATGGAAGACCACCCCCCACGATACCTCATTATAATGAGGGATTTTGTCCAGTTCAGGAGGTAGATAAGACTTTGGCCTCTAGGGATGCTGTGTTAAGTCAACTAAAAACTAATCTGCATTCGGCCAATAATAGGATGAAATAGCAGGCGGATTCCAAACGAAGGGATGTTGAATTTCAAGTCGGTGACATGGTTTTTCTGAGACTCCACCTGTATCGGCAGCAGTCTGTGTTCAAAAGAGCTTATCAAAAGTTGGCCAGTAAATTCTTTGGGCCATTTCCAGTAGAGGAGAAAATTGGAAACGTGGCCTATAAACTCAAGCTCCCTGCTACTGCTCGTATACATCCAGTGTTTCACGTGTCTCTTCTTAAGAAACACATAGGAGACCACATGGCAATGAGCACTGATTTACCTCTAATGGCAGATTCAGGGGAAATTGTCATGGAGCCTCGTATGATATTCGATACCCGTTGGGTGAAGCGTGGGTCCAAATTCATTGAAGAACGCCTAGTACAATGGAAACACCTACCTAAGGAAGATGCTACGTGGGAAACTACCCAAGAATTGCACGACAGGTTCATCAATTTCAACCTTGAGGACAAGGTTCATGTCGCAGAGGGCAGCATTGATAAGCCACCAAGAAGATCGGCTAGAGTTGCAGTTCCAAATCCAAAGTATCAGGAGTAATGGCCACGCAAGGAGAATCGTTACTACGAATAAATTGCATTTAATTCCAATTTCCCGTTATTGCAAGTAACTATGAACCGTTACTGTCATCAGTTACTGTCTTTCAATTGTCTTTCAATTTTGTTGTCTGATTTTAATTATGTAACTGACAGTAGAACAAGCTTCTGAAATTCTGAGATATAACTTCAGAAGATTGATGATAGCTGTTACTTTTATTGATGTATTTAAACCCTTAAAGATTAATGAAAAAGGCAGCTTAATTTCTTCAACAAACAATCTGTGGTCATTCTCGCCCAAAGTAGAAATTCGTTACTTGCCACTGTTGTATTTTATCTGATTGAATGTTTCGTGTGAAATTTCAAGTTATATCATTCAGCCACGTTATTTATATGCTGGAAAAGCTCCTCCAATCTCCAGATTTCCATTTTTAAAATATAGCCCACTAATTCTTGCTTGCAAGCAAGTTCATGCACAGGGATAGATGGACCATACCATTCATTAATCACGGAATTGTCTGCTGGATCCATAAGAGCGTAGTTGAAAGTCCAAGCAGCTTGTAATAAATATCAAGCAAGATACGACGACGACTTTTTCTCTGTTTCAATTGATAAGATCATGACCCAAGAGGGCACGGGGTGAGTGGTTCGGCGCTCTCCTCCCTTAAGCATGTTTGGGGTTCGACCCCTGCCTGTGTATGGAGACACTCTCTTGGGGAGCACTTTACCCCTATATGGGCCGACCCGGTGCGAGCGTGGATTAGTCTGGATCAGCGTCCAGGACACCACGTGGTTTATACCAAAAAAAAAAAAAAATTGATAAGATCATGGACGCAGCTGTGGATCAAGGAATGGTTTATGGAAATTGTCAAAGATGAAAAGTCAAAGCCAATAAGCATCAAGTGCTTTCGCTAACCTGTCACAAGTTCGATATTGCTCCTAAATTCACTAACTATATAAAACGAAACTGTTCGCTTTGTAGTAGCATCAAGCTAGATAGCTCTGTTCAAATATGGCTCCCAAAACACTTCCATTCTTCTTAACTCTCCTATTTTTGCTTCAACTCCACTCCTCGGCTGGACAAAATGCAGTTAGAGCTGCATACTGGTTTTCTGATAGTGGATTTCCAGTTTCCGACATCGATTCCACCCTTTTCACTCACCTTTTCTGTGCATTTGCTGGTCTCAATCCCCAAACTAACCGAGTTTTCATCGCGTCAGGAAACCAGGCTCCATTCTCTACCTTCACGCGAACTGTCCAACAAAAGAATCCTTCTGTCAAGACCCTCTTGTCTATCGGCGGTGGAGATGCAAACGCGACGTACTTCGATGGAATGGCAAGCCAAGCCGTTTCACGCAAGTCATTTATTGACTCTTCAATCCGTTTAGCAAGGTCTAATAACTTCCACGGCCTGGATCTTGATTGGGAGTATCCATCTAACACTACTCAGATGACCAACTTTGGTTTACTTCTTGCTGAATGGAGAGTCGCTGTGGCCAGCGAGTCCAGGAGGTCAGGCAACACTCCACTGCTTATATCGGCGGCAGTTTTCCGCTCATCGGATTATTACACCATCAACTATCCAATCAGCGCTGTATCAAAAAGCTTGGACTGGATCAATGTAATGGCCTATGACTTCTACGGTCCTCGTTGGTCAAGTGTGACAGGACCACCTGCTGCCTTATACAACCCCGGGACTACAGAAAGTGGGAGTTATGGAATCACAACTTGGATCCAGGCTGGTGTGGCAGCTAACAAAATAGTACTTGGATTTCCCTTCTATGGCTGGGCTTGGAAGCTTGCACATTCTAATAACAATGGCTTTTTCGCACCAGCTGTTGGACCTGCTATATCGAAAGATGGCGAGGTAAGTTCTGCAGAGATCAACAGTTTCATTGCTAAAAACGGTGTGAGGGCACTTTACAATTCAAGTTTCGTTTCCAATCTCTGCTACTCTGGGACGACATGGATTGGATACGATGATAAGGAGAGTATTTCTGCTAAAGTCACCTATGCCAAGAACAGAGGATTGCTGGGTTATTTTGCCTGGCATGCTGGCGCCGATGACAAATGGGCTCTTTCTCGACAAGGTTAGTATGGATTTGTCGGTAATTCAATCTTGTTCCATCCTTCAATTTACCTCTAGGGTTCTTCTAATAATGTATTAACACTTTTGTTTTGGCAGCGGCATTTACATGGGGAGCATAAGATACCAGATGCTGACAGTATAATCATAGAGGTATCAGCATCAGTATACCATCTTCATAAGGCGAATACGCCATAATAAAGAATCAATATGTAATTTTTAAAACTGCATATTTTTCCTTAATAAATTATCAGTATCTACTTGCTGGGGCAGAGTCGGTTTCCCGCAGATCTCAAGACTTTGATCATACTTTGACCTGAATTTCTGTGATGGTTTATACCTTAGCTCCCTCAATCCAGTGCTGTGCTTTTTTATATTCGAGAAATTCTTGCAAGATGTTTAGGTCGGTCCTTATACTTTTTACTTTCTAATATTCGAGAAAATTCAATTTTAATTAAAAACTGTTATTTTTATTTTTATTTTTTAGTCCTCCTAGTTTGAGCAGAGAGAGATATCATTAATTTTTATTGAAGAAGAGAAAAAAAACTCAATTGTCAATCATAGTGTCAATAATTTTCATTTGATAAAAGTTCTCCTAAGATCTTCCTTATGCTTCATCTTGCTTTAAATGGTAGATATGAGCTAAATAACATTTTTCATTTATAGGTTAATTTTTGTTTTTCGAACTAACATTTTGCTAATTTAAACTCATATATGAATTTATTTAGATTTTTATTGTGTGTTTTCGAGCAAACAAGTAAACATGGTGACTCTTTGTCTATCCAAACTGACATCCGACCAAACCCAAAACAACATGGATGTCTATTTGTTTATATAAAAAACTTAGATTGGATACCTGACGCGTCATATGCCCAATAAAGAAAAATAATTAATGGGCAAGCATGCGATACTACCTTTTATTTTGCGCTCAAGAGCTAGTCCATTAAACCTAGACTCTTGTTTTTAAAACAACTTTAAAAAAAAAAAGTTTATTTAAATAAAATCAATGAAATTATTTTTTTCTTAATGATGAACCAAAACTTAATTTTTAAGATTATTCTAGGTAGTTTTTTATTTTAAAAAAATTGCCTTTAAAAAACACTTTTTTTCAATTTATTTTATATGAAATCATCCTTGTCTCATGACCTCGTTTATCGGCTCAACATATTTACTTGTATTTTTTGTTGCTTTTTTAAAAATGAAATCTTTTTTCATGTTAAGCATTGGTTAATAATTGACCTTCATGTTTTTCAAGGTTGGTTAAAGATCAACTTTATAAAACAACTTAATGGGTTGGTTAAGAATTAACCTTCATGTTTTTCTAACTTGTTTTTTTTTCACATGGTAATTTTGTTCCCATGCCTAGTCCAATTAAATGCGTTTGCTCGAATTGTTTTTTTTTTGTCTTTTAAATTGTTTTTTTTTCTTTCTTGTCCTTTAACATTACCTTTGATGGAATTCAAATTTATAAAATTCAAATCCACTTTAATCCTACATGATTTAATTTTAAACTTGGACTAGATAAAAAGTTGAGTCAAAAGGTGTTTTTTTTTGTCAATTTTAATTTTTTTTTCTCAATTCAATCATCATACTTTTTTTTTTTTACTAATAGTCAATTTGTTTTTGGATTAATCAAATTGACTGGGTATAGTAGGCCAAATCCCATCATCAATTCATTTTTTTCTTTAATTCATTGAAAAAGATAAAAAACCAACATATAGCTTTAGCATGATGCCTTGTGTGCAAACTATTTTTCTTTAATTCAATTTTTTTTTTCTATAGTTGCTAGAAACATGCCAATCCTATTAGGTATGAAGGAGCTAACTTACACACGTGCTGCGCTGAGCTTTTTTTTCTATGTAGAAAACTGATTGATTTTGTGCATGTTGGAATTGGTTAATTTTATATTTAATGAGTACAATTGTAATTAATAAAATCTGTTAGAAATTGGGTTTTTTTTCAGCCTAAAAGTGATTGAATGCTGTTATTGTTAAAAATGTTTTGCTAATTATTTAATCGGTAGATTGTACAATTGGAATCGATAAAATTTTGTGAAAATGAGCGACGTGCTCCGTGTAACATACTGATTGATTGTTGTGTATGTTTTACTTGTTTCATGAATGATGTCAGTAGCAAATAATAAAATTACAATCGATGAATTTTTGCATAGATGAGTGATCTGTTTTATGCAACAAACAATTTGATTGATGATTTTGTTTTAACTACTTGGTTAATAATTTAATTGTTAGATAGCAAAACCTCATTTGATCAAATTGACTAAAAATACATTATTTGTTGTCTGCAACATAGTAATTGTTTAGTGGGCATGTTTTAACTATTTAATGAATACTTTATTTGACAGATAGCAAAATTTCAACTGCTAAAATTCACCGATTTTTTTTATCACATTTCTTCTCTATATTATTATATTAAAGTATTTAAGAAAAATTGAGATTAAATTAATGTGAGATTTATAAAGAATAGTCAATTCAATTTTTTTTATATATATATATTTTAAGACGTTTATATAATAAATATATCAAAATATATAATTAGCCTCACCTATTTTTTATGGAAAAAATCCTAAAAATAATTATTATCATTATTATAAATATCTTATCCATAGTAAAATTAATACATATAAAAACTACGTAATCTTAAAATTTTTAAGTTGATTATTTAGCTTAGATGCATAGCATTTGCAAGAAACAAATTTAAGAAAAAAGTCCTAAAAATAATTATTATCATTATTCTAAATGTCCTATCCATAGTAAAATAAATACGTATAAAAACTACATAATGTTAAAATTTTTAAGTTGATTATTTAGCTTAGATGTATAGCAATTGTAAAAAAATTTAGGATCATTAACAATTTTGTGACATGTTAAAAAATTTGGTGCTGGCTGTGGCGAAATGCAGGGCAATTTTGTTTTTATTAGTGTAGATAATTTGCCACAATTTTTCTACTTGTCTTGTCAACGTGTGGTTTCGTATATTTTATTTTACGTGATATGAAATCTAAAATATCATACAAAAAAAAAAACAGAAGTTATTTTCACAAAGATAACATTGACCAATGAATTTTTATCACAATTACTGAAGTTGTCATTATAAATATTATATACATAATTAAAATTCTAATTATTATTGGTCATATTATCGATGACACCATAATTATTATTAAAAAAGAATTGTTTTATTTTATTTTATTTCATAAGATTTATTTCGTCTTATTATTATATTAAAAATAATTTATTACACTGATAGGAAACTATGATTTTATTTAAAAAAAACAAATAAGTTTTTTTATATATATATACATACATATATATATATATATATACATACATATATATATATATATATATATATATATATATATATATATATATTAAGGTGTTAATATTAAACAAATATCAAAATATATAATTAGTCTCATATATTTATAAGAAAAAAACTTACAAATAATCATTATCATTGTTTTGAATGCCTTACCTATAATAATTATAAATTTAACACCTAAAAATATTAACAAAACCCCAAAAAAAAATGACAAAAAATATTATTACATTTAAAAATATTATTTGACTTGAAGAATAAATAGAAATTTGTAAAAAGGGAAAAAAAGTACTAAATATCAATTTTCAAATGATCATCAACACAAATTAAAATTTAAACATTAAATTTAAAAAGACAACCTTAATAATAGAGGAAATCATAAAAATTAAAAACAAAAACCAAGAGCATGTAAATATAAGTATGGAAAAAAATAGCAACCATTTCAAAAATATATATATAAAAATAAAGAAATTAAAAAAAACAAAGAATAAAAGTATAAGGACCGAAATGAATAATAAATGTATATTAAATTTCATTTAAATGACAAAATTGAATAAAATCTAAAGTTTCATACCGAAAAAATTAAAGAATTTCAAACCAAATCGAAAATTAAAAGTCTGAGGACTGAAATGAAATTACAATATCTAGTCAATTTCCATTGAAGGACAAAATTGAAACAAATAAAAACCTCTATAATTAAAATTAGGACAACAAAACACAATCAAAAGATCAGGGACTGAAATGAAAATGTCAACAACACTGGGGACTCCCATGCACTTTCATCGGTAGGAGAGAGAAAAAAGGGAATTAACCTTCGATCGCCAATGGGAACATTTCGGACCACCTTTGGAGGCAACACGTTCTACCATAACCTGGAGGACATTGAGGGGTATTCGATGACATGCCAGATGCAAAATTTTCACCTCTGGAGTAGACGTCACGCGCCTCTTGAAAGGGGCGTGAGTCTGAAATCCGACAACGCCTCCCATGGACGTGCCTGCTGTTGTCGGTAGGAAATAGTTTTTTAAAAGTGGTCAATTACCGAATAACCCCTACACCTAATTCTTTAATTTTGTTTTTTATGAGGGTAAATCAGCATTCACACACCATCAACACTGTGCACCCTAGATTAAAATATTATTAAAGACAGTGTCAATTACCGAATAACCCTTATTGCCAGTTCATCATTTTTGTCTTTTATGGGGGTAGATCAATAGTTACCCCTTTATGTTACTGTTCACTAAAAACATGTAAGGACCGTTACATCCCTACAGGAAAAAACATGGTTTTTGTCTTGGGTTAGAATAGTTATTTTACTGTGCATAGGAATGGGAAAATTCAAAATTAACCTTGATTCCAAGGCTAAAACTAAGGCGCACCGAGGGATAAAATCATTATTTCACTATTCTAATCAACAATAATTTTAGTGTGTGTGTGTATAGTGAAACACTGAGCTGATTTAGCTTTCTTTTAAATAAGATTTTGTACTATTCACACCTGAATCTGAAATAACTATTCAAATTAGACATGATTTAATTGGGTTTCAGGTATTATACAATAAACTAAAAGAGGTCAGTGTTTCACTATAGCATGTGAGTGAAATCACTGTGAATTGCAATAGTATTTTGGTTCGGTTCGGTTCGGTCGGGTCACCTATTTATTAATTTTTTACATTTCTTTGCACAGTAAAATAGCCATTCTATCCCTTGAAAAAGACAAAAAAAAAAAAAGTTGCCTGGAGGTGTGGCACAGTAACTGCACTTTTCGATTCAGTTCGATTTGGTTGGGTCACTGGTTTATTTTTTTTAATATTTCTTTACACAGTAAAATAACCATTATATCCATAAAAAAGACAAAAAATAGCACTTGTCGTGAGGGGTGCCACGGTAATTGCACATTTTTTTGAAATTGTCTAAATACTAATCCACCCCCCAATAAGACAAAATTAAGGAAATGGTTGTAGTGGTGCTCCGGTAATTTGTGATTATTTTCCCCCTTTTCTCTCTCCTTCACCCTAAACTACGCGGCAGCCCCCTGGTTTTATGGTTGTTTCATTTCAATCCCTACTATTTTAATTGTGTTGTATGGTCCTTATTTCTGTTATGTAAGTTTTGATTTGTCAATTGTGTCCTTCGATTGAAATTGATTATATATTATGTTTTCATTTCAGTCCTTATTTTTTTAATTTTGAATTTGATTTTAAATCCCTTAATATTTTTGGCTTAAAATTGCATATTTTTCCTAAATAAATTATCAGTTTCTACTTGCTGGGGCAGAGTCGGTTCCCCGCAGCTCTCAAGACTTTGATCATACTTTGAGCTGAATTTCTGTGATGGTTCATGCCTTAGCTCCAACAATCCAGAGCTGTGCTTTTTTATATTTGAGAAATTCTTGCAAGATGTTTAGGTCGGTCCTTATACTTTTTACTTTCTAATTTTTCAGTCTCGCGGGTTGTGGAAAATTCAATTTTGATTGAAAACTTTTATTTTTTTTAGTTTTTAGTCCTCCTAGTTTGAGAAGAGAGAGAGATATTATTATTTTTTGTTGAAGAAGAGAGAAAAAAAATCAATTGGTGCTCATTTTTACCACGTAAACTGTCAATCATACTGTCAATAATTTTCATTTGATAAAAGAAGTTCCCCTAAGATCTTGCTTGAAATGGTAGATATGAGTTCAATAAAGTTTTTCATTTTTAGGTTTTTTTTTTTGAAGTGATATTTCACTAATTCAAACTCATATGAATTTATTAGATTTTTATTGTGTTTTCGAGCCAAGAGATAACCATGGTGACTCTTTGTCTATCTAAACTGGCATGCGACCAAACCCAAAACGACATGGATGTCTATTTATTTGTATAAAAAACTTAGATTGGACACCTAACACGTCATATGCCCAATCAAGAAAAAAAATTACTGGGCAAGCATGCAAGACTATCTTTTATTTTGTGCTCAAGAGCTAGTCCATTAAACCCTAGACTCTTTTTTAAAACAACTTTAAAAAAAGAATTTTATTTAAATAAAATCAATGAAATTATTTTTTTCTTAATCATGAACCAAAAACTTATTTTTAAGATTATTCTAGATAGTTTTGTTTTATTTTTCGGTTAAAAAACACTTTTTTCAATTTATTTTATATGAAATCATCCTTGTTTCATGACCAGTTCATCGGCTCAACACATGTACTTGTATTTTTTGTTGCTTTTTTAAAATTGATATTTTTTTCATGTTAAGAATTGGTAATGATTGACCTTCATGATTTTCAAGATCAATTCGTTTACTCGAATTGTTTTTTGTTTGTCTTTTAAATTGATTTTTTTCATTCTTATCCTTTATCATTTTGTTTGGTGGAATTAAAATTTATAATTCACTGGATTTTTCATCTTCAGCAAGTTTAAAGCCATGTACAACTGGATTTTTCACTGGATTACAGTGCTCCATACCAAACCTTTCAAGAACTTCATTAGCATATTTTTTTCTGATTGATGAAAATTCCTTTACTATTTTGCAATACTTCCATACCAAGAAAGTATTTCATTTTTCGAAGATGAGACATATCAAATTCTTGTTTCATGGATTTCTTGAAGGTTTCGAACATTACTTCATCATGGCTTATAAAAATGAGGTCGTCAACATAAATGCTTATCAGAAATACCTTTCCTCCTTCTTTTCCCTTTGTAAAAAGAGTATGCTCATGAAAGCACCTGTTGAAACCTTCTCTCACAAAATAGGATTCAATTTTGTTGTACCAAGCTTGAGGAACTTGTTGAAATCCGTATAGGGCATTCTTAAGTTCATAGTTGAGATTAGGAAGCTAATATGCATGATACATTGGTTGTTAACTTTTAAACTATTACTAATTATATTGTTCCTTTTTTGTATTAGAAGACCTTCAAATTTGAAAGTATTTGAAAAAAAGAAAAATGTTAGTCAACAATTTAAGCATAAGATCTCTAAATGGAAATATAAATTTAATTTTTTTGAGGTCTTACTTAGAGATGGTACTAGATTCACCAACATTATACTGTAGGTTAGATTATTTTTGTTTAACATAAAAAATATTTAGATGGTGCTAATGTTTTTTTCAAGAGAAAAAATAAATAAATTGTAGTGGGATTGATATTATAATATAGTATATTGGATCGACTTGGTTCTACCCAGGCAATAAAAATTATATTGTTCAATGATTCATGTGAGTTTAAAAACAACATTAGAAATATAAGAATCAATAGAGGAAGGATTGAAGTAAGCATAACCATTCGCTACACTATCCCCTCCAAAGCTCAAGGCAACTTTGACACTAGAGTGGTGGTTCTTGATAACAAAATTCTGGGAAGGACATAAATTATTGATGTTCTAAAAGATAAATTTTATGTTGGTGGGAGAGGGAGAGCTTCAGGTGTCATAGTCAATGGCAAAAGAGAGGATGAAATGGAATTCAACATTGGAATTTAGAAGGACATAAATGAATCTGACATTATTGAACTCCACCCCTATGTATTCACTTAAAAGGTCTGATTTTGCATGTGATAAAAAACTTCATTTCAAATTGATAAAAAAAATCATTTAAATTGATAAAAATTCATTTAAATAATTCTTTTACCTAATTAGAGAATTTATATGATTCATCACTGGATTGACATTTCGTATATTGATTAATCACTTTATCTCATTTGAAATTTAAGTTAATTTATCGAGAATGCTCATTCTAAATAACCTTCCTCCTAATTAATCATTTTCCCATTAGGCATTACCTTATTTAACACTAATTTACTGATTTTTAGATCGGGGATTTACAACATAATTTTTGCTACACTACCAAAATCCACAATTAAAAGACATATCACAATGCACACACCAAACACCTTTTTTTTAAGTTGATGTTAATAATTCATATATCACCACAATATACATATAAAATATATAGTTATGTATAATGGTTAAATGTTAATTGTGATACCACCAAATGTTTTTTCACCAGGGAACACTATACATAGCTCATGAAAATTCATGATATGAATAGTACTTAATAACTTCAATTATCCTCGAGAAATACTTCTTTATTTTTATTAATATGTTAAGGATCTATAAATAGAGGTGTGTGATTGTAGGTTGACTTTGAGATCCATACAAGAAACTGTATAAACGATGATAGTGAGCTTCCTAGCCCTACTTTTCATTCCAGGAAATCTTCACCATTCTCACTTGGGTAAGTCACCCATGACAATAAAACCATTTTCCTGTGTCATTCACAAATATCATCATCTTTCATCCTTTAAATGTCCTTCTTAGGCTTTAATTCTTAGGTAGTGTGCTTTCTAGTCCTATCTTACCATTCCCTTCTATGTGCGCTTTATAGTCCTCATTCTCATTTCTGGATGGATCAACCATTTCTTGGTCTGATAAATCCACTTTTCTTTTTCTTTACAACGCTTACTACCTAAAGTCTTTTACAAGACTTTAGTCGTAAGCATTGTAAAGAGGGAGGCAACTGTCATAACCCAATTTCTGGGTTACTTCCCAAAATATACCGAAAAAAACAAAAATGAAATAAAAGGGGTCGGCGTTGGTAGAAAAATCAATGTGAAAATTTTTGTTGTTTTCGAGAGTCCAATCGTATCTCTTTTGTCCCAAAAATAGAGGAAAGTACAGATTTAAGGCAAAAATAATTTATCATTGGATAAATCTGTGCAAAATTAAGTCGTAAGGCATAATTATATTTTTTATAGGCCAATTTGATTTAATCATGGGTCAATTTAAAGTATAATTATGTTTGGGAATTAATTTAGGGTCCAATTGAAGGATTTAATTAAGTGCAAGGACTTAATTATACTTTAAATTGGTCACATCAAATTAATTAAGGGCTTGATCGATGAAAAATCAAGTTCTTGAGCTTAATTCGGGCTCAATTGAGAAGATTGGAATTTTCGGAGACCCAATTGAATTTTTCCAAGCCAATTGTGCAAAATCGGGGGTCAAATTGAAAACAATTAAGAGTTCAATGGTCAATTAAGGGTCAAATAGCGCAAATCAGAAATCAATGACCAAAATAAAAAAGGCGCGCAAATTTGAGGCTTACATTGAATTTCTGACGCGGGTACAATTGCACAAACTTAAAATTTTAAAACCAATTGGAGGTGCAATTAGAACACTTACAAACAAATAAAAGGACCAAATTGCAATTCTACCTTCCCAAAACTGTCACAGCACGCACTCCCGCCATAAATTTATCTGCACGCCTACCGACCAGCCACCTGCACGCTGCCGACATCCCCCCTACACCGCAGCCACCCAGCCGAAAGCAGGCCACCACGCCGACGACATCCATAGTATTTCAGCCACCGTGGCAAGCCAAGCTCCCCTATAAATAGCAGCCATGGACGCTGCATGCGGGGGGGAAGAAAAACAGAGAATTACGTGACAGAGGAGGGGGAAAACAGAGGAAAACACATAGAACAGAGAGCAAAAATTTTACTTAACAGAGGGGAGAGTTTACGTAGAGAGAACGAGAGAAAAACCAAAGAAAAACTTACGCAAAGAGAGGGAGACGACAGAACGTGGCCATCATCTCTTCATCTTCCTCGTCCCCGACGACCTTCTCTCTCTCTCTCGGCCATTTTCTCACCAGCCCTCTCTCTCTCCCCGACGGTGGTCCTCTCTTTCCTCAAGCGTTGCAGCTCCTCTTTCTCTCCATTTTACAGCTCCGACGGCCTCTCATCCTCTTCCTCATCGACGACAACAGCACACAACAACTCCTTTCTCTCTTTTCTTTTGCAGCTCTCTCTCTCCCCGACGGTGCAGTTCTCTCTCCCCGACGGTGCAGCTCTCTCTCCCTGACGTTGCAGCAGCTCCTTCTCTCTTGTCAGCCAGCAGCCTAGCTCTTCTTCTCCATCGCTGGCGACGCCACAACAACGAGACAGCAGCAGCAGCTCAGCCTACGACTTCCAACGCCCCTTCCGGCCACCACGGGCCACCATTTTCGACGCCACCACGACAGGGAGAACCTCCTCAATCTCCTCTACGCGGTGGCAGTGGCAGGTGACCCTCTCGTCATGGTCGGCCAACAACCATTTTACTGTTCATGTAAGTTACGTGAACTGTATTAATTCACTTATGGAACAATGTCGTTTCTCCCTTTCCTTTTCTCTTCTGTTCAGAGCTTTGGGCCAGCCTCTCTCGGCCCAGCCTAGTTGGCTGGGCCGGGCCCAAGTCCAGCAGGCTTGGGCCCTTGGCCCACCAGGCTGGGATAGGCCCATTTGGCTGGGCCAAGCCGGCCCAATTTTTTTATTTTTTATTTTAATTTTTATAAAAAAAATACAAAAAAATTACATTTAAAAAAAAACAAAAAATATTTTGTTTTCGTGCATACGGCCGAATTCTAAAGTTTTTCCCATCATATTTTTCGTAAAAAAATATGTTGCATCTTCCTCATATTTTAAAATGAAAAATTGGATATAGTAACCAGTTTATGATTATCCATTGGAATTTGGCCAAAATATCAAAAATAATTTAACAATTATTTTGTTTTAGCTTTCGCGGTGTAAATTTACATTGTAAAGTACACCCGCAGATAAAAAATATTTTTAGTACGGTGTAAAATTACATTGTATAATACATCCGCAGATTAAAAATAGATTTTAACTACGGTGTAAAATTACATTGTAAAGTACATTCGTAGATAAGAAAAAAAGGATTTTCAACTGCGGTGTAAAATTACATTGTAAAGTACACCCGCAGACAAAAAAAATGGTTTTTTTGAAAATGCAGTGTAAAAATATATTTTTTTATCTTTGAAAAAACAATCAAACAACAATGCAGCTTACCCTGGGGGTGATGCGTCTTCCCCTTGCACAACAAGTCCCCTTACCCTAGGTAGGGTGCACTGGGGGTGATGCGTCTTCCCCTTGCACAACAAGTCCCCTTACCCAAGACTCTCGCAGACCATTAGGTTCTTAGTAACCTTAATATTAGGTGGCAACTCTTAATAATTATAGTCGTAAATTTTACGACTATAAAACACACCTCTCATTTCACCGCGCGCCGTTGTCTCCCCCAAATCATGGGGGATGGCGGGGCGTGAAGCGCGTAAAAAATCGTCGTCGCGACAGATAGTACTTAATAACTTCAATTATCCTCGAGAAATACTTCTTTATTTTTATTAATATGTTAAGGAGAGAAGTCTATAAATAGAGGTGTGTGATTGTAGGTTGACTTTGAGATCCACACAAGAAACTATATAATCGATGATGGTTGAAAAAGAGATGGCGAGGAGAAGATCATTGTATTTATTTTAATTTTCAGTTGTAAATTGAGAGTTTGTATTTGGTTCTTTTTTAATTAATTTCTTCTTTTTTAAAAAATAAAAATTGTATTGATTAGTTTAATTAAAAAATTATAACAATTAACTTGTAATGTTTTCAAAAAAATTTATTGATTATTCCTGCATGCCCAACTCAATATATAAATTATTATTAAAAAATAAAAGTCACAATAATTGTTTAAAAAAACTCAAAAACATTATTGGCATCATACAAATACTATTGGATAATGTCAAGCTAGTATACAAGGCATTCCATAAAAACCAAATAAATTATATTTATTTTTCTACTACCAAACCTACTATCCAAACAAAAAATTATAGATAATTCCCTGCCCAACCCATACTTGAAATAAGTAAAATACGAAAAATTCAAATAGAAAGAAGAAAATGTTATCGTAAATTCCAAAATAAATAATTATATTTATGCGAGGAAAAAAACATATAACTTCGGGTTTACTTATAGTAACGTATTGGAATTATCAAAGCTACCTCCAGGTTTAGCTAACAACACCAGATGATGCGCCCCTCTAAAAATGCGACTGTCATGTTGGCTTGCTTTAACTTTTATCACCATAATTTGAAGTTCTTAGCCATTTCTTATTGGCCTTGTTCTATACGAAGCACCTTCTCCTTTTCATGGTCGTTGAAAAGGTAGTAGCTAGCTCTACCAATAAACTCAATCTTACGTGACAACACGAAGAAATACATATATATAGATGTAACTACTCAGATTAAAGATTTTACACAGCACCATAATCTGTTCTTTGATTATCTGTCTGGTTTATTATTATCCTAACAGCTAAAAGAGATCAAGGCTGCACTGTTCACCCAGACACATTGCACTGTGGACGGGGAGCAGTGCAGCCTTGATCTCAAATTGTATTTTCGCATTTATATATATTACATTGTTGCTGGACAATGCCAAAAGTTGCCCAGATGGATGTCTACCCGTTGCCAAATTTGACTTCAG
This sequence comes from Salix brachista, assembly GCA_009078335.1. Classification (NCBI taxonomy): domain Eukaryota; kingdom Viridiplantae; phylum Streptophyta; class Magnoliopsida; order Malpighiales; family Salicaceae; genus Salix; species Salix brachista. The sequence continues at coordinate 14,930,929 of CM018577.1, read as the reverse complement.
AACACTTTTGATTATTTTTTTTTGAAAGTTAAAGAAAAGAAAAAAAATGCACACTGCCAAAAGCTGCCCATGAATGTCTACCCGTTGCCTGTCCAAGACAATTTGCCTTCAGAGACTTTTAAATCTTTTTAATTGAAAGCTAAAGAAATAAAATAAAAAAAAAGCACACTGCCAAAAGAAGAAAAGGACGGCAAATAAATCTCTGTACTCGTCCATGCATCTTCACACTGCCAGGAGCTGACCCAGGTGTTGATGGGCGTCTGCTGCCTGAGGACAAAACAACCTCCATTTAACCATTTTCAGCAACAGTCTGTTTCCTGTCTTCTTTTATTCAGTCGAAAATGCAAGGAAACCAGGTATAGAGAGGGCAAATCATTTTCCAGTTACGAAGGCCAGCATCTGCAAATCTGTCTCCCTCCCTGCTTCTCTCCCGTTACCAGTAACAGTTCTTGAGCCGTGCCCATAGCACTATGGAGGGGTGGCTGCAACCTCATTTGCTCTGCCCGGAATGTTGATTATGCTGCTGCCCGAATGCAAAATTAGTGAGTCACTATATCTATTCAGGCCTCCCATCTAATTAGAATTAGCCGCAATTAAAGCTGCTAATAAACCTCATCATTGTTACGCTATGCCACTGTCAACTCTCCAAAAATTAATTGAACATCTGCATCTAATTAATGCAGCCTTACATGTAATTAAAGAGTTTTGTCATCTTATAGCCGCAAATCCACCCTGCTACAAATACAAATATCTCTGATGGAAATTTAGGAAGTCAAAAGCTTGCGCAGGATGAGGCTGTCAATTTTGAAGCATTGCTGTCATTAAATCAACGACGCAGAGGCTTTATCAAAATCAAATTTCATCCAGATGATTCACAGTCTTCACTGTTAAAAGGTTAAGGCTATTGATTCTCAATGAGACTCACCATTTACTCCTCTTTTTGTCCTCACGGCTGTGTTTCTTCGTAATTCGCTTCGTGCCTTTACTTTCAGGTTTTTTTCTTTTCTCTCTGTTTGTTTCACCTGTGCATTTTTGATTCCATCATTCACTGGTTGCCTCTTTATTCTTTGTCCTTATGTTCACTGTTTTTTTGCCGATTGTGGTTTTGTTATTGCTTTTGTCTTCTTTTCAATTCCTTGAAAATGGTTGTTGTTTATATATACATGGCACTGAAATTAAACCATTTGTTTTATGTTTTGCTATTATATTATTGGGACAAAATGTTGCAGGGAAATCCTAGATTGTTAACTTAAATAATAAATTTTGCCTTACGGTTAACATAATCTTCCACAACTTTAAAGTCTAAGCCACAAAAAATAGAAAGGTCATATTTGCATATTCTGTGCATGCATGTCACAAATTTTCTTAGTGTTCTGTAACTCTAAAGCAGTTGCTCCTTTTTTCGTTCGTTGGTTTTTGTTCCACTTATTATTGCTGATGTAGTTGTAATTCAGCTGCTGCTGTTGTGGCTATTATGTTTTCTTAAATGATTTTTGGTTTTGTTTTTTAAGTGTTTTAGTGTTGCTGTTGACGTTGCCCCCTATAGTATTGTCAGCTCCAGTTGTTGATGCTGCTGCATTCATTGATTTATTGTTGTTCCTGCCGTTGCAAGCGTTTTAAAAATGATTGTTATCTATATACATAACACATGAAATTCCATGCATTTTTCTTTTATTTGCCTGCATTAGTATTATTTTCAAGAATGCTTTAATTTTTTAATTGTTGCTGTTGTAAAAATTGTTTAGTTGTTGCTCCTGACATTGTGATTTTTTATTGTTGCTGCTGCAAAAATTGTTTGACATTGTGATTTTTCAAATTGTTTGACATTGTATTAGTATTTTTTCAAGAATGCTTTTATTATGCTTCTTTTTTAATGTCGTATCATTCTACCAAGATTGCATTTATTGTTTTGTTGTTGCTACTAACGTTGCAAGCTTCTCTAAAATTGATTGTTATATATATAAATGACGCTTTAAATATCAACTATTTAGCTCTTATTTTACTTTAATATTATTCTAGCAAGATTGTGTTAATTGTTTTATTGCTGCTGCATTAATTGTTATATATATATATATATATATATATATATATATATATATATATATGACACTTTAAATTCAATTCATTTTGCTTTTATTTTACTGTCATATTATTCTAACCAGTTCACGTTAATTATTATGTGGCTGCTGCTGCGTCAATTGTTTTATTGTTATTGCTGCCGTTGCGAGCTTCTCTAAAATGATTGTTATATATATACATGACGCTTGAAAATCCATCCATTTTGCTTTTATTCTACTTTTATATAATTCTAGAAAATTTGCGTTAATTATTTTGTTGTTGTCGTTCCGAGCTAATCTAAAATAATTGTTATATATATGCATGACGCTTGAAACTCTAGCCATTTTGCTTTTATTCTACTTTTATATTATTCTAATAAGATTGCGTTAATTGTTTTATTGTTGCTTCTGCTTTCATCGCTACGTTTATCCTTATGTCTCTGTCTTGGTTCTGTTTCATGTTCTTATGACAAATCATTTATTCATCGTCAGTTTCTGCTTGGTGTTGCTTATTTCTTTGCTGGTTAGGTTGGGTTGCTGCTTTGTTGAAATTAAGGTTTGCTCAATTTTCTTTCTTTGTCTCTTGCCAATTTCTTGAACTCTGACGTTCATTTTTTTCCTTTGCAATGTGTGATTGTTTTTTAAATTCTTACACTGCCAACAAAAAAATGATGATTTTAATAGCAATTTTGTTTTGTTGTTACTACATTGTCAGTTGTTGCTGCATTTTTGCTGGTTCAATTTCGGTCTGCTTGCTTTCCTGGTATGTACAAAAAATTATGATATGCAACATCACTATCTCCGCATCTCTTGCGTGTTTTTTAAAATAAAAGTTCACGCATTGTTTGCTCATGAATATTTTGCAAATCATCAAAATTAAACTTTGTTACTGGAAGTCTTTCGTGGATTCCCTTTATATGTTGCCCTGTTGATCAACCTTATTTATTATTTTATAAGATGTTAATCAACTTTATATATAGTTCTAACATTTTATAAATGTTTGTATTTTTCGTTTGCACTTTATTTATATTTATAATAATTAGTGATTCTTATTTTGTTGCTTATATCTTTCCTATCAAGGTCATGGCGCTATCTATCGAAAGCATAAACAAATACAACTTCTACACATCCTTGAATGGAAGAGTTTGTCGTGTTTGGATTCCTAAGATCAATGGACAAACAAGCAGTTTTAATTGCCTTTTGGTTGATGGCAAAGTAAGCTTATATTGCACTACAATTTTTTCCAATCTACTTTTTCTTGCCTTATGCTCTGTTTATCTTAGCTGAATGTTTTTAATCTCATTATTAATGTTTCTCTCTTTCATCTAACAGCGTAACGCAATTCAAGCCTCTGCTAAAGGCAAAAACATACAATCATTTGTTGCTTCTATTATTGAAGGTGATTATTACCAGATTAGTGGGTTTTATACCTTTGAAAACAGATATACGAACTCTGTTGTTGCCCACGAAGCAATTATTGATCTAAAGTTTGACACGAAAGTAACAAAGCTTGATCCACTAACACCCCCTGTACCGCGTCATCACTTTAACTTCATCGACTTTGCACATATGTTGACTACAGGAAAAAGATCAGGAGTGCTGACAGGTTTTATCAGAAAATACCATTCCTCATGCTTTTTTGTTGTTTTCGTAAATTTATTTTCCCTGCTAATTTTTCTAAATTTCTTTATATTAGATGTGCTTGGTCGATTAAAAGCCATTTAACCACTTGAACAAATTATGGTTAGGAGTCACGATATGACAGATAAAAGAGAGTTTATAATTGAAAATATCAGGTTGGTTATCTTAATCTCATATATTTTTAATTGATCTAGATGCCTTATCTTTTTAAAATAAATCTTATATGCAGGGGTGATGAACTCAGGGTAACTCTTTGGGGTGATGTTGCAAAAAGCTTTGATGATACTGATCTAAATGGTCAAACAAATCCATTTATAATTGTTTTTGCTGGATTTCGAATCACTGAGTTCAAAGGTTATTATTTTCAAACATTTCCCTTTAATTTGTAATGATTGTTGTTTACACCTTCCATATATATCACCTTGATTTCTCTATCTTCTTATTACCACTAACCAAATTTTTGGACATATTAATTTTGATCGTTCATTTATTTTTATGCTTTTATAAATTTTATGTTTCATTCAACTCAATCTAGAATAATCTCAATATATATATTTCTTTTTGGTGTTAGGAAAACCAAACCTTTCTAGCACTGTTGCTTCATTATGGTATTTCAACCCAGACATTCCAGAAGCTCTTCCATATAAACATTTGTGAGCTTCTTCTTTTTTTACTTCTCTTATATCAAATATTATTTTTCTAGCTATTAATACCAAACAACTTTTATAATCAGCTATAAAGATATTCCTGTTGAGGTTTATCAACTCCCTTCTTCAACAAATGCTCAAACCATTGATCAGCAGATAAAAGAAAATAGAAAAACAATCAAAGAAATCCTTTGCATGGATCTATACCAATATAAAGTATGTTAGCCATGATCTCCACCTTTCTTTTAGCACATTAGCTTTGATTTGTTATTCTGCCAACCGTTAAAAAAATTATATTATATTTGTATTCTAATTTAAAATTTTGCAGAGCCAAAGATTTACATGCAAGGCCTCAATAGCTGACTATGATCTTCTTCGGGGTTGGTGGTATAATAGCTGCCCAATATGCACAAAGTCACTTTTTGACAAAGGCACGGGTTTTAGATGCATTGAACACAATGAAGTAATGCCGATTCCATTGTCAGCAATTATTAATTTAATTGTTTTTCATGTCCAAACCAAAATTATTCATTATATAACTCATTTTATTTTACATTGTGCCTTATATTTAATTATCTCATTTCTGATGTTTTCTTAGGTTTAAAGTTGATTGCATTGTAACTGATGGTACTGATGTAACAACATTTCTGATGGTCGGAAAAACCGCTGAAAACTTCTTTGGCTCCTCTGCCCACAATTATGTCTATGATAAAGGGTTTATTGATTCCATTCCACCTCCAATGATTGACAAATTACAGAAAACAAAAGTTTTCCAACTCATATTTGGAACTTTTGGCTCAATTATGAACCGTTGTGATATCATTGTTGCCAATGTTTTTGATGACATTATAGATGTTGAGCCTCCACAGCAACATGTTGAGTCAGAACTTCATGATATTGATGTTCCTTTCATCAAAAAAGTTGTTGCATCTGCCTCTAAAAAACCTCTTCTATTAGACCCAATAACTCCAGCACATATTCCACCGTCCAGAGCTCACGCTGATACCCCTTCGCAGTCACAAACTGTCAAGCATCTACTATTTGAAGATGAGATACCTCTTAAAAGGCAACATATTCTTTCCTTTCTTCATACCTATTACCTTTAAAATTCAATATCATTTATATATGTTTGCTTTATTAATACTAAATGCACAATTTGTTGGTTCTTTTTAAATTAATAGCTCTGCTACAGATGCTATAGTCGGACCTCCAACTATATTGCCATTACTAGATGACAATGCATCAGGCATGTCTAAGGAAAAAGATCCACCAAAAAATCGTCAATGCCAATCTAAACCAAAACATGATTAGGTGATTTTAACTTACTCTTTTATTATGTCATTTCACAATCTATAGCATTTCTTTAGAAGACTATTTTCCACCCCTGAACAAAAAAATATGCTATATATTGTTTCATGCAACGTCTTTTATAGTTTTTTTACCAGACGCTTCATATATAATAAACTAGACATCTCTATTCCTAAATTTATTATAACTTTGAAATCAAAAAATTTATTTCGGGATACATTAAAAAAAAAGGTGTTAAAGATCATCAACTCAATTCATATGCTAACAAAATACATTTATATTTTGTGGATATCATGCCTTTTTTTATAAGCATCACTATCAATGTCAATTATTTTCTTATTGACAGGAACTCCTGATGAACACCGTCTCTGCTCATTTTGCATGCCTCCATGCCCTATTCCAAAGTCGCTATCCTCTCTTAAAAAGCAATGATACTTTATGACATTGCTTTGGCATCATTTTGTTATAATAAATTAATATGTTTCTTTTGTTGAGCTTTCAACTCTTGAATCAGTAAGCTAATCCATTTGCTATTTTGGATGTAAGATATGATGAATGAAATAGTTTAGAGACTAATCATATAACTGTTTTATCGCATAACAATTGTACGCTTTCAATATTTTGGTTCTTTAAGAAAAAAAATCCAATGGATTTTATCAATTACAATTTTGCGAGATATCGATTCAATTATCATCCCAATAGTTCAGGCGATAAAACAATCAACCAGCTCGATAAATACAACAAATTAGTAATTTAAAATTGTTTTGATCGCTGATCATTTCATTGATTATATTCTTAATTAAGCAATAAAAACATGGAAAATAATCAATTAATTTGTTATATTAAAAAAGCCGAGCGCAACGCGCGGACAGAGCAACTCGTGTCTTTCTATTATGAGATTCTTACTGTTGTGGCAGCGTTTCAAACATGGGGAGCCTAGACAAGAGCTTCTTTCTGATCAAATTCAAAAAAGTGCATGTGTTTTTCTAACGCTTAAATTTATTATAGATCCATGTATATTTTTTAATAGTTGTTCGGGTTATTTTTAGATCAATTATGTTAACTAGATCATGTCAAGATAACTTCAATATGATTTAAATCGGGTTATAAAGTTGTATTACTAGCTATTTGGTATTTCATTAAATATATAAAGATTAAAAAAAAGTGGCTGTAGTAAACTGCCATGTGATGTTCATGTGGTGCGTGAAGTGGGCAAAAAGCAGGGTTGAACGCAAATCGAAGTCAAACTGCAGCACCGATAGTTTATTGTATTTTAAGCTTAAGTTAATAAATAAAACGGTGAAGAGGTTTTTCTGTAATAATTCATAAAAGTGCGGAAGCTAGTTACGCAGTTGAAAGTCCAAGCAGCAGCTTGTAATAAATATGAAGCAAGATACGACAACGACTTTTTCTCTGTTTTAGATCATGGACGCAGCAGTGGATGAAGGAATGATTTATGGAAAATGTCAAAGTTGAAAAGTCAAAGCCAGGAAGCATCAAGTGCTTTCGCTAAACTGTCACAAGTTCGATATTGCTCCTAAATTCACCAACTATATAAAACCAAACTGTTCGCTTTGTAGTAGCATCAAGCCAGACAACTCTGTTCAAATATGGCTCCCAAAACACTTCCATTCTTCGTAACTCTCCTATTTCTGCTTCAACTCCACTCCTCGGCACAACAAGAAGTAACTATGGTGACTCTTTGTCTATCTAAACTAACATGCGACCAAACCCAAAGCGACATGGATGTCTATTTGTTTGTATAAAAACTTAGATTGGACACCTGACGCGTCATATGCCCAATCAAGAAAAAACATTAATGGGCAAGCATGCGAGACTACATTTTATTTTGGGCTCAAGAGCTAGTCCATTAAACCTAGAATCTTTTTTTAAAAAAAGAAGTTTATTTAAATAAAATCAATGAAATTATTTTTTTCTTGATCATGAACCAAAAACTTATTTTTTAAGATTATTCTAGATAGTTTTTTTTTTTAAATTTCCTTTAAATAACACTTTTTTCATTTAATTTTATATGAAATCATCCTTGTCTCATGACCCAGTTCATTGGCTCAACACATTTACTTGTATTTTTTGTTAATTTTTTAAAATTGATATTTTTTTCATGTTAAGCATTGGTTACTGATTGACCTTCATGTTTTTCAAGGTTGTTTAAAGAACAACTTTGTAAAACAACTCGATGGGTTTGGTTAAGGATTATCCTTCATGTTTTTCTCACTTTTTTTTTTTGCAAGGTAATTTTGTTCCCAGGCCTAGTCCAAGTATATGTGTTTACTTTTATTGTTTTTTGTTTGTCTTTTTTTTAATTGATTTTTTTTTTCATTCTCATCCTTCAATATTTGGTTTAGTGGAATTCAAATTTATAATTTGTTTTTCTTTTCTTTTTTTTTTTTTTGGGGGGGGGGGGGGGGGGTTGTCACGGTTTCATGATACAAGTTGCAGATTTTGAAAGTTAATAAGGGTTCACCCAAGTCAATCTAATATGTCATTATATCAATATTTTCTTACAAAAATATATCATCATCTTAGTATTTAGAAAATTTGTCGTTGAGTAATCATTAGATTTTACTGCTAGAGAAAAATGATTTGACTCGCAATGTAGCTCGAACACTAAATTAAGTTCTTGATCTGGAGTAGCTAGCTAATATGCATAATACATTGGTTGTTAATTTTTTTTAAAATTACAACGAATGTTGTCACTTTGTATTTTTATTAAAATACCTTTAAATTTGAAAGTATTTGAAAAAACAATATCTCTAAATAGAAATATAAATTTTAATTGTTTGAGGTCTTACTGAGAGATAGTACTAGATTGACTCACATTACACTATAGGTTGGATTTATTTTGTTTAACATAAAAAAATATTTCGACATTGCTAATGTTTTTTAGGAGAAAACAAATTGTAGAAGGATTGACCTTCATGTTTTTCAAGGTTGGTTAAAGATCAACTTTATAAAACAACTTGATGGGTTGGTTAAGGATTAACCTTCATGTTTTTCTCACTTGTTTTTTTTACATGGTAATTTTGTTCGCATGCCTGGTCTAAGTAAATGTGTTTACTCGAATTGTTTTTTGTTTGTCTTTTAAATTGATTTTTTTTCATTCTTGTCCTTTAACATTTCGTTTGGTGGAGTTCAAATCCACTTTAATTTTACGTACTTATGCATTCGGTTGCGCTCACACTCAAGTAGACAAAAACATGGTTGTGGCAATCAGCTGCATTAATCTTAGCGTATACAAAGAACAAAGTTCTATGTCTGCTTAGCTTTCTTTTTGGACTGGGTTTGATTTTAACATCTCTGGAGATTCTCTGATGAGAAGATAAAAAAAAAACCCTTTATAGATAAGTTTCCAAAGAGAGTACAATATGTAAGGGAAATTAAGGAAGCAAACAACAAATATACTAGACTAGCCATTAGCACGTAAGACGATCATTTGGCTCTAGCTAGGATCATTTATAATTTGACTCATGTCTGTTTGGGATCTGATCTTACCATGTTGGTTTGCTTTTATTTTTATCCATATAATTTGAACTTCTGAGCCATTTCTTATTGGCCTTGTTCTTTACGAATCGTCTTTTATATACCTTATATAATCTAATGCTAAATACACATAGGAGTAGAAATTTTAGATTATACATACCTCTAGCCATTTTTGCTCATGCTCCAAATAAACTCCAAATGCAGCAGCAGCAGCAGCATAGCTTCAAAATAATAGAAAATTTCTTCAAGAGAAATCTTCTGATCTATGCCTACCAGCCGTAGATGGAGTACACGGACTATTATTTATAGGTACATCAGAGACCCTTCTTATTATTTTATTATCTAATTTTCTCCTCCCATGAAGGAGAAAATTAGGCAATTGATCCCCATGATCCATCTTCATGATCATGGGTTTAAACAAATAAGAATATGAATGTGTCATGAAGGCATAATTGTAATTTCTAACAACGCCCTCTCTTTTTCATGGTCGTTGAAAGGGTAGTAGCTAGCTCTACCAATAAATCTCAATCTTACATAACAACACTAAGAGTTACGTATATATAGATGTAACTGCTCCTATTAAAGACTTTACAGAGCACCATAATTTGTTCTTTGATTATCTGTCTGGTCTCTGTCTTTCTAATATGAGATTCTTACTATAGTGGCAGCGTTTCAAACATGGGGAGCATAGACAAGAGCTTCTTCTTGATCAAATAAAAACACAGAGCCAGAGAACATAACGATTTTTCAATCAAATATACATCCTTTGGCTTGTCCTTTTCGGAAAAGTTAGAGAATTAAACATATGTACTAATCTCATGTTTATTGTATTTTAGCTTAAGTTAATAAATAAAACGGTTAAGAGATTTTTCTCTATTAATTTAAAAAAATGCATGTGTTTTTCTAACGCTTAAATTTATTATAGATCCGTGTATATTTTTTAATAGTTCGGGTTATTTTTAGATCGATCAAGTTAATTTCTATATGATTTAAATTTAAATTTAAGCAATATAAGTAATCAGATTAAAAGGTTTTTATCTCAATTTTATTATCAAAATTATTTTTACCGGTCAATTAGGTTATCTTTTGACTATCTAAGTTAACTAGGTCATATCAAAAAACTTCTACATGGTCTAATTTTAAACTCAGACTACATAATAATTGAGTCAAGAAGTGTCTTTTTTTGCCAATTTGGTATTGTAGAGGGATTGACCCGGTTCACTAGATGAGTCCAAAACTAACATGAATGACTACTAAAAACCTAGTTTTATTTTTTACTCCTCCTAGTTTGAGACAAGAGAGGAAATCATCAACTTTTGTTAAAAAAAAATAGAGAAGAAGACTAAGTGGTGCTAATTTTAACCACATAAAAGTCCAATCATAATGTCAAAAGTTTTCATTTGATGAAAGAAGCTCTTCTAAGATCTTACTTACCCTTCATTTTGCTTAAGATGATAGATATGAGCTCGATCAAGTTTTTTGTTTTCAGGTTAATTTTTGTTTTTTAAAATAATATTTTGTTAATTTAAACTCAAATATGAATTAATTTAGGTCTCTATTGTGTGTTTTCAAGTCAAGAAGTCATTGTGGTGACTTTTTGACTATCTAAAGTGGCATGTGACCAAACCAAAAATGACATGTCACGTATTTGTTTGTATAAAAAACTTAGATTCAACACATGACACGTCATATGCCCAATCAAGAAAAAAAAATTAATGGGCAAGCATGCGAGACTACCTTTTATTTTGGGCTCAAGAGCTAGTCCATCAAGCCTAGACTTTTTTTTTAAAAAAAAAAAAACTTTCCAAAAAGAACTTTCCTTAAATAAAATCAATGAAATAACTTTTTTTAATTATTCCTAGATATTTTTTTAATATTATTCCTAGATATTTTTTTAAAGGTTAGCTTTTAAAAAAAACACATTTTTTTCAATATGCTATATATGAAACTATCCTTATTTCATGACCTAGTTTATGGGTTTAACACATTTACTTGGATTATTTATGCTCTGTTTTTTAAATTGATATTTTTTTTTTAATGTTAAGCATTCATTAAGGACTGATCTTCATGTTTTTTAGTGTTGGTTAAAGATCGACTTTTTAAAACAACTCGATGCGTTGGTTAAGGATTGATATTTATGTTTTTTCTCACTTGTATTTTTATAGGGTAATTTTGTTTGCATGACCAGTGACACTGGTTTTATGAGTTTACTTGAGTTGTTTTTTTTTTAAAAAAAAAAAATCATTCTCGTCCTTCAACATTTGGTTTTGTTGGAATTGAGATTTCTAATTTGTTTTTATTTTCTTTCTATGGGATTATCACAGTCTCATGACCCAAGTTGCAGATTAATTAGGGTTTACCCAAGTCAATTTAATATGTTGTTATCTCAATTTTTTTTTAAATCACCAAATATGTTATTATCTTAATATTTTTAAAATGTGTTGTCAATTAATCATTACATTTTACACCTAGAGAAAAATGATTTGACTCACGATGTAGCTTGAACATTAAATTAAGCTCATGGTCGAGATTAGCCAGCTAATCTGCATAATACATTGGTTGTTAATTTTTAAACTATTACTACTTATATTGCTCCTTTTTTTGTATTAGAAGACCTTCAAATTTAAAAGTATTTGAAAAAAGAAGAAGGGTAGTTAACAATTTAAGCATAAGATCTATAAATGGAAATATAGAATTTAATTGTTTGAGGTGTTACTTAGATATGGTACTAGATTGACCCACATTATATTGCAGGTTTAGATTAATTTTGTTGAACATAAAAAATATTTAGACATTACTAATGTTTTTTTCAAGAGAAAAAATAAATAAATTATGGGAGGATTGACCCGATTCACTAAATGAGTCCAAAGGTAACATGAATGATTAATAAAAACCTAGTTTTACTAAGCAAAATCTCAAGATAACATAGTTTTTTTTAACATTAGAATATAATATATTGGATCAACTTGGTTCTACTAAGGTAATCAAATTATACTGTTGAATGATTTGCGTGAGTGAAGAAACAACATTAGAAATACAAAAATCAATAGAAGAAGGATTGAAGTGCATAACCATTCGCTTAACTATCCCCTCTAAGACCAAGGCAATTTTGACACTAGAGTTGCGGTTCCTAATAGGAAAAATTTGGGAAGGACTTAAATTATTGGTGTCCTAAAAGATGTTGAATTTCCTATTGGTGGGAAAGGGAGAACTTGAGATGTCATAGTCAATGGCAAAAGAGAGTATGAAATGGAATTCAACATTAGGATTTACAAGGACATCGGTGAATCTAACATTATTGAACTTGACCCCTATGTATTCACGTAAAAGGTCTGAGTTTGTATGTGATAAAAGCTTCATTTGAAATTGATAAAAACTTAATTTAAATAATTCTTTTACTTGGTTAGAGAATTTATATGATTCATAACTGGATTGATATTTCATATATGAATTTATCACTTTATCTCATTTGAAATTTAAGTTAATTTATCGAGAATGTTCATCCTAAATAACCTTCCTCCTAATTAATAATTCTTCCATTAGGCATTACCCTATTTAACAATAATTTACTATTTTTTAGATCGGGGATTTACAACATAATTTTTGTCACACTACCAAAATCCACAATTAAAATACTCGCATATCACAATGCACACACTAGACACCTTTTTTTTTTTTAAGTTGATGTTAATAATTCATATGGCACCACAATATACATATAAAATATATACTTACACATAATGGTCAAATGTTAATTGCGATACCACAAAAGTTTTTTTCACCGAGGCACATTATACATAGCTCATGAAAATTCATGATATGAATATTACTCTATACCTTCAATTATCCTCGAGAATTTGTTTTTAATATGGTAAGGAGCTATGTATAGTGTCGAGCTAGTATACAAGGTATTCCATAAAAACCAAATAAATTATATTTATTTTTCTCCTACCAAAACTACTATCCAAACAAAAAATTCTAGATAATTCCCTGCCCCACCCATACTTGAAATAAGTAAAATATGAAAAATTCAAATAGAAAGAAGAAAATGTTATCGTAAATTCCAAAATAAATAATTAACAAATAACTAAAAGATTACGGAAAACACTATTCATTACTGTTCACACACTCACAAAACACTGTGGATGCGAGTTTTCTCCTCCGAGCGTCGCGGGTGCACGTCCACCCTTTTTTTTTTTTTTTCGCCTATGAACAGTGTAGTGTCGATTTTGTCCCTAATAATAAGACAAAATAACGTTTTCGGCTGAGGGTTAAGGGGGTAATTGCGCGCGTACGGACCGGTCTGGTCCGGTCCGGTTCGCCGCGATCTTTTTTTTTTTTAATTTTTAAATGGCTAAAGACGGTTCTAGCCCTTAATAGGACAAAATCTATTAATTAAGACCAGGGACATAACGGTAACTGATCATTATTATTTATATATATTCAAAAATCTGTCAGACACGTTTTGTGCACGCGCTCGACGATGTCCGCCCCGACGCCCCGTTCAAGAGGCGCGTGCGGTGTGATACGGTGGCCGGAAATGGTCTACCGGCGTCCAATCCGGTGCTCCGCCTTTTGGTCTTCCTCCCGGTGCGGCGCATTGCTTCACATGGTGGCCGTGGACGTGGCGGTGGCCGGTTAAAGCCGGTTGGTCTGTTTCTCTCTCTCCTGCACATAAAAGTGCAGAAGAGCCCCCCGAGTTGTGGATAAATTCACTTCGGTCCCTTTATTTTTAATTGTGTATATGGCCCTGATTTCAGTTATATAAGTTTTGATTTTGTTCAATTGGGTCCTTCAATTGAAATTAATGAAATGTTAACCTTTCACTTCGGTTCTTCATCTTTTAATTTTCGGATTAGGTTGCAAAGACTGAATATATTCGGTACAGAAGTTTCAATTTTTGCAAGTTTGTCCTTGAATTTAAAATGTTAATAAATCTAACTTTCATTTCAGCCCTTAAACTTTTAATTTGTTATTTTCATCCCTTTATATTTTATTTTGATTTCAGCCCTTATACTTTTATTTTTTAGAATTTCTAATAATGATAATAATAATAATAATAATAATAATAATAATAATAATAATAATAATAATAATAATAATAATAATAATAATAATAATAATAATAATAATACTAATACTAATACTAATACTAATACTAATAGTCTGATACTAATATATATTCTAATAATAATAATAATAATAATAATAATAATAATAATATAATTCTTTTTCTTACTTGCTTATTTGATAAAAAAAATTTCCTTTGGATAATTTGTTATGTTTTTTTTTTTTTTTCAGTAATAGCAATGATAATTTTTATTTTTCTTTTTATATTATGTCTTTGTTTTATCTTTTGTTCAAGTTTCTAGCATTTTTTTAGTCTTTCTTTTATTTTTGTTTCTTTCATAATAATAATAATAATAATAATAATTTAATTGTTTCTCTTCCTTACTTTTTTGTTAATGTTTTTTTTTCTACGTGTAATTTAATAATTATTATTGTTTTGACAGTAATGACAATGATATTTTATTTTTTTTCTTTTGTTAAAGTTTCTAGAATATTTTTAGTCTTTCAGTAATTATATATTCTAATATTTATTGAATATTATATCATAGGAATATATATAGGGATAAGAAAACATGACCTAAGATTTTTTAAATAACAAAAATTAATATCAGTATTCATAAATACATTTAATATAATGATATAATCAGTAAATCGGATAACATAAACAAAAAATTGTCTTCGGATTTTAATTTTGTACTTAACACAATAATAATAATAATAATAATAATAATAATAATAATAATAATAATAATAATAATAATAATAATAATAATAATAATAATAATAATAATAAAAATAAAAATAATAATTTAATTGTTTTCCTGCTTGCTCTATTGTTAATGTTTTTTTTTTCTCCGTATAATTTGATAATTTTTATTGTTTTGGCAGTAATGACAATGATATTTTTTTTTCTTTTGTTAAAGTTTCTAGGATATTAAAAAAAAATTAATATCAGTATTCTTAAACACATTTAATATAATCATATAATGAATAGATCGGATAACAAAAAAAAAATATCAGTATTCTTAAACACATTTAATATAATCATATAATGAATAAATCCGATAACATAAAAAAAAAATTGTTTTCGATTTTTCATTTTGTGCTTAACACAATAATAATAATAATAATAATAATAATAATAATAATAATAATAATAATAATTTAATTGTTTTTCTTGCTTACTCTTTTATTAATGTTTTTTTGTTCTCCGTATAATTTAATAATTTTTATTGTTTTGACAGTAATGGCAATGATATTTGTTTTTTTCTTTTCTTAAAGTTTCTAGGATATTTTTCGTCTTTCATTAATTATATGTTCTAATATTTATTGAATATTATCTCATAGAAATGTATATAGGGAGAAGAAAACATGACCTACAATTTTTTATTAGATCCCTTAATTTGTTTAGTGCAGCAGGTTATATTGTTTTCAATTTTGTCCCTCATTTCAAATAATTAATAATAATAATAATAATAATAATAATAATAATAATAATAACAACAACAACAATTATTTCAATAATAATAATAATAACAATAATAATAACAACAACAACAACAACAACAACAATAATAACAATAATAATAATAATAACAATTATTTCAATAATAATAATAATAACAATAATAATAATAACAATAATAATAACAATAATAATAATAACAATAATAACACCAATAATAATAATAATAATAACAATAACAATAATAATAATAATAATAATAATAATAATAATAATAACAACAACAACAACAACAACAACAACAACAACAACAACAATAACAATAACAATAACAATAATAATAATAATAATAATAATAATAATAATAATAATAATAATAATAATAACAATTATTTTTGTTAGTAACTCTTTTGTTAATATTTTTTTTGCTCTTCATAATTTAATAATTTCTATTGTTTTGACAGTAATGGTGTTAATTTTTTTTTTTATATATTTTTAATCTTTCGCCTAAGAATATATATAGGAAAAAGAAAACATGACCTATGATTTTTTCAATATAAAAAATTAATATAAGTATTCTGAGATACATTTAATATAATTATATAATAATAGATGATCGGCCACACAATTACAAATAACCGATTAAAAAACATTCACAAATTTAATTTTTTTTATTTGTATAATAATGTCTACTTTTGTCCATGTATATATAAGTGTACTTAACACAATAATAATAATAATAACAATAATAATAATAATAATAATAATAATAATAATAATAATAATAATAATAATAATAGTAACAATAATAATAATAACAATAATAACAATAACAATAATAATAATAATAATAATAATAATAATAATAATAATAATAATAATAATAATAATAACAATAACAATAATAATACCAATAATAATAATAATAACAATAATAATAACAATTATTTTTGTTAGTAACTCTTTTGTTAATATTTTTTTTGCTCTTCATAATTTAATAATTTCTATTGTTTTGACAGTAATGGTGTTAATTTTTTTTTTTTATATATTTTTAGTCTTTCGCCTAAGAATATATATAGGGAAAAGAAAACATGACCTAGGATTTTTTCAATATAAAAAATTAATATAAGTATTCTGAGATACATTTAATATAGTTATATAATAGTAGATGATCGGCCACACAATTACAAATAACCGATTAAAACACATTCACAAATTGATCAATAAACTACAATGAAAAAATATCACACCAAACAATCAAATAATTCACCGTACAAATATATACAAAAAATATTTCCATAACCAGTAAACACAACTGAATAAAGAAAAATTAAATGATCGGCCACACAATTACAACAAATCCAACCACCAACAAATTCCCAAATGACTACAGCAAACAAAAATCTCTAATCAATATAATCTATTATATTTTTTCGACTAACTGATTATATAATTATCAATCCAATTAAAACACGCAAGATAATCAAAACATTGCAATTTTGCAATCTATGAGTTAATTAAATCAACACACAATTCAAATCCAAACTGTGACTAAATTATTCTCCAAGCCAGTAAAATAATGTCAACAACCAACCAGATCAATGCAAACAAAAAATAATATATCTTTAATAGATTTCAGCGATTACAATATTGCTATCAACCAATTAAATGCTTAGTAACTGTTAAAAAATATTTAACAATCAACACATTCAGTTCAAGACAACAAAAATTCATCTTTCATTCATTTTATTGATTACAGATTTACATCAACCAATTAAATAATCATCAAAACAATTAATACATACTAAACAATTAATCAATTATGGTCTTGCAATATTCAAATTACAATTCTCTGATCTTTCATAAATTTTATCGCTTATAATTTTTAAATGTCGAAATTGAATTATTATCTGAGTATTCAAGCTTATAACAATAATCAACTAATTCAATACATAAAAAAAATTATAGCATGATTTAAAATTTAAAATTTAAAATTCTCTATTTATCAACTAAAATTTTTTTTGCTTACCACATAAATAATCAATTTGCTATATATAAAAAGCCCGGCGCAACGCGCGGGCTAACCCACTCGTTATATCTATGCGAGGAAAAAAACATAGAACTTCGGGTTTACTTGTAGTAACGTATTGGAATTAGTAAGGTTAACTCTGGGTTTAGCTAACGGCACCAGATGATGCGCCCCTCTAATATCCAATATCCATAGCACGTTTCCACGGGCCCCTTTCCTCCTCTTAGCCCAACTCTCAATTCAAACACCATCCGGCCCAATATGCTAATCATGTAAACGACGCCGTTAACGCCCCTCTTCTATAAAACATCCAAACACTGTAATCTAGGGTTTCTAACAGAGAGGGTTTCATATCGGCTGCTTCAGTCTCTAGCCTCCAGCCCCCGACCCGTGAAAATGGTACTCTCCTTCTCTCTCTTCCCTATCTGCATCTCTATGATTTCGTGTCTTTGTGTATTATAGTGAGCCTTGTGTAAGTATTGACGTTTGATTTTATGCTTGTTTTGTAGCCGTCACACAAGACCTTCAGGATTAAGAAGAAGCTGGCGAAGAAGATGAGGCAGAACAGGCCTATCCCTCACTGGATCCGCATGAGAACTGATAACACCATCAGGTACTAAGTCCTATACCTCTTTTTCTCGTTGCCTTTATTTATTTGCATGTTAAAAATATTTTTTTTGTCGTTTTTGTGAAGGTACAATGCGAAGCGCAGGCACTGGCGCCGTACCAAGCTAGGGTTTTGATCTGGAACAAATGACTCGAAGTTTGAATTTAAGTGGTTTCTAGTTTTAAATTTTCTCAGACTTAAATATCCAGAGGAATTGTTTAGTTGTGATTTTGAAGGGATTGTTATTTATTTTTGAGCTTGGTTTTATATTTCAAGAAATGGTTTTTTAAACCAGTTCGAGCTTAATGAGATGGCCACTTATGTTTATTTTGTGTTGTTTTCCCGATGATTTGTTCATGTGGTAATTGCCCTACTCTCCCTTTATATTTCTGTTTCAAGCGGGTTTTGATATCAATAAGTTTTTGGGTTTGTGAGGTTTTCTAGTATTTATGTTATTTGATTGTCAATTCTACCAGTGGGGGCTTGAATAAGCTGTTAATATGCTGGCAAAGTCTTTTAAAGAAGGAAGCAATGGGTTAGATGGTGGTTTAACTGAGGGTCGCTGATGATGATGAAAGTTGTCAGATTATTTGTTATTTGAAAAATACTGAAGGTTAGATAAGGGATATTTGGAAATGAGGTAATTGTGCCTGTCAAAAGAATTCCTTTGTTGTTGAAGTAGGATTTGCTTAAATAGATTTGATGCTCATTGTTATTGCTTGGAAGTGATCTTGAGGTTGCTGGAGCTGCACTTGTCTCAATAGTTTAATTTTGAGATGGCTGCTGAGTTTTCGATAAAGTACATATAGAATGTCTCAAGTTATCTTAAGATTATTCCGTTTTTTTGTAGGATAAAGAATTAGAAAGTAATTAATTCAACTGCTATAGGCTGAAGGAGTTTGTGCTTTGGATTGATGTATTTCAGTTGAGAGTTGGATTAGAATGTTTTCTGAATCAGCTGTCAAGAGCTATTCAATTGGATTAGAATGTGTTAAAATATGAAGGAAATATTAATGGCATTGTTGTTAAAGGGAGAATTAGCTGAGTGAGGACACTGCAAGAGCAGTAAGCTTGTATTCTGACGTGGAAGAAAAAGATTGTCTGTAAAAGAGGAATAAAAGAGTCCTAATCTTCTTTAACTTGGAGATATGATTTTTAGGATTGGAGTTTGATGACCGAGTGCTTGTTAATTGTTTTGATAGTGTGGTCTATCAAGGAGCAGTTACCTGTGAAGACTGTATTCCCATATTCTGTAGTTATGGCATGCTTATCTGAGCAAGAGGCACAAGCCCTGTTCGATTGATGCAGCCTGTATTGGTGGGAAGGAAAGCTGATTATTCTGGTGATTTAGATTCTGCTCAGGTCATAATGATTCATCCCGATTGCGTACTTATGGATCTTCGGGAAATTGCATCATGTTGTTGACTTGGATCAAAGTAATTGCATGATTCTGTGTGCTTCTGGGTGGAAGCTTAGCAACCAGAACAGTATTTTCTCAAATTTCATACCAGAGACCGAGCGAGTATTAATGCATGCATGTGTCCAAACATTGAATTCATGGCCTGGCTATGGTGCGGATTTGAGTGTTTAACTACCAAGTGCGTGCCTAGCTACATGTGATATTTGGAACCAAAAGATCAGAGAGGAGTTTATTCTTATATTTTTTTTTACTGGGGGGAGGAGGGAAATCAGTAAAACGTGAACAGGAGACAAAGTAAATGGAGGATTCATATGAATTAGGTATTTTATGCACGCTGTTGGAAGAAAGCATTTGCATGGTAGAGAGGGGGTTCTGGCTTCCAATCATTTTGAGATATTAAAACCCTCTATAAAGCATGCAATTATGAGCTTTCAATTCCAAAAAAAAACCCTCATGGATGATACCAAAACATCAACGATAGCAAAAATCAGGTACTGAAACATTAATTAGATTATTAGATAATAAATACTATTGAAGGGATAGGACGGTGCAAAAGCCTGGAAGTCTGAATACAACTGTAATTTTCTATAATTTGAATGGCTATCATTTTATTTTTGTTTTAATTGTTTGACAACTTTGAATCGATAATCTGCTAGGTAGATGGATGGATGCATGCAATATCCTCTTTTACTGGGTTTAAAATCCACGAGGACGGTCATCCCATAAAACACCATGAACCTTGCACTCTCCAATTCTGACATGACATCAGACCGGACGATATTGACAACAACGTTTTTAAGAATTCTAATTTGTGTGGTATTATAATTACCCACCAAAAAAAGTGGAAACTTGGCATGCAGAAACAAAAGGCAAATCAAAGAAAGCCGAATTACTCGAGCGTTCACTCCTTTTTCAATGCAACAAGGTGGTTATAAGGCTCAAACTATCTTCAAAAAATAAAACACAAATGCTTGTCTTCTGATTTCTCTCCTCCTGTCTTTCGTGTCCCTTTGATAGGCCAGTGAAGGGTATATTTTCAGGCGTATTGAAGGAGACTTTCCGATCCCAAGAAACCGAAGTGGAGGTTGATTTTTTCTTGTTTTGATCTTCTTGTTCGGTTTCATCCTTCCCCATGGCTGACGTTTCCTTGGAGCAGATAAAAAATGAGAATATTGATCTTGTAAGCATTTCTCTTCCACCCACCCACACACACGTGATGACACGACTTTTTTTTTTTCTTCCATGCGGTTTCTTCTCATTTGGATTTGACATGTTAATGTTTCTAAGATCACGGAAAAAATGTTGATCATGACTGCTGTATTCATTTTGTGTAGGAGAGAATTCCTATCGAAGAGGTATTCCAGCAGCTAAGATGTACAAAAGAAGGGTTGAGCACCGCACAAGGTGATGAGAGGCTTGCAATCTTTGGCCCAAACAAGCTTGAGGAGAAGAAAGAGAGCAAATTCCTCAAGTTTTTGGGTTTTATGTGGAATCCTTTATCATGGGTCATGGAAGCAGCTGCCATAATGGCCATTGTTTTGGCTAATGGAGGAGGCAAGCCTCCCGATTGGCAGGACTTTGTTGGTATCGTTGTATTGCTTATCATCAATTCAACCATCAGCTTCATCGAGGAAAACAATGCAGGCAACGCAGCTGCCGCTTTGATGGCCGGTCTTGCCCCCAAAACCAAGGTACCTTTTGTCTATCCTTATTCATACCGCTCTCACCGGCAGCTCATGCAGCATAGAATGCAACTCATTGTTTGTAAAACTAAATTTGCAGGTTTTTAGGGATGGAAAATGGGTCGAGGAAGATGCAGCAATTCTGGTACCAGGAGATATGATCAGCATCAAGTTGGGAGATATCGTCCCAGCTGATGCTCGTCTCATGGAAGGAGATCCTCTCAAGATTGATCAATCTGCTCTGACTGGAGAATCCCTTCCAGTTACAAAGCATCCCGGCGAAGGGGTTTTCTCTGGCTCAACCTGCAAACAAGGTGAGATCGAGGCTGTTGTTATTGCCACCGGTGTTCACACCTTTTTCGGCAAAGCAGCTCACCTCGTTGACAGCACCAATAACGTCGGCCATTTCCAAAAGGTATTGTTTGCTTTCATTTTGTTACACAGGATTATACAAGTTGATCATTGATTTTAATTTATCACACAAGATATAAATTGGTCATATGTTATATAATTCTTGCGTTTTGCTGGCACTCTTTTTATCAGGTGTTGACAGCTATTGGTAACTTCTGCATCTGCTCAATTGCTATCGGTATGCTGGTTGAGATTATAGTGATGTACCCAATCCAGCACAGGAGGTACAGAGACGGCATTGATAACCTCTTGGTGCTTCTCATCGGAGGTATCCCAATTGCTATGCCTACAGTCTTGTCAGTGACAATGGCTATCGGGTCTCACCGTCTATCGCAGCAAGGTGCCATCACCAAGAGAATGACTGCCATTGAAGAAATGGCCGGAATGGATGTCCTATGTAGTGATAAGACTGGAACTCTAACCCTCAACAAGCTTACAGTGGACAAGAGCCTTATCAAGGTTAGTGAGCTAAGATAGATCATATAATTCTCATGGAGATCTGGGTCACATGATTATGCAAGTCTTAATGGTTCAGTACTCACTATCTATATTGGTAATTATAGGTGTTTATAAAGGACATCGACAACGATACCCTTTTATTACTTGCTGCCAGGGCTTCTAGAATTGAGAATCAGGATGCCATTGATGCTTCAATTGTTGGGATGTTGGGCGACCCCAAGGAGGTATACAATTCAGTTCCCTTTCCTGTGAACACTTGTCATCCCACTTTAGATATAAATTTCATGGAGTCAATGAAAGGGGAATTTATTTTGCTTTCTTGTGATCTTTGTAGGCAAGAGCAGAAATCACCGAGGTGCATTTCTTACCCTTCAACCCTGTGGAAAAGCGCACTGCAATCACTTACTATGACCACAAAGGTGACTGGCACAGAAGCAGTAAGGGAGCTCCTGAGCAGGTATGTAACGTATGTTTTATCTGAAACTAGCCATTATATTGCGAGTTACACTTCCTATTTATATTCCAGATTATCGAACTCTGCAACCTAAAAGGGGAGACGAAGAAAAAGGCCCATGAAATCATTGACAACTTTGCCGAGCGTGGTCTTCGTTCCCTAGGAGTTGCTCGCCAGGTAGATTAATCCAATAATTTTCTTGCTACTCATTTCATATGATTCCTCAGAATATAGAAACCTAGATGGACTTTCTATCTGAAACATTATTTAATCGATGACATGTGTATTTTTTCCCTGTTTATAGAGAATTCCAGAGAAGACCAAGGAAAGTGAAGGAGCACCATGGGAGTTTGTGGGTCTCTTGCCTCTTTTCGACCCACCAAGGCATGATAGTGCTGAAACTATCCGTCGAGCCCTTGACCTTGGTGTCAATGTTAAGATGATTACTGGTGACCAACTTGCTATTGGCAAAGAGACTGGCCGCAGACTTGGGATGGGCACAAACATGTACCCTTCATCATCTCTCCTCGGTAATAGCAAGGATGAGAGCATTTCTGGCATTCCAGTTGATGAGCTCATCGAGAAAGCTGATGGATTTGCTGGAGTCTTCCCTGGTAATGGAAATTTTCATATATGTTTGAGTAGTCTCTTGAAGAACTGCAGCTAATTTAAATATCTAACTTATGTGAAACTTTGAATGCAGAACACAAGTATGAGATTGTGAAGAAGCTACAAGAGAGGAAGCATATCTGTGGTATGACAGGAGATGGAGTTAACGATGCCCCAGCATTGAAGAAGGCAGACATTGGTATTGCTGTGGCAGACGCAACTGATGCTGCCAGGAGTGCTTCGGATATTGTCTTGACAGAGCCAGGGTTGAGTGTTATTATTAGCGCTGTATTGACAAGCAGAGCCATCTTTCAGAGGATGAAGAACTACACAATCTATGCTGTTTCCATCACAATTCGTATCGTGCTGGGATTCTTGCTTGTTGCACTTATTTGGAAGTTCGACTTCTCGCCATTCATGGTTCTGATCATTGCTATTCTCAATGACGGAACCATCATGACCATCTCCAAAGATAGAGTCAAGCCATCTCCTGTGCCAGACTCATGGAAGCTCAAGGAAATTTTCGCCACCGGAGTTGTCATGGGAACTTACATGGCAATCATGACTGTGCTGTTCTTCTGGCTTGCTCATGACACTGATTTTTTCTCCGTAAGTCAATCACTCTAAATGTTTCATATCAGTGATGTTTAGTTGAAAAAATAATAATTAACATTTTAATGTCTTCAGGAGAAGTTTGGCGTGAGGACAATCAGAGGTAAACCAGATGAGCTTACAGCAGCTCTTTACCTTCAAGTGAGCATCATCAGTCAAGCACTCATCTTTGTAACCAGGTCAAGGAGCTGGTCCTTCGTTGAATGCCCTGGTCTCTTGCTTGTCGGTGCTTTCATTGCAGCACAGATGGTCAGTATTTGTTCTATTCCGTTTCATTTTCCCTTCTTGTCTCAACTTCTACTTGTCCATTGTAAAATCTTTTTTATGAGTCGAATGATGATGGTTGCATTAACTTGCAATACTTTTCCAATGAAGGTGGCTACTCTCATTGCTGTGTATGCAAGCTGGTCCTTTGCAAGAATCGAAGGCATTGGTTGGGGATGGGCAGGGATCATTTGGCTTTTTAGCATTATCACCTATATCCCTCTTGATATCATCAAATTCATTATCCGCTATGCATTGACTGGGAAGGCCTGGGATAATCTGCTACAAAACAAGGTTTCTAAACAATAAAAACATCAACAACTTGTTGAATTCTTCTCATATCTTTCTTTTGATTACTTGCATCAACTTTTTGCTCGTTTTATAAATCAATTCAGACTGCTTTCACAACCAAGAAGGACTATGGAAGGGGTGAGAGGGAGGCTCAATGGGCTACTGCTCAACGTACTCTTCACGGTCTTCAACCTCCAGAGACCATGTTCAATGACAAGTCCACCTACAGAGAGTTGAGTGAGCTTGCTGAGCAGGCTAAGAAGCGTGCCGAAGTAGCAAGGTAAAGTTTTTAGCATACACACAGAGGTCCCTTTTACAGACACGTAGATTCCAGAACCTTGAAATTGTTATCATAACATGACAACCACTAAGATTTAAGCTAGCTGATGACATTCCATATCTTCACCTGTCTCCAATTTCTTTCCTTGGAGGACACAGTGCTAATGAATTGGGCTTCATTTTGCAGGCTAAGAGAGCTTCACACGTTGAAGGGACACGTTGACTCAGTGGTTAAGATGAAGGGACTTGACATTGATACCATCCAGCAACACTACACAGTCTGAGGAAATAAAAGAGGTAGAAAGAAGCACATGCAAGTACGATAGAGACAGTTTATAGAGTTCGAACAAGAAAACTAATGTCAAAGCTGTTTTTTCCTGTTCTACATTTCATTTATTATTTATTTTTGTTTAATTATTGGAGGAATCTTCATAAGGGAGATTTTTCTGTAGCTCTTTTTGAGAATGGAAAAGTTCTAGTGTAAAACTCGAAAGCAGCGAAGAAGTCAAGGGGCTAAAATATATAATGTATACAACATCTGTTTGTTCCTAGTTTCCTTCCCTTCACAAGTTTAGGTTAGCCATTTTGAATAAAGGATTGTTCCTGATTCTAATGATTTAGATGCTGATTCTCTTGAGAATTCAAATAAATCAACCCTTAATATGACTTCAATTAATCCAAGGAAGCCTTCGCCGTGTGTTTTGGGTCCACTTAAAATGAGGGATGCTTATGATGGAACTGGGTCTGATCGAGATTTTATAGACACTTTTGTCTTTTGAAACCCAAATTGGGTGTTCAAGTTAGAGAGGAATTGATTGTTTGAAGTTTGTAAAACAGGAAGGAAATGATGGGGTTTCGTACGATTTTCGTACGACTGTGCCAGCAATCTTGTTTTTCCAAGGTAATTTCGATGTGAAATTCCCAGCACTTCCTTTTCATTTCTTTGCCAAGTTTGAGATGATGTTGTATAATGGAAACATTTGCAATTTGTTACAAATTGCTGAAGAAGCTTGATATATGATTAAGAATTTGCTTGAGCTTGCTGATGTGCTAGACATCGATCATGCTAGACCCAAAGATGAATCTTCAGTAAATGTAATAATTAGAACTGGCAATGTGATTCTGTGAAATTGTTAGAATTTCTGTAAAACTCTTGATTTGTTGAAATGAACTGCATATCTTCACAAGCTGCTATAATGAATATCTCCGAATAATGGATGCTGAAAAGGAACTATTGATCTGGTATGCTCCTGGGATGGATTCTGCATGAACACAGGATCAACACCATAGACTTCAATTCACAAAATTCTAACATCATGGCCGCTAGCTCCAAAGATGCAACTGTTTGCCTTGGGACTTGAAAAGAATGAATGATTGCTGGGAAACCCAAAAGCTAATTTAAATGGCTGGCTTTATGGACATGACACATACATGGCTAGCTTTATGGTACTGCATTGTTCTATCTAACATGCAATTTTATTTGAAAAAATAAATAATAATATGGGAAGACTCCAATTTTATCACACCAACTACTAATTGAACATATTAAGTTATCCTTCAACTCTGCACAAAGCAATTCCATCAATACAGAAACTAGCATAACAAGGTACACATTCTTAACCTGGTTGTCTCTCTGATCAGTTGTAGATCCAGCACATTCTAGCAAGTTAGACTCATCTTCCTTGTCATTTAGATCATGAAAATCATCGGATTAAGTTTATACACTTTATCATCATAATTGTCTTCCTCATCCATATGTTTTTGAAGATTCCTTATCCATATTCTTTTAATTTTTAATAAACAAAGCCTCATTGGAACAAATATAGAAAACATGACTAAAATCCTGACACTTAAAACACTAAATTTTTAATGTCATCTTAAATGTTTCATAAAAAATACCGTTACACTTGTCTTGCTTAGGCATATAGTCACTAATAAGATTGCGTTTATGGGGTGGGGCACCCAACAAATAATTATTACTAGGTTATATTGACTTAGAAGGGATACTACAGTTATCTTGACTTCTTGTCCAATAGCTTTTCATGACAAACTCATAATTTTGTAAGTTTTGTCAAGGCACAACATCTTTTCTAATATCATCATTCAAGCACTTTTGAAATCTATTAAAGGTCATTATCTCATCCTTTTTTACTGCGCGCCTTATCTTTCCAATTATGTCACATATTCACTAATAGATTTAATTTCTTATCTCAAGTTATTCTACTAGTTTAAGAGATTCTTCGTCTAAGAACAAGATAGGTATTTCTCTTGTAACTTAGTTTTTATATCCATCCAAATAGTAGGAGATTGATCTCTTCTAATCAAAGAATCTTTTACACTTTTCTAATAGAGTACACTTTTCTAATAGAGTTACGTGGTACTGCTAAGTTTTATTTTTGCATACCTTACCCTTCTATTCTAAGAAAAATCATATTAAATAAAGAATCTATCCATATTATAGATCACTAAAAACATTAATGGTTGTTCATCTAAGTGGATTATGTTGTAAGCTTGCATATATTTTAATTGCTTTGGAATACCCCTAAAAAGGGCATTATTAGAGTTTAAGTTCAAGGTAGTTGTGAGTTATGGATTGTGTACTAGACAACCACCATGTAAATACATACAATTCTATTCATAACACTATGACTAAGATCTCAAATGAAAGTTGCAAGTCAAACATAATATGAAATTAAATATAATATTCAACTATTTGTTTATATTGGAGACTTAAGTAGTAATAGAATAAGCAAGGAAAAATAGCACACAAACAATGCTAGTCTCTAAATTCACACAAGTAATGCTCCATTTTTTCCACAAATTATCCAAGCTACGCACGCAATTAATTAAGAGGCTGGATATTCAATGTACATAATTAAATAAGTCAAAAGTTAAGGTAGCTAAAATTGCAAGATAGACTATAAATAATAATGTCATCCATGTGATTGCCTGATTCGCCAAGCATGTCACCACCAGCATCTTAAACTCCAAGATAGTGATGATAATTAAGTTGTAATCATTGATTTCTCTGTCCTGCGAGTTTTCTTTGCCATTTTGAGTTTCTAGACCTGTTGCCTTGCAATTGCCTTATTTTGTTCTGCTATTAGCTTTTCTACCAAACTTCTGTTACAAAAATCTTGTCTACATTGAAAGAGGTTTGCAATCTGTACCTGGAATTGCAACATAAGGGATTCATTATCACCCTCAATTAGAGTTATCAGGAGATATTATTTCCACTAATCTTTTGGTGCACTTTTGATTCAATCTATTGCCTTGCACTTGATCTGCTCAAGCTCATTAGCTTAATAGTGTGTTAAATTAGAAGAGAGGAAAAATGCAATTTAGCAAAATAGTAACACACTGTAGTATTTTGAAAATTTTAAAAAGGAAAATACATGAATGCCCTTAGTGGGTTAGAATTAGGCTAAGGGTGTTATAGTAATTGCATAAGCTAGTAAATATAAATAGAAAAGAAAAGGAAAGAAAAGGAAAAAGAGAAGTAATCTGAAATTTGAGAGAGAGAATCGGGAAGAGAGGAAGAAAGAAGAAGAAGAAGAGAAAAGAGGGAAAGAGAAGAGGAGGAGAAAAGAAGAAGGAGAAATAAGTTGTTAAGGTAATGTGTGTGTTTTATTATGTATAAATGTGATTATTAGCTATGATTTTGCTTGTATTGATTGTTAGGGTTTGAGAATTTTATTTAGGTTTGATTGATGAATTAAGAGAGATGTGTAAGGGTTGAATGTGTTGGGTAATGGTTTAATTAGTTTGATTGTAGATGATTTTAAAGTTTTGAGATGTTTGGTTTAAGAAAATATTGAGAAAAATGGTGAATAATGTTGATAAATTTCGAAATCCCTTGCTGGAAATTCTGGGTTGAGGTTGAAGATGAAAAAAATTCATTTTGGTCCTTTTGGTGAAAATTACAGTTTAGTCCCCGAACTTTGGAAAAATTACAGTTTGGTCCCTGGGGTGAAATTGGAGATTCTGGACAGGATTGAGGATGAATTATGGACAATATTTTAGGATAGCTATGAATTTATGAAGTGTTCAATTTAGTCCTTCAATTTGATAAAATTACAATTTGACCCTAAAAATATAAGAAAATTTCAGAATGGTCCCTAAGAGAAATATTAGTATTTCAGATTGGTTTGATGGATAATTGAAGCTCATTTGATGGATTAATATCAATTTTACGAATTGTGTATTTTGGAATTAGATTTCGGAAGAAACCTTTGTTTTAGGTTTTTCCGAAGAAATTGATAGTTTGATTCAAAAACACATAGGATTATGATTTGAACTCTTAGATATGTTATTAAAGGTATTTTACTTCTTTTGAGTCATTTTTGAGTATATCTTCTTTTATATATTCAGATAATCCCGATATTCTACCCGCGGGACATCAGTAAAGTTTCATCAACATTCTGCTTTTGGAACTTGTCTGCTTTTGAGTCCGGTGAGTGGATAACATTTAATATGCATGAGAAATAGTATAAATATTTGAATTTGTTAGTATGAATTGGATTATGCTTTTTGGATAATATATACCTTGATTATATTCTTGATACGATAAAGCATAATCATTTGTTGAATATCCGTTCTTGATATGAGCCTATATCTGTTTGTGAATTGTTAGCTCCTCATTTGATTGATACCATGAGTTGAGCCTTGAGATATGAACATGTTTGTTTGATATTAGATATACCTATGGTATGCCAGTCAGAATACCCATGCTAACAGGGTAGTGTTAGCCTTTGTGCACATCGTATCTGAAACCCTAGTTGGTCGGGGGAGTCACCAACCTGTGTGGACTGATCATCCCACAGTACGGAGCCTCATGCTCACTGTATTTTGATTTTCTAACGAGCTTTACCTATACATTCTTGTTATGACCTATTTGAGAAATTTGTTGTAAGAACATTGAGCCGATTTGATATTATACTTCTCTTTGCTATATTATCTCATATGTGTATATTGGATATTATCTACTCACTGAGTTGTTGAACTCACTCCCTCATTATTCATCATTTTCAGGGTCGTAGCTTGCTAGCAGATCATTTTTGTCCTACTCTTGGAACCTGCTATTTTGGTTGTACTTGATACTTTTGTTCTTATGTCTAGTTAGTGCTCCACAATTGTAATTGTATATAATCAACTCTTGTATTAAGACAATCGAATTATGTTATAAAGTTTACTTTGATATTTCCGCTGTGTTAAATTCTGAAGTTGAATGATAAGTTTGTGTGTAAGTTTGGGTTCGCATAGGTGTGGAACCTTGGAGGGGGACCATGCCTATGTGCCGGTCACGGATCCGGGAATCGGGTCGTGACAGACACTCTGATCAGTTTGAACACCAAAAAGAAATTTACCAGAAGAAAAAAAAGGAAATGTAGAAGGTTTAGCAACCGGGCAAAAATAAACAAGTTAAACTCTAGTGTCAAGGAAAAAAGATCTCTAATTCAATTTACCACGCACGATTGTTAGGAGGGACTTCCCAGTTTTGCAGCAGGTTGAGTTAACCATTGTATGGTTTAGCAAAAGGAAGAAGCACTGTTCCCAGAAATTATGATAGAAATTTGAACACGAAAAAACAAACTTGTAAACTGCTACCTTTTAAGAATTAATTTACAGAAATACACAACAGCCCCCTATTTTACTTCTGCAGCTCTGCCAATTCTACATTTGCATATGCATAACTGGAGGAGTACATCTGAACCATATTGTTGCGCCATCAAAATGCATGAATCATGCTTTAGTCGTTAACTTCCCATCTCTGAACCGCAGCTTCGCATAATTTGATTACAGTCATTAACAACATAGATTACAAAAACTTTGAGAAATGCAATAATAGTAAAAACTATGATCTCAGATCTCAGAGAGAGAGAGAGAGCTGCTACTTACAAAAAGGACAGCAGTCAGGCTAACAGGTGTTTTCAGGCATCAAACGTTGAGAACGTGAACAGGTTACACAGTAAGATTTTCAGGTCACATTAACAGATATGCAAAGCAAGAAGCAACTAAATGGTAATGAAATTAAATACTTACAATTGATTCATTCATTCCCATTCTGGCAAGTTCATCAATCAGCTTTCTTTCTGATATGTGTTACGGGCGCCAGATCAGTGACACGTGGGCTGTGGATGGACGACGCGTGGCTGATGGAAGAAGCAACGGGATGACTGACGCGTGGCACTTGGACGCGTGGCAGCTGCAGTTAAATCGGAACTATGGTTATACAAACCATGGTCAGACCATTAATAACAAGTGTTCAGTTTTATGTATTTCAGTTATGTCTTTTGGGTTATTTAGTGCATTAAATAAAGTTTGTAATGGGTAATTAAAAAGGGGGTTATTACTGGGTTCAGTTATGTTTATTTTATGTATTTAAGTTCATTTTGATTAATGAGAAAATCATCTTGGAAAATTATCTCAAAGTTGCCGTGTGCACCAGTTGATCCCTGGAGCCTTAGAATTCCAGATTTCATTATCAATTCTAAACACCAAATCACATCCACCAAACAGCCTTTTTATTCAGCAAAAATATACAAAAATCCAAAAATAGTTAAAAACGTAACAAGTGGTATCAGAGCCTGGTTGAGGAGCCTAGGCACAATTCAGTGGAATTTTGCCGAACTCAGCATGAAATTCACTATCAAAGGGATCCCTATAGTTTTGCAAGGCTTACGGCCTCCTCTCCAGTACATAGAAGAGGAACCAAAGCTGAGTAAGACTACCTTGGTGGAAGGAAGAGGGGTTTGGCTGCAGCTCCTGGAGGCAGAAGAGCCAGAAATCCCTAAAATTCCTGATGTAGCTATACAGCAGGTTTTGGGTGGTTTTCAAAGTGTATTTGAGGAGCCAATGGGTCTACCACCTACCAGGGTAAATGACCATAAGATTCAGTTACATAAGGCAGCAGTACCTACTTGTGTCAGACCCTACCGGTACCCATATTACCAAAAAGAAGAGATTGAAAAACTGGTTAAAGAGATGTTGCAGGCTGGGATCATTCAGACCAGCCAAAGCCCATATTCGTCACCGGTATTATTGGTACGAAAGGCAGATGGGAGTTGGCGTATGTGTGTGGATTATAGGGCTCTCAACAAAGACACTATTATAGATAAGTTCCCTATTCCTAACATAGATGAATTATTAGATGAATTGCATGAGGCTGAATTATTTTCTAAGCTAGATTTGAGATCCGGCTACCACCAAATCAGGATGAATCCTGATGATGTGCCAAAAACTGCCTTTAGGACACATGAAGGTCATTATGAGTTTCTTGTTATGCCATTTGGGCTTACTAATGCCCCTTCTACATTCCAAGGGTTAATGAATGAGATTTTTAGACCTTACCTTCGAAAGTTTGTATTAGTTTTTTTTTGATGACATACTAGTCTATAGTAAGTCATTAGAAGATCATGTATTGCATTTACAAACTGTTTTAGACATTCTCCAACAGCATCAATTGTATGCAAAAATGTCTAAGTGTGTATTTGGGTGCTCGGAGGTGGAATACTTGGGATATGTGATCGACATGAAGGAGTTAAAGTTCTCGGTCCCAAGAAAATTTTCTTACCATGACACTGGCTCCATACCTACCACACCCAAGGCCTCAGGGGTTTTCGGTGGTCTTACAGGTACTATAGGAAGTTTTATAAAAAGATATGGGGAATCAAGTAGCCCAATGACGCCTTTAATAAGAAAATTCTTTGATGGTCAAGGAAGCTACCAAAGCTAAGCACTAAAGGGAAGCAATGGTAACCCCTCCTCGTATCAGTACGCTTTTATTTTAATAAACAGGCAAGGGCTAAGGCGCACTTAGGGGCGAAATTGTTATTCCATTGTTGCATTCCACAGTGATTTGTGAATAAATGTACAGTGAACGACTGATCTCCTTTAGGTTTTTGTAATGCTTAATATTTGTTCATTTTAATATATATTAAGTTATTTATATCATTACCTTTTCCTTTAACTTTTTATTTTATTGATTTCATTTCTTTTGAAGTCATTTACACAATACAACTTATGATACCAATGAAAAATATTTTATTTAAACTAGTTATTTAGGTGCCATAAACCTAACTACAACTTCAAAATGTTTGACACCTACTAGTTGTCTGGCTTCAAAATCTCCCTTGTATCAATTGAATTTTCTAAATGTTGCGATATCGTGGTTACCGCACAAATTAATTATTCTAACTGAAAACACAATACATAAGATAGTATACAACAAACAAGGGTTGATCCCGCGAGGAAGGGTCAAGTCATATTTTTATGTTATATGATATGCATTTTTTTCTTTTAGAGGGGGGGGGGGGATAAAATAGAAAACTATCAAGAAAAAACTAAATAAAACCAAAATTTATCAAGAAAATAAACTTTGGTCGCAAGTAAACATTCATCTACAGAATTCAGAAAATATTCTGAATATTTATCTCTTCTTAACATTGGTTAGTTAATGGATCCACCGTATAACTCACCCTAACCAGGGATGAGAATTTTCGGTTTGATTCAGTTTTTACCTATAAAAATAACCAAATAAAAATTATATTTTTTTTTGAAAAATAAACTTAACCGAACCATACCTAGTAAAAAATAACCATTTTTAGTTC
Source organism: Salix brachista (assembly GCA_009078335.1). Lineage (NCBI taxonomy): Eukaryota > Viridiplantae > Streptophyta > Magnoliopsida > Malpighiales > Salicaceae > Salix > Salix brachista. The sequence continues at coordinate 14,897,514 of CM018577.1, read as the reverse complement.
AATTCGGTTTTTGTGTTAAAAAATGGAGAAAACCGAAATTGTTTTTTAGCTTTCCTAACAGATTTTCTGATGGGCTTTTTGATGGGCTTACAATTAATATTAATAAAAACTGATTTTATATTATGTTAAACTGATCTTATGGCTCGACTTATGAGTTTGATAGGTTCATTTGGAGAGACAAAAGTCTTTTTCTTATTTTTGTAATTGATTTTTTTTAATTTCATCATTCAACTTATAATTTATAGTTTATTGAAAATTAAATTTTATAATTTGTTTTGATTTATTTTTTATTGAGGTTATTATGATATAATGATTAGAGTTGTAGACTTACAAGTTAACTTGATTCAATCCTCAGGGTTCATGTCTAAATATTTTTTTTTTAAAATTCAATCCAATATGTTAGTTATTTTTAAACTAACTACATCAACTAAATCATATTAGATTAATCTCTCCATAACTTTATTTTTTACTATAAAAAACTTCAACAACATATAAACATTTTTAAACAAAAATAAGAAAATTAATCTTAGCATTGCCTGTTTTGATTTACGCCATCTAGCAAAAATATTTTGATAATTGAATTATTGTACTTCTTGACTAATTGAGTTACTTTATAAATCTTTAGAATCTTTACTGTCTCGTTTTATAATATCTGCTATTTTAGCTGACCGCCCACCAGTTACTACAATTGAATGGCTGTGAGCACATCACAGAGAAACACTAACCTCAATCCTGAGCCAACCTCAGGCTCGCAGTTCTACTCCCAAAAGAATCATCAGGAGGCAATTCGGGTATGTTTTAATCTCTAGCTGTTCATAAGATTGTGTAAATTCTAAACCAAGAGTCAATAGCTATAGCTCTCCGATTATTTCTCTAGTAAGTAGCATGATAGCTGAAAGTCTCTCGTGATAAGTGGATATCATGTTTTCTTGTTCTTTAACTGGATTTTGCGGTCTGGTTTTTTCTGTTTATTGCTGAGTTATCTCTCAAAATGCAAGCTTTGAGTGTTTGGCCGTTGAGTGGTGGCTCGTGTGCGGTGCCCCATTTGGAGTTTGAGGAGGATTCTTCTTGTATTGTAATTACTAGAAGAGGGAGAAAGAGATGGGGTCTTCTTGACACTGTTTTTCAAGGTGCAAGTTCTGGTTTTCCTATGGTTTATGGCAATTTGAGGTGTGATAGAAGTGGGACTTCTTGTGGGACCTTAAAATTTGGTGTGGAAAGTAGGTTTCTCTCCAAGTATTCAAGGATTAAATATGTGTGTTTTCGTGAGCCGAAGGAAGGCTCATTTGGTTCATCATTGGATTTGGCACCGGCTTTGGAGCAACAAAAAATTGGTAATGAGTTTCATAGAGTCGAATCAAGTGTGGATGATGGGTCGATAGTGAAACATGAGAGAGATATAGTTAATTCTGATTTTGATAGAAATGATGATAATAGTGATGAAGAACAAAATAGTGAAGTACATGTTCGGAGTGAGGGAGAAGTTGGGGAAGAACAAGATGAAAAGATTGATGTCCGTACGCTCGCTCAGAGCTTGTATTTTGCAAAAACAGTGGATGATATAGAAGAGGTTCTTAAGGACAAGGGTGAATTGCCAGTTCAAGTGTACTTATCCATGATTAAGGGTTTTGGCTGGGACAAGAAAATGGAGCCTGCCCTGGCTCTCGTTGAATGGCTCAAGATAAAGAAAGTAACAGGTGGTACTATTGTTCCAAATCTTTTCATATATAATAGTCTATTAAGTGCAGTGAAACAGTGTGAACAATATGAAGAAACGGAGAAAATCTTGGAAAGAATGACTCAGGAGGGGGTTGCTCCAAATGTGGTGACTTACAACATTTTGATGGTTATTTATGTCAAGCAAGGACAGGCTAGAAAGGCCCTTGATATTCTTGAAGAGATGCGTAGAAATGGTTTTGCCCCATCTGCTGCATCCTATTCTTCTGCTCTGTTGGCTTATAGAAAAATGGAAGACGGCGATGGAGCTCTCAAGTTCTTTGTAGAAATAAAAGAGAAGTATCTGAAAGGGGAAATAGGAAAGGATGCTGATGAAGATTGGGAAAGGGAATTTGTTAAGCTTGAAAACTTCACAATTCTTGTTTGCTACCAGGTTATGAGGCGGTGGCTTGTGAGGCTTGAAAACTTGAACACCAAAGTGTTAAAGCTTCTGACAGATATGGACAAAGCCAAACTTCAACCTGGCCGGTCAGATTATGAGCGCCTTGTGTGGGCTTGTACCCGTGAAGAACATTATGTTGTTGCAAAAGAACTGTACATTAGGATTAGAGAAAGGTGCTCTGATATAAGCTTATCAGTCTGCAACCATGTGATTTGGTTGATGGGAAAGGCTAAAAAGTGGTGGGCTGCCTTGGAGGTTTACGAGGATTTGTTAGACAAGGGCCCGAAGCCAAATAACCTTTCATACGAATTGATTGTTTCTTACTTTAATGTCCTACTTACTGCAGCTAAGAAGAGAGGAATTTGGAAATGGGGTGTCAGGCTGCTAAACAAGATGGAAGAGAAAGGCCTTAAGCCAGGAAGTAAGGAATGGAATGCAGTTCTTGTTGCCTGTTCCAAGGCTTCAGAAACAGCTGCTGCTGTTCAGATATTTAGAAGAATGGTTGAACAAGGTGAGAAGCCTACAGTTCTTTCCTATGGAGCGCTTCTCAGTGCCCTCGAAAAGGGTAGACTGTATGACGAGGCTGTCCGCGTGTGGGAGCATATGCTTAAGGTCGGTGTCAAGCCCAATGTGTACGCGTACACTATTATGGCTTCGGTTTTCACCGGCCAAGGGAATTTTAGGCTGGTTGATGCAATAATTAATGAGATGGTTTCAACTGGTATTGGACCAACGGTTGTTACGTATAATGCAATAATCAGTGGTTGTGCTCGAAATAACATGAGCAGTGCAGCATATGAGTGGTTTCACCGCATGAAAGTCCAGAACATCTCACCAAACGAAATCACATATGGCATGCTGATTGAGGGTCTTGCGAAGAATGGCAAGCCAAGACTTGCGTATGAGCTGTATTTGAGGGCTCGAAATGAAGACCTTCAACTCTCTCCGAAGGCTTATGATGCAGTTATGCACTCCTCTCAAGCTTTTGTGGCTACTATTGACACAAGTGTTTTAGGACCTCGGCCAACGGATAAAAAGAAGAAAGTTCAAATCAGGAAAACCCTTACTGAATTCTGTAATTTGGCTGATGTTCCACGGAGAGGCAAACCATTTGACAAGAAGGAAATTTATGCCTCACAAGTAGAAGGAGAACAATGATAATTCCATATGCAATGTTCATACTGTATTCTTTCTCGTAGGCAACTAAGATACTTAAATGTTGTAGGTTCAGTTCTTAAACAAGATGAAGTGGTAGTGGTAGTAAAATTATGCTGATTGAATAGGCGGAATGTGATGAGACAATCATCCAAGTCCAATAAGCCTTGTCTAAGATAATATCAGAAAAATATTTTTTACCTCACTTTGAAGTGTTTTTGAGGGGAAAAAAACCCAAAAAATATGTTTAATGTATTTGTCTTACCTTCAGCCTTTTTTGAAAAAAATATAAAACAAAATTTTTATTTTCCAACGCATTTTAGTTATTAACGTGTATTTTAAATAGATATTAATGTGATTTTTTTTATATATAAACGAACAAAATACAAAAAAAATAAAAATCAAAGGGATCAAATTGGTTTTGGGTTACTTAGCTAACTAGTTTACTTGGACACCAACCAATTAAAAATAACAAATTTCTTTTACACAACTCCCTTTCCAACAACTCCTTCATCGTCGCCAACCAAACCTCCTCCACAAGGCTGACCCCATGGAAGCATTTCTTTCATCTCCTTCTATGTTCTTCTTTCCTCTCACCAGTGATCTCATACGATAATAACAAGGTCGACCACTGTGAGTACCCGCTACTGGTTTCATCATTATGAACCAACTTCAAAAAACAACCATCCATCACCGGTAGCTTTGGAGACCAATCAATAGTCATAGCCTTCATCTTTGCAATTTTTCAATTTATCGATTAAATAATTGTCAAAATAACTAAAACACGCTCAACTATCAATCAATTGCAGTTTTGCAATATGCGAATTAAATAAATTGATAAATATTTAAAACGAGCACAACCATTAATCAATTGACTACAAAATACAATTAGCTCATCTTTGATGGGTTTCGCGATTGCAGTTTTGCAAGCTGCCGATTGAATTATTATCCAAGCAGTTAAAACACTAACAACAATCAACCGGTTCGATGTGAATAACAAATAACTCATATCTAATAGATTTTAACGATCACAATTTTACTATCTGCCGATTAAATAATGCGTTGCAGTTAAAACAAGCTCAACCATAAGCAGTTGCTACAAGAAACAAATAATTCATCTTAAATTGTTTTTATTGATTGCAATTTTGCCATCTAATGATTAAATAATTATCAAAAGAATTACAGCACATCCAACAATCAATCAATTGTATTTTTGCAGTCTGCAAATTTTATAAATTGACAAACAATTTAAAAAAGCCTAGCCATTAATCAATTAACTTATCTTAAATGAATTTGATCAATTGCAATTTGACGATGTGCTATTTAATTATTATCCCAACTAGTCAAATCATAGCAACAATCAACCAGTTTGATGTAAAAAACAAAACTTATTTAAAACAATTTTAATCGATAATCAATTGACTAATTAAATATTAATTAATTAATAAAAACATGCAAAACAATTAATCAATTTGGTGTATCAAATAATTCAGCAAAATGCGCGGGCTAAGGCATCTCGTATTTTCTAGTCACTGGATTATTTTTTTTCCTTGAGATACCAAACAAACATAGACAAGAAACTCTGACAGAGTGGCTTAACACGGCCAAGTCTATGGGCACTCAATAGCTACTCACTGGAGTCATGTCTATTGGATGATAAACAAAGCTTCTAGTTATAAGGAAGAGCTTGAAGAACAGAGAATTTAAACAAACAAGTTTTTTATTGAAGAGGCTTCACCTCTGAGAATAACTCTCTTCGGGTTCTGCCTTGAAACATTACACACAGCCTCTATTTATACAAGTCTTGAGGCCTTTGGTTACATAAGAAAGCACTTACTAAGCTTACATCACTCATTACATAATAGAGCACTCACCTAATAATGCACAACTTCATGACAAGACATCAATTATTACATAATGGAGCACTCACCTAATAATGCACCACTACATGACAAGACATTACTTATTACATAATTGAGCACTCACTATTACATAATTGAGCACTCACTTATAATACACCCTATATAAGACAAATGATAATTATCAACTGACAATAGGTTCATGATCTGGAGAAAGATTCTGGTCTGATAGGTTATCCTGGACTTGTAGGGCCAAATCATAGTCATCATCTGCAATCATTTCTATCTCATGTGGTTTCAGAAGTGTTGGGATTCCCAAATTTATCTGCTTGATTTTTTTTATTTTTGTACTTCATTCTCAGGTCATGGAGATGATCAGAATAGTGAGGGTCATAAAAATCATAGTCTGGTTCTTCATCAGGATCTGTGCCTTTAGGCCATAATTCATCAGGAGTAATGTTGTTCTTGAGGCACACCGTTTTTTGCATGGTCCTAAGCTCCGGGAGGTTTGTAAGGGGTTATTCATACAGGGAGTACGGATGCGTTGTGTAGTGGGTAGCTTGTGGAAAACTCATAACCAAATTGTCTGTTGAAGACTTGAAAGGTCTATGGAATATGAAAATAGAGAACAAATGGGCAAAGGCTTGTTTAACAGACTTAGGTCGGGCTGTGTTTTGATATACTTCAATCCAACAAAGGTGTGGATGAGGCCATTGAGATTTTTCATGTTGGAGAAGGGAGATCCATGTGTGGGGTTGTGGAACCAAGTGAGGAACTTGAAAGTATAGTACAAAGAGTCCGCTGGCCAAGAAGTCCTGAGAAAGCTGGCAAGGAAGTAATAAATGGAAAATTCTATAGCTATATGGTACAGGTGACAAAGGTACCATAAGAAAAAATAGAGTTCTTTAGAGAACAGGTCAGATGGTTTGAAGGTGAATAGGTGGATGAAAGGATATTTGGGATGAATGCCTAATCTTTGGAAACAAAGTGAGGATGCATCATAGTTGAGAAGAAGGTGATCTTGGAGGCTAAATAGTTTGTCTTTAGCCTGCTGGTTGAGAGTATGGTTAAGGATCATTTCTTGAGCAAGAGGAGGTAAATCTTCTGTGGGGAAATCTCGATCAGGTGGAGGTGGATTGGAAGAGGAAGCCATAAGAATCAAGGGAAGGAGTAGTGTTTGTGATTTAGGTGGTCTGGTGAGCATATCTGGGATTAGATTCTTGTTTCCCTTTATATGCTCGACGGTGAAGGTGTACTTTGAAAACCATTCTGCTAGTCTTAGAAGCTGTGGATGAGGAAGCATTTTGCGATTGAACTGTAGCATTTTAGGAAAAGAGGAACAATCCATGATTACTTTGAAGTGGTAGGCTGCTAGGTGGAACTCGAACTTTTGGATGCCATACTTTACAGTTAAGATCTCTTTGAAAGTGGAGTGGTAGTGGGTTTCTGACTCCTTGAAAAACCCGCTTTTGTAGCCACATATGTGTCGGTGATCTTCTTTATCTTCAAGTAGCACGACACTCCAATATTTGTCACTAGCATCAGTCTGGAGTATACGTTGCCCTGTTGATGGAATGACTAAAGCAGGTAGGTGTTGTGTGGCCATCTTTAGTTGTTTGACTGTTTGTGTCTGCTTTTCTGTCCAGGGATCTGCATCTTTTTTCAACATGAGCTGGAGTGGCCTTGTCATTTGTGCAACCCGGGGAATAAAATTTCTGAGATATTGGACAATGCCCAAGAAATGTTGGACTTGTCTTCTAGTGAGGGGGCCATCAGGGAATTTTTGGAGTTCTTCAGCTATATGGGTGCCAGGTGTGTAAGCACCATCTGTAAAAATCATACCAAGAAATTCAATTTTTTTTTGGCAGATAAGCATCTTGGTTTCAGAAAGCATGATACCATGATGGTGAACGAGCTCTGCAAATTGCTTTAACAGCATAACATGTGACTCCTCGTCTTTTGAGAAAAGTAACACGTCATCGATGTAGATTAAAGCTGATTGAAGTATAGGTTCAAAAACTTTAACCATGGCCTTTTGAAATAAGGAAGGTGCTACTTTGAGACCAAAGGGCATGACTCGCCATTGATAATGATGGTCTGGTATGTAGAAACCTGTTTTGTATCTTTTTTCAGGATGAATGCCAAGTTGCCAAAAGTCAGCTTTAAGATCAAACTTGGAGAACACTTTGGCATTGTGGAGGTTCGCAAATAATGTCATGGTATTTGGCAAGGGGAATTTATCATCTTGTAAAAAATGATTCAAGGGCTGATAATTAATTATCAACCTGAACTTGCCTCGTTTTTGTTCAGACCTTTTATTAACATAAAAGGCTTCACAAGACCATGAGGAGTCTGTGGGTTCAATTAATCCTTGGGCCTGTAATTGAGCACATTCTTCTTGAGCTAGCATCTTGTGCTCAGGGTTCATTCCGGTGTGACTAGCTTTTGTGGGATTGATGTCTTCATTAAGCTTGAAAGGAAGCCTGATAAAAAACTGTGGATTTTGCCATAAGGGATGAGAACATTTAGCAAGAAATTCCTGGTGAGAGTTTGAACATGAGTGTTGAATTATTTGGGCTTTGATGAGGACAATGTGGTCTGGGAGTGAAGGTTGGAGTTCATAGAGTGAAGGGGTAATTGTATATGGAAGAAAATGAGTTTTGTACTGAATACCACGAGGAAGGATTCTGAACTTAGATTTGAAATAAACATCAAACCCAATAATTAAATCATTTCCAGGTTAATGAGATCCAAGAACATGGGTTTTGACTGAACACTGTGGAAGGATTTGTATGGTAATAGGCTTTTTGGTTTTGAATTGGTGCAGAAAACTTGATTGTCAGCGGCTCGGAAGTATTCTTTATGGGTGACCCAACAATGAGGAGGAATAATTTTAGGGTTAAGAATGGTTCTGTGGGCTCCTGTATCAAATAATGCTATGGCTTTGATGGGCTTGGCATATGTGGATGTAAGAATAGTAACAGGGGTTAGAGGTATTGGGTGTGAAGGGAGGCTGGTAGGTTGGGCTTGGTAAAGTTCATAGATCTCATCATCAAAACTTTCATCAGCAACAACAGCTATAGTGTCAGGAGTGAGCTCATCTGTGAGTGAGAATAGGGATTCGACTTCATCATCATCAGGATTGAACTTTGTATTTTGAGCCAGGAAATCAATTAACTTCAGTGACTGGGCTTGCTTCTTTGGACAGGCTTTTGCAAAGTGACCTTTGCGCTTACGAATGAAGCATCTATTGGAGCTTGAAGAGAAGTTTTTGGGGCGTCTGGTGTGGCATTTTCTGAGGAGCTTCCATTTCTTCTGGCGACCATTAAAAGAAGATTTGTGGATTTTCTTGAAATGCCTTTTCTTTTTCATGGAACAATTGCAATCAGCATTGTTTGAGCATTTAATCATCAGATCTGGTCGTTTGCAGGCACGGAGCATAGTTTTATCAGGCTGTAATATCTTGGTGAAATACTTGTGTTGATCACACATTTTGTTGAGTGCTTCCAACACCTGATGAAAGATCGTGCCAAGAGATTGGTTGTCAATAACTTCTTTTCGGATTTTGAATAGTCTGAACGTTTCATCAGCCAGATCTCTAGGTATGGAGGCCAAAAAGGCATGCTTGAGGCTTGGATCATCAGTACCAAAGAGAATATGGTATCGTCGGCACATCTCTTTAAAATGTCTTTCAAGATCAGATCTCAAATAGGAACAACACTTTATTTTGAAGTACTCATACCTTGCGATTTCTTTGTCAATTAAAGCTTCTCCAAAAAATTCATAATAGAGCCAGCCCAAAGCTTCAGAAAGAGACGCACTTCACAAATTGTATTTGTCGATAATCTCCTAAGGCATGAAACCAATCCCATAAGGTGCTAGAGAATTGTTGTAATGCATCCCGAAGGGTTGCTCCGTCCTTGAGCATATAACTAGTCAGCCATGAATGGAATTCAAGCATTCTATCTCGCCATTTTACTCGTGGAATGTCATCCAAAGTAAAATGTCCACCGGTATTTGAAGAATGGATATGAGATTGATAATGGCGAGAGTTAAGGTTTACTTCATCATCACTGCTGACTGGTTCATCCGCACTAACTCTGGTGGTAGAGGTTGGTGGAGGCTCTTGCCTAGTCCGGGAAGATTGAGGATCTGATGAGTGTGCTGGAGGAGGATCAACCATTAGTAATGGTGGCATGGAACAAGTGTCGGAAGAATCATCATCAGAAGTCACAAGAGTGCTATCATCAGTAGGAGTCTCTTCTTCAGATGTATTTGCAAGAGGTTCATGAGTGAGAATTTTAGGGATAGTTTGGTGGGAATAGGTAGTGAGTAAAGACTGGATAGGGTTGAAATATTTGTGAGACTGAATCATAAGTTGATAAGGGTCCTGGGAGTCTTGGAAAGGGTCATCTGGTTCATGTTTTTTAGATTCAAAAGAATTAGAGGATGAGGAGATGACAGGGGCTGGTGATCTGGGTTTTTTGGAAATAGATGGCACTTGGGTTTTCCCTTTATCATGTTTGGATAAAGGTTTTTTGAAAAGGTTTTCAGAGTCTGGGTTTCCAAATAATTGAGGTGTAGCAGGTAGAGGTTGTGGAGTGAAAGAAGGGGAGTGTTTAGCCCAATATGGGTCTGGATAATAGGGGGTCATCCTAGTCTGTATGGTAAAGGCTTTGATTTGGATTTGGCTAACTCGGTCTGAAGAGACTTAAGTTGTATTTTAAGAGACTGAATTTCTTGTTCTTTCGAAGGGTCTATATGGCTGCCAGTAGAAGCTTGAAGAAGTAGATACTCATGAATGGTGGAGATCTTTTGTTGAATTTCAGCACACAATTTTTCAAGATGTAGAATTCGAGAATCAACAGAAACTGTCATCTTTTTCAGATTAGTCTGTACCATGTCAACCTTGGATTCAATGCGATGAAGAACAGAATTTTGAGCAATGGCATTTTGGCTTTGCCAATTGAGAACAGCTTCAACTTGGGTAACTTGTTTAGGGCGGCCATCAACATCAACACCCTGAGGGTTGTGGACTTAGAGAAGAGTACGAACTCTGTCTTTAACTTGTTCCTGTAAAGCAGGAAAATCATCATCATAAGGTCTTGTGGGTTGATACATGGAAACTGTGGGGACTTGTTCTGGAGATGCCCAAGAAGGAGGAGTATATTTGACAAGATAGTCAAATTTTCCAGAAGGTTGTCCCAAGGTGTCAATTGTGCTGTCTCCATGGTTGTATCTGGATTTTAGCTTTGTACCAGAAGATTTTCTTTTGTGCCTAGGAGTATCATCTTCATTTGCCATGGCTTCATTACAACAACCATCACAATGACAAGTGTCCCAAAAAACATGGTTGTCCTCAGCAAAAGAGTAGATGGGTAGACCAGCGTCTGAGAAGGACTCAATAGGCACTGGAAGAGGATCATGAACGGGCTGCATCATAGAGATGAAGGAAAAAATTGTTGGGGAAGATGTGGAAGATGCCCCCTTCTGAAAGATAATTTCTACAGTACCATCAGCCTTTTTGGTGAACTCAGGTTCCATGGATAGTTTTGGTTCAATTTTTTGTAATTGGTAATCCAAGAAGAGGGAAGTAATTTTTGTAATTCTTCTTTCGGGATTTGTCGTGGGACATGGGTACATGTGGCTCTTTGATTAGTATCAATAGTGATGAGTAAAGCATCATTGGTAACAGGGAGTACTAAATCAAAAGCATGATTTTGGACCCGATAAGCCATTTGGTAATGAAGAGTGGCTTGGTAGGTGTCTAAAACTTGATCAGCACCAGTAATCTGTAGTTGGACTTTCAAAAAGTGATGGAGTTGAGGATCATCCAAAGCCATGTTGAAATTGGGATAGAAAGTAACAACTACTCTGCCACCATTAAGAGTGGTTTCAAGAGATCCAATGCAAGCATGTTGATACTCCAAATATCGGGTATCTAAAAGAGCTAATCGTGCTGCAACAGGTAAGCCTTTATGGCCATGATAAGACAAGGTGAGACGAATAGCACCAAAATGGATATGTGTATATCCTTGAGTAATCCACTGGCCTGGAAATTCAGATGGAATTTCAAGAGTAACAAATTGTTCTCGAGAAGTAGTGGGAATCTTATGTTGGTCAAAAGAGGAAGCTTGAACATATTCTTTTGTCATTCGAGGAGGCTGTTTGATGAGAGTTTTAATACTGCGGATGACAGAAGGAGATTTTTTGGCAAAAGCATGATAAGGATTGACTAGAGGAAGGTCTGTTTCAGAAATTTTTTGTGTATCATCTAAAAGATTAACCTCATATAGATAAGCAAGCTTAGTCGAGGTAGACTGGCGTAGAGAAGGGGAAGGGGGAAGATGGAAAGAGGAAGTAGAAGTCTGAGGAGAAGAAGAAAGAGGTGAAGATGGAGAAGAAGAAGTCATGATCAACCCCAAACCAGATTAGGCTCTGATACCACACTGACATAGACAAGGAACTCTGACAGAGTGGCTTAACACGGCCAAGTTTATGGGCACTCAATAGCTACTCACTAAAGTCGTTTCTATTGGATGATAAACAAAGCTTTTAGCGTTATAATAATAATAATAATAATAATAATAATAATAATAATAATAATAATAATAATCGGGGGCTTTAATAATAATAATAATAATTATTATTATTATTAATTGTTATTATTATTATTATTATTATTAATTAGCATAAAAAATAGTTAGCATAAAAAAATAATTTTAAAAAAATCCTATTAATTTAAGACAATAAATAACATTAATTAACTTCAAATACAACTACCATAAAAAAACATACAATTACTTGAAAAACATACAATAAGTAACCCCAAATTTCAAATCTTAAATATATTGTGTCTTTTAATTATATTTAAATTCATTTTTTAATTCATTTTTTTAATTTAAATATAATTTTAAAAAATAATTTTATTGTTGGAGGGTTTTTCAAAAGCAATTATTTAATTATATAACTTACTCCTATTAATTATATAATTAATTGCATAAGTAAAATATATATAAAAAATAATTGAACTTTATTTAAAATAAGATAAAAATGGTTCTCCAAAATAGCTTTTATCATTGGAGAACACATTAACAAAAAAACCATATATACATTATTTAAGGAGCTATTTTAAAAATCATATATACACTATTCAACAAAAAACCCTTAACTAATGAAATTTTATGGCCATGATTATGTTATATTGTATTCGAAAATATTTCACTTACGATTTTACGATTTTTCTACCTACACGATTTTAGCTGTGATTTTACAATTTTTGTACGAACAAATTCGGGTACGATCTTACGATTTTACGATCCGAGTTTCGAAAGGCCCTTCCGTGTCGTTTCAAAATCACAATTTTGACAACCTTGATCAGGATGGGATGATTTTTTTTTTTAAAAAAGACAATCCATATTAATTTAATTATATAATATAAAAAACAAGAATAGTAAATGAGGTGATATGATAACAAAAGGGAAAAGAACACTTGTCTAAAAGGAAAAAAAAATAGCAAAGTTGAATTTCAAGATAACCTCACATAGGATGAAATTGAAATTAAAAAAAAATAAAACATCTCAAATCAACTCGAGTTGGCATGCATATTGCTACTTAGGTTGTAAGGTTTGGCTAGCTTTATAAAGTAAAATTGAAAGAAATAATAATGGTCAATCCTTAACAATTCAAATATAAAACATGGTTAAACCTCAAAAGACTAAAAAAATACACACTCGTAAACTCGAGTAAGGTGAGGTGGTCAAACTTTACTCGATCATGCAAACAGAATAACATAAGAAAAGGTAAAACAAGAAAAATTACAAACCTTATTTTTAAAAAGAACCCGGTTTTGAAGGGCAAAACCAAAATAATATATTAAAAAACCCTAAGAAATATACATGGGTTAACCAATCAAACATGTTGTTAATGTTATAAGATCGGGATACCCGATTACAAAAAAAATTAAAAAAACATATTTTTCAAAATAAACATAGAAGGATGAAGAAAAATAAGTGCAAAATGAAAAAGCCTTTAGAAAGAAGTGTTGCCTCATATAAAAGAAGGCATCGCCATGTTTGGCCACTAAATGGAACCTCAATGATGTTCTCAATCACTGACACATTATTATTTAAATAATATTCTATATTTATTAACTACTAAATTTCCCCTCAATCAAATCAATTATTACAAAAAAAATAATGAATATAAAAAGCTCCGGATGCCATTCAAAGAAAAAAAAAATTGAAGGATAATTCGCCTATTTTAGTATGCTTTGAAAATAGAAGAAAACCAAGCAAACCCAAACTAATCTTCTAAAACAAGCAAACCAAAGTGAATCTTCTAAACTTGGACTGAAATTCCAAACTTGCAATACTTGAAATTTTAGACTTTGGCTCAATAAATTTTTTTAGCTCTCCATCAATGTAATATTGAAGGATGAAATTTTCAAAATTAATATCAATTTAATTTTTTTTTGCTAAAGCTCAAAAAATAAAAATAAAAATAAAAAATAAGAATTTAATCTGATAAGAGAAAAAAAATAAAGGAGGATTAAATTCTAATAAATTATCTCAAATTAAAAAAATAGCAATAAAAAGAATGGAGACCTATTTTCATAGAAGAGGAAATTAAAAGAGAATGAAATTGAAAAAAGAAAAAAATTATTTAAATTAAAATTAATTATAATCAAATAAATAGGGATCTAATCCAAAGGAAAAAGAAACTGGAGCGTTATTTTGGAATTTAAAGGTTAACATGAAATTTTTTGACCTTTGGGTCATACATTAATGTTTGTTTTATATATTTTTTTAATGATAACAATTAAATTAAAAAATTATAAATAATATGCTTGATTGAGAATAAATTTAAATAGGTTTATATAAAGATCATCAACAAAAATGAAGGATTAAATGAAAAAATAAATCAATAAGTTCATGATGCAAATCATATGAAGACTTAGTCTTAATTATTTATTTTAGTGTTAAATATATAAATTTTTATATCTTAGTTGATATCATTGCATGCATTATTAGATTGATACATGATTTGATAAAATCTAGTTTTTTCAGTTCAAGATTCACTAGGTTTAAAACAGTTAAAACTACTATTCCTCATGAACCGATTGACTGCTTGTTCATCAGGGATGAACACCTAGTAATATGTAGAAAGCAATCGACTAATTGGCTTGACCAATCTGAATTGATCAACTATTTTATCCATTAGTGAGGTTCCAATAACTAGAATTAGTGGGATGAACACTTAGTTTTCTTTTGAAACATATAAATAGCTCTCATTATTACAAAAATATAATAGGATTTTGAACATACAACATATATTATGATTATTTATAAAGTAAACTTAGCTAGAAATCATTAATCCTTACATACTTTAAGATTGTGCTAATTGAACCTTTACATTCAAGCACAATAGTTAGCACAATAATAGAATTCTCACACTTATTACACTTACACATTTTTTTATACATCCTAAATGTTATTGAGTGAGCTATGAGGATCATAAAATTTAAATTATAAAACTCACTTTATTGAAAGAGTGTTTTGGGACTACAAAATCATATTTGTAAATGCTTGAGAGTTTGAATAAACTTTTGGCATTGATGAGGTATTTTTAAAAATCATAAACAATAATAAATAAAGAGGTGAAAAAGGATTACCCAAGCAATGGTGTCTAGATTGAGATCATAGAGCAGTTCATTTGTTGTATTAGTGGATTGCAAAATTAATGTTGTTTGATGTGATAGAATTTCATTAATAACATAATGAGTAAATGAATATGAGCAAGAAATTGCAAATGTAATGACAAACACTAATAGTACTAAAAACACAACAACAATTAACCATCTAGTAGGTGACACGTTGATAAAAATTTAGGACTAAGGGGTTTACTCCCCATATGGTTACAAGTTTGAACCATATGGTTGCTAATATGATGACCATTGGACGTTTACATGGTTGTTAACTTCAGGGCCCGTGAGATTAGTTGAGGTGAGCGCAAGTTGGCTCGGATACTCACATTGATAAAAAAACACAATGACAACAACAACAATAGTTTTATGACTGACTCTTTACTTTTCTTCATAAAATAATAGGCTTATTAAAATTAGTGACTAATGGAAGTACCTTTATTGGGAACTTGTTTGAGTTGCTTGATGTTGTCATCAACCTTATTTGCATTGATATGATACAATGGTTATTGATGAGGTGACAAAAGTGGAGATAGGTCTACTTGGTTTGGTGACTTAGCCATTGTGGGTTGAGAATAACTAAATTTACAGAGGTGCTTTTAATATATGAATCAACCAATGACTTAGGATTATCATTGATCAAAACAACCACCATTACCTAGCTTAGCCACCAAAACTAGCCACTACTCAAATTTGGAACAATCCATCTTTTTAATTATAATTGCAAATCATAGATTTTCAATATCTATCAGAGATTAACCATTAAATGACCCGTCAAAAGAAGACATATGGAAATACTATGACATTCAACTATAAAATTTCAATTTCATGAAAATATCATATTCATTATATTTGATATTTCTTCTTGAAAATAAAAGTATTTAGTTGGTTCAAACAATAGAAGTGAGAGATTTACTAAAAATGTTATATTAGCATATTGATTTTACTTCATATTTGTTTAATTAAGGTTCATAAATGAAAAGAAATTGATTTATAAAAGAGAGTGATTAGATGAAAAAAATATATTGGTTATTGGATATAATTTTAGAAATAATATATATGAAAATAATTTGATAGTTTTATTTAATTTTTAATTTTAAATTAAAAATGGAGATAAAATTAAAATAAAATAAAATTTGGTAAGTGTGATTTTTTTAAAACACTTTGGTAGAAGAACAAACAATTAATATTGTCAATCCATTAAGTCATTGTTTGAGAGTGTACTTGAAGTTATTTTTGAAATTATTTTTATTTAAGAATGTATTAAAATAATATATATTTTTTTATTTTTAAAAATTAATTTTAATATTAATACATGAAAATGATCTAAAAATAAAAAAATTATAAAAATAAATATAAATTTTTAAAATAATTTTTAAAAATATTTATAGCCAAGCACCTTTTAAAAATAAAAGTTGTCGGCTATCAGGAAAACAACACTAGAACTTCAAATCTGTTTTGCCTTCCAATCCTCATTCTGAGTCTCTAAAAAGATCCCATTTTTCCAAAATCTCATAGATCTCTCTTGTTGCAGCACAATTCTTCTACATTACAGACTCTTCTTTTCGTTTCTCTCTTTTGCATCATTCTCTCTACAAGGTCAGGTTATCTTTCTCTCGTGTCTTACACCTCTAAATAGCTAGACTTTGTTTGTATCTCTTTCTATTTAATGTCAAGATCTTAACTTTTACTGAAAAAACAATAAAGATCAACCCTTTAACGTTCAATCACTTGTTTTCACGATCCGAGTCTCTCAGATCTGATTGAATCCTTTCAAAGTTCTAAAGAAATGGACTTTTTTGCTCATTTTAAGATCTGGGTCTTGACCCTTTGTTTGGTCTTCCAATATGGATATGGGTTTTACCTTCCTGGTAGTTACCCTCACAATTATGGCATTGGTGATACTTTATCAGTGAAAGTGAATTCAATCACTTCTATTGAGACTGAGATTCCTTTTAGTTATTATAGTTTGCCTTTCTGTAAGCCTCTAGAGGGTGTTAAAGATAGTGCTGAAAATCTTGGTGAGGTTCTCATGGGAGATAGGATTGAAAACTCACCTTATAAGTTTAAGATGCATACCAATGAGACCGATATCTTTCTGTGTCGAACCGATCCTCTGTCGGGTGGTAACTTTAAGCTTCTAAAGAAGAGGATTGATGAGATGTATCAGGTTAACTTGATTCTTGATAATTTGCCTGCGATCAGGTATGCTAAGAAGGAGTCTTATTTTTTAAGGTGGACGGGATATCCAGTGGGGATTAAGGTTCAGGATGCTTATTATGTGTTTAATCATTTGAAGTTTACTGTACTTGTTCATAAGTACGAGGAGGCCAATGTAGCACGTGTGATGGGAACTGGAGATGGGTCGGAGTTGATTCCTACTGTTGGTAGTGGGGGATCGGAACTTCCTGGGTATATGGTTGTGGGTTTTGAGGTGGTTCCTTGTAGTGTCATGCATGATGCTCAGTCTGTTAAGAAACTGAAACCCTATGGGAAATACCCATCTCCTATTAAGTGTGATCCCACCACTGTGGCAATGCTGGTTAAAGAGAATGAGCCAATTGTTTTCAGTTATGAGGTTACATTTGAGGAGAGTGATATCAAGTGGCCATCGAGATGGGATGCTTATTTGAAGATGGAGGGCTCTAAGGTCCATTGGTTCTCTATCTTGAATTCTCTGATGGTGATCACTTTCCTTGCTGGTATTGTCCTGGTCATCTTCTTGAGGACTGTCAGGCGGGATCTGACCCGTTATGAGGAGCTTGACAAGGAAGCTCAAGCACAGATGAATGAGGAGTTATCAGGGTGGAAGCTTGTTGTGGGTGATGTTTTTCGTGCTCCAGCTAATTCTGGGCTGTTGTGTGTTATGGTCGGAGATGGGGTCCAGATTCTTGGGATGGCAGTTGTGACAGTAATGTTTGCTGCTCTTGGATTCATGTCTCCAGCTTCCCGTGGAACTCTGATTATAGGAATGCTGTTTTTCTACATGATTCTTGGTATTGCAGCTGGCTATGTTGCAGTTCGCCTTTGGAGGACAATTGGCTGTGGCGATAAGAAGGGATGGGTTTCAGTTTCTTGGAAGGTTGCCTGCTTCTTCCCTGGCATTGCCTTTTTGATTTTAACCACTTTGAATTTTCTACTATGGGGTAGTCATAGCACAGGTGCCATTCCTTTCTCTTTGTTTGTTGTTCTGATTTTCATGTGGTTCTGCATCTCTGTTCCTCTTACCCTAGTTGGGGGCTACTTCGGGGCAAAGGCACCACATATTGAATACCCTGTTCGAACCAACCAGATTCCTCGGGAAATCCCAGCTCAAAAATATCCATCCTGGCTATTGGTCTTTGGAGCTGGAACTCTTCCTTTTGGCACACTCTTCATCGAGCTCTTCTTTATCATGTCTAGTATCTGGATGGGCCGTGTTTACTATGTTTTTGGGTTTCTCTTGATTGTTTTCATCCTTCTTGTGGTGGTTTGTGCTGAAGTATCTCTTGTCTTAACCTACATGCATCTCTGTGTGGAGGACTGGAAATGGTGGTGGAAATCCTTCTTTGCTTCTGGTTCAGTTGCTATCTACATTTTCCTGTACTCCGTCAACTATCTCATATTTGAGCTTAAGAGTTTGAGTGGCCCTGCCTCTGAAGCACTTTACCTTGGGTACTCCCTCTTGATGGCTTTGGCAATTATGTTTGCAATGGGCTCAGTTGGGTTCCTTTCATCTTTCTGGTTTGTGCACTACTTGTTCTCTTCAGTGAAGTTGGATTGAAGAACTTCATCATGCTAAGAGTCATGGCCCTTCGAAGAACAATACTGTCAGTTGGGGCAGAAATGAATGCAACCCTTCACAGAAGTCCATCATGCTTTCCATTTCTTTGAGTTTATTCTGCTAGAATGTTTACTATATGTTTTAATATAACAATAATTTCGCTCGTTTTTTCATAATTCTTTATTAGATGGGATGATAGCATGTTACACCAGTTCATCATTTTGGCTTAGTTGTTGGTAGTCGGTGGTATTTCCCGAATATACGTTGTTCATTCAGTTCTATATGAGGATCGAATGCCGAGTAGTAATGTTTATCATTTGTGTTTGACTTCTTAGTCTTGTTTTGATGTTATTTTTTGTCTCTGGTCTGATCTTGAGTCCATGCCTGCATTTACCATGCGCAGAGGCCAGCCTTGCTCTTTTTTTTTCCCATCTTAATTTTTGAAATCCCGAACAAAACAACTGTCGGTCAAAAATACAAGTGTAGGAAGTTTGCTTTTTTGAGGCTGTAAGTGAGGAATTTAAGAGAACTCGAAACAGAATATCATGAAATTAATATATATATATATATATACACACTTTTTTGAGGCTGTAAGTGAGGAATTTAAGAGAACTCGAAACAGAATATCATGAAATTAATATATATATATATATATATATATATATATATATATATATATATATATAGTAGTAGTAAAATTGGGCAGGACATTTTGAAGTCCCGAAATCCGCATGTTCAACACTTGAAATTTCTGTTTAAACGGCAAGGGAATTTAATCAATCAGCCTTGAATACAAAAAAAGGCTCAAGAAAAAAGAAAACTTTGATGAATATATTAAGATGGTCAGGCGTGAAAGCGAGCCTGAAATTATCATATCACACAAATTTGATACCATTCCAAAATATCTCAAACAAGAGTGGAGGACATTGTTAAACACTTCACTGACATCTCCCAACTCTACCACTGTCCCTTCCACTCTCTCTCTCCCCTCTCTCTCCTCTCTCTGCCTCTTCATCATCATCTCTCTCCTTCCAGCAATCTTCACTTCAACATCGCCATCTTGTCTCCATTGGTCCCAATACCACAACCCTTCTCAGGATAAATTCCAAACCGAAGGTTTGCTTGTTCTTCTATACGTTACGTATTGTTATACTTGGTGTTTTCGCGAAAGGCTGTGTTTTCTTTTCCTTGTTTATGACTGTTAAGCACATGGAGTAAGTTTCTAAGTCTGTTTTCTTTGGCGCATGCAGGGAATGTTGAGGGTGAATTGTTCCACAAACAAGCCATTGAAGGTGATGATATCAGGTGCACTGGGATCTGGAAAAGGCACTCAGTGTGAAGTAATTGTCATCATTTTTTTTTCTTTTGTAATCTTTAATTCTTTTGATTTATGGTCATCGCGTGGTTATTTGAAGCACCAAAACTTGAGTTATTTGAATTATGAGGGTTCACATGGCATTGAACTTAGAAATTAGTATGTGAAAGCAAATCATTCTCCCTTCGCAATTTGGCGGGGGTACTGAATTTGAATTGCACGAAAAGGGTTTTAATTATTTGCAATGGGATGAATTGAGCGAAAGGAGAGGGTTAGTTTTGGACTTGAGTTAAAATGAAGAAGATTGTCATATATCTAAATGATATATATTGGCTTCTCTTCTTTAAACATGAACTGGAGAGGGTTGCCCCCTTTGATTATAAATTGTGTTTGGCTACTTGATTTCATTTCATTCTGAAAGTAGTTTGTTCAGGCCTCATTCACTCAAGCCTAAGTGATGATTACATGTCATCTTTTCTTTGTATTGATTCTTTTGCGGTGACAGAATTTGGCAATAAAGCAAAAGAATTTATGAATGCTGCTTGTCTGGTTCCTGATGAAATTGTAACAGCTGTACTATTTCCTCCATGAACTCTTACTAGCTTCTACTTTGTTTTCATTTCCTTTCTCAGGGGCGTAAGGAATGAGTTGTTTCACTTTGTAGATGGTGGCATCACTGTTATCATACGACGATGCAAAGGAAAGATAGTGGCTTCTTGAGAGATTGAATGTCAGGCCAGTTATCTATGTTGTTTTGGATGTACGTAAATTGAATACTAATGCTATCTTTGCTTATGATTATGTCAGACAGTGATATTGCTCAGCTTCCAACAAGATTATTAGGAACTCATTTACTCCAAATTATTGGTGAATAACCCAATATTTTCACAAGAAACAAAAATTCCGTGCATATTCATCAAAATGCAGGTACGTTTCTGTGCTATAAAAACTCACATAAAAAAATGCTACTGGGATAATTCCAAAATTCTATGTTGTATCTGAACCTGCTGTGGCTAGTTTTTCTATGAATCACATGCTTTGAAGGCCAACACTGGTTTTACATCTGTGGTATTTCTCTTCGATTTTTCTATGAATCTCCATGCTTTGAATGGAGAAGGTTCACTTACCTTGGTTTACATTGAACATTTTCTAACTCAAACTCTGTGATATTCATGACATATATCTTTTAATACTCAGGTTCCTGGTGGAATTCTGACTGACAGATATGTTGGTGGAAGGCTAGACCCAGAGACAGGAAAGATTTACTACATACTCAAACATTATGATCATGGTAATATCAATTTTACTATATTGTTTCTCTGACTTATTCTGTAAATTTGCCGTCAGTAATTTTTGTATAATTTTTGTATGTTGCTTCATCTTACATTACAGATTGATGAAAACCACCAAAAAGTATTCTTCCAGGAAATAGATTCTTTGCTGTCTCAAGTGCTGAAAGATAGAGCAAAATTGGTCAAACCTGGCAAGTGTTTTCAAGTTTTGAAGTTGTTGTACAAGTTTGCTCAAGGTTTGGGCATGTTTGGGAGTGCGGTTGCGGTTGCTTTTGAAAGTGTTTTTCATTTAGAAATACATCAAAATGATATTTGTTTTATTTTTTAAAAATTATTTTTGACATCAGCACATCAAAATGATTTAAAAACACAAAAAAAAAAATTCATTTAAAATGAAAAAAAAATTCAAATTTTGAGCAAACGACGGTACAATCACAGAAACAAACAGGCCCGTCAGTAATCAGTTAGCTAGTGTTTGGCTAAAAAAACCAACATTTTTGAGTTATTTCAATCTGAAAACACTTGACCAACACCAATGTAACACTTACAAATCATTCCATCAACTCTAAATACACAAAGTCGAACCAATTTAATTCTGTCTTTCTCGGTTCATATCTAGTTTTCCATGCAACAATGGGTCTCTAAACAACAATCATAAAGCCTCTCTCAATTCATGAAACTCGTGAACACCAAGAAAACTCATTTCAGCTGTAAAAAAATGGAGTCAACTGTGTGTGACTTTTTCTATCATCACTAAAATGCAGCAACCCCTCTCCTTTTTCTCTCTAGTGAGGGAGTAAAAAATGACACAAATAAAGTAGTGTATTAAAATTGATTTTTTTAAAATTTAAGGGGACCTAAATTGTATAAATTATATGGTGATCATGGCAGCTACATAATTCCCACAGGCAAAGCCTTGCTGCCATAGATCAGAAGTGATCATTTACTATCTTAGTACTTAACTGGATCATCTACTCACCAAGAAAATATTAAATCTTATTTTTGCTTCTTCAGTTGATGCTACAGCTACAGTATTCAATCTGAATTTCAAATGTTCATCAAGTAAAATTGTCTTGTAAAACCACAATTTGCAAATTATTTTTTGGATTATATTCTTTGGTGTTTTATTGTTTATAAATTGAATTTGATCAAGTTAGATGATAGTTTATTAAAAAAAAAATGGAATTAAAATTGGGTTTTAAACAAGAGCAACGACGTCATGTGTAGTTCATCTTTAAGCCACTTCCATTACAATTGGAGTTAGAGCCTTAACCATGCATGTGACGATGACATGGAGCAAAGCTCAGATAAATAAATATTTTTCTTATTAACATATATGAGGCAGATATTTTACATAAATCAAATGTGTATATAGTTAAATATGAATTCAAAAAGTCGTGTTCGGGGGCTGCCGACTTGGGAATGTCGTCAGGGTTAGATTTTTATAATCGACATAGGTTTTTTTTCCTTTCTTAAGGTGATATTGATTAAAGTGTTATTATGTTTGAAATTATATTTAAAGAAGGTTTTTTTTATTATTTAAAAATTAATTTTCATATTAGCATATTACAATAATCTAAAAATACTAAAAATAACTAAATTATTTTTATAATACAAAAATAAACAGGCTCTTTAGATTATAAAAATAGTTTATTAAATTATTATCTAGAAAATAATTTATTTAATATCTCTTCATCCTCGATTTATTACTTGAAAAATTAAAACCATTCACTCTTTGACTTTCAAAATATCTTTAATTGGTTTCAAAGGTGTCTCGTTGATAGTATAGGATAGGATATTCACATGCTTAAAGTGTTTAAAAGTATAGTAATAAATATATTTTTTTTAAATAATGAAATAATATTTTTTATTTATTTTTAATTCTTCTAGTTCGAAATTGCATGTTGGTGTAAGGAGTTTTTAATATAAATGGATTTGAAAATGAGACGCAAAGAAAGAGAGAAATGTTCTTTACAATAATCATATACGATTATACATCCTGACCGCTAATTTTTAGCTGTGAAAATTCTGCTGCACCGAGACAAACTCTTTATGAGACAAATAAACTCCCATCATGTCTCTATCATTAGTGTCATCTTGTCCGACCAAACATATGGATGAGTTGAGGTCATGGAAGATTGTTTCTCCTTTTGTTGAATTGTCTCTGCGAAACCAAGAAAAGGGTCTGTGTCTATCTGTTGATTCCGGTGCCTGAGCTTTGAAGATGGCAGGAGGGTCTATTGGGCCGGCTGGTGTGGCCAAGGAGAGGGCAGAGCAGTATCAAGGGAGAGTCACCTTGTCTGTAATCATTGCATGTGTTATTGCTGCTGTTGGTGGCTCTCTCTTTGGCTATGATATTGGGATTTCAGGTATATATATATTTTTTTTCAAGACTTGATGGAGATAGATGAATTGATTCTGCTTTTGTTGAAAGAGAATATTCTAACTGGAATATTTCCTTAGTTCTTGGAAAGGATGGTTGTGATGTGTCAAAGGCTATAGTGAAATAGAAAGTGAAACTTTTCAGGATGATGAATAAAACCAGAATTCAAACCAAAAGGGTTTCTGGTCTCCTTGCCCATTTCTGAAATTATGAAGATGATGAGAGATTAAAATCAGTAATTTACGATTCAATTTCTGCACAAAAAAAATGAAATCAATCGTTGACAAAATGATGATAGACTGCCGGGATAATTTTCTTAGGATACTAGATGAGATCTCTCGTTTTCTGTTTTTATAAATTTCAATTCTTCCTTGAAGATATCATGTTAATTCATGTTGCAATTTGATTTTTCAAGGCTGTTGTCTTATGATAAAATTAAGTATCGCGATGATTAGAGATTAGATGGCATTAATCACCGAGATGAAAAGAGAAACTAAGAAATGTTGTGAAGGAAGAACAAAATCTTAAAAATGCTGGAGTTCTACAACCTTTCAGATTCTGCTTCAAAACTGAATTTTTCTGGATACCTACTTCAATGATTAACAGGAGGGGTGACATCAATGGATGGATTTCTTCAGAAATTTTTCCGTGGTGTATATGAAAAGAAGCAGCGCGCTCATGAAAACAACTACTGCAAGTTCAACGACCAAGGGCTATCAGCCTTCACCTCTTCTCTCTACCTTGCTGGTCTGGTTGCATCTCTGGTCGCCAGTCCTGTCACAAGAATTTATGGACGTCGAACAAGTATAATCTGTGGTGGTTCCAGCTTTCTTGTCGGAGCAATCTTAAATGCCACGTCCATTAACCTGGCAATGCTTCTCATGGGTCGGATCATGCTTGGCGTCGGCATCGGATTTGGAAATCAGGTTCTTCCTTATCAGTTCTCGAAACGAATTGAAAATGTGGTGATCGATAGAGAGCGGATCTGTTACAGTAAAAATTCCTACTTCTTCTTTTACTAATATATTTTGTTTACAGGCTGTTCCTCTATACTTGTCAGAGATGGCACCGACTCATCTCAGAGGAGCACTAAACATGATGTTTCAGCTAGCAACTACCAGTGGAGTCTTCACGGCAAACATGGTTAATTATGGAACACAAAAGCTTAAGCCATGGGGATGGAGACTCTCTCTGGGCCTAGCAGCAGGTCCAGCTGTACTGATGACAGTGGGAGGGATAGCCCTGTCTGAGACACCTAATAGTTTAATCGAGCGGGGAATGCGAGATAAAGGGAGAAAAGTCCTGGAGAAAATCAGAGGGACCAAAAATGTGGATGCAGAATTTGAAGACATGGTCGATGCAAGTGAGTTGGCTAACTCAATCAAGCATCCATTCAGAAACATCCTTGTAAAAAGGAACAGGCCTCAGTTGGTTATGGCCATCCTGCTACCAGCATTTCAGATTCTGACAGGAATAAACTCTATTCTCTTCTATGCTCCGGTGCTGTTTGAAAGTATGGGATTCGGACGCAATGCTTCCCTCTTATCCTCAGCTGTGACCGGAGCGGTTCTTTGCTCCTCTACCTTCATTGCTATCGCAACAGTCGATAGAGTTGGCCGGAGATTTTTACTTATCAGTGGTGGAATACAAATGATAACATGCCAGGTAAACGTTCATTTTACTCTTTCATCACCTCTGGCTTCAAATAACCATTACTATTCAACTTTTGTAACAGGTAATTGTTTCTATAATCTTGGGGGTGAAGTTCGGGGACAACCAGAAACTATCTAAAGGCTTCTCGGTTCTGGTTGTCGTTGTGATTTGCTTGTTTGTTGTGGCCTTTGGATGGTCGTGGGGTGGGCTTGGCTGGACCATTCCAAGCGAGATATTTCCACTGGAAACCCGATCAGCTGGACAAAGCATCACAGTAGCTGTAAATCTTTTATTCACTTTTGTGATAGCTCAGGTGTTCCTATCCCTCCTGTGTGCATTCAAGTTTGGAATCTTCCTCTTCTTTGCTAGCTGGATTCTTGTCATGACTGTTTTCGTTTACTTCTTCCTCCCTGAAACTAAGGGAGTTCCTATCGAGGAGATGATATTCCTATGGAGAAAGCATTGGTTTTGGAAGAAGATAGTGCCTGGGAATCCAAATGATGACACTCAGAATGAGGAAGGGAAAGGCGTCGGGCCTAATTCAGTTTCATCCTGAGTGTCTGGTTTGAGTGTCTGGTTTAAGCTTTTTCAGCAATGAATCGACCCTGTGTTTTACAGAAGCTTGGCCTTCTTGCAGCTTTTCATTTCTCTATATTTTCAAATCTACAAGTTATGGGGATCTTCATCCACTCCATATCATCTCCAGTGGTATAAAAATGAAACATTGTACAAGTCAGAGGATGCAGGAGGTAGGGACTTGTATTTTAATTCCAGCAGCTTTTGGATCTTGCATGTGTGAACCTTTACAAAAGTTCGGGGGCTCAGAAGGAATGGTGAGAGCATCCACCGCAGGAAAGAGATTCTTGAAGCACTCATTCCTTCACTTGCCATGTCGAATTTCTCAACTTCTTCGTCCCCGTTCAACCTTGATTATTTCAGAAAATTCTTATCAGTGCTGCATCCAACTTTGGATCAGTGGCAAGGAAACTACATACCACCAAATAAATTACGGTTTGATCCCAGTTGAAGAATAACACCTCTTCTATAATATCTATGATTTGTTGTGATCCAATAACCCTCATTGTCCATGATTAATTCATAGAACATGCACTCTTATTCAGCCATTTTCGGCCGAGCTTCTGTCACCAAGTTCACGACCTTTTCAATAAGCTCTTAATGGTTTGTTAGGCATATAGAGACAAGAAAAACATTAAGAAGGGAAAATAAAAATGTCCCCCGACACGTTGGGAAAATGAATCCTATATAACATAGTTTTGAAAAACCACCTAAAATCCATGAAGAGGTTTCACAGCCACCTGCCTTAGAAGGCTATAAAAAGGCAAGGAAAATAGCCAAAAGAAGAGAAAAAATAGAGAAAAGAGAAGGAAGAAAAGAAAATTCATAAAAAAAAACAGCAAGGAAAAACATACAAATCAAAGTTTTTTCTTAGATTAGAGCTTGAAAATAAAAGATTAGAAGTTTCTTAAGTAGAAAAGAAAGAAAACCATACCAATCTGGAGTCTAAAAAGAAGTTGGGCAAGGTAAATCTCACAAGTTCTTAGTGCAGAGGGTGGAGTTTAATGAGTCTGCCCCTCCTCTCCCTCTTCTATCCATGTTATAATTGCTATTTGATAGTTTAGTGTTTTTTCCTTGCGTCTCCAAGAGTGATTGTGATCTGTACAATATATTTCAAGTTCACATTAGAGTGTGCACCCCTTGTAAGAGTTTGGGATAACCAAAGTTTTACCCGCTCACCTGAGTTTACAAAATACAGTTTTCGAGGAGTGAGATTTCCTTGCGTAAAAAAAAAGATTTTTTTCTTGCTTTAATGTTTGTGTCTAAATGCATTCCAACCTATTTTTGTACTAATAAGGATATATGTGCTCATTTTTGGAAAATGCATAGTTTGTTATGTTGTGATTGTCATCTTAATGGTGATGTTTGGTTACGATGAATAGTTTGCTCATGTAGACTTAATGCTATTTTGTTTTAATGCAAGTATGATTATTAAACTATTTTGAAGTCTTGTTAGATTTATTGTCCTTGTTGTTTAAGTGTGTTTTTTAGGTTATAACCACCAAAAATTTATATATTTGAAGCTGAGAATGCGGGATGGATTAATGTTTTTAGTTAATTGGATTTTCAAATGCATTTGCTAAGAGGTTTAAGCATGACATTATTGCATTTGATTCCTATGTTTTGTGTTTGTTATTGACATTTTTAGTAAGTCAGGATTGTTTCAAAGCATTGTTTCTATAGTGTTTTGAATTTTTTTATAAGGAGAATACAAGAATGCCCTTAGTGGTTTAGAATTAGGTTAAGGGTGGTAGGGTAGTAATTGCACAAGCTAGTAAATATAAATAGAAAAGAAAAGAAAAGAAAAGGAAAAAGAGAGGTAATCTGAAAATTGAGAGAGAGAGAACTAAATAAGTTGTTAAGGTAATGTGTGTGTTTTATTATGTATAAATGTGATTATTAGCTATGATTTTGCTTGTATGGGTTGTTAGGGTTTGAGAATTTTATTTGGGTTTGATTGATGAATTAAGAGAGATGTTAAGGGTTGAATGTGTTGGGTAATAGTTTAATTAGTTTGATGGTAGATGATTTTGAAATTTTGAGATGTTTGGTTTAAGAAAATATTGAGAAAAATGGTGAATAATGTTGATAAATTTCGAAATCCCTTGCTGGAAATTCTGGGTTGAGGTTGAAGATGACAAAAATTCATTTTGGTCCTTTTGGTGAAAATTACAGTTTAGTCCCCGAACTTTAGAAAAATTACAGTTTGGTCCCTGGGGTGAAATTGGAGATTCTGGACAGAATTGAGGATGAATTATGGACAAGATTTTAGGATAGCTATGAATTTATGAAGTGTTCAATTTAGTCCTTCAATTTGATAAAATTACAATTTGACCCCAAAAATATAAGAAAATTTCAGAATGGTCCCTAAGAGAAATATTAGTATTTCAGATTGGTTTGATGGATAATTGGAGCTCATTTGATGGATTAATATTAATTTTACGAATTGTGTATTTTGGAATTAGATTTCGGAAGAAACCTTTGTTTTAGGTTTTTGCGAAGAAATGGATAGTTTGATTCAAAAACACATAGGATTATGATTTGAACTCTTAGATATGTTATTAAAGGTATTTTACTTCTTTTGAGTCATTTTTGAGTATAACTTCTTTTATATATTCAGATAATCCCGATATTCTACCCGCGGGACATCAGTAAAGTTTCATCAACATTCTGCTTTTGGAACTTGTCTGCTTTTGAGTCCGGTGAGTGGATAATATTTAATATGCATGAGAAATATTATAAATATTTGAATTTGCTAGTATGAATTGGATTATGCTTTTGATAATATATACCTTGATTATATTCATGATACGATAAAGCATAATCATTTGTTGAATATACGTTCTTGATATGAGCCTATATCTGTTTGTGAATTGTTAGCTCCTCATTTGATTGATACCATGAGTTGAGCCTTGAGATATGAATATGTTTGTTTGATTATAAGATATACCTATGGTATGCCGGTCAGAATACCCATGCTAACAGGGTAGTGTTAGCCTTTGTGCCCATTCATCCCACAGTACGGAGCCTCATGCTCACTGTATTCTGATTTTCTGACGAGCTTTACCTATACATTCTTTTTATGACCTATTTGAGAAATTTGTTGTAAGAACCTTGAGCCGATTTGATATTATACTTCTCTTTGCTATATTATCTCGTATGTGTATATTGGATATTATCTACTGAGTTGTTGAACTCACTCCCTCATTATTTATCATTTTCAGGGTCGTAGCTTGCTAGCAGGTCATTTTTGTCCAACTCTTGGAACCTGCTATTTTGGTTGTATTTGATATTTTTGTTCATGTGTCTAGTTAGTGCTCCACAATTACAACTGTATGTAATCAACTCTTGTATAAAGACAATCGAATTATGTTATAAAGTTTACTTTGTTATCTCTGAAGATGAATGATAAGTTTGTGTGTAAGTTTGGGTTCGTATAGGTGTGGAACCTTATGTGCCGGTCACTGATCCGGGAATCGGGTCGTGATAGTTTCTTGATTCATATGATATTTTATAGGTTTGTTGCAATTTTTAGGTAGTTTGGGTTTCTGGGCAAGGTAATGTTGTTGGAGTTTCTGAAAAGAACATTATCTTAGCTCTTGATTTGGATCATTTTTTTTATCCATTCCTTATACATTAGCCTTCTTTATGCGTAATTAAGCAATTATAGGGTGCTCATTGTCATCAACAACACCTTTTAAATGGTTTTTGATCATAGGATTTTTTTATTTTGAACCAACATCTATTTTACCAAAATATTGATGTTTGAGTAATACTTCAAACAAATTGACATTCGATTCTTGATCTATTCCTGATTGCGTATAAAACCATGATTTTCTTGCTTTAATTTTGGTTTGGATTATTATTCATGTTGTTGGGTTTAAGTTTGAATGTTTTTTTTGTGTTTCATCCTTTTCATTGAGTTTTTTTTTAATGTTTAATATGTTTTTGTAGTGTTTTGAAATTACGAGGAGTTCAATTGGTCACTCAATTTGGTAAAATTACAATTTGACCCTAAAAATATGAGAA
Organism: Salix brachista; assembly: GCA_009078335.1. Lineage (NCBI taxonomy): Eukaryota > Viridiplantae > Streptophyta > Magnoliopsida > Malpighiales > Salicaceae > Salix > Salix brachista. The sequence goes on along the minus strand of CM018577.1, from coordinate 14,867,667 downwards.
AAATTCAGAATGGTCCCTAGGTGAAATAATAGCATTTCAGATTGGTTTGATGGATAATTTAAGCTTATTTGATGAATTATTATCAATTTTATGAGTTATGTATTTGGAATTAGATTTTGGAAGAAACCTTTATTTTAGGTTTTTGCGAAAAATGGATAGTTTGATTCAAAAACACATAGGATTATGAGTTGAACTCTTAGATATGTTATTAAAGGTATTTTACTTCTTTTGAGTCATTTTTGAGTATATCTTCTTTTATATATTCAGATAATCCCGATATTCAACCTGCGGGACATCAATAAGATTTCGTCAACATTCTGCTTTTGAGTCCGGTGAGTGGATAATATTTAATATGCATGAGAAATATTATAAATATTTGAATTTGCTAGTATGAATTGGATTATGCTTTTTGATAATATATATACATTGATTACTATTCTTGATACGATAAAGCATAATCAATTGTTGAATATACATTCTTGATATGAGCCTATATCTGTTTGTGAATTGATAGCTCCTCATTTGATTGATACCATGAGTTGAGCCTTGAGATATGAATATGTTTGTTTGATTATAAGATATACCTATGGTATGCCAGTCAGAATACCCATGCTAACAGGGTAGCGTTACCAACCTGTGTGGACTGATCATCCCATAATATGGACCTCATGCTCATTGCATTTTGATTTTCTAACGAGTTTTACCTATTAAATTCTTGTTATGACCTATTTGAGAAACTCCTTGTAAGAACTTCGAGCTGATTTGATATTATACTTCTCTTTGTTGTATTATCTCGTATGTGTATATTAGATGTTATCTACTCACTGAGTTGTTGAACTCACCCTCATTGTAGCTTGCTAGCAGGTCATTTTTGTCCTACTCTTGGAACCTGCTATTTTGGTTGTAGTCGACACTTTTTGTTCTTATGTCTAGTTAGTGCTCCACAATTATGATTGTATATAATCAACTCTTGTATGAAGACAATCGAATTATGTTATAAAGTTTACTTTGTTATTTCCGCTGCGTTGAACTTTGAAATTGAATGATAAATTTGTGTGTAAGTTTGGGTTCGCATAGGTGTGGAACCTTGAAGGGGAACCATGCCTATGTGCCGGTCACGGATTATTTTTTTTGTTTTGTTTTCATGCTAGACTAGTCGAGTCAACTCATTTGAGTCATCCCATCAAGTCAACCCATTCAGGGTTAACCTGATCCTTGAGTTTCCTAGCGACCCTGAACTAAACAACTAGTGGTGACTCCCTTAACCTTCCAATATCACTCGCCCACGTGCGATAATGCATGCAAGCCTAACTCTTTTTTTTTTTTTGTTAAATAGTCTTAGGAGACAAACATGTCATCCACCCTAAAACAAATAAATTTCTTTATAATTTTCTTAATCTTAATAATTATCAATCAATAATTGTAGGGATTATGTTATATTGCACAATTGTGTTTTTCATTATCAATCATGTACAAAATCACTATCGAGAATAACACTTGAACACAATCGTGTTTTCTATTATCAACTTTGTACACAACCACTAATGAGAATAACAATTGTGTATTGATATTTTCTCTTTTGCAAAATAATTAACCTTATCAAAAATCAACTCAAAAAGATCCCAAAGAGAAAAATGAGGGAAGAAAAAAATGGATCATTAGGGACACGCTGAAAATTTGTTTTTGACACACTCGGTACAAGTAGAAAGATCTTAACGAGATAATTCTAACCACATCATGAAAGAATACTAAATAAGATTGTAATTAACCTTAAATTAACCATGTACAAAACTCCTAACAAATCAGAATCATGTTTGGTGGTCTTTTAATGTGTAGTTAAAATTATCTCATTGAAATATTTGATATGTAAAAAATGGAGCTACCATTAAAATAAAGAATATATATATATATATATATATATATATATATATATATGGTCTTAAGAATGTGTATCCCTTTTGTTATTAAAAATTGGATTGGATCTTTGATATACAACGGTTGAGTCAAACATCCATATTTGAGAGATTATATTTAAGTTTTATCAATGAAAATTAATGTATTTGATCTCACATCCATATTATTAATATGTATATAATAACATAAAATCTAAATGCTTATTCTTAAACCCATATTATAATATAGTATGCACGTTTCAATCCCCTTGAAATTTCATTACTAATTTTCGTCTATATAAGCATCAAAACTTGATTATAATGCAATAATTTCAGCCTAACTTTATTATTATTATCTAATTGTAAGCAAGGTGTATTGGGGGCATTTTAAAAATATTTCTGAAAAAAAAATTATCTTTTTTTATTTTTTTTTAATATATATATATATATATATATATATTATTTTAATATATATTGAAACAAAAAAACACTTTCTATCCCTCTCAGAAACACCTCCCATAAAAATATTATTTTATGTTACACAAGTGACAGAAAACGCTATATAAATAACTGATTTGGCAGGTTTCCCAAACTGGAAATAAAAGTACTTATATTCCAGAAAGAGGTGTGGGGTCCCTTTGTCTCCTTCCACGAACAGCACCATCACAGAGAAATTCCTAACGCTTCTAACCTCCTCATAAATAAATCCGTGAATCACACGCACTACCATACTTGAGGCGGAGCAAGAGAAAAACGGATCTTGCTACCTTCTGTCATTCTCTCTCAAATCAAAACCTAATTGATAAAGAAAAGGAGTGAAAAGCGATGGAAACAACGACGTTGGCAACGAAGGTCAAGGTGGAGAGAGACGGTGGTTCGGATGGAAGTAGTGGAAGCGGGAGTAGTAGTAGTGGCGGTGATGGTGGAGGAGAAGAGAGGGAGGTTTATATGTATTCAGGCTGGGTGTATCATTTGGGGACGAATTCGATAGGGCTTCAATATTGTCATTTGAGATTCATGTTTATCAAAGGAAAATATGTTGAGATGTACAAGCGTGATCCTCAAGAACATCCTGGCATTGTATGTCCTCTCCTTTTTTTTTTCCGCTGAAAAATCCAGAAAATACCGGCAGTGATTGCTGCATTTTGTGCTTTTTTTCCTATCCGATTAGTGATTTTATTTTAATTGATCTTTTTAATGTGATACTATTTCCTTTAGGGATTTAAATTTTTTATGATGGAACCATTACAAATTAGAGAAGGTATATATGCTTTTTGTGTTTTTTTCCTTTGCGATTAGTGATTTTATTTTAATTGATTTTTTTTAATGTGATGAAATTTCCTTTAGGGATTTAAATTTGTTATGATGGTACCAATACAAATTAGAGAAGGTATATGTGTTAGTTGTAATATCTTGACTGATTGATATGTAATTCATTGATTTAGAGAACTTGATCCCATCCTGGGATATTGATTGATAGACAATTGTAATTACGGTCCAGGAGTAATTTTAGCATGTAGTTCTGTTGATACTTCGCTGTTTAAAAAGAAGAGATCCTCCATTGAGAGAGGCATTTATACCAATTTGACTTGGTATTAGAGCCAAAAGTCTAATTTTTTGCTCAGCTTCTTAGGTAGTATTTTTCTTCATTGAGTCGTGAGATATTTTTTCTTGGGTTTCTTTTTTTCTTGGTTTGGGGTTATAGGTAATTTCTGGGTATAGAGAGATTCTTTTGATACCAAGGTCTTTTTTTTTTTCTCACTAGTTCGGTCCCTTTCTTTTGATTTATCATGAAAAAAGATAATTATATTGTTTTTTTGAATGAAAAAAATTACTCCACTTGGGAGTTTCAATTCAAAAGGGAAAAGAATTATGGGGTCACTTTGATGGGTCATTTAAGGCTCCCACTAATTCAAAAGAGATTGATTCTTGGGGGAGAAAGGATGCACATATTATCTCTTGGTTAATGGTTTTTATTTAACCACATATGGTGAATCCTCTTCAATCATTCACCATTGCCATGTCAATGTATACTTATCTTTAAAGCATTTTTTCCTAAAATACATTTTCTGAAAGTTTTAATTGGAGTTAGAAATTGACAACTATCACCAAGGTGATCTTTCTATTGATCAGTTCTATTATGGATTTCTTAATTTATGGAGTGAATATTCTAGGATAGTTCATTTTACTGTTCCCAATGAGACCTTAGCTACACTACAAGTTTTTCATCTTGAGAGTTGAAGAAATTAATGAAACTAAGACCAAAATTTGAGACTGCACGTGCCAGTTTAATCAACCAAAATTCTATTCCATCTTTGGAGGCTTGTTTGGGGGAATTATTCCATGAAGAACAATGCCTAGTTACTCATCATGACCTTAATTCAGAAACCATGATGTTTTAGATGGTTAATGTGGCATATGCTTCTCAAGGAAAAGGAAGATTCAAGTCACAGATTTAGTGCTACAATTGCAAGGAGTTTGGACATATTGCAAAATACCGCGACAAGAAATTTTGCATTATTGCAAAAAGAAGGGCCATATCATTATGCTGATAAGATTGTCGAGTGTAGCCTCAAAATCAACACACTCTAGTCCCTTGTAATATTGTCCGGTCCAATTTTGTTGTTGCCTCTTTGGTTACTTTTCCAGATCAACATTTTGTAAGCAGTTCATCATCAACTCTCACACTCGAAATGGTCCAATAGATGATTGTTTCTGCCTTTTCTACCTCTGGCATGTAAGATAAGAGGAGTCTTTTCTTCTTAGTTGGTTGACTCTGCAGTGTCCAATCATGACTGGCAGTAGAGATGCTTTACATAATGTTCATAAGTATGAGGGTAAGCAACATATTCAAATAGCCTATAACAGTGTTCTTCCTATCACTATGCTGATATGTAATTACTTGATTTAGAGAGCTTTATCTAGGGAGATTGATTGATAGACAACTGTAATATGGTCCAGAGTGATTGTAATATTTAATTATGTTGACAGTTGACTATTTAAAAAGAGAAGATCCTTGAGAGGCATACAGACTATTTTGACAACATGGATATTTTGTGCAGTGATGACTGTGAGTTATTTGGGCTGATAATGTTTTTTGGTATTTGAATATCTGTAGGGTTTAATTTTAATGGAGGTGAAAGCCTGATTCTTGGATTTTGTGGGTATATGGGACTGTAATGGGTTGATGGAATCTTCAAGTAAGAGAGTTGGAAGTGTTACAGTCATTGGGGTGAGAATTGAACAGAGATAATTATGTCATCTGATTGAACTGTGCACTGTGGTGGGTGTTGGAGGTTTTGAGGATTTGAAAGTTGGATGTGCACCTATTTTTGAGTTCATTGTTGTAGATTTGGTTTTGCATTAAAAAGAGTGAAGGGGAATGGAACTGTCAGATTTCAGTGAGTTTCTATATAATATGTCCAAATCTTTTTGAATAGGCAGCCAATAAAATGTTAAAATAGGGTGCTAATGCACATTACTTTGCTGTGAAAAAAAAATTCCAAATTGTGTTCTTAGGCTGCAATCTTTCTTTCTTTTCTATTTTCTTGGATTATATTCTGGCCTTTGCAAACTGTCTCCTTTCTTTTTTACCTTTTCCTTCTTGTTTAAAGATTCTCTTAGAGGAGACTTTATTTCCCACTGCGCCTCATCTCTTGCAGTAACTGCATGTTTCTGAGAAAAAGTCTTAAAATTCATCTGCTTATTTATGGATATATTCCCATCTTTATTTGGTTCTTCAAATCTTCTTCTTCCATCAAAGGGGAAGAAAAAAGATAAAAAAACTGAGAGATTATGTAATTTAAACTTCCAGACTGGGTTTATTATGGTGCAAAACAAACACATTTCAATATACAAACTTGTTGTGCATGGACAAGTTCTTAAAAGATCATTTAAACCATGAGTTTTTGAGTGTTTAATTTGATTTATACTTAAATCTGACTATCAACTTCTTGTTGGTCCAGAAACCTATTAGGAAGGGTGTAATAGGGCCTACACTTATGGTGGAGGAGCTAGGGCGACGAAAGGTCAATCATGGGGTAAGAACCTTGTCAATCTATATGTCATGATAATTTAGTCATTATTAAAGGTTTTCTCCTTGTACTTTTAAGACATGTTTAGACACTTCTTCTGTTAGTTCTGCCATTCTCTAGAATATCCTTTGAATCATATTCAGCCATAAGGGTGAGAAACGATGGAGGCTAATTTCCTTTTCTTTTTTGAATGTAGGATGTTTATATTGTACGGTTTTACAATCGATTGGATAAGACAAAAAAAGGAGAAGTAAGTTGCAGTTTTTGACTATTCAGTTTTCAAATTATTTGTGCAATTTTAACATGGGATAAAGGTTTCAATTTGACCGGGTAAAGATTGTTGGCTTGTTAGAATCCATGCTACATTCTAACATTTCCATTTGTCTGGTGATTTCTTGCTTTATATAATTTTTCTTAGTGATGATTGATTGTCTCATTCCGCTCATTATGGATATCTAACATGCAGTATTTAATAGTTTACCTGCATGATAGAAATATTAAATGAAGCAGTATTTGTGCCAGTTCATAGGTTAATTTCTTCTCCATTATCTCAATGGTAGACAAATACGCAATGAATTCATAAGTCATCTTCTACCCATTATTTTTTAATCGTCTGAATCTAGTCCTATTGTACAATTTTAAGTGATGGTCCCATGCCAACACTTCTGTCCATTTATCACCCATTGGACTCTACTGCTTTGTGTTCCCTATTTTGCATTGAAGGCAGGTTTATGGTTGTAACTTTATGAAGCTGTTAGTGATGCAAACTAATCAAACCATTTCAACTATCCTAAATTCACTGTGGCATCAATAGGTATTTAGCAAACCTCCTTTGTATTAAGCTATAATACCATATCTTGTCGCAAAGAAAAGCAGCCTCCTAGCTGATAAGTTCTAATAATAACCTGAAGAATGCTCTTTGAAATTCCTTAGAGACTGAGCTCATAAAAAATTCTCGAATTTGATTCAACAACATTAACTATAATATTGTATGTCTTATAGAATAAAGTAGATTGCTTGTCAATTCAACACCATTAGAATCTTTCATCATAGTTGTAGAATCTGTAATCACACCCTATAAGAAATTATCATTTCAAAATTCTGACAAATAACTGAGAATTGGAGATTATCTTGAAGAATATTAGAGATCCTTTTGCGGGTCCTTATCTTGTTGGCTTCCATACAAGAGCATTATGTGAAATTTGCCAGAAAGGCAACACAAGAAGAAGACAGCACATTCCATGCGTTCACTGACACATTCATTAGAGTTATTTTCTCTTACATGCGAACCTCTACTTTATGTAATAAATATAGAGTGAGGTTGGAAGGAAGAATGGATCAGTAAGTTTCTGGAAGATAGCTTCACGAGCTGAAAACACCTTTTGTAAGTTCATGAACAAATGCATGTCCCAAGTATGTGGCCTGATGCATGCTTGCACGCGACACGCATTCATTGCCAAATGCAATGCTACTGTGACATCCTAGGGTGTAATCTTTTATATCTTCTTATATCCATAGTGCTTCACTCTTATACTCTTGAGATGTTATATAGAATCTCCATTTGGCTTGTTCTAACCTAGCGGCACCTTTTAAATGTTTCTTAATAGAGATTTTTTTTTCCCCTGTAATTACACTTTTCGTCATATGCCAAAATGACCTGCCACTAACTGCTTGTTTTGCATTCCAGATTGCTTGTCCTACAGCTGGAGAGGCTCAAAAATGGATGGAGGCATTTAATCATGGGAAGCAACAGGTGCAATGAAGTAGACTTGAATGTAGTCAATAACTGGTCCCATGTTGTTTTTGTGTAGAATATCATAGTTAGTTCTGCATCTAAGATCATCATGGCAGAATCAATTACAACAATATCATTTAGTATATTGTGTTATGCTATTTTATTCAATATGTGATGATGGTGTATTTTCTGCTAACTCAACATTTTCTTGGTCCTTATCTTGAAATTGGAACTAAGTGTTTTTGTTTTGGAAAATTTGGTACAAAGTGTAAGTAATGTTAGATTCCTCATGTTCTTCTCATGTTTGTCTTGTCACAACATACTTTTGGCAGGCCGAGTTTGAACTTTCAAGAGGAGGTAGTACCAGAAACAAGCTGAACATGGAGATGGAGTATGCTTCCAACATGTGTATTGTCTTGTTTAAATATTTCTCCTTGGTCGAGTCTGTTTACCATTGGTATTGCTTGTGTTGAAATCTGAATCAAAGTTAGGAATTTACTAAGATAGTCTTAGTAAATCAATATAGGAAATATGGAGTTATTCCTGTTTAGGAAAGATTGTTTTCCTAGTTAAAGGTGCTGTCCTAGTTGAGTTCTAATTCCTAGAAGAGCTATTTTAGTTAAACTCTAAGTCCTAGATGATGTATATAAATAGATAGGGATGTATTGTAAATACTAAGGGAAAATAAGAAGAGAAATTCATTCTCTCTCACTCAAAGTTTCACAGCTTGGATAAGCAAAGAGGATATAACAATCATATTAAGTGAGAACTAGAGGAGTCTTATTTCTTGACAGTAAAAGTAATACTTACATACACATATATATAGAAACATACATTAATTGACATGTGTAATCTCCCCCACACATGTTTGATGAAATCCTGGCTGTACTTATTTATAATAGTTTTCCCAATCATGAATTAAATAAATATTATTTTCATTGTCAGATAATCCTAATTGGCTAAAATCATAGAAATGTAAATGTGATATGTGTAATCAGATGAATTATTGTTTATGGTTTAAGTTTTATTCTTTTTGTATATTGATACATGGATCTAGGTGACCAATTTGAAAAACTCCCAAATGGTTTTAGATGTGAAAGTGTCAAGTTTTTGTTCCTCAAAATGAGTTCTTAGAGAGGCCCATGTGTATTAATTATTAGCTAGTATTTCCATGTATTCCTTAACATCTTGTATTCTTATCCCATTAAGAAGACCATTACCTGGGGTAGGAAAGGGCTTAGAGCTTTCTAGTTATTTTGTTTCTCAAAGTAAAGTTATTATTTCCTATCTCCATTATCTTGGTTGTAGATGGCATGTAATTCCTTAACAAACATATAATGAGATTAAATTACAAATAGGGTGTGAACAGGTGGTTTGGCTTCTTGATGTCTATTCACTCCTCCAGAAGACAGAGTTGAATCCCTTGCTGCTCAACTTTTGTGCTTGTTTTTATATCAAAAACTAGGGGACAAAGCATATGTTTCCTTAGGTGCCAATGTAAATCTATGGAATCATTTTGGCAATGCTTTTTTCTTTTCTCTTTTTTTATCAGTATTCTTGCTTGGGTAACTGCAGAATTTTATTGTATGGTATTCTTGCTAAATATTAGTGTTTTGATCTCTTTCTTTTTTGTCTTGTAAGGATCATTAATCTAGAAGGACATCGACCTAGAGTGAGGAGATATGCTCATGGATTGAAAAGGTTGATAAGAATAGGGCAAGGTGAGGTGGCACACTCGATAGCTAAATTGTAGCAGCTCATCATGCATTGAAAATTTGCTAATTTCGCTATACAGTTTGCTTGCATGGACATGAATAATCGAATTAAGATTGCATATTCAGGTGAAGTGTAGCATTTTACCTTGCTTTTAAAATATAGGATCACTGTATGGCATAGACTCTGAAGGTCTTCTAGGTGTTCATCTATTTCATTTTCCTTAGTAATATGTTTATGGACACATGGAGTTGACTGGTTGTATAGAACAGTGTGGCAACATTTAGGATGTTGTATGCTTGTGATATAGTGGATCTGACATGGAAATGTCTAGGGTACCAAGGTTATGCTGGTATTTTCCAGGACTTGTATGTTCCATCATAAAAATTTGGACTGAATCTTAAATTTATCATGGTATTGAGCAAGAAATAAGCAAAACTGCGGTGATTTTAATGAGCTTAAACCAACTGTTGGATCCATGCCCCCTTAAAAAAACTAAGTTAGAGGATTTGTTTCTCCGTGGAGACTCTTCCATATACCACCAAATTTTTTTTTAGTCCTGTTGATGTCTGCTGGTATTTTCTAAAATGCAAGATCATATCATATCTTCCATCAATCATTATATGCCTTGTCTGCTTTCTAGTGAAAATCTTACAACAATTTTATTTAAATATTTGTCTTTCTCATAAGAAATTGGAAAATTCAATGCCATGTGGAAACATTAATGCACCACAAGTCCCCCTAAATATGTTGAGTGAATGTTTATATCCTTATTATCTGGTGTTTACAGATAAGGAATGAATTATTGATTCTAAGAGTAATTTTAGAAAATATTGATGATTTTTTTATCATATTGTTTCATCTCTTGATGCCAGTTTTATATATCAATAAGTGTGCAATAGTCCCCAGGGGCTTGGCTTAGTCGCAAGGGCCTTGGTTGTCTCGTCTCACACACGGGAGGCCAGGGTTCGAGTCCCTCTGCCAACCTTCGGGTCCCCTGTAAGAGCCTGGGACAGCCGGGGGTTTACACATGCCCTGGGCCCACAAAGTGCGCTTTCCGGTTCATGTGGTTCCCACGTTATTCAAAAAAAAAAATAAGTGTGCAATAAAATATTTATTGACTTGAAATTATAATTCTTTATTTTTTATATTTTTTATATTTATAATATCTCCTTGTCTTTTGTTATTGACAGGTCCAGAAACACTTCTCCGGCAATCCTCAAACTTGGCAAGTAATGTTAGGCCTGATGGGTACTTTGATGGGGAGGTTGGAGATGCAATTGAATTTCATCAATGGAAATGTGTTCGTACAGTTAACGGTACTTTTCTGTGAGGCAATATTTATATGCTCATTGACAAGTGAGGATCGGTGTTGTGTGGATAGCTCTCCCCAAATCTCTTTGTTTCTAATTTTCTCTAGATGACTAGATATTTTGAGCATGCACTTGTAATTATTTTTAGATACATCAGTTCATAATCGTTGTGAACTTACTGAGCTAAGCCTTGGCCTAAACCTTGGAAATCTTAATGCCATAATGCCTTGTATCTCTCGTGTCTTGTTGAGATGGTTCAAGTTATATCTATGGTTAGGATTCTCTATTTGTCTTTAAATTTTTTGCTTAACTCTGCAGAAAAATAGACAACATACTGTATAGTCTGGGTAAAATTATCATGGCCTCTTTTCTGGGTCTGGGAGAAAAATATCAACAGATTTTACTCTCTTTTCTTGGGATTAGCTAGTAAACCACTAATCTCTGAACTGCAAGAGAAGAGTCCAAAAATGATGAGGCAGGCCCTTGATCTGCCTTCAATTTACTAATGCCCGCATAGGTATATTTTCTATGTGGACTTTCCATATTGATAAGAAGAGGATGCTACTAATATGAACAGATCAAATGAGCCTGGAAAAGAAAAGTAAATTCCTTTATGCATTGGGCATTCAGTCAACTTACAAGCATGTAGCTTGTCACTGCAATCTCTTTAAATTGACGATTACTAACAAAACATGGAATATAATCATTTAATTGACATACAAGATTTTATCATCTAGATACTTTATATCTTTTGATTATTAAGCATGATAGAATAGTTCATTATGGGTTTGACATGAAAATTGTTAACTAGACCTTGATTTTCATTTCTAAATAATTTCAGGTGTTCGAATCTTTGAGGATGTGTCCAATTCCAAGGTTTTTCTTTTACCTCATTATATCTTTTAGCCTTTATCAGGAATATTTTTCTTGAATTCTTTTGGAGAATTATCCTGGAAAACAGTCTTCAGTGTAATATCTCTCTTTTATAATAACGTGAAAAGTTGACTTTCATAGTTACATTGTGAAAAGTAAGATGCAAAATATTAAGTTTGCCATTGTGGGTAATTGAATTCACATATATCTTACATCGTGTCTATGTTTGTAAACTAGCTTTGTTTATCTTCATGTTAATCAATGAATTTTAAGTTTATGATTGCATTTTATATTGTGCTGTAGTATTGTAACTTTTACAAAACAAATAAAAAGCTCTAGTCTTGTTCTGCCTGATGCATTGGTATTCTTTGTAGAGTGGTAAAGGTGTTCTTGTAAAGGCTGTTACTGTGATTGAGGCAAGTGCTGATACTGTTTTTGATGTGGTTTTGAACCTCGACCGGCATCAAAGATATGAGTAAGTTTCTTGTTTTATCTTCTATAGCTGTGTTAAATGATCATTAAATTTGTCGCTAATAATTCATTACAGGTGGGATGTGTTGACAGCCGACTTGGAGCTGTTAGATTCTTATGATGGACACTACGATATTGTCTATGGGACATGTGATTCTAAATGTCTTTCCCGGTAATATCTTTAAGCTGGGCTGTAAACACATATTGCAGAATGTATAAAGTCTCTTCTGTTGGTTGCTGACTTGCTGCTAAAAAGATCCTGCAGCTGAAAACCAATATATCTTCTCCCATTATTTTCTTCTTGGAGCGTGCCCTGTAACCTTGCTGGAATACTAGAAAATAAAACTGTACTCTGTTGCTTTTTTCCTCTTTATTTCCTTTGCATTCTGGATTGAACTGGCTAGCTAATCATTTCTTAGTAAATTAAAGGAGCTGGAAAGAGAAATATAAATTCCATTAATATAATTAAACTCATGTCTTACTTTTAATTAAACTGAGAAACTTGTGCATTCTAATTTTCATCATCATTGTACATGTGGCTGTAGAAGAACAAGTTTTTTGTTTTAGATTTTAAGCTTGTACATTATCTAAACCAGAAATTTCATGTGCTAATATGTTATGCTTCAAAACAACCATAATGCCACTTTTTTATGTAATTATCTATACTTCAAGCAATTATGCCATTACTGTTCTTTGCATGTCATAGTTTCCTTGAGCTTTCTTTTAGACAGTGACATTTATAACTTGCACTTGTAATATATTTTCACTGTTAGTACTGTTTAACATCATAAGGCATGAGGCATTGGCAAGCTAAGTATTGAGTGGCTGCAATGAAAATTACTTTTAACTGCATTTTGTTTCTTATTTCATCAATTTACTTGTTAGACATTGTGTTCCACAGGTGGCAATCAAATAAGGATTTTGTCTTCTCTAGGCAATGGTTTTGTGGGCAAGATGGAACATATAGTAAGCAAATAATAACTAACTGATTTAGAGTTGTTTGTCATTAGTCGTGATGCTATGTGCTATGCAGTGAATCTTCTGAGGCCAAGTGAACAACCCCCTTCCTTTATCTGGTAATGTCAGGGACTACCTCATGTACATTTAGGAGACCTAAACCTCCAAGACCCTGCATTCTCTCACTGTGCCAAAACTTGTCAGTAATGCATTGTTATGCTAGAAGAAGTGGCATAATGATGATTGGATCATTGGCTGCATGCTCAGATCAATATGGTTTTTAAGTCTTAGACAATCTGAAGATACTTGGCCCTATATTTGTTGGATTTTTTTAACATCATGATACCTGTTTGCAGAATGGTCAGTAGTCTAATGTAATGTACCCATGATGTTATCTGTTCTAAGTATCTATATTTAGATTCTTTATTTGATTTTGTTTTTTCAACTATCTTCTTCTATAGTTTGTTACATCAATTTAACTTGTTACCTCAGCTGTTGGCTGAAATTTGTCCATTTTTTCCTGCAGCAATCTTGCAATTTCCTGCTGTGCATAAGAAGCGGCCTCCAAGATCTGGATATCAACGAGAGAAAAATAATCGTAAGTGGATTCATCTTGCAAACTGCTAGATTTCATAATATCTTAACCATTTGGAACTGATTACTGCCTCACAAAATGTTAATTTTATCAAGGAGTTTGTGTGTCCTTGATAATGTGGTTGGAAGTGCGGTAGAAGGTGTGGTTGGGCTGAAAAGGCATCAAATTGATGCTTTTCTAATGTCTAACTGCACTTGGTCCCATTACCAAACAGGCCCTAAGATAGTTAATTGGGTTTGCTATGATGTATTCAGCAGGGGATGGGATCTAGATATTTAAATCTTCAGTCAAATGAAGCATGTGTATCATCCTTGTGTCAGTTAAATATGCTTGAATTGATGCCGGTTCAAAGTCAGATAATTTGATTTGTCTTGCGTGCTTGTTATTTGTCTTATGTTGGTGCATGTCCATGCAGATAATGAAGCTTCTTTTTTCTGGTCATATCTGATTGTTTTGTGTTGGGTTTCAGTTTCAGATAATGAAAAACTATCAGTTCAACACCTAAGCCTCCATTGATTTGCTGTTTTCTGTTTATCTGCATTATTTATGACTTGTAGCTTCTATATGGGAGATAAGAAATTTAAAGACACTCGTAGATTCAAATACAGCAAGATGTCTTGTGACGCAAATGTTAGAGATGCAAGAAGCAGGGTGGCGCAGATGGAAGAAAAATCACAGCTCAAAGTTTGAGAAGACTATTGCTTTTGCATTATTATCCCAAGTAGAAGGTTTGGTTTTGATCGTTGCCTTATCTATTATACTTTTTTGTGATGGCATCTTGTCTGCTCAAGTGACAATATCTTATCCTCCCTCTCTCAGTCTTTCTTCCTCCTAATTGTGTATTTTTGTGCATTCAGAATCCTGCCTACTTCATTGAATAGCTATCAGAACTCAAGTAATATCATGTCCCCATTATTCCATAAAAAAAAGGCTTCCTAGCAGTGAAACTGTTGGCAACATGTGGTTTTGTCTAATTCTGAAAGGGTTTACTTGGAACTAGTAGATTATTATTGACATTATGACACAGCTGCAAAACCGTTTCTTGATGAAAATCATTTGTGACAATTTGAATTCTCATTGTATAGGTTATATCTTTGAGACTGGTAGAAATGGTGTTCTTCTGGTTATAATTTACTTATAAAATTAAAAAAAAAAAAAATCTACTGCTCAGTATAAGCAAAGATGAAATTTTGTTATGAAAATCCAGGTATGACATGTGGGACATTGAAATTTCAAGAAATGCCATGTTCTATCAGAAAGACATTGAAAGTAAATCCTGTGAAATAAGGCTGCTGTAATTTTCTCCATGATCTTAATAGTGGCAGTTAAATACGCTTGGTTCACTGTCTATCAGGTCTGAAAGAATATATTGCAGCGAATCCAGCATTCAAATTTGAACATTCCTCCACAGTTGTCCATTCTAAAATTTCTGATACCATCTCTGGAAGTGAATATGAGGACTCTGAAGAGCAGGATGAGTTCTATGATGCAATGATTGCTGACTCATCACCATCATCATCAGAAGAAGAGAGTGACGATGACCATGAAGGAGGCAGGAAGGTTATTTTTCTTTCTTGGAAAATAAATAGAGTACTTTTCATGTCTCGTTTTTGTAGTTTACAGTGGAACTCAACTTTCTTATACATAGCAATCAAAATGCTCAATAACTTGTGAGCTGAAAGCCATCTCTTTTATGACAGGACATGAAAGTGAAACTGAAGAATGTTTCATGGGCCATCACAAGCTTGGCTTTGAAGCGAGCTTCAGGTCCTAGCTTTTCTTGGATGATAATAACCTTATTGGTCTTTGGTTGCTATTTCTTTTGCAATGATGTTACTGTTTTAGTTGCATGAAACCTTACTGTTAATAGTAGATATTTTGCCTTCATGGTATACAAACAAACATTTTTTCGGTGGTAAAACTGTATACATTGATTTAGTCTATTTTCAGTATAATTGACTTGAATGAGGGTAAAAAGAAAAAGAAAACAGTGCTTAAGATCAAACTTTTGTCTTTGATACACTCAAAGGTTTAACTGACAACTGATGTCATTTTCCCTTTCACTGTATAGTCAGTATTGTTCTATTTCAAATGCAGATCCAAATGCAAGTAAGGACCTGGACAAGGGTATAGCTCCAATCTATATTGATCCTAGCCAATTTCACGGTTCTCTCAACAAGGGAAAGGATGAAAATGACTCAAACTGTTGGACTTCTCCAAGTGGCACAGGATTTATGATAAGAGGAAAGACTTATCTAAAAGATAGCTCTAAGGTAGGTTTTTCTTTCCTCTCAAAATTTTATTAATAATATCTTCTTCATCTTATTATAATGTGAAAATGAAGGGTATTGCTCATTTTCTCAGTGTTTTGTGCTGCATGTTTTGCATTTAAATTCAAATGAGGTTGTATCGTGTCACTTAACAAAACTGATATTTTGCAGATGACATATTGAGTGAGAATGAAATCTGGTTCATTCTTTTTTGTATTCTGATTTATTTTTCTCCTGGATCAAAATGACATGCTCAACTTTTTGCAGGTAATGGGAGGAGATCCCCTTCTCAAGCTCATTTCTGTTGATTGGTTCAAGGTTGACAAGGCCATAGATGGGATTTCACTTCATCCCAGGTGTTTAGTTCAGGTACTTTAGGTTCAATTTTCACTCTCTTTATCTGATATCCTTGAAGCAATGCAACTTTCTCTGAAAAACATGATAGTCAATTTGAATGTTTCATACTTACCGTAGCTTAAGAACTAGCTGGTCATTAAAACTATATTAGAGGAATATTGTGTTTCAAATCAACCCTGGTATTTAGTTAGAACAATCTTGCAACTCTTTGCTATGTGATTATCCATCTTTTAGTGGACACTACCAGGCTCTATGGAAATCATAGTTACTTCATATTTGGGCTTTTAGATTTCTACCTTATTCCCAATGGAATCAGATAATCTCTGGTTTTTCTACTCTCTTTTCCACCCTTGATGATATCTTGTCTTGTTGCAATGTGTGTTAACTATCGTCTATCAATAAAATCTCACTTTTTATCAGAAAAGGAGTTGGAGTTCTCTTTTTAAAAAGAAAGTTAGCTCTATTTAATTTGAGTGGCCATTTATCCAATGACTGTACCTTCTCAATTTCAGACAGAAGCTGGAAAAAAGCTCCCTTTCATTCTGGTCATTAATCTTCAGGTATGCAGATGAATGCATTCCAATCTGTTTCAATCTGACATGTCTTAAAGTGCCAAGTACTTGGCAGCTAGAAATCAATATTTACTCTGATAAAATATAATTAAGCATGCCTGCCATTGGCAAGTATCACATTAGTTACATATGTAATATGAAAATTCATAGTTGCCTCTGAGTCTATATATATGGATTTCCAAAAATGCATGCATTTCAATCTCCATTCTGACTTGTATTTATGAATGCAGCAAGTATTTTGCAATGCTTGCTCTTTCCAGTTTTCCAGTTATATAAAGTGGTTGAATAAATCTTTTGCATCTTCTATATGCACATCTCACATTAGCTAGGCACTATATAAAAACTTAAATTGTCTCTCAGAAAGATGCATTTGAATTTCCAAGTAAATTTGTAGAATTTTTTTTTCTCTTTTTAGCAAATGTTGTGGAATAAAAGATCTCATTCAGGTTTAAGATAATGAAGGATGGGAAATATGCTTACAATGATGGAATCATCATTAACAATGATTCAGTACTTCCTAGTTGCTTCACAAAACAACACAAGAGCTGAGAGGCAAGGGTCTACTCTGATTGTCCGCTGAACCTATGTTCACTTAGGGAAACAAGGGGAAAGTCCCATTTGGGTACCAGATCATGTAGACAAAAATTTCTTAGAGAGTTTGAAAAGGGTAATTGCTAAAACTTTACTAACAATAGAAAGACATGCTAACTTTGATGCCTATAAAACACTCTGAACTCAACTCTTCCTTCATATGGAACTCTGTCAGTTATATGAATTCCTCTCCCCAATTTTCTTTCTGGACCATATTTTCAGTGGGATATTTTCAAATCATTTCTTCATAGCCTTCATTATTGGAGAATAAGCCTGCAAAGGACTAACCTTTTACTTTAGGTAATCTTAGCCTTGCAGGTTATTATAGGTTAATATAAAAAGACTGAAATATCAAAAAGAAAAAGTGAGTAAGAGACTGAAATATGCCTAATACCATGTAGCCTTATTGATTTATAAGTTTAATGAATGGCATTGACAAACAAATATCATTAACTTTTAGTATTTTCAGACACTGGTTTTAGATGGTATGTCTTCTTTCAAAGAAACACTTGTTCATTTCATTTTTCTGTTTCAGATTCCAGCAAAACCAAACTACAGTTTGGTTCTCTGCTATGCTGCAGACAGACCAATAAACAAAAGTTCTTTGTTGGGCAAATTTGTTGATGGGACAGACTTGTTTCGGGATTCAAGATTCAAATTAATTCCCAGTATCATTGAGGTATTTCAAATCACAAAGATTATTACTAGCATTAGTGGCGTTTCCCCTATTTTTTTATCTGTGCAGGAAGCTTATTGCACTTAAAAATTAACAGGGATACTGGATGGTCAAGCGTGCAGTTGGAACAAAAGCTTGCCTTTTGGGAAAAGCAGTAACCTGCAAGTACCTCAGACAAGATAATTTTCTGGAGGTAATATTCTCCAATACATTCACTGCATCAGAACCAAGTAGAAACTTTGTTTGGGATCATTCTTGGCATATATTGAATTAAAGAAATAAGCTTTTCTCTCTGAAAACCTGATTGTTGGCTGATAATTAACTCGGAGTGCCTTGTTTGTGTTTTGAAAAATACTGTTACTCTTTTCACATGGTGTATGTTCTTGTTCTTGGGTGTGAAAAATACAAATATACTGGTTTCACTAGCAAGTAAATATGGCTTAGGTTGTAAGTTTCTTGGAATCTATTTGATTACCAAATCAGATGATTATAACATTCATTCTGATCTGTTTTTTGCTAATTTTGGCTAATTAGTTGGATAGGCAAAAGCTTTAGCACATTGGCTGCATGCAGTAATGCTTTCTCCTATTGTTCTTAACTTACTGTTTTTATGCTTTCACCTCTGTTATGTAGATTGACGTTGACATTGGATCATCATCTGTTGCAAGGGGGGTCATTGGCCTCGTCCTCGGATATGTCACGAGCTTAGTTGTTGATCTTGCAATTTTGATTGAGGTTTGGACCTCTGTTTGAAATCATCTTTTTTTATTTGTGACATAGTCTTGCCTAGCCATTGTTCTTATGTTTTCTTCCGCTATAAACTTCTATGTGCTTGCGGTTGGAAATGGTTATAAACCATGACTTATTTCATGTTGTTCTGGTCTGTGAACCTTCACGATACACTAATGATACAGGGGTTATTGTGCTTGCAAAAATTGACCTAGATGGCCTACATGATTAAAAGGAAAATATATTCATTTAAGTACCGTATGGGTGATGGGCCAGCCAAAACCGAGGTTGGCACCAATATTGCTTATATGATTGGACTCCCTGCCAACTGACATATTGAGCACTGGATTGAACAATTGTGATGGAACTAGTTATAGAGTTAAGAACTCAGGACAAGACCCCGGAATCCAATGGATGAAAACATGAAATCTATGATAACATGTGTAATCCCAGTTTTGTTTTAAAAAACAAAATGTTTCAAGTACTCGCCTAGGGCTTTGTTATGCATCCATCTTGATATTTCATTTGTTATTCTCCTTCTCCTTGTGCAGTAATCATGTTTTTTTTTCTGGTGCTTTTTGTTTAGTTTCTATTTATAGCTTATTTGAAAGAGTATTAGGGATGCAATGTGCAAATTTAATGACCGTAGTTGCTGTTTATTGCTGTAGCGTATGTTAATTTTATAATGCCTCTAAATGGCAATTGAACACATGCATGTCATTATCAACCTGATATTAAATCTTACTGTTTTCCAAGGCGAAAGAGGAGCCCGAGCTGCCCGAGTATATTCTTGGAACAGTCCGGCTAAATCGTGTGAGGCTCGATGCAGCTGTACCTTTGGAGGTTTAAGGTTTTTAATTGTCAATATCCTCCATTCATCATATATTTTAATGCCATTATTTTTGGGGCTTCACTCCGATGATCTCCAATCCAGTATAAATTGGCAAAGGCATATATATCATAGTAATTGGGTTGAACTATGATCTCGGATGAAGATGAAACAGGTTTGACAGGTCCCCCCTTCCGTCTGGTTGATATGATCTGCAAGGAGGATTAAACTTGAGTCGATGCTCAGCATGTTGCTGGATTCACTCAATTCAATTGTGGGATCAGAAAACCAGTGATTGGGAACTTGTTTTACAGGTCTGAAGATACAATATTGTATCCAAATTCAACTCTCTTATTTGCTAAAATACAATTATGGAAATCTTAACTATTTGCCAGTCATGGTTCTTACGGTGCTGTTGCTAGGCTCCATCCAAGCAGGGGTCGATGTTATTGTCTATATTTTTTATACGATTTCTATTTTCTAATCCAAAGACCTGCAACTTCATTGAGGATGATGGGTTTGGCTTGTGTTGAATTCCACAATTCTTCTTTCAAATCAAA